>CM057350.1:227832442-229094109 GCA_030015575.1 Agapanthus africanus
TAGTCAAAGTAGACTTCAAACTTTGGTAAAATTTTATGTCTAAAAATTTTGGAACTAATTCTGGGCTTCTTGGGCTTTTTATTTTTTTGGATCTTTATTCAATTTGGCTTCTCTATTTCTTCCAGATCTCCAGTGAACAATTGCGGTGGACTTTTAACCGTTCGCTTTGTAATCTTGGACCATGCATTGCCTTGTACTTTGTGAATTTTATCTTTGATATAGGCTTGATCAAGAGTCTTCTGTTTGTTGGTCAAAGTCCACTTTTGCATCGTCTTTTCATCGTTTTCACTGTTTTCTGTCCAAGAACCTGTAACCTGTAATATGTAGCAGACATGCGTCAAAAGTACCTGTTTTATTATAAAATGCATAAAAATGGGGAATATAATAATGCAATATTATGATATGAACAAATACCCCAAACTTATCTTTTGCTCGTCCTCGAGCAAACTTATTTTTTTATTCTCTACAAAATCCTAACCGCACTTTCGCAGGGAAACGCGATTGCACTGAGCTCGTGCAACAAGCCGTTAAACCTCTAGGTGTCCCTAGTAGGAGGAGTGTTGTCTCCTGAGGGTTTTTAGCGGATACTACCCATAAAATCCTATCAATTCGGCTTTTCGACTTATGTTCTCCAATTAGGTTTTCTAACAAGGAATTTTATTATCGTCGACTCGTAAATTATCCACCCATATTCTTCACACTTCCTCATCATCTAACTTAAGATTATATATGATCTATAGACTTACTTAGCTTTCGGCATTTCTTAAGTTTTCCTTCTAGGGTTCCATCTCCACTTAGGAATTTTTATCACTCTTACTAAAGATACAAGTTCTATTCTTCACTCATATCTCTTATCTAAACTCCAATCACATATCCCCATGTGTGTGTATAAGTTACCCCTACACTTGGAAATTCAAATCAAGCAATCATACTCTCGTCCGTTGTCCAAAGCACTTCTTAATTGGTGAATTTTTAATTGAATTTTGCTTACACATCCTTCATGCGACCGTTAATACTTCTTGAGGTACCAACGACCGATTACTAGATGTGTTTGCACATTAAAGCATAATTTCTAGTCTTGCAACACCCAAGGCTTTAGCAGTGACTCCCAAACCAGTTGGTCTAAGGCACTTGCTGATGAAGCACCCTCGCTAAATATTTTTCTATTTTTTTTTGCAGCCTTAAGTGATCACAAAATCCAGTGTTCATTTTTTTTTTATTCTTTATTCACACTTTTTTCTTTTATTTTCTTCGTACTAAGGACTTTAGACAAGAGAATTTCAAGGTCTCTTCTACTATTCCAAGTTTCAAGGTGCGTGATTGTGCAAATTGTAGGGTATACGTTTTCAGAATCTAGACTTAAGTAAGGAACTATTTTTCAAACTTATACTCTAATAAGAACATCAATACTCTTCCCTTGTTTCGACTTAGCCCAAGAAGTGAACCCAAAATTTGCCTATTTCTAAATGAACTACAAAGACATATACTCTCTACCGTTAAACTTTAAGGAATGTTATTTTTAGGGGTTTTAATTTACTAAGTCTAAAATCTAGTTGTTCCTAACCAGTTAACCTATTTGTCAAACTCAAGTCAAATAAAGCCAAAATTGAATACAATAATTTTTATAATTTTTGAAATTTTTCAATTTTTATGGGTTTTCAAATAAGTATGCAAATGCAAAAATATGTACAAATGAATGCGAAGGAAGAAGACGTACCGTGCATACCCCCAAACTTAAACTTGACAGTGTCCTCACTGTCATGCTACACCAAAAGGGTCAAAATGCCGGCACTCCCCTGTTTATTTATTTATTTTTTTATTTTTTTTTAATGTTTTGAAATTTTTTTTTATTTTTTTATAGAAAAAGAAAACAAAAAATATATATACATATATACAACAAAGTTCCCCCCAAACTTAAGCTTGGCCTTACACAAGCCAAAGGTTAGCACCAACCATTCAAAAATCTTATCGTGGTAATGGCCAAGTTGGTGAAATAATGGGGTGTAGAGGAAAGAAATGAGAAGCACGCGAGACTGTGTGGAAAAAAGGGTAGAATATAGTGTCGGTGGAGGAGAAGAATGGCGGAAAGGAAAAAGAAGTGGAGTACGATCTTGAGGGTGTAAATCGAGTGAATAAATTAGCGCAATTTGTGATGACCGATGTATTAAAAGCGATTGCGCTAACCTATCAACTCGTCGAGATATGGGATCAAATCCCTCAAGATTCGCAAGAAAACATGGGTACGCCGAACTTGGTATTGGAGATAAAAACGTAACAGTCTCTTGTACGGTCGGAGCGATAGGAAGGACGAAAGGGAGTGAATTAGGGATGGTCTCATTCTCACCGTAGTAAACTGTCTCGAATTTAAAAGATTCCATCAATGGTTCGAAACGACTGTAAGCAACCGAGTCTGATGGTTCAACTAACTTATCTGAAAATGTAAAGGACTCAAACTCGGGCGGTGAGTCATCAATATCGTCTGAAAAAGTGAAACACTTGTAAGTGTTATCGGCTGTGAGAACTGTGTCAGATTCAAAGGAAAATTTTTCAAGCTCACAGTCTTCAAGCATGATCTTTTGCGTGGTCGGAATGATGGAAAGGAGGGAGGGTGATATAACAGTTAAAGGCTCGGGAGGATGAATTGGAAAATCCGACACATCAAACAAGAATAGTTCAACCTCAATATTATCCTCAATACTCTCCTCAATACTATTCTCAAAATTCTCCTCAATATTCAACTCATCCATGCCATTATCATCAAAATCAAGACGCATATGAAGTTCGGGAGAAACATCTAATGACTCGGGATGATGATTTGAACATAAAATCTCAATTAAATCGACAGGTTCATCATCCGAAATATTCCCGGCGTCTATATCCTCAATCAAGTGAAAATCAATTTTCTTAGACACCTCATCAAAAGCATGGATATCTATCGATTTAGATTCTAGATGGGAGGTGTAAAGATCGAAAGGATTAGGTGCAGTTTCACTCGAAAGGGGTTCCTCACAATTTGGCAAATCAAACACTACAAAATCACACAACTCGTTTTTATTTTGAACTTGTGAATCATTTAGGACATTCGATGGAAAACAGGAGTTGTGGGCTTCAATTGGGTAAGGGTAGGTTTGATTTGGAAATCCCCTCACATTCTCACTCTGTCCTACCGCCTCCTTATACATTGAAAAATTTGAAGCTAGCGGGAAACTAGCTACCGTTTCACTAGGTTGCATAAGGGCGGGCACGGATGCTTCCACATTCCTAGTCATTTTGTTTGTTGCTGCGATATATGCCTCCAACGACTCTTCCAAACTAGACTTAGTGTAACGTCTTCAAAATAATAAAATATGATTTTTGGGAAATTTTATAATTTAATATTATTTTAATGAATATTTTAATATTCTGGTATAATTAAATACAAATAAATTGAGAAATATTTTGGAAAATTCTAAAATAAGGTATTTTGTGGAATTATGCCATTTTAAAGTTTTTAAGATTTGTTATATGCTAATTTAGTGCTAATCGCGATTAAAAATCGCTAATTGGATTTTTAGCTTTTTTGTGCAAAAATGTGCACATATCATTTTCTACACTTGTGTTGCTCGTGCATTTCTACCATGGCTTTCTTTTGGGTCTACTATTCAAGTGAGAAGAGTTTGGTGGAGAAAAGAAAAGAAAAGAAAAAGGTAAGTGAAAGAGAGAGAGTAGGTGGCTTTTGGACATTTGACAATTTCCTTCATCATTTCCCCATCTCTTTTCTCTCTCCCCTCTCCCTTGTTGCTGCTGCCCTCTCCCCCTCTCTCGCCTTCTTCATGAAACACTAGATCCGCCATGAAAACAAAGCCAAAACCCCATTCCCACTTCACAAAAAGTGTTCCCGAGCTCACTAGCTTCGCATTGAACCTAGCAAGTTTGGATTTGGAGGACTTTGAGCAACTCAAGAAAATTCTTGAGTTGCCAAAGAAGGTAATTTCTGCACCTTTAGAGTAGTATTTCAATTCCTTGTGTATCCATACTAGTTTTGTATCGATATGGTGTTGTTTGGTGGATTTGTGAAACATCAAGTTAGGGTTAAGGGTAAAACTGAAACTTAAGATGAAATTGAGGATTGAGGTGACCTTAGAATCCCTTGTGTGATGCTAATTTGAACCCTAACCTGAACTTGTAAACAGAATACGGAATTACGGAACCGATATCGGGGAAAAACTGGAAATCTGGGACTGTTTTATGGAATCTGCTATCACCCCGAGATCCCAAAAATGAAACTGAGTTGGCAGTGAGATGTGCAGGCACCAATGAACCACCACCCCAAACCCTAGCCCCCAACTCCTTCACGAGGCCGCCTATTATTCCATTCTGGCCGCAATTTGCGGCCAGAGCAGGGCGGATTTGCCTCGTTTTCTGTGCATGGCCCCATTTCCTCTAGTTTTGACCCTGGGTATGTCTAGTTTTTACTGATTCCATCTAGGGTGAAATCTGGGATGATTTTCCTATGTTGGTGCATGATTTGAGACTTGTTTTAGCATGGATTTTGATATTTGGAGTTTTGTTCCTGTCGGGTGGCGCTTGGACGTCAACGACAGGTGGATGTTGATCGTGTTTACATGTGAAGCGATAGGTTTTTACCTATGCGAGTAGTGTGTGCTGTTTTGGTTTTCGATGTGATTTTCATGTGCTTTAGCATTGTGATATACTTGTAGGTACCCCGCGTGATGTTGAGGCAAAGGAGATGAAGATAGCGACATCGGCTTTGGCACACGAGAAGCAAGGTGAGTAGATTTATATCTACGGGGAGAAGTCGGGTGGATGGCGTATAGCACCCCCGCAGTCCGTGGTGGTGTATACGAATACGTATATACACGTATATTTATTATGTGTTGTTTAGGGTTATTGATGGTAATAATGGTATTTTGATGATAAGAATGTATTGGTTGAGTAGTGCGAAACCCTAGGATAGTGGTTGCACCCACACTCACACATACACACATACTTGCATACATTCTTTCATATATCTGTGCGCATATGATGGTGCGTATATCTACACATAGGTATGGGACTATGTGTTTATATACGGGATTTGGGGATGATACGTGGGTTTGAGGTTATATTTGATGTGAGGCCGTAAGATCGGCGATGTGACATAGGTTGTCTTTGAGGTGCGATATGATAGTTTTAGCGGGCCTTTGGATGTGTGCTCTACCCGCATTCATATTTTTATAGATGGTATCGATTTGTACTAGACTTAGAGTAGTACCCCAGATTGTGCGAGCTGATGATAAGTGATACCTGATATGTGATGAGATAGTATGATATTGACCCCTACCCAGTTATTGGGATGCCGTACGACGATTTACCGTACGAGCCGGTATTGATGATATATCCGCACTCATGACTCGAGGATATCTTACGATATTTTATTGAGGCGAGATCACCGACTATCATATCTATATATATATTGACTCAGATTAGGTGGTTTCATACCCCTCCTGTCTACATTACTTAGTAGACATTAGACTAGACCGAGTCATACCTATTTCAAACTAACGAATCGGGGATATTTTAAAGATAGGCAAAAAGGGTTTATACGGATATTTTCAAACGACGCGTCTTTTCTTAAAACACCGTAGCCCTTATTTTACCAAAAGCCCTGGTTCGTCTTATTTAAAAAGGCAAGGTTGCATGATATAATTATTGAGGCAGGTTCTCTACTGTTGCGTTGATTACTCGATTCCGCACATTCATGATGTTTGCATTGCATCGCTTATATTGTTGATATATTTCAGTCATGCTGCTAGGACACCAGCACCATTATCGATGATGCATATGTTCCACGTACACTCGTTGCCGGCTCACACACTCATCATCGATAATTTCCATGTCACTATACTGTAGTACTATTGCATTCAGTATGTGATCCTTGCATGACACGATGATATGCTTACATTTCCTTTACATGTCGCATACTTCATGCTCTTTGATTATACGCATTGAGATATGTCGTTTCTATGATATTTCTGGATTTGGGAACCGAGGGCGTTTCAAAAGAGAATATGTCATTGCTTTAAAAACCCGGTTACCCTTGATATGATATTTCAGTGCGTCCACCATGTGTTTTCTCGGTGCTGAGAGCGACATGTGAAACCCGAATCGAGGAGTGGACGAGCCGATTGCGGGTACATGGTGGACCCGGTATGGTTCCCCTCGGCAAGATGATCGATGAGCTTTGCCGATTGAGCCTAGAGGCGGGCGAGTACCTACCGGTGATTGGTTGGACCTGCCGGTTATCCGGAGGATACCGACCAGAGTCGATAGATGGTTTGGGCATACTGCCGGGGCCGAGGGCCGATACCGCAGACAGAGCCCGAGGGCCGATCCGGACTGACGGAGCCCGATATATGAGGATTTACGTGCCGATGCTGGGCACAGTTTTCATGATGTTTTCGAGTGCCGATGCTGGGCACTCTGGTTTCATGATTTTGACGTGTCGCGAGGGACACAGATGGTTATATCCTCATATTTTTCCATGCACATGATTCATGATATTTACATGCATGGTGGTTATTGTCAGTGGGTGACGAGTGGACGGGATCCACGTGTGTGCAGATTTGATTACATTGACTATACCTCTTATTCATGACATGCTGTTACCTGAGGCACCAGCACGAGCACTTGGCACTACACTCATGTATAGAGATTACATTGCCAGTTTAGCATGCTTCAGCTTTATTCATATTGAGGTTTATTTATATCTGATCGTATTGACCTAGGATAGGTCATGCATTCGATCTCTGCTTGTAGATATTTTCTTTTCACGAGTTGGCAACTCACCCCCGTTGTGCCCCAGTTCTTGCAGGTTTGCCGTACAGATTCCATAGCGGCATTTCTGGCACACTGCTTCCTTATGGGTGACTTGCTTGGCTAGGTGGGTTCTTTTGTATCAGAACCGCCATTGTTCATGTATTATTTATTGTATCTAGAATTTCCATCAACTAAAACTTGTACATTGTTTCAGACTTAGAAAACAGTATTGTATTATTTCGACCTTAGAGTCGCGCTTGTAGTATTACGGTTTTCTGGCTGTTTTGAGTTTCTTTTTGGGTTTTGATCCTCGCCTTTTGGCGTTGTATATTATTATTGCTTGCGTGGTTGTGACCGTCGATTGACGAAGAGCTAGCTCCCGCTTGGGGATGCCTTTTATCATCTCATATATATTATTCTTGTTGTACCCCGTTTGGGGCCAGTTTTTACAAAGGAAACTCTGCCGAAATTTTCAGGAAAGGTTACACATTTTAAAAATACACATTCGGCTTAGTTATTTAAAAACTTTGATTTTCGAAACATGATTTCTTTACTTTTCAAAACCAGTTTTCCTTATTTACTCTTTAAATGGTTTTAGATTTCTGGGCTTTTGGCTTACTTGGATCAGATGGAGTCCTATAGACTTCATAAGATTCAAGGGCCAGTCACGTGCTCTTTTGGGTCGTGACAAAAGTTGGTATCAGAGCGCTAGGTTGACCGTGGTTCGAGTCTAAGTTTGACTATGTGGAGCCTAGGGCGTTATCTATATACGGAACTTAGGCTTGACCTTACGGAATTTAGACTTGGTCGAGGGGGTATTAGACCCGAACTTTCTTCGCGTAGGATGACCCTTGGTTGATGGAACAGGTGACTAAAGTAGAGTGACGTACCGTTGGTATGTTCCGCGGCATACTTACGACACGCCACTCCCCTTAAGAAACCTTAGGTTATACATTTCCTTGCACTGTATTATATTCCTTCCTATGATCTATCTTCATCGATACTGGTTATGGTTTTGCTGCCGCGATTGCATGGGCAGAGTGAGCTACGGCTCGAGTTGTCAGCATGAGCTCGTCGTGGACGAGGACTGACCAGGGTGTGATTCCCGAGGCATACGATTGCATATTGAGGCGTCGTCTTATTGTGTTTCCGCACTTTGGGCGTCTGACAGATCGCTGTTACGAGATTTTTCGGATGTACCGGTTGGTACCGGAGGATTGAGCCACTGATAGAGGCCAGCCAGGTTATGATGACCGTTGATATTATCGCCCAGATGATTGGAACTACTGCAGCATGGGCATGTTCTTGGAGATATGATAGTGAGTCGCTAGCCACCGAAGATGAATGACCAGGACATGTGGTTCGTTCGCTTACCCCGATGCGAGGTCATCTGGTAGATTGATTCCAGCTAGAGGCGACTTCACGCAGGTTCGTTGAGAGTCGATTGAGACGATCGAATGTCAGGAGCCTATTTTCCAAGTTTAAAGTATACGGAAAGGCATGCAGGTGATTCTATGGACCCTCTAGAAGAATGAAACCCTAACTCGACTTAATTACCGTGTGAAAGCCTTTGAACCTTAGGGTTTGCGGCGGTTCCGCGGCGCCATTAGTGAGGCTTGGGTTTGCCCTTCTACGGCTGGACCACCGACGCTGTGGCATGTACTCGATACTATTAAACTGTACCCGAGATGTTGAGCTCCTGGGGGATTATGAGGTTCTGACGAGCCGATCGGATGATTCGACATCATTCGGATATCATGTGATGTGACGCTGCTTGGGAGACTCCAGATGCGAGCATAGCCGTCGGAGCGCAGTCTGTGTAGCCACGATGAGATGAGTCCAAATCAGTCGATATTGGAGCAAGGTGGAGTAATGAATTCGCATAAGGTTTCGACGAGATGATGTTCCACTCCGCTGACATCAGTGATGTGACATGCACGCTGAGGACGTGTTCGGCTAGATATCTTCTACTGAGTGATGAAGATACTGAGTTCGTGATTTCGAGTCCACATGAGGGACTTCGGATGGACCGTAGCCGAAGGCATTGCGGTGCGCAGATAGAGACGCGATGTCGAAATGGACGATGATACAGACAAGAGAGACAAGAGGTTCGTGCGAGACGCTGATGAGCTGTCATTACCTCCCGTCGAGACCAGAGGCCTGATATGCTTATAGAGGCGTTGGGATACGACCAATTCCCGAGGAAATGATGTGCTGATGACACAGATGTCTATTGAATGAGAAAAGACTATGCAAGAGTACCAGCCTCCGTACAGATCGGCATAGGCAAGATCGGCAGAGACTTTGAGCAGGATTCCTTCCAGGACACCGCTACAATGACGTTTGCACCCAGGATCAGACGTGTGATGTGCATTCAAAGAGCCGGAGGCCAACGCCAGTGACATATTGCTTTACGAGCAGTCGTGAGGATTGACCGAGAGATTACCAAGAAGTGCCAGAACGGAATCGTTCCTGTCAGCACTCTTGACCGGGCCAATGAGCCGGTGGATTGCGAGATTGGTAATCTACAGGCAAAGATCAGGAACCAGAGGCAGAGGACGCCAGCCGCGAGCAAGAGGCAAGTAGAGCTCTTGCGGCGCTAGAATTGGATGTACCAGCACCTTCTCGACTTCGAGGGAGGATATACCGACGACAGTATTTATGATTTGAGATTTTGTGATTCGACTATCACGTATCTGTCACTTTGGGATTTCGGTATTTTAGCAATCTATTTGCATGATTTAGTCTTGATGACTGAGTTCCATGATATTTGATTTTGTGCACCATGGTTGCACTTACTGGGTATTCATATTTTGTGCAGAGTTATTACTCTTGAGGTATTGATTGTGATTTCACGCCTATTTTATGCCGGTGATTGGATTTACGCTTCCAGCATAGTTTCATGTACTTTTGGTATTTTGATTTGTGCACGCTGATGCACGCGATTGTGAGTTTTTCCATCGCGGTACACCTGATTTTGATTGAGCCGCGTTGTATGTCGTTTCGTGCCTTGGCTGCACCTGCTTATGACTTTATGGATTTCATACGGTTGATTTGATGTTGTGCATATGTTACGCACACGATTTGATTTTTGCACTCGGTATAGCTTATATGTGCTTGTAGTGCATTGATGTGTGTTTTGTGCACGCAGTTGGACACGTTTATGATTTCCTTTATACCTGGGTACACTTAGTGTTGCTGCTTACGCATTTGAGTTATTGCTGGTATTTGTGCATGGGATGCACCAGTTCTATACTTCGTGCGTTTGTCGCACCAGTTTTATGTTTCTTGCGTTTATCGCATCAGATTTATATTTCGTGCCTTTGTTGCACTGGATTTACATTTGGTGCATTACGGTTGCACCTGACTTCGATTTAATGTCTTTCGATATGTCGATTTTGATTGTGATATTGATGTGGATTCTTGCACTCCGTGCTTTTGACTGGATTTACGCATGTTCGGCGTTGTTATTGGATTTTGTGATTTCGTGCATGTTGAGTGCGCAGGGTTTAGATTTTCATTCGTGCACGATGGATGCACCGATTTGGATTTTCGCGCATGTTGGGCGCATGTTTTGAGATATGATTTTGGGTGCACACCTGATGCACTAAATCGAGATTTCTTCGTGTATGTCAGATGCACCGGATTTTGGCTGCCAGGCACACACGTTGCCTATGACAGATGCTTCGTGCACACCCGTTGCACCTAGATGTTGTTTTGTGCACCTGTTTAGCACATATATGGATTTTGATTTCCGTGCGCACCAGACGCACAGGGTGGTGTTATGTGCATTTTTGAGATTTTTTCCTTTTGGAGCAGTATATTTTATGATGTTGGATATTTGTTTTCATACTGAGCAGGACTAGTCAGAGGACAGTACCTGGATATATTTTGCATGCATTGATAGTTCGAAGGGATTTCCAAGAGCGAGCTATAGTCTCGGTGTATTTATACCTACGTGTCCGATATGACACGGAACGTTTTAAAAACAGGAAACCCTTCTAAATTGTTTTCAAAAGGGCGGAACGAACTTATTAAACAAAGGATATATATATATATACACATTTATAGTTATCTTCTTATGAAAAACGTCCGCCACTGTGCAGTGTTGCGTGCATCGCACAGCGACTTAAAAGGATTGGGCATGCTTTTACATCAGCTATTCACATGTATAGATTGGATGTCTACATGTATAGTTCTGATCCATATCATATTGGTTTTGTATTGGATTTGACATTGTGTCTTTACCTTGACTCCGATGATTGCGAGATGCTTGACGGAGTTTCGATTTTGAGTTATCTGTTCATTACTCGTGCGCATGCATTGCGCTGTGATGTTTTATGTATTGATGATTTCGGAGCCCCGACGACTTGGAATTTGTATCGAAATGTTTTAGTACTTTGGGGTTTTAAATTTAAATTCGGGGACCGAATTTCTTTAAGGGGGGTAGATTGTAACGTCTTCAAAATAATAAAATATGATTTTTGGGAAATTTTATAATTTAATATTATTTTAATGAATATTTTAATATTCTGGTATAATTAAATACAAATAAATGGGGAAATATTTTGGAAAATTCTAAAATAAGGTATTTTGTGGAATTATGCCATTTTAAAGTTTTTAAGATTTGTTATATGCTAATTTAGTGCTAATCGCGATTAAAAATCGCTAATTGGATTTTTTGTGCAAAAATGTGCACATATCATTTTCTACACTTGTGTTGCTCGTGCATTTCTACCATGGCTTTCTTTTGGGTCTACTATTCAAGTGAGAAGAGTTTGGTGGAGAAAAGAAAAGAAAAGAAAAAGGTAAGTGAAAGAGAGAGAGAGTAGGTGGCTTTTGGACATTTAACCATTTCCTTCATCATTTCCCCATCTGTTTTCTCTCTCCCTTCTCCCTTGTTGCTGCTGCCCTCTCCCCCTCTCTCACCTTCTTCATGAAACACTAGATCCGCCATGAAAACAAAGCCAAAACCCCATTCCCACTTCACAAAAAGTGTTCCCGAGCTCACTAGCTTCGCATTGAACCTAGCAAGTTTGGATTTGGAGGACTTTGAGCAACTCAAGAAAATTCTTGAGTTGCCAAAGAAGGTAATTTCTGCACCTTTAGAGTAGTATTTCAATTCCTTGTGTATCCATACTAGTTTTGTATCGATATGGTGTTGTTTGGTGGATTTGTGAAACATCAAGTTAGGGTTAAGGGTAAAACTGAAACTTAAGATGAAATTGAGGATTGAGGTGACCTTAGAATCCCTTGTGTGATGCTAATTTGAACCCTAACCTGAACTTGTAAACAGAATACGGAATTATGGAACCGATATCGGGGAAAAACTGGAAATCTGGGACTGTTTTATGGAATCTGCTATCACCCCGAGATCCCAAAAATGAAACTGAGTTGGCAGTGAGATGTGCAGGCACCAATGAACCACCACCCAAAACCCTAGCCCCCAACTCCTTCACGAGGCCGCCAATTATTCCATTCTGGCCGCAATTTGCGGCCAGAGCAGGGCGGATTTGCCTCGTTTTCTGTGCATGGCCCCATTTCCTCTAGTTTTGACCCTGGGTATGTCTAGTTTTTACTGATTCCATCTAGGGTGAAATCTAGGATGATTTTCCTATGTTGGTGCATGATTTGAGACTTGTTTTAGCATGGATTTTGATATTTGGAGTTTCGTTCCTGTCGGGTGGCGCTTGGACGTCAACGACAGGTGGATGTTGATCGTGTTTACATGTGAAGCGATAGGTTTTTACCTATGCGAGTAGCGTGTGCTGTTTTGGTTTTCGATATGATTTTCATGTGCTTTAGCATTGTGATATACTTGTAGGTACCCCGCGTGATGTTGAGGCAAAGGAGATGAAGATAGCGACATCGGCTTTGGCACACGAGAAGCAAGGTGAGTAGATTTATATCTACGGGGAGAAGTCGGGTGGATGGCGTATAGCACCCCCGCAGTCCGTGGTGGTGTATACGAATTCGTATACACACGTATATTTATTATGTGTTGTTTAGGGTTATTGATGGTAATAATGGTATTTTGATAAGAATGTATTGGTTAAGTAGTGCGAAACCCTAGGATAGTGGTTGCACCCACACTCACACATACACACATACTTGCATACATTCTTTCATATATCTGTGCGCATATGATGGTGCGTATATCTACACATGGGTATGGGACTATGTGTTTATATACGGGATTTGGGAATGATACGTGGGTTTGAGGTGATATTTGATGTGAGGCCGTGAGATCGGCGATGTGACATAGGTTGTCTTTGAGGTGCGATATGATAGTTTTAGCTGGCCTTTGGATGTGTGCTCTACCCGCATTCATATTTTTATAGATGGTATCGATTTGTACTAGACTTAGACTAGTACCCCAGATTATGCGAGCTGATGATAAGTGATACCTGATATGTGATGAGATAGTGTGATATTGACCCCTACCCAGTTATTGGGATGGCGTATGACGATTTACCGTACGAGCCGGTATTGATGATAGATCCGCACTCATGGCTCGAGGATATCTTACGATATGTTATTGAGGCGAGATCACCGACTATCATATCTATATATATATTGACTCAGATTAGGTGGTTTCATACCCCTCCTGTCTACATTACTTAGTAGAAATTAGACTAGACCGAGTCATACCTATTTCAAACTAACGAATTGGGGATATTTTAAAGTTAGGCAAAAAGGGTTTATACGGATATTTTCAAACGACGCGTCTTTTCTTAAAACACCATAGCCCTTATTTTACCAAAATCCCTGGTTCGTCTTATTTAAAAAGGCAAGGTTGCATGATATAATTATTGAGGTAGGTTCTCTACTGTTGCGTTGATTACTCGATTCCGCACATTCATGCTGTTTGCATTGCATCGCTTATATTGTTAATATATTTCAGTCATGCTGCTAGGACACCAGCATCATTATCGATGATGCATATGTTCCACGTACACTCGTTGCCGACTCATACACTTATCATCGATAATTGCCATGTCACTACACTGTAGTACTATTGCATTCAGTATGTGATCCTTGCATGACACGATGATATGCTTACATTTCCTTTACATGTCGCATACTTCATGCTCTTTGATTATACGCATTGAGATATGTCGTTTCTATGATATTTCTGGATTTGGGAACCGAAGGTGTTTTAAAAGAGAATATGTCATTGCTTTAAAAACCCGGTTACCCTTGATATGATATTTCAGTGCGTCCACCATGTGTTTTCTCGGTGCTGAGAGCGACATGTGAAACCCGAATCGAGGAGTGGACGAGCCGATTGCGGGTACATGGTGGACCCGGTATAGTTCCCCTCGGTAAGATGATCGATGAGCTTTGCCGATTGAGCCTGGAGGCGGGCGAGTACCTACCGGTGATTTGTTGGACCTGGCGGTTATCCGGAGGATACCGACCAGAGTCGATAGATGGTTTGGGCATACTGCCGGGGCCGAGGGCCGATACCGCAGACAGAGCCCGAGGGCCGATCCGGACTGACGGAGCCCGATATATGAGGATTTACTTGCCGATGCTGGGCACAGTTTTCATGATGTTTTCGAGTGCCGATGCTGGGCACTCTGGTTTCATGATTTTGACGTGTCGCGAGGGACACAGATGGTTATATCCTCATATTTTTCCATGCACATGATTCATGATATTTACATGCATGGTGGTTATTGTCAGTGGGTGACGAGTGGACGGGATCCACATGTGTGCAGATTTGATTACATTGACTATACCTCTTATTCATGACATGCTGTTACCTGAGGCACCAGCACGAGCACTTGGCACTACACTCATGTATAGAGATTACATTGCCAGTTTAGCATGCTTCAGCTTTATTCATATTGAGGTTTATTTATATCTGATCGTATTGACCTAGGATAGGTCATGCATTCGATCTCTGCTTGTAGATATTTTCTATTCACGAGTTGGCAACTCACCCCCGTTGTGCCCCAGTTCTTGCAGGTTTGCCGTACAGATTCCATAGCGGCATTTCTGGCACACTGCTTCCTTATGGGTGACTTGCTTGGCTAGGTGGGTTCTTTTGTATCAGAACCGCCATTGTTCATGTATTATTTATTGTATCTAGAATTTCCATCAACCAAAACTTGTATATTGTTTCAGACTTAGAAAACAGTGTTGTATTATTTCGACCTTAGAGTCGCGCTTGTAGTATTACGGTTTTCTGGCTGTTTTGAGTTTCTTTTTGGGTTTTGATCCTCGCACTTTGGCGTTGTATATTATTATTGCTTGCGTGGTTGTGACCGTCGATTGACGAAGAGCTAGCTCCCGCTTGGGGGTGCCTTTTATCATCTCATATATATTATTCTTGTTGTACCCCGTTTGGGGCCAGTTTTTACAAAGGAAACTCTGCAGAAATTTTCAGGAAAGGTTACACATTTTAAAAATACACATTCGGCTTAGTTATTTAAAAACTTTGATTTTCGAAACATGATTTCTTTACTTTTCAAAACCAGTTTTCCTTATTTACTCTTTAAATGGTTTTAGATTTCTGGGCTTTTGGCTTACTTGGATCAGATGGAGTCCTATAGACTTCATAGGATTCAAGGGCCAGTCACGTGCTCTTTCGGGTCGTGACACTTAGGTGGTGAAGGGGTTTCGGTAAAAGATTCAAAATGGTGTGGATATGCAAAACTCCCAACAGGCTGTGTAGAAATAGTGTCTGGTGAAGGTGGGAAGGTCAGGTAGGACTGGTAGGAAGTGGGTGGTTGGACAGGGGTAGGGTCAACATGTGGATAAAAAGGTGAATAGTCATGTGGATCCCTAGAACTAGATGTGCGGAGAGGGGTGAAAGATCGGCTGCGAGATTGAGCAATATGCTTAGCAATGGACATCGGCTTAGGAGTTACAGCAGGACTTGAAAAAGTGATATCAACAGATGGAGGTGGTAAAGGTTGACTTGGTTGACACAAAGTGGATTGAAAAGTCGAACTGTTTCTCCTAGACGCTTCTATTTGATCTTTCAAAGATATTTTAGGCATGGAAGGATCGTCTTTAAATTGACCGAACAAATTGACGTACGACGCAAAGTTAGGTTCGGGATACCAAAGGTCGAAAAGTGATTTATGATGTGGTGTACCCATGATAGAAGAAAGAGAAGAGAAAGCAGGTGGTGCAAGGATTTCTTAGCGATAAAAGTTTGCAAGTTTTCTAATAAAAATTTTCCTTTTTTCTTTTTCTCTTTTTTTTTATTTGGAACTGTTTGCAAAAAAGAAATTTTTTTTTTTTGATAAAGGGCTAAGACACACTTTCGATCAACCAAAAATGCACAATCAGACCTAGATCTAGGGTCACTTAGGTCAGCTAGACAGCTCCTAACTGTTCCAAAGGGCTAGAAATAGGACCTCAAACCGCCTCTTCACTGCCAATTGTGGCCAGGTAAGTGCCAGGTAAGTGGGAAGGAACCACAGTAGTGGGCCTAATTAAAAACCACTAGCCTTGACACACTTGCCTAGTCACCGCAAAGTCAGGTTAGGATAAACGGCCGATGCCTATAACTAGTCCTCTGTCCTATTGAGCGCGACGTCCTTAGGGCTGAGTCTAGTATTTTTTAATTAAGATTGGTCAATGCAAATGCCTTATGTGATTTCTGGGGTCCTGAGAAGGGTGATGAAATCCCCACCCAATCTGAATTGGTCAAAAAGCCCCTTAAAGTCCGATTAAAGATATGCAAAACAGTAAATCACTTGCAATCAAAGATTTTTATTCTATGCACGGCGCAAAGAATCCTGCACAAGATTGTTATTTGGAAGGGGAAAGATTTTTTTAAGCGCAAAGAATCCTGCAGGAGAATTTTCAGAAGATATATCGGAGATTTGCAGAGGAGGAGAGAGAAAACTCACAGAGAATTGCAGTGGCGGAACTGTTTTTTTTTTTTACCGCGCTTCTGCCCTTTTTTTTGACCAAAACGCGGCGGTTCCGCGGTCGCATGTAGGATCTGGCAGCGGTTCCGCGGCCGGAATGGGGTCGCGAGGCTTTTTTTTTTGCTCTCCAGATCGCGCGGTTGACTTGTTGACTCGGTCCTGCAAATTTCTTCTGTTTTCTGTTGTGATATTCCTCTGTTTGTTCGAATTTGATACTTGCTGTTTTGATCTCTGTAGATTTCCAAATCCGAATTTGTTCGTAGATCCTGCAAAATTCACACAAAAATACCCTTTTCAAAAATAACAGATGATATATTTTTTATAGTTTTTTATTTTTCAGATTTTTATGATTTTTTTAATTTTGATTAACCCGAAATTGCAAAAAGGAAAGTTTACGCCATCCCCGGCAACGGCGCCATTTGATTTGTGTGTCAAAAACTATATCTAATACCGCAATCAAGAACGGCGTCGCTTGTAGCCAGCCGGTGAGTACGGGTCGGTCCACAGGGATGTTGTAAATTTCCTAATCGCTCTTACGAGTTAATTCCAAATGGTGTTTGGTCTTTTAATTAGATCTAAAAACGAAGTTGTGTTCTATTAGGATTAGGAAACTTGCTAGGATTAGGTTTAGGTAAAGTTTGGTAAATAAAGATCTACACCTCTTTTCAATACCTTAATTTAGACATCATATTAGGGGTTATAGTAAATTTTAATAAAGGAGATTAGGATGATTGGGAAGATGCTTCTTCCTCTAGATCCTTGTCCTTCCTTTCTTAACCTTTACCCTAACCTCCATGGAAAACTTACAACTCCGGTCTTTTATACTACGGATCACCGCTATCTCGAGGGTAGAGTGTCGTAGGGAGCGGAAGATGAAAGTATGCATGGAGTCCTAATATTCATAATAGATTGGTAAAGAAAAGAGATGAGAGATCTTCATCTCTCAAACCCTTCCCTATTCGTAACCCAACAAGCGAGGAGACTACTCACTCATTAGGGAATTAAAATACATTTATCTAGGGCAGAGAATAAAAGATTAACTAGGGCAAGGAATTAAATTTATCTAGAGCAAGAATAGAAAATTAACCTAAGGCAGAAAATAAAGAACTTACAACTTTATGCTCTCCAAAAGAATGCTGAAATTTATTAATGAAGGGAGGCATAGCCTTTACAATGATTTAGAGTTCCTATTTATAGAGGATAGGAAACCCTAGGTTACAATTGATCCGCACGTCTGCATTTACCAAAATATCCTTAGGAAGACCTAGTCAAAGTAGACTTCAAGCTTTGGTAAAATTTTATGTCTGAAAATTTTGAAACTAATTCTGGGCTTCTTGGGCTTTTTATTTTTTTGGATCTTTATTCAATTTGGCTTCTCTATTTCTTCCAGATCTCCAGTGAACAATTGCGGTGGACTTTTAACCATTCGCTTTGTAATCTTGGACCTTGCATTACCTTGTACTTTGTGAATTTTATTTTTGATGTAGGCTTGATCAAGAATCTTCTGTTTGTTGGTCAAAGTCCACTTTTGCATCGTATTTTCATCGTTTTCACTGTTTTCTGTCCAAGAACCTGTAACCTGTAATATGTAGCAGACATGCGTTAAAAGTACCTGTTTTATTGTAAAATGCATAAGAATGGGGAATATAATAATGCAATATTATGATATGAACAGGGTGCGCTGCCAAGGGCGCAGCGCACCTGGCGCTAGCCCATCTGTTTTTGACACGTGACGCGCAGCACGCCTAGCGCCGAATCTGAAGCGTTGCTTCAATTTTTTAAATTTTGAATTTTAAAACAGAGCTTTGCTCTGATTGGGGGAAACATGCACATGTCATAGTTCGGACAGATAATACTAGTTGGTTTTGGTTTAAGCTGGATCCTAGTATTATAATGTATAGGAATACTTTTCGTCTCATTGCATTCGTATTCGGTCGGAATACAAATGCGGGTATGTATATACAGTTGTGGAGTAATTCTGTAATTCGTTACGGGATTGCTTTTGAAGTTGCCAGTTTTTTCTCCGTTTGATTAAACATTAGTTTTAATATTGTGAGTGTATCTTTTTTTGGCCACATTTTCCTTCATTTTTGTCATGGCCGAAATTGATGAGGTGTGGGGTTCATCTTCTAGATTTGGTGAGTCGCTTGCTTTCACATTAATGAAGCATAGGCTTTTTTGATGAGTCATTGCTTTCATTTAATGTTTCTTGTATTGCAAAGGATATTTGTATTGTGGATTTCTTTTTTGGTCACAATTTCCTTAGCTAATGTTCAACCCCCCTTTTAATAGTGAACTTTTCTCTGTGGCCGGCCACACTTGATTGGCATAGGAAATGTGTGGGGATTAATTTATGATGTTGATTTTGGCTTGATTTTTTTGAGACACCACTACTTGATATTTCCCAGTGAGCACTTCATGTGGCTGAGCCCCATTATCTCCTTGGTTTTCACAAGTTTTCTTCATGTGCTCACAAACTCACATCCTTGGCAACTTCAATTTACCTTCACCCGATTCGTTGGGTCCCTAGAGACAAAGTATTCTACACTCTCTCTACTTCAATCTTGGACATGTCGGCTAGCAAACTTCTTGTCCGAATTGCTTCAGTTTGAAGCGGGAGCCCGTATAAAGATTCGTTGATATGGTGCCACTCCGACGAGGTGACCGGAGATCGACCGGAGATCGACCGAGATCGAAGATGCCGCGAGGAACGTGGGATGATGGCTAAATACCGAAGGACACAGATCGATCAGTATAGCTATTCTAACCTCTCTGTAGTTTGCTAGTTTAGTGTTAATGGCACGATCCGGAGAAAGTCTATGTTAGCGCCAGTTGTAAAAAGTTTTTGTTCCGCGTTTGGCCAGAGATTGACGACCGGGGCGCTACCGTAGACTTATATATATATATATATAAACGTGTGCAATGAAGATGAACATGAAACAGTAAATATAGAGTGATGACATGAGCATGAAGTAACCGGTGCAGGTAAACAATAAAGCAGGTATATCGAATCAGAAATCAATGCATGTCTATGTCACTAAACCTATCCGTCTCTAAGTCTCACTTTCCAGGTCGCTAAACCTATCGTCGTTCCAAGTGTGAGCGTCAACCACCGTAGGATTATCCCCAACCCAAGGGTAGGCCCCAGGGGCAAGGGAACACGGGCCTGAATCAAGCTCGCTAATAATCAGTAATATCACCCATATGACTCCCAAAATCGTTGTGTATGCCGGCAGTGGGACTCCCGAGATTCCGTTGATCGAACTCACATTCAACTATCCCACACCAGCGGTCTACATCAAACACCAACCATAAACCCAAATACTAGTCGGTCCATGACAAGTCTACGCGAGAACTAGAGACAGGGTCTCCATCAAGCATGTCTCGACTGGTATCCAAGACAAATGGACAGTACTCGATGTCTTACCTATGACACTAATATAAGTGCTTCAATAACCATCCCATACCAATTATAGTTACACTTACATATGCCTCATAGGTATCGACAATGCAATAATTAACTGGTTCCGCTGATTGTGTACAAGTACGTGTCGCTTTCACTATTCTATCAGGCTTATACACTAACGTACTAGCCATAATCCAATCACTAATATTTATCACTGGGTAATGTACACGATCACTAGGATATCAATGTTTTATGACCACTATTCAACTGAGGATATAACCGCTACATGATATGATGAGGACGCAATTGGTTATAATATGAATAAAATATAGCAACCAATATCATACCACTTGCAAAAATGTACTACAAATCACACGTGTAGAATTAAACAAAACAGTAAAAAGTGGTAAGCAATATGTTTAATTATCTGTCCATAAAAATTGGTTTCACGGTAATCGGGTTTCAGGTTTGCTAGTTATGGTCATTTCATTTTAAGTGTTTACTGCTGGAAATCCAATTTCTGAACTGGAAGTCCGTTTCGTAACACGTTTTACTCCCGGTTAAGAGCATAATTAGGCGACGCTACAGTTGGATAATATTTAGGTTTAACAGTTAGGTTTCCAACGTATTAGATGGGTTGATAATATCCGCTGTGTGCTGGGAGTTATGCAATGTTTAATATCGGGATATGCGTTCTGTTCCAGCTTGGGATTGCAGTATATACTGATAGTTTAAAATGTGATTAAAATAGCAAACGATAATAAAAAAGAATGAAAACACTTTCAATAGTTATCTAACAGATTTATCTTCGCCACGGTATAGGTTTCCTCATAATATCATTTTCACACAGAGATATAAAGAATTTCTAATCAAGCATTGGCAAGCAGTGCTGCTTTGGACTGCAGTCCAGAGCCGCACTCCCGAACAGTTTCCGTCTCCGTTATGAAATAGAAACAGATTATAAATTATATGAGGTTCTAGTTTGTCGAGTCAGATTTGATACGAGCCCTCGAACACAGTATTCCAGTGTGTATCCAAATTATTATTATTTTCACAAGTTAAGTGTACGGGAAATTTCAGATTTGGCAGATCTAAATGGGGATGGCATTTCACGGTGTTAGGGTCCGTATTTTCGACCCAACTCTTTACATAGTATTCATTATCACTAAGGAAATCCGTTATATCTAAGTTCCGCCATATTACATTTGGTTTTCACATTGAACTCTTGACCGGTGTATACAAGTGACAATCTAATCCGATTAATTCATGAGAAATCTAAGTTATATTTATACGATCAATAAAACCAAGGTGGGTCCGATCCAACATGACCAAACACGATGACTTGAGGTATATGTATTCAATTAAACTTATCACTATAACGGAATTGATATATCTACGCACGATAGCACACGCACATATATACCTCTAATTGCGTAGCACTATGATATAATTTATATAAATTATGGTAGCATGATTTGCAAGTGAAGGGGGTTTCCACTTGCCTCGGTCGCTTGATATGGAAGTGAAGAACGTGCAGAGTTTGTCTCGACACACGATACGGCGTGATGCTGGACACGGCATGGCGCGGGCACGATGCGCAGTGACCCGGTACTGGATGCGGTCTTGACTCGGTGAGTGGTGCGGGAGCGGCACGGTGCGTGCACTGGATCGGGCACGACGTGGCACGGGGAGTGGGTATGGGGCGCGACATGTCTGGGTACGAGGAGGAGCAGTCGTGGCACGGTGGTTCTGGGAATGTGCACGGGGCAGCGACGCGTAGGCTCGGGGTGCAGTGGGTGTTGGTGGCTGGGCGACAATGTAAGGAGAAGGCTGGCATGGTCCTCGGGTGGTGAACGGCATGGAAAGAGCGGCAAGGTGGCCTCGACGGCAATCGCAACAGAGCTCGGGTGCCCAGAGGATGAGTTGCAGCAGTGGAGTAGTGCGGTTGTGGGGTTCTGTGAAGCTCGTGGGGGTGTTCGAGGAGGAAGGGGACAATGGTGGCGTCACTCGGCGATGGAGGCGGCTCCGGTATGGTGTGACGATGGCTGTGGCGCGAGGGGCTGGGGAGATGGGTTGAAGGAAGATGAAGGGGGTGGTGGCTGCGATGAAGGAGGAAGAAGATGAAGACGATGGCGGTAGCAGCAGGTGCTGCAGGGGCGATGATAGTTGCCGACAATGGTGCAAGGCCATTGACGATAGGTGTTCGGGGGAGAGCGATGGGGGAGCTTGGGTGCAGTGGGAGATGGAGAAGACTTGGAGAGGAGACTCATCGGCGATGGGGTTTTGCAGGCGTAGGGTCGGGGCCGGCGGTGGGTTTGAGGGAGGAGGAGAGATTGTGAGAGAGAGAGAGAGAGAGAGAATGGGAGCGGCGAGGGGGATCTTGAGGAAGCAGTTAGGGTATGGACGAGGTCGTGGCAACGTTGGAGAGGAACGGGTCTCATGGGGGTGAGTGCGAGAGTGGGGGAGAGCCGTTGGGGGTTGAGGATCATGATGGAACGAGAGGAGAGAGGAGGGCTCGGTCTTGGAGTGTTTGGGCGAGGGAGTTGGTAACGTGGAGGTGAGCGCGGTCATCGTGGAGGTGGGAGCGATCGTCGCAGAGGTGGGCATGAGGACGTTGGGACGAGGAGGAGCGGTTCATGGGGAAGTGGCGGGAAAAGAAAGCAAGGGAGAAGAAGAAGAAAGCAGTGGGGGGTGAGTGTTTGGGTCGGGTCGTGTTTGCTCGGGTCGGGTCGGGTTTGGGGGAAAGAATTTAGGCTTAGCTCTAGGAGTTGGGCCGAGGGTAGAAAGATTTAGGGAAAAGAATAAAAGGGGTTAGGATGTGGGTCATGGGCTGGAATAGTTAAGGGAAATAATTTGGGAGAAATAGAAAGGGTTAGGGTTTGGGTAGGTTAGGAAAATAATTTGGGAGGAATAAAAAGATTTAATTTAATAAAAAGTTAGTAAATTAATATTAGAAAGTAGAGGAAATTATTTATAGAGATTTTCTAATAGAAAAATCTTGGGAAAACTTTTATTTATAAATACGGGAAATATGTTCAAAGAAAACTGGGTATTACAGTTAGGAATATGCCATTGCTCCTATTTTATTTGACAGTTTCGTCCACACCTTGTTGGATTGAAGAACGTCGAGATAGTCTCTAGGCTATAGATGTACCGTCAAGACCTCTCCTTTTGACGAAGTATGGTGGGAAAAATATGATTCCCTTTCTTTCATTTATGCCCATGGACTGTATACAAGAGTTAGTATTGAACTTACTTGCAGGGCAGTATTTTTTTATTTTATTATATATATATATATATATATATATATATATATATATAAATTTTCGCGATACTCTTGTAAGTGCACGGCGGCGCCCCGGCCGTCAATCCGACGCCGGAATGCGGAAGCGATGATTTACTTTAACTTTTTATAACCGGCACCACCGCGCACTAAATTCCCGGATCGGGCCATTAAACTAGTCCTAGCTAACTAAAGAACGGGTAGAGAAGCTATACCATGTGATCCGTGTCCTCCGGTCTTCTCGTCGTCGTCCCGATCTCCCGCGGAATCTCCGACCATCTCCTCCTCGCCGGAAGGGCACCACATCGCCGGCTTCTTTTACGGGCTCCCACCTCTGGTCCGAGGCAACTCGGGCACGAAGTTGGCGAGTCGACGTGCCCAAGGTTTGTTGTAGAATCCTGTAGAGAACTATGTGTCTCATGGGGTTCATGGAGGTTGCCATTTGGTAGAGGAAATGAAGTGAACTTGTGGAGATTGAACTAGTGGGATTTTACAAAAGCCAAAGGAACAAAAATCCCACTACAAAAATTTTGGGACAGCCCCTAACTTGGCCGGCCATGCATGGTGGTGTTGTGTGAATTAAGTGAAGTGAGGAATAATACCAATGGATAAGAATAATGCAAGGTAGAGTGTAAAGGGGAAAAAGGCAAGTCTCACATCTATCACAATAACCCTTCATCATCATCAAGCATGATAACAAACTAAAACCAACACTCCACCACAACCATCATGATACCACAAGTCAAGCCATCATGGTCAAAAGAAGTCAAATGATGGTGCAACCATCATGAAGCAAGGATATGCAAATAACACCCTCTACAAATGCTTATTTGCACAAATGCAAATAAGTCCTCCTCCACCAATCTTCGGCCAATGAAAGATACAAAGAAATATGGCCGAAACGGAAAACAAACTAGCAACTCCAAAAAACTGATCCTGTAATAAATTACAGGAAAACCCCGCAACTGTGTATACACACCCGCATTTGTATTCCGACCGAAATACAAATGCAATGAGACAAAATCTACACTGTACTATACTAGGATCCTGCTTAAACCAAAGCCCGCTAGTATTTTCCGTCCGATCATGATCCGTGCAATACCACACGTATCTGATCGAATCCTGCCATATCTCCATACGGCCTCTACAGCGTTTCGCCCGAAACTTGAGCAACTGGTCTGTGGGGGACTCTAAAGACTCGTCAATACTATGGCTGTGGATTTAACCACTAGCACGTCAGAGGTATTAGCCATACGTGACGGGCCACCAGCTAATGACCAAAAGGGACGTCTGTGAACGAACTCATCCTGACACCCTACTGAGCCTGTCAGTGACAATATCCGTACAGTCCGGTCCATTCGTCTATGAGCATCTCATGGCGGGCCTAGGGGGTTGGTAAAAGTCAGACCCCCAAAAGCGGTACAAGTCGTGTCAGAGTGCAGCCCAGAACACCCTGAGATACTACTGGAATACCTACCAGTAAATCTCCTGCCTCGGCCGAGGGCTTTGTGTAATGACTCTCCTAGATACAGCGCGACCTCACCCCCAATACCGGGAGAGACGAACCCCTGAAGATCCGCCCACTGCCTCCATGTGGCTCGGGACTGTACCCAACTAAAACCTGTTTGCACGTCTCCTTTGAGCATGGTAGGGTAGTAATCAAAGTACAGTGGGAACTCACACGAGACAAATGATGATCCTCAGGTCGATGAACTAACCTGTACACATGTCACCAGGGAACTGCTATCTGACGTCGGGTATAAGACCAACTAGCATGTTCCCGGCGAGTCCTGTCCGGTGTACTCATAACCCAATGAGCACCTGTATATATCTTAGGTGAACCAACTGACACCAGTGGCTTGTGAGACTGGCCACCGCCCCTCATCGGGGTCTCGACTGTAAACACTAGTCTACTCTGGAGTATCGATGCCCTGTCTCGAAACTCCCACGACTAGGGACCTTTTAAGGATGTGCTTATAGACTACCAGCTCCCACGTATATGATCACCCTCATACTGCTGGCAGTCAAGCAAGAATCCTAGGGGCTCTATCAACGTGTAATAGCGACATATCAGGTCACCTAAAGCAATACACGATGATAAAGATAAACCAGATAGCATACTATCATCTCGAGTAAGACTGTCCTACCGGCATAGATCCTCCCTCAATCATCGCAATCACGTGCCTGTGATCCAATAATTGACTCTTAGGGCACTATATCCAACAATCTCCCACTTGCACTCAAGGCTAATTATTGCGATGTCGCATACTCATGGCCCATGTGATACCGAACACCCAACTCCTCTACTAGTCAGTCTCACAAAGCTCATTTGCGAAACTATTGCGTTGGAGGAATTGCCTCAGTAAGTGGTAGATGTTTCTTTCTATGTCTCTCTTAATCTCAAGTTCGCGGAGAAAGCCATCTCCCAAAATGAGCAATACCTGTCTTAGAATGTGTCTGGATGTCTGATGGGACCTAGCTCATAAATGAACTCCAAATCCAAACTTCTTAGACTGTATCATCAACTGAACTTAATCAGTATCCTGCGCCATGCCTCCCTCAGTATTTCCTTGGACCACCTGTCCAAAATACTGCCCCTCGTCAGAAGGAAAACTATAACTCTGACAACCTCCTTGTCGTCCAGGTCACCTTGGAAGCCTGGAATGATAACTGTCTCCCGAATGAGGCTGTCGTTATCATATCCCTAGAACATCCACTTATGTTCTAAAACTGCTTCCGACTGTTTCTCCAGGATTGGATCAATGTCAACTTATTGCATCTAGTGCAAAAACAACATCTGGTGTGGTACTTGACATCTCATGATTGACTCAATTGCCTAAGCAAGTGATCTGCCAATCATGCACATCCCTCTCCAGTTTAGTCTGTAAGACACTTTTAGAGAGGGCGACTCCATCACCTGCAGGTACACTACCGTACCAGGAGTCGTCCATTCTAAATACTCTTAGAATGCTGTCAAAGTACCCAGATTGGGAAACTACCCAAATCTAGATCTAAAACCATAGATCCAGTAACCAGAATGTTTGATATGAAATCCATTTCCTTTGTGGAGAAACCACTGTGTGACGACCAAAATTTAACCGATCGTAGTATAGGAGTTTCTTTTCCTACTTTATGTATGTCATCCAAATACCAGGACATCACACCCTACTACCTTCTTAACAGATCCATCCCCTATTCTGATGAAATTAAACCTATAACTGTCACATCAGAAATAGATGATCTATCTCCGCTATATCTACTTTAGTCTATAAATAGATATAAGCCACTTGTCCACCAATGCTTCCGCTGCTCCCACTGACTATGACAACCCTCTGGCAGAGTCATATAGACGTACGCTTCTAAAGCCAGTTCAGAACGACGCTATATTCATCCTCCTGCCGGGTCTTGCAGCCTGGAACAACAGCAATGGAAAGTCTGGGTAAACAAGAACTTCCTTGTCACCGTCCTTGAGGCTACCGGAGTACCTCTCGGGTGCCTGAAGTTGCCCACCTTATCTGCGGAGTGGCTAATGGAATGTCAAACCAGATTGAATCTTTAGGTTCCTATCAAATCTTCAGTAATCGTTTGTGGTTCTGGAATCACTTCCAGTTCTACCATACTCCCACTACTGTTTTCTGAAGAAAAAAATCCATATTTGTTAAAACTGTGGCGAGTCTAGAACAATATCACTATTGATCTTCCAGATGGTAGAAAGTCAACCCTCGTCATAGCCTGGGTCAACCCACAAACAGCCATTACAGAAACATGCCTTGAGTTATCCAGAGTCTGGTTTTAAGCATAAGCCGGACAACTCCCCATACCTTAACATCGATAAGATATGAACTGTTCTATATCCAATATAGAAACAGAGGCACTGATTTAATTGAACCAGATTCAAATCATGCAGCTGTCTCTAGCGCATGTCAACTAAATGGAAGGAGGCCGATCAGCGTTACTCAACTTAGGAATGCTTCCAATTATGAGTAACCTGAAAGAAAAGCAAGTTCTCTTAATCATTACTATCAACTGAATACCACACACAAGTATCTACATCTTCGATCACCTTGAAGAATCCCGATACTTGCAACACCTGGTTCTCTACTTTACTCATATAGCTATAACTTCTCAAAATTCGGACCCTGTTTTTCTATGAAACACCTGTCTAAAAACTAGAGAAGTCATAAGTAAACCGAATATAGTACGAGAACCAACCCCTATGTCCTAATGGACACTGGACAATATACAATACTCTGTATAAGTCCCTTGAGTCTAATAACTCAATCCCTGCGTGTCGTAGGTTGAAAACTGTACTATGGTTATGAAGAATTACACCGCTGTTTAATACTCCTTACCTAACCATCCACTGATATAGGTAAATGTCATAGACATAATTTCAAAAAAGTATATCTCACTCTATGAAAATAGACGTACAGATATATCAATTTGAAATTGGTGCATAGCATCGGATATTCAAAACCAAATATTTGCCGTTCGGCAAACAACCCAGGCGATTTCCTCAAATATCACCAATTACAACGAATTCCGATATAATGAGGATGATCACCTAATTCCCAATAACTTACTCCCACTCATCATCTGTAAAACAATACAGATGTGAGAATCATACCTGGTAAATACATACACTGGAGTAAGTATCTGATCGGGAAATCAGTTTTCCTTTAACGGTACACAGTGAAACTGAAACATTGAAATGTTTCGATGGGGTATCCGGGTATTCCTAGTAATGCCTCTTCCATTATCCAGATTCACAACTGTAACCGTGTAATTCTTTGCCACCTTTCCAAATCCCTTTATATGTCTTTAGTCATTACCTTCTGTACACCCTTTTAGGCCAAATGGTTTTCTTCCTTCCCTACCGTTCGGCACCAGCCTATGGTTTGGAAGAAGACTATCCAATAAGCATAATGGGTGTACTGTCCTAATCCTAGGAGCACTCGCAATGCAAGAGAAGGTGAGGATAAAAGACAACCGAATAAACCTTATTCCTATTTCTCCTGAACCAAAATCCATCCTCGAACTGGAACAAGTTCCTTTCGAGTTCGTATATAACCATACGATGGAGTATCCAATAAACTGTGGATCTTCGTAGTGATACGGAGTGTCCTGGAGAAATACAAAGGTGATGTGGGAGTGGTAATGAAAAACTTGGTTTGGTCGTGAATATCAGTCGCAATTTACTTTGCCCTCCTTCTAATCCCTTAATATGTCTTTACTTAATACCTTCTGTACACCATCGTTATGCTAATTGGTTTTCTTCATTCCCTACCAGTCGGCACCTGCCTAAGGTTTGGAAGAAGACTATCCAATTTGCGTAATAGGTATACTATCTCCTAAACTAAGGAGTACTCGCAACCTGAGAGAAGGTAAAAGGAAAAGACAGCTGAATAGTCCTATTCGTTTTCTCCAGAACCGGAAACCATCCTCGAATAAATCCCTTCGAGTTCGTATATAACCATACGATGGTTTTGTCCAATGGAAGTGGACGTTCGTAGTAATACGGGGTGTCCTGGAGAAAAGGGTAAAAGTAGGAGTGGCAATGAGGTATGCAACTCTGACAATCCAAAAGCCAGTGTTAAGAGGGTTCGGTTAATTTTGGTCTCTGAGACATAGTCTAGGGTCGGATCAATGGTCGCTGCCAAAGAGAGAGAGAAAAGAAACACTCAGCGTGCACTCTAACCTAGATCAGAATGGTTACCAATTTATCTAATCTGGAAACCTCCCTCTGGAACGTCAAATTCTCCTCCAAACCTGAAAGAAGAATTAGTCGGGATCACCCGAGGAGTAAACCAACACATCAGTGGGAATCGGGATCCAACTATCATCGTATGATAACGTGGCGGAATCCGCTCACGTCATCACACTCCAGAATGTATGCGGATATCTAGCAAGTTTCAGTTTCTTTAGAAACTCCCGATGTGATTTTTGCCCCATGCTCTTATGACCTTGACTAAGCCCAACAAATCATAAGTCACATGTCAAGTTCTACCCGTCATTGTCCAGGTTGATTTGAACCCACCCGTACAAGCCCTTGACAAGGGCCAACAAGGCTATACGACTGTCCCAAACCAACGCATCTATCTATGCTACATATGAACACCCAATAGCTACCAAATACTGTGCCTTGACTATGGCCAACAAACACAGCTTGAATACTATTGACTATCCATATGAAATGACGGAGGGCTACGAATGGTTTCTGGCGAAAACCTTTAACGTAATGAACTTGATATCGTTGAAGGAACGGATAGCTTTTTAGAAAAATATAGTTACGAAAACCTTTGCTAAAGAGGTCACTCCCGGTGAAGGGATCTCGGCCCTTTCCCCGTAGAATGAGGTGCAGGATATTCCAACTGAATACCACGATGCAAAGAAAAAGTAATCGGCTATAGTGAAGTTATTGCCCTGACGCAAACTTTTGTCCAAGGGGTCACTCCCGGTGAAGGGATCTCGGCCCTTGCCTCGTCGACTGAGGAGCAGGATATTCCAACTGAATACCACTGTGCAAAACAAAAGTGAACGTCCTTGCAATAACAGCTTTTTGAAAAGTGTTCTAACAACATCAGAATAGGTTTTTTTAACTTGCATTGATCCGAATCAATGCAGTCCCATCAATTGATCACACCACAAAGAAAGAAAATATACTGATGTACGTATATGCCATCCGCATTCACCACTGGGTCCCGTCATTACCCGTTAGGTTAGCTAACTAACGACAGAGCGGGGACTGGACTAGCACGGATACAAAACATATACAACATCTACTAGTATATATATATATATATATATATATATATATATATATATATATATATATATATCAATATATAATATTTCGCTCAAGGCGTGAAAAAAATGCAACATCACATAAATGTACGGCATCACAGAACAATACAGATATCTGGGATCCCCGGGTTTCACAGAGCCGCTACTGAAACCCGACGTTCCCCTGGTCGTGTGGATAGCCTGTGCAATGAAATCCTAGACCCTTACGGGCGCGGCAAGTTACCCGCCAAAACCTGAAGCGAGGTAGCCCCCTTCAGCAACGTGAATGGACCACCCAGCACTTCACGGAATCCGGTAACTTGGGCACCCCTCCTGGGTCAACCTGTACCCCCTACGAGTGCGGCGAATAGCCCGCCAATTCGAGAGTAAAGCCCCCTCCGTCTCAATGCCATGAGATGCGGGCCCGTTGCCCTCTAGAATCCGGCTACCCGTGCACCCCTCCACGGGGCAATCCTAGTACAGAAAGTAAAATATACATACAACGGGTACATCGACCGCAACCTGGTCGTGCCCCAAAATAATAATAAAAACAGGCAGTGACGGCAGTCCACATGTCGGACGCTCGCCCCGCAATATCAAATGTACATAATAAAATAAAACTGTACTACCACTGCAACCAGGCTATCCCCACGACTAATCCGCAACATCACAGCAATACACAGAACATCAACGTGAAGGTCACGTTCGCAAATCCGTCTAACCGGGCTATAGCAGTTAGACAGGATTTACCGATCAAGTGACATTCACGGTCGCAGATATAATGTAAAAACTGTGAGCTAATGTGTTTAAAATTTTTGATCGATCAAATATTACTAAGTGGGCCCCAAACTTTACTGTAGCACTTAAAGAAATTCTGGGCCCAAAAATAATATTCCAAAACCCCTATTTCCAACCCAAAAGCCCACTGGAAAAAATTGGCACAATGATAACACAGAACTGCCGCGGAACCGCGGCCAGAAAGGGGTTTTGGCCGCGGTTCCGCGGTCTTCCTAATGAATCATGGTGTCGAATTTTCACAGTAAGCTTAAAAGTCCCTGCACATACTTCTGCAACACACTGAAAAAAATTTCGAGCCAGAAAAAAATCGACAGAAAACTGATGTGCATGATATCGGGTTTTCGGAAAATCCGTTCGATCGAACTTGTAAACACATTAGACCAAGTTAGACTAGGTTAATGGCGAGGCTCTGATACCACTGTAAGTGCACGGCGGCGCCCCGGCCGTCAATCCGACGCCGGAATGCGGAAGAGATAATTTACTTTAACTTTTTATAACCGGCACCACCGCGCACTAAATTCCCGGATCGGGCCATTAAACTAGTCCTAGCTAACTAAAGAACGGGTAGAGAAGCTATACCATGTGATCCGTGTCCTCCGGTCTTCTCGTCGTCGTCCCGATCTCCCGCGGAATCTCCGACCATCTCCTCCTCGCCGGAAGGGCACCACATCTCCGGCTTCTTTTACGGGCTCCCACCTCTGGTCCGAGGCAACTCGGGCACGAAGTTGGCGAGTCGACGTGCCCAAGGTTTGCTGTAGAATCGTGTAGAGAACTATGTGTCTCATGGGATTCATGGAGGTTGCCATTTGGTAGAGGAAATGAAGTGAACTTGTGGAGATTGAACTAGTGGGATTTTACAAAAGCCAAAGGAACAAAAATCCCACTACCAAAATTTTGAGAAAGCCCCTAACTTGGCCGGCCATGCATGGTGGTGTTGTGTGAATTAAGTGAAGTGAGGAATAATACCAATGGATAAGAATAATGCAAGGTAGAGTGTAAAGGGGAAAAAGGCAAGTCTCACATCTATCACCATAACCCTTCATCATCATCAAGCATGATAACAAACTAAAACCAACACTCCACCACAACCATCATGATACCACAAGTCAAGCCATCGTGGTCAAAAGAAGTCAAATGATGGTGCAACCATCATGAAGCAAGGATATGCAAATAACACCCTCCACAAATGCTTATTTGCACAAATGCAAATAAGCCCTCCTCCACCAATCTTCGGCCAATGAAAGATACAAAGAAATATGGCCGAAACGAAAAACAAACTGGCAACTCCAAAAAACTGATCCTGTAATAAATTACAGGAAAACCCCGCAACTGTGTATACACACCCGCATTTGTATTCCGACCGAAATACAAATGCTATGAGACAAAATCTACACTGTACTATACTAGGATCCGGCTTAAACCAAAGCCCTCTAGTATTTTCCGTCCGATCATGATCCGTGCAATACCGCACGTATCTGATCGAACCCTGCCATATCTCCATACGGCCTCTACAGCGCTTCGCCCGAAACTTGAGCAACTGGTCTGTGGGGGACTCTAAAGACTCGTCAATACTATGGCTGTGGATTTAACCACTAGCACGTCAGAGGTACTAGCCATACGTGACGGGCCACCAGCTATTGACCAAAAGGGACGTCTGTGAGCGAACTCATCCTGACACCCTACTGAGCCTGTCAGTGACAATATCCGTACAGTCCGGTCCGTTCATCTATGAGCATCGCATGGCGGGCCTAGGGGGTTGGTAAAAGTCAGACCCCCAAAAGCGGTACAAGTCGTGTCGGAGTGCAGCCCAGAACACCCTGAGATACTACTGGAATACCTACCAGTAAATCTCCTGCCTCGGCCGAGGGCTTTGTGTAATGGCTCTCCTATGCACAGCGCGACCTCATCCCCAATACCGAGAGAGACGAACCCCTGAAGATCCGCTCACTGTCTCCATGTGGCTCGGGACTATACCCAACTAAAACCTGTTTGCACGTCTCCTTTGAGCGTGGTAGGGTAGTAATCAAAGTACAGTGGGAACTCACACGAGACAAATGACGATCCTCAGGTCGATGAACTAACCTGTACACATGTCACCAGGGAACTGCTATCTGACGTCAGGTATAAAACCAACTAGCATGTTCCCGGCGAGTCCTGTCCGGTGTACTTATAACCCAATGAGCACCTGTATACATCTTAGGTGAACCAACTGACACCAGTGGCTTGTGAGACCGGTCACCGCCCCTCGTCGGGGTCTCGACTGTATACACTAGTCTACTCTGGAGTATCGATGCCCTGTCTCGAAACTCCCACGACTAGGGACCTTTAAAGGCTGTGCTTATAGACTGCCAGCTCCTACGTATATGATCGCCCTCATACTGCTGGCAGTCAAGCAAGAATCCTAGGGGCTCTATCAACGTGTAATAGCGACATGTCAGGTCACCTAAAGCAGTACACGGTGATAAAGATAAACCAAATAGCATACTATCATCTCGAGTAAGACTGTCCTACCGGCATAGGTCCTCCCTCAATCATCGCAATCACGTGCCTGTGATCCAATAATTGACTCTGAGGGCACTATATCCAACAACTCTATCCTTTCAGCTTTTCTTATCGCGAAAGTCACAATTTCCCAATCATTTCGTCTATTTATTCGCGGTACCCAATCATTTCGGCCATTTCATTTTATTTTTACTCGCTGATTTTTATTGCGAGTTGTCCTATCATTTCGGCTATTTTTCTTTTTCATACTCATCAGTTTTGTTGTGAGTCGAAAACCTGATATCTGGTGCCTTATTTGGCATCAGTATTGCTACGACTGGAATATTGCCAAAAGCAACTCATCATATGCCATTGCCAATTTCGGCCAATGGTGGCTTAGGTAACAGGTTTAAATCTCTGCTAACTAAGACTTTTTCGACATCACGAGACGTAAGGGTCTCATAAAGGTGTTTCTCCCTATGAGTCGTTGCTGGGTTTTTCCGGCGCCGTGGACATTTACCGTGGCCGGTGCGGAACAAAAACTAGCATTCAAAAATTTTGGCGCAAACAAAACCCGCCCCAAGATCGAAACCATAAACCTATACTAGCAAAACTAAAAAGAGCTAAACTACTAGGTTTAGAAAGTTATACCGAATGAACCAAGTCCTTCGGTATTCTACCACCTTTATTAGCTCTTAGGGGTCGCGGATCGAATTTGGTTGCCGGTCTTCCTCCATCGATGATGATCCACCCGAGGGAAATGACGCAAGCTCCAGCCTCGCCAAGCGAGGCAACCGACGCTCCATGATTGCTAGCAATGGAGAGTGGAGGTGTAAGAATGTGTCACTGTATTTTTCTCTCATGATAAATGCTCAAATGAGCAACTCAAGAAGAAGAAGGAGGAGGTGAGGAAACTAGTGGCATGAGCAACCAAGGAAATGGCTAAGTCTTCCCAAGAGAGAGTGAGAGTGTGAATAAATCAATGAATCGATAATGGATGGATGGCGTGTAGAGAAAAAAGGCTAAGTCATTTGCAACCATGCAACCAAAAATATCTCATCCATTTTCCAAATAAAATATCAAAAACCATGCCTCTCTACATGCCAAGCCATGCTCATGACAACTCACCCCTCCACCTCATTTCCAAAATGATTTTCTAAAAAGGAAAATCATATAACGAGGTGGCAATCTTCTAGAAGTAATTCCGTATAAATACGGAATACAACCTAGTATACGTATCGAAATACGTATACGCGTATTCATACAAAAATACGAATAGCCAAGAGAGAAAATGAATAGTGAACAATAATAGTAGAATACATATAATATATATATATATATATATATATTATTAAATTAAAAAATGATTTAATAATCCGGCTTAATCCTAAGCCTCTAGTATTATCAACCGTCCGATTAAAGTTTGTGTAGCCTGTACACATATTAATCGGACACCTGTATGTACCAACATATGTCATCTACACCATATCGCCTGAACCGTGAAAACCCTCTGTGTAGGACTCTAAAGACTCGTCAATACGCTGGCAGTGGGTTTAACCATAAGCACGTCAGAGGCACTAGCTGTACGTAACGGCTACCCAGGTATTAAGCGAAAGGAAGGCCAGCAAGGAAACTCATCTGAACCCCTACTGAGCCTGTCCGTGACAATATCCATACAGTTCGTTCTGTTCATCTAAGAGTATCGTATATCGTGTCTAGGGGGTGCTAAAGTCAGACCCCTAATAACGCGACATTTCGTGTCGGTATGAAACCCATCACCCACTGAGAAACTACTAATCCAAATCAATAATTCTCGACTACCTTGGCCAAGGATTTCTGGTGATGGCTACCCGTGCACTGCGCGACATCAAACCCCAATACCGGGAGAGACGAATCCCCGACAATCTGCTCACTGCCTCCATGTGGCTCGGGACTGTACCCAACTAAAACCTGTTTGCACGACTCCTTTAAGCCATGGTAGGGTAGTAATCAAAGCACAGTAGGAAATTACACGAGACAAATGACGATCTCAGGTCGACAGACTAACATGTACTTATGTCACCTGAGAACTGCTATCTGACAATAGGTATAATACCAACTAGTATGTTCCCGGCGAGCCCGTCCAGTGTATTCATAACCCAACAAGCACTTGTATACTATCTTAGGTGACTACCTGACACCAATGGCTTGTGGACCGGCCACCGCCTCTTGTCGGGATCTCGATAAGTATACACTAGTCTACTCTAGAGTATCAATGCCCAGTCTCGATACTCCCTCGACTAGGGACATTTAAGGATATGCTTATATACCACCCAGCTCTCACGTATATTATCGCCATCATAATGCTGGTAGTCAAGCAAGAATCATATGGGCTCTATCAACATGTAATAGTGATCTCTAATGCCACCAAATACTGTACATGATGATAGAGACAAACCAGATAGCATACTATCATCTTGAATAAAATTGTTCTCCCCGTATAGGTCCTCCCTCATTCATCACAATCGCGTGCCTGTGATTCAATAATTGACTTGAGGGCACTATAGCCAACAATCTCCCACTTGCACTTAAGGCTAATTATTGCGGTGTCGTGTACTCACAGCCCGTGTGATACCGAACACCTAAGTTCTCTACTAATCTGTCTTGCAAAGCCCGTTTGCAAACTATTGCATTCGAAAAATAGCCTCAGTGAGTGGATTCGCTCCAGTGTTTCTATCTTTATCTCTCTATATCTCAACTTAGCAGAGAAAGACTATCTCCCAAAATGAGCAATACATGTCTTAAAATTTGTCTGGATAACTGATGGGACCCAGTTCACAAATGAACTCCAAATCAAACAAACTTCTTAGACTGTATTATCCATTGAATTTAATCAGTATCCTGCACCATACCTTCCTCAGTATCCGCTTGGACCACCTGTCCAACATACTGCCCCTTAAAAGAGAGACATCTATAACTCTGACAGTCACTCTGTCATCCAGGTCACCTTAAAAGCCTAAAATGATAACCGCCTCCCGAAGGAGGCTGCCGTTACCATATACTAAGAATATCCACTTATGTTCACAACTGCTTCCCAACGTTTCTCCGGGATTCGATTAATATATGTTTATTGCAGCCAGTGCAAAAATAATATCTGGTGTAGTACTGGCATCTTATGATTGACTCAATTGCCTAAGCAAGTGATATGCAAATCATGCAAATCTCTTTCCTCACGCAGAGTGCCTTTGGCACAAACCCGGTCGAGATCAGTCTAGAAGACATTTCTTTAGAGAAGGTGACTCCATCACCTGTGGGTACACCACCACGTCAGGAGTTTTCCATTCTAAAAAACTTTAGAATAGTGTCAAGTACCCAAATTGGGACACTTCCTAAATCTAGATCTAAAACCATAGATCTAGTGACCAGAAACCCTAATATTTTATTCATATCCTATGTGGAGAAACACCTTGTGACAACCACAGTATAACCGATCGTAGTTTAGGAATATTTCTTCCTATAAAGAGCATGTCATCCAAATACCAGGACATCACTCCCTACTACCTTCTTACCAGGTCCATCTGTTGTTCTGATGAAGTCAAACTCTATGATGGTCACATCAAAACTAGACGATCTATCTCCGCTATACCTACTTTAGTCTATAAATAGACATAAGCTACTTGCCCTACTCCCACTGACTATAGCAACCTTCTGGCAGAGTCATATACACGTGCACTTCTAAAGCCAATTTATAACGACGTTATACTCATCCTCCTGCCAGATCTCATAGTCTAGAATAGCAGTTGTGTCAAGTTTGGGTAATCAAGAACCTTCCTTTCACCGTTTTTGAGGAGTTCGAAGTACCTCTCGGGTGCCTGAGGTTACCCACCAAATCTGCGGAGTGGCTAATGGATTGTTGAATCCAATTGAATCTTTAGGTTCTACTAAATTTTCAGTAATCGTTTGTGAATCTGGAATCAATTCCAGTTCTACCATACTCCCACTAATGTTTTCTGAAAAAGAATCCATTTTACTAAAACTGTGGCGAGTCAAGAACAATATAACTATTGATCTTCCAGATGGTAGAATGTTAACCCTCGTCAAAGCCCGGGATAACCCACAAACTGCCCTTACTGAAACGTGCCTTGAGTTTGTCTAGATTCTGGTTTTAAGCATCAGCCGGACAACTCCAAATACCTTAATATCGTTAAGATATGAATCCATTCTCTCTCTCTCTCTCTCTCTCTATATATATATATATATATATATATATATATATATATATAAACAAAAGCATTAATTTAATTTGAACCAGATTCAAAATATAAGCAATCGTCTCCAGTGCATATCAACTAAATTGAAGGAGGCCAATCAGCATTACTCATCAAGGAGCGCACCCACGCATGAGTAACCTGAGAGAGAGAAGCAAGTTCTCAAAACGAAATACCAAACATAAGTATCTACATCTTCGATCACCTTGAAGAATCCTGATACTTGCAACAAATGGTTCTCCACTTTATTCTTATACCTATAACTTCTTAAAATTTGGACCCTGTATTTAAACGAAATACTTATCTAAAACTAGAGAAGTCATGAGTAAACATAATATAGTATGAGTACCAACCCCTTTTGTCCTAATGGACACCAGACAACATACAATACTTTGTATAAGTCCATTGAGTTTAATAACTCGAACCCTGTGCGTCGTAGGTTGAAAACTGTACTATGGTTAAGAAGAATTACACCGTTGTTGAATGCACATTACCTAATCACCAACTGATATAAGTAAATATTATAGACATAATTTCAAAAAGTTATATCTCACTTTATAAAATAAACATACAGATATATCAGTTTGAAATTGGTCCATAACAACGGATATTCAAAACCAAATATTTGCCTTCAGGATAATCTTAGGTGATTTCCTCAAATATCACCAATTACAAAGAATTTCGATATATAGAGGATATAATCACCTAATTCCAAATATCTTACTCCCACTCAGCATCTGTAACGCCATACAGATGTGAGAATCAAAACTGGTAAATACATACCCTGAAGTTAGAATCTAATTGGAAAAACAGTTTTCAATTAACACCGCACAGTAAAACTGAAACATGAAAATGTTTCTAAGGGGTAGCCGGATATTCCTAGTAATGCCACTTCCACTATCCAGATTCATGACAATAACTGTATATTTTCTTGCCCTCACTCCAATCCCTTTATATGTCTTTACTTATTACCTTCTGTACACCACCCTTAGGCTAAATGGTTTTCTTCCTTCCCTATCTTTCGGCACCAGCCTAAGGTTTGGAAGAATACTATCCAATAAGCGTAATAGGTGTACTCTCCTAATACCAGGATCCCTCGCAACCTGAGAGAAGGTAAAGAGAAAAGACAACTGAATAATCCTTATTCTATTTCTCCAGAACTAGAAACCATCCTCGAACTGGAACAAGTTCCTTCGAGTTCATATGTAAATATACGATGGAAATATCCAAGCAATATGTGGATACTCGTAGTGATACAGAATGTTCTGGAGAAATGCCAAGGTGAAAGTAGGAATGGCGATGGTATACGCGGTTTCATCGTGAATGATAGTAGTCGCAATTTTCACTGCCCTTAATCTAATCCCTTTATATGTCTTTACTTATTACCTTCTTTACACCACATTTAGGCTAATTGGTTTTCTTCCTTCCCCATCCTTCGGCACCTGTCTATGGTTTGGAAGAAGACTATCTAATAAGCGTAGTAGGTGTACTCTCCTAATACCAGGAGCTCTCGCAACCTGAGAGAAGGTAAAGGGAAAAGACAACCGAATAATTCTATTCAATTTCTCTTGAACCAGAATCCATTCTCGAACTGGAAAAAGTCCCTTCGAGTTTGTATGTAAATATACGATGGAAATATCCAAGAAATGTGGATCTTCATAATGATACGGAATGTTCTGGAGAAATGCAATGGTGATATAGGAGAGGCAATGATATATGCGACTAAATGACAATCCATAAACCAAAGTGTTTTTTTTAAGAAGGTTCGGTTAACTTAGTTCATGAGTTTTAGTTTAGGGTCGGGCCATGGTCGCAGCCAAAGAGAGAGAGAGAGAGAAAAGAAATACTCAGCGTGCATTCTAACCTAAATCAGAATGGTTAATCATTTTATCTAATCAGGATGTCTCCTGCAGTTTCCTCGAATTCTCCTCCAAACCCAAAAAGAGAATTAGTCGGGATCATCTAAAATTACCCGAGGAGTAGCACCTACACATCAGTGGGAATCGAGATCCAACTATCATCGCATGATAACTTGATGAAAGCCACTCAAGTCACCACACTCCAGAAGGTATGCGCATGCCTGGCAAGTTTCCTGTATATTTGAAACTCCCGATGTGCTTTTTTCCCCTAGGACCCAAGTGATCTTGACACAGTCAACAAATCAAAGAGTCCTGGTCAAGTTCAACTCGTCATTATATTGATTGCATTATACCCACCCGTACAAGCCCTTGACACATTCAACAAGGCCGTATGACTGTCCTAACCAATCGCATTGCATGTTACAAACAAGCACCACTTATCCACCACACACTACGCCTTGACACAGTCAACAAACGCAGCACGAATACTAAGTACTACTCATAGGAAATGACGGAGGGCTACGGCTGGTTTTTGACGAAAAACCTTTAACGTAATGAACTTGATATCGTTGATGTAACCGAGTGGTTTTACAAATATATAGTGGCGAAAACTTTTACTAAAGAAGTCACTCCCTATGAAAGGATCTCGGCTCTTTCCTCATCGAATGAGGTGCAGGATGTTCCAAACTGAATACCACTGTGCAAAGCAAAAGAATCAAATATAGTAAAGTTATTATGATGACACAAACTTTTGCTCAAGAGGTCACTCCCTGTGAAGAGATCTCGGCTCTTGCCTCATCGAATGAGGTGCGGGATATTCATAACCGAATACCGCTGTGCAAAGCAAAAATAAACGTCTGTAATGTCTTTTTTCTTAAACTTGGTTCCAAAAACATCATATAGGTTTTTTTTCCTTGCATTAATCAGAATTAATGCAGTCCCATCAACTAAACATATCACACCATATGAAGAAACAGAAATATAATGTACGTATATGCCATCCGCATTCACCACTGGGCCCCGTCACCACCCGTTAGGTTACTTAACTAACGACAGAGCGGGGGCTGGAATAGTGCGGGTGCAAAACATATACAACATCTACTAGTATATATAAATATATATAACATTCGTCCCAGGTATGATATAAGCAACATCACAGAATCTCAGCAACCAACACAGAATTGTGGATAATCTTGGAGCCTCAACTTTCACTTGAGCTGCAAATGAGACCCGACGTTCCCTGTCTTGTGGATAGCCTGTGTAATGAAAACCTAGACTCCTACGAGTGCGGAAAGTTACCCGCCAATCCCAGAAGCGAGGCAACTCCAGTCAACAACGTGAATGGGCCACCTAGCACTTCACAGAATCCGGCAACTTGGGTACCCCTCCGTGGGTCAACCTATACCCCCTATGAGTGCGGCGAACAGCCCTCCAATTCTATAGTAAGGTCTCCTCCGTCTCAACGCCATGAGATGAGGAGCTGTTGCCCTCTAGAACCCGGCTATTCGTGTACTCCACCGCAGGGTAATCCTAGTACAGAAAAGAAATACACACACACACACAATGGTGACATCAACTTCAACCCGGTCGTGCCCCAATAAAAGAATATACAATCTGGCAGAGACGGCAGTCCACATGTCGGACGCTCGCCCCGCAATACTGAATATACAAATGAATCTGAACTGTACTAACTATCATTGCACCACTGGCTATCCACCATGACAATCCAACCAAAATATCAGCACAATCATAGAACATCAACGTACATGTCATGTTCGCAAACTCCTCTAAAAGAACAGATAGCAGTTAGACGGGTTATACCGCTCTAATGACATCCACGGACGCAGATATATCACATGCACTGATAAACACACACTTAGAATTTCGATCGACTAAACTTTTCCTAATTGGTCCCAAATGCAAATCCAGCACTCAAACAAATCTAGGCCAAAACCATATATACCAAAAATCAAATTTCCATGTCAGAGAGTGCCATAAGAAGTTTGGAGCAATGTGGCCACAAGACGGCCACGGAACCGCCGCAAATAGGCACCTATTGTGGCGCTTCCACGGCCATTTTAATGGTTCACTTAACCAAATTTCTTGTGGTCCCCTACAAATGCCTGCACGTATTTTTAAGATACACGGAAAGATTTTTTGAACACTTTTCAAAATCGACAACAAGCATGTGAAAACGGAAAAATGATTCGGAAAATTTGGTCGGTCGATATTCTAACTTTGTGCAAACTAGCTAGTATTGGTTTATGGGTGGCTCTGATACCATGCTGGATTTTGCTGGGGCCCTGGCCATCTACCGTGGCCGGTGCGGAACAAAAACTGGCGTTCAAAAATTTTGGCGCAAACAAAACCCGCCCCAAGATCGAAACCATAAACTTATACTAGCAAAACTAAAGAGAGCTAAACTACTAGGTTTAGAAAATTATACCGAATGAACCAAGTCTTTCGGTCTTCTACCACCTTCATTAGCTCCTAGGAGTCATGGATCGAATTTGGTTTCCATTCTTCCTCCATCGATGATGATCCACCCGAGAGAAACGACGCAGGCTCCAGCCTCGCCAAGCGAGGCAACCGACGCTCCATGGTTGCTAGCAATGGAGAGTGGAGGTGTAGGAATGTCTCACTATATTTTTCTCTCATGATAAATGCTCAAATGAGCAACTCAAGAAGAAGGAGGAGGAGGTGAGGAAACTAGCGGCATGGGCAACCAAGGAAATGGCTAAGTCTCCCCAAGAGAGAGTGAGAGTGTGAATAAATCAATGAATCGATAATGGATGGATGGCATGTAGAGAAAAAAGGCTAAGTCATTTGCAACCATGCAACCAAAAATATCTCATCCATTTTCCAAATAAAATATCAAGAGCCATGCCTCTCTACATGCCAAGCCATGCCTCTCTACATGCCAAGCCATGCTTATGCCAACTCACCCCTCCACCTCATTTCCAAAATGATTTTCCAACTCACCCCTCCACCTCATTTCCAAAATGATTTTCTAAAAAGGAAAATCATATAATGAGGTAGCAATCTTCTAGAAGTAATTCCGTATAAATACGGAATACAACCTGGTATACGTATCGAAATACATATACGTGTATTCGTACAAAAATACGAATAGCCCAGAGAGAAAATGAATAGTGAACAATAATACTAGAATACATATATAAAATATATATATATATATATTAAATCAAAACCTGATTTAATAATCCGGCTTAATCCTAAGCCGCTAGTATTATCAACCATCCGATTAAAGTCTGTGTAGCCTGTACACATATTTAATCGGACATCTGTATGTACCAACATACGTCATCTACACCATATCTCCTGAACCGTGAAAACCCTCTGTGTGGGACTCTAAAGACTCATCAATATGCTAGCAGTGGGTTTAACCACAAGCACTTCAGCGGCACTAGCTGTACGTAACGGCTACCCAGGTATTGAGCGAAAGGAAGGCCGATGAGCAAACTCATCCAAACTCCTACTGAGCCTGTCCGTGACAATCTCCATACATTCTGGTCTGTTCGTCTAAGAGTATCGCATATCGTGTCTAGGGGGTGGATAAAGTCAGATCTCTAATAACGCGACATTTCGTGTCGATATGAAGCCCATCACCCACTAAGAAACTACTGATCCAAATCAGTAATTCTCGACTACCTTGGCCAAGGATTTCTGGTGATGGTCACCCGTGCACTGCGCGATATCAAGCCCCAATACTGGGAAATACGAATCCCCGACGATCCGCTCACTGCCACCATGTGGCTCGGGACTGTACCCAACTAAAACCTGTTTGCACGACTCCTTAAGTTATGGTAGGGTAGTAATCAAAGCATAGTGGGAACTTACACGAGACAAATGGCGATCTTAGGTCGACATACTAACTTGTACTCATGTCACATGGGAACTGCTATCTGACAATAGGTATAATACCAACTAGCATATTCCCGACGAGTCCGTCCAGTGTACTCATAACCCAATAAGCACCTGTATACTATCTTAGGTGACCAACTGACACCAATGGCTTGTGAGACCGGCCACCGCCCCTCGTCGGGGTCTCGATAAGTATAAACTAGTGTACTCTGGAGTATTGATGCGCAGTCTCGATACTCCCTCGACTAGGGACATTTAAGGATGTGCTTATAGACCACCCAGCTCCCATGTATATGATCGTCATCATAATGCTGGTAGTCAAGCAAGAATCATAAGGGCTCTATCAACATATAATAGTGATCTGTAATACCACCTAATGCTATACATGATGATAGAGACAAACCAGATAGCATACTATCATCTTGAGTAAGACTATTCTCCCCGTATAGGTCATCCCTCAATCATCACAATCGCGTGCCTGCGATTCAATAATTGACTTAAGGGCACTATAGCCAACAGTCGTGAGGATCTCATAGGTTTATTTTCTCCTCATGAGTCATGGGGACTCCTAAGTGTATCTAACTCTTGTAAGTCGGAAGGATCTTAAAGAAGTATTTTCTCCTTGCCAGTCGTAGGGACTTGGTTCGGAATATATTATTTACATTCGTAGATTGTATACAAGAGTCGAAATTGGGCCACTTATAGGGCATAACTTTATGGAGGTATGATGGCTTAAGAACAGGTTCCGATACTTGTAACTTAAGGCTTTTGAATTCCATAAGCCGTGAGGGTCTTATAAAGGGTATATTCTCCTTATGAGTCGTGAGGATCCCACAAGTGTATTTTCTCCTTAGGAATCATATGGATTCCTATGTATGTTTCTCTTTTGTGAGTCGTAAGGATCTCACGCAGGTGTTTTCACCTTACAAATTCGAGAGGACATCGCAAGTGCATCTTTCTTTAATGAGTTCGCACCCTTTCTGGTTTTCACAAGCTCGTCAGTAGCCCTGCTGTTTTTACTTACGGCGCCCTTTCGGGTTTTTCATCCGTGCCCATTTCGCTTGTGGACATACCCTTTTTTTACATCGCTTGAGGAGACAGGCGGACCGTAAGGTAACACACTATCAGCTGTAGTTCATGACATTTTTCGAAGGACCGCATCATATGGGACCTGGAAGAGATATGAATCGTTTTATGCCTGTGGATTGTATACATTGCTCGATATGGAGACCCACTATAGGGCAATATATTAGTTTAAAGACATTACGGTCCACCATTAGCTTATGGACATTTCGGTCCATGAGAATATAGTATTGGGTCACATTGTTTGTGCCCGTGGATTGTATACGGTGATCGATATGGAGACCCACCGTAGGGCAACATATTAGTTTAAGGACATTACGGTCCAATATTAGTTTAGGGACATTTCGGTCCATCGGAGACATGGATCGTTTGTGCCCGTGGATTGCATACAACTGGTTATATGACCCATACCATTGGGCAACATGCTAGTTTAAGGACATCGCAGTCCAACATCCCTAATGGGAGCGTATCATTCTGTACAACTTTCAGGGTTTTGACTCAGGAAGATAGCGAGCAGACACAAGTGTCATCATCTATCATTTACCTATGTCGCGACTCTTCAAGTATAGTACTTTTTAAGGAATCGGCCGTTTATTGGCCGAAATGGTCTTTCGCCATGCATATCCATGAGCAGGTAAGCTCCACCTCTCATTCATTAGAATTAATAAGATACATTGAAGGTCTTAGTAGACCTTATCTATGATATACGAACCTTCATAGATTGGCTCGAACTTTCCCCGTTTTGCATGATTGGGAATCATTGGTCTTTTGATAACCAGCATAAGTTCGCCTTGGCGGAATGTTCTCGGCCTGATTAGTCTTACATATGATCGTGTCATCCTTGCCATATAAGCTTCTAGATTTTTCTGAGCTACAAGACGGGTTTCATCGAGAGCATCGAGCTTCTCGAGCCTAATAAGATGAGCATTTTCTTCATCCGTTAGCTCATATTGAACTGCCACTCGTAATGAGGGGAGTTCTATCTCTAGTGGGGGTACTGCTTCAGTGCTAAACACCAATGCATATGGTGTTGTATTTGTGGCCATCTTGAACACTGTTTGGTACGCCCAAAGAACTTCATGCAGCCTCTCGTGCCAGTCCTTCTTGCTTTTAGACACCGTTTTCTTTATAATCTTGGTCAAGGTCTTGTTGAATGCTTCAGCTAGACCATTGGCCTAGGATTATAGACCGAGTAGTATCTCCAGTCTATCTTATGTTGCTGTATGAATCGGCTTATTTTGTGGCTTCTATAGGCTGGTCCATTATCCGAAATTATCCGTCGCGGCATTCCGAACCGATAGATAACATGAGTTTTGAAGAAGTGGAGGATATTCTCCGCTTTTACCTCTCTTAGCGGTGCTGCATCGGCCCACTTAGAGAAGTAGTCGGTTGTTGCTAGTATAAACTGATGTCCTCTTGATGATGCTGGTTCGATAGGGCCGATTATATCCATTCCCCACATTTCGAATGGCCAACTGGATACTGCCGGATGCAGCGGATTTGGATGCTGATGTATAAAGTCCCCGTGTATTTTGAACGAGTGACACAGCTTCGCATATTCGAGGCAGTCCTGAATCATCGTGGGCCAATAATAGCCCATTCTTTATATCTTCTTCTTCATTTTTGGTCCTGCTTGATGAGAGTCGCAAAGTCCATCATGTACTTCTTGGACGACATTCTTTGCTTCCTTCGGCCCTAGGTATCTTAACCATACGAAGTCGAAATATCTTTTGTATAGAGTATCGTTGACGAAGGTGAATGACAAAGTTCGTTTCATGAGCTGATGCCTAGAAGACGCATCCTCGGGTGTTCATTAGGACTTAAAGTAGCCTATAAAGGCTTCTCTCCAGTCCTCGACCTCTTCTTCGTTCTTTATTTGGAGAACTTCTCGTTTGGTCGTTTCTTTTTCTTCGGATAGTTTTATCAGGTCTTCCGAAGGTATATCTGCTGGCACCAGGATCCTGCAGTTTTGAACAATGATCCTTACGTCATCGAGATCTTCGTCGGCCAATTCTTTGGCTAGCTTGGCTAGTGTATCCGCTTTGGTTTTTTCTGCTCGCGATACGCTTTCCAGGGTATATGAAGGGATTTGGGTCAGCAGCTGCCGCATTCTTTCATCATACTTTATTAGTTCTAGTTCGCATGTCTGATAGTCACCATTTACTTGACTGACGATCAGCTGAGAATCTCCATATATGAGAAGGTCCTTGATTCCCGTGTCGATAGCGATCTTAAGACCAGCTGTCAAAGCTTCATATTCTTCTTCATTATTAATTCTGGGTTCCGTCAAGAAGAGGACGTAACGCAATATTCCTCCTTGAGGGGTCACGAAGATTAGACCTACCCGGTTTTGATTATAGGAGTGTTCTTCTTTCGCTGCTTCACAAAAGACGCTCCATCAAAATAAAGCTCCCATCGAGACTCATTTTCTTCTTTCTGCTCCTCAACTGCATCGAACGCATGTTCATCCGGTAACTCGCAGTTTAGGAGAGAATCGGTTGGTATCAAATATTCCACAAGAAAGTCAGCAATGGCTTGTCCTTTTACCGCGTTGAGGGGCCGATATGTTGCCGAGAATTCCATCATCAGTAAGGTCCATTTAGCAAGCCTTCCGGGTAGCATGGCTTTTAACATCAGATATTTAAGAGGATCCACCTTTGATATGAGATGGATCTCATGTGCTCAGGCGTAGTGTCTGAGCTTCATTATTGCGAAGATCAGCGCCAAACAGTGCTTTTCGATGGGAAAGAAGTTGCTTTCTGTCCCCAGGAGAACTCGACTTAGATAATAAAGAGCCCTCTTTTTCTTGATCGTTCTCTTGTGCCCACAACGCGCCTAAAGAACCTTCAAGGGCTGTCGTGTATAAGATAAGTGGTTTTCCCTTAACTGGAGCAGCCAATACCGGAGGATTTTATAGGTATTGTTTAATTTCGTCCAATGCGTTTTGGCATTTCTGATCCCAAACGAACGGGGTCCTCTTCTTCATCAGATGGCTATAGGGGCGACATTTTTCGGAGAGGTTGGTTTGAACCGTCGGATATACACGAGCTTTTCTTATAAAGATTGCAGTTGTTTGAGGGTTCTTGGCGAGGGCATTTCCATAATCGTCTTGATTTTTTAGGGATAAATTTCGATGCCTCGGTGACGGATGACGAAGCCTAGGAATTTTCTTGATGAGACTCCAAACGCGCGGGTTCATCTTCAGATTATACTTCCGATACGTTCGAACACGATCTTTAAATGTTCCCAGTGCTCCTCATGAGATTTGCTCTTGACCATAAGGTCATCGATATGACATTCAATGATCTTGTGTATGAGGTCATCGAATACCTTTTTCATGGCCCATTGGTACGTAGCTGCGGCGTTCTTTAAACCGAAGGGCATCATCTTATAGCAGAATACGTCCAATGGAGTTCGGAAGGCCGCATGATTCTGGTCTTCAGGATCCATCTTTATTTGGTTGTATCCTGAAGATCCATCCATAAAGAAGAAGGCTTCATGGGTGGATATGTTATCGATCATTAGCTCGGTAACGGGCACTGGAAAGTCATCTTTCGAGCATGCCTTGTTGATGTCCCGAAAGTCTACGCCGATCCGAACTGTCCTATTTTTCTTCATCACCGGAACGATATTAGTGATCCAGTCGGGATATTGAACTTCTTGGATGAAGCCGGAGTTGATTAATTTCTTGACTTCGGCGTTGATACTCATCTTAAGTTCGAGCTGCATCCTTCTTGGTGCCTGCTTGACTGGTTTCATCTCTGGCAATATGGCCAGCTTGTGTACCGCTATCTCTGGATCTAAACCCGGCATTTTGGAGTAGTTCCAAGTGAAGCTGTCTTTGTACTACATAAGCACATCTTTTAATATGGTTACCTGTTTTTCGGACAGCTGCTCCCTGACAAACGTCGTCCTCGGATCATCCTACTTTCCTAAATTAATTTTTCTTAGGTTGTCTGCCGTGGTATATCTCATCTTCCATCTCTTTTAGTGCCGGTGGAAATTCTGAGATCTCCTCATCATCATCTTCTTTTGTGAAGCATTCGAAAAGGTCAATCATATTCTCACCCCCTCTCTCTCCTGAGAATGTTATCATATGACAGGTACGAGCCCACATCCATTTTCGCGGTCGAGTTGGTCCCAACCTGATGGTATAGGTCTTCTTTGGATCGTGGCTTAGTGACGGGCTTATCCTCCAGCTATCGAAAATCATGAACTTGCTTTGTTGATATTGGTCCTCCACCCAGTTCTTGAACGTGAAACAGTTTTCGAGGGGGGTGACCTATTGCTCGGTGATGGGAGCAATAATCCGGATGATGGACTTCATTTATCTGTTCGGGGTGCCGAGACTTCGGAAGCTTCATCATTTGGTGCTTCATGACAAGGGTGAAGATCTTTCCAATCTTGTCTCGAGGGAACGAATATTTTCGTCCTATCTTCTTTAAGAGGGACGGGCTCCAACCGAACTTTTCTCGATTAAACGGTGTCTTGGACCTGCTTTGTTGTCCTTGAGCGTTGCTTGCGATTGTTGCCTTAATTTTGTCTCTGCTTCGGGATTTTCCTTCTTCGCGAGAGTACATAACGGGCTGTGGATGAAGAGTATCATGACCTACTTCCTCAACTAATTGCCCATTGAAACATTGTGCCTTGGCTTTTTCATATATGGGCATTTCGTGACTGTGGTTGTCTCGGCTTGCTTGAAAAGTTTCTTTTATTATCTCGTCAATTTGTTTTTTGAACGACGGACTTGAGGTTTCTTCGAGCGATACTTTTCTCTCGTTCGGCAATATGGCTGCTTGGAGAAACATCTTCTCCATTCGAGCTGTTTATGGCGTGTCAGCTGTAGATTTGCTTCCGTTTCTTAGACCGAACATATCCCAGCCCAGTTGTTTCCATCTTCCCGTTGGGTTTCTTTCGTTGATTCCCGGGGATATCCTAAATCTTTTATAGAATTGGGCTTGTCGAACAGTTTGTTCGAAAGGCACGCCTTGACGCTTCAATAGCTCCTTTAATCCTTCCGCATAGTATCTTGGCATGAGGATGGGCTGGAACTTGTCAAGAGTCAGATCGGCCCCATGCCAGACTTCTTTCTCCACCTTGGTCTCCATTGATTTATAGAAAAGGATCTCCTTTTCACCACTTCTCCTAGGAGGCATATAGAAAGTTTCCAGCTCCTGCACACTATATGTATTGAGCGCATCAAGTTCCCTGTAGTGTCGGGGTGGAGTCATCATAATATGTCTACTCTGATCCGCTTTGGCAAGAGTCCGCATCGATGGGCGAATGGAGAACACTGCATTAGTCTTTTCCTTGGAGTCGCTGCCAAAGACCAGGATAGGGGTCGATGGTTCGGGATTATTGTTCCCCTTCTGAGGTTGTCCCGAGTAGACTATTTGTTCGTCTTCCTCAGTATCACTTTCAAAGACCAGGATGGTTGCCATAGATTTTTGCTTATTCTCTGACTTATGACACCTTTTAGTATCCTCGAAATCCGGCTGAAAGTATTTTGTATCTTCATACTTTTGCACCTCATTCACCGAGAAAGGATTGAGTTCTCCTATGACGATGTACTCCATGCCATCTTTGAAATACTTCATACACTGATATTGTGTAGAAGAGATGGTGTTGTACTCGTGTAGCCAAGGCAAGACGAGTAAAGCGTTATAACAGGTCTTGGCGTCAATGACATGAAATTTGATGTCAGTGACGAGCATGTTGGGGTTCGGTGCTCGCGCCGCGGAGGCCGTGGCCAAGGCGGAAGCGAAAACAAAAAAATTTTCAAGTATCAAACACGCATATCCCAGGATTCGATCCAAACACCTAAAACTAGCAAACTACAACAAGCAAGGGTATGAAACTGCAACCTTTGATGCGTGTCACCCAATTGTGGAAGACCTCTCCAAGCTCGTAACCGCCAGGATCGCGCTTGAAAGTCGACCATCCTCGCCGAAGAAGATCTACCCGAGGGAAACCGGAAAAAGCTCCGACCGACAATCCAAGCTTGTTAAGGAAGGATTGTGGATGATATAGGAATTTTTCATTAGACTTTTCTCTCAAAAATCCATGCTCATGAGAGCAAGTAAAAGAAGAAGGAGAAGAGGAAAATGGCTAAGTGTTGCAATCATGAAGCATGGACTCATGTAGATGGAAAAATGTTCAAAACCTAGAAAGAAAGAATGGCTACAACTTTTATTACCACCATGGTTCAAATAGTGAACCCAATAAATGATCACAATCCAAGCCATACCTCTCTACTTATCTAGCCATGCTTCATGCCACCTCATTTCCTATTTATTTTCTAAATAAAAAAATAAATATGAGGTGTCCTTCTTCTAGAAACATTCCCGTTTAAATACGGAATACTTCACCCGGTATATGTATTGCTACATATACGCGTATCCGTATAAAAAATGCAGATAGCACCAAAGAAAGAATGAATAGTGAACAATAATACTAAAATATATATATATATATATATATCTCAAAAAATATATATAAATTATTAAATCAAAATATAATTTAATAATCAGGCTTAATCTAAGCCGGCTAATATTATCAACTGTCCGATTAAAGTCCGTGTATCTTGTACACGTATTTAATCGAACCCCTGTACGTGCCAACGTACGGCTCCTACATCTATCGCCTGAACCGGGAAAACCCTCTGTATTGGACTCTAAAGACTCGACAATACGATGGCAGTAGGTTTAACCACAAGCACGTCAGCGGCACTAGCTGTACGTAACGACTACCCAAGTACTTACCGAAAGGGGGGTCGACAATCAAGTGCGCCCTTACCCTACTGAGCCTGAATGTCATGCCACGCTTTCCGGTGTACGGAGAAGGGGACATGGCGAGCCCGCGACGTATTTACTCGGAAGTAAACACGTTAAGCATAAATAAGCAATATAAATGAATACACAAGAATAACAAGAGATGTAATAATAACAGCAACTTTTATTAACATTCTTTCTTTACATACAACTGAAAAGAAAAGTACAATGATCGAAATCGATGCCTAAACAGTGGCATATGAACTGAAAAGAAAATAAGTACAAGTAAAAGCCTAGAAGTCTGGCTCCTCTGTGAACTGCTCCAAATCGTCATGACTGGGCTCGGTCTACTGAGAGTCGGGTCCTCCTGACGAACATTCCAAAGAAAAAAGATACAGGAATGTCGTCAGCGAACTAGCGCTCGGTAAGTACCAAAAGATAGAATGGAATAGACAAGTAAAGAGAATATAACGAGTAAATTATCTGTTTGTTATGCTAACGTAATTGTTTGTAGCTTGATACAGAATATATCAGTGTATACGAGAGGAGTCCAACTTTCTCCGTGGACTAGGGTAATCGGAAGTACAAGGCCCCGTCAAAACCTACGGGACAACGGCACGGATGTTCATGTAGGTGTCTTTTAGTGACCATCCCGTTCCACTTCTAATATATTCCATACCAGTCTACCTCGTTAAACCCCATAATGTATATTATATAGATTGTAGTTATCAGACTTGCCGAGACCGTGGTATAAGTTGTTCATGTAAATAGTTTATGTATCATGTAGTCAAGTCAAGATATAGCCATGGTTCGGTCAAGTCAAGTTGCATGTTGATTTTGTTCTGGTATTCAGGTTCAGGTTCAGGTAGTCATGTTTGATATATTGGATTCATGTTGAATTGGATTCAGATTGATTTGGACTCAGATTTGAGTCAGACACTTAGAACAGAATTTGGATCATGAATTAGGTTTAAGAGTTATCGGTAACTGTTGCACATGGACGGCAGGATTTGTGTCTTTTTCGAGGACAATTACCATTGATAACCCCATTTTTAATTTTCTACCTTAAATAGGCAAGCACCCATTTTTTTCGGCTCCCTGAGGCTCAAGAGAATTGGTCCCACTTAAACCTATATTTACTAGTGTCCTTAATGTAATTTTATATATCTCGAGGGGGTTTTATGAAAAATATTTTATATACTTTCAAGATAAAGCTCAAGTAATTATTTATGTTCTTTAGGGTTTCCATGGATGTGAATTTTAAAGAGTGAGGTATATTAGTGAATAGTAACTTAGCTTGAATAGTTCATGGTATTTTAGTGTAACTTGTCTTGTATTGATACTTGATAGTATTTTAATGAAACTTGTCATTCTTTTATTCTCTAGAAAATATGGAATTTTATTATATATTAAAATATATGGTTTGATAATATTTATATAATTATTAAAAATTAATTTTATTTATTAAGTAGAAAATCTTGTTTTTCTTAAAAATCGTATTAAAATTCTTTCGAGATCGTATGCTCCGTGAGTAGGTCTGCATCTCGCTTTACTAGCCCGAGGATGTGCGATAATCCGCACCATTCAATAGCGGGTTCCCCAAAATGGGTTGTAGAGGTATAATTGCAAAGAGTTTAATAATACTATTTAAAAGAAAACGGGTTTTTATAGTTCAAGGTATTTTGATGAAAAGTCGTATTTTGCCACAAAAGTTATGTCTCAAGAGAATTGTGCTATGTCAATATATGTGTATGTGAGAGGTAGGTCATTACCTCATGAAATTTTCTAAAGGTATGCTAAGCCAAATTTTAAAAGATAACGTATATAAATTTCATGGTATTTAAACGTAAAAGCTAGGTTAAAGTTATTTTACATGGAGTTTTAGAGTGAAAATTGTTTCTAAATGTTAGTTTAATGATTAGCAAGTATGATGTAATAATATTCATGTAGAACATATAAGAAAAAGTGGATTTTATAATGTTTTAAAGTAGGTGTCGGTATTAACTCCACTTCCGACATATTTTATGAAAAGAGACTTTTAAAATGAAAGAGTAGAATAAGAAATGGGACCTACTTGCTAGAAGGAAAGAGGGAAAGTAGAAGAAGATGTGGAAGCTTTCGTGGCGTTGTGGGGTCGCCGGAATCGCTTCTAATCCTCGCCAGAAGTTGGTCTTAGGCTAACTCCACTTCTACTCCACTTGTATTTAGAAACTTTTAATATTTTTAACTTGAATTTTCAGAATGAGAAGGGGCTAGGGTATGGGGTTGTATTTAGGGTGAAATTAGGTTTTTGGAATTGAAAGATTGAATTAAAAAGTATTAAAAATTGGATTAATGGGTGAAATTGATGTCTCTGTTAATTTGCAGAGAAAATAAACAGAACATGGGTAATGGGGTAGGCTAAAGGGTTTAGTGTGCAAAACACGGGGCTTTTCCCCTACGAATAGCCCGGCTTCGCCGGTCATATGTAAGATCTCGCCGGTCCAATTCATGAGATAAGTCTTGGGATTTGTGCCACGTGTCCTCGGTTTTGTACACAACATTTTACACATGTCTATTTTTTCTGTCTTTTCATTTTTACGTGTATTGCACGTGTAAAATTTTGGGCTTCCAAAAAGTTTAAAAGAAAAATCAGTAAAAATAATATGTAGCTGATGGGATTCGAATACAGGGCTACGTCACAGCAGTGCAAAGCTTTACCAATGAGCTACAAGTTATTTCTTGCTGTTCTTTAACAAACTTGAAAATTTTCGTACAGTAAAATTAGAGTCGTTACATTCTACCCTTCTTAAAAAAATTTCATCCTCGAAATTTACATTTACATAAGGACTAATTTACAAATAAGAAAGGGTATCTTGCATGCATGTCGTCTTCTCGCTCCAAAGTTGATTCTCCTGGGGAATCTTTTCTCCACATCACTCGGACCAAGTTTATTTTCTTGTTCCTCAGTGACTTTACTTTTCGGTCCAGGATTTCAACGGGTTGTTGCTCACAAGATAGATCCGTCTGTACAGTGAGCTCGGAGTGATCAAGAATGTGGCTGGGGTTGCTCATATATCTTCGAAGCTGGGAAATATGGAACGCGTTGTGCACTCCTTCCAATGAGGGTGGTAGTGCTAAACGATATGCCACTTCTCCGACTCCTTCGAGAATGTCGAACGGTCCAATATATCTCGGACTGAGCTTACCCCTCTTGCCAAAGCGAATTACTCCACGGTTTGGTGAGATCATCAAGAACACATGATCTCCCGGTTGGAACTCTAGCTGTCAACGCTTTGCATCAGCCCGGTGCTTTTGCCTGTCTTGGGCTATGCGCATTCTTTCCCTGATCGTGCGAACTATGTCCACAGTTGCCACGATCATCTCTGGTCTAAGGAGTTCCCGATCTCCGATGTCATCCCAACTTAGTGGTGAACGACAGTTTCTTCCATAGAGCACTGCAAATGGTGTCATTCCAATACTCGTCCGGTAGCTGTTGTTGTATGAAAACTCCACAAGATGTAGGTGATCTTCCCACGATCCTCCGAAGTCTAACATATAAGCTCGTAGCATGTCTTCTAGAATCTGAATTGTTCACTCAGACTGTCCATCTGTTTGTGGATGGTAAGCTGTGCTGAAGTTCAGACTAGTTTCCAGTCTAGCTTGCAGACTCTGCCAAAACTGCGATCGGAATCTGGTGTCACGATCGGAGACGATGTGTAACATTTCAGAAAATAAAATATTATTTTAGGAATTTAAATAATAAAATAATATATTTCAAGAAAACTATTCGATTTGCGAATGAGGGTTTTCGTAAAATGGTATAATTATATACCGATATTTGGAAAATAATTGGAGATTAATTTGTTTTACTTATTAAAAAGGTATTTATTTGGATTTGGGCATTTTATAAATAATTATGCAATTATTATATCCAGGTTTAAATTAAACTTGATTAGTGTACTACTAATCACGATTAAGCCAAATCCGTCTTTTTAATTAACCATAGTTAGTGCACCATGACATGTTGCATTTTGTTACATGTTAGTTTCATTTGTAATTGTGTTTGGTTTTAATGAGAGGTAAAAAAGAGAAAAGAAAAAAAAAAGAATATGATAATTGAGGGGAGGGGGGACACATGATGGCATGTGAGAGTGAGAGAGAGAGAGGGTATGGCATCCTACACCCTTGACTTTGACTCTTTCCTTCTTCATTTCATTTCCTTTGTTTCTTCAACTCCTTCTTCTTCACCTCATCCTCCACCTCTTCTATCCCATGGCAACCACCCCAAATCTTCACCAAAACCTCGCATTGCCTTCATTAAAAATGATCCCCACCTCATCCTATACCCCATAGCAAGTTCAAGTTTGGATTTTGAGCACTTTGGGCAACCCAAGAATTTTCTTGAGATGTTAAATGAGGTAATCCCTACACCTTTAGTTAAGTAATTAGCTTTCCTACCCTCTTAGTATAGTTTAGAGTTAACATATTACGGTGTAGTCATGTTTGAAAATTCCAAGAAGAGGTTTAGGGATATTTTGATTGGTAAAAGTGTAGTAGAGGTTTAGTAGAGGCCATAAAACCCCTGTAGTGTTTGTCTGTGGACTAAACCTGAGACTTAACCTCAAGACATGAGCTTGGAAATTCACCGATATCAGATTTTTATGGAATTTGTGATGATATTTAGGGATCTGCTTTGACCCAGAAGACCTAAAAAATATTTAGCGATTACAGTAAGTCGTGCAGGTGACCAAGAAGCTACCCTAGAGACCCAAGACCCTAAGTCCATCACTTGGCTGCAAATAAATTAGAATTGGCTGCAATTGGCAGCCTAGGAATATTGTATGGGGTTCGTGCTTGGTCTATGGCTCTATTATCTGTTAAATAGACCTATCCCATGTGCAAAATTGGCTAATTTCACCTAAGGCAAAATCTGGAGGTGTTTTCTTGAGTTGCTGATTTCGTTTTACTAGTTTTGTGAACTGGAGTTTTGATATTTGGGTTTTGACTCGGTCGTTGGATGTTTATACATCAACGACGAGGGTTATTTGGTTTTTTTTGCTTGCGTAGCCTATAGGTTCTAACCTATGAGCACTTCGTGTGCCGTATCGGTTTTCAGACTTGATTTTAATTTGCGTTTCGATGTGTTTTGATTGTAGGTACCTCTGCATGGACTTCCGAGACGACGAAGCACATCGACTTCGACTAAGTAAGGAATATAGCATGTGAGTAGATTTATATCTACGGGGGAAGTCGAGTGGATGGCGTATAGCACTCCCGCAATTATAAAATGGAAACCGACATATAGAATATAGTCGGAGAAACCAATATTAGGAAACTACGGATATGATCAAAGAGTTAGTCGGAGATGATATGATTGATACGAGATGACGTGAATTGAGATGTCAATATGACAATATAAGATGACAAGAGAGGATATGCTTGATTTGAGGATGCGAGGTGATATGAATAATTGAATACATATACCAAGATATGAAACGAGATCTATAATGATATGATACGAGATTTATAAGGATATGATATGAGATTAATAGAGATGAGATGAGATTGATAGTGACATGATTTGAGATCGATATCGATATGATTTGAGATTGATATTGATATGATATGAGATCGATGTAAATACGATGTGAGTTGAGATAGAGATGTGATAAGATCGATAAGATAGGATGTACGATACCATAGATCCGTACCCTTATGTTGTGTAGGACGATAGAATCCCTATTATGTTGGTTGCCGCCGTACGATAGATTACCGTACGCGATGAGATATATCAGATGATTGATCCGCGCTCGTGATTTGAGAATGATGATCGAGGATATTGCTATATCAGATACTACGGGGTGGACCCCGACGTAAAGATTTCACCTGAACCATACTTATTTCCAAAACCGACGAATCGTATGCACTTTTAAATGGAAACCTCCAGGGATGCTATGGATTTTCAATGGTGTCTTTTCCTCAAAAACACCGTAGCCCCCACTTTCAAAACTACGATTCGTATCTTTTAAACTGGCCGTACGATTCATGTGTAGATGTATACCTTATTATAGTTCATGTTTATATTGGGCTATCCCTCATGAGATACGTGTTACGTTTCCGGTATTTACCGCTTTATGATATCGTATGCTAGTACACCTGCACAATTATCGATGATGCACATGTTACACTTACACAGATTTGCCGGCTCACACATTCATCATCGGTAATTGCTATGCCACTTGCACAGTAAAACTGCCATATCATGTATTATTCTGAACTGTAAAGTACATTCATTGTTCAGTACTATCATAGGACATGCTTGCATGATATACTGATATGCTAACATTACTGTTCTATGTTTGCATACATCGTACTTTTTGGTTATATGCATTGAGATGCTATTTTCATGAGATCTCTGGATTTGAGAACCATGGTTATATTTCAAAGGAAATTATAAATTGTTTTAAAAAAATGTAGTTTCTCGTGATGTGATTTCGAGGCGTCCACTATGATTTTTCTCGGTTCTAAGGTTGTTTTCGAGACCCGATTCGAGGATTTGGATGAACCGTCTGCGGGTACACGGTGGACCCGGTAAGGTACCCCGGGGCAAGAAGATCATGGGGATGATGATGATCCTGGCAGGAGGGAGCACTACCTACCGGTGATAGTTTGGACCCGGCGATTATCTGGAGAATACCGACTGGAGTCGTGAGATGGATATGGGCCTATCCGGACTGACAGAGCCTATGGGCCGATCCGTACTGACGGAGCTCGGGATATGATGATTTACATGTCGATGCTGGACACGGGTTTCATGATGTTTCAAGTGTCGATATTGGACACTCAGGTTCTATGATTTTGATGTATCGTTGATAGACACACGTTAGTTAATATTCTCATACATACAGGCATATGTTTTTATGATGATTCGAGTGTCGATGTTGGACACTCAGGTTCCATGATATTGATTGTGTCGTTGATGGACACACGTGGATGGTATCCACATGCATACAGTCATATGATTCAGATGTTTATTTATATATGTCATTTGCATTGACTCAATTGTTGACATATATGCATACATGGTCACCTTAGATACCATAGTATTACCTTCATGTTACAGTTTGACCCAAGAGTTGCAGGTCCGATGTTCTTTTCAAGCAGCGTGCGGTTAGGCAACTGAATGTTCTCGCAATTCTTTTCTTTCTCTTTTTTCTCCAAGGCAGAGCCTTCAAAGAAAGGGTTGAGGGGCATTTCATCTTCTGAATCACTCCCGAACACGAGAACCCAAGATTTTTCCCCTTCTAAACTGGTACCAGCTATATAACAGCTGCCAAATGCTTCTTTGTGCACTACCGTCTCACCGTTCTCACATCGACGAGCGCAAGATTCGTGCTTCTCCTTCTTGAAGTGTTTTCTATAGGCAACATATCCTTGCCAGCATTTCTTGAAGGCGTTGCATTCCTCGATGTGTAGGCGATCCTTCGGTGATATGTGCAGTATTTTGGATGTCCTTCTCCACCATCGAAATATAGGACCCCAAGAGTGAACATCATGAGGGGTGGTAGCCTTATCCCCGTTAATAGGGCCTTGCCAAACCGTTTCTTAGATTTAGTCATGCTCTTATTTGTTGCAGGTATGCTTTGGTTTGGTCAAAGAGCTTTATGACTCGTCTTTGCCGCAGCCTCTTTGTTCAAACACTGTTGTTTTGCCTTTTCATATATGGCCAGCTAGCATTCATGATCGTCTTTGCTCTTTTGAATAGCTTCTTTCAACAGCCTTTCAATCAGGTCTTCTTCTGGCAGTTTCGGGATTTTTGATGCCGATTATGTCCCCAGTTCATCCATGTCATTGTCCGACGCCGGCGGAGCTTCATCATATAGTGATGAATGGGAGATCATGTGGTAGATTGATACACGCTCTTCCGCTTCCTCTGATGAGTCATTTCCTTCATTATCGTCACTGTCCTTGTCCAGAAGAATATGCTAAAAGAACTTTTCAAGTGTGACTGGCGTTCACGTCTTCTGATTGTACTCTTTCAGCGCGTCTATATATTTTTAGAGGTCCGTGCACCTGTCAACATTCTCATCAGGTTGCACAGGCTTCTTAGTCTTCTTCTTTTTCTTAGAGGACTTCGAAGGCTTGACTTGGGGCATTTTCCCTTTGTCAGCAATTTTCATTATGGAACATGGTTTCAACATCCCTTCAATAATCTTGGGCTCAAGCAGGCTTTTCCACATGATTGTCAGGCATGCTTGTAGATCTTTCAGCATTCTTTTGGTTTCTGCCGGAAAAAAATACTTCCCATGGAGCTTCTTTCACGAGTGAGCAGGATGCCCCTGCGTATCCACTCTCTTAGGAGCATACTTTTGGGGCGGATCTATTCTCCATTTATCTGACAGTGCAAATTTGCCCTGCTGATACTGGTCATCGACCCAATTTTTGAAGACGTAACAGTCCTCAATTGGATGACTCGCTACCCGGTGATAGGGGAAGTAGCTAGGATTGTTAACATCACCAGCTTGTGCGGGTCGCCGCTGTTCTGGCAATATTATCAAATTATTTCACATTGCCAGCTCGAACAATCTCCTCGTCTTATCACGAGAGAATGAATATGCACGTCCCAATCTTTCTTCCAAGGTCGGACGTGTACGGGTGTTGTTTTAGCAGACGACTGCTTTCGGTCCGTTCGGTTGTTGTTGTGAATTGACAACAAAGGTTGCTTTTCCTTTGCCCTTATTATTTCGGGGGTCCTTGCTTGAGGAGGAAGGAGCATAACCCATCTGATCCATCTGGGCCAGTTTATCAATCAGCACTGGGAATGTGGTGGGCTTAAAGAAAGTTATGAATTGGGATACGGTTAACTGAGGATCGATAGTCCCAATGAACATCCCCACAGCTGGAGACTCCTCAATGCATTGTTCGCATTTACACCATAAGTTCCGCCACCGGATCACATATTAGACCTATGTTTTCCCTGGCTTGACCCTAGAATTTATCATCGCCGTGATTGGAGTACGCCCACTTGCACTCAGCGAACCTTTGCATGAATAGCAGCTCTATCTTAGAAAAGGTGTTAACGGAGTCATATGGGAGCTTCGGGTACCATTCGAAAGCTGTCTCTGATCAGCTTCTGACGAATTGACGAAGCAGCAGTTTGTCATCGCCTCCGGTATTGCCATATAGAGCTCTGAACTGTGCGATGTGTTGATAGGGATTAGTCCTTCCTTTATATACGTGAAACTTCGGGATCGTACATCCTGGTGGGAATTTCATCTAGTCGTACCAAGCCGGATATGGTCGCCCAATTTCGACGAGTTGGTCCGCGGCTTCATTAGCCTGATGTGCTCTGATTTGTTGAGCGATATAATCATCTAATGCGGCCTTGGAGATCGTTTCCTCTTTGGCCGTTAATAGTGTTGGTGATAGTGCCCTCAGAGTCAATTATTGGATCACAGGCACGTGATTGCAATGATTGAGGGAGGACCTATCCCGGTAAGACAGTCTTACTCGAGATAATAGTTTGCTATCTGGTTTACCTTTATCATCGTGTACTGCTTTAGGTGACCTGATAGGTCGCTATTGCACGTTGATAGAGCCCCTAGGATTCTTGCTTGACTGCCAGCAGTATGAGGGCGATCATATAAGTGAGAGCTGGAGTCTACAAGCACATCCTTAAATGGTCTCTAGTCGTGGGAGTTTCGAGACAGGGCATCGATTCTCAAGAGTAGACTAGTGTATACAGTCGAGACCCCGACGAGGGGCGGTGGCCAGTCTCACAAGCCACTGGTGTCAGTTGGTTCACCTAAGATGTATACAGGTGCTCATTGGATTATGAGTACACCGGACAGGACTCGCCGGGAACATGCTAGTTGGTCTTATACCTGACGTCAGATAGCAGTTCCCAGGTGACATGTGTACAGGTTAGTTCATCGACCTGGGGATCGTCATTTGTCTCGTGTGAGTTCCCATTGTGCTTTGATTACTACCCTACCACGGCTCAAAGGAGTCGTGCAAACAGGTTTTAGTTGGGTACAGTCCCGAGCCACATGAGGCAGTGAGCGGATCTTCGGGGGTTCGTCTCTCCCGGTATTGGGGGTGAGGTCGCGCTGTGTCTAGGAGAGCCATTACACGAAGTCCTTGGCCAAGGCAGGAGATTTACTGGTAGGTATTCCAGTAGTATCTCAGGGTGTTCTGGGCTACACTCCGACACGACTTGTACCGCTTTTGGGGGTCTGACTTTTACCCACCCCCTAGGCCCGACATGCGATGCTCATAGACGAACGGACCGGACTGTACGGATATTGTCACTGACAGGCTCAGTAGGGTGTCAGGATGAGTTCGCTCATCGACGTCCCTTTTGGTCAATAGCTGGTGGCCCGTTACGTATTGGCTTATACCTCTGACGTGCTAGTGGTTAAATCCACAGCCATAGTATTGACGAGTTTTTAGAGTCCACCACACTTTCAGTTCCTCAGCTTTCGGGCGAAACGCTGTAGAGGCCGTATGGAGATATGGCAGGGTCCGTCAGATACGTGCGGTATTGCACGGATCAGGATCGGACGGCTTGTACTAGTGGCCGTATAGATATATGGCAGGGTTCGATCAGATACGTGCGGTATTGCACGGATCAGGATCGGACGGATATTACTAGCCAGCTTTGGTTTAAGCCCGATCCTAGTTTAGTACAGTGTAGATTTTGTCTCATTGCATTTGTATCCGGACGGAATACAGATGCGGGTGTGTATGCACAGTATCGGGGTTTTCGTGTAATTTATTACGGGACCAGTTTTCTGGAGTTGCCAGTTTGCATTCCGTTCCGGCCGGTTTTCCTTTGTTCTTTCCCGGTCGGACTTTTCCGATGGAAGGGGTTATTTGCAATTGTGCAAATAACATTTGTGGAGGGGTTTATTGCATAAGTTTTGATTATGATATCTTTCATCCATGCTTTTGCATTAATGAGATGGTATGGGTTTAAAGTGAGAAGTATGGTTGTTGTTGTGGTCACCTCTTACTTTTACTACACTCACTCTCCTTCTTGATTTAATGATGGTTGATTTCTTTTTTTGCTCCATTCTTCCCTTGATGAGGCCGGCCACTTCTTTGAGTGAGGATGAGAGAATTTCATTTGTGAGCTTGTAGCATATTTCCTTCATCTCATTCTCATGCAATGAAAAATGAAAGCACCATTTTTCATACCTTCATTCCTCCACATCCATGGCAACCAATACCCCAAAGTGAGACATGTACTCTACACTACATTCTACAGCACTTCTTGGGCATGTCGACTTGCCAGCTTCATGCCCGAGTTGCCTCGGTATAGAGGCGGGAGCCCGTAAAAGATGCAGGCGATGTAGTGCCCTTCCGGCGAGGAGGCGACGACCGGAGCTTCCGCGGGAGATCGGGACGACGACGAGAAGACCGGAGGACTCGGATCACTCGGTATATCTCTAACCCGTCTTGTTGTTAGCTAGATCTAGTTTAATGGCCCGATCCGGGGTTTAGTGCGCGGTGGTGCCGGTTTGCTAATGTAAGTGCACGGCGGCGCCCCGACCGTCAATCCGACGCCAGAATGCGGAAGCGGTGATAAACTTTAATTTTTGCGGACTTTGCAAACCGGCACCACCGCGCACTAAACTCCGGATCATAACCATTAACAAGTCTAAGCTAACTAGAAGATGGGCTAGAGATATACCGACTGATCCGAGTCCTCCGGTCTTCATCTCCACTCCGATCTCCTCGCGGGATCTCCGTCCGTCTCCTCCTCGTCGGAAAGGGCACCACGTCGCCTGTATCTTTTACGGGCTCCCACCTCAATACCGAGGCAACTCGGGCGCGAAGCTGGCGAATCGACGCGTCCAAGATTTGCTGTAGGAAGTGTAGAGTCTATGTCTCATTGGGGTATTGGAGTTGCCTTTGATGGAGGAATCAAGAAGAACTTTGGAGAGGTGAAAAGATTTTGTGTACAAGGCAAAAATGAGATCATGAAATTTCCTCATACCAAAATGAACCATTCTCCCACTCCCTCACAAAAATGTGGCCGGCCCCTCTATCTTGAAAGAATGGTGGAGTGATCAAAAGTCATGAAGGGAGGTAAGTATATGATAAAGCAAAAGGTAACCACAAACAAACATGAACCATGCTTATTACTTACATCCACCCATACCCTTTCCAATCACAAATAAATGCAAGAATGGTGCAACAAAAGAAAAGATGCTCTCATAATAAATCCTTTTGCAAGAAACCCCTTCCACAAAAATTATTTGCACAATTGCAAATAACCCCCTCCATCGGAAAAGTCCGGCCGGGAAAGAACAAAGGAAAACCGGTCGGAACGGAATGCAAACTGGCAACTCCAGAAAACAGGTCCCGTAATAAATTACAGGAAAACCCCGATACTGTGCATACACACCCGCATCTGTATTCCGTCCGGATACAAATGCAAAGAGACAAAATCTACACTGTACTAAACTAGGACCGGCTTAAACCAAAGCCGGCTAGTAATATCTGTTCGATCCTGATCCGTGCAATACCGCACGTATCTGATCGAACCCTGCCATATACCTATACGGCTACTAGTACAAACCGTCCGATCCTGATCCGTGCAATACCTCACGTATCTGATCGGACCCTGCCATATCTCCATACGGCCTCTACAGCGTTTCGCCCGAAAGCTTGAGTAACTGAAAGTGTGGTGGACTCTAAAGACTCGTCAATACTATGGCTGTGGATTTAACCACTAGCACGTCAGAGGTATAAGCCAATACGTAACGGGCCACCAGCTATTGACTAAAAGGGACGTCGATGAGCTAACTCATCCTGACACCCTACTGAGCCTGTCGGTGACAATATCCGTACAGTCCGGTCCGTTCGTCTATGAGCATCGCATGTCGGGCTTAGGGGGTTGGTAAAAGTCAGACCCCCAAAAGCGGTACAAGTCGTGTCGGAGTGTAGCCCAGAACACCCTGAGATACTACTGGAATACCTACCAGTAAATCTCCTGCCTTGGCCAAGGATTTCGTGTAATGGCTCTCCTAGACACAGCGCGACCTCACCCCCAATACCGGGAGAGACGAACCCCCGAAGATCCGCTCACTGCCTCCATGTGGCTCGGGACTGTACCCAACTAAAACCTGTTTGCACGACTCCTTTGAACCGTGGTAGGGTAGTAATCAAAGCACAGTGGGAACTCACACGAGACAAATGACGATCCCCAGGTCGATGAACTAACCTGTACACATGTCACCTGGGAACTGCTATCTGACGTCAGGTATAAGACCAACTAGCATGTTCCCGGTGAGTCCTGTCCGGTGTACTCATAACCCAATGAGCACCTGTATACATCTTAGGTAAACCAACTGACACCAGTGGCTTGTGAGACCGGCCACCGCCCTTCGTCGGGGTCTCGACTGTATACACTAGTCTACTCTGGAGAATCGATGCCCTGTCTCGAAACTCCCACGACTAGGGACCTTTTAAGGATATGCTTGTAGACCCCAGCTCTCACGTATATGATCGTCCTCATACTGCTGGTCGTCAAGCAAGAATCCTAGGGGCTCTATCAACGTGCAATAGCGACCTGTCAGGTCACCTAAAGCAGTACACGATGATAAAGGTAAACCAGATAGCATACTATCATCTCGAGTAAGACTGTCGTACCGGGATAGGTCCTCCCTCAATCATTGCAATCACGTGCCTGTGATCCAATAATTGACTCTGAGGGCACTATCTCCAACAATCTCCCACTTGCACTCAAGGCTAATTATTGCGATGTCGCATACTCACAGCCCGTGTGATACCGAACACCCAACTCCTCTACAAGTCAGTCTCACAAAGCTCGTTTGCGAGACTATTGCGTTCGAGGAATAGCCTCAGCGAGTGGATCCGCTCTGAAGTTTCTTTCTATGTCTCTCTCTATATCTCAAGTTCGCGGAGAAAGCCATCTCCCGAAATGAGCAATACCTGTCTTAGAATGTCTGGATGTCTGATGGGACCTAGCTCATAAATGAACTCCAAATCCAAACTTCTCAGACTGTATCGTCAACTGAACTTAATCAGTATCCTGCGCCATGCCTCCCTCAGTATTGCCTTGGATCACCTGTCCAGAATACTGCCCCTCGACAGAAGGAAAAACTATAACTCTGACAACCTCCTTGTCGTCCATGTCACCTTGGAAGCCTGGAATGATAACAGTTTCCTGAATGAGGCTGTCGTTACCATATCCCTAGAACATCCTCTTATGTTCTAAAACTGCTTCCGACTGTTTCTCCAGGATTGGATCAAAGTCAACTTATTGCATCTAGTGCAAGAACAACATCTGGTGTGGTACTTGACATCTCATGATTGACTCAATTGCCTAAGCAAGTGATCTGCCAATCATGCGCATCCCTCTCCCCTTTAGTCTATAAGACACCTTTAGAGAGGGTGACTCCATCACTTGCAGGTACACTACTGTGCCAGGAGTCGTCCATTCTAAATACTCTTAGAATGCTGTCTAAGTACCCTGATTGGGAAAACACCCAAATCTAGATCTAAAACCATAGATCTAGTAACCAGTATGTCAGATATAATGTCCAAGTCCCATGTGGAGAAAACATTGTGTGACGACCAAAGCATAACCGATTGTAGTATAGGAGTTTCTTTTCCTACTACCTTCTCAACAGATCCATCCCCTATTCTGATGACGTCAAACCTATGACTGTCACATCAGAAATAGATGATCTATCTCCGCTATATCTGCTTTAGTCTATAAATAGACATCAGCCTGATGTCCACCAATGCTTCCGTTGCTCCCACTGACTACGACAACCCTCTGGCAGAGTCATATAGACGTGCACTTCTAAAGCTAGTTTAGAACGACGCTATACTCATCCTCCCACCGGGTCTCGCAGCCTGGAACAACAGCAATGGCAAGTGTGGGTAAACAAGAACTTCCCTGTCACCGTCCTTGAGGCTACCGGAGTACCTCTCGGGTGCCTGAAGTTACCCACCGTATCTGCGAAGTGGCCAATGGAATGTCAAATCAGATTGAATCTTTAGGTTCCTTATCAAATCTTCAGTAATCGTTTGCGGTTCTGGAATCACTTCCAGTTCTACCATACTCCCACTACTGTTTTTTCTTTTTTTTGAAAAAATCCATTTTTATTAAAACTGTGGCGAGTCAAGAACAATATCACTATTGATCTTTCTTATGGTAGAAAATCAACCCTCGTCATAGCCTGGGTCAACCCACAAACAGCCATTACAGAAACGTGCCTTGAGTTATCCAGAGTCTGGTTTTAATCATAAGCCAGACAACTCCCCGTACCTTAACAATGTTAAGATATGAACTGCTCTATATCCAATATAGGAACAGAGGCACTAATTTAATTGAACCAGATTCAAATCATGCAGCTGTCTCCAGTGCATGTTTACTAAATGAAAGAGGCCGATCAGCGTTACTCAACTTAGGAATGCTTCCAATTATGAGTAACCTGAAAGAGAAACAAGTTCTCAATATCATTACTATCAACTGAATACCATACACAAGTATCTACATCTTCGATCATCTTGAAGAATCCCGATACTTGCTATACCTGGTTCTCTACTCTATTCAAATACCTATAACTCCTCAAAACTTAGACCCTGTGTTTCTACGAAACACATGTCTAAGAACTAGAGAAGTTAAAAGTAAACAGAATATAGTATGAGGACCAACCCCTCTGTCCTAATAGACACTGGACAACATACAATACTCTGTATAAGTCCGCTGAGTCTAATAACTCTTTCACTGTGTGTCGTAGGTTAAAAACTGTACTTATGGTTAAGAAGAATTACACCGCTGTTTAATGCTCCTTACCTAACCATCCACTGATATAGGTAAATGTCATCGACATAATATCAAAAGGTATATCTCACTCTATGAAAATAGACGTACAGATATATCAATTTGAAATTGGTGCACAACAGCGGATATTCAAAACCAAACATTTGCCGACCGGCAAACAGCCCAGGTGATCTCCTCAAATATCACCGATTACAACGAATCCCGATATAATGAGGATGATCACCCAATTCCCAACAACTTACTCCCACTCATCATCTGTAAAGCCATACAGATGTGAGAATCAAACCTGGTAAATACATACCCTGGAGCAAGTGTCCAATCGGGAAATCAGTTTTCTTTTAACAGTACACAGTTGAACTGAAACATTGAAATGTTTCGATGGGGTATCCTGGTATTCCTAGTAATGCCTCTACCATTATCCAGATTCACAACTATAATCGTATAATTCTTTGCCACCTCTCCAAATCCCTTTATATGTCTTTAGTCGTTACCTTCTGCACACCCCTTTAGGCCAAATGGTTTTCTTCCTTCCCTACCTTCGGCACCAGCCTATGGTTTGGAAGAAGACTATCCAATAAGCATAATGGGTGTACTGTCCTAGTCCTAGGAGCACTCGCAATGCGAGAGAAGGTGAAAACAAAAGACAACCGAATAAACCTTATTCCTATTTCTCCTGGACCAGAATCCATCCCCGAACTGGAACAAGTTCCTTTCGAGTTCGTATATAACCATACGATGGAGTATCTAATAAACTGTGGATCTTCGTAGTGATACGGAGTGTCCTGGAGAAATACAAAGGTGATTTAGGATTGGCGAAGAAATACATGGTTTAGTCGTGAATATCAGTCGCAATTTACTTTGCCCTCTTACTAATCCCTTACTTTGTCTGAACTTGATACCTTCTGCACACCATCGTTATGCTAATTGGTTTTCTTCATTCCCTACCGGTCGGCACCAGCCTAAGGTTTGGAAGAAGACTTTCCAATAAGCATAATGGGTGTACTATCTCCTAAACCAAGGAGTACTCACAACTTGAGAGAAGGTAAAAGGAAAAGACAACTGAATAATCCTATCCGTTTTCTCCAGAACCGGAAACCATCCTCGAATCCCTTCGAGTTCGTATCTAACCATACGATGGTTTTGTCCAATGGAAGTGGACGTTCGTAGTAATATGGGGTGTCCTGGAGAAAAGGGTAAAAGTAGGAGTGGCAATGAGGTCTGCAACTCTGACAATCCAAAAGCCAGTGTAAAGAAGGTTCGGTCAAAATTGGTCACTGAGTCATAGTCTTAGGGTCGGGTCAAAGGTCGCTGCCAAAGAGAGAGAGAAAAGAAACACTCAGCGTGCACTCTAACCTAGATCAGAATGGTTACCAATTTATCTAATCTGGAAACCTCCCACTGTACCTCAAATTCTCCTCCAAACCTGAAAGAAGAATTAGTCGGGGTCACCCGAGGAGTAAACTAACTCATCAGTGGGAATCGGGATCCAACTATCATCGCATGATAACGTGACGGAATCCGCTCACGGTATCACACTCCAGAAGGTATGCGCATATCTGGCAAGTTTCAGTTCTTTTGAAACTCCTCTTATGACCTTGGCGTGAGGTCAAAATATCATAAGTCACATGTCAAGTTCTACCCATCATTGTCCAGGTTAATTTGAACCCACCCGTACATACCCTTGACGTAGGCCAAAATAGTAGTACGACTGTCCCAAACCAACGCATCTATCTATGCAACAGATAAATACCCGGCAACTACCAAACACTATGCCTTGGCGTGAGGTCAAAATACATAGCTTGAATACTACCGAATATTTAACTGAAATGATGGAGGGCTACGAATGGTTTCTGGCGAAAACCTTTAACGTAATGAACTTGATATCGTTGAAGGAACGGATAGCTTTTTAGAAAATATAGTGACGAAAACCTTTACTAAAGAGGTCACTCCCGGTGAAGGGATCTCGGCTCTTTCCCCGTAGAATGGGGTGCTGGATATTCATGACCGAATATCACTGTACAAAGCAAAAGTAATCGGCTATAGTGAAGTTAATGCCCTGACGCAAACTTCTGTCCAAGGGGTCACTCCCGGTGAAGGAATCTCGGCCCTTGCCTTGTCGACTGAGGAGCAGGATATTCCAAATGAATACCACGATGCAAAACAAAAGTGAACGTCCTTGCAATAACAGCTTTTTGAAAAGTGTTCCAACAACATCAGAATAGGTTTGTTTCAACTTGCATTGATCCGAATCAATGCAGTCCCATCAATTGATCACACCACAAAGAACGAAAATATACCGACGTACGTATATGCCATCCGCATTCGCCACTGGGTCCCGTCATCACCCGTTAGGTTAGCTAACTAACGGCAGAGCGGGGACTGGACTAGCGCGGATGAAAAACATATACAACATCTACTAATATATATACCAATATATAGTATTTCGCTCAAGGCGTGAATAAAATGCAACATCACAGAAATGTACAGCATCACAGAATAATACAGATATCTGGGATCCCCGGGTTTCACAGAGCCACTACTGAAACCCGACATTCCCCTGGTCGTGTGGATAGCCTGTGCAATGAAATCCTATACCCCCTACGAGTGCGGCGAATAGCCAGCCAATCCTGGAGTGAAGCCCCCTCCGTCCCAATGCCATGAGATGCGGGCTTGTTGTTTTCTAGAACCCGGCTATCCGTGCACCCCTCCGCGGGGTAAACCTAGTACAGAAAGTAAAATATACATACACCGGGTACATCGACCGCAACCTGGTCGTGCCCCAAAATAATAATACAAACAGGCAGTGACGGCAGTCCACATGTCGGACGCTCGCCCCGCAATAACAAATGTACATAATACAACCACAACAGTACTAGCATTGCATCCAGGCTATCCCCACGACCGATCCGCAACATCACAGCAAAGTACATAGAATATCAACGTGAAAATCACGTTCGCAAATCCGTCTAACCGGGCTATAGCAGTTAGACCGGATTTACCGATCGAGTGACATTCACGGTCGCAGATATAATGTAAATACTGTGAAAAATGTGTTTAACATTTTCCGATTGATCAAACCTTAACAAGTGGGCCCCCAATCAAAACTGTAGCACTCACAGAAAACCTGAGCCCAATTTTAATATCCCAAAACCCCTAAAATAAGCCCACAAGCCCACTGAAAGAAATTGGTGAAGTGAAGCCTCATTCCTGCGGCGGAAGCGCGGCCAAGGAGGGGCTAAGGCCGCGCTTCCGCGGTCGTAAGGTATGATCACTTTACCAAATTTTTGCAGTAGTCTTAGAACTCCCTGCACATCATTCTGAGACAACCTGAAAAAAATTTTGGACTCAAAAAAAATTCGACAGAAACTGATGTGCTTGAAAAATGCGGTTTCGGGATTTTGTTCGATCGGAAACAAAAAACACATTAAACCAAGCTAGACGAAGTTAATGGCGAGGCTCTGATACCACTGTAAGTACACGGCAGCGCCCCGGCCGTCAATCCGACGCCGGAATGCGGAAGCGGTGATAAACTTTAATTTTTGCGGACTTTGCAAACCGGCACCACCGCGCACTAAACTCAGGATCGTAACCATTAACAAGTCTAAGCTAACTAGAAGATGGGCTAGAGATATACCGACTGATCCGAGTCCTCCGGTCTTCATCTCCACTCCGATCTCCTCGCGGGATCTCCGTCCGTCTCCTCGTCGTCGGAAAGGGCACTACGTCGCCTGTATCTTTTACGGGCTCCCGCGTCAATACCAAGGCAACTCGGGCGCGAAGCTGGCGAATCGACGCGTCCAAGATTTGCTGTAGGAAGTGTAGAGTCTATGTCTCATTGGGGTATTGGAGTTGCCTTTGATGGAGGAATCAAGAAGAACTTTGGAGAGGTGAAAAGATTTTGTGTACAAGGCAAAAATGAGATCATGAAATTTCCTCATACCAAAATGAACCATTCTCCCACTTCCTCACTAAAATGTGGCCGGCCCCTCTATCTTGAAAGAATGGTGGAGTGATCAAAAGTCATGAAGGGAGGTAAGTATATGATAAAGCAAAAGGTAACCACAAACAAACATGAACCATGCTTATTACTTACATCCACCCATACCCTTTCCAATCACAAATAAATGCAAGAATGGTGCAACAAAAGAAAAGATGCTCTCATAATAAATCCTTTTGCAAGAAACCCCTTCCACAAAAATTATTTGCACAATTGAAAATAACCCCCTCCATCGGAAAAGTCCGGCCGGGAAAGAACAAAGGAAAACCGGTCGGAACGGAATGCAAACTGGCAACTCCAGAAAACAGGTCCCGTAATAAATTACAGGAAAACCCCGATACTGTGCATACACACCCGCATCTGTATTCCGTCCGGATACAAATGCAAAGAGACAAAATCTACACTGTACTAAACTAGGACCGGCTTAAACCAAAGCCGGCTAGTAATATCTGTTCGATCCTGATCCGTGCAATACCGCACGTATCTGATCGAACCCTGCCATATACCTATACGGCTACTAGTACAAACCGTCCGATCCTGATCCGTGCAATACCTCACGTATCTGATCGGACCCTGCCATATCTCCATACGGCCTCTACAGCGTTTCGCCCGAAAGCTTGAGTAACTGAAAGTGTGGTGGACTCTAAAGACTCGTCAATACTATGGCTGTGGATTTAACCACTAGCACGTCAGAGGTATAAGCCAATACGTAACGGGCCACCAGCTATTGACTAAAAGGGACGTCGATGAGCGAACTCATCCTGACACCCTACTGAGCCTGTCGGTGACAATATCCGTACAGTCCGGTCCGTTCGTCTATGAGCATCGCATGTCGGGCCTAGGGGGTGGGTAAAAGTCAGACCCCCAAAAGCGGTACGAGTCGTGTCGGAGTGTAGCCCAGAACACCCTGAGATACTACTGGAATACCTACCAGTAAATCTCCTGCCTTGGCCAAGGACTTCGTGTAATGGCTCTCCTAGACACAGCGCGACCTCACCCCCAATACCGGGAGAGACGAACCCCCGAAGATCCGCTCACTGCCTCCATGTGGCTCGGGACTGTACCCAACTAAAACCTGTTTGCACGACTCCTTTGAGCCGTGGTAGGGTAGTAATCAAAGCACAGTGGGAACTCACACGAGACAAATGACGATCCCCAGGTCGATGAACTAACCTGTACACATGTCACCTGGGAACTGCTATCTGACGTCAGGTATAAGACCAACTAGCATGTTCCCGGCGAGTCCTGTCCGGTGTACTCATAACCTAATGAGCACCTGTATACATCTTAGGTGAACCAACTGACACCAGTGGCTTGTGAGACCGGCCACCGCCCCTCGTCGGGGTCTCGACTGTATACACTAGTCTACTCTGGAGAATCGATGCCCTGTCTCGAAACTCCCACGACTAGGGACCTTTTAAGGATATGCTTGTAGACCCCAGCTCTCACGTATATGATCGCCCTCATACTGCTGGTCGTAAAGCAAGAATCCTAGGGGCTCTATCAACGTGCAATAGCGACCTGTCAGGTCACCTAAAGCAGTACACGATGATAAAGGTAAACCAGATAGTATACTATCATCTCGAGTAAGACTGTCGTACCGGGATAGGTCCTCCCTCAATCATTGCAATCACGTGCCTGTGATCCAATAATTGACTCTGAGGGCACTATCTCCAACAGCTAAGTTCGCAAAATTAAAGTTTATCACCGTTTCCGCATTTGGCCGTCGGTTTGACGACCGGGGCGCCGCCGTGCACTTACAGTGGTATCAGAGCCTCGCCATTAACTTCGTCTAGTTTCGTTTGATGTGTTTTGCATTTCCGATTAACAAAAATTCTAAAATCTACCTTTGTGTTAACATCAGTTTTCTGTTGAATTTTTTTTAAGCCCAAAAATTTTTCAGGTTGTATAAAAGTACTGTACAGGAAGTTATAAGGCTTCTGGAAAAATTCGGGTCATTGATCCATCTAGGGGAGCGCGGAACCGCGTCCAAAACCCACCTTGGGCCGCGGTTCCGCCGCAGTATGTAAAGATCAATGGGCCAAATTTCTCCAGTGGGCTTCTGGGGTGTTTTTAGGGGTTTTGGAATATTAATATTGGGCTCGGAATTTCCTGATCTGCTACAGTAGTGCTTGGGGGCCCACTTGTTAAAATTTGATCGATCGGATATTTTAAACACATTATTTCACAGTATTTACATTATATCTGCGACCGTGAATGTCACTCGATCGGTAAATCCGGTCTAACTGCTATAGCCTGGTTAGACGGATTTGCGAACGTGACTTTCACGTTGATGTTTTGTGATTTTGCTGTGATGTTGCGGATCGGTCGTGGGGGATAGCCTGGATGCAATGCTAGTACAGTGTTGTTGTATTATGTACATTTGATATTGCGGGACGAGCGTCCGACATGTGGACTGCCGTCACTGCCTGATTGTATTATTCTTTTGGGGCACGACCTGGTTGCGGTCGATGTACCCGGTGTATGTATATTTTACTTTCTGTACTAGGGTTACCCCGCGGAGGGGTGCACGGATAGCCGGGTTCTGGAGGGCAACGGGCCCGCATCTCAGGGCATTGAGACGGAGGGGGCTTCAGTCTGGAATTGGCGGGCTATTCGCCGCACTCGTAGGGGGTACAGGTTTGACCCAGGAGGGGTGCCCAAGTTACCGGATTCCGTGAAGTGCTGGGTGGTCCATTCACGGTGCTGAAAGGGGCTGCCTCGCTTCAGGTTTTGGCGGGTGACTTGCCGCGCCCGTAGGGGTCTAGGATTTCATTGCACAGGCTATCCACACGACCAGGGGAACGTCGGGTTTCAGTAGTGGCTCTGTGAAACCCGGGGATCCCAGATATCTGTATTGTTCTGTGATGCTGTACATTTCTGTGATGTTGCATTTTTATCACCCCTTGAGCGAAATACTATATATTGGTATATATATTAGTAGATACTGTATATGTTTTTCATCCGCGCTAGTCCAGTCCCCGCTCTGCCGTTAGTTAGCTAACCTAACGGGTGATGACGGGACCCAGTGGCGAATGCGGATGGCATATACGTACGTCAGTATATTTTCGTTCTTTGTGGTGTGATCAATTGATGGGACTGCATTGATTCGGATCAATGCAAGTTAAACAAACCTATTCTGATGTTGTTGGAACAATTTTCAAAAGGCTGTTATTGCAAGGACGTTTACTTTTGTTTTGCATCGTGGTATTCAGTTGGAATATCCTGCTCCTCAGTCGACGAGGCAAGGGCCGAGATCCCTTCACCGAGAGTGACCCCTTAGAAAAAAAGTTTGCGTCTGGGCAATGACTTCACTATAGCCGATTACTTTTGCTTTGCACCGTGGTATTCAGTTGGAATATCCTGCACCTCATTCTACGGGGAAAGAGCCGAGATCCCTTCACCGGGAGTGACCTCTTTAGCAAAGGTTTTCGTCACTATATTTTTAAAAGCTATCCGTTCCTTCGACGATATCAAGTTCATTACGTTAAAGGTTTTCGCCAGAAACCAATCGTAGCCCTCCGTCGTTTCAGACGGGTAACACGTAGTATTCATGCTATGTTTGTTGGCCTTCGTCAAGGCATAGTGTATGGTAGCTGCTTGTTGCCTTTCTGCAGCATAGATAGATGCGTTGGTTTGGGACAGTCGTATAGCCTTGTTGGCCTTCGTCAAGGGCTTGTGCGGGTGGGTTCAAAGCAACCTGGAGAATGACGGGTAGAACTTGACATGTGACTTATGATTTGTTAACCTTCGCCAAGGTCATAAGAGCATGGGGCAGAAATCACATCGGGAGTTTCAAAAGAACTGAAACTTGCCAGATATGCGCATACCTTCTGGAGTGTGATACCGTGAGCAGATTCCGTCACGTTATCATGCGATGATAGTTGGATCCCGATTCCCACTGATGAGTTGGTTTACTCCTCGGGTGACCCCGACTAATTCTTCTTTAAGGTTTGGAGGAGAATTTGAGGTACAGTGGGAGGTTTCCAGATTAGATAAATTGGTAACCATTCTGATCTAGGTTAGAGTGCACGCTGAGTGTTTCTTTTCTCTCTCTTGGCAGCGACCATTGACCCGACCCTAAGACTATAACTCAGTGACCAAGTTAACCGAACCTTCTTTACACTGGCTTTTGGATTGTCAGAGTTGCAGACCTCATTGCCACTCCTACTTTTACCCTTTTCTCCAGGACACCCCGTATTACTACGAACGTCCACTTCCATTGGACAAAACCATCGTATGGTTAGATATGAACTCGAAGGAATTCGAGGACGGTTCCCGGTTTTGGAGAAAACGGATAGGATTATTCAGTTGTCTTTTCCTTTTTACCTTCTCTCAGGTTGCGAGTACTCCTTGGTTTAGGAGATAGTACACGTATTACGCAAATTGGATAGTCTTCTTCCAAACCTTAGGCTGGTGCCGACCGGTAGGGAATGAAGAAAATCAATTAGCATAACGATGGTGTGCAGAAGGTATTAAGATTAAGACAAAGCAAGGGATTAGTAAGAGGGCAAAGTAAATTGCGACTGATATTCACGACCAAACCAAGTATTTCTTCGCCAATCCTAAATCACCTTTATATTTCTCCAGGACACTCCGTATCACTACGAAGATCCACAGTTTATTGGATAATCCATCGTATGGTTATATACGAACTCGAAAGGAACTTGTTCCAGTTCGGGGATGGATTCTGGTCCAGGAGAAATAGGAATAAGGTTTATTCGGTTGTCTTTTATCTTCACCTTCTCTCGCATTGCGAGTGCTCCTAGAACTAGGACAGTACACCCATTATGCTTATTGGATAGTCTTCTTCCAAACCATAGGCTGGTGCCGAACGGTAAGGAAGGAAGAAAACCATTTGGCCTAAGGGGTGTGCAGAAGGTAACGACTAAAGACATATAAAGGGATTTGGAGAGGTGGCAAAGAATTATACGGTTATAGTTGTGAATCTGGATAATGGTAGAGGCATTACTAGGAATACCGGGATACCCCAGCGAAACATTTCAATGTTTCAGTTTCACTGTGTACTGTTAAAAGAAAACTGATTTTCCGATTAGACACTTGCTCCAGGGCATGTATTTACCAGGTTTGATTCTCACATCTGTATGGTTTTACAGATGATGAGAGGGAGTAAGTTATTGGGAATTGGGTGATCATCCTCATTATATCGGGATTCGTTGTAATCGGTGATATTTGAGGAGATCACCTGGGCTGTTTGCCGGTCGGCAAATATTTGGTTTTGAATATCCGCTGTTGTGCACCAATTTCAAATTGATATATCTGTACGTCTATTTTCATAGAGTGAGATATACCTTTTGATATTATGTCGATGACATTTACCTGTATCAGTGGATGGTTAGGTAAGGAGCATTAAACAGCGGTGTAATTCTTCTTAACCATAAGTACAGTCTTCAACCTACGACACACAGTGAAAGAGTTGTTAGACTCGGCGGACTTATACAGAGTATTGTATGTTGTCCAGTGTCCATTAGGACAGAGGGGTTGGTCCTCATACTATATTCTGTTTACTTTTAACTTCTCTAGTTCTTAGACATGTGTTTCGTAGAAACACAGGGTCTAAGTTTTGAGGAGTTATAGGTATTTGAATAGAGTAGAGAACCAGGTGTAGCAAGTATCGGGATTCTTCAAGGTGATCGAAGATGTAGATACTTGTGTATGGTATTCAGTTGATAGTAATGATAAAGAGAAATTGCTTCTCTTTCAGGTTAATCATAATTGGAAGCATTCCTAAGTTGAGTAACGCTGATCGGCCTCTCTCCATTTAGTTGACATGCACTGGAGACAGCTGCATGATTTGAATCTGGTTCAATTAAATCAGTGCCTCTGGTTCTATATTGGATATAGTACAGTTCATATCTTAACATTGTTAAGGTACGGGGAGTTGTCCGGCTTATGATTAAAACCAGACCCTGGATAACTCAAGACACGCTTCTGTAATGGCTGTTTGTGGGTTGACCCAGGCTATGACGAGGGTTGATTTTCTACCATCTGGCAGATCAATAGAAATATTGTTCTGGACTCTCCACAGTTTTAATAAAAATGGATTTTTCAAAAACAGTAGTGGGAGTATGGTAGAACTGGAAGTGATTCCAGAACCGCAAACGATTACTGAAGATTTGATAAGGAACCTAAACATTCAATCTGATTTGACATTCCATTGGCCACTCCGCAGATAAGGTGGGTAACTTCAGGCACCCGAGAGGTACTCCGGTAACCTCAAGGACGGTGACAGGGAAGTTCTTGTTTACCCACACTTGCCATTGTTGTTGTTCCAGACTGCGAGACCCGGCAGGAGGATGAGTATAGCGTCGTTCTAAACTAGTTTTAGAAGTGCACATCTATATGACTCTGCCAGAGGGTTGTCGTAATCAGTGGGAGCAGCGGAAGCATTGGTGGACATCAGGCTTATGTCTATTTATAGACTAAAGCAGATATAGCGAAGTTAGATCATCTGTTTCTGATATGACAGTCATAGGTTTGACGTCATCAGAATAGGGGATGGATCTGTTGAGAAGGTAGTAGGAAGTGATATTCCTATACTACGATCGGTCATACTTTGGTCGTCACACAGTGTTTTCTCCACAAGGGGCTTGGACATTATATCAGACATACGGGTTACTAGATCTATGGTTTTAGATCTAGATTTGGGTGGTTTCCCAATCAGGGTACTTTGACAGCATTCTAAGAGTATTTAGAATGGACGACTCCTGGCATGGTAGTGTACCTGCAGGTGATGGAGTCACCCTCTCTTAAGGTGTCTTATAGACTGAAGTAGAGAGGGATGTGCATGATTGGCAGATCACTTGCTTAGGCAATTGAGTCAATCATGAGATGTCAAGTACCACACCAGATGTTGTTCTTGCACAAGATGCAATAATTTGACATTGATCCAATCCTGGAGAAACAGTCGGAAGCAGTTTTAGAACATAAGTAGATGTTCTAGGGATATGATAACGACAGCCTCATTTGGGAGACAGTTATCATTCCAGGCTTCCAAGGTGACATGGACGACAAGGAGGTTGTCAGAGTTATAGTTTTCCCTCTGACGAGGGGCAGTATTTTGGACAGGTGGTCCAAGGCAATGCTGAGGGTGGCATGGCGCAGGATACTGATTAAGTTCAGTTGACGATACAGTCTAAGAAGTTTGGATTTGGAGTTCATTTATGAGCTCGGTCCCATCAGACATCCAGACATTCTAAGACAGGTATTGCTCATTTCGGGAGATGGTTTTCTCCGCGAACTTGAGATACAGAGAGACATAGAAAGAAACATCAGGACGGATCCACTCACTGAGGCTATTCCGCGAATGTAAGAGTTTCGCAAACAAGCCTTGTGAGACTGACTAGTAGGGGAGTTGGGTGTTCGGTATCACACAGGCTGTGAGTATGCGACATCGCAATAATTAGCCTTGAGTGCAAGTGGGAGATTGTTGGTGATAGTGCCCTCAGAGTCAATTATTGGATCACAGGCACGTGATTGCAATGATTGAGGGAGGACCTATCCCGGTAAGACAATCTTACTCGAGATGATAGTTTGCTATCTGGTTTACCTTTATCATCGTGTACTGCTTTAGGTGACCTGATAGGTCGCTATTGCACGTTGATAGAGCCCCTAGGATTCTTGCTTGACTGCCAGCAGTATGAGGGCGATCATATAAGTGAGAGCTGGAGTCTACAAGCACATCCTTAAATGGTCCCTAGTCGTGGGAGTTTCGAGACAGGGCATCGATTCTCCAGAGTAGACTAGTGTATACAGTCGAGACCCCGACGAGGGGCGGTGGCCGGTCTCACAAGCCACTGGTGTCAGTTGGTTCACCTAAGATGTATACAGGTGCTCATTGGGTTATGAGTACACCGGACAGGACTCGCCGGGAACATGCTAGTTGGTCTTATACCTGACGTCAGATAGCAGTTCCCAGGTGACATGTGTACAGGTTAGTTCATCGACCTGGGGATCGTCATTTGTCTCGTGTGAGTTCCCACTGTGCTTTGATTACTACCCTACCACGGCTCAAAGGAGTCGTGCAAACAGGTTTTAGTTGGGTACAGTCCCGAGCCACATGGAGGCAGTGAGCGGATCTTCGGGGGTTCGTCTCTCCCGGTATTGGGGGTGAGGTCGCGCTGTGTCTAGGAGAGCCATTACACGAAGTCCTTGGCCAAGGCAGGAGATTTACTGGTAGGTATTCCAGTAGTATCTCAGGGTGTTCTGGGCTACACTCCGACACGACTCGTACCGCTTTTGGGGGTCTGACTTTTACCCACCCCCTAGGCCCGACATGCGATGCTCATAGACGAACGGACCGGACTGTACGGATATTGTCACTGACAGGCTCAGTAGGGTGTCAGGATGAGTTCGCTCATCGACGTCCCTTTTGGTCAATAGCTGGTGGCCCGTTACGTATTGGCTTATACCTCTGACGTGCTAGTGGTTAAATCCACAGCCATAGTATTGACGAGTTTTCAGAGTCCACCACACTTTCAGTTCCTCAGCTTTCGGGCGAAACGCTGTAGAGGCCGTATGGAGATATGGCAGGGTCCGATCAGATACGTGCGGTATTGCACGGATCAGGATCGGACGGCTTGTACTAGTGGCCGTATAGATATATGGCAGGGTTCGATCAGATACGTGCGGTATTGCACGGATCAGGATCGGACGGATATTACTAGCCGGCTTTGGTTTAAGCCGGATCCTAGTTTAGTACAGTGTAGATTTTGTCTCATTGCATTTGTATCCGGACGGAATACAGATGCGGGTGTGTATGCACAGTATCGGGGTTTTTCTGTAATTTATTACGGGACCAGTTTTCTGGAGTTGCCAGTTTGCATTCCGTTCCGGCCGGTTTTCCTTTGTTCTTTCCCGGCCGGACTTTTCCGATGGAAGGGGTTATTTGCAATTGTGCAAATAACATTTGTGGAGGGGTTTATTGCATAAGTTTTGATTATGATATCTTTCATCCATGCTTTTGCATTAATGAGATGGTATGGGTTTAAAGTGAGAAGTATGGTTGTTGTTGTGGTCACCTCTTGCTTTTACTACACTCACTCTCCTTCATGATTTAATGATGGTTGATTTCTTTTTTTTGCTCCATTCTTCCCTTGATGAGGCCGGCCACTTCTTTGAGTGAGGATGAGAGAATTTCATTTGTGAGCTTGTAGCATATTTCCTTCATCTCATTCTCATGCAATGAAAAATGAAAGCACCATTTTTCATACCTTCATTCCTCCACATCCATGGCAACCAATACCCCAAAGTGAGACATGTACTCTACACTACATTCTACAGCACTTCTTGGGCATGTCGACTTGCCAGCTTCATGCCCGAGTTGCCTCGGTATAGAGGCGGGAGCCCGTAAAAGATGCAGGCGATGTGGTGCCCTTCCGGCGAGGAGGCGACGACCGGAGCTTCTGCGGGAGATCGGGACGACGACGAGAAGACCGGAGGACTCGGATCACTCGGTATATCTCTAACCCGTCTTGTTGTTAGCTAGATCTAGTTTAATGGCCCGATCCGGGGTTTAGTGCACGGTGGTGCCGGTTTGCTAAGTTCGCAAAATTAAAGTTTATCACCGTTTCCGCATTTGGCCGTCGGTTTGACGACCGGGGCGCCGCCGTGCACTTACAAATAGGGCCTGGGGAGGATTTGACATTTCCCCTTTATCGTCCTCGATAATTGATTGAAGAGATTTAGCGTGCTTGCGCTTTCTAAAAGATAGATCAAAAATATTTGTAACCGCAATCAAGAACGGCGTCGCTTTGCAGCTAGCCGGTGAGTACGAGTCGGTCCACAGGGATGTTGTGAATCTCCGATTCGCGCTTACGAGTTAATTCCGAAGGGTGTTCGGATTAATTATTAAATCTAAAATCTGAATTAACCTAGGGCAATTATCTAGATCTACTCTTGCTAGGGCTAGGTTTAGGGATGGTTTGGAAATGTAATTAAATCTCACTGCTTTCAATACCCGAATGAAGATCTATGAGGAGTTATGATAATTATCAATAAAGTGGATTAGATCCGTTCGGGAAGGTGTTCCTTCCTCTAGGTTCTTGTCCTTCCTTTAGAGATCCTTACCCTAACCTCCATGAAAAACATCACACCCGGGCCTTTATACTACGGTATCACCGCTACCTCGAGGGATAGAGTGCCGTAGGGAGCGGTATGTGCATGTATGCATGGAGTCCTATTGTAAATATTTGGTGGGTAAGAAAGAGATGAGAGATCTCATCTCTCAAAATCCTTCCTCAAAGCTAAACCCTAAACAAGTTCCTAGGGTATGAAATTAAATCTACCTAGGGCAAGGAATTGAAATCTACACTAGGGCAAGAAATTAAATTACTTACAGATAGCTCTCTCCAAACATCAAAGCAGGGTTTTCAGATCTGAATTTCTGAATTAAAGAGAAGCACCGATGCTCTCCAAAAGGATTTCTGAATTTTTATTAAAAGGAGGCATAAGAAATTACAATGATTAGAGCTCCTATTTATAAAGAATAGGAAACCCTAGGGTTACATTTGTTTCGCATGTCCACAATTACACAAATAGCCCTAGAAAGACTTAGTCAACGCCGCCACAAATTACTATGAAAATTTCAGCTTTTGATTGCTCAAGACCGCCGCGGAACCGCGGCCCGAGGCCTGGTTTGGCCGCGATTCCGCGGCCAAAAGAAGGAATTGGGCTTCTAATTTTCTTAGGCTGATTTCTAGTGGCTTGGGCTTCTTAGTTCTATATATTTTTTTCCATTTGGGCTTCTAGGTTGGTTCCAGATCTCCAGTGAACAATTTGCAATGGCTTTTTAACCGTTCGCCTTGTAATCTTGGACCTTGCGTTGCCTTGAACTTTGTGAATTTTATCTTTGATGTAGGCTTGATCAAGAGTCCTCTGTTTGTTGGTTAAAGTCCATATTTTTATTGTCTTTACATCGTTTGCACTGTTTTCTGTCCAAGAACCTGTAACCTGTAACATGCAGCAGACATGCGTCAAAAGTACCTGTTTATTTATAAAAAGAATAAGAATGGGAAATATAATAATGCAATATTATGGTGTGAACAAATACCCCCAAACTTATCTTTTGCTCGTCCTCGAGCAAACTTATTTTTTTATTCACTAAAATCCTAACCGCACTATCGCAGGGAAACGCGATTGCACTTAGCTCGTGCAACAAGCCGTTAAACTTCTAGGTGTCCCTAGTAGGAGGAGTGTTGTCTCCTGAGTGTTTTCAGCGGATACTACCCACAAAATCCTATCAATTCGGCCTATTAACTTTTGTTCTCCAATAAGGTTTTCTAACAAGGAATTCTATTATCTTTTACCTGTAAATTATCCACCCACATTCTTCATACTTCCTCATCATCTAACTTAAGATTATATATGTTCTATAGACTTATTTAGCTTTCGGCATCTCCTAAGTTTTCCTTCTAGGGTTACATCTCCACTCAGGAATTTCTATCAACCTTACTAAAGATGCAAGTTTTATTCTTCATCCCTTTCTCTCATCTAAACTCCAATCACATATCCCTACGTGCGTTTAAATCACCCCTACACTTGGATATTCAAATCAAGCAATCATACCCTTGTCCGTTGTCCAAAGTACTTATTAGTTGGTGAATTTTTAAGTGAAATTTGCTTACACATCCTTCATGCGACCGTTAATACTTCTTGAGGTATCAACAACCGATTACAAGATGCGTTAGCATTTTAAAGCGTACTTCCTAGTTTTGCAACACCCAAGGCTTTAGCAGTGACTCCCAAACAAGTTGGTCTAAGGAACTAGGTGATGAAGCACCCTCGCTAAATATTTTTCTATTTTTGCAGCCTTAAGTAATCACAAAAACCAGTGTTCATTTTTTTTTATTCTTTATTCACACTTTTTTCTTTTATTTTCTTCGTACTAAGGACTTTAGACAAGAGCATTTCAAGGTCTCTTCTACTATTCCAAGTTTCAAGGTGCGTGATTGTGCAAATTGTAGGGTATACGTTTTCAGAATCTAGACATAAGCTAGGAACTATTTTTCAAATTTATACTCTAATAAGAACATCAATACTCTTCCCTTGTTTCGACTTAGCCCAAGAAGTGAACCCAAAATTTGCCTATTTCTAAATAAACTACAAAAACATATACTTTCTACCGTTAAACTTTAAGGAAGGTTATTTTTAGGGTTTTTAATTTACTAAGTCAAAGATCTAGTTGTTCCTAGCCAGTTAACCCATTCATCAAACTCAAGTCAATTAGCCAAAATTGAATACAATTATTTTTATAATTTTGAAATTTTTCAAATTTTTATGGGTTTTCAAATAAGTATGCAAATGAAAAAATATACAAATGAATGCGAAGGAAGAAGACGTGCCGAGCATACCCCCAAACTTGAACTTGACAGTGTCCTCACTGTCATACTAAACCAAGAGGGTCAAAATGTCGGCACTCCCCTGTTTATTTATTTACAATTTTTTTTATTTTTTTTTAATGTTTTGAATTTTTTTTTATTTTTTTATAGAAAAAGAAAACAAAAAATATATACATATATACAAAGGTTCCCCCCAAACTTATGCTTGGCCTTACACAAGCCAAAGGTTAGCACCAACCATTCAAAAATCTTATCGTGGTAATGGTATAGTTGGTGCAAGAAAATGAGAAACAAGCGAGACCGTGTGGAAAGAAGAATGGTAGAATAGGGTCCCGGTGGGGGAGAAGAAGGGCGGAAAGAAGAAAGAAGGGTCGTGCGATCTTGAGGGTGTAAATCGAGTGAATAAATTAGCGCAATATGTGATGACCGATGTGTTAAAAGCGATTGCGCTAACCTATCAACCCGTCGAGAAATGGGGTCAAATCCCTCAAGATATGCAAGAAAACATGGGTACGCCGAACTTGGTATTGGAGATGAAAGCATAACGGTCTCTTGTATGGTCGGAACGATAGGAATGACGGCAGGGAGTGAATTAGGGATAGTCTCATTCTCACCGTAGTAAACTGTCTCGAACTTGAAAGATTCCATTAATGGTTTGAAACTACTGTAAGCAACCGAGTTTGAAGGTTCAACTAACTCATCTGAAAATATAAAGGACTCAAACTCGGGCGGTGAGTCATCAACATCGTCCGAAAAAGTGAAACACTCGTAAGTGTTATCGGCTGTGAGAACTGTGTCAGATTCAAAGGAAAAATTTTCAAGCTCACAGTCTTCAAGCGTGATATTAGGCGTGGTCGGAATGATAGAAAGGAGGGAGGGTGATATAACAATCAAAGGTTTAGGAGGATGAATTCGAAAATCTGACACATCAAATAAAAATGGTTCAACCTCAATATGGTTCTCAAAACTCTCCTCAATACTATCCTTATAATTCTCCTCAACATTTATCTCATCCATACCATTATCTTCAAAATCAAGACGCATATAAGGTTCGGGAGAAACATTTAGTGACACGGGATGATGAATTGGACCTAAAATTTCAATCAAATCGACAGGTTCATCATCCAAAATATTCCCGGCGTCTATATCCTCAATCAAGTGAAAATCAATTTTCTTAGACACCTCATCAAAAGCATGGATATTTATCGATTTAGGTTCTAGAGTGGAGGTGTAAAAGTCGAAAGGATTAGGTGCGGTTTCACTCGAAAGGGGTTCTTCACAATTTGGCAAATCAAACACTACAAAGTCGCACAACTCATTTTTATTTTCAACTGGTGAATCATTTGGGACAATCGATAGAAAACCGGAGTTGTGGGCTTCAATTGGGTAAGGGTAGGTTCGATTTGGAAGCCCTCTCTCATTCTCACTCTGTCCAACCACCTCCTTATACATTAAAAAATTTGAAGCTAGCGGGAAACTAGCTACCGGTTCAGCAGATTGCATAAGTGCGGCCATGGACGCTTCCACATTCCTAACCATTTTGTTTGTTGCAGCGATATACGCCTCCAACGACTCTTCCAAACTAGACTTGGGTGGTGAGGGGGTTTCGGTAAAAGATTCGAAATTGTTTGGATATGTGAAACTCCCAAAAGGCTGTGTAGAAACAGTGTCTAGTGACGGTGGGAAAGTCGGGTAGGGCTGGTAGGAAGTGGGTGGTTGGACAGGGGTAGGGTCAACATGTGGATAACAAGGTGAGGAATCGTGTGGATCCCTAGAACTAGATGAGTGGAGAGGGGTGAAAGATCGGCTGCGAGATTGAGCAATATGCTCAGCAATGAACATCGGCTTAGGAGTGACAGAAGGACTTGAAAAAGTGGTATCAACATATGGAGGTGGTAAAGGTTGACTTGGTTGACACAAAGTGGGTTGCAAAGTCAAACTGTTTCTCCCAGACGCCTCTATTTGATCTTTCAAAGATTTTTTAGGCAAGGAAGGATCGTTTTTCAATTGACCGAACAAATTGACGTACGACGCAAAATTAGGTTCGGGATACCAAAGTTCGGCAAGTGATTTATTATGTGGGGTACCCATGTTGGAAGGAAGGGTGAAAGAAAGAAAGATGTGTGGTGGTTGTGCAAGGATTTATTTGCGGCAAAAATTTTGCAAGTTTCTATAAAAGATTTGTCCCTTTTTTTTTCTTTTTCTTTATTTAGAAATTGTTGCAACAAGATTGTTAATTAAAGATATGCAACCGAAAAATATTACTTGCAATCAGTTATTATTTTAAGCATATCACAAAGAATCTTTATTTGGAAAAAATTGTTGCAAAAAGATATTCGAGAAAAGATATGCAACAAAAAAGATTACTTGCAATCACTTTCTATTTTAAACGAGGCGCACAAATCATGCACAAGATTGTTATTTGGAAAGAAAAAGATTTTTAAAGCGAAAGGAATCCAGCAGAAGATTTGACAAAAGATATATGGGGATTTGCATAGGAGAGAAATAGGAAACAAACCGTGCAAAAATTTCGCGATGATGATGCAAGAGCGCCGCGGAAAGGCGGCGGGAGCGCGCTTAGGCCGTGGTTTAGCGGTGGGATGGAGGCTTTAGGTCTCCAAAAAATTTCTACTGTTCTATCTTTGCAATACCTCTCTGTTTTGATGTATCTTTTTCTTTTTAAAACTCTGAATTTTTCCAGATCCGTCAATCCTGTAAAGATTCACAAAAAAAAAGTACCCTTTCCAAAAAAACAACAAATGATATATTTTTTATATTTTTTTGGATTTTTTTTAGATTTTTATGATTTTTTAAATTTAGATTAACCCGAAATTGCAAAAAGGAAAATTCTACGCCATCCCCGGCAACGGCGCCATTTGATTCTGTGTCAAAAACTATTATCTATTACCGGCGTCGCATGTAGCTAGCCGGTGAGTACGGGTCGGTCCACAGGGATGTTGTGAATCTCCTAGTCGCGCTAACGAGTTAATTCCAAAGGGTGTTCGGATTGATTATTAAATCTAAAAACCTAATTATTCTATACTACGATTATCTAGATCTAGTCTTACTAGGGTTAGGTTTTAGGGATGGTTTAGAAATGCAAGTAAATCTCAGCGCTTTCTATACCCGAATGAAGATCTGTGAGGAGTTATGGTAATTATCAATAAAGGGGATTAGATCCATTCGGGAAGGTGTTCCTTCCTCTTGGTTCTTGTCCTTCCTTTAGAGATCCTTACCCTAACCTCCATGGAAAACACGCGCAACCGGGCCTTTACACTACAGTGTCACCGCTACCTCGAGGGGTAGGATGCCGTAGGGCGCGGTGTGCGCGCGTATGCATGGAGTCCTATTGTAAATATTTGGTGGGTAAGAAAGGGATGAGAGATCTCATCTCTCAAAATCCTTCCCCAAAGCTAAACCCTAAACAAGTTCCTAGGGCATGAAATTAAATCTATCTAGGGCAAAGAATTGAAATCTAAACTAGGACGATAAATTAAATCTACTTACAGATGCATCCCTCCAATCATCCATGCAGGGTTTTCAGATCTGAATTTCTGAATGGAAAAGAAACACCGATGTTCTCCAAAAGAATTTCTGAATTTTTATTAAAAGGAGGCATAAGAAATTACAATGATTTGGGTTCTATTTATAGGAGATAGAAACCCTAGGTTATATTTTGATCTGCATGTCTACATTTACAAATATAGCCCTTAGGTTGACTATTCAGCGCCGCAAAAACATTTGGTAAAAATTTCTTCGAGTACGGGCTCCATACGGCCGCGGAACCGCGGCAATGGCTGGCTTGGGCCGCGGTTCCGCGGCCCTTTGATGAGTTCAGCTTATGAATTCTCCTGGGCTGCTTCAAGGTTCTTTGGTCTGGTTATTTCTTCAATTCATTTCTCTGTTTGTCTTCTAATTCTTCTCCAGATCTTCAGTGAACAATGCGCAATGGATTTTTAACCGTCCGCTTTGTATTCTTGGACCTTGCGTTGCCTTGTACATTGTGAACTGTTCTTCGTCTAGGCTTGACTACGATCCTTCTATTTGTTGGTCAAAAATCCTTCTTTTGTGTCGTCTTTTGTCTTTTTCACTGTTTTCGCTCCAAGAACCTGTAACCTGTAACATGTAGCAGACATGGGTCAAAAGCACCTGTTTTCATTGTAAAATGCATAAGAATGGGGAATAGAAAATGCAATATTATGGTGTGAACAAATACCCCCAAACTTATCTTTTGCTCGTCCTCGAGCAAACTTATTTTTATTCACTACAAAAACCAAACCGCACTTTCGCAGGGAAACGCGATTGCACTGAGCTCGTGCAACAAGCCGTTAAACCTCTAGGTGTCCCTAGTAGGAGGAGTGTTGTCTCCTGAGGGTTTTCAGCGGATACTACCCACAAAATCCTATCAATTTGGCTCATTGACTTTAATTCTCCAATTAGGTTTTCTAACAAGGAATTCTATTATCGTCGACTCATAAATTATCCACCCATATTTTTCACGCTTTCTCATCATTTAACTTAAGATTATATATGTTTTGCAGACCTACTTAGCTTTCGGCATTTCTTAAGTTTTCCTTCTAGGGTTCCATCTCCACTTAGGAATTTCTATCAACTCTACTAAAGATACAAGTTCTATTCTTCATTCCTTTCTCTCATCTAAACTCCAATCACATATCCCCACGTGTGTGTATAAATCACCCCTACACTTGGAAATTCAAATCAAGCAATCATGCCCTTGTCCGTTGTCCAAAGCACTTCTTAATAGGTGAATTTTTAATTGAATTTTGCTTACATATCCTTCATGCGACCGTTAATACTTCTTGAGGTACCAACAACCGATTACAAGATGTGTTTGCACTTTAGAGTGTACTTCCTAGTCTTGCAACACCCAAGGCTTTAGCAGTGACTCCCAAACCTGTTGGTCTAAGGCACTAGGTGATGAAACACCCTCGCTAAATATTTTTCTATTTTTGCAGCCTTAAGTAATCACAAAAACCAGTGTCCATTTTTTTTTCTTTATTCACACTTTTTTTCATTGTACTAAGGACTTTAGACAAGAGCATTTCAAGGTCTTTTCTACTATTCCAAGTTTCAAGGTGCATGATTGTGCAATTTGTAGGGTATACATTTTCAGAATCTAGACTTAAGCTAGGAATTATCTTTCAAACTTGTACTCTAATAAGAACATCAATACTCTTCCCTTGTTTCGACTTAGCCCAAGAAGTGAACCCAAAATTTGCCTATTTCTAAATAAACTACAAAAGCATATACTTTCTACCGTTAAACTTTAAGGAATGTTATTTTTAGGGTTTTTAATTTACTAAGTCTAAGATCTAGTTGTTCCTAGCCAGTTAACCTATTTGTCAAACTCAAGTCAAATAAGCCAAAATTGAATACAATAATTTTTATAATTTTTCAAAATTTTTCAATTTTTATGGGTTTTCAAATAAGTATGCAAATGCAAAAATATATACAAATGAATGCGAAGGAAGAAGACGTATCGAGCGTACCCCCAAACTTGAACTTGACAGTGTCCTCACTGTCATGCTAAACCAAGAGGGTCAAAATGCCGGCACTTCCCTGTTTATTTATTTATAAATTTTTTTATTATTTTTAATGTTTTGAAAAAAAAATTATTTTATTTTTATAGAAAAAGAAAACAAAAATATATATACATATATACAACAAGGTTCCCCCCCAAACTTAAGCTTGGCCTTACACAAGCCAAAGATTAGCAACAACCATTCAAAAATTTTATCGTGGTAATGGTCTAGTTGGTGAAAGAATGGGGTGTGGAGAAAAGAAATGAGAAACACGCGAGACCGTGTAGAAAGAAGAATGGTAGAATATGGTCTCGGTGGGGGAGAAGAAGGGCGGAAAGGAGAAAGAAGGGTCGCGCAATATGTGATGACCAATATGTTATAAGCGATTGCGCTAACCTATCAACCCGTCGGGAAATGGGGTCAAATCCCTCAAGATTCGCAAGAAAACATGGATACGCCAAAGTTGGTATAGGTGATGAAAGCGTAACAGTCACTTGTACGGTCGGAACAATAGGAAGGACGAAAGGAAGTGAATTAGCGATAGTATCATTCTCACCGTAGTAAACTGTCTCGAACTTGAAAGATTCCATTAATGGTTCGAAACTACTGTAAGCATCCGAGTCTGATGGTTCAACTAACTCATCTAAAAATGTAAAGGACTCAAACTCGGGCGGTGAGTCATCAACATCGTCCGAAAAAGTGAAACACTCGTAAGTATTATCGGGTGTGAGAACTGTGTCAGATTCAAAGGAAAAATTTTCAAGCTCACAGTCTTCAAGCGTGATATTAGGCGTGGTCGGAACGATGGAAAGGAGGGAGGGTGATATAGGTAAAGGTTCAAGAGGATGAATTGGAAAATCTGACATATCAAACAAAAATAGTTCAACCTCAATATGATCCTCAAAACTCTCCTCAATACTATCCTTATAATTCTCCTCAAGATTCAACCCATCCATGCCATTATCATCAAAATCAAGACGCATATGAAGTTGGGGAGAAACATCTAATGACTCGGGATGATGATTTGAACATAAAATTTCAATCAAATCGACAAGTTCATCATCCGAAATAGTCCCGGCGTCTATATCCTCAATCAAGTGAAAGTCAATTTCTTTAGACACCTCCTCAAAAGCATGGATGTTTATCAATGTAGGTTCTAGAGTGGAAGTGTAAAGGTCAAACGGATTAGGTGCCGTTTCACTCGAAAGGGGTTCTTCACAATTTGGAAAATCAAACACTACAAAATCACACAACTCGTTTTTATTTTGAACTTGTGAATCATTTATGACATTCGATGGAAAACTGGAGTTGTGGGCTTCAATTGGGTAAGGGTAGGTTTGATTTGGAAATCCTCTCTCATTCTCACTCAGTCCAACCGCCTTTTTATACATTGAAAAATTTAAAGCTAGCGGGAAACTAGCTACCGGTTCACTAGGTTGCATAAGGGCGGTCACAGACGCTTCCACATTCCTAACCATTCTATTTGTTGCTGCAATATAAGCCTCTAACGACTCTTCCAAACTAGACTTGGGTGGTAAGGGGGTTTCGGCAAAATATTCAAAATTGTTTGGATACGTGAAACTCCCTAATGGCTGTGTAGAATCAGTGTCTAGTGAAGGTGGAAAGGTCGGGTAGGACTGGTAGGAAATGGGTGATTGGACAGGGGTAGGGTCAACATATGGATAAAAAGGTGAATAGTCGTGTGGATCCCTAGAACTAGATGAGTGGAGAGGGGTGAAAGATCGGCTGCGAGATTGAGCAATATGCTCAGCAATGGACATCGGTGTAGGAGTGACAGAAAGACTTGAAAAAGTGGTATCAACATATGGAGGTGGTAAAGGTTGATTTAGTTGACACAAAGTGGGTTGAAAAGTCGAACTGTTTCTCCGAGACGCCTCTATTTGATCTTTCAAAGATTTTTTAGGCAAGGAAGGATCGTCTTTAAATTGACCGAACAAATTGACGTACAACGCAAAATTAGGTTCAGAATACCAAAGTTCAGCAAGTGATTTATTATGTGGGGTACCCATGTTAGAAGAAGGGGAAAAGAAAGAAGGTTGGTTGGTGCAAGGATTTATTTGCAGCAAAAGTTTGCAAGTTTTCTAATACTAATTTTCCTTTTTCTTTTTCTTTATTTGAAAATTGTTGCAAAAAGAATTTTAATTAAAGATATGCAACCGAAAAATATTACTTGCAATCAGTTATTATTTTAAGCACATCACAAAGAATCTTTATTTGGAAAAAATTGTTGCAAAAAGATATTCGAGAAAAGATATGCAACAAAAAAGATTACTTGCAATCACTTTCTATTTTAAACGAGGCGCACAAATCCTGCACAAGATTGTTATTTGGAAGGGGAAAGATTTTTCAAGTGCACGGAATCCTCCAGGAATTTTTCAGAAAAGATATATCTAAATTTCCAGAGAAGAAACAGAGAAGCTTACAGAGAAAATTCCACGAGATGAAGTCACAATCCCGCCGAGTTTTCGCGGTATAAGAGTTTTAATTCCGTGTTTTCGTGGTCAAAAAGTAGGCACGGTTCCCCAAAAAAATTATGGAAGATGATGTCACATTTCCGCCGCCCTTGCGCGGTCAAAACATGGTCAACGCCGCGTTTCCGCGGTCTGATGGTGGTTTTAGATCACTGGAAAAATTTGGATGTTCTGTTTTGGAACTCCCCCTCTGTTCTGATCTTCTGATTTCTGTTTCTCTTTCTGGAAATTTCCAGATCCGAATTTGTGTAGATCCTGCAAGATTCAAACAACAAAGTACCCTTTCCAAAAAAAATAACAATTGATATATTTTTATAATTTTTGGATTTTTTAGATTTTTATGATTTTTTAATTTAAGATTAACCCGAAATTGCAAATAGGAAATTTCTACGCCATCCCCGGCAACGGCGCCATTTGATTGAAGAGATTTAGCGTGCTTGCGCTTTCTAAAAGATAGATCAAAAATATTTGTAACCGCAATCAAGAATGGCGTCGCTTTGCAGCTAGCCGGTGAGTACGGGTCGGTCCACAGGGATGTTGTGAATCTCCGATTCCCGCTTACGAGTTAATTCCGAAGGGTGTTCGGATTAATTATTAAATCTAAAACTGAATTAACCTAGGGCAATTATCTAAATCTACTCTTGCTAGGGCTAAGTTTAGGGATGGTTTGGAAATGTAATTAAATCTCACCGCTTTCAATACCCGAATGAAGATCTATGAGGAGTTATGGTAATTATCAATAAAGTGGATTAGATCCGTTCGGGAAGGTATTCATTCCTCTAGGTTCTTGTCCTTCCTTTAGAGATCCTTACCCTAACCTTCATGGAAAACATCACACCCGGGCCTTTATACTACGGTATCACCGCTACCTCGAGAGATAGAGTGCCGTAGGGAGCGGTATGTGCATGTATGCATGGAGTCCTATTGTAAATATTTGGTGGGTAAAAAAGGGATGAGAGATCTCATCTCTCAAAATCCTTCCTCAAAGCTAAACCCTAAACAAGTTCCTAGGGTATGAAATTAAATCTACCTAGGGTAAGGAATTGAAATCTACACTAGGGCAAGAAATTAAATTACTTACAGATGGCTCTCTCCAAACATCAAAGCAGGGTTGTCAGATCTGAATTTCTGAATTAAAGAGAGGCACCGATGCTCTCCAAAAGGATTTCTGAATTTTTATTAAAAGGAGGCATAAGAAATTACAATGATTAGAGTTCCTATTTATAAAGAATAGGAAACCCTAGGGTTACATTTGTTTCGCATGTCCACAATTACACAAATAGCCCTAGAAAGACTTAGTCAACGCCGCCACAAATTACTATGAAAATTTCAGCTTCTGATTGCTCAAGACCGCCGCGGAACCGCAGCCCGAGGCCTGGTTTGGCCGCGGTTCCGCGGCCAAAAGAAGGAATTGGGCTTCTAATTTTCTTGGGCTGATTTCTAGTGGCTTAGGCTTCTTAGTTCTATATATCTTTTTCCATTTAGGCTTCTAGGTTGGTTCCAGATCTCCAGTGAACAATTTGCAATGGCTTTTTAACCGTTCGCCTTGTAATCTTGGACCTTGCGTTGTCTTGTACTTTGTGAATTTTATCTTTGATGTAGGCTTGATCAAGAGTCCTCTGTTTGTTGGTTAAAGTCCATATTTTTATTGTCTTTACATCGTTTGCACTGTTTTCTGTCCAAGAACCTGTAACCTGTAACATGTAGCAGACATGCGTCAAAAGTACCTGTTTATTTATAAAAAGAATAAGAATGGGGAATATAATAATGCAATATTATGGTGTGAACAATAACCACCGGTGATTCTTTGGTCGGTGGTTCTGGTTGGATCATCATCCCAACCATATCTTGAAACAGAAGAGCCATCTGCTTTATATTAGCAGCCTGCTCTGCAACTTTCTTATCTTTCTTTTTAAGCACCCGCCGCAAGAACTCGGTATCGGTTTCTTTCTCCTGTCGCTGTTCTGTTTCTTTTTCCGGGCTTACTTTCGGCTCGGCAAGCATTACCATTTTGGCAAGCATATGCTAGAGTTTCTGTTGTTGCTCATGAGTTTTCGTCAGCGACTGAGTATGCGGTCTGTGACTAATGGAAGCCCGGCTCTCCTCTTTGCCACCAGTCATATAGACTGTATGTATAATTATGCCCCCAGACTTGGGGTGTTTGGTGCTCTCGCCTTTCGGTTTTTCCTCGGGCGATAGAAATTTCTCTGGCTTCGACTTTTTATGCGAAGCCGCGGCAGGAGGAACCATTATGACAGGCACCTCCTTTCGAGAAGTCCTTGTTCATATCAGAATATTGTATTATTATATTCCCCATTCTTAATCATATTACAAATAAATAGGTGCTTTTGATCCATATCTGCTAAATAGTTGCAGGTTACAGGTTGTCAGAACAATACAGTGAAATTCAGGAAAAGACGCTACAAATGTGAGACAACGACCAACAAATAGATGAATCTGTATGATGCCGCCTACCAGTTTAAGGAACAAACGAAGATCAATGAACAGTTCGATTGCACAAAGTACGAGGGCAGCACAAGATTTAAGACTTCAACGCGAAGCTTACGGTAAAAATCCATAAATTCTGCACTGTTGGAAATCTGGAAGAAAGTAGAAAAGATTCTGAAGAACCAAGTGAAGAAAACAGAAGAAAAAGGCAACATGAAGCAACCCTGAAGAAATGAGCCAGAGATCCCACTATATGACCGCGGATCCGCGGCCAAACATGGGATTCTGCCGCGGATCCGCGGCCGTGCAGTGCACGTGTCGGTGGGTGTCGGTGCTTTGACCCGGCTTTCTTAGGGTAGTCTTGTAATTTTAAATGTGGATCAGATGTAAACCCTAGGGTTTCTCCTATCTATAAAAAGGAAACCCGAAAGCCTAATTAGGCATGCCTCTTTTTATTTTTCTAGATTAAATTTTATTCATTGTAATCGTCAAGAGGTGTCAATAAAGTATGTTTTTTATCTTGCAATTTTCCATTCAAATTTTATTTCTGCAATTTTTTTATCTATCTTTATTTATCTGCAAGTTAATTAGTTTATTTAAAAGAAAAAATTATAAAAATGAATCTCATCGTAATTTCCCTAATGAGTGAGTAATTCCTCACATATTAGGGTTAGGATTGGGTAGGTTTGAGAGATAGAAATCTCTCACCCCTTTCTTGTCCTTATAACATTTTAAATTAGGACTCTATGTGAATCAAACACACACCGCTCACTACAGCACCCTATCCTACGAGATAGCGGTGATTCCCTAGTTAGACCGGTTGTGGTTGATTTACATAGAGGTTAGGGCTAAGAGTTAATAAAGGACGGACAAGGACCAAACGGAAAAAACGAAGTTTCTTCCTAATCGTGCTAATTCCCTTTGTTAATTATTACCCTAACTCCTATGTTTTTAATTAGGGCAAAAGAAGCAGTGAGTAGAGTTTTATTTCCAAACTAACCTAATCATAACCCTAGCAAGGCTTTAATTCAAATTAAATTCAATCTTAGTTTTTATAAAAATCAAAACCTACCAAAAATAGGACTTAACTCGTAAGAACTTAAAGAAAGAACACGTTTTCCCAGTGAACCGACCCGTACTCAACCGGCTAGCTACCAAGCGACACCGTTATTGATTGCGGTATATTCTTAATTTTTGATCCATCTTTTAAAACGCTCACATACGCAAAAGAAGTACAATCAAATGGCGTCGTTGCCGGGGATCACGGTAGTTATTTTCTTTTTGTAATTTCGGGTTAATTAAAATTGAAAAAAAATTATAAAAACTGAAAAACAAAAATATATAAAAAAAAATCATCTTGTTATTTTTTGATCTGCTTTTGTGCGAATTGTGCAGGAACGAAAGACGGACAGATTCAGATCTGAAAAAAGCCCAGTGAACAAATCAACAAACAGAAGATCTGAACAGACAGAGGAGAACCACAAAAATTTTGGAGGATTGAACTAACTTATCTACCACAGAACCGCCGCAGTATTGAGCATTTGACCGCGGATCCGCGGCCGCTTGCTGACGTCAGCACTTCAAAACTCTCTGTAAGTATTTTTGTCTTCTCTGTAAGCCCCTAAACTCTACTGAAAAAAATTTCCTGCAGAGTTCTTTGCGCAAAACTTCTTCTCCCTCTCCAATAAATCAATTTTGTGCAGGATTCTTTGCGCCACAAATAAAAAAGATAAAATTTTTGGCAAGTGTTTTAGATTTTGTATGTTTACTGCTTTGCATTTTTAAAACGGACTTTTAAGGGGCTATAACACCAATCCATATTGGGTGGGGATTTCATTACCCTTCCTTGGACCCCAAAAATCACAAAAAGCATATGCATCAACCTTCGAGTGAATTAAAAAATATCTAGACTCAGCCAATTAAGGACTGTCGCGCTCATTAGGACAGAGGAAGGTTATGGGCAATCGGTCGTTTATCTAAACCTGACTTTGTGGTGCCTACGCTAGACAATTGGAAAAGGTAATTTTAAAAGGCCCATCTCACGGTGATTCGTGAGCGGATCCCTCCTTTCTTTACTTGTGCTTACCTGGCCACAATTGGCGGTGAAGAGGCGATTTGAGAGATATCTCATAACTTGCCCTTTGGACCAGTTAGGAGCAGTCTAGTTGTCTTAGGAGACCCTAGCTCTAGGCTTGATTGTGCATGCTTATATTGTGACTGTTTGAAAGTGTGTCGTACTCCATATAAAATCTTTTGCAAAACTCTTTATATATAAAAAAAACCACAAAACAAAATTTTTACAAAAACTTGCCATTTGTCGCTAGAAATCCATTGCACCCAACTTTCACCCACATTTTCTCCATTGACGTTTTCTTACCCCACCTTCTACTTTTTGACTACACTACACCTCATTTAGTGTATGTCTGGTTAGACTAGGGACACTAGCGCCCATTTAGTTCGTGTCTCGTTAGTCCCTCCTGACGACGCGTTCGACTCCGAAGTCGAGATTTCCTCCACTTCTTTACCTTCATCTTCACATTCATCATCTTCTAAGGAGATGTCAGGATTCAATCCTAACAACCCCTTACATACTTCAGGACTGATTCCACCTCAACTGGGTGCGAATAACCCACAACACCCTCCTGTTGAAGCGCCCCAACGAATTGCGCCCCAGGATCTTTTCTATCCAGCCCGCACCGCACTTCCTACTTGTCTTTCACTTCCGCCGGCTAATGGGGATAATTTCGAGATTAAGCCCCACTTCATCAATATGTTGCCCAAATTTCAAGGGCTGGAATCCGAAGATGCCTATATCTTCATTAACAAATTCCAGAATGTTTGTGCAATGATGAAGACCACCCAACTTTCCGATGATGCTATAAGGCTACGAGTTATTCCCTTCACTTTATGTGACCTAGCTGAAAAGTGGCTATATAGTACAGCATCGCATTCCATAAAAAGTTGGGAAGAGTTTGTTAAGGCTTTTCATAAAAAGTTTTACCCACACCACAAGACCGCGAGAATTTGAAATGAAATTAATCAATTTTCCCAGCTTCCTTCCGAACCTTTTTGGAAGTGTTTTGAACGATTTAAAGACCTTCTTGTTCAGTGCCCTCACCACGGTATCGAGAGATGGCAACTTTGCTAAACTTTATACGAAGGACTGAACCCAGCAACTAAGCAGTTGTTGGAAACCATTTGTCAAGGTCACTTCCTAACTAAATCTGACGAGGAAGCTTGGCAATTTCTCGACGATCTTGCTGAACAAACGCTTTAGTGGGAAAGCACTAGACAGACCGCTTCGTCCACTTCATCTACTTCATCCGGTCCGTCTAGGGCAGGAGTTCATCAACTAGATATGTCAATTGCAATGAAAGCCGAAATGGACGCAATTACACGTAAACTAGAAGCAATTGAGAGCAAATTCTCATCGCCTTCTCCTGTACCCGCTTTACCCCCTCGCACTATATGCACTTGTTGTTTGGATCCGTCCCATTGACCGAATAGTGTCCTTACAACCCACCTACTCAAGGACAGGATCAAGTCAATACTGCCTTTCAACAAAGACAAAAAAATGATCCATACTCTTCAACTTACAATCCTGGTTGGAGGAACCACCCCAATTTTGTTTGGAATCAAAATCAACAACAATTCCAAGGCAATAACAATTTTCAGAGGCCTCCTCCACAACAACAAACTCAATATCAGCAACCTTTCCAACCCCAACCTTACCAAAATCAAATGAACAATTTTGCACCAAACAACTCTTTTCTCAAAATAATTTTGTTCAACCAAATAACGATAAGGTTTCCTCGCTAGAACGAAGTCTGGATGCGTTTTTAAAACAATCTACTCAATCCTCAACCAACATCCAGTCTTCCATTCAGTCTTTGGTGCAACACACTGCATCACATGAGCAAAGCATCAAAACCATTGAAGCCCAAATTGCACAACCGAATGCTGCTCTAAGCGAGCGAGAGAAGGGGAAGCTTCCATCTCAACCACTGCCAAATCCTGGTCACACACAAAATGCACATGTTGCTCATAAACAACAAAATCATAATGTGGGTACCGTGACTACATTGAGATCTGGAAAGGTATTGCACAACAACGTTGGCACTAATAATGACACCCAGGCCGCCGCTTCTTCTTCTTCATCTTTTCATCTTCATGTTCTTCGTCTTCAAAGCCTGTTCTTCATTCTTCACAAGGCTCTACTTCTTCTACTAATCCGAACAGACCCACATCTCATTCGACGAAAACACCAACACTAGGATCCGTTCCAACTCCGCAATCTACTCCACAAACATTGGACTCAACAAATTTTCAAAATATTCCATTTCCAAACAGGTTGAGATCCAATAAACAAACTCCACAAATGGAGAAGATTGTGTAGCTATTTAAACAGGTTAGCATTAACATACCTCTGTTGGATGCAATCCAACAAGTCCCTTCTTACGCTAAAATCTTGAAGGACTTGTGCACCAAGAAGAGGAAATCACAGGTACCTAAGAAAGTTTTCTTGGCTAGTGCAGTAAGTGATGCTCTTACCCAACCTTTACCTCAAAAACGGAAGGACCCTGGCTGTCCTACAATTTCAATAACTATTGGGGATAAGAACATCAACCGCGCACTTTTAGATCTTGGTGCCAGTGTTAATCTGCTTCCTTATTCAGTATATGAACAATTAGGCATTGAAGAGCTAAAACCCACACATTGTACTCTCCAAATGGCCGACCGATCTATCACCCATCCTAGGGGTGAGTTAGAGGATGTGTTGATTAAAGTAGGGGACTTCATTTTCCCCGTTGATTTCATTGTTATGGACACACAGCCTGTACCTAACCCCCGGAGTCAAATTCTGGTGATACTCGGTCGACCATTCCTTGCAACTTCTAATGCGGTGATCAATTGTCGAAATGATTCGATGAACCTATCTTTTGGAAATATGACAATTGAGCTCAACATTTTTAAGTTGGGGAATCAGCCCGCCGAACCTAATGCTAATATGCTTGATGTTTGCTCGATCCAAGAGATCACCCAGGAGGACTGTGAGCTCGAAAAATTTCTGTTCGATCGCAGCAGTTTTGACGCCACTAGTGCGTTCCTCCTCGAATCTGACACTTCTTTCACACCCGATAATGATTATAAGTGTTTCACTTTCTCGAACGATTTTGAAGAATCACCACCCGAGTTTGAATCCTTTGAATTTTCGGATGAGTTAACTGAACCATCCGACTCGGTTGCTGACACTCGCTTTGAACCTCTATTGGAATCCTTCGAGTTCGAGACAGCTTCACCAATTTTACCTTCAATTGTTTCGCCTCCAACACTCGAACTCAAGCTATTGCCGCCTCACCTTAAATATGCTTACTTAGGTGAGAATGAGACCGTTCCTGTTATCATCTCGGCTTCTCTAGCCCCCGAGCAAGAGAAAGCCCTTTTAACGGTCTTACAAAACAATCGGCAATCTTTTGGCTGGACTATGGCGGACATCAAAGGGATTAGTCACCTAATAGTTGAATATCATATTCATATGATGGATGATGCCAAGCCAGCAAGGGATCCACAGAGACGACTAAATCCTATAATGAAAGAGGCTGTTAAAAAGGAAATTGTAAAATGTCTTGATAGTGGTTTCATTTACCCTATCTCTGATAGCCAGTAGGTTAGCCCCATTCACGTTGTCCCTAAGAAATCGGGCATAATGGTCATAACTAATGAGGCGAATGAGTTAATACCTACTCGCACCCAAACTGGGTAGCGAGTATGCATCGATTATAGAAAACTCAACGCCGCGACACGGAAAGACCACTTTCCATTACTTTTTATTGACCAAATGCTAGAACGATTGGCTGGGCATGAATTTTACTGCTTTTTAGATCGCTACTCCGGCTATAATCAAGTGCCCATCGTCGAAAAGGACCAAGACAAGACCGCATTCACTTGTCCTTTCGATACGTTCGCTTACCGTCGCATGCCCTTTGGGTTATGCAATGCACCCGCTACATTCCAGCGGTGTATGATGGGCATTTTGTCAGACATGGAGGAAAAATTCTTGGAGATTTTTATGGATGATTTCTCCATTTTCGGCGACTCCTTTGATGAGTGTTTGCTACATTTAGACGCAGTTCTTACCCGGTGTAGGGATAACAACCTTACTTTAAATTAGGAGAAATGCCACTTTATGGTACGAGAAGGTATTTTCTTAGGACATATTATCTCGCAAAATGGCATTGAAGTAGATAAAGCTAAGATTGAAGTCATTTCCAATCTTCCTCCTCCCAAATGCGTCCGAGACATTCGAGCCTTCCTTGGCCATGCCGGTTTCTATAGACGGTTCATCAAGGATTTTAGCAAGATAGCCAGACCCTTGACTCTTTTGTTGGCCAAGGACACCACATTTGATTTCGACTCAAACTGTATGAAGGCGTTCGAGTCATTGAAAAACTCACTTACTTCCGCTCCCATTCTTTCATCTCCTGACTGGACGCATCCATTTGAAATTATGTGCGATACATCTGATTTCTCCATTGGTGCTGTCCTTGGTCAGCACATAAATAAGATGCCGCATGTAATTTATTACGCTAGCCGAACCTTGAACGAGACCCAATTAAATTACACAACAACTGAAAAAGAATTCTTAGCTGTTGTGTTTGCATTAGAAAAGTTTAGGCCCTATTTAATCGGCTCTCCAGTCATCGTTTACACTGACAACTCAGCTCTTCGCCATCCTTTCGTGAAGAAGGACGCTAAATCTCGGCTAATACGTTGGATTCTCTTACTATAAGAGTTTGACATTGTCATCAGAGACAAGAGAGGATGCGAAAACGCAGTCGCCGACCATCTTTCACGCCTTCCTTCCTCGCCGACACTTCAAATTCCTATTAAAGATGTTTTTCTAGATGAGCAGCTCTTGACTGTATCATGTGAACCTTGGTTCGCAGATATTATAAATTATTTGGCCACCGGACTGATACCAAACGAATGGTCGAATCAGGACAGACTCAGATTTTTATCCCAGGTAAAACATTTTTACTGGGATGAACCGTATCTATTCAAATACTGTCCCGACCAAATTATTCGTCGGTGTGTCCCCGACAATGAGTTCAAGAGCGTGCTGTTATTTTGCCACGATCAAGCGTGTGGCGGGCATTTTGGCCCTAAAAAGACAGCCGAAAAGATCTTGCAGTGTGGCTTCTACTGGCCACAACTTTTTAAAAACGCACATAATTACTGCAAGACATGCTCCCGGTGCCAACACTTGGGCCGGATATCTAGGAGAAATGAAATGCCGCTCCAACCAATATTGGTTGTTGAAATTTTTGATGTTTGGGGGATAGATTTTATGGGACCGTTTCCCAATTCTTTTGGGAACGTGTATATTCCTCGCTGTTGACTATATTTCAAAGTGGGTCGAGGCTGTGCCCAGCCGAACTAATGACAACAAGGTTATCGTTAGATTCCTCAAAGAAAACATTTTTTCTCGATTTGGGCACCCCCGTGCAATTATCAGTGATAATGGATCTCACTTTTGTAATAGGACTTTCGAGTCCTTAATGCGGAAATATTCCATTACTCACAAGCTGTCAACGCCCTATCATCCCCAAACTTATGGGCAAGCCGAGATTTCAAATAGGCAAATTAAACAGGTATTGGATAAAACGGTTTCCAAAAACCGTAAAGATTGGTCGTCAAAACTTATTGATGCCCTTTGGGCATTTAGAACTGCCTATAAGACCGATCTTGGCATGTCTCCATATAGGCTTGTTTTTGGAAAGGCTTACCACCTTCCAGTTGAAATTGAGCATAGAGCATTTTGGGCAATAAAAGAGTTGAATCTATCTCTAGGAGATGCGGGCAGCAATAGAAAGCTGCAGTTGAAAGAATTGAACGAGTTTCGGGATGAAGCTTACGAGAACGCAATAATCGTCAAAAACCGAACGAAGGTGTTCCACGATAAACACCTTATGCGCAAAACTTTTAAACCTGGTCAACAGGTTTTACTTTACGACACTCGGTTACATTTCCATCCCGGCAAGTTCAGATCTCGATGGAAAGGGCCATTTTTGATACGCACCGTATATCCGCACGGTGCGGTCGATTTAGAAAATCCGGAGGACGGTTCACTATTTAAAGTGGACGGACATAGACTTAAACCGTTCCTCACTGCGGACCATTCGGAGGAGCTCCTGCTTTTGCAGGAGCCGATTTACAATGACTGATCTTCCTCCATCTACCCCTAAATTTCGATTATCCAGCCAAAACACTGTTTCAAATAAGTTTGGGGGTATGTATCACTTGTAATTTATATAAAAACAAAACAAAAAAATTGGAGTATTTTTGTGAATTTCCAGTTTTAATAAAAATAAAAATAAAAAAAAATTTATTTACAAATAATTTCCTCTTTTTAAGAGGGGATTTTTTCAAATAACCAAAACATTCCCTCCTATAAATAGAACCCGACCCCTCTCTGCCTTTTACCAAACCCTAATTTCCAACTTCAGAAAACCCTAACCGCCGCTCCAAAGTTCTGCAGTGAGATCTCGCCAGGCCGCCACGCTACCGCCGCCGAAGCCTCCTTTGCGCCGCGCTTCCGCCGCTTCCTTGCTGTGTCGCCCTCTGAAAACTTTAGAGGAGGTTTGCGCTTTATTTTCCCTCTCTGTAAAATCTATATTTTTTCAAATAGCTTTCTGTGATGGCACCAACCCCACAATTTAAGAGAGATTTCTCACAAATATTTGCACACACAATTTACGGTAGCTATTTCGGTGAAGAGATCCGGAGGCGAGGGTGGAATTTCTTACTTTTTAATCACCCAAACTCCTTCGCTCTTCCAGATCTCGTCACACGATTTTATGAATGCATGGAAGACGGATGCCTTTCACAACATGGATATATTAGGCTTATTTGGGGTGATAGAGAAATCGTTATCGATAGGGACTTCATTTATGAAGTCACCTTAATTCCTAGGCTACCGACCCATGACCAACCCCTCCAATTCGAGGATTATTTACCCTTGATGGGCACTGACTGTTCGAGGGGGCCACGTAAGGGCATCCAAGCTAGAACCCTCTTTGCAAACGTACTGACTGTGTGCCGTTGGGCACAAAATAACATTTTTGGTGGTTCAGACAATACTACCTTTTTCACACCATCACTTCATATCGTGCACACCTTAATGACTAGGAACCCTAGATATGATATGTGCATGGTGTTGCTTAATTCAATTAGTGCTGGTAAAAGGGCTGCCAATTACCCATGCCCTATGTTAGTGACACAACTGTGTCGCTATTTTCTCCCTGTGGAGGAATTTGAGTTTTACATACATGGAGGTATCACCATTAGGCCTCTTATTGAGGGCGTATCTACGTCCTATACCCGCCTAAATGATGTATAGTCGCGAACAGGACCGGCCGAGCATATACCCGCCAGAACACCCAGCTCCAGCTCGACCGCGAGCGAAGAAGAGCTTACCCCCGCAGAACATGCACGTCTACTTAGAAGAGCCAATAGGGGGATTGATAGGTTAGTAGGGTTGGTGACCAACTTGGATCACCGTATGACCGAAATTGAGCATGGCGTGTACACACTGCTGGCGAAAGAGGAACGTTCCCGTTCACGTTCGAGAGGACGGCGAGATCATGAGCAGTGAGGGCACTGCTTTTGGTAAGTTTGGTGGAGGAGGTGCTTTGTAAATAGTTATCATTACATTGCATATTTTAATTTTTGTACATATTTTTTTCTTTCTTTGCATGTTTAATTTTGCATTGCATTTTTATAAAAAAATTATAAAAATTGAAAAAATGAAAATAAATATAAATATAAAAGTAAAATCAAATAAAAAATTGAAAAACGAAAAAAGAAAAAAAATTCAACTTGGCCATATTTGACGTAAGTTTGACAAGACGGTTAACTAGCTAGGAAAAAGTAGATCCTAAACTTAGTAAATTAAAAACCCTAAAAATAACATTTCTTAAAGTTTAACGGTAGAAAATATATGTCCTTATAGTTTATTTAGAAATAGAAAAATTTTGAGTTCAGTTCTTGGGCTAAGTCAAAATAAGGGAAGAATATTGAAATTTTTATTGAAGTGTAAGTCTGAAAAATAATTCTGAACCTTAAGTCTAAATTCTGAAAATATATACCCTACAACTAGCACATACACGCACCTTGAAACTTGGGATAGTAGAGGATACCTTGAAATGCTCTTGTCTAAAATCCTTAGTATGAAGGAAAAGAAAATAAAAAGTACAAGTGTGAATAAAAAAAATGAACACTAGTTTTGTAATTACTTATGGCTGCATAAAAATATATATATATATATATATAGTAAGGGTGCTTCATCACCTAATGCCTTAGACCAACTGGTTTGGGAGTCACTGCTAAGCCTTAGGTATTACAAGACGATGAATTACGTCTAAATGCGCGAACATATTTTGTAATCGGTCGTTAGTATCTTAAGAAGTATTAACGGTCGCATGAAGAATGTGTGAGCAATCTCATCTAAAATTCATCAACTAAAAGTACTTTGGATGATGGACAAGAGTATGATAGCTTGAATTGAATTTCCAAGTGTAGGGGTAATACATATACACACATAGGGGTATATGGTTGGGGTTTGGATGAGAAATAGGAATGAAAGATAGGGTTTATACCTTCAGTAGAGATGATAAAAATTCCTAACTTGAGACAGAACCTTAGAAGGAAAATTCAAAAGATGCTAAAAGCTAAATAAATTTACAGAACATATACGATCTTAAGTTAAATGATAAGTGAGTATGAAAAATACGGTTTGATAATTTCTAAGTTAAAGATAATAGAATTTCTTGCTAGAACACCGAATTGAAGAATGAAAGTCAATAGGCCAAATTGATCGGATTTTGTAGGTAGTATCCGCTGAAAACCCTCAGGAGACAACACTCCGCCTACTAGGGACACCTAGAGGTTTAACGGCTTGTTGCACGATCTTAGTGCAATCGCGATTCCCGGCGAAAGTGAGGTTAGGTTTTTTCGAGAATAAAAATAGTTTTGCTCGGGACGAGCAAAAGATAAGTTTGGGGTATTTGTTCATATCAGAATATTGCATTATTATATTCCCCATTCTTAATCATATTACAAATAAATAGGTGCTTTTGATCCATGTCTGCTAAATAGTTGCAGGTTACAGGTTCTCAGAACAATACAGTGAAATTCAGGAAAAGACGCTACAAATGTGAGACTATGACCAAAAAATAGATGAAGCTGTATGATGCCGCCTACCGGAATAAGGAACAAATGAAGATCAATGAACAGTTCGATTGCACAAAGTACGAGGGCAGCACAAGATTCAAGACTTCAACGCGAAGCTTACGGTAAAAATCCACAAATTCTGCACTGTTGGAAATCTGGAAGAAAGTAGAAAAGATTCTGAAGAACCAAGTGAAGAAAACAGAAGAAAAAGGAAACATGAAGCAACCCTGAAGAAATGAGCCAGAGATCTCACCATATGGCCGCGGATCCGCGGCCAAACATGGGATTTTGCCGCGGTTCCGCGGTCGTGCGGTGCACGTGTCGGTGGGTGTCAGTGCTTTGACCCGGCTTTCTTAGGGTAGTCTTGTAATTTTTGTTTGAGATAGTACCCTCAGAGTCAATTATTGCATCACAGGCACGTGATTGCAATGATTGAAGGAGGATCTATACCGGTAGGACAGTCTTACTCAAGATGATAGTATGCTATCTTATTTATCTTTATCATCGTGTACTGTTTTAGGTGACCTTACAGGTCACTATTGCACGTTGATAGAGCCCTTAGGATTCTTGCTTGACTGCCAGCAGTATGATGGCGATCATATACGTGGGAACTGGGGTCTATAAGCACATCCTTAAAGTAGTCCCTAGTCGTGGGAGTTTCGAGACTGGGCATCGATACTCCATTAGTAGACTAGTGTATACAGTCGAGACCCCGACGAGGGGCAGTGGCCGGTCTCACAAGCCAATGGTGTCAGTTGGATCACCTAAGATGTATACAGGTGCTCATTGGGCTATGAGTACACCGGACAGGACTCGCCGGGAACATGCTAGTTGGTATTATACCTGACGTCAGATAGCAGTTCCCTGGTGACATGTGTACAGGTTAGTTCATCGACCTGAGATCGTCATTTGTCTCGTGTGAGTTCCCACTGTGCTTTGATTACTACCCTACCACGGCTCAAAGGAGTTGTGCAAACAGGTTTTAGTTGGGTACAGTACCGAGCCACATGGAGGCAGTGAGCAGATCGGCAGGGGTTTCGTCTCTTCCAGTATTGGGGGTGAGATCGCGCTGTGTCTAGGAGAGCCATTACACGAAGTCCTTAGCCAAGGCAGGAGATTTACTGGTAAGTATTCCAGTAGTATCTCAGGGTGTTCTGGGCTACACTCCGACACGACTTGTACCGCTTTTGGGGGTCTGACTTTTACCAACCCCCTTGGCCCGCCATGCGATGCTCATAGACGAACGAACCGGACTGAATGGATATTGTCACTGACAGGCTCAGTAGGGTGTCAGGATGAGTTAGCTCATCGACCTCCCTTTTGGTCAATACCCGGTAGCCCGTTACGTACAGCTAGTGCCTCTGACATGCAAGTTAAATTCACAGCCAAAGTATTGACGAGTCTTTAGAGTCCCCTACAGACAGTTTCTCATGTTTCGGGCGAAACGTTGTAGAGGCCGTATGATATATGGCAGGGTTCGATCATATACGTGCGGTATTGCACGGATCATGATCGGACGGATCATACTAGTGGGCTTTGGTTTAAGCCGGATCCTAGTATTAGATTTGTTGGATTACTTTAGTCTCGTCCCGTTCGCATTCAGTCGGAATGTGGATGCAGGTATATATATACAGGTGAGGGGTATCCTTGTGATCCGTCACGAGTTTACTTTAGATGTTGCCGTATCTTTTTATTGTTGCAAACATTTGGATTAATGTTTGCATATGGAAATTGTGAGCTATAAGCCATCATTTTGTGCATTTAATGATGCATGTACTTCATAGGTGACTCATGGTATCATTTCTTGTGCATATGTCATTTTATATGATGGATTTGTGAGTTGAAATGATAAGAGGAGAGAGAGGGGCAGCCAAGGTAAAGGGTGAGCTCTTGTATTTCTTTTTCTCTCTCTCTCATTTTATCATTGGAACAACACAAGAAAAGAAAAGAAAAAGAAAGCTTCTTCTTCTTCTTCCTCTAGCTCATTATCTCCATCAATGGCAACACCTCTTACCTCCATCCAAATCCATAGATGCTAGAGAAAAAGTGATCACAACATTCTCTACTTCACCTTGGACACGTCGGCTAGCACACTTCGTGCCCGAGTTGCTTCGGATGAAGCGGGAGCCCGTAAAAGGAATCGATGATGTGGTGCCCTTTCCGACGAGGAGATCGAGACCGGAGTTTTCGCAAGGAGCTTGGGATGGTGGCCAAAGACTGAAAGATATGGATCGATCGGTATAGTTTTCCAACCCTCTCTCTAGATAGCTAGTTGTAGGTTAATGGTTCGATCCGGGTTTTAAGCATACGATAGCGCCGGTTTCTAGTTTTGAAAAAGTTTTGTTTCCGCATTTTGGCCTCGGAATGACGGCCGAGGCGCTACTGTAGACTTACATGGTATTAGAGCCACCCCATTGACCTTTACTAGCTTGCTCTAACGTGTTTAGAACTTCGATCGAACGAAATTTTCAAAAACTCCATTTCCAATACTGAACTTTCTGTCGAATTTTTATTGTCGTCAAAAAATTATTTTGAGCATTGCAGAAAAACAAGCAGGGTTTTTTAAGAGTTCTGAGAAAATTTGGTACATTGATTGCACTGTAGCGCCGCGGAGCCACGGCCGTACACACGTTTTGGCCCCGGTTCCGCCCCGTACTGTAGCATTAGGGCACCAAAATTTCTACAGTTCTCTCTGTGTTGGAATTGGGGTTTCTGGTATGTTTTGTTTGGGCCCAGATTTGTCTGAGTACTGGGTATTGTACTTGGGGCCCACTTCGGGAAATTTTGTCGATCGAAATTTTTAAACATGTTAGTTCACAGTATTTACATTATATCTGCGACCGTGAATGTCATTTGATCGGTAAATCTTGTCTAATTGCTATAGCCCTTTTAGACGGATTTGCGAACGTGACATTCACGTTGATGTTCTGTGTTGTGCTGTGATGTTGCGGATTTGTCGTGGTGGATAGCCTGGATGCAATGGTAGCACAGTTTGGTTGTATTTGTACATTTGATATTGCGGGGCCAGCGTCCGACATGTGGACTGCCGTCACTGCCTGTTTGTATATTATTCTTTTGGGGCACGACCGGGCTGAGGTCGATGTACCCGTTGTATATATATTTTTCTTTCTGTACTTGGATTACCCCGCGGAGGGGTGCACGGGTAGCCGGGTTCTAGAGGGCAACGGGCCCGCATCTCATGGCTTTGAGACGGAGGGGGCTTCACTCTAGAATTGGTGGGCTATTCTCCGCACTCGTAGAGGGTACAGGTTGACCCAAGGAGGGGTGCTCAAGTTACCGGATTTCATGAAGTGCTGGGTGGTCCATTCACTTTGTTGAAGGGGGCTGCCTCGCTTCAGGTTTTGGCGGGTAACTTGCCGCGCCCGTAGGGGTCTAGGATTTCATTGCACAGGCTATCCACACGACCAGGGGAACGTCGGGTTTCAGTAGCGGCTCTATGAAAAACGGGGATCCCAGATTATCTGTATTGTTCTGTGATACTTATTACATTTCTGTGATGTTGCATTTTATCACGCCTTGAACGATTATTATATATTGATATATATACTAGTAGATGTTGTATATGTTTTACACCCGCGCTAGTCCAGTCCCCGCTCTGTCGTTAGTTAAGTAACCTAACGGGTGATGACGGGACCCAGTGGCGAATGCGGATGGCATATACGTACATCGTATTTTCGTTCTTTTGTGGTGTGATTAATTGATGGGACTACATTGATTCGGATCAATGCAAGCTAAACAAACATGTTTGATGTTGTTGGAACATTTTTCAAAAAGCTGTTATTGCAAGGACGTTTTCTTTTGTTTTGCACAGTGGTATTCGGTTATGAATATCCAGCACCTCAGTCGACAAGGCAAGGGCCGAGATCCCTTCACCGGGAGTGACCTCTTGGACAGAAGTTTGCGTCAGGGTAATAACTTCACTATAGCCGGTTACTTTTTGCTTTGCATCGTGGTATTCAGTTGGAATATCCCGCACCTCATTCTACGGGGAAACAGCCGAGATCCCTTCACCGGGAGTGACCTCTTTAGCAAAGGTTTTCGCCACTATATTTTTATAAAAAGCTATCCGGTTCCTTCAACGATATCAAGTTCATTACGTTAAAGGTTTTTCACCAAAAATCATTCGTAGCCCTCCGTCATTTCAGAAAGGTAGCACTTAGTATTCATGCTATGTTTGTTGGCCAAAGTCAAGGCATAGTGTATGATAGCTATTTGTTACTTTTCTGTTGCATAGATAGATGCGTTGGTTTGGGATAGTCGTACTGCTTTGTTGGCCAAAGTCAAGAGTAGGTACGGGTGGGTTCAAATTAACCTGGATAATGACGGGTAGAACTTGACATGTGACTTATGATTTGTTGGCCAAAGTCAAGGTCATAAGAACATGGGATAAAAATCACATCGGGAGTTTCTAAAGAAACTGAAACTTGCCAGATATGCGCATACCTTCTGGAGTGTGATAACGTGAGTGGATTCCATCCCATTATCATGCGATGATAGTTGGATCCCGATTCCCACTGATGAGTTGGTTTACTCCTTAGGTGATCCCGACTAATTCTTCTTTCAGGTTTGGAGGAGAATTCGAGGTTACAGTGGGAGGTTTCCTGATTAGATAAAGTGGTAACCATTCTGATCTAGGTTAGAGTGCACGCAGAGTGTTTCTTTTCTCTCTCTCTTTGGCAGAGGCCATGGCCCGACCCATGAATATGACTCGGTGACCAAGATTAACCGAACCTTCTTAAAACACTGGCTTTTGGATTGTCTGAGTTGCATACCTCATTGTCACTCCTACTTTTACCATTTTCTCCAGAACACCCCGTATTACTACGAACATCCACTTCCATTGGATAAAACCATCGTATGGTTATATACGAACTCAAAGGAGTTTATTCGAGGTTGGTTTCCGGTTCTGGAGAAAACGAATAGGACTATTCAGTTGTCTTTTCCTCTTACCTTCTCTCAGGTTGCGAGTGCTCCTTGGATTAGGACAGTACACCTATTACGCTTATTGGATAATCTTCTTCCAAACCATAGGCAGGTGCCGAACGGTGGGGAATGAAGAAAACCAATTAGCCTAACGATGGTGTACAGAAGGTAAAAAGTTAAGACAAATAAAGGGATTAGTAAGAGGGCAAAGTAAATTGCGACTGCTATTCACGACAAAACCAAGCATTTCATCGCCACTCCTACTTCACCTTTGTATTTCTCCAGAACACTCCATATCACTACGAAGATCCACAGTTATTGGATATTCCATCGTATGGTTATATACGAACTCGAAGGAACTTGTTCCAGTTCGGGGATGGATTCTGGTTCAGGAGAATAGAAATAAGGTTTTATTCAGTTGTCTTTTATCTTCACCTTCTCTCAGGTTACGAGTACTCCTAGGATTAGGAGAGTACACCCATTATGCTTATTGGATAGTCTTCTTCCAAACCATAGGCTGGTGCCGAACGGTAGGGAAGGAAGAAAACCATTTGGCCTAAAGGGGTGTACAGAAGGTAATGACTAAAGACATATAAAGGGATTTGGAGAGATGGCAAAGAAATATACGGTTACAGTTGTGAATCTGATAATGGAAGAGGCATTACTAAGAATACCCGGATACCCCTTTGAAACATTTACATGTTTCAGTTTCACTGTGTACTGTTAAAAGAAAACTGATTTCCCAATTAGCTCTTGCTCCAGGATATGTATTTTACCAGGTTTGATTCTCACATCTGTATGGTTTTACAGATGATGAGTGGAAGTTATTGGGAATTGGATGATCATCCTCATTATATCGGGATTCGTTGTAATTGGTGATATTTGAGGAAATCGCCTGAGCCGTTTGCCGGACGGCAAACATTTGGTTTTGAATATCCGTTGTTATGAACCAATTTCAAATTGATATATCTGTACGTTTATTTTTATAAAGTGAGATATAACTTTTTGAAATTATGTCGATGACATTTACCTATATCAGTTGATGGTTAGGTAAGGAGCATTAAACAGCGGTGTAATTCTTCTTAACCATAAGTACAATTTTTAATCTACGATGCACAGTGTTTGAGTTATTCAACTCAGGGGACTTATACAGAGTATTGTATATTGTCCAGTGTCCATAAGGACAGAGGGGTTGGTACTCGTACTATATTCTGTTTACTTGTGACTTCTCTAGTTCTTAGTCATGTGTTTCGTAGAAATGCAAGGTCTAAGTTTTGAGAAGTTATAGGTATAAGAATAAAGTAGAGAACCAGGTATTGCAAGTATTAGGATTCTTCAAGGTGATCGGAGATGTAGATACTTGTGTATGGTATTCAGTTGATAGTAATGATTATGAGAACTTGCTTCTCTTTCAGGTTACTCATATCTGGATGTATTCCTAAGTTGAGTAATGCTGATCGGCCTCTCTTCATGTAGTTGACATGCACTGGAGACAACTGCATGATTTGAATCTGGTTCCATTTAAATTAGTGCCTCTGTTTCTATATTGGATATAGAACGGTTCATATCTTAACGATGTTAAGGTACGGGGAGTTGTCCGGCTTATGCTTAAAATCAGACTCTGGATAACTCAAGCCACGTTTCCGTAATGGCTGTTTGTGGGTTAACCCGGGCTATGACGAGGGTTAACTTTCTACCATCTGGAAGATCAATAATGATATTGTTCTTCACTCACCACAGTTTTAGTAAAATAGATTTTTTTCAGAAAAATGAAGTGGGAGTATGGTAGAACTGGAAGTGATTCCAGAACCACAAACAATTACTGAAAATTTGATAAGAACCTAAAGATTCAATCTGGTTTGACATTCCATTGGCCACTCCGCAGATATGGTGGGTAACCTCAGGCACTCGAGAGGTACTTCGGTATGCTCAAGGACGGTGACAGGGAGGTTCTTGTTTACCCAAACATGACACTACTGTTGTTCCAGGCTATGAGACCCGGCAGGAGGATGAATATAGCGTCGTTCTGAACTGGCTTCAGAAGTGCACGTATATGTGACTTTGCCAGAGGGTTGTCGTAGTCAGTGGGAGCAACGGAAGCATAGTGGACAAGTAGCTTATGTCTATTTATGGACAAAAGCGGATATAGCGGAGATAGATCATCTATTTTTGATGTGACAGTCATATGTTTGACTTCATCAGAATAGGGGATGGATCTGTTAAGAAAGTAGTAGGGTGTGATGTCCTGGTATTTGGATAACATACACAGAGTAGGAAGTCAAATTCCTATACTACGATCGGTTATACTTTGGTTGTCACACAGTGGTTTCTCCACATAAGATATGGATATTATATCAGATATTCTGGTTACTAGGTCTATGGTTTTAGATCTAGATTTGGGTAGTTTCCCAATCTGGGTACTTAGACAGCATTCTAAAGGTGTTTTAGAATGGACGACTCCTGGCACGGTAGTGTACCTGTAGGTGATGGAGTCACCCTCTCTAAAGGTGTCTTACAGACTAAAGGTGAGAGGAGTGTGCATGATTGGCAGATCACTTGTTTGGGCAATTGAGTCAATCATAAGATGTCAAGTACCACACCAGACGTTGTTTTTGCACTAGATGCAATAAGTTGATATTAATCCTATCCTGGAGAAACGTTCGGAAGCTGTTTTAGAACACAAGTAGATGTTCTAGGGATATAATAACAACAGCCTCTTTTGGGAGACAGTTATCATTCCAGGCTTCCAGGGTGACCTGGATGACAGAGTGGCTGTCAGAGTTATAGTTTTCCCTCTGACGAGGGGCAGTATTTTAGACAGGTGGTCCAAGCAGATACTGAGGGAGGCATGGCACAGGATACTGATTGAGTTTAGTTGACGATACAGTCTAAGAAGTTTGGATTTGGAGTTCATTTATGAACTAGGTCCCATCAGATATCCAGACATATTCTAAGACAGGTATTGCTCATTTCGGGAGATGATTTTCTCCGCGAACTTGAGATAAAGAGAGACATAGAAAGAAACATCAGGGTGGATCCACTCACTGAAGCTATTCCTTGAACGCAATAGTTTCGCAAACGGGCTTTGTGAGACTGATTAGTAGAGGAGTTGGGTGTTCGGTATCATACGGGCTGTGAGTATGCAACATCGCAATAATTAGCCTTGAGTGCAAGTGGGAGATTGTTGGATATAGTGCCCTCAGAGTCAATTATTGGATCACAGGCACGTGATTGCAATTATTGAAGGAGGACCTATACCGGTAGGACAGTCTTACTCAAGATGATAGTATGCTATCTGGTTTATCTTTATCATCGTATACTGCTTTAGGTGACCTTATAGGTCACTATTGCACGTTGATAGAGCCCTTAGGATTCTTGCTTGACTGCCAGCAGTATGATGGCGATCATATACGTGGGAGCTGGAGTCTATAAGCACATCCTTAAAGTGGTCCCTAGTCGTGGGAGTTTCGAGACTGGGCATCGATACTCCATTAGTAGACTAGTGTATACAGTCGAGACCTCGACGAGGGGCGGTGGCCGGTCTCACAAGCCATTGTTGTCAGTTGGATCACCTAAGATGTATACAGGTGCTCATTGGGTTATGAGTACACCGGACAGGACTCGCCGGGAACATGCTAGTTGGTATTATACCTGACGTCAGATAGCAGTTCCCTGGTGACATGTGTACAGGTTAGTTCATCGACCTGAGATAGTCATTTGTCTCGTGTGAGTTCCTACTGTTCTTTGATTACTACCCTACCACGGCTCAAAGGAGTCGTGCAAACAGGTTTTAGTTGGGTACAGTCCCGAGCCACATGGAGGCAGTGAGCGGATCGGCAGGGGTTTCGTCTCTCTCGGTATTGGGAGTGAGATCGCGCTGTGTCTAGGAGAGCCATTACACGAAATCCTTGGCCAAGACAGGAGATTTACTGGTAGGTATTCCAGTAGTATCTCAGGGTGTTCTGGGCTACACTTCGACACGACTTGTACCGCTTTTGGGGGTTTGACATTTACCAACCCCCTAGGCCCGCCATGCGATGCTCATAGACGAAAGGACCGGACTGTACGGATATTGTCACTGACAGGCTCAGTAGGGTGTCAGGATGAGTTGGCTCATCGACCTCTCTTTTGGTCAATACCTGGTAGCCCGTTACGTACAGCTAGTACCTCTGACATGCTAGTAGTTAAATCCACGGCCAAAGTATTGACGAGTCTTTAGAGTCCCCCACAGACAGTTTCTCAAGTTTCGGGCGAAACGTTGTAGAGGCCGTATGATATATGGCAGGGTTCGATCATATACGTGCAGTATTGCATGGATCATGATCGGACGGATCATACTAATGGGCTTTGGTTTAAGCCGGATCCTAGTATTAGATTTGTTGGATTACTTTAGTCTCGTCGCATTCGCATTCAGTCGGAATGCGGATGCAGGTATGTATATACATGTGAGGGGTATCCTTGTGATCCGTCACGAGTTTACTTTAGATGTTGCTGTATCTTTTTATTGTTGCAAACATTTGGATTAATGTTTGCATATGGAAATTGTGAGCTATAAGCCATCATTTTGTGCATTGAATGATGCATGTACTTCATAGGTGACTCATGGTATCATTTCTTGTGCATATGTCATTTTATATGATGGATTTGTGAGTTGAAATGATAAGAGGAGAGAGAAGGGCAGCCAAGGTAAAGGGTGAGCTCTTGTATTTCTTTTTCTCTCTCACTCATTTTATCATTGGAACAACACAAGAAAAGAAAAGAAAAAGAAAGCTTCTTCTTCTTCTTCCTCTAGCTCATTATCTCCATCAATGGCAACACCTCTAACCTCCATCCAAATCCATGGATGCTAGAGACAAAGTGATCACAACATTCTCTATTTCACCTTAGACACGTCGGCTAGCACACTTCGTGCCCGAGTTGCTTCGGATGAAGCGGGAGCCCGTAAAAGGAATCGATGATGTGGTGCCCTTTCCGACGAGGAGATCGAGACAGGAGTTATCGCGAGGAGCTTGGGATGGTGGCCAAAGACCGAAGGACACGGATCGATCGGTATAGCTTTCCAACCCTCTCTCTAGATAGCTAGTTGTAGGTTAATGGTTCGATCCGGGTTTTAAGCATACGATAGCGCCGGTTTCTAGTTTTGAAAAAGTTTTGTTTCCGCATTTTGGCCTCAGAATGACGGCCGGGGCGCTACCGTAGACTTATAATTTTAAATGTAGATCAAATGTAAACCCTAGGGTTTCTCCTATCTATAAATAGGAAACCCGAAAGCCTAATTAGGCATGCCTCTTTTTATTTTTCTAGATTAAATTTTATTCATTGTAATCGTCAAGAGATGTCAATAAAGTAAGTTTTTTATCTTGCAATTTTCCATTCAAATTTTATTTTTGCAATTTTTTTATCTGTCTTTATTTATCTGCAAGTTAATTAGTTTATTTAAAAGAAAAAATTATAAAAATGAATCTCATCGTAATTTCCTTAATGAGTGAGTAATTCCTCACTTGTTAGGGTTAAGATTGGGTAGGTTTGAGAGATGGAAATCTCTCACCCCTTTCTTGCCCTTATAACATTTTAAATTAGGACTCTATTTGAATCAAACACACACCGCTGACTACAGCACCCTATCCTACGAGATAGCGGTGATTCTCTAGTTAGACCGGTTTTGGTTGATTTACATAGAGGTTAGGGCTAAGAGTTAATAAAGGACGGATAAGGACCAAAAGGAAAAAACGGAGTTTCTTCCTAGTCGTGCTAATCCCCTTTGTTAACTATTACCCTAACACCTATGTTCTTAATTAGGGCAAATGAAGCAGTGAGTAGAGTTTTATTTCCAAACTAACCTAATCCTAACCCTAGCAAGGCTTTAATTCAAATTAAATTCAATCTTAGTTTTTATAAAAATAAAAACCTACCAAAAATAGGACTTAACTCGTACGAACTTAAAGAAAGAACACGTTTTCACTGTGGACCGACCCGTACTCAACCGGCTAGCTACCAAGAGACACCGTTATTGATTACGGTATATTCTTAATTTTTGATCTATCTTTTAAAACGCTCACATACACAAAAGAAGTCCAATCAGTCCCCCATGGTATGGCGGAGGAATAATCATTCTCTTGTCGCACTTTGGATTTCTTCGGTCAACGAGAATAACCTTCATCAAGCACTGAGTCCTGGACTTTTCGCCGGACTCTGTGGATTTGTGAGGAGAGTCGCTGATAAGACTGCTCCAGCTTCGGCTGCATTGGAGTTTCTGCGGGAGGAGGTGATCCCTTCGGTACCGCCGTGGGGGATTTTTTGCGAACCCTCTTAAGCGGTTCGAAGCTGTTCTTAGTTGGAACAGCAGCATCAATAGCCACCACAAGAGCTGGTGGGGTATGTTCAGAAAAGGAATTTCCCCTGGCTTCTCTCACTCGGCGCCAATAGTGACGCTGAGCATGTTTGGCAGCAGGAACCGTCTTAGTGTCATTTAGGGGCTTCGCCTGCTGTCGGCCTATAAAAGACGGACGTTCTTGGCAGAGCCAAAGCAGAATTGGTCAGCCTGTCGAAGACCGACCATCTTGGCGGCGAAGCACTTTTGCTGGCATCACGCATGGCAGGAGCGGGGAGAGCTATCCATTTTGGGGCAACCCCCTCAGGAATCATGGGCTTCTTTGCAGGGCCTTTCAAGATTTTTTTCAGCCTATTGAAAACTGAAACTTCAGAGTTGGACAGCATACTAATAGGAGCTGCCACGGTAGCTAGCCGATTAAAGACCAACTTTCGGGAAGCTTCTTTCGTGGGCGTTGAGGAGCCGAAACTCAAGGATGGGAGCATGGTCCCAAAGAATAGTCCGGTGGTCGCCTGGGTGACCTGCCCCACTGGCATAGGGAATATGGAGGCCGCGTTGGGCCCATAAGTCACTCCTCTGGATGAGATGGAGTGAGAGTTGTTGTTGCATGAAGTGCAGTTGGAAGCCATTGATTTCGCACAGAAGTGAAATACCAAGTTTTAGTATCTCAAATCCAGGGGCAACCATGACATAGTGAACCATGATTTTGTTCGCGAAACACGACACACGAAATGTGGAGTGGAAAAAGGAAGATGTCACATTAGGCGTGCCAGAATCTGTTTACCGCCGTAGACTGGACTGAGACGCAGAGGACATCTAACTTGAATTTGGGGGTAGATGCTATATGGAACATATCCGTCCATATCTCCGAAGATGTCAAGTTGATTTATGACACCGTATATCGGATATTTGGATAGATGCGACCGATATACCATGACTTATCAGATTCCCCCTCTTTGAGGGGGTTTTTTATTGTGGGGGCGCTCTTCCCTGATTGTGGGGATAGATGTGACCGACTGAATTTGGGGGCAGAAGCTTCAGTATTTAATTAAACTTTGATTAAGTGATTAAATGTTGTTTTATTGTACAAGTGTGCAGGTATATGTGACGCACATGCCCGTTTATTTCATTTTAAAAGGGTATGCACGTGTGTTGCACGTGGTTACACACTGTTTTGTTTCAAAGATTTTGCGCACGTGTGTATCACATGGAACATCTGTTATGGGTTCCAAGTTATGTATGTGGGCATGTATGTACATGCGTATGTATTTTGCAAGTCAACGTGTATTACACGTGACGCTCGCACATCACAAGTCATGTGCGCACACGTGAATGTCACGTGATACACATGCATTTATAAGCGGTTTTCATCAAGTGCACATACGTGGGTATCACGTGATGCACACATCCCCAGGACATTATTTCCCGAGGACAGCAATTTTTATTATTAAGCACGCACTAATTTGGGTGCGCGCTTGTTTCTATCAGAAAGCAAAAACTTTCGCCAAGAAGCAATGGCTTGTACTTCATTTTCTTTTCTTCTTTGTTTATTTTCTGAGAAGTAAAAATCTCGTTTATAAAACACTAGATGTTGAAGACTCGAGGGACATCGTCGATCAACTCAAAAATGATTTTCATCTGTTTTTGAGTCAGGTATACATGCATTTTATGGTGCAAATCTTATTTTTCTTGGATCTTAGGATCGATCTCTCGCAAAACTATAAACCTTACGAATGAGGAATGAACCCTAAGATCATTTGATCTTTTAATGATGAACAATGGATTCAAAAATAAGCAAAGGCTTCTGTATAAAAGCAAAAGCTTCTTTATGGAGGAAAAGATAAGTTTTTCTCTTTATTTCTACCTTGTGCAATTTTGCCGAGGAAGGAGAAGACTTGAGATTTTTTCAAGCTTATGGGGGGTTTCCAGTATGTGATTTCTTCATATGAGGCTCCCATCTATAGAAGAGAAGAAATTAGGATTTGTTTGGTTTGTTTTGGTTTGTTTTGATCTCAATCTGATTTTAGATTGATTTTAAAAAAAAATTAATTGATTTATATCAATTAAGGGTTACATGCGCACCATAGGATCTTTGATCCACAGATATTTTTGGTAAGGTGTTTAACCAACATAATATTTTCCTGTTAATTAAGGATTTTGATTGCTAATTAATCAAGATTTATTCATTTTTTAATAAGCGTCTGTTTCAGGGAATGTGCATGCATTTGCACCGTTGGATCTTTACTCTCAAGTTTATTTAACTTGTTATTGATTAAGTGCGCAATGTGCCCGTGCGTTGCACGTGCATATGGAAAATATATGCCCACCTATCATATGCGCACTTGTTGCATGTGCGCTCGTGACATATGACTTTATCATTAAATATGCGCACACTTTTAACAGTTGCGCACTTGCATCTTCGCATGTTTTTAAAGCGACAAATAAAAGTCAAGGTATGATTCATCGATTCTATCTCAGGACTCACAGGAATGCTAACCGTCTTTTTAGACCCTATAAATAGGTGTCATTTTCTTCACTCCCTTTAGAGTTGTACTTTTTCTGAAGCTTTTGCTTTCTGTTAGAAATCTTTGCTTTTTTGCTCATTTGGTAAGTGCGTGTGTGCACCTCTGCTTTTACGCACTTAGCTTAAACTGAGTTGCGCACCCCTTTTGGTTTGCACATTTGATTTAGCTTGTGCACCCTTTTTAGTTGTGCACTTAATTTAACTTAAGATAACCTTTAAGACGTCACTTAAGTTTGGCTTTAATCACCCAATTCCAAAGTTGGATATCCATATTCTACTCATTTAGTGAACAGACGCCTTTCTAGTTTTTTCTTTTCAGGTGCCATAGCTAGCCGTCTGTATTCGATCAGGGAGATTGTTTGTAACATTTCAGAAAAATAAAATATTATTTTTTGAATTTAAATATTAAAATAATATATTTCACGAGAACTATTTGATTTACGAATATGGGTTTTTCGTAAAATGGTATAATTATATACCAATATTTGGAAAATAATTGGAGATTAATATGGTTTATTTATTAAAAAGGTATTTATTTGGATTTGTGCATTTTATAAATAATTACACAAATGCAAATTTAAATTAAACTTGATTAGTACACTACTAATCACGATTAGGCCAAATTCGTCTTTTAGTTAGCCATGGTTAGTGCACCATGACTTGTTGTTTCATTTGTGTTTGTTTCATTTGTATTTTGTGATTTATTTGTGAGAGGGGAAAAAGGGAGAAGAAAAGAGACATGATGACTTTGAGGAGAGATAGAGAGGACACATGATGGCATGTGAGAGCATGAGAGAGTGTGTGAGTAAGAAAGAGAGAGAGAGGGATGGCTCCCATCTTTCCTTCATCTCATTTCATCATTTCCTTTTCTCTTCAACTTCTTCTTCTTCTTCTTCTTCTTCACCCTCCTCTATCTCCATGAATCATCTCTAAAACCATCTCAAAACACCACACTGCTTTCATTAAAAATGATCCCCACCTCATCCTACACCCCATAGTGGAACCAAGTTTGAATTTTGAGCACTTGGAGCATATAAGGTTTTTCTTGAGTTGCTTCCAAGAGGTATAAATTCCACTTCTCATCTTGTAATTAGTTTCTTAACTTTCTGGTTTAGTTTAGAGTTCGTTTTAGAGTAGATTGTGATCTTGGAATTTTCTAGGTTCATGTTTAGTGGGAGACTTGACTTGTTAAGTGGCTATTGAGGTTTAGTTAGTGTTTACAAACCCTTAGTGATGATTTTACTGGCCAAGGCCGGAGACTAGAGACCAAACCACGAACTTAGAATTTCCCGACATTGGTTATTTTGACAGTTGTGATGTTGTTTTGGAATCTGGGATGACCCGAGACCACCATAAAATATGTTTCCATGACTGTGAGACGTGCAGGCTGCCTAGAGTTTTTCCCCAAGACCCGAGACCCCAACTCCAATGTCAGGCCACAGATATATTCCATGTGGCCGCAATTTGCGGCCACACTGTAGGGTTTGATGCTTATTTTTGGTCTATGGCTTCCTTAGGTGATATTGTAACAACCGAGTCCAGTTCTACAAATTTCAGTTACCGTATGTGTGGTGTGTGGTATTTATTTTATTTATTCTGTTTCGGCTGTTACTAGTTATAGTTAACACCGACATATCATATTCTGCATATAACAATTTAAGTCTGTTAAAAATAAATTAAAAATAATTGACATGGCCTGCCTGACACCCCTAACCCTGTGGTAGCGTCCTTGTATCGTGTTCTCGTCGCGTTAAGTGAAACGGACGTGTTTGGACGGCTACGCGCACGTACGTGCGTCCGTTCTTGGGGGTATGCTTTTTAATTATAAAATCCTTCAATTTAATTTTTGGAACCTGCCTATAAATTTCATATTTCAATTCAAACTTTTGGACCCGACCCGGGCGCAATTCCGAAATATTTTGTATTCCCGCCAATTCTAATTATTTAATATTTAATTTTTACCTAACTTATATTTTTTTTTTATCAGCATAGAAATTGGTTACGAGGGTGGCAATCTTTCAACTTAAGAATCCTGTTAAAAGTTATTTAAATATCTTTTTATATTTTTCTCGCAACCAAAACATTTCATCCAGCCAATCAAACCCCATAAATCTTTCAAAATTCTTTCCCTAAACCAATTTTTTATTCCCAACCAATCAAAACCCTTTCTTTTCTCCCCTGGGTCCCACGCCGTTCTCTTCCTCTCTCCTTTCTCCTTCTCTCTCTTCTCTCTTTCTCTCTCTCTCTGCATAACGACAATTTTTTTTCTCCTCTTTCTTTTCTCTCTCCTCTCGATCTCTCTCTTCCTCTCTGTCTCTCTCCTCTTCTCTCTCCTCTCGGAAATCTCTCTCTCTCTCTTCTTCTTTTATATTTTCTTTCTTCTTCAACAACTGAAACCCATCCCTGAAAAACCCTAGCCGCCTTCCTCCTCTCGCCGTTGCCCTAGCGCCGACGCCATCGTCGCCGTTAGTCGCCGCTGCTCACCCTCGTCACCTCCACCTTCTCTTCTTCCTCCTTCCTTCTCTCCCGAGCACCCTGCACCAAGTAGCCACGCCCCTGCACGCTTCTGCACCGCCGGAGGGTCGCCGATGGTGACTCGTCCACGTGCCCTTAGCCTTGTGCATACCCAAGTAAGCACCTTCTCCATCTCATTCTTCTCATCTTCTTCTTTACATTTTTCTGAAAGGCTGCTGTCTTGGTTTCTTGCAAAGGGGTTGCTGTTCATCGTCGGAGCCAGTCGATCTCGCCACGGTTGGTCTCGCCGCCGCCACAGCACCCCTCTGCAACCCTGTATGCTAGTACCCTCATCCTTCCTCTGTTCTTTTCCTTGCTTTCTTTCTTTTCTTGTTAAAAAATTATGTTTTTTTTCTGTTGTCGCTGTTTTCTGGTTCGACGGGATCCGACGGTGCCGACGACGTTTCCCGACGACCCAGTAAGAACCTCTGATCCGTGTGACTCCACTGTTCGTTGTTTGGGTTCATTCCGTGTACCGTGCGCGCGTCGCGACTTTTTCCCGCCGACGCGTAACGTTCCGTTTTCCGTATCGCGACCCGTCGAGGCAAGTGAAACTTGCTACATGCTATTCAAACTATTCTTATGCTACTTTAGTTATTTTCCTATTAAATCTCTAAATAAAATCGAAAGTATTGGATTTCAAGTTAACCGTATAAAGTTCCGTTACATATTTTATGATCTCGAACTTGAAACTTAATTGTTGCATCTAATTATTTATACCTAGTAATCACCTGTAAATGTTAGACCACATGATCACAATTGTTTTATAGACATGATACCTTTTTCTCTAGCATTAACCTATCGGACATCCGTGTGCATCTTAAACCGGTTTAATTACAATTGCATCCATTGAACCGATTATACATGTTGTCGCATCCCTAAATTACTCAATACTTATTAACCTGGTCTTTAGCATTGACATCTGTCAGACGGTATTCATATAATGCTGACACCATCTCTTAAACACACACTGATAACCGTATGGCTAATTAGTTAAATCTGCATTTATTACTTAACCTATTGCTTGTATTGTGTTGTTGATAACCATGCTTGATTATTTATAACCATGATTATGCTAGCTGTTTATGAGCACCAACATGCTATCTTTTACACCCTGACAGGACTTGCTACACACATATTACTTGACTCGACATGGTACCGTACACTACTTGACTTGACCTGATGTACCATGGCTTGACCTGTTACCTGATCTTGTGTCTAATGCCAACAAACCTGACATGTAGTCCTCACGGACCGTTCCTGTTGTCTATCCAGACAAACCTGCTCTTACCTGATCCTGAGTTGGCATTAGTTCTTGATTACTGAATACCTGACTTGACATACATAACTTGGGGGTATGGGGAAATCAATGATGTAATCCTGACTTGTAACTCGATAGTTGCTTGCTTTTACTGATCAGTTTTGAGGCTAGGCCCGCCTCATGACGATGCTGCTGACATCGTTGGTCTGTACCCTTTTCCTGTTAGTGCCTAGCGGCATGTCTCGGTTTCAGCCCGAGAGTCTTAGACCGTGGTCCCGGGCATGCACGGGATACTATTGAGTTACATCGATGATTCATCAATTGATTTCAAAGACTTGAGAGTAGGAAACCCAATAGAACAGTTTAGTTTACTCACTGCACACTACCCTTCACTGCCCTGATTTATATTACTGTTACACCTTCTTTTCATTCATGATTATATTTGCATTGCCTGTTACTCTGTTTATATTTTATTACTTGATGACATGACGCGCTGACATCTGGATTTTGCATGGCCCAGATTCCGTACCTTTGTTGCAGTCCGAGCAGGAGTACTTCAGCCAGCAGGCTGAGCAGTGAGGTTTCTGTAGTAGTTAGTCCTTTTATTTTCTGCATTTTATTTCTGATGTGAGCCCGCATTATGGGACATACATTCCAGTTATTTTGTATTGGATCTTTTGCTTCCGCATTTTTAATATTCTTGACTCATGTTATCTTGGCTTATGGACATGTATTAAATAGTTATATTTTGATTCTTGATATCTCTACAGCCGTAATGCTACTGTGGATGGATACTTCCTACCCACAGGTAGCATGGTTGGCTATGTCACGTGCCCATCTTAGCGTACTCTGGGAAGCGGGGTGTGATAGATATCTAAACCTACCCTATATGCAAAATGTCTTGATTTGACCTAGGGTAAAATCTGGGAGAGATTTCCTTAGTTGCTGATTTCGTGTTTTCCGATTTCTGAAACTTGGGTGTTGATATTTGAATTTGGATTTAGTCGTTGGACGTTTGTACGTCAACGACGAGAGTTATTTGGATATTTTAGCATGTGTAGGCTATAGGTTCTAACCTATGAGCATTTCGTGTGCCGTATCGGTTTTTCGGACTTGATTTTAATTGCATTTCGATGTGTTTTGATTGTAGGTACCTCCGCGTTGACTTTCGAGACGGCGAAGCACATCGACTTCAAATAAGCAAGGAGTTTGGCAGGTGAGTAGATTTATATCTACGGGGGAAGTTGGGTGGATAGCGTATAGCACCCCCGCAAACTTTGAATGGAAAGTCGTGATATATATAGAATATAGGTGGAGAGAGAGCCTACGATATGAACCTGCAGGTATGATTAAAAGATATGATATGAGGATGTGAAGCATGATATATATAATTGAAAGAGGACAAGTATGAGTTGATAGTGATATGATATGAGATCGATATCGATGTGACATGAGATCAATAAATACGATATAAGTTAAGATAGATGTGACATGAGATCGATAAATACGATATAAGTTGAGATAGATATGTTATGAGATCGATAAGATATGGTATAGGAAACCATAGATATGTACCCTTATTGATGAATAGGACGATAGAATCACTATTCTGTTTGATGACCCCGTACGATGGATTACCGTACGCGATGTGTTACCGGATGATTGATCCGCGCTCGTGATTTAAGGATGATGATCGAGGATTTTACCACGGATACTATGAGGCTGGATCACCGATGTAAAAGTGTCACCTGAATCATACTTATTTCCAAAACCGACAAATCGTATGCACTTTTATATGGAAACCTCAAGGGAATGCTACGGATTATCAAATGGTGTCTTTTTCTTAAAAACACCGTAGCCCCCACTTTCAAAACTACGATTTGTATCTTTTAAACTGGCCGTATGGTTCATGTGTAGATGTATACCTTATTATAGTTCATGTTTATGTTGAATTATTTCTCGTGGCTTGCGTGTTATGTTCCTGGTATCTATCGTTATATCATTTGCTAGTTACCTGCAAAATTATCGATTATGCGCATGTTACACTTACACAGATTTGTCGGCTCACACACTTTCATCATCGGTAATTGTCATGTCACATGCACAGTAGAACTTTCATATCATGATATTAATCATAACCGTAAAATACATTCATTGCTCAACACTATCATAGGACATGCTTGCATGATATACTTGACATGCTCATATTACTGTTCTATGTTTACATACATCGTACTTTATGGTTACATGTATTGAGATGCTGTTTTCATGAGATTTCTGAATTTAAGAACCGCGGTTATATTTCAAAGGAAATTATGAATTGTTTTAAAAACGCGGTTTCTCGTGATGTGATTTCGAGGCGTCCACCATGAGTTTTCTTAGTTTTGAGCTTGTTTTCGAGACCCGATTCGAGAAGTTGGATGAACCGTCTGCTGGTACATAATAGGCCCGGTAAGGTACCCCGGGGCGAGAAATTTGTGAGGATGACGATGAGCCTGGCAAGGGGAGCACTACCTACGGGTGATAGTTTGGACCCGGTGGTTATCCGGAGGATACCGACCGGAGTCGTGAGATGGATATGAGGGCAGATCAGATTATGCGGCGCCTGAGGGCCGATCAGAGGATGCGGCGCCTGAGATATGAGGATTTACGTGTCGATGCTGGACACGGGTTTTCATGATGTTTCGAGTGTCGGTGTTGAACACTCAGGTTCCATGATATTGATATGTCATTGATGGACACATATTGGTTGATTTCCTCATACATACAGGCACATGATTCAAAAGATTTGATTTTATATGTTGTCATTGGTATTGATTATATTGTTGATATATATGCATACGTGGACACCTTAGATATCATAGTATTACCTTCATGATACATTTGACCAAGGAATCGCTGTTTATTCGATTTCTACCTGCTGTTATTTTCTACTCACCCCCGTTGTGCTACAGTTTTCTTGCAGATTTGACCGCTTGGATCAGTAGCGTATCACAGGCACACAGTTTTATTCAGGATGGTTGCTATGGTAGGTGGGACACTTTGGATCATATCCACTCTTGTATTTATTATTCCTATTGTATCTAGATAAATTCTATCAATCAGAAACTAGATATTGTATATTGGTAGAACTAGACAGACTTGTTTTGCGAGACTTAGAGCGATGGGTGTATATTCGCTTCTTTTGAGTTGTTGATGTCTTGCTGTATTTACTTATTCTTTCTGTATTGATCTTCGCCGTTGGGCGTCGTATATATTGCTTACTTGCGTGGTTGAATTCCGCCATTTGGCGAAGAGCTAGCTCCTGCTTGGGGATGCTTATATATATATATATATATATATATATATATATATATATATATATATATATATATATATTGCTTGTATGTGGTTTTGGATCAAAATATAAAAGGGAGGTGCTGGCCAAATTTTTAAAAGACGAAAAATGTTTTCAATTAGTATTCAACCCACTTACATTTTCATATATCATTATCTATGCATTTAAAGAAAAAAAAACTTGATTTCATTATACCTTTATTTCAAAACTGCACCTCCACTATTTTCCGCAAAAAAGATTAGATTTCTGGAATTCGGCTTACTTGAATTACATTACGCCTTTAGACGTTGCGTGATTTAAGTGCCGGTCACGAGCTAAATTTCGGGTCGTGACATTGTTTCCCATACCAACATCCGTTTTTAAAAACTTTCCTATATCGATGCCCAATGCAAGGCTATACTCCGTCATCTTGAGGATCGTTGTGGGCGATTGCTCTCTCGCCGGTCTTCTCTCTTACAGATGATTTTCCTTGGGAATGCTACACCCGAGCTTGTCGAGGCAATGCTGCTTCATGCACTAAATCAAGCCGATGATAAAGTGCACTCGGTCCATCTAATGTGTTTGATTTTCAAGAATCGAAGAGATCGTGCAATATACATCCTACACCGGATATATCAACAAAATGCAATCATATCTTCATATGCGAGGGCAGAAAATATCAGCGGCGACCCTGATGCTCGTATTCGTGAGCGGAAGTATCGGCAAATGGAGAATGCTGCTTGAGATATCCTGCATGACCTTCTCTTTTATTTCCAAAATCCATATACTGACGCTAGTCTTTTGCCATTGTGAGTGGTGTAATAGGTTTTTTTGCTTTTATTTTTCTTATAATCTTTAGTAGGTAGTTTGTAATCCACCCTTTGAATGAAAAGCATCTTTTTTATATTCGCATTCCTTTTTCTTTTTGTGCTAACATGGTTTTACTTTTATTGCCGGGGTCCGCCGTTAGCATATGCGCATGTGTCGTGCATTAGACTTCATGCGCGCATTTACATAGATGCGCAAGTCAATTGCGTCAATTTAATCATATGTGTCTGTATATATATGCGCAAGTTGTTCAAGTCATTTTCATCATGTGCGCATGTATATAGGTGTGCAAGTCGATCAAGTCATTCATCATGTACGCTCTTGACATTTGATGTGCATTTAAACAGGTGCGAACATCCATATCTAATATTCAACCTAAAACCACCTTCAATCAAGAAAAGAACAACAATTGATTTTCCCATATCCAAACAACGAACAACCATCCACAAATCAAGCAAACACCAAATTCAACCGGATCATAATCTCTGAGAGCGCAAACCCCTCAACAACACAACTAACATAATTCATGGCAAATCAGCTCCAAACAACAACAAAAAATCTCCAAATATGAGAAATCGCCTCGAGTTAACCTCAAACAGTAAGAAAATCCGAGAGATTCCTTCCAAATAGCCACGAACAACACCAAAATAGCCACAAACAGCCACAAAACTGCCACCAAACAGCACCAACGGCTAGGGGTGTAAATGAGCCGAACTCGAGCCAGCCAAACTCGGCTCGAGTTTGGCTCGTGGTTCTTTTTGTCAGCCCAAGTCCGGCTCGTTTAGTTAATCGAGCTAGAGATGCTCAGCTCAAGTCCAGTTCGATTAAATATGCTCAGCTCGTGTTCGGTTCATTTGTGGCCCATTAACTAAACGAGCCGAGTTCACGATCCGAGCTCAACTGAGCTCGTTTAGAGCTCGTTTGTGAGCTCGGCTCGTTTTCAGCTCATTTACTCATATTAATAGTATCTTCCAAGAAAAAAACATAATTAACAATAATGCTTAAAACTCAGGGTTTTGAGATATGGAAAAATTAAAAAACATTAACATCTAGGGTATTGAATAGGTCTAAGTGCTGGGTTTTATATTTATCTCAGTACACTTTATATACTGTCATTTAATTGAATTAAGTGTTCTGAGAGTTGTATAGAATCTGCTATATATTATATATTACTGTTTTTTTTTCAAACTGTGCAAGTGTAACCCAGCCGAACCCGAGTCAATACCGAACGAGCCTGGCTGAGCTCGAGTCCGGCTCATTTAATAAACGAGCCAGGTTTTCTGGCTCATGTCCGGCTCATTAATAAATGAACCGAATTTGAACGAGCTGATACCGAGCCGAACCTTAATCGAACCCGAGCTGGCTCGTTCAATTACCACCCCTACCAACGGCCACCAAACAACCACTGACAGCGAGGAAAATGACCAAGAACCGATCGATCAAGCAAGAAACCTTCAAATCCGTGAGGAATCTCCAAAAAAAAAACAGCAAGAAAAACAAAAAAAAAACTACTTCAAATCGAACTCAAGTTGATCAAAAACTCCAAAAAATGAGATCAAGGCGAAGAACTTAAGTTTGAATCTCCAAGAATTACCTCCAGCTACTTCAATTCACTAGATCGACTTCATTTACGAGGCCAAGACATCCAATCGAACCCCCAAAAGCCATTTCGAACGCATCTTTTTTGCAAATCTGGGGTCGACTATGCTCGAAGAGGCTTCGATCTGCCTCGCTTGGTGGCGATCCACCTCGTAGGAGGTGCTGGAGAGCCGGCAAGGTCTAGAGAGGGTCGGCAAGTGTACGACGAGGTCTGATGAGGGTCTTCGGGGATGAACGAGGTTGATGGGGCGGCTACAGTGCTAGGATTAAGGTTTGGATGATGATGATAAGATGGATGGTGTAGTTTAGATTGGAGAAAAATGGGTGGTTCAGATTAGCTCTGATACTATGTGAAGAGATGGAAGAGAGATAAATTAGGGAAATGTATTGGATGAATTGGACTAAACCTAATCCTCCTTTTTATATAGATAAAAGGCATTTTGCTATTACACCCATATTAGACATCTAATCACATATGATAAACCCATGTACACTATGGTATTCTAACCGATCTTATAGAAGCCAAAAAGATAGCAATGATTTATTTTAAGAAAGTGGTAAAACTAAAGTAAAAAAAAACTTTTTTATATCCTTTAACAGGTAACAATTTTAGAATATATGTAAGGATTGTGTTCTAAATGCGATTATCACAAGTTCTATTGACCACACTCCAAGCTTTGGTTCCACATGGACCACAATTTGTCAACATTCCCCTTAAGCTCATCAAATCATTCACAAAATTTGGCACAACATGTATGTTTAGTAGATAGAAAGATGGTATTTTTCTTCCCCTTTGGGCTATAGAACATGCTTTTGTTTCGTACGTGTCTGGGTTCATCCTACCAAATCTTTTTCATCATATGATGAGTGTCAGTGATGGGTAGATGAGTGTAAAGTCTCAAGACTACAAGTCATTTTTTGTGTTGCTCAATTCCATTCTATGTGATTGGGAAATGTGCATGCATGGTTGCGTCATTAATCATTTAACTAGTTGAGTATATTTATCATATCTAGGATTTCAATTTATTAGATATTGATGGCTGGATTATGTTGTATACAACAATTAAACTTTAAAATCCATATTCTCTGAAAAATGAGTGGAATACGGTCTTTAAAGAATTAGGAATATACAGTTTATTACCTCAATAGCTCATAGAAATTTGGCCTCATTCCAACCAAACTTAAGTATAGCAGGCTGCTTCATTTGGAGCCGAACTGCTGCAAGTCTTTCTACTAGGATTTCACATAAGAAAAGGCATGAAATCCTAAACTAGCATTTTCGGAGCCTTTTCGGTATGAAATTAGGAAAAACAGGGTTTATTTTTAAGTGGACATGGAGGTTATACAATGTCTAGTTTGCAAGGCCCTACATTCACTAAACAATTAACTTTGATGGGTTGTTTGGCTTTCGGAGTTATCTAAACTCCAAATGTTCTTTTGGAGTTATCTAAACTCCAAAATAGTTGATTTCTTCTCGCCTTTTGGAGTTGAGGGAAAAAGAGATCGGATTGAAGTTTTTAGAAATTCAGTTCTCATCTTTGGAGTTTACCCGGAGGTTTTTGAACTCCAAAATGAAAGCCAAACGAGGTATAATTAGGAGTTTGGAGTTAATTCCAGTTATCCTAACTTAACTCCAAAGCCAAACCGGGTTTAGTGTCTAAATATCAACTTATTTTAGGGTGTCTGCAATAGAAATCACTATTTCTACATTGTGAGGATCGCATTCCTTTGAAACTGTAAAATAAAATATAAAAAATCCAGCGGTTTCCCGAGACAAGGTGGTGGTCCAGATCTCATTTGTCTGCATTGGCCGTTTTCGTGCGCTATAACCGAATTGAGTCCCTGATAAGCCAGATGCTTTGCAAACCAACGGCACGTTTCGTTGCACTTAAATCACCCTTAACTCTCTTGAAGAACTCCCTAGGTGTAGTTCAATCAAATGAATCATTTTTGGACACTTACTTTGTGTAAGGTTCGCTCCAACATTTACATCTATCATATATTTTTTTCTTTGGACATGCCCTAACCATTTAGGTTGATTTTATCGCATCAACATTCCTTAGGCCCTGAAGAATTGGTTTTTTTTTTGAATGATCAGATAGCCATGGACCAACGGTTGCTAAATTGGTAATATATACTAGAGTTTAGTCCGTTTATCTTCGCTGGTTTCTTTGATCAATTTATGTGCATGCTTTGTTATGTAGCATGTTGAGGACAGACACCAAGCATAAGCTCATGCAATATATTTTCCTCTCCAAAACGAGAGCTCACTTGTTTAATTCCTAAAGGGACACGTACAAAAGAAAATGTCCTAGACAGTCATATGAGGGCTAATGATAGAAAGAAATATTTTTCAGCTGCTTAAGCTAAGTAAAATATTTGGCAAATTTTATTTTCCTTAAAACTAATTGGTTTGGCTCCATAGCGTTTTGAACTATGATAAGTTGCCTGGGATAATAAATACTCAGATTAGGGACTGGGGACAATTGACATTAATACCGCAGTAGCTTAACTCTCTTTTTTCTTTATTATTATAGGGACCTAATGAGTTTGCAAGCGTTTAGTGATTACATGGTATAATAATGTTCCAATATTGCATGAGACACCTGTGATCATTATTTTGCTTAACTGGCATAGTTTGTGCAAGAAATTGAATTTACTATATCTAATAGCATGAATTGTTTAATTATTTCAATTCCAATAGAAGCATTGATTTAGCATTTTTATCAAGTCATGGAATTATTTAGCATATGCATTTCTTTTTCTGCCTAATATTGTGACATCGAATTTTCCATATCTTCGTCATTGTTAAGCTCTCCTCAGAATTTATTTTTTGGGTAAAGCCCTGTATCGGCAATTAATAACTTAAACCTTCACCACCATCCATTTCCGTATCTGTATCGGCATCCATCAACTTATAATGAATATCTTCCATGTTTTATCATTATTATTTTTAGGGTAAAGCCCACTAGAATCCATTTTTACCATCATTATACATTGAACAACTTAGTTGAGCATTGGATGAGTGCAAGTATTGATAGAATCATCACATATGCCCTGCTCCTGAGTGACAAGGGAATCAAGTTGGGTGATGCTCTGGCAACAACCGCCTTCAACAAGGACACATTACCTCACTTCCATTGTAGAATCACTGCATTATTTAAACTACTTTCACTGACTTTTCTGTTGCAGAGTTTTACCTAGTTTTGACCGTTGGATCTGCTGGTTCCTAACAGTAGAGGGGCGATAATAGCGGGCACTCCGATCCGGTAAAAATTTATCTTTTGTTTTGTCCAGAAGAAATAAGAATGAGTTGACAACTACTCCTTTTACGATTATTATTAGTTCCCATCTTTCCTATTGTTTATCGATCGGAAACTACGTACCGTAAAACTTTGTCGGTTGTTCGATTGAATCATGCGGTGTATATCGAGGATTAGAGTGCATATATAGGTTTGCATTGAAGAACTTTGGTGGAAGTTGTAGCATGATGCTTGTTATGGTGTGTTATGGTTCATTTAATTGATGAGACGGAGGTAATATAAAGTTGAGGGGTAGTAAAGTTTGTCACTCCTCTCTTTCCTTCGTGTTGTGTTTGTTTTGGGCTGGATTGCATAAAAAGGCATCTTAAATATCTCACATGTGATGTGCGCATTGTGGCCACGCAAAGGCCCCAACTGCCCTCATTACCCCCCACTTAATCATTCCTTCTTCGGATTCTTCCCTTCAACTTTTCAAACTCTTTTCATTCAATTCAACTACATCTCTCTCTCTCTCTCTCTCTCTCTCTCTCTCTCTCTCTTATTCTTCACAAACTTTTGATGCATAGCAGAAGTTTCTAAGAAATATGTAGGAATGTAATGATTCCAACTGTTTTTCAACTCTAACAAGGAGCGCAAGATGAAAATTCAGAACACTAGCTAAATAAATTTAGGGTTTATGTCATTACTCGGAAAGTGAGTTGTACCGTGCCGGCTGTCATCACCTGAAAAGATGGTAACTTGATACATATAACTAGCATTTTTTCGGTTCAGGATAGAGCTACACTCCAGAAAAATTCTCTATTGAAGTGTTACAGTGCAATTTCAGCCATTTGATATGAGAAATGGATCGAAATAACAACGAATAAGCCGATACAACTCCTAGATCACATTGTGAAGCTGATCTTGTAGACAGGTTCGAGAATAATAAACGAGAGTTGCATTTTACCTATCAGTCAAAAACAAGATTTTTATGACGATGAATTAGGGTTATTTTTGGAACTTGACCTTTAGACCGGTTTACTCATGATATGATCGTCATGTTTAACTTAATTATCGACTATATCAATATTATAATGACCTTGCTAGCAAATATAACAAGGTGATGCCTTTGTATGTAGCTATCAAGATAAAATAATGCAAGCTAATAGCTCGTAATCTCCAAACTTTTTTTTATTTAAATAAAATATTTCCCGACAAGATTAAGACGTATTTGGGTTTTGATTGGTGAGTTGCCCAATCAAATCAAACCTCATGAAATTACTAATAATTATAATAATGATTTAACCATGTTAATTAAAATAAATTGGGATGATATAAGTAAAGGGCATTTCATGTCATTGGTAGTGTCGTGAGAGAACACACCAAGCCTTGGTTTTTTAGTTGGAGGGCATGATCCCAAAACCACACTCAAGGAACTTTGATCGGCACTTTCCTTTTTTGGCAGAATGCAATGGCAAGCAACAACTTGCATGAACTTGTGAAGCAAAAATAAGGCTCACCGTCTTTTTGTTGTACCTGACTTTATACACCATCTATTTTGGATGGGACCCACGTTGTGGGTGATGTATGAAATGCCGTCCGCTTTTTTTTTATCCGACAACTCACTTGGAGCAGGGAAAGATGAAGATGGAAAAGAAGACGAAGCTGCCATGGGTAGCAGTTGCAAGAATCGTAATCACAACCCAAAATGCGAAAAAAGAAGAAGCTAGGTTTGATCGGGTTCTTATTGTGTATCCGTTTTCAGCAATCAATGATAATCAGCATTTTTTAAAGAAGATGGGTAAATTCTTTAAGGTAAACATGTTTCTTGGAAAAAGCAATCAAAATGCAATATTGTTAATGCGCTCACAGCCTCCCTGTGAGTCTCATTGCAACATAAACAAGGAGACTCAGAGCCGCTTGTGAGTGCGTTCAAAATCCCATTAACCTTTTTTTATTCCCTAAAATAAACTTTATTCATCTATTGTATATACATACATGTTTGCATTCTCTTATGAAGATGGGTGATGTCTCCATGTTTTAGTAAAGTTTACATGTATTTATCAATACTAGGTGTCGTTTTCTGCCCTTTTGTTTCATCTAAACTTATATTTGGGATTGATAATAAAACATTATGCCCAAAATAAAAGGCCTCATCCTACCTCATCACCATCTTAATTCTTAATTTTATATATAGATGTGCTTCTATACATATTTAAATTAGAAATTGGTATGGGTCATTGTCGTACTTTTCCCCTATCTACTATGCTTATTATTAATATACAAGACAAATTAAAGGAAAAAATCAAGAAGAAAAAAAGTTAATTAAATACCGCCCATAAATTTAATAATCAATTCGTTGCTTAGCCTTATTGTTTTATGTTTGCCCATATAGCAAATTTCCTATCATCGTCAGCAAGTCCAAAATCTTTTTGAAAATTGCTCGATGACTTAAATAGTATTCATGTTGAGGACAGCTTCAAACTCCACATTGATTGATTCTTTGTTCTTTGGCATTGAACTTCCCCATGTGCTTCCAAACTCCTTCAAGCTTGGAGCTTTGCAATTCATTTTCTAGGTTTGCCCCCACACAATGAATGAATTGGCTTGCATATTATAGAATGCTCATCAATTTCCTATAGTTAGTATTCATGAAAAAGTTAAAGGGGTTGCGGGCGTTCGCGGCCCCATGGCTGTGGCCAACGGCGCAGCAAAGGGGCGGGGCCCTTGTTTTAGGTTGGGACAGATCCTACCTTCTCGGGGTTGGGTCACGCGAGTGCAGCCAGCCATAAGGTTGCGCTCGACCCCAGCTCCACTTAGTTCTTCATTCCCCAAAAAGTAAAATAAAATTAAAAAATATGGTCAATTGTACAACCCTTGGTCCTGAATCGGTTGTCAAAAACCCCTTGAAAAGGTTTTCAGTTGTCAAAAAACCCTTGTCAGCTATATCTGTATGATTGCATGCTATATCTAATTTTTTTGCGATATGCATGCAGTTGCTTGCGATATCTATGCAGCTGGTTGCTATATTTATCAGCTAATTAGACCTAGTAGCCAACTATACAGATACCTCAAGAAAACATTCAAGAGGTTTTTGACAATCGTTTTGAGGCCAGGCTGAGCCTTTGCATAGCAAAAGTATCAATGTGGTACGAATCTAGATTGATTCTATATAAACGGCTAGAAAAAGTAATGCTCTTTTATAATTTCGCTTGTATTGGAAGTATCCATGCTTAATAAATACATGAAAAGAACTTTTGGGACTACATCAGACTTAATTCATTAGTCTGTACAGTTGTTAACCTACTTCATACTTTGCATATAATCTCAGTTGTAAACTTCTATTATTGTGAAATGCATTAATTTTTGGAGTTGCTGAACTGCTTTTTGCTTCAACCTCCCAAATTGTTTACCTCAACTAATTTCCCGTCTATTTTAATACATTTTTAACATGCAACTATGTTTTCTTAGCATAGCAACATATTGAATATTTTTAATTTCGTTTTCCAGATATTCTATGTTTTGAAAAGTATAAAAAGGGAAACTGCTTATTTGTTGTAAATGTGGGTCTATTAATAGTGGCACATATAAATTTTCTTGAAGAGTATTTTGTCCAAATTCATCATGAATACATCGATTAGTCTATTTCTTGTTAATAGATCGACAAGATTAGCGACAACGACGGAGATTATACTATCATTGAGCTTCACTGTGGATCCTAGAATGCGTAGACAAATTTCCCTTTAGCACTTTAATACTTTTTGATTTTCCTCAAATAATTTAGGAGTAGAATTGCCGTGAATTAATAATTACAACTCCTATTCTATAAATGAGAATATCACTTGAGGGCCTACTTCCTGATTTTAGCCTGGAATTTAAATTTCTCTGTTTGTTTTGTCACTTTGTCACTGAAGCCATTGACATCGAACTCCTAATTTCCTATGTGGCGGGGTTAGAATCAAGAGTTCAAAGGTGGGAGTTTTTTGATAGAGTTGGATTGGGCCTTGTCAGGCAAATACTTAATATCTTTTTTTTTAATAGAACTCCTAATTATAAAACATGAAGTTCAAACTTTAACAAACTACTAATTTTAACTACAAGTAACTTCACAACAAACACTAATAATTCATACTTTTAACTCATATTTTTTATGCAATACCGTTCAATAATGCACAATCGTTGCTCTTGCTATGAACCCCACATATGTTGGGCATTAAATGCTAGAGGTCAAATGTTGTAGATTACGTATCCTTGTTAACATCAATCAAATCCTCCAATTTTACTTGTTAACACATCAGATTATAACCGTCCTAGAAAGAAATCACCTCCTGCGCCAGAAAAAATAAGTTGATTTTAAGTTTTCTAATTCGGTGATTAACATAATAAATGCAATCTTCATGGGCTAAACTTTATGTGTAAAAATATTCTTGTGTTTTTACTAAGCTCTTTGCTCTCATGAATTTAGAACTCTAAAATGTTAGACTATAAAAAATCATTAATTTTATTAATGTCTAATGAAAGTTAATAAACCCACCGTTGCCGGTCCCAAGTCCGGATGAGAAAGGGTGAGGGTTTGTGGTAGGCTTGTGACAGCCAACGTAAAACTTTGTCACATTCTATGACATAAATCATAATAAGAATATCGTTGGGGCGTCCTCTACTTAGCGATGCGCTATATCGGATCCCGGGTGTAGTGTTAAGTATGCAAGGGCTTCTAGATCGTCGTCCAGAAACGGCGCGCTGCATCGGACCCCGGGTGTAGTGACAAATAAGCAAGGGTCGTCGTCCAGAAATGGCGCGCTATATCGGACCCCGGGTGTAGTGACAAATAAGCAAGGTTTCATAGGATCCATCTAACTTCCTGGAACATAGGTTCCATTATAGGTAGACTAATAGAATTAGTGGAAGTGATGATTAGGAGGATAATTGGTATTATGTGTTTACAAGAAACTAAGTGGGTAAGTGAAAAGAGTAGAGTCATAGAGCCTTGGGGTTATAAAATTTGGTATACGGATAAAGATAAAAATCGTAATGGGGTAGGCATAATCATAAATAGACGGTTGCTTGAGAATGTAGTTGAGATTAGGAGAAAAGATGATAGAATTTTACTGGTTAAGCTTATTCTTAGTGGAGAGATCCTTAATGTTATTAGTGCTTATGCACCACAGATAGGTCTTGATGACGCTGGTAAGCGTTTATTCTTGAAGGATTTAGACAAGATGGTGCAAAATATACCTAGTGGAGAAAAGTTATTTATTGGTGGTGATCTAAATGGACATATAGGTACTAATCGTAGTGAGTTTGATATTATCCATGGAGGTTTTGGTTTTGGACAAAGGAATGAAGTATGTGACTCGATTCTAGATTTTGCCTTATCTTATGACTTGATCTTAGCAAACACCTGGTTTAGGAAAAGAGAGTCCCACCTTATCACTTTTAGGAGCGGATCAAGTGCTAGTCAAATAGATTTTTTTCTGACGAGAAGAATAGATAGAGTTTGTTGTATCGACTGTAAGGTAGTGCCAGGTGAGAGTGTAACCACTCAATATAGACTTTTAGTTCTAGATTTTCGATTTAGAAGAGGACCTAGGAAGATTAGACGTAGGGTAGAGCCTATAATTAAATGGTGGCGATTGAAAGAAGGTAGCCAAAAAGCTTTTATAGATCGTGTAGTCCAAAAAGCAGATTGGCAGTCGGAAGATGATTCAGACAGAATATGGAACAAAATGGCTAGTTGTATCAAGAAGGTAGTTAGAAATCTACTTGGTGAGTCGAGAGGTGGTGCTCCACCATCTAAGGAGACATCATGGTGGAATGAAGAAGTAAAGACTGCTATTAAAATTAAATGGGATTCTTATAAAGATTTGAAGAAAAGTAGAGATGTGGAGAGATTTGAGAAGTATAAAATGGCTAAAAAGGAAGTTAAGAAAGCTGTTCGGGAAGCTAAATCTAAGGTCTATAAGGAGGTGTACGAGAAATTAGACACTAAAGAGGCTGAAAATGATATATACCGGATTGCTCGGATGCGCGAAAGGAAGACTAGAGACTTACGAGCGGTGAAATGTATCAAAAATGAAAATCAGAAGGTTTTAGTTCAAGATGAGGATATCAAGGAAAGATGGAGAGATTATTTTGACAAATTGTTCAATGAGAGCTTTACTAAGAGTTTGGATGGACTTATCATTCAATCTCAAAATATAAACCGTGATTTCATACATAAAATAAGACTACCTAAGATTAAAGAAGTTTTGAACAGAATGAGTTTAAGAAAAGCGGTTAGTCCTGATGGGATTCCTATCGAGATTTGGAGATGCTTATGAGAAATAGGCGTTAAATGGCTGACGGATATGTTTAATAAGATTTGGCAGACAAAAAAGATGCCAAATGAATAGAGAAAAAGTATCCTTGTACCTATCTACAAGAACAAGGGTGACATTCAAAGTTTCTCAAACTACCGTGAAATAAAACTTATGTGTCACACCATGAAACGTTGGGAGAGAGTGATTGAATACGGGCTAAGGAAGGATATTAAGATAACAGAGAACCAGTTTGGGTTCATGCCTGGACGATCGACGACAGAGGCTATTCATTTGTTTCGTCAACTTGTCGAGCGTTTTCGAGAGAGGAGAAGAGATTTGCATATGATATTCATTGATTTAGAAAAAGCGTACGATAAGGTACCTAGAGAAATATTATAGAGGGACAATGATGAAGAAGGAGGTCCCCGTCAAGTATATTGATATAATCAAGGATATCTACGATGGAGTAGTGGCAAATGTCAGAACTTGCGGCGGCTTAACGAGTGATTTTCCGATTACAATTGGTTTACATCAAGGATCTGCATTAAGTCCATTTCTGTTTACCATCGTGATGGATGAGTTTACTAGAACTATCCAAGATGAGGTATCTTGGTGTATGCTATTCGTTGATAATATTGTTCTAGTAAATGAGACGAAAGCAGTGATTAATGTCAAATTGGAATTATGGAGGCAAACATTGGAATCTCGGGGATTCAGATTGAGGAGGTCTAAGACAGCATATATGCATTGCAAATTTAGTAACCAGAGAAGTCAAAACCATATTGGTATAACATTGGAAGGGCAGGAGATATCACCGAGTGACCAGTTTAGATATCTAGGTTCCATCATCCAAAAGAATGGGGAGATCGATAGTAATGTTAATTAAAGGATCCAAGCTGGTTGGTTGAAATGGAGGAGTGCAACAGGCATTTTGTGTGATCGTAACATTCCGTTAAAATTGAAAGGGAAGTTTTATCGGAGTCTATTCGGCCTGCCTTATTATATGGTACAGAATTCTAGGCTCCTAAGAAGCATCATACACAGAAGATGCACGTAGCAGAGATGCGCATGCTTCGTTGGATGTGCGGATAAGGTGCAAAATGAGAATATTCGTGCAAAAGTTGGTGTAGCACCTGTGGAGGAGAAAATGCGGGAAAACCGGCTAAGATGGTTTGGTCATATGCGACGCAGACTTATGGAAGAACCGGTTCGACGAATAGATACTCTCGATATGGGCAATGGCAAAAGGGCAAAAGGGAGACCGAAGAAAACATGGATGGAGGTGATACGAAACGATATGGTTGCTAAAGGACTCAATGAAAATATATTGTTCGATAGGAGTGAGTGGAGGCGGAGGATTCATGTGCTGGACCCGGTGTGATTCTCATATTGGTTCATGTAGCCTACCCCATATGCTTGGGATAAAAGGCTCAGTTGTTGTTATTGTTGTTGTTTGTCTAATGAAAGTTAATAGGTCATGTAATTCATAGGATTTTTTTTTGTCTATATAGGTTCTAGAGGATGTAGATCAACATGAATGGAGTTGATCATCCATCCGAAATATGAAGACGTTAAGTATTTTAACCGATATAAGAGGAAATCCTTTGATATGACGGCTGAGATTTCGCTTTCTCTACGTGTAGAGAGAGAGAGAGAGAGAATGTGATGAAATATTGGAAATATTTTTTATTTCCCTTTTGGTTTCTTTGTCCATTGAATCTAACATAATTTTATTTCTTGATAAATTCTAATTGAATCTTTACATATCCAGCTATATCTTTTGATGGAGGTCCTTTTCGGGTCTCCGTCAGATGTAGTCTTCCGTTGATCTCCCGGTGGATTTTGGGGGTGATCTTCTGTTGCGTGTGGATCTCAATGGGTTTTGATGAGATTGGTGATTTGAAGAGTTTAGTGCCGAATACCTGCAAAGAAGTCCCGGGGTGGTTTGGTACCACCGAGGACCCTCCGACGATCAAGTTAGTACCAGATCCGAGCAGAGTAACGGCTAAGTGGAGTAAAAAATGGCTTACTTGACCCCTCTGTGATGGGGGTTTATATAGTGGCGGCAGCACACAGCAGCGGGCGCGAGAATCTCACCGGCAGTCACGCTCCCGACGTCACGCCGGCGTAAAGAGCGGATCGCCCGTTAATGGGGATCATGATGGCGTAGAACGTGGGATGTTGCTGGCGGAGAATTTGCGCATGGCGAGATTTGCGGAGCGGCGGTTGCGCCTGTGAGTGGTGGAGTCGGTCGGTTGGGGGACCGAGGAAGATGGCATCGGCTGGGAGCTCGGGGACGAGCGAGAGGGCCGAGGAGTCTTGGTCCTGTGGCAGCTCGGGGCAAGCTGAGAGGCCGAGGAGGCCAATTTCCAGGGGCTCTGAGGAGAGCCAGCTTGAGCTCGCAGATTGGATACAGGGGTGGCCTGGTCGGCCCCTGTGGGCTCTTTCTTCTGAGTTCAGGGATACGTCATCCGCCACGTGTCCTTTAACTATTTCTCGCATCGCCAATATTGAGCATCATCATTAGCCCCCCACTCTTGTCCCGACTAGTTAGCGGGTCGGGTCAGGAGTGGACTGCTAGGCCTCCCGAGGTGAGCTCTTTCCTAAGGCTTTGTCGGGACGAGTTTTCGGGCCGTCAGTTATCTTTTCTGCTAGCAAATCAGGGCGAGATCTCTGCATTTAAGGAAGGTGCGCCGGTTCGTGCATTCTGCCACTGAAGCGACGGTCCACGTGTTAAGCGTCGATTGGCTGACGCGACGTATGCAGGCCTGCGGCGTCTGATGGGACGCGGTCCAGCGCAGGATCGATATGTGGAGCGATCGGAGCCGCTGGACGCGAGGAGTCGTTTTGGCGGGAGATGACGGGCGTCGTTGGATGAGGCCACTTGCAGCAATAAGTAAGGGCGGGGCCCGCTCCAGGGCCCCTACTCTTTTATATTTCCTCTCTCCTAAGTCGCGGCTGCTCGGTGTTCTTCTTCTTTTTGAATAGATGGTTCGTCCCCACTCTTTGGGTTGCTCACGCCAGAGGGAGGCTAGTGGCGTGGCCGAGCCCCTAGCTAGCTCATGCCCTGCGCCGGATATTCTGCCGGCGATAGGGTCGTCCGCTTTGTTGACGGCTCCTGGTGGTTGCTCCGACGGCGGCAAGAGACGTCCATAGTTATCCGAGCCCCAGACGGGGGACAGAGGTGAGGGCGAGGATGGGGCCCCTTTTAAGAGAAAGAGGACAATTTCGCGCGCACCGTCGTCGTAGGTCCCTGAGGGGATTTCCGTGCAGGAGGGGGGCGCCATCATCACGGTTCCGTCTGGGCTTTCCGTTGCTGCTGGCCTGCTCGCCGGGATGGAGGAGTCGGCTGGGGGAAAGCTTCCGCATGGCACCCTGAGGGCCCAACTGGAGGCCATGGCCCAGGGGGCGGTCCAGGTACGAACTCCTCTACGTGTAGTTTTTCTGGTATTCCTTTTTCTGGCTGGAGGGCCTCCTGGTTTCTCATCCGCTTTCCGTCAGGTCCTTCAACATTGCGCCCTTGCCGCTCGTATGGAGGCCGAGGGGGCGTTCCACGTACCGAGGACAGTAGAAGCATTTTCCTCGGAGGTCGAGGTTTTGCGGCGTGACCTGCACCTGGAGAGGGCAAGGGCAGATGTCCTGGCAGCCCGGGCAGAGGCTGCGAAACTTGCCAATTCAACGAATCGGGGTGTCCATCGTCGTCTGAGTGCGTCCATCCGGGTCGCTGATAGGAAGCTGGCAAATCTGGTCGAACGCTTCGCGGCCATGGAGAAGGAGAGGGACGCCAGCAGGGGAGATTCTGAGGCGGCGCTTCTAGAGGCCCAGGTTGCCGAGGCTCGGGCTAAGAAAGCTGTGGCCGATTATAAGGCGTCAGAGCAGTTTTACGTCGAGCTCGGGAAGTATTCTGTCGTCGCGTGGAACAAGGCCCTAGACGCCGTGAAGGAGCAGCTTCCCGAGTTCGACGATGGCGAGCTCCGCGCTCGGGTTCCGCTTCCGGTGGCGAGGCCTCCGGTGGAAGATGGCGAGGGGAGCAGGGCGCGCCCCTGGTGGCGAAATCTCGGTGGTAAAGCCCCCGGCCGGCCGTGATGCCAGCGATGAGGGGACCGAAGTAAGCCTCCGAGCAGTTTGTAGGGCTGGGGAGCCCTAGAATACTCTTTGTAAAAACTTTGCCTTTGGTAATAAAAGAAAATTCTTATTTCATCGGTTTGCATTTCATTTTCTGTGTGTGAAGGATGTTTGTAAAATATCTCTGCTTCCACTGTTGGGTCAGCTATCTGTTTAGCAATCGTTCGTCGGGTTGATTTTGATCACTTGCTAAGCGCTGCCGACCTCGTATCTCCATCACTTGCCAAGCGCTGCCGAGGAGGCATCTCCATAGCCCCGGAGTCGAGAGGGGATCGCTTAGACTTTGATGGACTTGTTGCCCCTTTTTGGGGCCTTGGATCCTCTGCGTTGGCGGGGCTATAAGAAGCCCGCCAAGGATGACCGGGCGGTGAAGCTGCGCGGTATCCCCTTTGCGAGGGCTTTGATCTCTGACGTCGCGGGTAGGCAACTACCAGCCTGGGATGACCGAGCGGGGCAGCCGCTCGGATATCTCATGCGAGGGCTTCGATCCCTGGCGTCACGGGTAGGGAGCTACCAGCCGGAGATGACCGAGCGGGGTATCTGCTCGGTCGCCTCTTGTGATGGCTTGGATCCTTAGTGTTGGAGGGGTTGTAGGAAGCCCACTAAGGATGACCGGGCAGTGAAGCTGCGCGGTTGCCTCTTGGCGAGGGCTTTGAACTCTGGCGTCGCGGGTAGGCAACTACCAGTCTGGGATGACTGAGCGGGGCAACCGCTCGGATGCCTCTTGCGAGGGCTTCGATCCCTGGCGTCATGGGTAGGGAGCTACCAGCCGGAGATAACCGAGCAGGGTAGCTGCTCGGTTGCCTTTTGCGAGGGCTTTGATCCTTCAGGACAGGGACCGAGCAGGGTTACTGCCCAGTGCCTCTTGGCGAGGACTTTGATCCCTGTCTGTTGTGGTAGGAAGCTACCAGCCGGGGATAGCCGAGCAAGGACTCGACTGCCTCTGGGAGGACTTTGGTCCTTAGCGCGGGAGGGGCTGTAGAAGCCTACCAAGGACCCTTGACCGGGCAGGGTTACTGCTCGGTGCCTTTTGGCGATGGCTTTTGTCCTGAAGGATAGCCGAGCGAGAGATCCTCGGGCTCGACTGCCTCTGGGAGGGCTTTTTGATCCCCAGCGTTGCGAAAGGGAAGCAGCCCGCCGGGGATAGCCGAGCGAGGGATTCTCGGGCTCGACTGCCTCTGTGAAGGCTTTTTGGTCCTTAGCGTCAGGGGGATGTAGGAAGCCTACTAAGGATAGCCGGGCAGTGGGTTGCACGGCCGCCTCTAGGCGATGGCCTTGAATTGTGAAGATGGAACTCTACTCGAGATGATTCGACGTTTCTTTATTCGTATGGACAGGACTTTTAGAGAACGCTTTACACCATCTTTATGAAAGGGAAAAAGAGGGGGGTGGTATACATTCGCTGGTTTTGACCTCACTGGTATAGCTTGAGCTTCTCGGTGTTGTAAGGCCGCGGAAGCTTTCGTCCGTCCGCGTCTTGTAGGCGGTAGGCTCCGCCGGGGAGCGCCTCAGAGACGAGGAAGGGACCCTCCCACTTTGGGGAGAACTTGTGAAGCCTGCCTTGGTCGATGAACTCGTTCCGCCGCAGGACCAGGTCCCCGGTCTTGAAGGAGCAGTGTTTGACCTGAGCGTTGTAGTATCGGGCCGTTTGTTGTTGATAGACGGCAGCTCTGATCTGAACCCGATCCCTCTTTTCCAACTAGATGTCGAGGTTGGTCCGTAGCACCGAGGTGTTTGCGTCATCGTCGAAGTGCTCAACCCGGTGATTGGGTATCCCGATCTCCGCTGGGACCATCGCTTCGGTCCCGTAGCAGAGGCTGAAGGGGATCTTCCCGGTAGGAGTCTTTTTTGACGTGCGCAGGGCCCATAAGACCCGGGGCAGTTCTTCGACCCAACTGCCTTGTCACCCTTCTAGACGGGTTCGGAGACCTTGGAGAACGTCTCGGTTAGCGACCTCAGCCTGCCCGTTGCATTGGGGATGCACGACCGCGGCGAACTTCATGAGGATATGGTACTCTTTGCAGAAGTCCTTCACTTTCTCGTTCTCGAAGTTCATCCCGTGGTCGGTGATGATGCATTTCGGGATGCCAAACCGGAGTATCAGGTTGTTTTGTAGGAACTTGATAGTTGTGGCGGCGTCCAGTTTCCTGATGGGGATGGCCTCGATCCACTTAGTGAAGTAGTCCACCGCGACGAGGACGTATTTGTGCCCGCCTGTTCCGGTAGGGAACTGGCCGATCATATCCAACCCCCCATTGGACGAACGGCCATGGGGATGTCAAGGCGGTCAGCTCGGTAGCCGGGAGGCGGGGAATGCTGCCGTGGAGATGGCAGCTCTTGCACCTCTTGACCAGCTTCAGGGAGTCCTCATGCATGGTGGGCCAGTAGTACCCTTGGAGTAACGCTTTTTGGATTAAGGTTCAAGCCCCCTGGTATGCACCGCCCACCCCTTCATGGATTTCCCGAAGGACGTAGTCGGCTTCGTGGGGGCCAACGTACTGGAGCAGGGGCTGAGTGAAGTACTTCTTGTAGAGATTCCCGTTGCTCCAAAAGAAGTGGCGGGCTTTGGCCCGGAGACGACGAGTGGCTGCCCGGTCCTCCGGGAGCGCGCCGTCTTTCAGGAACTCCACAAGGGGCTTCCTCCAATCCTGGTCGCTCTCCTGCGCCGCGTACACGTTCGCTCCGTCTCCCACGCTGGGTCGAAGCAAGGTTTCGAAGAGGATAGACCGCTTATTGTTGGCCGAGTATGACGAAGCCAGCTTGCTCAGGGCGTCTGCTTGGGCATTCAGCTGCCTGGGTATTTGTTCTAGCTGGACTTCGTCGAAGTTTCTTCGGAGTTTCCTCACTTCGTCTAGGTACTTCATCATCAGAGGCTCTCGAGCTTCGAAGCGGCTGGTCACTTGACCGACAACAAGGGCCGAGTCGCTGTGGATTCGAATTATCTTCAGCCCCAGCCCGACGGCCATGCGCAGTCTGACCAGGAGGGCCTCGTATTCTGCCACGTTGTTCAATGCTTTGAAACCAAGCCTTAAAGAACACTCCATCTCTGCTTCGTTTAGGCCCCGGATAATGAGGCCGGCACTGCAGCTTTCCTCGGTAGAAGACCCGTCGACGTAGATGGCCCACTCCGGAACTGAGCCAGGGCCTTCCGGGACGGGACACTGGGCTGCGAGGGGCGGCGCGGACTCTGGCTTCTTGCTAGGGATGGTGCATTCAACGATGAAATTGGCCAGGGCCTTCACCTTGATGGCTTGCCTCGGGCGATATCTTATGTCGAATTGAGATAGCACCCACCTCCATTTTTCTAGGCGGCCCGAGGATTCCGGTGATGCTAGGATAGCTCACAACGGGCGCTCGGTGAGGACGATGATGGTGTGTGCTTGGAAGTAGTGCCGCAGCTTCCGTGAGGTTACCACGAGGGCTAAGACAATCTTCTCTATGGCGGGGTACCTCGTTTCCGCGTCCTTAAACACGTGGCTCACATAGTACACCGGCTTCTGCACCCCCTCGGCCTCCCATACGAGCACCGAGCCTGCTGCTTGGTCGAATACTGCCAGATACAGCAACAGCTCGTCCCCTTCCACTGGCCGGGTGAGCAGTGGCGGTGTTGCGAGGTGCTTCTTCAATTGGTCGAAGGCGGCTTAGCATTCCTTCGACCACTTGAACCTCGGAATTTTCCCCAGCTCCTTAATGAAGGCACTTCTCCCCCGTCGTGGACATGAAACGGCTCAGAGCGGCGACCCGCCCCATGAGCCGCATGATCTCGATGTTGGTCTTGGGCGCGACCATGTTCAGGATAGCGTCGATCTTCTCTGGGTTAGCTTCAATCCCGCGGTGAGTGACCATGAACCCGAGGAACATTCCCCCCGTGACTCCAAATGCGCACTTGGCGGGGTTTAGCTTCATGTTGAATTTGCGGAGCACTTCGAAGGCCTCGCCCAGGTCCTTGGCATGGTCGGCCGACGAGATGGACTTGACGAGCATGACGTCAATGTAGACTTCCATATTCTTTCCGATCTGTGGCTTGAACATGCGATTGACCAGCCTTTGGTACGTGGCCCCGGCGTTCTTAGGCCGAAAGGCATCACCTTGTAGCAGTGCACTCCCCGGTCCGTTGTGAATGCAGTCAGATCTTCGTCTTCAGGATTCATACGGATTTGGTTGTAGCCGGAGAAAGCATCCATGAAGCTCAACAGCTCGTGGCCGGCCGAGCTGTCGATGAGCTGGTCTATGCGGAGGAGCGGAAAGTTGTCCTTGGGGCAAACCTTATTGAGGTCGGTGAAGTCGACGCACATACGCCACTTCCCGCTTGACTTCTTGACGAGAACTACGTTTGCCAGCCACTCCGAGTAGGGCACATTTCTGATGAAGTTGGCGGCGAGGAGCCTATCAACCTCTTCTTCGATAGGCTTCTGTTTGACCGGGGCGAAGCTTCTTTTCTTCTGTCTGACGGGCCGGGCCGCAGGATCAACTCCGAGCTTGTGGGAGATGATTTTGGGGTCGATCCCAGGCATGTCAGCGGGCGCCCAGGCGAAAGCGTCGGAGTTGCTTCTGAGGAATCTGATCAGGTCATCCCACTGAGTCCCCGTCAGGAGCGACCCGACCTGGACGGTCTTTCCCTGGTCTCCTTCTGTTAGGGACATCTCGGTCAGAGCTTCGACCGGTGCTCCATGGACCTCCTTCCGCTCATCTCGGGTGTCCAGGGAACCTTTGATGTCGTCACACGCCTCGGCACCGTCGGCATGCTGCTCGGGCGAAGAAGTTTCAGTAAAGCCTATCTTCGCGACCTGCTGGCTTCCGTATGCCTAACCTATCCCACCCCGATCGAGAAGGAATTTTATTGCCAGGTGGTAAGTCGAGATCTGGGCCTGGAAGGAGTTCAGCGTCAGGCGGCCGAGGAGGACGTTGTAGGCCGACAGAACTTTCGCTACGATGAAGTCCACAGGCAGTGTGCGCGTGTGGCCGGGCTCCCCGATCGTGAACTGCAGGGTGACCACCCCTTGCGTCGGGATGGAGTGGTTGGTGAACCCTGAGAGGATGTGAGAGGTCGGTTTCAGGTCTGCTGGGGTGAGCCCCATACGCAGGAAGCAGTCGTGGAAGAGGATGTCCGCCGAACTGCCCGAATCGATGAGTATCCGGTGGACCTCGTACCGGTGGATTCGGGCTGTGATCACCACCGGGTCGTTGTGGGGCATAGATATGCTGTGGAGATTCTTGTCGCCAAAGGTGATGGGCTCTCGGCCTCTAACCCTTTTGCTCGGGCGGTCGCCGGAGCCTGTGAAACGGCAGCCAGCGGGTGAGCCGATGACATTCGGTGAGGGCTCGCCCGCGCCTCCGTTGTGAGGGAGGCGACAGCGGGTGTTTGGATCTTCAGGGGGATCGGTTTCCATGTGGGCGAAGATAGGAAGGCCAACTTTGTGTTTTGTGGAGTTGATTCCCACAGACGGCGCCAACTGATGGAGGTCCTTTTCGGGTCTCCGTCAGATGTTGTATTCCGTTGATCTCCCGGTGGATTTTGGAGATGATCTTCTGTTGCGTGTAGATCTCAATGGGTTTTGATGAGATTGATGATTTAAGGAGTTTAGCGCCGAATACCTGCAAAGAAGTCCCGGGGTGGTTTGGTATCACCGAGGACCCTTCGACTGTAACGACCGTAATTTCTAATACCTAATAAAATATATTCTATTTAAATTATAGTATCAAATAATTATTTATGTGTTTCGTTAATAGAAAAATAATTTTTAAAGTAATGTTAATAATTTTCAAAGCATCGAAATATGATTAAAGGAATTTTCTAAAATCTATTTATTCTTTTTATAGGCTTAAAATGTTTTAGTAAGATTTTATAATGCTTTAAAATAATCTACATATTTTTATTATTGATTAAAATAATTAATTTGTAATTAAAAATTTATCAAGGATAAACTAGGTATTATATAATTATTATAACTAAGCTAAAACCGTAAATATGGGATATATTATTTATTTTAGCACAAAATTATTTTTATACTTAAGATTGTAGGGTTCCTAGGTACACTAAGGAGGCTCTACAAGGTATCAACCATACCAAAATCAAATTTTTCTTTTGCCGAGAAACCCTAATGTAAGATCGATTACTAGAGGATAGGCGAAACATCAAGCAAGTTAACAACTTAACTACTAAGTGAATGGAAATACAACCTTTGTAGATCCGGTCCTCCACTTCCTTGGCTCCGTGATGATGTCCCTCCGCTGCAACCATCGGAATCCTGGACTCTCGCGGTGGTTTCATCGGAGAAAAGATCGGGCCAGGTCGTTGACTTCGATGCCGAAGATGATCTACGTCGAGGCGACTCTAACTCGAGCTCCATCTTCACCAAGTCATGAAACTTGTGAAGAAAACACCCTATACTACATGGCAAGTGGTAGAGGATGAAGAAATAGGAAGTGGGTTCACTTTGGATTTGGATTTCTCACTTGGAATCATCACTTGGAAAAATCTAGCAATGGTTTCTTCTCTTCATGAAGAAGAAGAAAAGAAAAGAAAGTCAATTTTCAAAAAAAAATAGAAAAACAAGTGATGGTTATCATTTTAGCAACCATGGGTGAGTGTAACTAGTGTAGAGACTATTGTTAGTGTATATGCCCTAGAGGCCATTACTGTATCATACTAGTTTGTATATTACTTAATGGAAGCTTGGGATATTCACCTTGTATATACAATCTTGCTCAAAATAGTAGTATGCTACTTGGTTTGTTTCTACTTCAATGTGTACATGTGTTTATTTTAGTATATCGCCTATACACATTAGTGGAGCCCTTAGGATCTTTGCTTGATTACCAGCGTTGTGATGGCAGTCACACTAGTGGGGCTGGGTAATCTATAAGCACATCCTTATGCAGGTCCCTGGTCGCAGGACTATCGAGACAGGGCATCGATACTCCGGAGTAGACTAGCGCATGCGCTTCTCATCCCAGTGTGGGAGACGGTCTGTCCCACAGCCGTCGGTACGTCGTACTTGAGATAGTATGCGGGTGCTCGTTGGGTTACGAGTACACTGGACAGAACTCGTCGGGAACTGACTAGTTGGTATTATGCCTATCGTCAATTATCAGTTCCCAGGTGACATGAGTACAGCTTAGTCCGCTGACTTGACACTGTCACTTCGCCTCGAGTGTGTTCCCACTGTAGTTTGATTACCACCCTACCACGGCTCAAAGGAGTCGTGCAAACAGGTGGTAGTTGGGTGCAGTCCCGAAGCACTTGGAGGCAGTGACGGTTAGACAGGATTCGTCTCTCCCGGTATTGGGGGTTGACATCGTGCTGTGTCTAGGAGAGCCATTACACGAGTAGTCCCTGGCCAGGGCAAACGAGATATACTGGTAGGCTTCCAGTGTTATCTCAGGGTGTTTTGGGCTTCACTCCGACACGACTTGTACCGCTATTGGAGGACTGACGTTTACCGCCCCCTAGGCCCGCCATGCGATGTATCAGACGAACAGACCGGACTGTACGGAGAATGTCACATTCAGGCTCAGTAGGAGTTCAGATGGGTTTCGCCTCGTCAGTCTTCTTGTCGGCATCTACCTGGGGACCGTTACGCACAGCTAGTGCCGCTTGCGGTCTGTGGTTAAACCCACTGCCAGCGTAGTGTCGAGTCTTTAGAGTCCCACACAGAAAGCTATTCGCCTTTAGGCAAAACAGTAGAGGTCGCATGGTTTTGCGGCAGGTCGCATGGTTTTGCGACAGGGTTCGGTCATATCCGTGCACTTATGCACGTACAGTGTCCGGACAGTTATCACTAGCGGGCTTTGGTTTAAGCCAGATCCTAGTGTACGTTTTGGGATTGGATTTATCCAGTATGTATTCATGTTCCTCGGAACGCGGATGCGGGTGTGTATACACAGTTGACGGAGAGACAGAGGCAGAGGATTCTCATTAGGGTTGTTGACCGTTGACTGTTGACTATTGACTTTTTGGTCAACCCTAATGAGAATATGATATGTGATTAACAATTATATTAATTAAGTATTGTGGTGACATGGTTGTTGAGGGGTTGACTTTGTTGACTTGTTGACTTTGTTGACCGGTTGACTAGGTTGGACTAGTTGACCATCATGATGACTATGGCTATCATTTCATGGCAAAGACTTTTTACTTGCTTGTTTCTTTTGTGAGAAATGAGTGCATGAAATGATTTAGCCATTTTGACTTGAACCATTTTACACAATACTTGATTATTATTTTTGTGATGATGGTTTTGGATTATGAGAGCCAAATGAGAAAAGTCTTCATTCATTCTTTCATGCTCATTCTCTCTCTTGTTCTTGAGCTCTCATCTTCCTCCTCTTGCTCTCCCTCTCTTGATTCTATGGTTCACTTGTCTCATGAGTTGAGAACCAAGAACCATAGATAAAATCCCTTACAAACTCTTCTCTACTCACTTTAGTTCACAAGGTTTAGCAAACCGAGTGAACTAGTTTCTTCAAAGATCGAAGAAGGAGCCAAAGGTTGAAGCTTTCAGGTGGATCTATCTTCGGCATAAGGAGACGACAGGAAGAAGCCGATCCGGACCACCATCGAGGTTTGAAGACGAAGGAGTTCAAGACAAGAAAGGTATAACCCCCTAACCGAGTAGTTAGCAACTCGTAGTTAGGTTGTTAGTTAGATATTTAACAAAGATCCGGGTTTTAAGTCCATGTTACCACCTCTAAGAAAATCATTTTTTATCAAATTCCGCATGCCCGAAAGTACCGGGAGAGGTAGCATGGACTTACAGTGGTATCAGAGCCAGGTTAAACTCTATCTAACATGTTAGCAAAGTAGCTAGAAGATCGATCAAAGAAAAAGTCCCGAAATGAACCCCGTTTTCAAAGTTGCTGTCGATTTTTTATGTTCTGTAAAAATAATAAATCATGCATCAAAAATCGACTCAGGGTTTTTAGAGTGCACTGTAGAAAGACGGTCCCCTGATCTCATCATTGCGCCGCGGAAACGCGGCAATAGCTTGCTATTGCCGCGGTTCCGCGGCCGTCTTGGCTCCTCTCTGGTTGTTCTTTGCTACAGTGTGCTTATGGGGGTATTTTAGGAATTTTAGTATATGTATTTTCAGCCCAGATTTTCCAGAACGAAAATTTTATTTTTGGGGTCCTGAAAATCCGTATTTTTGATCGAACTTCTAAAAGACTTTAGCTGACGGGTTTTTCTGTAATGTGATATTTGTATTGAACGTCTGCTAATCGCTATATGTCGATTAGTGGGGGTTATACAAATCTGTGATCTGTAATGTTATTGGAATATGTATATGAATATGTTGGATTGTCGCGGGTGAATAGCCGGGGGTTGTGAGACGAGAGTTTTCTTTTCTTTCAATTCATGTAAATTTGTAAATTGATGTAATAATTATTTGTATGGCCGCACAACCGGGTCGGGGTTGTAGCCGTCATTGTATAATTTCTTTTTACTGTTTTTGCTCCTAGGATAGACCCATGGAGGGGGTGCACAAACTACCGGGTATGCCGAAGTGCCAAGTGGCCTACTCACGGAGTTGAGGGAGGTTGCTTCGCTTCGGGTACTTGGCGGGTAGTTTGCCGCTCCCGTAGGGGTCTTGGGTGGGGTTTTGGCTATTCACCGCGACCGTGTAATCTGCTTTTCGTTACAGGCTCGTACGAATTGCGGATTCCTAGTATATCCAATGTGTTCATCTGTGATCTGAAATGGCTATCATTGCAGTATATCTATTTATGTTATTATTTAGGCGTTGCTTATGTTTTACAGCCGCGCTAGCCCAGCCCCCGCTCTGTCGTTAGTTAAGTAACCTAACGGGTAATGACGGGGCCCCGTGGCGAATGCGAATGGCATAAGCGTACGTCATATTTTGTTTGTTTTCTGCAATGGTAGGATTAAATGATGGGACGCATTAAAAGAACTAATGCAAGAATATCACGCATTAAAAGAACTAATGCAAGAAAATAAACCAAGTTAAAATCGTTGGAACACTTTCGGAAAACCACTCGGTTCTTTTCAAAACTAACTTTTAAATGCGGAGCTTGAGCCACTCCTTTTAAAAGCTATCTCGTTCCATCGATTATATCAAGTTCACTACGTTCACGGTTTTTCCAAAACCATTCGTAGCCCTCCATCATTTCAGTTAAATATTCGGTAGTATTCAAGCTATGTATTTTGACCTCACGCCAAGGCATAGTGATTGGTAGCTGCCGGATATTTATCTGTTGCATAGATAGAATGCGTTGGTTTGGGACAGCCGTACTACCATTTTGGCCTACGTCAAGGGTAGGTACGGGTGGATTCAAATTAACCTGGATAATGATGGGAAGAACTTGACATGTGACTTATGACATTTTGACCTCACGCCAAGGTCATAAGAGCATGGGGCAAAAATCCACATCGGGAGTTTAAAAAGAACTGAAACTTGCTAGTGTTGCATACCATTTGGAGTGTGATGATTCTGGTAGGATTCCTTCAGTTTCGTCACGCGATGATATTTGGATCCCGATCCTACTGTGAGTATATGCTACTCCTCAGGAAATTTCTCACTAAACGATCAATGCTATAAACCTAGTAGGTGCCTAGAAAGGTGTTAGCGGGGCTACGCCCCCAGGGAAAAGAGGTTCTTGAATTAAGGAAATTCGCGAAAGCGTTGGAAAACCTCCCTCGAAGTACCGACACTGGCCTGGCTGAACGGTTAAGCAAGTATTGTGCGGTGGGATTGATCCCGACTAATTCTTCCTTTTTGGTTTGAGGAGGGATTCGAGAAACAGTGGGAGCCATCCTGTTTAGACAAACTAAAAACCATTCTAAACTTGCAAGAGCATCAAGCTGAGTGTTTCTTCTCTCTCTCCTAATTGCAGCGACCAATCGACATGACTGGACTTAAGTTACTTCTAGATAAAAACATACTGACAGGGCCAAACTACAAAGATTGGCTCAGGAATGTCAAGATGGCAATCACTTACGACAAGCTGGGGTATCTTCTTACCACCAAAGCTCCCCCTGTCCCTGGTCCCACTTCCAGCGTCGCGGATAAGGAAATCCGTAAGACTTGGGAGATTGATAGCGCGAAGGCCAAATGCCTCGTACTTGCCTCTATGGACAATGAACATCAGAGGAGGCACGAGAATATGGACTTGGAATCCATATTTCTTCATACAAAAGAACTGTATGGAGAGCAATCTCGTATCGCAAGATACGAAGCGTCGAAAAAGTTATTTTCGGCAAGGATGGCCGTCGGATCATCAGTAGCAGAGCACGTGCTTAAGATGATCAGCTACATTGAGGAGCTCGCGGACCTAGGGACCACATTGGAGAGTGAGCTCTATACGGACTTAGTTCTCCAGTCCCTTCCTTCCACTTACGCCCAGTTTATACTGAACTTCAACTTACAAGAAAAAGAAGTTGAATTTTCAGAGCTCCTCAACATGCTGAGGAGCGCAGAGGGCACCCTACAGAAAGGTAGGGAAACATCCACTTTGTTTGTAGGAGGATCATCTTCTTCTAGGTCCAAGGCGAAAGCCAAGGGAAAGAAGAAGAAAGCCCCCGCCAAACCAAGAGGCGGTGTTAGTAAAGTGGATACGAAGGGAAAAGCAAAAGCAACAAAGAAAGCGGGGAAGCTTGTGGATAAGGAAGAATGCTTCTATTGTCATAAGAAAGGACACTGGAAGAATGATTGCAGGGCTTGGAAAGCCAGGACACAGGAATTGAAGCAGGTTGCAGTTTCAGCTTCAGGTGTGTATGTTATTGAAAACTGTCTTTCAATAAACTCTACTTCCTGGGTATTGGATACCGGATCAGGATCTCATATCTGTAATTCATTGCAGGCGTTGAGAAACCGTAGGGTTTTGAAGGCAGGTGACATGACCCTCAGAGTTGCGAACGGAGCTAGCATGGATGCTAAAGCCGTGGGGGACTATCACCTGGGAATGTCAAATGGACATGTTTTGGTTTTGCGTAATTGCTTTTTTGTACCCAACGCAACTTGTAATATCATTTCTGTATCTTTGGTTTCTAAAGAAGGTTATGAATTTGCGTTTATAAGCAATGTTGTAAACATTCACCTTAATCAAGTTCTGATTGGGTCAGGTACATTGAGCAATGGTATATACGTATTAAACCAACCACAGATTTTCAATGTCCAGAATACACACAAAAGAAAGTCTCCGGAAATAAATCAGACTTTCTTGTGGCATTGTAGACTGGGTCACATCAATGAGAGAAGGTTGACGAAGTTACATACAGAAGGATATTTGAATGCGTTCGAATATCAATCGTATACCACTTGTCAATCCTGTCTCAAAGGAAAGATGACAAAGACTCCGTTCACTGGACACGGAGTAAGAGCGAGCGAGCTCTTGGGACTCGTACACAGCGACGTGTGCGGTCCAATGTCTACACATGCGCAAAGCGGTTATTCTTACTTCATTACTTTTACGGATGACTTTTCAAGGTACGGTTATGTCTTCTTAATGAAACATAAGTCCGAAGCTTTTGGAAAGTTTCAGGAATATAAGAATGAAGTAGAAAAACAGACCGGCAAAAGTATCAAGATTCTAAGATCGGATCGAGATGGTGAATACTTGAGTGCCGAGTTCCTGGACTATTTAAAAGAGAATGGAATTCTCTCTCAGCTTACTCCTCCATACACTCCGCAACATAACGGTGTATCGGAGAGACGGAACCGCACCCTATTGGATATGGTACGGTCCATGATGAGTAACGCTGAGTTACCGCGATCATTCTGGGGGTATGCGCTAGAATCAGCTGCATACCTTTTGAACCGAGTTCCCACTAAGACTGTGCCTACCACACCTTATGAGTTATGGAGTGGGAAGAAACCCTATCTTCAATATCTGAAGATATGGGGATGTCCAGCTTTTGTCAAAAAGCAGCATGCGGACAAACTCGAGGCACGCTCAGTACTGTGCAAGTTTGTGGGATACCCAAAGAACACCAGGGGGTATCTTTTCTACCACGCAGAGGAACAAAAAGTCCTTGTTTCTCGTAATGCCCACTTTCTAGAACACCAGTTCTTAGAAAAGGAAATTAGTGGGAGCGCAGTAGAACTGGAAGAAATTCCAGAACCACAGACTATTACTGAAAGTTTAGTGGAACCAGAGGGTTCAAAAGAACAGGACATTCCTACGCCGCTCCGCAGGAGTAGTAGGCAGTCTCATCCGCCCGAGAAATACTACGGTTTTCTCATAGACGGGGATAGAGAGGATTGCATCATAGATTATGATGAGCCTACTAGCTTCCAGCAGGCCGTTCAGAGCGTTGACTCAGTAAAATGGCTGGATGCAATGCGGACCGAAATGGAGTCCATGTACACCAACAAAGTATGGACGTTGGACATTGCTCCAGACGGGGTAAAACCCGTAGGATGCAAGTGGATCTTCAAAAGGAAGATTGGTGTAGATGGACAGGTTGAGACCTATAAAGCTAGACTTGTTGCAAAGGGTTTCCGTCAAAGACCTGGCTTGGACTATGACGAAACCTTTTCTCCAGTGGCTATGCTGAAATCCATTCGGATCCTTCTTGCCATTGCTGCCTTCCACGATTATGAGATCTGGCAAATGGACGTAAAGACCGCTTTTCTAAATGGAAATTTAGAGGAGTGTGTCTATATGGACCAACCAGAGGGTTTCATTCAGAGTGGGAGCAGCGGAAAGGTGTGCAAGTTGCTTAAGTCCATCTATGGACTAAAGCAGGCATCGCGGAGTTGGAACATCTGTTTTGATGAGACGGTCAAGGAATTTGGCTTTATCAAAAATCCAGATGAACCATGCATCTATAGTAGATTTGTAGCGAGAACTGTAGTATTCCTCATTTTATACGTGGATGACATTCTCTTAATAGGAAATGACATTCCTATGCTACAATCTGTCAAGGGGTTCTTGTCACACAGGTTCTCCATGAAAGACCTGGGTGATGCCTCATACATCCTGGGGATCCGGATCCATCGTGATAGATCCAAGAGGATATTAGGACTTTCACAGTCCAGATACATCGACACCATACTGAAGAGATTCAGTATGGAAGATTCCAAGCGCGGTAACCTACCGGCTTGTCACGGGATCACCCTCTCTAAAGAGATGTCTCCCAAGACTGATTTGGAGAGGGATCGCATGTCTATTATACCCTATGCTTCTGCGGTAGGCTCTATAATGTATGCGATGTTGTGTACCAGACCGAATGTTGCTTATGCACTGAGTGTGGTAAGCCGGTATCAGTCTAACCCTGGGGAGAAACACTGGATAGCGGTAAAGAACATTCTCAAGTACCTGAGAAGGACTAAGGAGATGTTCTTGGTGTATGGCGGAAAAGACCTCCAGATCGAGGCCTTTGCTGACTCCAGCTTCCAGAGTGACAAGGATGATTCCAAGTCCATGTCGGGTTTTGTCTTTACCCTCAATGGAGGGGCGGTGTGTTGGAAGAGTTCCAAACAGGAAACCGTTGCAGACTCGACGATGGAAGCGGAATACATCGCTGCATCTGATGCCGCAAAAGAAGCTGTCTGGATGAGGAAGTTCTTGAAAGAACTTCAGGTGGTTCCGTCCATTGTTGATCCAATACCTCTGTATTGCGACAACAACGGGGCTATAGCTTTAGCGAAGGAACCCAGGTCCCATCAGAAATCCAGACACATCTTGAGGCGGTATCACCTGATCAGGGAGATCGTGGATCGCCAGGAGATCGAGGTTCGGAGAGTCGCTTCAGAAGATAACACTGCAGATCTATTCACCAAGGCCTTGCCCCAGACTCAGTTCGAGCGGCTGATCGAGATGATAGGTCTTCGATACGCCAGTACATGGCCTTAGTGCAAGTGGGAGATTGTTAGTGTATATGCCCTAGAGGCCATTACTGTATCATACTAGTTTGTATATTACTTAATGGAAGCTTGGGATATTCACCTTGTATATACAATCTTGCTCAAAATAGTAGTATGCTACTTGGTTTGTTTCTACTTCAATGTGTACATGTGTTTATTTTAGTATATCGCCTATACACATTAGTGGAGCCCTTAGGATCTTTGCTTGATTACCAGCGTTGTGATGGCAGTCACACTAGTGGGGCTGGGTAATCTATAAGCACATCCTTATGCAGGTCCCTGGTCGTAGGACTATCGAGACAGGGCATCGATACTCCGGAGTAGACTAGCGCATGCGCTTCTCATCCCAGTGTGGGAGACGGTCTGTCCCACAGCCGTCGGTACGTCGTACTTGAGATAGTATGCGGGTGCTCGTTGGGTTATGAGTACACTGGACAGGACTCGTCGGGAACTGACTAGTTGGTATTATGCCTATCGTCAGTTATTAGTTCCCAGGTGACATGAGTACAGCTTAGTCCGCTGACTTGACACTGTCACTTCGCCTCGAGTGTGTTCCCACTGTACTTTGATTACCACCCTACCATGGCTCAAAGGAGTCGTGCAAACAGGTGGTAGTAGGGTGCAGTCTCGAAGCACTTGGAGGCAGTGACGGTTAGACAGGATTCGTCTCTCCCGGTATTGGGGGTTGACATCGCGCTGTGTCTAGGAGAGCCATTACACGAGTAGTCCCTGGCCAGGGCAAACGAGATATACTGGTAGGCTTCCAGTGTTATCTCAGGGTGTTTTGGGCTTCACTCCGACACGACTTGTACCGCTATTGGGGGACTGACGTTTACCGCCCCCTAGGCCCGCCATGCGATGTATCAGACGAACAGACCGGACTGTACGGAGAATGTCATATTCAGGCTCAGTAGGAGTTCAGATGGGTTTCGCCTCGTCAGTCTTCTTGTCGGCATCTACCTGGGGACCGTTACGCACAGCTAGTGCTGCTTGCGGTCTGTGGTTAAACCCACTGCCAGCGTAGTGTCGAGTCTTTAGAGTCCCACACAGAAAGCTATTCGCCTTTAGGCAAAAGAGTAGAGGTCGCATGGTTTTGCGGCAGGTCGCATGGTTTTGCGACAGGGTTCGGTCACATCCGTACACTTATGCACGTACAGTGTCCGGACAGTTATCACTAGCGGGCTTTGGTTTAAGCCAGATCCTAGTGTACGTTTTGGGATTGGATTTATCCAGTATGTATTCGTGTTTCTCGAAACGCGGATGCGGGTGTGTATGCACAGTTGACGGAGAGACAGAGGCAGAGAATTCTCATTAGGGTTGTTGACCGTTGACTGTTGACTATTGACTTTTTGGTCAACCCTAATGAGAATATGATATGTGATTAACAATTATATTAATTAAGTATTGTGGTGACATGGTTGTTGAGGGGTTGACTTTGTTGACTTGTTGACTTTGTTGACCGGTTGACTAGGTTGGACTAGTTGACCATCATGATGACTATGGCTATCATTTCATGGCAAAGACTTTTTACTTGCTTGTTTCTTTTGTGAGAAATGAGTGCATGAAATGATTTAGCCATTTTGACTTGAGCCATTTTACACAATACTTGATTATTATTTTTGTGATGATGGTTTTGGATTATGAGAGCCAAATGAGAAAAGTCTTCATTCATTCTTTCATGCTCATTCTCTCTCTTGTTCTTGAGCTCTCATCTTCCTCCTCTTGCTCTCCCTCTCTTGATTCTATGGTTCACTTGTCTCATGAGTTGAGAACCAAGAACCATAGATAAAATCCCTTACAAACTCTTCTCTACTAACTCTAGTTCACAAGGTTTAGCAAACCGAGTGAACTAGTTTCTTCAAAGATCGAAGAAGGAGCCAAAGGTTGAAGCTTTCAGGTAGATCTATCTTCGGCGTAAGGAGACGACGGGAAGAAGCCGATCCGGACCACCATCGAGGTTTGAAGACGAAGGAGTTCAAGACAAGAAAGGTATAACCCCCTAACCGAGTAGTTAGCAACTCGTAGTTAGGTTGTTAGTTAGATGTTTAACAAAGATCCGGGTTTTAAGTCCATGTTACCACCTCTAAGAAAATCATTTTTTATCAAATTCCGCATGCCCGAAAGTACCGGGAGAGGTAGCATGGACTTACAGAGACTAAACTAGGGTTTAGGTGAATGGTTAGGTTAAGGAAAGAAACAAAGTGATCAAAGCTTCATGAAGCTAAGGTAAAAACAAAAGATGCCACCATTTTGTTTCTTGCCCTAAAATAAATAATTAAGAAAAGATAACAAACCCTAACTATTCACTTAAATATGGTTTAAAGTAAACATACACCCAAGCTTGCATGTATCATCAAACATGATACAATCTAGTGCACAAAAATATATCACATATACTACTTGTGCACATCAAGTGAGAAAATCCATCTTAAGTGAACAAATACTAGTTAATGTAAAGTAATATATCAAATATATAATTATACATCAAATCATTAAATCAACACTTGATTTAATGATCCGGTCATATCGCATATAACCGACTAATATCAAGTGTATCAATGTATCGAATCAACACTTGATTCGGTAACCCGGCTATATCATATATAACCGTCCGATGATACAAATCACGAGAATAGAATCCAGTATCACATACTGGTATTATTCTCGGTCCCGCACATATCTCATATGCGCTCCTATTTCGTTTTGCTTGAGCCAGGAAACCTCTGTGTAGGACTCTAAAGACTCGTCAATACGCCGGCAGCAGGTGATGATCATATCAAACACCCACAAGCCGCAAGCGGTCTGCTAAACGTAACGGCCACCCGGGTATTGAGCGATCAGAAGATCAACGAGAAAGCCCGCTCACACTCCTGTGAATCCGACCAGTAACACTTACCATACAGTCCGGTCTCGTCGTCTAATATGTCGCATATCTCGCCTGGGGATGGTAAACGTTAGACCCCAATAGCTCGATAAGTCGTGTCGATATGAGGTCTATAATATTTTGAGAAACTACTGGTAACACTTACCAGTAAACCTCAGCAACCCTAGCTAGGGATTTCCGGTTATAGCCAATCGAACACAGCGCAACATCAACTCCCTATACCGGGAGAGACGAATCCCCTCCTATCGCTCATTGCCTCCATGTGATTCGGGACTGTACCCAAAAACCACCGTTTTGCACACCCACTTGGACGTGGTAAGGTGGAAATCAAAGCACAGTGGGAATCACACAAGACTCTATGACGATCTCGGGTCTACAGACTAACCTGTACCAGTGTCACCAGAGAACTGCCATCTGACGTAAGGTATAATACCATCTGGGAGTTCTCGGCGTCCGTCCAGTGTACCCAGTCTCCACTGAGCACCCGTATATCATCTCTGATGTCAAACACCAATGGATATGGGATCATCCATCTCCCATCTGTATGGGTCGAGAAGGTATACGCTAGTCTGCTCTGGTATATCGATGCCCTGTCTCGATACACCCACGACTAGGGACCTTGAAGGATGTACTTATGGACTACCACGTCCCCACTAGTATGATCCGCATCATGGTCCAGGTAGTCAAGTACACATCCTAAAGGCTTTACCAACATGTAACAGAGAGACAATCAGTGTACACATTAAGGTAAAGAGTAACCAGATAGCATACTATCATATCGAGAAAGAAAGTCCTCCCTATATATGTCCAAGAATCCACTACAATATACATCCTATGTATAGTAATGGCCTATAGGGCATACATATAACTAACAATCTCCCACTTGCACTAGGGCCATCTGATAGCAGTGGTTGTAGTATCTCATACTCAACCATCCTATAATCGTCTCTCTCTGGGAAAAGGCCTTTTTGAGTGGATCAGGCGTGTTGTCCTCTGAGTCTTCTCTCCTAACCTCGATCCCCTTGTAGATCAACCATCTCCATGACCAGGTGATACTGCCTTAGAATATGTCTGGATCACTGATGGGACGGGAGTTCCTTGGCATAAGCCACAACTCCATTGTCACACAATGGTAGGAACGAACTTCATCTCATGAACTTATATACATCCAGACTGCCTCTTTGGTAGTATCTTAAGTAACGATGTATCCAGCCTTTATCGTCTAGTATGTCACGGTATCTAGCTTGGAACTCTTCCAACATACCGTCCCTTTACTGAGGGTAAAGACAATGCCTGCGACTGACATTCAGTCGTCCTTATCACCCTGGAACCTTTCCAGTGATTCTCCCCAGGATCAATTGATACCATCTCACTACAACTAGTGAGTATCCTAACATCCAATTAGATCTATCTCATAGATCCAAAACCCAGGATTTAGTAGGTATCACTTTGATCCTATATGGAGAATCATTATGATAAGCGGAGATTGACCGAGCGTAGCATAGGAAACATTTTCCCTATCAAGAGTATGTCATCCACGTACTCTACGAGGATCATTACCATACTCCCTACTACCTTTTTGTATATACAAGGTTCATCTACCATTTTGATGAAGTCAAACTCTTCGACTACCACAAAACAGACGTTCCAACTCCGCGATGTCTGTTTTATCATATAAAACATCTTGCACACGTTTCCGCTGCTCCCACTGTCTACGAAGCCCTCTGGCTGTGTACTTATAGACGCTCTCTTCTAAATAATCATTTAGAAAAGCAGTCATGACACCCAACAACCAGATATCGTAGTCATGGTATGTAGCCGTGGTAAGTAGGTCTGGATGGACTTAAGCATAGCTACTCAGAAAAGGTTTCATCATAATCCATACCTGGTCAATGATGCAAAGCTTTAACAAGTCTAGCTTTGAAAGTCTCAACTTTTCCATCTACACCAAGTAATCTTCTCAAGATATACTTGCTCCTGATGGGGATTTAACCCTTCAGATAAAGCAACCAAAGTCCATACTTTGTTGGTGTATATGGATTCCATCTCAGACCACTAAGCATCCAACCATTCTTACAGAGTCCCACTCCTGATGGCCAGCTCGAAACTAGTTGGGTCATCATCTCATGATGCAATCCTCGTTCCCACTATCATCGAGAAACCGAAGCATCTCTCAGGCAGATGAGGAACCCTACTAGATCGGCGGAGAGGCTGGGGTTCATTGGTAACTATTGAATCCTTTGGTTTTACCAAATCATTAGCTGTAGTTTGTATAGCTGGAACTTTTCTAGTTCTACAGAACTGACCTTGCCTCGATCTTGTCCGGATTTTGCTTTTAGACATAGGCCGGACAATCCCAAATCTTAACTGACTTAAGAGATGGGCTCTTCCCTTTCCATATCACATATGAAGTGGTAGGCAACTGATTTGATTTGAACTCTATTCAATAGGTATGCAACTTCATAAGTGCATAACTCCCAAAAGGAAATAGGAAACTCAGTAGTACTCATCATAGAGAACACCATATCATATAGGGTGTTATTGCTCTGCCTCGATATACCATCGTGCTATGGTGTATACGGAGGAGTAATGCTGAGAGAGAATCTCGTTCTCCTTTAGAATAGTCCAGGAATTCCGTGCTCACGTATTCTCATCCTTGATCACATCAAAGGACATAATACTTATTCCCGTATTGGTTCTCTACTTCTAACTTATATTCCGTGAATATCTCAAAAGGTTCGGACTTGTGTTTTAACAGGAACATATGTCTGAAGCCTGAGAGATCATCAGAGAATGTAATGAAGTACAAATAACCGGTCTTGGCATGTATAGACAGGGGACCTACATACATCAACATGTATCATCCCAAGAGTTCACTAACTCTTTCTCTGTTTCCAATAAACAGAGCTATGGTCATCTTATCTCTGTGACATGACCAGCAAGTTTCAGAAGATGTAAATTCAAACTTATTTAAATATGCATCTATATGTAACTTCAGCTAGTCGGGTCGCATTGATATGACCAAGTCTACAATACCTCAAGAAGGATTCGTTCATTTCTGAACTCTTCCTCTTGTGTGTGTTCCGTATACTAAGAACTGTAGTTTGATTTAGAACATCAATGCTTTTAGATAACGTGCCTGAACCGATCAACTTTTGATATAGAAAATGTTCAAAATATTATCCAACAATACAAAATTTTATCATTTCTTTACTAATAAAGAGACTGATATGATTTTGTATATCAGGTTCGGTATCTAATAACATTCGTTCAGAATCAATGTATTTTGAATACAGGGTGACAGTGACCAACAGACTTGGCTGCAACGCTTGCACCGTTTTCTGTCTCATGAAACTTATCACTCGTTCTCAGTTCTCTACCTTTCTGTAGCCCATGTAACATTTTACATTTGCGGGATCCTGATCCGGTATCACATACCCAGGACGTAAAGGATACTGAGAAACAGTTTTATGTAATGAACACACCCGAAGAAGATGCATCAGCATGCACTTTCTTCGTTTGGGTGGTACGGGAAATCTGGTATTCCCCTATTTCCTGCTCTGTCTTATAACAATTATAAGTTAGAGCGGGACCAACGTTCCCCAGCTCAGTATAACAAGCGGGTTCGGTCAATACATCTGTATTATTATCTTGATTAAGGCGTGACATGGTCGCTACCAGGAGAGAGAGAGAAGAAAACACTCTGCGTGCGCTCTTGCAAGATCAGATTGGTTTTTTTTTTATCTAATCAGGATGGCTCCCACTGTTTTTATCAAATCTTCCTTCAAACCCTAAAAGGAAAGACTAGCCGGGATTAATTACACGCTACAAGTTTGCCAATCTTTCAGCCAGGCCAGTGTCGGTACTTTGAGGGAGGTTCCCCGTGCTTTCGCACGGACCTAATTACAGTAAACCTCGTTTTCCCAGAGGCGTAACCCCGTTGACACCTACTTGATCGGCTAATTGTAATGTGAAAAACTCTCCCAGGAGTAACTCTTACTCGCAGTGGGTATCGGGATCCAACTATCTCATAGAAGGTATGCAATCTCATTGCAAATTTCAACACTTGAAATTCCCGATAATTTTGCCCCTAACCTCCTATGACCTTGACAAAGGCCAACAAACCATAGGATGCTAGTCAAGTTCAACCCGTCATTTCTTGATTGAATTAAACCCACCCGTACGACCCTTGACAAAGGCCAACAAGGTCGTACGACTACCCTAACCCAATCTGCATCATATGCATAAGCAGATAAATACTAGTTAGCTACCGCACACTACGCCTTGACAAAGGCCAACAAACGCAGCACGAATACTAACTACTACTTATCTGAAATGACGGAGGGCTACGACAGGTTTTTCTGAAAACCTATTGCGTAATGAACTTGATATCGTTATAGAATCAAATTATTTTTTAAATGGAGTGTTTCTGAGGTTTTTCTAGTTTTGCTAAAGGGGTCACTCCCGGTGAAGGGATCGTCGGCCCTTTTCTCGTCGAATGAGGTGCGGGATATATCATATATACCACTGTGCAAAGCAAGAACTATAGAAGCAATCAAAAAAAAAACCGAGTGTGTAGCATCTGCCAGTTATTGCTAAAGGGGTCACTCCCGGTGAAGGGATCTCGGCCCTTTCCTCATCGAATAAGGTGCAGGATGTTCTACAAGGAACACCGCGATGCAAAGCAAGAACTGTAGCTACCTGTTTTTGAAAATTCGATTCCACAACATCTTTTAGGTTTCTTTTTCTTTCATTAATCATATTAATGAAGTCACATCATTTAAGTCGCCTAAACATCACAGATAAATACGACGTACACTTATGCCATCCGCATTCGCCTCGATGTCCCCTCGTGCACCGTTAGGTTAGGTGACTAACGGCAGAGCGAGGCAGGGCTAGCGCGGGTGTAAAATATAAGTAACGTCTATATAATATATCATATATACTATATATAATATCTATCTGAACATATCACATGATCACATCACAGATAATGCAGCAAAAGAAAACTATATAATATATTGGATATTCTAGGACGTCCGTGTTTTCAATACGAGCCAGTATAAAACACGGATTCCACGGTCGCGATGAATAGCCAAACCCACACCCCGAGACCCCTACAAGAGCGGCAAGCAACCCTACAAATTCTAGAGTTAGGAGACCCGGACTCGACTCCTCGAGTTGGTCTCCCACTGGACTCCAGAACCCGGTTACTTGTGCTCTCCTCCTTGGGTCTATCCTAGTGCGGAAAAGTAAATAATATACATCAACGGTGACATCTTCCGCAACCTGGAAGTGCCCCAATAAAAGAATATTACATACAAGTTTTTACATGAATGAAAATGAAAAACACTCATCTCATATAAAAAACCCCCGGCTATTCAAACACGACGATCCAATATAACATATCCAGCAACACATAACATCACATGTCATCAACGTAAGTAAACATGCGTATCCCAATTGTCGTTGACATATAGCAACGAAACCGGCGATATCACATATTACACTTACGGTCACCGAAAAAAAAGTGTAAAACTACAACAGTTGGAATCCGCAACCTGCATAGACATCGCATGCCTAACCATATGAATTCCTTAGACATCGCATGCCTAACAATTATAAACCCCGCATTTTAGTCCCATTATCGAAAACACTTTTCAATATCAAGTCGGGCAATTCAACAAGATTCCCGGCATTTTGATCGAATACTCGTCGCAAACTTTAGTAGACGGCTGCACCCCCGATACCGTCGACGAAGTGCACTAAGGCGGAACACCGCTGCCGCGAGCACCTAAACGGATGCTTTCGGTGACGGGGTTCTCCTACAGTCACTTGGTCGGGGTTATGGGATGTGGCTGTCTATTTAGTTTACCCGGCGAGTTTCCGCGTACACTAAGTGATTGCGACGGATTTTTGATCACATCAAAATTCCGTGGCAACCGATCAAGTGAGACTAAAGTGCTATGTTTATAACATTCATATTAGTTATCTCATAACTACTTGTGAATTCCAAATATTGTATCACATTCCAGATAAATAGAAAATGTTAAACTTTCCGATCGAATATTCAAACACCCAAGTTTTCCCGAAACAGCTCAACACATGAAATAAGTTTAAAAACATTCACTTCATGCCTCAGTACCAACGGTCCAGCCGTAGAAGGGTCAAGCCAACGCCTCACATGTGGCACGCCGTACTGCCCCAAACCCTAAGGTTCAAAGGGCGGTTCAAGACGGTCACATAATCAAGTTAAGGTTTGTTTTCTTCTAGAGGGACTATCGCGTTACTTGCACTACTTAGAACATTATTAAACTACAGAAAAATCCAACAATTGGAAATTTCCCGGCAGGGGAAAAAGTGGGTATTTATATCCGGCCGAACTTTTTAATATGTTCTAAAATACCCGGAAAACCATAAACGAGGTTAAAAATATCCGATCGAATCAATGAGTCCCCAATACACTCCAGAAAACTCAACTGTTGAGTATAATTAAAAGTGCCCAGAAACAGCAGGAATCACATACGGGGGAAACTGTACAAAATAGAAACCCCAATTCATCAATTTAGCCACGGAACCGCCGCCAATGGCATGTCATTGCCGCGGTTCCGCGGCCGTTTAATTGAGTTACAGTCTCGTTTTGTACAGTTAATCTTATATTTCCCTGCACTATTTTCTGAGCATTTTTAATTGGGAAAAATCCACAGTTTTGAAAATTGTACAGAGAGGGATGAAAAACGGGGATTTCGGGTTCGATCGGACTTCTAACATCGTATACACTTCGCCTAAAGCTCTAGATAGGCTCTGATACCACTGTAGGGTTCCTAGGCACACTAAGGAGGCTCCACAAGGCATCAACCATGCCAAAATCAAATTTTTCTTGTGCCGAGAAACCCTAATGTAAGATCGATTACTAGAGGATAGGCGAAACATCAAGCAAGTTAACAACTTAACTACTAAGTGAATGGAAATACAACCTTTGTAGATCCGGTCCTCTACTTCCTTGGCTCCGTGATGACGTCCCTCCGCTGCAACCATCGGAATCCTGGACTCTCGCGGTGGTTTCATCGGAGAAAAGATCGGGCGAGGTCGTTGACTTTGATGCCGAAGATGATCTACGTCGAGGCGACTCTGACTCGAGCTCCATCTTCACCAAGTCATGAAACTTGTGAAGAAAACACCCTATACTACATGGCAAGTGGTAGAGGATGAAGAAATAGGAAGTGGGTTCACTTTGGATTTGGATTTCTCACTTAGAATCATCACTTGGAAAAATCTAGCAATGGTTTCTTCTCTTCATGAAGAAGAAGAAGAAGAAGAAAAGAAAAGAAAGTCAATTTTCAAAAAAAAATAGAAAAACGAGTGATGGTTATCATTTTAGCAACCATGGGTGAGTGTAACTAGTGTAGAGACTAAACTAGGGTTTAGGTGAATGGTTAGGTTAAGGAAAGAAACAAAGTGGTCAAAGCTTCATGAAGCTTTAAGGTAAAAACAAAATATGCCACCATTTTGTTTCTTGCCCTAAAATAAATAATTAAGAAAAGATAACAAAACCCTAACTATTCACTTAAACATGGTTTAAAGTAAACATACACCCAAGCTTGCATGTATCATCAAACATGATATAATCTAGTGCACAAAAATATATCACATATACTACTTGTGCACATCAAGTGAGAAAATCCATCTTAAGTGAACAAATACTAGTTAATGTAAAGTAATATATCAAATATATAATTATATATCAAATCATTAAATCAACACTTGATTTAATGATCCGGTCATATCGCATATAACCGACTAATATCAAGTGTATCAATGTATCGAATCAACACTTGATTCGGTAACCCGGCTATATCATATATAACCGTCCGATGATACAAATTGCGAGAATAGAATCCAGTATCACATACTGGTATTATTCTCGGTCCTGCACATATCTCATATGCGCTCCTATTTCGTTTTTCTTAAGCCAGGAAAGCTCTGTGTAGGACTCTAAAGACTCGTCAATACGCCGGCAGCAGGTGATGATCATATCAAACACCCACAAGCCGCAAGCGGTCTGCTAAACGTAACGGCCACCCGGGTATTGAGCGATCAGAAGATCGACGAGCAAGCCCGCTCACACTCCTGTGAATCCGACCAATAACACTTACCGTACAGTCCGGTCTCGTCGTCTGATATGTCGCATATCTCGCCTAGGGGTGGTAAACGTCAGACCCTAATAGCTCGATAAGTCGTGTCGATATGAGGTCTATAACATTTCGAGAAACTACTGGTAACACTTACCAGTAAACCTCAGCAACCCTGGCCAGGGATTTCCGGTTATAGCCAATCGAACACAGCGCAACATCAACTCCCTATACCGAGAGAGACGAATCCCCTCCTATCGCTCATTGCCTCCATGTGATTCAGGACTGTATCCAAAAAACAACGTTTTGCACGCCCTTTTGGACGTGGTAAGGTGGAAATCAAAGCACAGTGGGAATCACACAAGACTCTATGACGATCTCGGGTCTACAGACTAACCTGTACCAGTGTCACCAGAGAACTGCCATCTGACGTAAGGTATAATACCATCTGGGAGTTCTCGGCAAGTCCGTCCAGTGTACCCAGTCTCCACTGAGCACCCGTATATCATCTCTGATGTCAAACACCAATGGATATGGGATCATCCATCGCCCATCTGTACGGGTCGAGAAGGTATACGCTAGTCTGCTCTGGTATATCGATGCCCTGTCTCGATACACCCACGACTAGGGACCTTGAAGGATGTACTTATGGACTACCACGTCCCCACTAGTATGATCCGCATCATAGTCCAGGTTGTCAAGTACACATGCTAAGGGCTTTACCAACATGTAACAGAGAGACAATTAGTGTACACGTTAAGGTAAAGAGTAACCAGATAGCATACTATCATGTCGAGCAAGAAAGTCCTCCCTATATATGTCCAAGCATCCACTACAATATACATCCTATGTATAGTAATGGCCTCTAGGGCATACATATAACTAACAAATATAACAATAAAACCTATTTTCTAAAATTTTCCCATAATTTTTCCGTAATTTTAACTATTTTTAACAAATTTTTTTAACCCAAATCAATAATTTTAAATAATCTGCCGAGTTTTTATTTTAATTAATTTTTATTTTATTTTTGAAAAACCCCCTTTAACCTGGACCGTTGGATGCTCAATCCAACGGCCCAGAACCCACCGACGCGCCCACGTGGTGGGGAACACGAGAAAACGCGTGATTCCCCCACGCGTGACAGGTAGCGCAGAGGCGGCGGATCGTGAGCCGTTGGATGCAGATCCAACGGCCACGAAGCAGAGGCGGCGGCGGCAATCATTAGCTGATGATTCTGCAATCATTGGCGGCACGGATTTTCATATATTTTAACTGAAATTTTGGATTTTATGGTTGGTAATAAAACCCTATAAATAAGCACTTCAAATATTGATTTCTCACACCTCAGAACTCCAAAATTCTGAAAAAATACCAGTGCCTTCGTATCGATGACGCCGACGCTACGGCTCCAATCAATCACCGAGGAAAAATCTGAGCGCGGAGCTATTGAGGATTTTGTTCAAGCCTACGCTTTCAACCCATCGGCATCCGACTCAAACAAAAGGTAGGATCCGCCTCTCTTCCCTCATTCTGTCGCCTTCTTCTTTTCTCAATAACCTAGTTCCAACTTCTAATCATCAACCCCCTATTTAAAATGATGTTATGATATTCGTGCATGCCTATTCCTTGTACCCTTAATGATGATAATGTTAACCCATGTTTTAAAACGGTGTTTAATTTCCTCCGTACGCAAAAATATATTGCACTCTTATACCATCTGGAATCTGATATGCTTAATGTCATAACCCATGAATTGTCAATTCACCTCTGATATACCCACACTTACCCATACTATCAAAATGATCTCAAAATAGGTTACTTCCACAAAATAATCTCGTTTAATTAAAATGTTATATTTGTTGGAGATAGTGCCCTCAGAGTCAATTATTGGATCACAGGCACGTGATTGCAATGATTGAGGGAGGACCTATCCCGGTAGAACAGTCTTACTCGAGATGATAGTATGCTATCTGGTTTACCTTTATCATCGTGTACTGTTTCAGGTGACCTTACAGGTCGCTATTACACGTTGATAGAGCCCCTAGGATTCTTGCTTGACGACCAGCAGTATGATGGCGATCATATACGTGGGAGCTGGGGTCTATGAGCACATCCTTAAATGGTCCCTAGTCGTGGGAGTTTCGAGACTGGGCATCGATACTCCATTAGTAGACTAGTGTATACAGTCGAGACCCCGACGAGGGGCGGTGGCCGGTCTCACAAGCCACTGGTGTCAGTTGGTTCACCTAAGATGTATACAGGTGCTCATTAGGTTATGAGTACACCGGACAGGACTCGCCGGGAACCTGCTAGTTGGGATTATACCAGACGTCAGATAGCAGTTCCCAGGTGACATGTGTACAGGTTAGTTCATCGACCTGAGATCGTCATTTGTCTCGTGTGAGTTCCCACTGTGCTTTGATTACTACCCTACCACGGCTCAAAGGAGTCGTGCAGACAGGTTTTAGTTGGGTACAGTCCCGAGCCACATGGAGGCAGTGAGCGGATCTGCAGGGGTTCATCTCTCCCGGTATTGGGGGTGAGGTCGCGCTATGTCTAGGAGAGCCATTACGCAAAGCCCTCGGCCGAGGCAGGAGATTTACTGGTAGGTATTCCAGTAGTATCTCAGGGTGTTCTGGGCTACACTCAGACACGACTTGTACCGCCTTTGGGGGTCTGACTTTTACCAACCCCCTAGGCCCGCCATGCGATGCTCATAGACGAACGGACCGGACTGTACGGATATTGTCACTGACAGGCTCAGTAGGGTGTCAGGATGAGTTCGCTCATCGACGTCCCTTTTGGTCAATAGCTGGTGGCCCGTTACGTATTGGCTTATACCTATGACGTGCTAGTGGTTAAATCCACAGCCATAGTATTGACGAGTCTTTAGAGTCCACCACACATTCAGTTACTCAGCTTTCGGGCGAAACGCTGTAGAGGCCGTATGGAGATATGGCAGGGTCCGATCAGATACGTGCGGTATTGCACGGATCAGGATCGGACGGTTTGTACTAGTAGCCGTATGGATATATGGCAGGGTTCGATCAGATACGTGCGGTATTGCACGGATCAGGATCGAACGGATATTACTAGCCGGCTTTGGTTTAAGCCGGATCCTAGTTTAGTACAGTGTAGATTTTGTCTCTTTGCATTTGTATCCGGACGGAATACAGATGCGGGTGTGTATGCACAGTATCGGGGTTTTCCTGTAATTTATTACGGGACCAGTTTTCTGGAGTTGCCAGTTTGCATTCCGTTCCGGCCGGTTTTCCTTTGTTCTTTCCCGGCCGGACTTTTCCGATGGAGGGGGTTATTTGCAATTGTGCAAATAACACTTTGTGGAAGGGTTTCATGCAAATGGTTTGATTATGAAGGCATCTTTTCTTTTCCACCATCACTTGCATTAAATGAGATTTGAAAGGTTAAGGTTTGGATGTATGTTTGTTATGATGATGTTCTTGGATATAGTCACCATTCTCTTTATCCTACACTCACCTCCCTTATACATGTTTGATTTCCCTCCACCATTTTCCTTGGTTGATTTGGCCGGCCAACACTTTGAGGAGAAGAGAAAAAATGAGAGAAATTTCCATTTTGGTTGTAGCACATATTTCATCATCTCATTCTTCTAGTTTTGGAAAAATGAAAGCACCATCTTTCCATAACCTTATTCCTCCATCAAGGCAACTACAAACCCCAAATGAGACAAGCATCATCTACACTACATTCTACAGCAAATCTTGGGCACGTCGACTAGCCAGCTTCGTGCCCGAGTTGCCTCGGTATTGAGGTGGGAGCCCGTAAAAGATGCAGACGATGTGGTGCCCTTCCGGCAAGGATGTGACGACCGGAGGATCCGCGGGAGATCGGGACGACGACGAGAAGACCGGAGGACTCGGATCACTCGGTATATCTCTTACCCTTTCTCTTGTTAGCTAGTATCGGTTAATGGTTACGATCCGGGTATATTGTCCGCGGTAGCGCCAGTTTAAAAGTTAAGAAAATTTTGATTCCGTATTTTGGCCTCGGATAGACGGTCGGGGCGCTGCCGTGGCGCAACATGGTATCAGAGCCACGCCATTAACCTTGTCTAGTTTGTTCTAATGTGTTTTGCATTTCCGATCGACCAAAATTCCAAAATCTACATTTTTGTTAGCATCAGTTTCTGTTGAAATTTTTTGGTCTCCAAAAATTTTTCAGGTTGTCTCAGAATGATGTGCAGGGAGTTCTAAGAACACTGGAAAAATTCGACAACATGATCCCTCAGTAAGAGCGCGGATCCGCGGCCATTAACCTTTCTCAGGCCGCGGATCCGCCGCAGTAATGAGGGATCATGTCGTTGTTTTTCTGCAGTGGGCTTGTGGGCTAAAAATAGGGGTTTTGGAATATTAAAATTGGGCCCAGATTTTCTGTGAGTGCTACAGTATTGCTTGGGGGCCCACTTGTTAATTTTTGATCGATCGGATATTTTAAACACATTATTTCACAGTATTTACATTATATCTGCGACCGTGAATGTCACTCGATCGGTAAATCCGGTCTAACTGCTATAGCCCGGTTAGACGGATTTGCGAACGTGATTTTCATGTTGATGTTTTGTGTTTTTGCTGTGTTGTTGCGGATCGGTCGTGGGGGATAGCCTGGATGCAATGCTAGTACTGTGCTGTTGTATTATGTACATTTGATATTGCGGGGCGAGCGTCCGACATGTGGACTGCCGTCACTGCCTGATTGTATTATTCTTTTGGGGCACGACCTGGTTGCGGTCGATGTACCCGGTGTATGTATATTTTACTTTCTGTACTAGGATTGCCCCGCGGTGGGGTGCACGGATAGCCGGGTTCTGGAGGGCAACAAGCCCGCATCTCATGGCATTGGGACGGAGGGGGCTTCACTCCAGGATTGGCGGGCTATTCGCCGCACTCGTAGGGGGTACAGGTTGACCCAGGAGGGGTGCCCAAGTTACCGGATTCCGTGAAGTGCTGGGTGGTCCATTCACGGTGCTGAAGGGGGCTGCCTCGCTTCAGGTTTTGGCGGGTGACTTGCCGGGCCCGTAGGGGTCTAGGGTTTCATTGCACATGCTATCCACACGACCAGGGGAACGTCGGGTTTCAGCATCGGCTCTGTGAAACCCGGGGCTTCCAGATATCTGTATTGTTCTGTAATGCTGTACATTTCTGCGATGTTGCATTTTATTCACGCCTTGAGCGAAATACTATATATTAATAGATGTTGTATATGTTTTTCATCCGCGCTAGTCCAGTCCCCGCTCTGCCGTTAGTTAGCTAACCTAACGGGTGATGACGGGACCCAGTGGCGAATGCGGATGGCATATACGTACGTCAGTATATTTTCGTTCTTTGTGGTGTGATCAATTGATGGGACTGCATTGATTCGGATCAATGCAAGTTAAAACAAACCTATTCTGATGTTGTTGGAACACTTTTCAAAAGCTGTTATTGCAAGGACGTTCACTTTTGTTTTGCATCGTGGTATTCATTTGGAATATCCTGCTCCTCAGTCGACGAGGCAAGGGCCGAGATCCCTTCACCGGGAGTGACCCTTGGACAGAAGTTTACTTCAGGGCATTAACTTCACTATAGCCGATTACTTTTGCTTTGCATCGTGGTATTCAGTTGGAATATCCTGCATCTCATTCTACGGGGAAAGAGCCGAGATCCCTTCACCGGGAGTGACCTCTTTAGCAAAGGTTTTCGTCACTATATTTTTATAAAAAGTTATGCAGTTCCTTCAACGATATCAAGTTCATTACGTTAAAGGTTTTTCGCCAAAAACCAGTCGTAGCCCTCCGTCATTTCAGATTAGTATTACTTAGTATTCGTGCTGCGTATGTCGTGCTTAGCCGAGGCGTAGTGTTCGGTAGCTATGTAGTGCTTTTCTGTTGCATGGATATGAGATTGGTTAGGACAGTCGTGCGGTCATTTTGGCTCAGTCAAGGATTCGTGCGGGTGGGTCTAATGCAATCAAGATAATGACGGGTTGAACTTGACTAGGATCCTTTGATATGTTGGCTCAGTCAAGGTCACTTGGGTCCTAGGGGTAAAAATCACATCGGGAGTTTCAAAAGAACTGAAACTTGCCAGGCATGCGCATACCTTCTGGAGTGTGGTGACTTGAGTGGATTCCGTCAAGTTATCATGCGGTGATAGTTGGATCCTGATTCCCACTGATGAGTTGGTTTACTCCTCGGGTGATCCCGACTAATTCTTCTTTCAGGTTTGGGGAAGAATTTGAGGTTACAGTGGGAGGTTTCCTGATTAGACAAAGTGATAACCATTCTGATCTAGGTTAGATTGCACGCTGAGTGTTTCTTTTCTCTCTCTCTGGCAGCGACCTTTGACCCGACCCTAGACTATGACTCAATGACCAAGTTGACCGAACCTTCTTAACACTGGCTTTTGGATTGTCAGAGTTGCAAACCTCATTGCCACTCCTACTTTTACCCTTTTCTCCAGGACACCCCGTATTACTACGAACGTCCACTTCCATTGGACAAAACCATCGTATGGTTATATACGAACTCGAAGGACTTCGAGGATGGTTTCTGGTTCTGGAGAAAACGAATAGGATTATTCAGTTGTCTTTTCTTTTCACCTTCTCTCATTGTGAGTACTCCTTGGTTTAGGAGATAGTACACCTATTATGCAAATTGGATAGTCTTCTTCCAAACCTTAGGCTGGTGCCGAACGGTGGGGAATGAAGAAAACCAATTAGCATAACGATGGTGTGCAGAAGGTATTAATTTAAGACAAAGCAAGGGATTAGTGAGAGGGCAAAGTAAATTGCGACTGCTATTCACGACCGAACCAAGTATTTCTTCGCCAATCCTAAATCACCTTTGTATTTCTCCAGGACACTCCGTATCACTACGAAGATCCCAAGTTTATTGGATAATCCATCGTATGGTTATATACGAACTCGAAAGGAACTTGTTCCAGTTCGGGGATGGATTCTGGTTCAGGAGAAATAGGAATAAGGTTTATTCGGTTGTCTTTTATCTTCACCTTCTCTCGCATTGCGAGTGCTCCTAGGATTAGGACAGTACACCCATTATGCTTATTGGATAGTCTTCTTCCAAACCATAGGCTGGTGCCGAACGGTAGGGAAGGAAGAAAACCATTTGGCCTAAAGGGGTGTGCAGACGGTAATGACTAAAGACATATAAAGGGATTTGGACAGATGGCAAAGAGATATACGGTTACAGTTGTGAATCTGGATAATGGTAGAGGCATTACTAGGAATACCAGGATACCCTATCGAAACATTTTAATGTTTCAGTTTCAACTGTGTACTGTTAAAAGAAAACTGATTTCCCGATTAGACACTTGCTCCAGGGTATGTATTTACCAGGTTTGATTCTCACATCTGTATGGTTTTACAGATGATGAGTGGGAGTAAGTTATTGGGAATTGGGTGATCATCCTCATTATATCGGGATTCGTTGTAATCGGTGATATTTGAGGAGATCATCTGGGCTGTTTGCCGGTCGGCAAATATTTGGTTTTGAATATCCGCTGTTGTGCACCAATTTCAAATTGATATATCTGTACGTCTATTTTCATAGAGTGAGATATACCTTTTGATATTATGTCGATCACATTTACCTATATCAGTGGATGGTTAGGTAAGGAGCATTAAACAGTGGTGTAATTCTTCTTAACCATAAGTACAGTTTTCAACCTACGACACACAGTGAAAGAGTTGTTAGACTCAGCGGACTTATACAGAGTATTGTATGTTGTCCAGTGTCCATTAGGACAGAGGGGTTGGTCCTCATACTATATTCTGTTTACTTTTAACTTCTCTAGTTCTTAGACATGTGTTTCGTAGAAACACAGGGTCTAAGTTTTGAGGAGTTATAGGTATTTGAATAGAGTAGAGAACCAGGTATAGCAAGTATCGGGATTCTTCAAAGTGATCGAAGATGTAGATACTTGTGTATGGTATTCAGTTGATAGTAATGATAAAGAGAAATTGCTTCTCTTTCAGGTTACTCATAATTGGAAGCATTCCTAAGTTGAGTAACGCTGATCGGCCTCCTTCCATTTAGTTGACATGCACTGGAGATAGCTGCATGATTTGAATCTGGTTCAATTAAATCAGTGCCTCTGGTTCTATATTGGATATAGTACAGTTCATATCTTAACATTGTTAAGGTACGGGGAGTTGTCCGGCTTATGATTAAAACCAGACACTGGACAACTCAAGGCACGTTTCTGTAATGGCTGTTTGTGGGTTGACCCAGGCTATGACGAGGGTTGACTTTCTACCATCTGGAAGATCAATAGTGATATTGTTCTTAACTCGCCACATTTTAAAAGGAAATGGTTATTTTTCAGAAAACAGTAGTGGGAGTATGGTAGAACTGGAAGCGATTCCAGAACCGCAAACGATTACTGAAGATTTGATAAGGAACCTAAAGATTCAATCTGATTTGACATTCCATTGGTCACTCCGCAGATAAGGTGGGTAACTTCAGGCACCCGAGAGGTACTCCGGTAGCCTCAAGGACGGTGACAGGGAAGTTCTTGTTTACCCACACTTGCCATTGCTGTTGTTCCAGGCTGCGAGACCCGGTGGGAGGATGGGTATAGCATCGTTCTAAACTAGCTTTAGAAGTGCACGTCTATATGACTCTACCAGAGGGTTGTCGTAGTCAGTGGGAGCAGCGAAAGCATTGGTGGATATCAGGCTTATGTCTATTTATAGACTAAAGCAGATATAGCGGAGATAGATCATCTGTTTCTGATGTGACAGTCATAGGTTTGACGTCATCAGAATAGGGGATGGATCTGTTGAGAAGGTAGTAGGAAGTGATATTCCTATACTACGATCGGTTATACTTTGGTCGTCACACAGTGTTTTCTCCACATGGGACTTGGACATTATATCAGACATACTGGTTACTAGATCTATGGTTTTAGATCTAGATTTGGGTGGTTTCCCAATCAGGGTACTTTGACAGCATTCTAAGAGTATTTAGAATGGACGACTCCTGGCATGGTAGTGTACCTGCAGGTAATGGAGTCACCCTCTCTAAAGGTGTCTTATAGACTAAAGTAGAGAGGGATGTGCATGATTGGCAGATCACTTGCTTAGGCAATTGAGTCAATCATGAGATGTCAAGTACCACACCAGATGTTATTCTTGCACTAGATGCAATAAGTTGATATTGATCCAATCCTGGAGGAACAGTCGGAAGCAGTTTTAGAACATAAGTGAATGTTCTAGGGATATGATAACGGCTGCCTCCTTTAGGAGACGGTTATCACTCCAGGCTTCCAAGGTGACATGGACGACAAGGAGGTTGTCAGAGTTATTGTTCTCCCTCTGACGAGGGGTAGTATTTTGGACAGGTGGTCCAAGGCAATACTGAAGGAGGCATGGCGCTGGGTACTGATTAAGTTCAGTCATCGATACAGTCTAAGAAGTTTGGATTTGGAGTTCATTTATGAGCTAGGTCCCATCAGATATCCAGACATACTCTAAGACAGGTATTGCTCATTTCGGGAGATGGCTTTCTCCGCGAACTTGAGATATAGAGAGACATAGAAAGAAACAACACAGCGGATCCACTCACTGAGGCTATTCCTCGAACGCAATAGTTTCGCAAACAGGCTTTGTGCGACTGACTAGTAGAGGAGTTGGGTGTTCGGTATCACACGGGCTGTGAGTATGCGACATCGCAATAATTAGCCTTGAGTGCAAGTGGGAGATTGTTGGAGATAGTGCCCTCAGAGTCAATTATTGGATCACAGGCACGTGATTGCAATGATTGAGGGAGGACCTATCCCGGTAGAACAGTCTTACTCGAGATGATAGTATGCTATCTGGTTTACCTTTATCATCGTGTACTGTTTCAGGTGACCTTACAGGTCGCTATTACACGTTGATAGAGCCCCTAGGATTCTTGCTTGACGACCAGCAGTATGATGGCGATCATATACGTGGGAGCTGGGGTCTATGAGCACATCCTTAAATGGTCCCTAGTCGTGGGAGTTTCGAGACTGGGCATCGATACTCCATTAGTAGACTAGTGTATACAGTCGAGACCCCGATGAGGGGCGGTGGCCGGTCTCACAAGCCACTGGTGTCAGTTGGTTCACCTAAGATGTATACAGGTGCTCATTAGGTTATGAGTACACCGGACAGGACTCGCCGGGAACCTGCTAGTTGGGATTATACCAGACGTCAGATAGCAGTTCCCAGGTGACATGTGTACAGGTTAGTTCATCGACCTGAGATCGTCATTTGTCTCGTGTGAGTTCCCACTGTGCTTTGATTACTACCCTACCACGGCTCAAAGGAGTCGTGCAAACAGGTTTTAGTTGGGTACAGTCCCGAGCCACATGGAGGCAGTGAGCGGATCTGCAGGGGTTCGTCTCTCCCGGTATTGGGGGTGAGGTCACGCTGTGTCTAGGAGAGCCATTACGCAAAGCCCTCGGCCGAGGCAGGAGATTTACTGGTAGGTATTCCAGTAGTATCTCAGGGCGTTCTGGGCTACACTCCGACACGACTTGTACCGCCTTTGGGGGTCTGACTTTTACCAACCCCCTAGGCCCGCCATGCGATGCTCATAGACGAACGGACCGGACTGTACGGATATTGTCACTGACAGGCTCAGTAGGGTGTCAGGATGAGTTCGCTCATCGACGTCCCTTTTGGTCAATAGCTGGTGGCCCGTTACATATTGGCTTATACCTCTGACGTGCTAGTGGTTAAATCCACAGCCATAGTATTGACGAGTCTTTAGAGTCCACCACACATTCAGTTACTCAGCTTTCGGGCGAAACGCTGTAGAGGCCGTATGGAGATATGGCAGGGTCCGATCAGATACGTGCGGTATTGCACGGATCAGGATCGGACGGTTTGTACTAGTAGCCGTATGGATATATGGCAGGGTTCGATCAGATACGTGCGGTATTGCACGGATCAGGATCGAACGGATATTACTAGCCGGCTTTGGTTTAAGCCGGATCCTAGTTTAGTACAGTGTAGATTTTGTCTCTTTGCATTTGTATCCGGACGGAATACAGATGCGGGTGTGTATGCACAGTATCGGGGTTTTCCTGTAATTTATTACGGGACCAGTTTTCTGGAGTTGCCAGTTTGCATTCCGTTCCGGCCGGTTTTCCTTTGTTCTTTCCCGGCCGGACTTTTCCGATGGAGGGGGTTATTTGCAATTGTGCAAATAACACTTTGTGGAAGGGTTTCATGCAAATGGTTTGATTATGAAGGCATCTTTTCTTTTCCACCATCACTTGCATTAAATGAGATTTGAAAGGTTAAGGTTTGGATGTATGTTTGTTATGATGATGTTCTTGGATATAGTCACCATTCTCTTTATCCTACACTCACCTCCCTTATACATGTTTGATTTCCCTCCACCATTTTCCTTGGTTGATTTGGCCGGCCAACACTTTGAGGAGAAGAGAAAAAATGAGAGAAATTTCCATTTTGGTTGTAGCACATATTTCATCATCTCATTCTTCTAGTTTTGGAAAAATGAAAGCACCATCTTTCCATAACCTTATTCCTCCATCAAGGCAACTACAAACCCCAAATGAGACAAGCATCATCTACACTACATTCTACAGCAAATCTTGGGCACGTCGACTAGCCAGCTTCGTGCCCGAGTTGCCTCGGTATTGAGGTGGGAGCCCGTAAAAGATGCAGACGATGTGGTGCCCTTCCAGCAAGGATGTGACGACCGGAGGATCCGCGGGAGATCGGGACGACGACGAGAAGACCGAAGGACTCGGATCACTCGGTATATCTCTTACCCTTTCTCTTGTTAGCTAGTATCGGTTAATGGTTACGATCCGGGTATATTGTCCGCGGTAGCGCCAGTTTAAAAGTTAAGAAAATTTTGATTCCGCATTTTGGCCTCGGATAGACGGCCGGGGCGCTGCCGTGGCGCAACAATATTTGTTTAAAATATCCATAAGAGATAAGATTTGTGGAATAAATATTTTAGATAGGGCATGCATATATTTTACTTACACTTTTTCTTCAACTACTATAATTTTGTTAAATCCCTTTACCTTTTGAAAGGGGATAATACTAAACCCAAATAACGGCTTATGGTTTTTCCAAAATGAACGTATTTTCTAAAACGTTACCCCGAACCTAAAACACCATAATTTCATAAAATTATTAATTTCATTTAAATACCTCGACCTTTATTGAAGGGCCATTTTCCACAAAGATCATAATCCGTATAACGATATCTTTTCAAAAGGAATATCTAGTACCTTATTAAAAGAAAATTTTCAAATAACACCAATCTAGGACAAAGGAAAAGTTGTAGGCATCGGTCGTTTATCTAAACCAGATTTTGTGGTGCCTAGGCTAGACAAGTGGGAAAGGTAATTTTAAAAGGCCCGTCTCACGGTAATTCGTGAGCGGATCCCTCCTTTCTTCACTTGTGTTTACCTAGCCACAATTAGCGGTGAAGAGACGATTTGAGGATCTCACAACTTGCCCTTTGGAACAGTTAGGAGCAGTCTAGTTTTTCAAATAAAAACCTCTTGTAACTTGTCCTTATAAAAATCTCTTACAAAAGATTTTCAAATAAACACCACAACTTTTTATCGAAAGAATATTTTTCTGTAAAACATTATGTTTTTCCAAAATGATAAATATCCCAAATCTCATGGTTTTTTGTAGAAGTAATAAAAGATAATTAAACACTATTATTCTTTTTACTAAGCATTCCCTAAGATGACACGAAGTACTTTACGAACTTTAGAAAATAAAACGACTGGTTGTGGAAGGCCATGTTAAACGAGATCAATATTTTTTAAATTTCCAGTTTATGACAACATGACATACCTGACATATGATACGGTTAGGGTTAGAATGCGCGGACCTAGCTATGGAATACTTATTATGAAGATCCCGATATTCCGGGTGACCAGTCCAAAAAAATGGACGACTATACAAATATGAAGATCCCGATATTCCGGATGACCAGTCCAAAATATGGACGACTATACAAATATGAAGATCCCGATATTCCGGGTGACCAGTCCAAAATGTGGACGACTATACAATGTGGAAATTCCATGCCTAGAGGTATACACACTAACTCTAATTCGTCCGAACCTTTATACTGAATCACGGGGATGGGTAGTTTGATTAGGCAAGGAAATTCGGAACTCGGATTCCCCTACTACTCGATCATGATCCTGGAAAGTGAAACGGTACATTTCATTTTCCCAGTTGTTGTTCCGTGGCCACAACGGAATAATCACGAGTATCCGGACCCTTGTTTAACAAACTAATACGAAATTTTACCTACACCTATACTTTCTACTACTTATCTACATATAACATACTCATGCTCATATATACCTTTCTTCAATACGTCTTAAGTTTGTGCATTTCAAACATTTACACCCCTTACTTTATGTCTGCATGCATACATCATACTCTTATATATACCTGTTCATTTTTATACTCCTATTTCCTTATGAGGCAATCCTACCCGAGTATAACTCGCTGACCGACCTTCCTTTTCTTCCTCTATCTTTGCAATGTCCGTCAGATAAGAATGAGTATTATGGCGAGGATCAAGCTATGAAGCCAACTTATGAAGATTATGTAGACTGGACGATTGAAAATTAGCTAGATTTAATTTTTGTTGTTGCCCACATGTTTAGGAATTTTTTTTCTTCTCGATGTAAATAAACTACTTAGTTTATTCTTTCTGTTGGGATGTAATAAAGTTTGGTTAATGGAAATAAATGCCTTTCGCTTTATTTATTTTTGTTTTGGTACACATCCTGCATGTTAAATATTCATACGCTTAACGTAACTGTATTGAATAGACCACCTTCAATACAGTTAGGTTGCGGACCATGCCACGTCATCCTTCTCTTTCTTTTGGGAAGCGGGGCGTGACAGGTTTTTGTGGTGGCCTATGCAAGTCATCTTGTGTACTAAAATAAAATCGTTAACTGACTTATTATATTTGTGAATCTCATCCATCTATACCGATTTCATAATTTTCCTATGTCCCTTGTCCCTTCCTTGACATTCTGTACCCTGTCCATGACCTTCCCTTCTGGTCATGGCAAATCTTTCCAACAAAAATGACATGTCCGATATTACTTTTGAAGCTACATCTGGAGATTCAGACGACGAAGACGTAGACTCTCAGGCGGTTATTTCCGACAGCGACTCGGAAGACGAATAAATCGATACTGCAACTCCGGAGCCTGGGATGGCTAATGACTCCGAAGACGAAGAAGATGATCCTGTGGAAGAGGAGCATATAAAGGATGGGCCAGAAAAAGAGGCTCCTGCGGCGGGAGAGAAGCCTATAGAATATGATCCGGATGAGGAGGCCCCTGCAAAAGAACAAAACCCTATAGAAGTGGAATCAGAGAACGAGGCTCCTGCTGAGGATGAGTCGAAGGATAAAGCTTCGAGTGAGGAGGAACTCGAAGCCGAAGAAACTCAGGCAATTGTCCCCGCAAGGCACCATGGGAATAGCCGTACCTTTCTTAGTTCGAGGACCTATCACCACTTGTTGAACTCCCATAATCGAGATTAATAAGTCTTTTTCCTTTTCTTTAGCCGAATAAAGCGATGTAAGAACATTAGGGGCATGTCCTTACTTTCCGGTTCTACTCTCCTTATTGAAGTTGGAAAATCAAATCTTAGTTTCGAGCAAAAATCTCTCATGTCTCTTGCTCTTCTTATTAGTCTCTCTCTTGCATTAATTGTTGTTCTTCCATGCAAGCTATTATCTTGTCTCATCTCTCAGCCTGTTTGTAACCTAACATATTCTAATTATCAATGGCCGGACGACAACATGACCGCAACCAAAGGGGAAATGGAGTCAATGGAGCCGTTGCTCAGCAAGCAGCTATGCTACAAATGATGCAAGGACTACTGGAGCAACAGCAGCAGCAGACAGCTGCCTTTCATCAGGAACTGCGAGAAAGTAGGCAGCAACAAGCAAAGATATTAAGTAAGGCACTAACCCTAGTTTCTAAGGTTCGGCGGGAATAGAACAGTTCAGATCACTCCACTCTAAGACTTTTTCGGGGAAGGAAACTCCCTTAGAAGCTGAGGAATGGCTAAAGGGAACATTCAATGATCTCGGTGCCGCCCAAATTCGGAAGGACGCATGGATGAACATCGCTAAGCTACAACTTACGGATAATACCAGGATATGGTTGGAGGCAGAGGAAAGTAGATTGAAGAAGCCCATCGACTGGAAAACGTTCAAACAGCGTTTTGATACCCAGTATTTTCCAATCGTGGCACACTTAAGGATGGAAAGAGTGTTTATACAATTCCAACAAAGGAGCATGTAGGATAAGTCGGTAAACAAATACGCTTCGGAGTTTGCAAGGTTAAGTCGGTTCGCGCATCATCTGGTAGCAACCCCAGAACTTTATGCTAAGAGATTCCGGCATGGATTGGACCTGAAGACGCAGTCCTCCATGTCTTCTGCTAGAATCTTAGAGGCGACACGAAACTTTGAAGACCTTCAGAGACGCATGAGGAAGGATGACCGTTTGTCTGGCATTAAGCGACCGGCCAATCAACTTCTTGAGGGATTATCTTCCAGATTCAACGGGAGACAACAACCCAAAAGACTAGCCGGACCAACTACCTTCGGAAAACCAGCCGTTATATGCAAGCATTGTGGTAGGACCGGACACTACAAGAGAGACTGTCGCATTTTGAACAAACTTAGCATAGTCTGTGGGTCTCCGGATCATGCCATTGGGGACTTTCCTCAGAGAGGGATACAATCAGACCCCGTCAACAAGCCGGCTAATTATGGGGCACCAACACAGGGAAATCGGCCACTTTCCGCCACTAAACTAACCGGTCAAGGGGCATCACCAAAGGGACCACCCTTGTCACCATAAGAGCGTGTTTTCCAGCAAGCACAGAGGAATGGTCCCAAACGCCAGACTTTCACCATGACAGCCGAGAAGGCTGATGCCACGTGGAAAGACAACAGAGGTACTCTTTCTTTTTCTCAACCTTTCTTTCGACATCATTCTTATTTATCTTTCGATGCAAATCTTAGTTGGACTCACCATAATTTCTCTAGTTTTCGTAATTTCGACTAGTTGCCTATATGTTGTATCTCGCAAGTTTTCTATCAATTCACAACCTCCCTTCAACTTCCAAACTTTCTATCTGAAAGCAACTACTGATTTTACATTTTCTGATTCCTTATACCTAAACCCTTCAGAGACTTTCCATGCATCAAGTGATACACCAACTCGCGGGAACAACACATGCAGCAGAGAGGATTCCTGACAGCGTTACTGATTTCCGTTCCTAGTAGTGGCCACTCCTTTGAAAATTACAAATATGAAATTATTCTAAGGAGGGTAGAACGTAACTATCACAACCATTCTTGCAATTCTTAGCAAACCCAGAAGTTTTAAACATCCACAACGATTTTTCGGAGAAAGGACTTGGTAGTGCGAGATATCAGCGCAGCAATGTAGTTGCACATGCGTCAAGACAACTAAAGACTCGTGAATGCAACTATTCCTATCCAGATCTAGAATTGACGAAGGTAATATTCATCTTGAAGATATAAAAACACTACTCTAAGAAGATCGTGTGGACACGGATGGTCGAAGCACATGAAGCGGATGAGAGGGGTCAAGTTTTATATGGGAGAAGTACCGATCGATTGGGACGACCCTAAAGATGGATAATTGTAAGATTGACATAATTGTAGAAAAAAAAAGTGGAGGTAGGGATACAATGCAGCGAGCACGGAAAGCTCAGCCCACGACTCATCGGCCGTTTAACATCTTGGAAGGAGACGGCGGGTTTATGTATAGCCTACTTTTGCTACTTTCCTTGGAGGGTATGCTGGCAACCCTAGCCATATTTTTGATCGTTTCGAGATCACGAAAAGGTTAGCATAACCTACGAGCAGCAACCGGTCGGAATACTAGAAGGATGAAATTTTGAGCGACAAGACAATCCAGCAGGCTAGAGTTATGTAGGGAAAGAACTACTAGGCAGACATACACGGAATTGAGAAAACGGGACGAGAGAGCGAGACCCAAAATTTTTTTTACCGCGATAATCCCTTCTTAGTGATTTTCTTTTTCTTGATCTACCTTCTGAAATTTCGAGGACGAAATATTTTAAGAAGGGCAGATTGTAACGACCGTGATTTCTAATACCTAATAAAATATATTATATTTAAATTCTATTATCAAATAATTATTTAAGTGTTTTTTTAATAGAAGAATAATTTTTAAAGTAATGTTAATAATTTTCAAAGTATCGAAATATGATTAAAGGAATTTTCTAAAATTTATTTATTGTTTTTATAGGCTTAAAATGTTTTAGTAAGATTTTATAATTCCTTAAAATAATCTACATATTTTTATTATCGATTAAAATAATTAATTTGTAATTAAAAATATATCAAGGATAAACCAGGTATTATATAATTATTATAACTAAGCTAAAATCGTAAATATGGGATATATTATTTATTTTGGCCCAAAATTATTTTTATACTTAAGATAACAATAAAACCTATATTCTGAAATTTTCCCATATTTTTTCCATAATTTTAACTATTTTTAACAAAAAATTTTAACCCAAATCAATAATTTAAAATAATCTGCCGAGTTTTTATTTTAATTAAATTTTATTTTATATTTTATAAAAACCTCTTTAACCTGGACCGTTGGATGCTCGATCCAACAGCCCAGAACCCACCGACGCGCCCACTTGGTGGGGATCACGTGAAAACGCGTGATTCCCCCACGCGTGACACGTGGCGCAGAGGCGGCGGCTCGAAAGTCGTTGGATGCAGATCCAACGGCCACGAAGCAGAGGCGGCGGCGGCAATCATCAGCTGATGATTCTGCAATCATTGGCGGCGCGGATTTTCGTATATTTTAACTGAAATTTTGGATTTTATGGTTGGTAATAAAACCCTATAAATAGGCACTTCAAATATTGATTTCTCACACCTCAAAACTCCAAAAATTCTGAAGAAAATACCAGTGCCTTCGTATCGACGACGCCGATACTACGGCTCTACTCAATCACCGAGAAAAAATCTGAGCGCGGAGATATTGAGGATTTTGTACAAGCCTACGCTTTCAACCCATCGGCATCCGACTCAAACAAAAGGTAGGATCCGCCTCTCTCCCCTCATTCTCTCGCCTTCTTCTTTTCTCAATAAGCTAGTTCCAACTTCTAATCATCAACCCCCTATTTAAAATGATATTATGATATTCGTGCATGCCTATTCCTTGTACCCTTAATGATGATAATGTTAACCCATGTTTTAAAACAGTATTTAATTTTCTCCGTACGCAAAAATATATTGCACTCTTATACCACCTGGAATCTGATATGCTTAATGTCATAACCCATGAATTGTCAATGCACCTCTGATATACCCACACTTACCCATATTATTAAAATGATTTCGAAATAGGTTACTTCCACAAAATACCCTCGTTTAATTAAAATGTTATATTTATTTAAAATATCCATAAGAGATAAGATATGTGGAATAAATGTTTTAGATACGGCATACATATATTTTACTTACACTTTTTCTTCAACTACTATAATTTTGTTAAATCCCTTCACCTTTTCAAAGGGGATAATACTAAACCTAAATAACGGCTTATGGTTTTTCCAAAACGAACATATTTTCTAAAACGTTGCCCCCGAACCTAAAACACTATGATTTCATAAAATTATTAATTTCATTTAAATATCTCGACCTTTATTGAAGGGCCATTTTCCACAAGAATCATAATCCGTATAACGATATCTTTTCAAAAGGAATATCTAGTATCTTATTAAAAGGAAATTTTCAAATAACACCAATTTAGGACAAAGGAAAGGTTGTAGGCATCGGTCGTTTATCTAAACCAGATTTTATGGTGCCTAGGCTAGACAAGTGGGAAAGATAATTTTAAAAGGCTCGTCTCACGGTGATTCGTGAGCGAATCTCTCCTTTCTTCATTTGTGCTTACCTGGTCACAATTGACGGTGAAGAGGTGATTTGAGGATATCATAACTTGCCCTTTGGAACAGTTAGGAGCAGCCTAGTTTTTCAAATAAAAAGCTCTTGCAACTTGTCCTTATAAAATTCTCTTGCAAAATATTTTCAAATAAACACCATAACATTTTATCGAAAGGATATTTTTCCATAAAATATTATGTTTTTCCAAAATGATAAATATCCCAAATCTCATGGTTTTTCTTAAAAGTAATAAAAAATAATTAAACACTATTATTATTTTTACTAAGCATTCTCTAAGATGACACGAAGTACTTTACAAACTTTAGAAAATAAAACGAGTGGTTGTGGAAGACCATATTAAACGAGATCAATACTTTTTAAATTTCCAGTTTATGACAACATGACATACCCGACATATGATACGGTTAGGGTTAGAATGCGCGGACCTATGTATAGAATATTTATTATGAAGATCCCGATATTCCGGATGACCAGTCCAAAATATGGACGACTATACAAATATGAAGATCCCGATATTCCGGATGACCAGTCCAAAATATGGACGACTATACAAATATGAAGATCCCGATATTCCGGGTGACCAGTCCAAAATGTGGACGACTATACAATGTGGAAATTCCATGCGTAGAGGTATACACACTAACTCTTATTCGTCCGAACCTTTATACTGAATCACGGGGATAAGTAGTTTGATTAGGCAAGAAAATTCGGAACTCGGATTCCCCTACTACTCGATCATGATCCCGGAAAGTGAAATGGTACATTTCACTTCCCCAGCTGTTGTTCCGTGGCCACAACGGAATAATCGCGAGTATCCGGACCCTTATTTAACAAACTAATACGAACTTTTACCTTCACCTATACTTCCTACTACTTATCTACATATAACATACTCATGCTCATATATACCTCTCTTCAATACGTCTTAAGTTTGTGCATTTCAAACATTTACACCCTTACTTTATGTCTGCATGCATACATCATACTCTTATATACACTTGTTCATTTTTATACTCTTATTTCCTTATGAGGCAATCCTACCCGAATATAACTCGCTGACGGACCTTCCTTTTCTTCCTCTATCTTTGGAATGTCCGTCAGATAAGAATGGGTATTATGGCGAGGATCAAGGTATGAAGCCAACTTATGAAGATTATGCAGACCGGACGATAGAAGATTGGCTAGATTTAATTTTTATTGTTGCCCACATGTTTAGGGTTTTTGTTTCTTCTCGATGTAAATAAACTACTTAGTTTATTCTTTCTTTTGGGATGTAATAAAGTTTGGTTAATGGAAATAAATGCCTTTCGCTTTATTTATTTTTGTTTTGGTACACATGCTGCATGTTAAATATTCATACGCTTAACGTAACTGTATTGAATAGACCACCTTCAATACAGTTAGGTTGCGGACCATGCCACGTCATCCTTCTCCTTCTTTTGGGAAGAGGGGCGTGACACCGACGATCAAGTTAGTACCAGATCCGAGCAGAGTAACAGCTAAGTGGAGTAAAAAATGGCTAACTTGATCCCTCTGTGATGGGGGTTTATATAGTGGCGGCAGCACGCAGCAGCGGGCGCGAGAATCTCGCCGGCAGTCACGCTCCCGACGTCACGCCCGCGTAAAGAGCGGATCGCCCGTTAATGGGGATCGTGATGGCGTGGAACGTGGGATGTTGTTGGCGGAAAATCTGCACATGGCGAGATTTGCGGAGCGGCGGTTACCCCTATGAGTGGTGGAGTCGGTCGGTTGGGGGACCGAGGAAGATGGCATCTGCTGGGAGCTCGGGGACGAGCGAGAGGGCCGAGGAGTCTTGGTCCTGTGGCAGTTCGGGGCGAGCTGAGAGGCCGAGGGGGCCAATTTCCAGAGGCTCTGAGGAGAGCCAGCTTGAGCTCGCAGATCGGATACAGGGGTGGCCTGGTCGGCCCCTGTGGGCTCTTTCTTCTGAGTTCAGGGACACGTCATCCGCCACGTGTCCTTTAACTATTTCTCGCATCGCCAATATTGAGCATCATCATCTTTAGCTTAGAATTATATCAAAAGAGTTTTATGTTCATTATTTATTCATGCAAAAACAACAGGCAACTAAGAGAGGATATACGTCTCATCGGATTTGTATCATAAACCTTTACAAATTTGATCTTATCATTCTGAGTAAACATACCCCTAACATCCTTGCTATCTCGATAGCAAGGATAAGAGTTAAAAGATTTTATGCCTAGTAGAAGATCATATAAGAATAAGCACCTGATGCCATCTCGACATAAAGGACATAGAAGTTACAAATAATATGCTTAATAGAAGGTCAAAGAAGATTAGCCAACCGAATTGATTATTCAATACCACTTTGATAAATGTTAAGTCATTAACCCCAGTCTGAAGACTACAAATAGGAATAACCCTAAATCCAAACTAACTAAATTTTTAGATTTTTAATTCTTTTCATGAGAATTTTTTTTCCTCCCTTTTCTTCCCTTAGAGTTAGGGCCAATCTTAGCATTGCTAAAAAGCAATTAGCACTTTCCTAGTCAATCCTTTTCTTTCCACATCATTTTAGATCATAAAGTTTGAGTGAGAAGACTAATCCGACCTTAAGAAAAAATCTTTTACGGTCGACCCATTTTGAAGTAGACGAAAGTGGTTTTAAGCAACGCTAAAAGAGCCGCTCAGAGAGCGGCTTTCTCTTTGAAGGAAACTGCTAATAGTAATGTAATTTAGATAAATGGCCTTTTGGTCTTTAAACATTTGTAGTTATAAGAGTTGATCACAAAAGTCTTGAGTAAGGCCCCCAAATTTGACCAATTATTCAGATGACTTAATCAAAAGCTAATAAAGCCCATCTAGTTCAATGCATGGTCCCTATTGTGATGTTGATCTCTCCCCTCCCTTTTGTCAAAAACACAATCTCGTGCGAATATTCTTAGCTGGGATGTGTGTTTCTGGTCATGGGCCCCACTCCTCGCTCTCTCTCTCTCTGACTCCCAAAAGCATCATTTTCTCGACATTGGATCCTCTTTTGGAGCCTACGAAAACCATTTGCCTTTTGGGAGAAGGAGAGAATCCCATGCCAACCACACTCGTACCTTTCCACCCTCTCATTGATGATATCATTGAGATTACTATTGTATTATTTCTTTTTCTCTTTTTATCTGTTCGGAGTCTATCCGTCTTTGCGCTTCTCACATAAATGCATAGCTCATCTATAATCTTTAATATTTGCATCATACAAAATGTCTGTCTATCCGATCCGCTAATTTTATCAGATCCGTTAATTTTATCATAACCAGTATGAACGACGGAGAGACGGATATACATGAGTTATAGCATGGGCAAAGGAATGCAAGTTTTCCATGTAACATGTCTAAAGGCACATCTCTTTGCATCAAAAGAACTTACAAGGAAAGGAAAGGGAAAGCACAAAGTTGCAAAGGCCCTAAGAGTTAAAAGTAGAGAAAAGGAGAAAAAAAAGACTCAAAGGTTATTCTCACTATGCCTTAGAAAAGTTTTCCCTAATACGATGATACATTAAGCATTGGCTGATGTGATTTCCTCTCCATTGCTAGACTCCTCAGTAGCCTCTGTTACACAGCTTGAACCCGAAGCCGACGAGGGTGAGGAAGGGCGCCGGTCGTTGCTTTGCCGGCCCATGAAGTCGATGAAGCCGGTCGCTTGCCTTTCTTCGGTTTCGGCTTCCATGTTGGTGGCTCTTTTCTTCTTAAAAATGCGACAGAGCGTCCAATCTTTCGGAGGAACCACTACGATACTCTGCGGAAATAAAAGAAAAAAACATCGTATTCTTTGATTATAAGTCTATTATCAAAGTTCCACATATCATGCGATATGTATTTTCAAGTGTGCTCCCTCCTCATTAATTACTCCATGAAATGACAAATTTTTGTATGAATTGCAAGATGGATTCTACATATGTTTCATCTTAATTAAGCTCATATTGGCAAGCTGTATTCTAGTTTTGATGGAAAGAAATGCGGGGATGCTTTACATGGGTGGAGTTCTTTCTCTGAGGGAAGGCACAGGATCTGGACCCGGAAGCGGTGGCAAGACGATACTCGTGCATTATCCAATCCGTCCTTTCCCCGTTGGGGGCCTTCCCTCGATAAAACACGAGCACCTTCTTCATTCCCACCACTTGTCCACACATGGTCGCCACGATCGCCTTGTCCTTGCCGGTGGCCTTCCAGTACCCGCACCCGGTGGCCCGGTTGGACCTGCTGCCGTTCGGGTACTTGGCCTCTCGGGGAGCGAAGAAATATCGCTCTTGTTCGCATCCACCTAATCATAAAATTCCAGTTTAAATTGAGTGGCTAGTGTCAAGTTTTTCATCGTAGAATCAGGAGGAGGAAATTAATTCCCTGCTATTAAGTTATCATACCTGGGAGATCCCAAGGGTTGAGGTTCCGGAGGTGGATGTCGGGGATGATGGAGGCAGGCAATGGGCATGAAAAGGCTTTTCTTCTGAGGTATTGGAGCACGAGCTCCTCGTCGGTTGGGTGAAATCGGAAGCCTGGGGGCAGCTTGAGCACCCCATTCTCGTGATTGCTTACAACACCTCGGATTGGACTAGGGCTGCTTTTTGGCTCCTCCATAACAAACACATATATTTGCAATACCAAACACTGCCTTCTCTCGCACTCCAAATCTCTTCTTTCTCTCTCTAAGATTTTTGAAGTTGAGCTAAGGCTGGAAGGAAGAGCCCATGTTCCATTTTGGTGTTCTCAAAGGGCCGGGGTGGGGGGCGTGGAGAGAGGGTTTGATTATGAGAGAGAGCCAGAGAGAAAGAGGGGTGAGAGAATTTATAGTGAGGTTGCGGGGAGGAGGAGATGACTCATGTGGCGTGAGCCAGACTCAACCTTTGTTTCCTCCCCCAATCTCTCTCTCTCTCTCTCTCTCACATCTCTCCTTTGACGCATTTTAACAAATGTGTGGAGAGACAGAGAGAGATAGAGAAGTGCATTGGATTATGAGTAAAAAAAGTTTTTTCTTTTCTTTTTCTTTTCATTTTATCCTTTTTCAAGCGGCAGTGGGGTTTTGTTTGCAAAAAAAACTTTTGAATAAATTCAAGGAAAAAGTAATTGATGCGGGAACCCCGTGCCTGGCTGTTTTTCTTGATTTGTAATAATTTCACCATGTTTATCGTGAGACTGACATGATTAGTCTCAACAACGGGTTGAAAGTTAAACATTTTTTTTGGGTAATTCTTGCATTCCATCTTTTTTTCCTCTTATTTCTCATCGCTTTCTACATCACCATTATTGTCGGTTTCCTTTCCCGATCGTCACCATCCGTTTCATGACTGTAGTTAACTCATGACCTTCGAGAGCAATACCATTGTTGCCGACACCTTTGTTATATACCGCCTTCTTTGAAACCATCATTGGTGCTTATGACTATTGCTATCATTACCACCACCCTTTGAGATATCATTAATATCTCCAATGTCATCGCTATTACCGGCGTGGTTATCGTCGTCTTTCCTACTGTGTTGCAATCTTTTTATGTGACTCAATGGACATTATGCTTAGTTTGAAAGGTTATGTTCGAAATGTTAAATTATCCTAAATGATTTTCATCCGACTACAAGATATTAGTCTTAAATATATTCAAATTTTAGTATCAAACACGATTTAGCAATATTAATTCCTAGAAAATTGATGTTCAGAAATCACACTCTTGCAAAAAAAAAAATGTCAAATAATACTGGGTGGGATTTGCTTACAAACTTGTCTTGTTTGGCGCATACAAGGAGGATAAAGAATATCAGAGTTGACGTGGCTTTCGTGAGTGGAGGCGTGGGGGAAATGGGAGGGTGGGGCTCGGGAAACGATATGGAAGCGAGTAGGAATTTGTATGCTTCATTTGTGAAACAGGGCTCAAAAATGATTTTTCCCCAAGAGTTGGAACGGCAATTGTTTTTTCTTTTTCCTTTTCTTTTGATACCCTTGGTTACGGGAAACAATACGAGAAGTTCGATGAGGTTTGACCCCTTTAGCCTAAGGGTAGTTTCGGAACTTCATTAGGAAGCAGCTACCTTCGCGAAGAAGCTGCAAGTGACGTCGTGCTTACGTCGGAGGAGCATCCATGCCCACATAGGCGGTTGGAATCCCAAAAAAGCCCTCTGCGTTCACAAGTTATGACAACATTGACTAGAACTTGATGATTACCTAAATGCCCCCATGGGAGCTCTTCCCTGATTGAGCTAATTTTTGGCTAATTTTCTAAAAAGACCATGCTTTTTTCTCATTTTTACAATTCCACATCATATCATTTGTAAAGTTTAGCTACATACCATAAGCTCAGTATTTTTCTCGTAAGTAAATATAATGATCTTTAGATATTTTCAGTTTGAATCATAAAGCTGTTTTGACAACCTTCTTACCTTTATACTTTATTGTAATATCACAATAAAGTTATTGATACTAAAACTATAATTTCAGAAAACTTTGGTATTTATTTCAAAGAGTGTGCTAGGCTAACCATGCTTGTTTCCATCCATTTTTGAGCCTCACCGGTAGCTAATGTCCGCCGCATGTACATTCGACTCCTATTTTCTTTCTTTTTTTGCAACCAATGTATCTCTTTTGGGGGGAAAAAGCAGAGCAAGATGCCCTACTTAATAAAATAAATTAAAAACAAAACAAAAATATTTACAAGATACAGAACTTGTGCATCGAGATTAACAATTCCCGATATATCATTAGAAAATACATATGAAACAAAAAAAAACTTCAACGAATGTATCTTTGGTCATCCACAAAGCACAAGTACATTCCGAGCACAAGTGCATTCCATGAGTGATAAATTCATGCTCGTTACTCAAGTAGAAATAGTTCGATCTGTTCCTAAATAGTTTCCTTCAAAAGAGTTCCCGCTTTCTCCGTGATTTTCTCCTCATTTTAGAGCTGCAACTGTATTAATGTATATTTATGATTAGGCACATCAATATTTTAGTCGATTTTAAAATACTTTGTTTATAATGTTATTTGCAGTAAATGGTATTAGGCACATCAATATTTTAGTCGATTTTAAAATACATTGTTTATAATGTTATTTGCAGTAAAAGGTATCTTTAAGAGATCTAGCTGTTTTTTATATTGATGGAAAAAAAACCTCTCTATATTCAAAGAGTTAATAGCAGCAATTATGTTTGCTAAATTTTTGCACGTGCGCGTTGAAAATGTTTGTTTTAATTAGACTATATTTCAAGTTGACACCATGAATTTTATTCATTTCAAAACTATCACAAACTCTAAAATGATCTGAAGTGATGTGAACTGCATAGTCACCACAAACTTTCTTTGTTTCATAAAACTTCTTAATAGGTTATCATAATGTTAACTAAAAGAAAAAATGACTGAAATAGGCAACATATGTCAATTTGAAAATCTAACTTTTCTTTCTAAAACAATACCGGACACCGAATCAACACTCCCAAATTCCATCAGTCCGTCATCTTCTTCCTAGGAGTTGATCTCCTCCCCAAAACCCTAGATCTTTTATATAAAAAAAACCCTTAGATCACTTCGAAATGACATTCAATTAAGAGGAGACAAAAGGAATAAATTAATTTTCATTTTTGCTGTTTCTTCAACAAAGCATCATACCTTTTTGTGATATTTATGTTGTTTTTGAGTTAAAAATTATTTTTTTCGACTCTTAAATTTTATAAAACTTTTTAGAAAGAACTAAAAAGTTAGTTTTTCTTAAAATGATATATGTTGAAATTTTAGTCCATTTATCTTTTCTGTTAACCCCATGTTAACCTGCTAGGGACTTTTCTGGTATAAGTAAAGTTCGTTGTAGTTTTCGATCATCTTAAAAGTTCAGAGTGTTTTGAGAAAAAGCGACCAACGTTTATGTTGGATATATATGCCATAGAGGCTATTATTGTATAGTACATGATTGTATATTACATATGGATGCTTGGAATATATGTGTATAGGACAATCTTGCTCAATATAATAGTATTCAATCTGGTTTGCCTTTACCTCAATATGTGTATACGTTCTATTATTATATTACGTATATCGATTACATATTGGTAAAACCCGTAGGATCTTTGTTTGACTACTAGAGTTGTGATGACGATCATACTCCTGGTGATGGTGCTCGGTATCGGTGATCTCCCAGACCATGACATGTGGCAGATGGCGTGTCCCAGAGCATACAAGAAAGGACCTACAGCAGCCGACCAAACCACCTCTATGCTCGTCCTACCGAGCACCTACTGAGCAGACAATGGCTCGCCTCCGAGCCCCAGCACAATTGGCCTCCTCGGCCTCACAGCTCGTTCCCAAGCTACTGCAAAAACTAGATACCTCGGCTCTCCCGCTCGTCCGCAAGCTCTCCTGCCGAGGTCATCTTCCTCGGTCTCATCGACCGACCAACAGCACCGCTTGCAGGCGTAACCGCCATCCCACGAATCTCGCCATGCGCGAGATCTCCGCCGGCCACATCCCAAGTTCCACGCCACCACGATCCCCCATTAACGAGCCTGTCTTGCCATTAATGGGAGGTCCCGCTCATCACGCGGGCATGACGTCGGGAGCGTAACGGCCGGCGTGATTCTCGCGCCTGTTGCACCTGCTTTCACCGCTGCTTAAACCCCTCTTTCAGACGGTCAAGGTAAGCAATTTTTACTCCACTAAGCCGTTACTCTGCTCGGGTCTCTAGACTTAACTTGATCGTCGGAGGGTCCTCGGTGGTACAATCACCCCGGGACTTCCTTGCAGGTAACTCGGCAACCACAACCTCAACCCATTGAGATCCACACGCTTCAGGAGTGACAGCCTCCAGACCCAATTCTAGCCACACATCGCAGCCATCAGCAGATCAACGGGAAGCAACATCTGAAGGAGATTCCACCCTCCATCAGCTGGCACCGTCTGTGGGAAAGTAGATTCCACAAAAACAGAAGTTCGCCTCCCGATCTCACTCCAATGGCGAGCAATCATCAAGACGATCCAAGCGCCAACCGCCGCCTCCCTCTCAACGGGGGCGCGGAAGAGCCTCCTCCACCGAATGCCATCAACACCCTTGCCGGCCGGATAGACCGACTCGCATCCTTCGTGGAGGCGCTCGTCCGCGTCCAAACGACGGGGCAAAATCCCTAGGTCGCCGCTCCCCCGCCTCGGGACCAGGACCCCTATGGGGGAAGAGAAGACTCAGCCCGCGTCAGCACGGCCGACCGCCGCCTCGCTGCCTCCCACGGCCGCGGATCCCCCGGGCCAGTACGTTCTGCGACCCGCTAGGCACCCAACAGCTCGACACCGAGGTCCGTCGTGAGAGCGCCCCGCCTCGAGGTATTTCGCGCGCCTGTCCCTCCTGAGGAAATGTCGGTCAGCTCGTCCGTCACCAGGCATGACCGACACACCCTCCCCTGACGGGGCCGTGCAGACGGGGCTCGTCAAGGCAGCTCAAGGGCCACCTCACCCGGAGATTTGAGGAATCTCATCGAGAGAAACCGCGGTTGAGGCCAGACGCAGGCAACCAACAGCAGGGGCTTGGGATAAGAATGCGCCGAGTCGTCGGGGTACCATGGCCGACTCGACGCCCTCGAGAAGAAGATCGAGATTCTGCATCGAGAAGGTCACTATTCCCCTCTGAAAGACGCGGCGGACGTCTTGCCTGAAATTCGGGGCAGATGCTAATTGGTGCTATCCGTCCACCTCTCCGAAGATGCCAAGTTGATTTATGGCACCATATATCGAAGGTTTAAATGGATGCGGCCGATGTAGCAGACTTCGTCAGATTCCCCCTTGTTTGAGGGGTTTTTGATTGTGAGGACGCTCTTCCCTGCAGGCGCAAGCCCCTGCAGTTAATTACGCTACCGCATCGCGGTAACAACTTTCTCCTTCTCCATATGGTCACTTCGTGTCGTGGGTGTCTGTTTTGTGTTTGGTTGCCCGTGGATTGTATACGGAGACTAAGTTATGTTGTCGCCCGTAGGGCGTGGACTAGTCCAAATCCGTATCTTTCTTAGATTTGGGTTTGGGGGTTGGGTTTAAGGATACGTTAGACTCGTTTGAGACTAAGATCAACTTAAACGTTTGTTAAGGATACGTTAGTTTGATTTTAGACTAAGATCAACTTAACGGGATCGTTTAGATCCGACAAGAGAGCAATTGGGCTCTGTTGTTTAGTTTAATGACATTGCGGTCGATAATTAGTTTAAGGATATTACGGTCCATTGTTAGTTTTAAGACATCACGGTCGAGGTTAAGGACATCATAGTCCGTGAGTTTGAGAACCTCATAGTCCGGTGTTAGTTTTAAGATATCGCGGTCGAGGTTAAGGACATCATAGTCCGTGGATTTAAGGACTCCACAGTCCGATGTTAGTTTTAAGACATCACGGTCGAGATTAAGGACATCATAGTCTGTGGATTTAAGGACTCCACAGTCCGACGTTAGTTTTAAGATATCACGGTCGAGGTTAAGGACGTCATAGTCTATGAGTTTAAGGACCTCACAGTCCGATATTAGTTTTAAGATATCACGGTCGAGGTTAAGGACATCATAGTCCGTGAGTTTAAGGACCTCACAGTCCGATGTTAGTTTTAAGACATCGCGGTCGAGGTTAAGGACGTCATAATCTGTGAGTTTGAGGACCTCACAGTCCAGTGTTAGTTTTAAGACATCGCGGTCGAGATTAAGGACATCATAGTCCATGAGTTTAAGGACCTCAGAGTCCGATATTAGTTTTAAGACATCATGGTCGAGGTTAAGGACATCATAGTCCGTGAGTTTAAGGACCTCACAGTCCGATATTAGTTTTAAGACATCGCGGTCGAGATTAAGGAAGTCATAGTCCGTGAGTTTGAGGACCTCACAGTCCGGTATTAGTTTTAAGACATCGCGGTCGAGGTTAGGGACATCATAGTCCGTGAGTTTAAGGACCCCACAGTCCATGAAATATGTGGTTGTCGGGACCCGTCACCTCTTTGAAGACGTTGAGGGATTACAACGACGAATATCAATGGAGTGAAGAGATGTACCCTTGAACCGGGTGTAAATTGATTGGAAGAGCAGGTGTGCTCAGTTCAATTTAAATTGAGGACTAATGGCCAGAATTGGGCTAAGTCCAGTTAAAGAACATTTTATTTTTGTTCTGCTTGTTAGGCCTTTGTTTGGGCTCTGCTCTTTTAATAATGCCAAGCATTGGGCTCTGACATTTTGTCTGGAATTAAATGCATAGCATTTATCAGGAACAAAGTGGTGTTCTGACAGTGCGCCACGTGGTGCGTCAGGCGCTTTGCGCCAGTCAAGGAGCGCATTGCGCTTCTGTCGGTTAGCGCACACGAGGAGGACACGTGTCGCGCTTAGCGTTAAGAGCTAGTTTGTTAGCGCACTGCGCTTTTAATTTATGAGCGCGCTGTGCCAGTTTATGGGTGCGCCAGTGAGTGACACGTGGCGCACTTGGCGCTGAGCGCCAACCCAAGAGCGCAGTGCGCTGTTTTCAGGAGCGCAAAGCGCAAGCTGTGTCTGTGGTTGACACATGGCATGTTTTGGCGCTGAGCGCCGATCCAAGGAGCGTAAAGGCGCAGTTCATGAGTGTATAGAACTTTTCCAGTAGCGCAAAGCGCGTTTTGATCAATTTTAAGATAAAAGAACAAGTTTATGTTCTTCTTAAAGAAGGCTTTGCCTCAAGATTCAAGAACTAAGTTCTTGTTCTTGTTCTTATTCTTATTAAAGGCTCTGCCTTTATAGATCAGAAGATCTGTAAAGCAAAAATACTTCTCTTTATGATTAGATCTTGATCTTTTCTTTTTATTCAAAGACCTCAGTCTTTTTATAAATCTAAGATCTTTTTAGAAGACATTTCTTCTTTTTACGAGATAATTTCATCTCTGTTGTTCAAGAATCTAGTTCTCTTTTTTTTTTTACCTTGAGTATGAAGAAAACTCTTCTTTTCTTAAGAGCTCGCTCTTTTTTGGCAGAGGGTTTTTCTCTTGCCCTCCTATATATGTAGACTTGAAGTCTTGGGGTCTTTATATAGGGCCAATTGATTTGTTAAATCAGTTAATGAGATCTTTCTCTGATTGATTTGGGGATGTTTCCCCACCATTAGATCTTTGATCCTAGGGCTTTTGTTTTACAGAAGGCAATCTTCTTGTTTTTAACAAGATTGGAAAAATCTTTTTATGCAGAATTTGTTCTGTTTTTGGTAATTCATTATTTACCATTGGATCATTGATCCAGCGGTGTTTAAAGCACAATCTTGTTATTTGGAAAGATTTCGAGAAATCTTTTCTTAACAGAATTTAATTCTGGTTAATTAATGATTTATCATCATTATCAGATCCTTTGATCCAACGATGAGAATTTTTAATTCCAGCGCTGGTGCACTTGCGTTGGGCACGTAGCGCGCAGCGCAGAGCGACTGCACTAGCGCATCCATGCTTGACACGTGGTGCGCAGCGCAGAGCGCAGCGCAACTGCGCTAGCGCACATGTGTTAGACATGTGGCATGCCGCGCGGAGCGCGGAGCGCAGAGCAACTGCGCTGGCACACCTGTGTCTGACATGTGACATGCCGCGCGGAGCGCGGAGCGCAGAGCAACTGCGCTGGCACACCTGTGTCTGACACGTGGCGCGCAGCGCAGAGCGCTGGATCTGAAGCGTCGCTTCAACTTTTTAATTTTTGAATTTTGAAAACAGAGCTTTGCTCTGATTGGGGTGCGCTGCCTAGGGCTCAACGCTCCTGGCGTTGGTGTGTCTGCTTTTGACACGTGGCGCGCAGCGCACAGCGCAGGGTCTGAAACGTTGCTTCAATTTTGAATTTTGAGATTCAAAACAGAGCTTTACTCTGATTGGGGAAACAAATGCCCCCCACCGTTGCGCTCACGTGGCGCACACATGAGTGCAGCGGTGGCAACCTCTGAGCCTTTGGATCAACTCAGAAGCTGAAGAGGCAGCTCAGCGCCTATAAATAGGACCTTTGGTCCTTGAGATGATTATCATCTTCTTCTTGAGAACTTTCATTCAGAGCGCAGCTCTTTCGTTAAGAACTTTCAAGAGTCAGAACTCTTAGGTAAAATTTAGAAATTTTAATTTTAACAAATTAGGGTTTTTACCTATCAACAGAGCCTTGCTCTTCATAGATATTTGATCTAAAGAAAACCCTTTTAGGGTTTCATTAATAGAGCCTTGCTCTCATGAACCCATAGATCTAAACAGATCTTTTCTTGGGGTTTCCTATTTCATGAATCAGAGCTCGGCTCTTTTGATAATCCGTAGATCTTTTGATCTTTCGATGAAGAACTCTTAAGAGTTTCTTCATGGATCTTCCCAGAATTTTAATTCTCAAGCATTGATTTTGATAATCCTTGATGGATTTTCTATCATGATTGCAGAGCTAGGCTCTTCTAAGGAATTTTAGTCCTTCAAGACCAGGGTTTGACAAGTGTCGCTCTGTTACAGAGCTTTGCTATGAAAGGGAGATTTTCTCCTTCTCCTGAGGGATTTCTCATTCAATGAGAATATTCTTTGAGAATTTCCTCATTAATTGATAGTCTCATCCAATGATGAGGCTGTTTTAGTAATTGATGCATTGTCATCTGGATTTTGTGGGTCCCCCTTTGGTCCCCTTTCCGTTGCATTGCAGTGTGGTAAAAATTTTTAAAGTACCAAGTGTCAGAAATTAAAAAATTACAACACTGACAGTTGATTTCCGTCCCCCCTTTTTTTGCAGGCAACATGTCTTTCGATGCTCATTCCCATTCGTTCGTTCAGAGGGAGGATTCTCTGGAGCACCCGTAGACCGGGAAGTCCTAGCTTTGATCAGAGACCGTGATCCGAAACATAAGAATCTTCACCTTTGGGGATCATGGTACAATCGGATTATCAGGGGTCGACAAAGCTTTTCATGCGCGGTGCCTTCGGAGCTTATCACGGCGATCCATTACGCCAACTCACCCCCGGTGAGCTACGCTGTGGAGATGGTCTATTGGACTTCGGAAGGCTTTCTTCAACCTGCTATAGCTTCGATTCCCGTTCAGCCTCCTATGGTTTTAGATACCTTGGGACTCCATATTTGTCAAGGCAAAGCGTGGCCGTGGGGGCAACCATATAACATAGGTCTGATTCCCCGTCATCCGATCGGTTATCTGCAATGGGCCCGCTACATTCTGTCGGCGAAGAAGTCGCAGTTGATGAGGCTTGGATTGTATACCGCTGTTTATGCTTCTCTCTTCCAATACCCTACGCTTCCCACCTGGTGGGTTAAGGCTTTTTTGGAGCAGTGGAATATCCCTACTCACACCTTCCTCGCACTGGACCGGGAAGTGTCAATCTCTTTAGAGGAGTTTACAGAAGTTTACGGCTTACCGGTCATAGGGGAGCATTATGAGGAGCTGCTTCCCACGGACGAATATGTCTTCGGTGCCAAGCCGGTGATAATGGGCCTTACTCCGGCGAATGCTGTTTAACACCAGTTTCCCAGTCTGATTAAAGTGTTGAATATCTACGAGCGCCTTTTTCTCGAATCTGGGAGTCGCGGGGTTAGTTTTGAGGATTTCATCGCTCACTTGCTTCACCCGAAAGTCTTCTCGACGGAAGCTGCTAAATTCGCCACGCTTGATGACCCTTTCGGTTTAGGTTTGGATAATCTGCCAGCGACGGAGGTAGATCAGAAGAGTTTCTTCCTTCCTAACTCCCCGGTTGTTCCTTTTGCGGAGATTACAGTCCCTGGGATGGATGAGGAAGAATTCTTTTTGGGATTTCTTGGGCTATGGTTGAGCTGATTCGCGCTCCTGATGCACCTTCTCCGTATGAGGCCATCTGTCTTTTGCCCGGCTCACCGGATGACTATTGGGGTAAAAGTGGCTGTCGGGGTCGCCGGCTTAGCTCATATGTATTACGGCCTTAGTCAAGCAGCGGATGCTATTGAACCTGGAGTACCGCATGTGATCTTCTCGATGCATTACTTCATGTCATGGCTCGAGCTACAGGCACTTGGCGTTTTTGGCATCCATAAAAGGCCTTCATTCTATGACAGGTGCAGCTTCCCTCGGATTATGCGATTGGTCGGCGCCTCGATTGTAAATCCGTCGCCACGGGACGCCAGAGGTTTGCTCCTTCGTTCCCGCACAGTTGGAGACGGGATGACCTTTACCGACAAGGTGTTAACCATCGGAAAGGCCTCTACCACAACAGTGCGGTCATTACAGGACATTTTCAAAGATGGAGCCTCAGTTCTGACAGCTCGGGAGACCCTCCATTTATATTCTATCTGACCGGGCTTCCTGGTGTTTAGGCAAAATGATGCGGCGCTCTTCATGAGATATAACCCGCATCGCTTTGCCCAACAATTGAGCTATAATCAAGGAGTGCCGTTGGAGGCTTTCTTGCTGGAACCTACTGCCACTGAAGAGGGGATGCAGGGCGCGCTGCATCACTTCATGCGTCTGAATACAGGCTCTCACTTTTTTATCAGCGAACCGCGTTGTGTCCTACGGATGCTTAATACATATATGGCATGGTACCAGCATTCGACGGGCGCCGTTATTAAGGAAGAAAGGCGTTTGCTGCTTGATCGCAAAAGTGCACCTCCCGCTAGTGATCATAAAGTCCCTTTGAAATGACGGATCGCTGTACCCCCTCCGCTAAGAGAGGTTGCTGCAGTTGAGCCTCCATGCGCGCTAAGCCCCACGCGTGGATTGACTCATGTTCCTATAGAGACGGTGAATGTGCCTGCGGTGCCCCGTTCTCCCATGGAGACGGTGAACGTAGCTTCCCCTGAATCTGGTGTGGGCTCGGATATCGGGACTCGCCGGCCCAAAGTGCCCACGAAGCGCAAGCTGGTTCTGGCTGCGACCGGAACTCGCGCATGGAAGAAGAAGAAGTCGGTCCTCTCCCTTGATGCCGTACTCGGCCTAGAGCCTCAGGCTCCTCTTACCGAAGGCCTAAGTGAGTATGGAACCAATGAGGGTCTCTTCATAGAGCCAGCAGACACTGATCTCGCTGCCGCTATTGCTACTTCTGAGTGACTCGCGCGGCAACAAGCGGAAATAGCCGCCCTTGTGCAATCAAGTAAATGTTAGTCGCACTTTTGTCATTGCGTTATATCTTCATTTTTATTATCACGTCTTGACTGGCATTCTTCCTTTTGTAACAGGCTTTACTACCGAAGAGGCTCTGGCGGCTTCCCTCAGGACTTTCGAGGATGAGGAGAGGAATCGCTCTCTATTCAGCATTGGTATGTTTCAGTTCGTTGAGTCTCCATTCTCCTTTTTACGGACAATCTAACCCTTTCTTTATCTCATTGTAGGGACCACAATGCCGGTCCCGCAAGGTGATGTGGAGACTCTTTCCGGGCCAGCCACTAAAGTCCCGGCCTCTTCGATACTGCCAAAGGAGGCATTGCTCAAAAAACCGATGATGGAAGCCTTGACGGCTCTGGAGGTAACCCTGAATGCGGACGACGACGCCTTGCTGAAGGAGGCTTCTAAAAGGTCTGTTGTGACGGCCCGGGAGGAAAGGAAGCGCCTGAGGCGCGCAGTAAAGGAACGTAGTGCTGCTTTGGCGGCGGGGGCAGGTTCAAGCGCCGTTGCTCTCGCTGCTACTCCTTCAGAGGAGTTGTCGGTTGCCTTGTCTACTGCTCATAGACGGGCGGCCCGTACATCTCGGGAAGCCAATGGTAAATCGACCCCAGGTAATGTGTTTGAGGCTTCGTTGTCAAAGCTTTAGACTATCAGTTCTTATATATTTTTCCCTGCAGGGCCGAGCCTTACTGAAGGAGTGGCAGCGACCGTTGGGCCTGAGGGGGCGGTGGAGGAGGTAGCTGCTGAACCCGGGGCGACGGTAGGCGATGTAACCGTAATTGTCGAGCCTGAGATAGTGGCTGATGAGACAGTCACGACTGCTATGCTCTAGATAGCTACTACTGCCGAGCCCGTAGCGGCGGCAGGTGAGACGACTACCATGGCCGAGCCTAAGGCAGCGGTAGATGAGGCGGCTGCAATCGCTGAGCCCGAGGTGGCGGCGAGCGAAACGGGTACAATTGCTGGGCCCGAGATGGCCGCTCTTTCTCAAGAGTCGGGCACCGCTCCGATCATCGCTCTTCCCGCATACGGTTCTCTGTCGTCTCTTGGCGTCGCGAGCGTAACGACATCTCTCGTGGAGTCAGGGGATGAGGCGACGGGAAGTGAGACCACCCCGATAGAGGAGGGAGACGCCGCCGTTGTATCAAGTGACGCCCTCGTCACGGATCTGGCTAGCGACTCATCAGGTAAGATTTAGGTCACTGCCCTTCTTTATTCTGCAATCTCCCTTGACAGGGTTTATCTTGTTTCTAATGCAGGTGCAGCTAGTGCTAATGTTGCACTACCCGAGGCAGCGCCATCAGCTACTGCCTTGACGGTGGCATCTCCTCTACCCTCTCTCATACCATCTCAGATGTTGGAAGGTACGGATTGATAACTCATCAGTCTTATTCTTTAAGCTGTATAACCTACGTGCTGACGTTGCAATATTGCGTCTTTGCAGGAGTCCTTTTTGACCACCTGTACCAGGTGTTGCATCCCCACTTCTCCTTCCCGTCGGAGATTGCTTCATCCAGTGGCGCTGGTGAATACAGCTTTCAATTAATGCATTTTTTTCTTTTACCGACAATGAAATCATTTCTGATTCTTCTTTGCCTTGATCGCAGTACTAAAGATTGAAGGAGGAGATGAGAGATCAGTTGCGCCACTGGTTCTCTCGGCTTTACCACCTGCTGCAGCTGGTATAGTAAATCCCGTTTTTCATGAATCTCTTGTATTTCTTGATCCGTCATCTGATTGCGATTTGTTTGGCAACGGTCGTGTCAACTCCGGCCTCTTTCGAATCTCGCATTATGATGCCGGCAGGCCCTTTCTCCAGACGTCCATCCTCAAAGGGTGTGTGACGAGTCTACGTATGCTGAGCGAATATATTGAGGAGCTTGAAGCGGAGACTCTCACATCTGCTGCGGATTTTGCCGCAGAGATTAACCCTATGCTGACGACACTCATGAACTTTCATGGTGAGGGCGTCGTTGAGTCTTGGGTTAATCGCTGCAGGGAAATCGAGGCCTGCTTTCATGAGCTTGAGTTTAGGCGTCCTGCACATGAGATTCTGGCTATGAGCACTCAACGAGCTGCGTGGATCGTGCAAAGCACTCCTTACTTTCACCATCTTAAACAAGAAGTGGCTTTAAAGCAGAGCGAATGTAAAGAAATTTCAAGTGAGTCTGCTCAACTGCATGCTGAGTTTGATGCGAATGCTGCCCAGTTGAAAGTTATCTTCGAAGGCCTTCTGCGATGTATTTCTGATGGGTTAACATTGAGGCAGAAGCTCGACGTCGTCAAGAGGGATGCACAAGATTATGAAGCAGCTCAGCGGGCCGTCGAGGAACAGCTTTTGTCTTACTTGCAGCAACGAGCCCGGGTCGAAGCGGAGTTGGCCGCGGCAGCCGATCAGGAAGAGGGGCTGAGGGAAGTGCGCGAGCGGCTGACTGGATTATTGAAAGCGCTTTCCTCTCAATAAAATTTTTGTATCATTTGTAATTTTGAATAAAATGTATTTGTTCTTTTATTCTTTCATATGATGTATTTTGTACCCAATCGAATTCATGAATAAAAGATACATGTTCTTCGTAATGTCTTGTGTCATCTCTCTGCTTTCTTCTTTTTTTGCTGTGTTGTTTGCCATGTGACTTTAGCAAGTGCGGCCTGTAGATAGCATATAGCCATCAATCTTGTGCTCTTTGTAGAGTTGTGATGGCTTAGAAAATAGGGTTAGAATCTGTCACTTAAGACTTTTCAACTTTATGAGCCGTGAGGGTCTCATAAAGAATTTTCTCCCTACCGGTCGAGAGGATCCCGTAGGTGTAATTTCTTCTTAAGAATTGTGAGGATTCCTAAGTGCGTTTTCTCTTGAAAGTCGTAAGGATCTCAAAAGAGAATTTACTTCCTTACGAGTCGTGAGGACCCGCAAGTGATGGGTAAAACTGTCCTCATCCGCATTTCACGGAGTTAAGAGTTTCTCTGGATGCTTCTCACGGGTTCACTGCCGTGTTTGGCGAGGACCAGGCTCCGCTCTGGACGTTTTCCAGGGTACCGTAGTTTAAAGACATCGCGGTCGAGGTTAAGGACATCATAGTCCGTGAGTTTAAGGACCTCACAGTCCGATGTTAGTTTTAAGACATCACGGTTGAGGTTAAGGACATCATAGTCCGTGAGTTTAAGGACCTCACAGTCCGATGTTAGTTTTAAGACATCACGGTCGAGGTTAAGGACGTCATAGTCCGTGAGTTTAAGGACCTCACGGTCCGATGTTAGTTTTAAGACATCACGGTCGAGGTTAAGGACATCATAGTCCGTGGATTTAAGGACTCCACAGTCCGTGAAATGTGTGGTTGTCGGGACCCGTCACCTCTTTGAAGTCGTTGCGAAATTACAACGACAAATGTCAAAGGAATGAAGAGATGTACCCTTGAACCAAGGTAAAATTAGTTTAAGGACATTACGGTCCATTATTAGTTTTAAGACATCACGGTCGAGGTTAAGGACGTCATAGTCCGTGAGTTTAAAGACCTCACAGTCAAATGTTGTTAGTTTTAAGACGTCACGGTCAAGGTTAAGGACATCATAGTCCGTGAGTTTAAGGACCTCACAGTCCGATGTTGTTAGTTTTAAGACATCACGGTCAAGGTTAAGGACATCATAGTCCATGAGTTTAAGGACCTCACAGTCCGATGTTGTTAGTTTTAAGACATCACGGTCAAGGTTAAGGACATCATAGTCCGTGAGTTTAAGGACCTCACAGTCCGATGTTAGTTTTAAGACATCACGGTCGAGGTTAAGGACGCCATAGTCCATGAGTTTAAAGACCTCACAGTCAAATGTTGTTAGTTTTAAGACGTCACGGTCAAGGTTAAGGACATCATAGTCCGTCAGTTTAAAGACCTCACAGTCCAATGTTGTTAGTTTTAAGATATCACGGTCAAGGTTAAGGACATCATAGTCCGTGAGTTTAAGGACCTCACAGTCCGATGTTGTTAGTTTTAAGACATCACGGTCAAGTTTAAGGACATTATAGTCCGTGGGTTTAAGGACCCCACAGTCTGTTGTTTGCTCTGGATGCTTCCCACGGGTTCACTGCCGTACTCTGCGAGGACCAGGATCCGCTCTGGACGTTTTCCACGGAGTCAGAAGTGACGTTATCCGTGTTCCACGTGACCAGGAATTTTGCTCTAGATGCTTCCCACGGGTTCACTGCCGTGTTCGGCGAGGACTAGGCTCCGCTCTGGATGCTTCACACGGGTTCACTGCCGTGCTCTGCAAGAACCAAGATCCGCTCTAGATGTTTTCCACGGGGTCAGAAGTGACATGATCCGCGTTCCACGTAGCCAGGAATTTTGCTCTAGATGCTTCCCACGGGTTCACTGCCGTGTTCGGCGAGGACTAGGCTCCACTCTGGATGCTTCACATAGGTTCATTGCCGTGCTCTGCGAGGACCAGGATCCGCTCTGGACGTTTACTACGGGGTCAGAAGTGATGTTATCCGCGTTCCACGTAGCCAGGAATTTTGCTCTAGATGCTTCCCACGGGTTCACTATCGTGTTCGGCGGGGACTAGGCTCCGCTCTGGATGCTTCACACGGGTTCACTGCCGTGCTCTGCGAGGACCAGGATCCGCTCTGGACGTTTTCCACGGGGTCAAGTGACATAATCCGCGTTCCACGTAGCCAGGAATTTTGCTTTTTATCCGCATTTCACGGAGTCGGGGTTTGACTCTCGGTCATCTGTGCACCGCCGAGTCATGGAACTGGAGGTTGCCGCTGTTCCGCTTTGCTTGATGTTGTGTCCGTTATAATAAGACGAATGTTGAGATGATCTCCAGGTTATCTGTGAACCGTTGAGATTTTGGCTTCTTCTCCTGATGAAGTCTGGGGAGGAAAAGTGTGATTCCCACTTTATTTGCGCCCCTGGATTGTATACAGAGATTGATGTGATATCACCTGTAGGGTATAAATTTTATATATATATTTTTTATTTCTTTCCGCGATGTTCTATCATTTCAGCTTTTATATCGTGAAGGTCGCGATTGCCCAACCATTTCGGCAATTTTTCGCGGTGCCCAATCATTTCGGCTATTTATTTTATTTTTACTCGCTGCTTTTTATTGCGAGTTGCCCAATCATTTCGGCTATTTTGCATGCATATATTTTTTTTACTTGCTATTTTTTATTTGCAAGTTGCCCCATCATTTGGCAATTTCGTATGCATGTGTGGCTTGGTAGCTTTTCGCTGCAAACTTGGGATTAGACACCGATTTCGGCATCAGCACCGCTACAACTGTGATATTGCCAGGAGCGAATCATCATTTGCCTCTGTCGATGTCGAACAAAGGTGGCTTAGTAAACAGGGTTAGGATCCCGTCGACTAAGGCTTTTAACTTCATGAGCCGTAAGGGTCTCATGAAGGTATTTCTCCCTACAAGTCGTGAGGATCTCGTAGGTGCGTTTTCTCCTTAGGAATCGTGATGTCTCCTAAGTGTATGTTCTCTTATAAGTTGTAAGGATCTTACAAGAGTGTTTTCTCCTTACAAGTCGAGAGGACTCACAAGGGTTGCTCATCGTGCGAACATATCCCTAATCATGGGTGGGACTTTGTTAGGGAAATGTTTATTCGCGCCCGTGGATTGTATACAAGGGTCAGCATTGAGCCGCTTGTAGGGCAGTATTGGAGGTTGTGGGGGCTGCTTAAGAACAGGTTCAGGTCTCTGTAACTTAAGACTTTTGAATCTTATGAGCCGTGAGGGTCCCATAAGAGGGTTCTCCTTGCGAGTCGTGAGGATCTCGCAAGTATAATTTCTCCGTAGGAATCGTGGGGATCCCTAAGTGTGTTGCTCCCTTATGAGTCATAAGGATCTCACGCAGGTGGTTTCTCCTTACAAAGTCGAGAGGACCTTGCGAGTGTTTTTTAACGAGATTGCGCCCTTTCGGGTTTTCACAAAACTCGCCGGTAGTCCTGCTATTTTTACTCACGGAGCCCTTTCGGGTTTTCATACGTGCCCATTTTGCTTATAGACATACCGTTTTCTTTTTTTTTTTTTGTTTTTGTTTTTTTTTATTCCTTTTTTTTGTATCAGCTTTGGGATGCTGCAATCCATCGTAGTTTATCGACATCTCGGTCAACGGCTAGTTTTAGGACGTAGTGGTCCGTTGTTAGTTTAAGGACATTTCGGTCCGTTGTTAGTTTAAGAACGTTTCGGTCCGCTGTTAGTTTAAGGACGTTTCGGTCCGTTGTTAGTTTAAGAACATTTCGGTCCGCTGTTAAGTAAGCCGGTTACTACTTATAGAGTTTGGGCTTAGGAAGATAGCGAGCGGATATAGTTGTCGTCATCTATCATTGACCTAGGCCGCGACTCGTCAAGCGTAGTATTTCTTCAGGAAGCGACCATTTATTGGCCTGAAGCCATGCATGTCCATGAGTAGATAGGCTCCGCCGTGGTAGACCTTGTCTATGATATATGGGCCTTCATAGTTCGGCTTGAATTTCCCCCGCTTAGCACGATTAGGGATCATGGGTCTTTTAACCACTAGCACGAGTTCGCCTTGGCGGAATGTTCTCGGCCTAGTCAATCTCTCGTATGAGCGTGTCATCTTTGCTTTATAAGCTTCCAGATTTTGTTGCGCCATGAGCCGGGTTTCATCGAGGGCATCGAGCTCCTCAAGCCGAAGGTGAGCGTTTTCTTCGTCCGTTAGCTCATAGTGAACTGCCACTCGTAGGGAGGGTAGCTCTATCTCGAGGGGGAGTACCGCTTCTGTACCGAATACCAACGCGTACGGCGTTGTTTTCATGGCCGTCTTGAACGTAGTTCGATATGCCCAGAGAGCTTCTTGCAGTCTCTCGTGCCAGTCTTTCTTATTTCGGGACACCGTCTTCTTCACGATCTTCATCAAGGTCTTGTTGAATGCTTCTGCTAGACCGTTGGCTCGGGGATTATAAACTAAGGAGTATCTCCAGTCTATGTTGTGCTGTTGTGCGAAGCGGCTGACCTTGTGGCTTCTGTAGGCTGGCCCGTTATTAGAGATGATCCGTCACGGAGTTCTAAACCGATAAATAACGTGCGTCTTGAATAAGTGGAGGATATTCTCCGTATTCACTTCCCTCAGCGGTACAGCTTCTGCCTATTTGGAGAAGTAATCAGTTGTCGCCAAAATGAATCGATTTCCTCTGGACGATGCTGGTTCGATGGGGCCGATTATGTCAGTTCCCCACATTTCGAACGGCCAGCTAGCCACCGTTGGATGTAATGGATTTGGATGCTGATGAATAAAGTCCCCATGTATCTAGCACGAGTGGCATTGCTTCGCATACTCAAGGCAGTCCTGGATCATCGTGGGCTAATAATAACCCATCCGTTTGATCTTCAACTTCATCTTCGGCCCGGCTTGGTGAGAACCGCAGAGTCCGTCGTGAGTTTCTTGGACGACCCTTTTTGCTTCTTCAGGTCCCAAGCATCTTAGCCATAAAGAGTCAAATGATCTCTTATACAGGGTATCATTGACGAAGGCGAAAGATAGGGCTCGCTTCATGAGCTGATGTTTTAAGGACGCATCTTCAGGCGTTCGATGGGATTTGAAGTAGTTTATAAAGACTTCTCTCCAGTCCTCAACCATTTCTTGGTCTTTTATTTGCAGAGCCATCTGCTCGGTCGCTCCCTTTTCCCCGGACGACTCCGGAGATATTCCTGCCAGTGCAAGAACCCGATGGTTTTGTACCACGATTCTTATGTCATCGAGGTTCTCATCGGCCAATTCTTTAGCAAGCTTGGCTAATGCATCCGCTTTGCTATTTTCCGCACGCGGTATGCTTTTGAGGGTGTAGGAAGGAATTTGGGTCAGCAGTTACTGCACTCTCTTGCCGTACTTCACCAACTCTGGTTTGCACATTTGGTAGTCGCCATTTACTTGACTGACGACCAGCTGGGAGTCTCCATATATGAGGAGGTTTTCAATTCCCATGTTGATGGCGATCTCGAGACCTGCTGTCAAAGCTTCGTATTCGGCTTCATTGTTCGTCCTCGGCTCTGTTAAGGAGAAGGCGAAGCGCATTATCCCTCCTTGTGGAGTCACGAAAATGAGGCCTATCCCTGATTTGATTATGGGGGTTCTTTTCTTGCGCTTCTTCATGGAGGACGCTCCATCAAAATAAAGTCCCCATCGGGTATCACCACCGTCGATCACATCAAATGCATGTTTGTCTGGCAGTTCGCAATTCAAAGGGGAATCGGCCGGTATCGGTTGCTCAGCGAGGAAGTCGGCGATGGCCTGGCCTTTCACTGCCTTAAGAGGCCGATAAGTTATCGAGAATTCCATCAAGAGTAGGGTCCATTTAGCAAGCCGTCCTGTTAATATGGCCTTCGACATCAAGTATTTGAGAGGATCCACTTTTGATATGAGATGGACCTCATGCGCCAATGCATAGTGCCTGAGCTTCGTTATTGCGAAGATCAACGCCAGGCAGTATTTTTCGATGGGAGAATAATTGCTTTCTGCCCCCAGGAGGACTCGACTTAAATAGTAGAGGGCTCTCTCCTTCCCTTGGTCGTTCTCTTGTGCCCATAATGCGCCTAAGGAACCTTCAAGGGCGGTTGTATACAGAATGAGAGGCTTTCCCTTGACCAGAGCGGCCAGCACTGGCAGGTTCTGAAGGGTTTCCTACAGCACCACTACTAGGGTTTGGAGGCAACACACATGCCATATTTAAATTTTTTATGTTGCTAAAGAAACATTCTAAAGGATCATGCTAGAAAATTTAGGGCAACTTAACTTTAACACAAACACAAGTAGAAAAAGCTAGGGTTTTGAGAGTACAACCTTTGTAGCTCCCTACGCTAAACTTCTTGGCTACTTGAGGGTTGGAAAAAGGTCCGCTTGAGATCCTCTAGGTCCACGACGATCCACCCGGAGTCCTCTTTGTCCAAGCTTGAAGCTTCACTAGATCAAGAGAAGAAATGGAAGCTAACACTCTACACTAATGGGCAAGACTAGTGTAGAATGGTGTTGTGGTTGGTTTTCTCACATCAAAATCCTAACTTGATAACTCTTTTGCTCACTTGAAAAAACTAGAGAGCAAGAGAGAAAGGAGGAAGAAGATGATGGCTTATAAAACTCAAGATAATGATAAGCTACTTAAATAAAAATGAGAAAAGAGAATATATATATATATTTTCTATCTCTCATTCTTAACCAAGGTTATAAAATATCTAGATATTTTAGTTTGGAACAAAAATGACTATAGAAATTAAATCATGGTTAAACAAAAGGGTTAATGAAAGAATAAAATATTAAACCATGAAACAATTTCCATTTTCATTTTTCTTTTCTAAAAATAATATCCTCATATTTTATAAAGGGTGTGAGTCTTATATTGCCACCATCCACTATATCAACAACCATGATAACATGATGTATGCATGTATGTGTGCATGCACATCCATATGTGCATGAATAAGAATGAATGCATACATGCATGCATACAACAAAAAAGACAAGAAAGGATTTCAAGTGAGAAACTAATGGTCAATGATCAATCAACACTTGACTTAGCAACTGATTAAGAGAAATTTTGTCGATCAAAAATATTTACCGCAATCAAGAACGGCGTCGCATGTAGCTAGCCGGTGAATACGGGTCGGTCCACAGGGATGTTGTGAATCTCCTATTCGCTCAAACGAGTTAATTCCGATGGGAGCCAGATTGATTATTAAATCTAAAAACTGAATTAATCTATATCTAAATCTTGTTAGGGTTAGGTCTAGGTTAAGTTTGGAAAGTCAATAAATCTCACCGCTTTCTATACCCATATGAAGATCTAATTAGATGTTATGGTAATTATTAATAAAAGGGATTAGGATGATTGGGAAGATTGTTCTTCCTCTAGATCCTTGTCCTTCCTTTCTTAATCTTTACCCTAACCTCCATGGAAAACCTTAAAATCCGGGCCTTTAGACTACGGTATCACCGCTACCTCGTGGGTAGAGTGCCGTAGGGAGCGGAATAAGAAGGTATGCATGGAGTTCTATGAAAATATATGACGGGCAAGAAAGGGGATGAGAGATCTTCGTCTCTCAAACCTTCCCCAGATCTAACCCTAACAAGCGAGGAGACTACTCACTCATTAGGGAATTAAAATACATTTATCTATGGCAGAGAATGAAAATTACCTAGGGCAAGAATTGAAATCTAAACTAGAGCAAGGAATTAAATCTACTTACAGATGCATCTCTCCAATCATCAACGCAGGGTTGTCAGATCTGAATTCATGAATTGAAAAGAAACACCGATGCTCTCCATAAGAAATCTGAATTTTATTAATGAAGGGAGGCATGAAAAGAATACAATGATTTGGGCTTCTATTTATAGGAGATAGAAACCCTAGGTTACAATTGATTCTCATATCTACATTTACCAAAATATCCTTAAGAAGACCTAGTCAAAGTAAACTTCCAAGCTTTGGTAAAATTTTATATCTGGAAATTTTGGAACTGATTCTGGGCTTCTTGGGCTTTTTATTTCTTTGGATCTTTATTTAATTTGGATTCTCTATTTCTTCCAGATCTCCAGTGAACAATTGCAGTGGACTTTTAACCGTTTGCTTTGTAATCTTGGACCTTGCGTTGCCTTGTACTGATCTTTTGTGTAGGCTTGATTAAGATCCTTCTATTTGTTGGTCAAAGTCCACTTTTGCATCGTCTTTTCATCGTTTTCACTGTTCTCTGTCCAAGAACCTGTAACCTGTAACATGTAGCAGACATGGGTCAAAAGCACCTGTTTTCATTGTAAAATGCATAAGAATGGGAATATCAAAATGCAATATTATGATATGAACAAATACCCCCAAACTTATCTTTTGCTCGTCCTCGAGCAAACTTATTTTTTTATTCACTAAATTCCTAACCACACTTTCGCAGGGAAACACGATTGCACCGAGCACGTGCAACAAACCGTTAAACCTCTAGGTGTCCCTAGTAGGAGGAGTGTTGTCTCCTGAGGGTTTTCAGCGGTAACTACCCACAAAATCCTATCAATTTGGCTTTTTCGACTTTTGTTTTCCAATTAGGTTGTCTAACAAGGAATTCTATTATCGTCGACTCATAAATTATCCACCCATATTCTTCACACTTCCTCATTATTTAACTTAAGATTATATATGTTCTATAGACTTACTTAGCTTTCGACATCTCTTAAGTTTTCCTTCTAGGGTTCCATCTCCACTTAGGAATTTTTATCAACTTTACTAAAGATACAAGTTCTATTCTTCATTCCTTTCTCTTATCTAAACTCCAATCACATATCCCCACGTATGTGTATAAATCACCACTACACTTGGAAATTCAAATCAAGCAATCATACCCTTGTCCTTTGTCCAAAGCACTTATTAATTGTTGAATTTCGCTTACACATCCTTCATGCGACCGTTAATATTTCTTGAGATACCAACGACCGATTACAAAATGCGTTTGCACCTTAAAGCGTACTTCCTAGTCTTGCAACACCCAAGGCTTTAGCAGTGACTCCCAAACCAGTTGGTCTAAGGCATTAGGTGATGAAGCACCCTCGCTAAATATTTTTTCTATTTTTTTTAGCCTTGAGTAATCACAAAAACCAGTGTCCATTTTTTTCCTTTATTCACTTTTTTTTTCATCATTTTTTTTATTGTGCTAAGGACTTTAGACAAGAGCATTTCAAGGTCTCCTCTTCTATTCCAAGTTTCAAGGTACGTGATTGTGCAATTTGTAGGGTATACATTTTCAGAGTCTAGACTTAAGCTAGGAACTATTTTTCAAACATGTACTCTAATAAAATATCAATACTTTTCCTTCGTTTCGACTTAGCCCAAGAAGTGAACCCAAAATTTGCCTATTTCTAAATAAACTATAAAGACATATACTTTCTACCGTTAGACTTTAAGGAAGGTTATTTTTAGGGTTTTTAATTTACCAAGTCAAAGATCTAGTTGTTCCTATCTAGTTAACCTATCTGTCAAACTCTAGTCAAATAAGCCAAAATTGAATACAATAATTTTTATAATTTTTGAAAATTTTCAATTTTTATGGGTTTTCAAATAAATATGCAAATGCAAAAATATGTACAAATGAATGCGAAGGAAGAAGACGTACCGAGCATACCCCCAAACTTAAACTTGACAGTGTCCTCACTGTCATGCTACACCAAGAGGGTCAAAATGCCGGCACTCCCCTATTTATTTATTTATAAATTTTTTATATTTTTTAATGTTTTGAATTTTTTTATTTTTTTATAGAAAAAGAAAATAAAAAATATATACATATATACAACGGTTTCCCCCAAACTTAAGCTTGGCCTTACACAAGCCAAAGGTGAGCACCAACCATTCAAAAATCTTATCATGGTAATGGTATAGTTGGTGCAAGAATGGGGTAGCAAGAAAAGAGATGAAAAGCACACGAGACCGTGTGGAAAGAAGAATGGAAGATGGTCTCGGCGGAGGAGAAGAATGACGGAAAAGAGAAAGAAGTAGAGTACGATCTTGAGGGTGTAACTCGAGTGAGTAAATTAGCGCAATTTGTGATGACCGAAGTGTTAAAAATGATTGTGCTAATCTATCAACTCGTCGTGAAATGGGGTCAAATCCCTCAAGATTCGCAAGAAGGCATGGGTACGCCGAACTTGGTATTGGAGATGAAAGCGTAACGTTCTCTTGTACGGTCGGAACGATAGGAAGGACGAAAGGGAGTGAATTAGGGATAGTCTCATTCTCACTGTAGTAAACTGTTTCGAACTTGAAAGATTCCATCAATGGTTCGAAACAACTGTAAGCAACCGAGTCTGATGGTTCGACTAACTCATCTGAAAATTCAAAGGACTCAAACTCGGGCAGTGAGTCATCAACATCGTCTGAAAAAGTGAAACACTCGTAAGTGTTATCGGCTGTGAGAACTGTGTCAGATTTAAAGGAAAACTTTTCAAGCTCACAATCTTCAAGCGTGATCTTTTGTGTGGTCGGAACGATGGAAAGGAGGGAGGGTGATTTAGTTAAAGGTTCAAGAGGCTGAATTGGAAAATCCGACACATCAAACAAAAATGGTTCAACCTCAATATTATCCTCAAGACTCTCCTCAATACTATCCTCATAAGTCTCCTCAATAGTTAACTCATTCATGCCATTATCATCAAAATCAAGACGCATATGAAGTTCGGGAGAAACATCTAATGACTCGGGATGATGATTTGAACATAAAATTTCAATTAAATCAACAGGTTCATCATCCGAAATATTCCCGGCGTCTATATCCTCAATCAAGTGAAAATCAATTTCCTTAAACACCTCATCAAAAGCATGGATATTTATCGATTTAGGTTCTAGAGTGGAGGTGTAAAGATCGAAAGGATTAGGTGCGGTTTCACTCGAAAGGGGTTCTTCACAATTTGGCAAATCAAGCACTACAAAATCACACAACTCATTTTTATTTTCAACAGGTGAACTATTTAGGGCAATCGATGGAAAACCGGAGTTGTGGGCTTCAATTGGGTAAGGATAGGTTTGATTTGAATATCCTCTCTCATTCTCACTCTGTCCAACCGCCTCCTTATACATTAAAAAATTTTGAGCTAGCGGGAAACTAGCTACCGGTTCACTAGATTGCATAAGGGCGGCCACGGACACTTCTACATTCCTAGTCATTTTATTTGTTGCTGCAATATAAGCTTCCAACGACTCTTCCAAACTAGACTTAGGTGGTGAGGGAGTTTCGGTAAAAGATTCAAAATGGTGTGGATATCCAAAACTCCCAATAGGCTGTGTAGAAACGGTGTCTAGTGAAGGTGGAAAGGTCGGGTATGACTGGTAGGAAGTGGGTGATTGGACATGGATAGGGTCAACATATGGATAAAAAAGTGAATAGTCGTGTTGATCCCTAGAACTGGATGAGTGGAGAGGGGTGAAAGATCGACTGCGAGATTGAGCAATATGCTCAGCAATAGACATCGGCCTAGGAGTGACAGAAGGACTTGAAGAAGTGGTATCAACATATGTAGGTGGTAAAGATGGACTTGGTCGACACAAAGTGGGTTGAAAAGTCAAACTGTTTCTCCTAGACGCCTCTATTTGATCTTTCAAAGATTTTTTTGGCAAGGAAGGATCGTCTTTAAATTGACCAAACAAATTGACGTATGACGCAAAATTAGGTTCGAGATACCAAAGTTCGGCTAATGATTTATTGTGTGGGGTACCCATGTTAGAAGAAGAAAGATGACAAGAAGGAAGGTTGGGTGGTGTAAGGATTTATTTGCGGCTAAAAAATTTTGCAAGTTCTATAGAATATTTGTCCTTTTTATTTTCATTTTTTCTTCTTTATTTGGAAAAATTTTTGTTGCAAAAAGATTTTAAAGAAAAGATATGCAACAGCAAAATATTTTATAGAAAAGATATGCAACAGCAAAATATTACTTGCAATCAATTTAGTTCAAGCGGGGCCCAAAAATCCTGCACAAGACTGTTAAATGGAAGGGAATATATTTTTAAAGTGCACAAAATCCTGCAGGCATTTTTCAGAAAATACATTGAAATTTGCAGAGGAGAAATAACAGAGGAGCTTCCAGTGCAAATTGCAGAGGATGATCTCACCAAAAGGGCGCGGTTCCGCGGTATAAACGCGTTATTGCCGCGTTTTCGCGGCAGTCTAATCAGCACGAGTCCCCAAAAAAATTTTGACGCTCTGATTCGACAAGATGGCCGCGCTTCCGCGGCCTAAGGTGGGTTTTGGCCGCGGAATCGCGGCGGTTTGGTCGATTTGGGTATCCAAAAAAAATTCCTTGTTCTGTTGCTCAAAATCTCTTCTGTTTCGATATTTTGTTTTCTGTTTTGCTTTCTGGAAATCTCCAGATCCGAATTTGTATATCCTGCAAAAATTAAACCACAAAGTATCCCTTCCAAAAATAACAAATGATATATATTTTAATATATTTTTTTTGATTTTTTCAGATTTTTATGATTTTTTAATTTTAAGATTAACCCGAAATTGTGAAAAGGAAAAACTACGCCATCCCCGGCAACGGCGCCATTTGATTCGGCCTCAAAAACTTTTGTCGATCAAAAATATTTACCGCAATCAAGAACGGCGTCGCATGTAGCTAGCCGGTGAATACGGGTCGGTCCACAGGGATGTTGTGAATCTCCTATTCGCTCAAACGAGTTAATTCCGATGGGAGCCGGATTGATTATTAAATCTAAAAACTGAATTAATCTATATCTAAATCTTGTTAGGGTTAGGTCTAGGTTAAGTTTGGAAAGTCAATAAATCTCACTGCTTTCTATACCCATATGAAGATCTAATTAGATGTTATGGTAATTATTAATAAAAGGGATTAGGATGATTGGGAAGATTGTTCTTCCTCTAGATCCTTGTCCTTCCTTTCTTAATCTTTACCCTAACCTCCATGGAAAACCTTAAAATCCGGGCCTTTAGACTACGGTATCACCGCTACCTCGTGAGCAGAGTGCCGTAGGGAGTGGAATAAGAAGGTATGCATGGAGTTCTATGAAAATATATGACGGGCAAGAAAGGGGATGAGAGATCTTCGTCTCTCAAACCTTCCCCAGATCTAACCCTAACAAGCGAGGAGACTACTCACTCATTAGGGAATTAAAATACATTTATCTATGGCAGAGAATGAAAATTACCTAGGGCAAGAATTGAAATCTAAACTAGAGCAAGGAATTAAATCTACTTACAGATGCATCTCTCCAATCATCAACGCAGGGTTGTCAGATCTGAATTCATGAATTGAAAAGAAACACCGATGCTCTCCATAAGAAATCTGAATTTTATTAATGAAGGGAGGCATGAAAAGAATACAATGATTTGGGCTTCTATTTATAGGAGATAGAAACCCTAGGTTATAATTGATTCTCATGTCTACATTTACCAAAATATCCTTAGGAAGACCTAGTCAAAGTAGACTTCCAAGCTTCGGTAAAATTTTATGTCTGGAAATTTTGGAACTGATTCTGGGCTTCTTAGGCTTTTTATTTCTTTGGATCTTTATTTAATTTGGCTTCTCTATTTCTTCCAGATCTCCAGTGAACAATTGCAGTGGACTTTTAACCGTTTGCTTTGTAATCTTGGACCTTGCGTTGTCTTGTACTGATCTTTTGTGTAGGCTTGATTAAGATCCTTCTATTTGTTGGTCAAAGTCCACTTTTGCATCGTCTTTTCATCGTTTTCACTGTTCTCTGTCCAAGAACCTGTAACCTGTAACATGTAGCAGACATGGGTCAAAAACACCTGTTTTCATTGTAAAATGCATAAGAATGGGAATATCAGATATGAACAGCAACCCGGTCATATCACATACGACCCGACCAAAAGCAAACCGCCCGATTAATATACGGTATCTCATACGCGCATTTTAATCGGGTCCACGTGCATATCACATATGCGCACCACATCGTTTCGCCTGGACTAGGCAACTCCATTGTGGGACTCTAAGACTTGTCAATACGCCGGCAGTGGGTGATGATCATATCAAACACTCCCAAACCGCAAGCAGTCAGCTAAACGTAACGGCCACCCGGGTATTGAGCGATCAGAAGAAAAACAAGCGAACCTGTCACAACTCCCGTCGAGCCAATCGGCAACACTACCGTACAGCCCGGTCTCTTCGTCAGATATGCTGCATATCGAGTCTAGGGATGGTAACGTCGACCCTAATAACTCAATAAGTCGTGCCGATGAATGGTCTATAACAGATCGAGAAACTACTGATAACACTTATCAGTAAATCTCAGCAGCCCTGGCCAGGGACTTACTGATATAGCCAATCGAGCACAGCACAGCATCAACTCCCAATACCGGGAGAGACGAAACCCCTCCTATCGCTCATCGCCTTCATGTGTCTCAGGACTGTACCCAACGGCCACTTGTTTGCACGCCTCAGTAGAGCCATGGTAGGGTGGTAATCAAAGTACAGTGGGAGAACACACAAGACTCTATGACGATCTCGGGTCTACAGACTAACCTGCACCAGTGTCACCTGAGAACTGCTATCCGACGATAGATATAATTCCATATAGGAGTTCTCGGTGAGTCCATCCAATGTACCCAGTCACCACTGAGCACCCGTATACGATCTCGATGTCAAACATCGATGAATGTGGGAACATCCATCGCCCATCATATAGATCTAGTATCATATACGCTAGTCTACTCTGGTATATCGATGCCCCGTCTCGATATACCTACGACTCGGGACATTTCAGGATATGCTTATAAACTACAGATGTCCGACTAGTATGATCTCCATCATAATCGCAGTAGTCAAGCCAATATCCTCAAGGCTTTATCAACATGTGTGAATGAATAAAAGCATGATCAAATCAACATATCAGATAAAGAAGAACCAGATAGCATAATATCATGTCGAGCAAGAATGTACACTGAATATATATATATATATATATATATATATATATATACATGTATAAATGCATCCACTATCATATAATGGCCTCTAGGACATACATATATCCAACAATCTCCTACTTGCACTAAGGCCAGCTATTGGCGTATCTCATACCCAACATCTCAAAAAGTCGCTCATGCTGCGGCTGAGGGAGGGCCTTGGTAAGTGGATCCGCGGTGTTATTCTTCATGTCTACTCTCCTAATCTCGATCTCGCGGCGATCTACAATCTCCCGGATCAAACAAAAACGCCTCAGGATGTGTCTGGACCGTTGATGGGACCTGGGCTCCTTGGCCAACGCCATAGCCCCATTATTATCACAATACAATGGTATTGGATCAATAATGGTTGGAACTACTCCTAATTCCGAGATGAACTTCTTCATCCAGACGGCTTCATTGGCGGCATCATTCGCAGCAATGTACCAAGCCTCCATCGTAGAGTCTGCAACGGTATCCTGTTTGGAACTCTTCCAACTTACCGCCCCTCCATTGAGGGTAAATACAAACCCAGAGATAGATTTGCTGTCGTCCTTATCGCTCTGGAAGCTCGAATCGGTAAAGGCCTCCATTTGGAGATCTCCATTACCATACACCAAGAACAATTCTTTAGTCCTTCGCAAGTACTTAAGAATGTTCTTCACAGCAATCCAGTGATTCTCCCCTGGGTTGGATTGATACCTGCTTACAACATTAAGTGCATAAGCTACATCTGGGCGTGTACATAATATCGCAAACATTATAGATCCTACTGTCGAAGCATAGGGTATAATGCTCATGCGAGCTCTCTCTTCATCGGTCTTTGGGCAAGAGTCCTTGGAGAGAGTGACCCCATGGCAAGTGGGTAAGGCACCCCGCTTGGAGTCTTCCATACTAAACCTTTTTAGGATGGTGTTGATGTACCTGGTTTGGGACAATCCCAAAAACCTCTTGGATCTATCCCTATAGATCCTAATGCCCAGAATGTATGTGGTATCACCCAGGTCCTTCATGGAGAACCTTAGTGACAAGACAGATTTGACCGACTGTAGCATAGGAATATCATTTCCAATCAGAAGAATATCATCCACGTACAATACGAGGAATGTGACAGCTCTCCCTACAGCCTTCTTATAAACACAAGGTTCATCTGGATTTTTGATGAAATCAAACTCTTTGATAGCATCATCGAAACAGATGTTCCAACTCCGTGATGCGTGCTTTAACCCATATATGGATTTAAGCAATCTACATGCTTTCCCGCTGCTCCCACTGTCAATGAAACCCTCTGGCTGATCCATATAAACGCATTCTTCTAAATCTCCATTTAGAAATGCCATTTTTGTTGGAGATAGTGCTCTCAGAGTCAATTATTGGATCACAGGCACGTAATTGCAATGATTGAGGGATGACCTGTCCCAGTAGGACAGTCTTACTCAAGATGATAGTATGCTATCTGGTTTATCTTTATCATCGTGTACTGCTTTAGGTGACCTTACATGTCGCTATTACACGTTGATAGAGCCCCCAGAATTCTTGCTTGACTGCCAGCAGTATGAGGGCGATCATATACGTGAGAGCTGGTAGTCTATAAGCACATCCTTAAAAGGTCCCTAGTCATGGGAGTTTCAAGATAGGGCATCGATACTCCAGAGTAGACAAGTGTATACAGTCGAGACCCCGACGAGGGGCGGTGGCCGGTCTCACAAGCCACTGGTGTCAGTTGGTTCACCTAAGATATATACATGTGCTCATTGGGTTATGAGTACACCGGACAGGACTCGCCGGGAACATGCTAGTTGGTCTTATACCTGACGTCAGATAGCAGTTCCCTGGTGACATGTGTACATGTTAGTTCATCAACCTGAGGATCGTCATTTGTCTCGTGTGAGTTCCCACTGTACTTTGATTACTACCCTACCACGCTTAAAGGAGACGTGCAAATAGGTTTTAGTTGGGTACAGTCCCGAGCCACATGGAGGCAGTGAGCGGATCTTCAGGGGTTCGTCTCTCCCGGTATTGGGGGTGAGGTCGCGCTGTGTCTAGGAGAGCCATTACACGAAGTCCTTGGCCAAGACAGGAGATTTACTGGTAGGTATTCCAGTAGTATCTCAGGGTGTTCTAGGCTACACTCCGACACGACTTGTACCGCTTTTGGGGGTCTGACTTTTACCAACCCCCTAGGCTCGCCATGCGATGCTCATAGACGAACGGACCGGACTGTACAGATATTTTCACTGACAGGTTCAGTAGGGTGTCAGGATGAGTTCGCTCATCGACGTCCCTTTTGGTGAATAGCTGGTAGCCCGTCACGTATGGCTAATACCTCTGACGTGCTAGTGGTTAAATCCACAGCCATAGTATTGACGAGTCTTTAGAGTCCCCCACAAAACGGTTGCTCAAGTTTCGGGCGAAACGCTGTAGAGGCCGTATGGAGATATGGCAGGGTTCGATCAGATACGTGCGGTATTGCACAGATCACGATCGGACGGTTTATACTAGCGAGCTTTGGTTTAAGTCGGATCATAGTATAGTACAGTGTAGATTTTGTCTCATTGCATTTGTATTCGGTCGGAATACAAATGCGGGTATGTAAGTACAGTAGCGGGGTTTTCCTGTAATTTATTACGGGATCAGTTTTTTGGAGTTGCCAGTTTGTTTTCCGTTTCGGCCATATTTCTTTGTATCTTTCATTGGCTGAAGATTGGTGGAGGAGGGCTTATTTGCATTTGTGCAAATAAGCATTTTGGAGGGTGGTCTTTGCATATTATTGCTTCATGATGGTTGCACCCTCATTTGACTTTACTTGGATAATCATTGCTTGCCTTTTTTATTCATCATGGTTTACTTTTGGAGTCATCATGCTTGATGATGATGGTTGGTTATGATGAGGGAGTGTGGTTTGCTTTTTGACTTGATGATCTATCATTCCTTTTTCCTTGTATGATTGATCCACACCCCCCTTGACTTCATTCCGCATCCATTCACAAGCAAGGGGGCCGGCCATTCCCTAAGGGGCTGTCCCAATTTTTGGGTGAGGTGATGGTTCTCTTTTGAGCTTGAAAAACTCCCTTTTGTTCATCACAAAAGTTTGCACCTACTTCTCCACCATTATGGCAACTTCTTTAAACCCCATGAGACCAACAGCACTACATTATTCTACAGCAATTCTTGGACACGTCGACTCGCCAACTTTGTGCCCGAGTTGCCTCGGTCCAGAGGTGGGAGCCCGTAAAAGAAGCCGGCGATGTGGTGCCCTTCCGGCGAGGAGGTGAAGACCGGAGATTCCGCGAGGAGATCGGGACGGCGACGAGAAGACCGAAGGACACGTATCGCTCGGTATATCTCTCTACCCTTTCTTTAGTTAGCTAGAATTAGTTTAATGGCCCGATCCGGGATTTTTGTGCGCGGTGGTGCCGGTTCAAGTTTTAAAGTAAATTATCGTTTCCGCATTTTGGCCTCGTTCCGATGGCCGGGGCGCCACTGTGCACTTACACTAGTATCAGAGCCAGGCCATTAACCTAGTCTAGCTTGCACTAGTATGTTTAGAGCTTCGATCGAACAAATATTCCAAAACCGTATTTTTCAGTGCATCAGTTCTCTGTCGAATTTTATTTGGCTCTAAAAATTTTTCAGTGTGCTGCAGAAGTATGTGCAGGGAATTTTGAGCATACTGTAAAAATTCGATACATTGATCCCTTAGAAGGACCGCGGAACCGCGGCCAAACCAATGTTTGGGCCGTGGTTCTGCGGCAATAATATGGAATCATTGTACCAAATCTCCACAGTAGCTTTCTGAGTTGAAAATAGGGTTTCTGGAATGCTATTTTTGGGCCCAGAATTTCTTTAAGTGCTACAGTAATGCTTGGGGCCCACTTGGGTAAATTTGATCGATCGAAAATTTTAAACACATTAGTTCACAGTATTTACATTTTATCTGCGACCGTGAATGTCACTTGATCGGTAAATCCTGCCTAACTGCTATAGCCCGGTTAGACGGATTTGCGAACGTGACATTCACGTTGATGTTCTGTGTTGTGCTGTGATGTTGCGGCTTGGTCGTGGGGATAGCCTGGATGCAATGGTAGTACAGTTTCGTTTTATATGTACATTTGATATTGCGGGGCGAGCGTCCGACATGTGGACTGCCGTCACTGCCTGTTTGTATATTATTCTTTTGGGGCACGACCGGGGTGAGGTCGATGTACCCGTTGTATGTATATTTTACTTTCTGTACTAGGATTACCTCGCGGTGGGATGCACGGATAGCCGGATTCTATAGGGCAACGGGCCCGCATCTCATGGCGTTGAGATGGAGGGGGCTTTACTCTAGAATTGGCGGGCTATTCGCCGCACTCGTAGGGGTTACAGGTCGACCCAGGAGGGGTGCCCAAGTTACCGGATTCCGCGAAGTGCTGGGTGGTCCATTCACATTGCTGAAGGGGGCTGCCTCGCTTCAGGTTTTGGCGGGTAACTTGCCGTGCCCGTAGGGGTCTAGGATTTCATTGCACAGGCTATCCACACGACCAGGGGAACTTCGGGTTTCAGTAGCGGCTCTGTGAAACCCGGGGATCCCAGATATCTGTATTGTTCTGTGATGCTTATTATATTTATGTGATGTTGCATTTTATCACGCCTTGAGCGAAATATTATATATCGATATATATACTAGTAGATGTTGTATATGTTTTGCATCCGCGCTAGTCCAGTCCCCGCTCTGTCGTTAGTTAACTAACCTAACGGATAATGACGGGACCCAGTGGCGAATGCGGATGGCATATACGTACATCATTATTTTCGTTCTTTGTGGTGTGATCAATTGATGGGACTGCGTTGATTCGGATCAATGCAAGCTAAACAAACCTATTCCGATGTTGTTGGAACCTTTTTCAAAAAGCTGTTATTGCAAGGGCATTCTCTTTTGTTTTGCACAGTGGTATTCGGTTATGAATATCCAGTTCCTCAGTCGACGAGGCAAGGGCCGAGATCCCTTCACCGGGAGTGACCCCTTGGACAGAAGTTTGCGTCAGGGCAATAACTTCACTATAGCCGATTACTTTTGCTTTGCATCATGGTATTCAGTTGGAATATCTTGCACCTCATTCTACGGGGAAAGAGCCGAGATCCCTTCACCGAGAGTGACCTCTTTAACAAAGGTTTTCGTTACTATATTTTTATAAAGCTATCTGGTTCCTTCAACGATATCAAGTTCATTACGTTAAAGGTTTTCTCCAGAAACTATTCGTAGCCCTCTGTCGTTTCATATAAATAGTCAATAAGTATTCAAGCTGTGTATGTTGGCCAAAGTCAAGGCACAGTGATTGGTAGCTATTGGGTATTCATATGCAGCATAGATAGATGCGTTGGTTTGGGACAGTCGTACTGCCATGTTGGCCAAAGTCAAGGGTAGGTACGGGTGGGTTCAAATTAACCTGGAGAATAACGGGTAGAACTTGACATGTGACTTATGATATGTTGGCCAAAGTCAAGGTCATAAGAGCTTGGGCAAAAATCACATCGGGAGTTTCTAAAGAAACTGAAACTTTCCAGATATGCGCATACCTTCTGGAGTGTGATAACGTGAGCGGATTCCGTCACGTTATCATGCGATGATAGTTGGATCCCGATTCCCACTGATGAGTTGGTTTACTCCTCGGGTGATCCCGACTAATTCTTCTTTCAGGTTTGGAGGAGAATTTGACGATACAGTGGGAGGTTTCCAGATTAGATAAATTGGTAACCATTCTGATCTAGATTAGAGTGCACGCTGAGTGTTTCTTTTATCTCTCTCTTTGGCAGCGACCATGACCCGACCCTAGACTATGACTCAGTGACCAAGTTGACCGAACCTTCTTAAACACTGGCTTTTGGATTGTCAGAGTTGCAAACCTCATTACCACTCCTACTTTTACCCTTTTTTTCCAAGACACCCCGTATTACTACGAACGTCCACTTCCATTGGACAAAACCATCGTATGGTTATATACGAACTCGAAGGAATTTATTCGAGGATGGTTTCTGGTTCTGGAGAAAACGAATAGGACTATTCAGTTGTCTTTTCCTTTTACCTTCTCTCAGGTTGCGAGTACTCCTTGGTTTAGGAGATAGTACACCTATTACGCAAATTGGATAGTCTTCTTCCAAACCTTAGGCTGGTGCCGAACGGTGGGGAATGAAGAAAACCAATTAGCATAACGATGGTGTACAGAAGGTATTAAGTAATGACATATCAAGGGATTAGTAAGAGGGCAAAGTAAATTGCGACTGCTATTCATGACCAAACCAAGTATTTCTTCGCCAATTGATCAGTCGAAAATATTGCATATTTTAACCGGCAATTTCCTTATCATTTGCATCCATATAGAAGTGTACGGTATTCATAATTCACATATTAGCAAATCGGTCGCAAAATATCAGATTACATGTATTCGACCTTAAAACCGGCATTTCTAGGGAAATTGACTGCATTACATTACATAGCATATTTTTCATATCTTGCAACCCCTGTTTCGAAGTCTATGCAGGAAGAGAGATGCTTGCTCGATCATTACATCGCTCGACCATTACAATTGCTCGTAAACTCACTCAACTCAAATCTGGTATCAACACATAAGGGAAACTGAAATTCTAAACATCAGAGAAAAGCCCAAACAGAAGTACCAAGCAGCAGAAGAAGGCACAGATCCCAAGGCCAACAATGCGCGGCGGAAGCGCGGCATATAGGCACATTGTGCGGCGGTTGCGCGGCGGGCCCAGTAACTCAGCTCCTCAAATTTCACCAAAACTCCTGTTTCAGTTTCCACTGCTCAGAAATGCTCACAAACTTCCAGAATATCCCAGATACTTCCTCCAGATCAGCAAACACCCAAACTAGCCTAATCTTTCTAGAACTTTCCCTAAACCCTAGCTTAAACCCTAAGCTAACTCCTAACAAACTCCTTCTAGAAACCCTTCAACAAATTTTGGGAGGGAAAATTCTAATTCAAATCTAACCTAGGGTTTGGGAGTCTATAAATATGACCCTAGGCTCATCATTTAAAAATATATGATTCAACCTTGATTGAAGTTTAGAAAATCAATCTCTTTCTTCATCCCCTCTTCCTCAAGTTTAGTGAGAGAGCTTGTAGGAAACCCTAACCCTAAATCCAACCACAATTCAAGATCTTGAGTGCAAGCCAAGCAAGATGCCTTCAACCCTTTTATGAGCCGAGCCGATCTTCAATCGGGCAAGAGATCAAAGTAGATCCACGATCCACGGAGACGAGCGAAGCCGAGTCAACGATCGATTTCTTCTTCTTGTAGATTCTTGAAAGAATGTATTGAAATTGTTGATTAAATAAAAGGTGATATTCTTTTATCTTGTTTTCTTTAAATTCCGCATCATGTTATCATTCCTATTCTTGAATATTGTCCTTGTGGTGATGTGTGAATAAAACTCCGCTCGTCGGGGAGTCGAAACGATCTTTAGTATGATTATGTAACAAATTTGTAATCGATTCTTGAATCCCACGAGTTTGTAAACCCTAGCAAGTTCAAGAATCGACGACCCAATTCGTTGCGATGCTTTCTTGATCGACATCGCTCGAGATTGGGGAGTTCCGATCGTTTCTTGGAATTGCTAGAGGCTAGAATATAAATGGTATCCTCGAAAGAATAAGGGTTAAGAGATGAAACCCTAATTTCATCAAGAAAACCCTAACTCTCGTCGATTACCATTGATCTAGTATCAATTCTTCGAAGGACAAGAACACGAAACCCTTTAGATTACATCACGTCTAAAGATCCGATCGACTCCTACGAGCCTCTCTTATATTCTTGATTGTTGATTGGAAATATTATCAAAACAACCGATTCTTGATTGTTTATAGTTTCTTGATTCTTGAGTAAAGGATAGTGACACTCGAATACAAATCACATCTTGAATCATGTTTTCGTTTATTGTTGCCTAACATTTCATTTCAAACGTATCATAATACAATTGAATTGCACAATCCCTGTGGACGATCCGCACTCATTCATTAACTACATCCGACACCGTGGTTTGATTGCGGTCAATATAATTTTTTGATTGTCGTTACTTTTTACATATACACGTCAGGAAAATATTCCAATCAAAATGGCGCCGTTGCCGGGGATCATTTGAATTGATACTTTTACATCCAATCAAGAAATTTATAACAATCAAATGGCGCCGTTGCCGGGGATCGCGCTAATTCATTTGCATTTATAGTTTGAAGTGAAAGAATTATTACGTTCTACTTCTTGAATTCAAAATTCGTACAAACTCTTACACGTGTGTTGTGATTTGATTGCAAGGTGATCTGGAGCATTCTGTTCTGTGGAAAAATTTGTTTGAATATACCAGAGAGCTGTAGACAGCAACAGGAGCTTGCTGAAGAAAACTTGTACACTGTTCCCATCATCCAGCCGCGGAAGAGCCGCATATACATGCATTTTGCGGCGGAAGCGCCGCAGTATTGGGAGTTCTCTGTGGTATTTTTCTGCAGGTGATTTCTGTCTCTCTCCTCTCACCCTTTTTAGCTCCAATTAACCCTTTGCTGCAGGATTCTTTGCAAATAAATCGCAGCGCGCAAAAGCAAAAATAAAATTGTGTGTGATTTTGATTTCTTGGTTGTTTGCATTCTAATACGGAAATTTAAGGGGCACGGCCAAATCCAAATTAGGTGGGGATTTCATTACCCTTCCTAGGCCCCGAAAATCGTCAAACTTGCATCCGCATTACCTCCATTAACTAAAAGAAATCTAGAGAAGACTCTAAGAACTGTCGCGCTCAATAGGACAAGAGAAGGTCGTGGGTAATTCATTGCTTATCCGCGTTTTCTTGTGGTGCCTAAGGCGAGTGTGTCTAAGGCTAGTGGTTATTAATTAGGTCCACTGTAGTGGTGGTTCCTTCCCACTTACCTGGCACTTATCCGGCCACAGGGGGACAAAGAGGCAGTGGAGGATTCTATCCTGCGGCTTGTCTTTTGGCAGTTAGGAGCGGTCTAGAGATCGGACCTAGGTGACCATTAGATTCTAGGGTTTGTGTGCTGCATTTGTTTTGTCGCATCATTTTTTCAAAATCCGTCCCTTTTTCAAAGCAAACACCGCATTCATTCATCCCTAATTATAAGTCAACGCTGCCACTTGTACTAACCCTTTTTAGTGCAAGATAGGCTGGACACGGGATTCTAGTGCCCGTTTAGTCCGCGTACCTCCTATCGACTCCGAAGTCGATAATTCTCCATTTACCTTTTCTTTACCCACTACCACACCCACACCGATGGATCCGAATCCATCAAATTTCTTTAACCCTAATCTGCCACCGTCCGTTGGTGCGCAGGATCCTACTCCACCCCACATTTCTCTCCAGGAAAGATGCTATCCACATAGAGGTCCTCTTTCGACCTGCTTATCCACACCACCAGCCAAAGGGGACAACTTTGAAATAAAGCCCCAGTATATCAATCTTTTACCCAAATACCACGGACTCGAGACCGAGGACGCTTACGTTTTCATTACCAAATTTGAAAACGTATGCGCAATGATGGGTACGTCACAACTTTCAGTGGATGCGATGCGTCTACGACTTCTTCCATTTACTTTGTGCGATATAGCCGAGAAGTGGCTATATAACACCACCGCACACTCTATTACGAATTGGGAAGAATTCGTCGCCGCATTCCTTAAGAAATTTTACCCAGTCCAAAAGACGGCTCGAATCCGTAGCGAACTGAACCAATTTGCCCAGCTCCCTGCCGAACCATTTTCAAAATACTTTGAACGTTTCAAGGATCTATTGGTTCAATGTCCTCACCACGGCATCCCGAGATGGGAGCTTTGCCGAATCATATATGAGGGCAGTAACCCTAGCACTAAACAGAGCCTTGAAAACATGTGTCAAGGTACATTTATGACTAAAGATGACGGGGAAGCTTGGCGATACTTAGAAGAGTTCGCTGAAAAGTCACTAATTTGGGAGAGTGGAACACAACCATTGAATAGGGGTGGCGTACACCAAATAGATGTGTCCATAGGTGTCCGAGCTGAAATGGCAGCAATGCAAAAGAAGCTCGACGCTATGGAACACAAATTTGCAGCAGCTTCCCTAAACCCAATGTCACTCCCCAAAACTGTTTGTGGGTGCTGTTCTGATCCATCACATTTAACGGAAGAATGTCCATTAAACTCTGCGTTTCAAGGTCACGAGCATTCTAATGCCGCATTTCAAAGACCTCGAAACGATCCATATTCTTCCAGTTACAATCAGGGTTGGAGGAACCACCCGAATTTTGCTTGGAACCAAAACCAATCTCAAAACACGGTTCCAAACACGAATCAATTTCAACGGGCTCTTCCTCCACCACAACAGCAACCCCTACAACTCACTCAGCACCCCTACCCGTCACAAAATTTCCAAAATCAGGGCAACACTCCTGCACAGTCTAATCCTATGCAGCCCTGTTCTGACGAGTTCTCTCAATTCACTCAAACCATGAAATCACTTTTATCAAATTTCATGGATGTTTCGACTGAAGTTAGATCTTCCGTCAGTGAAATAAAGAAAAACTCAGCGTCCCAAGCTGAGAGTATTCGCACGATGGAAGCTGAAATCGCACGCTTAAAAGCCGAAATGAGTGCGAGAGAAAAAGGGAAACTTCCCTCTCAACCCCTACAGAATCCTGGGCATTACAATGTAAATGCCATTACAACGTTGAGATCGGGAAGAGTGCTGAACAATCATGTCGGGGAAGATATTGATAATACTGAAAATCATATCAACACCCCGGCTGAGTCTTTCCCACATACACACACTTCACCTTCTGATCCTTCTTCTTCTACCAAACCACCTTCGCACGAGCCTATTCTCCATTTCCCTTTAGGCTCAACACCTTCACCCAACCCTTATAGTTCTCCACAGACGGTCCCCACACCTCCTTCGGGACCTCGTCTACCCCCCTTTCCTTCTCCTATGATGGACCCCGCGCTTATTGCGAAAGCACCTTACCCGAACCGGTTAAGGGCTAATAGAACGAGTCCTCATATGGAGAAAATTTTAGAGATGTTCAAACAGGTTAACATCAATATCCCTCTCTTAGATGCGATTCAGCAAGTCCCCGCTTATGCGAAGATTCTTAAGGACTTGTGCACTAGGAAGAGGAAGACCCAAGTGCCGAAGAAGGTCTTTATGTCTAATAACATCAGCACTGCTTTTATACCCCAGCTTCCAAAGAAAAGAAAGGACCCAGGTTGTCCTACAATATCGATTTCGATTGGGGGTAAAAACATAAATCGTGCTCTGTTAGACCTTGGCGCGAGTGTTAACCTGTTACCTTATTCTGTCTATGAGCAATTAGGGATTGGAGAGCTGAAACCTGCTCATTGCACTCTCCAGATGGCAGACCGATCTATCACCAAACCAAGGGGTGAATTAGAGGATGTGTTAATAAAGGTCGGGGAATTTGTTTTCCCTGTAGACTTCATTGTGCTCGACACACATCCTGTAGCAAACCCCCGGGGCCAAATTCCGGTGATTCTAGGTCGTCCTTTCCTTGCCACTTCCAACGCTGTTATAAACTGTAGAAATGGTTCAATGAATTTATCATTTGGAAATATGACCATTGAACTAAATATCTATAGAGTTGGAAGTCAGCCGTCAGAACCTAGTGCTCATATTTTAGATGTGTGCTCTGTCCATGAGATCGCTCCCGATAGTTGTGGAGCTGAGGATCTTTGCTTGACTGATCTCGATGACATTAGCACATCTCTGTTTGATTTCACACATGATCTTAGTGAGGACACTTTAGCTACACATGAGTCCTGCACTTCTGACTTTTCTCCACCCGAGTCTGTATCTTTCACAGGCTCTGAGCTTCTTTGTAGATCCAAAAATCAATCTATGACCCTTCCTTCTATCATTTCTCCGCCTGAGTTAGATCTCAAAGTTTTACCTTCTCACCTGAAATATGCATATCTTGGTGAGAACGAGTCATTACCGGTTATCATTTCCGCTTCTCTTGCATCAGAGCAAGAGAATGCCCTTTTATCGGTATTGAGATCTAACAAAGAGGCGTTTGGTTGGAGTATGGCGGACATCAAAGGGATTAGTCCCTTGATAGTTGAACATCATATACATGTGATGGATGATGCCAGACCGACCCGAGAACCACAGAGACGGTTGAATCCCGTCATGAAGGAAGCTGTCATGAAAGAAATCGTCAAGTGCTTAGATAGTGGTATTATATACCCGATCTCCGATAGCCAGTGGGTGAGTCCTATACATATCGTTCCTAAGAAATCCGGCATCACAGTTATCACAAATGAGGCGAATGAGTTGATTCAAACACGCACCCAAACTGGGTGGCGTGTATGCATCGACTATAGAAAACTCAACGCTGCTACGAGGAAAGTTCATTTTCCTCTACCATTTATTGATCAAATGCTGGAACGCTTAGCGGGACGAGAGTTTTATTGTTTTATGGACGGTTACTCAGGCTACAATCAGGTCCCCATCGCCAAAAAGGATCAAGATAAAACCACTTTTACTTGTCCTTTTGGTACCTTTGCTTACAGTCGCATGCCCTTTGGGTTATGCAATGCTCCCGCTACCTTTCAGCGGTGTATGATGGGGATATTCTCTGATATGGTAGAGAATTTTTTGGAGATCTTTATGGACGACTTCTCGATTTTTGGAGACTCTTTTTCTGATTGCCTAGCGAATCTTGACGCTGTTCTTACTCGTTGCAAAGAGAAGAACTTGACATTGAACTGGGAAAAATGCCATTTTATGGTCCAAGAAGGAATAGTCCTTGGACATGTCATTTCACAGAAAGGCATTGAGGTTGACAGAGCTAAAGTAGATGTCATTCACAACCTGCCTCATCCCAAAAGCGTCAAAGATATTCGTTCTTTCCTTGGCCATGCGGGCTTTTATAGGAGATTCATAAAGGACTTTAGCAAAATTGCTAGACCTTTAACACTACTCCTGGCCAAGGATACGACCTTCCATTTTGACTCGGATTGCGAGACAGCTTTCGACTCACTTAAACACTCACTCACTTCAGCCCCCGTTTTATCATCACCAAATTGGGACTACCCCTTTGAGCTGATGTGTGACGCATCTGATTTTGCAGTAGGTGCAGTCTTAGGACAGCACATTGATAAGATGCCACACGTGATTTACTATGCTAGTAAGACCTTGAATGATGCGCAAATCAATTATACAACCACCGAGAAAGAGCTTTTAGCGGTTGTATTTGCGTTAGAAAAATTCAGGCCTTACTTAATCGGCTCACCTATAGTTGTATATACTGACCATTCCGCTTTAAAACATCTTCTGGCGAAGAAAGATGCAAAAGGTCGACTAATACGTTGGATCCTACTTTTACAAGAATTTGATCTTGTTATCAAAGATAAGAAAGGATGTGAAAACGTAGTAGCTGACCACCTTTCACGCATCGTTTCTTCCCCTGTGACCCTACCGATCAATGACTCATTCCCTGACGAACAACTCTTGAGCATATCCGCTGAACCATGGTTCAGGGATATTGTGAACTATCATGCCACGGGACTTATACCGAGCGATTGGTCAAAACAGGACAAATACCGTTTTCTTTCCCAAGTAAAACACTTTTACTGGGACGAGCCTTATTTGTTTAAATATTGTCCTGATCAGATCATTCGCCGGTGCGTCCCGAATGAAGAGTTCAAGAGTGTTCTTTCATTTTGTCATGATCAGGCTTGTGGGGGTCACTTTGGTCCTAGAAAGACAGCGGAAAAGGTTTTGCAATGTGGATTTTATTGGCCGACCTTATTCAAGGACGCATTTGAGTATTGCAAAACCTGTACACAATGTCAGTATACGGGTAGAATATCCCAGAGGAATGAAATGCCTCAGCAACCCATTCTGGTTGTTGAAATGTTTGATGTTTGGGGCATTGATTTTATGGGTCCTTTTCCCAACTCCTTTGGGAATCTGTACATTTTGCTGGCGGTTGATTATGTCTCAAAGTGGGTAGAAGCCATTCCATGTCGCACTAATGACAGGAAAGTTGTCATTAAGTTCTTGAAAGAGAATATATTTTCGCGATTTGGACACCCACGCGCTATCATTAGCGATAATGGGACGCACTTCTGCAACAGATCTTTCGAGACTCTGATGCGAAAATACTCAATCAACCACCGTCTTTCTACACCCTATCATCCCCAAACAAGCGGGCAGGCTGAGATCTCAAACAGACAAATCAAACTTATCCTGGAGAAAACTGTTGCTAAAAATAGAAAAGATTGGTCGACCAAATTGACGGATGCTCTTTGGGCATTCAGGACTGCATATAAGACCGACCTAGGAATGTCTCCATATAGGATAGTTTTTGGTAAAGCATGTCATCTACCTGTTGAAATAGAGCATAAAGCATTGTGGGCTATAAAGGAAATAAATTTTGATCTAAACCTTGCTTGCAACTTTCGGAAGCTGCAACTTAACGAGCTAAGCGAACTCCGCGATGAAGCTTATGATAATGCTGTAATCACAAAGAATAGGACTAAGGTTTTTCACGATAAAAGCATTTTAAGGAAAACATTTTTACCTGGTCAACAAGTCCTTCTTTATGATTCACGTTTACACCTTCATGCGGGTAAGCTCCGATCTCGTTGGAAGGGACCTTTTGTTGTGCGGTCTGTATTCCCGCACGGGGCTGTAGAAGTAGAAAATGTTAAAAACGGCACAGTTTTCAAAGTAAATGGATATAGACTAAAGCCGTATTTTTCCACTGACCCCACGGAGGAGCTCTTGTTCTTACAAGAGCCAGTTTATTTGGATTAAAATTCCTCTGTCTCATCTTCATATCCTGTATATCATTGCATCATCTTTTGAATGAAGGTGAGTGAAAGATAAGTTTGGGGGAAGTTCTTCACTTATATATTTTGCCCCCACTAATAATTCCTCCCAGATTTACAGGTTTTTGTAGGTATAGCTGTCGGCAACAGTGAGGACACTGTTGAAAACAAGTTTGGGGGAGGTTTGTGCTTATTTTCGCATCATTTGCATATCATCTGCATAAGCACAAAACATTTGTTTAGAAAAATCTATAAAAATTGAAAAATTTTCAAAACCCATAAAAATTTAAAAATTTTCAAATATAAAAATAATTTTAATATTTACACTTTTTGTATATAAATAAGATAATGAAAGTTTAGATAGTGAAAAATTGCATCCATGAGATTAGAAAAATTTTAGAAAACTAAGAAAATTAGAAGTTTTCTTATACGAACTAGTAATAAGTAGTTATGAGCCGTTGTCCCAAGGGTTAGTAAGATGAAGGACGTCACTAATCTGAGGATAAAAATAAGTCTGAAAAATAGTTTCTATTCTGGAAGCCAAACATTTTGAACGTGGCTACCCTGCTATTCGCACTTACACACGTCTTGAAGCCTGGGATAGTAGAGGATACCTTGAAATGCTCTTGTCTTAAAGCCGATGTATAAAAAAAAGGGTATAAAAAAAAATGGTGAGAAAAATGGATACTGGTTTTGTTATCACCAAGGGCAATAAAAATATATAGCAAAAGGGTGCTTCTTCACCTAGTGCCCCAAGGTCAACTGGTCTGGGAGTCACTGCTATGCCTGAGGTGGTGCAAGACGAGGAAAATACACCAAGCATGCAAGCACATTAGTAATCGGTCGGTTAGTACCTCAAGAAGTATTAACGGTCGCATGAAAGTGTGTAAGCAATCTCGTTTGCCAAGAAGTACTGAGGCTGATGGGCAAGGGTATGATAGCTTGAATTGAATTCTCCGGGTGTAGGGATGTCTTTACACACACGCAGGGTGATATGATCGATGTTTGGAATAAAGATAGGAATGAAGAATAAGACGATGTTTTATTGAGGGAGGACGTGATTTCTAACATCTTTTCATGACCATTAAGATAGGGCTCATGACAACCGAAAAGCTAGCTTAGTTGGAAACCCTAATTTTCAAAGCTTTTCTTTTACAATTCTCTTCTTTAAATGTAATATTCATGATCTTGCTTTTATTATTGGATTTTGTGGGTGCAATCCGCTGAAAACCCTCAGGAGACAACACTCCTCCTACTAGGGACACCTAGAAGTTTAAAGGCTTGTTGCACATGCTCAGTGCAATCGTGTTGCCTACGAAAGTGTGCTAGTTAGTTTTTCTCTTTCTTTATTTTCTCCTTCTCTCTTTTTAATAAAACATTCTCTCGAGACGATCGAAATTAAGTTTGGGGGTATTTGATCAGTCGAAAATATTGCATATTTTAACCGGCAATTTCCTTATCATTTGCATCCATATAGAAGTGTACGGTATTCATAATTCACATATTAGCAAATCGGTCGCAAAATATCAGATTACATGTATTCGACCTTAAAACCGGCATTTCTAGGGAAATTGACTGCATTACATTACATAGCATATTTTTCATATCTTGCAACCCCTGTTTCGAAGTCTATGCAGGAAGAGAGATGCTTGCTCGATCATTACATCGCTCGACCATTACAATTGCTCGTAAACTCACTCAACTCAAATCTGGTATCAACACAGAAGGGAAACTGAAATTCTAAACATCAGAGAAAAGCCCAAACAGAAGTACCAAGCAGCAGAAGAAGGCACAGATCCCAAGGCCAACAATGCGCGGCGGAAGCGCGGCATATAGGCACATTGTGCGGCGGTTGCGCGGCGGGCCCAGTAACTCAGCTCCTCAAATTTCACCAAAACTCCTGTTTCAGTTTCCACTGCTCAGAAATGCTCACAAACTTCCAGAATATCCCAGATACTTCCTCCAGATCAGCAAACACCCAAACTAGCCTAATCTTTCTAGAACTTTCCCTAAACCCTAGCTTAAACCCTAAGCTAACTCCTAACAAACTCCTTCTAGAAACCCTTCAACAAACTTTGGGAGGGAAAATTCTAATTCAAATCTAACCTAGGGTTTGGGAGTCTATAAATATGACCCTAGGCTCATCATTTAAAAATATATGATTCAACCTTGATTGAAGTTTAGAAAATCAATCTCTTTCTTCATCCCCTCTTCCTCAAGTTTAGTGAGAGAGCTTGTAGGAAACCCTAACCCTAAATCCAACCACAATTCAAGATCTTGAGTGCAAGCCAAGCAAGATGCCTTCAACCCTTTTATGAGCCGAGCCGATCTTCAATCGGGCAAGAGATCAAAGTAGATCCACGATCCACGGAGACGAGCGAAGCCGAGTCAACGATCGATTTCTTCTTCTTGTAGATTCTTGAAAGAATGTATTGAAATTGTTGATTAAATAAAAGGTGATATTCTTTTATCTTGTTTTCTTTAAATTCCGCATCATGTTATCATTCCTATTCTTGAATATTGTCCTTGTGGTGATGTGTGAATAAAAATCCGCTCGTCGGGGAGTCGAAACGATCTTTAGTATGATTATGTAACAAATTTGTAATCGATTCTTGAATCCCACGAGTTTGTAAACCCTAGCAAGTTCAAGAATCGACGACCCAATTCGTTGCGATGCTTTCTTGATCGACATCGCTCGAGATTGGGGAGTTCCGATCGTTTCTTGGAATTGCTAGAGGCTAGAATATAAATGGTATCCTCGAAAGAATAAGGGTTAAGAGATGAAACCCTAATTTCATCAAGAAAACCCTAACTCTCGTCGATTACCATTGATCTAGTATCAATTCTTCGAAGGACAAGAACACGAAACCCTTTAGATTACATCACGTCTAAAGATCCGATCGACTCCTACGAGCCTCTCTTATATTCTTGATTGTTGATTGGAAATATTATCAAAACAACCGATTCTTGATTGTTTATAGTTTCTTGATTCTTGAGTAAAGGATAGTGACACTCGAATACAAATCACATCTTGAATCATGTTTTCGTTTATTGTTGCCTAACATTTCATTTCAAACGTATCATAATACAATTGAATTGCACAATCCCTGTGGACGATCCGCACTCATTCATTAACTACATCCGACACCGTGGTTTGATTGCGGTCAATATAATTTTTTGATTGTCATTACTTTTTACATATACACGTCAGGAAAATATTCCAATCACCAATCCTAAATCTCCTTTGTATTTCTCCAGAACACTCCGTGTCACTACGAAAATCAACAGTTTATTGGATACTCCATCGTATGGTTATATACGAACTCGAAAGGAACTTGTTCCAGTTCGGGGATGGATTCTGGTTCAGGAGAAATAGGAATAAGGTTTATTCGGTTGTCTTTTATCTTCACATTCTCTCGCATTGCGAGTGCTCCTAGGATTAGGACAGTACACCCATTATGCTTATTGGATAGTCTTCTTTCAAACCATAGGCTGGTGCCGAGCGGTAGGGAAGGAAGAAAACCATTTGGCCTAAAGGGGTATGCACAAGGTAATGACTAAAGACATATATAGGGATTTGGAGAGATGGCAAAGAAATATACGGTTACAGTTGTGAATCTGATAATGGAAGAGGCTTTACAAGGAATACCAGGATACCCCTTCGAAACATTTCAATGTTTCAGTTTCACTGTGTACTGTTAAAGGAAAACTGATTTCCCGATTAGATACTTACTCCAGGGTATGTATTTACCAGGTATGATTCTCACATCTGTATGGTTTTACAGATGGTGAGTGGGAGTAAGTTATTGGGAATTGGGTGATCATCCTCATTATATCGGGATTCGTTGTAATCGGTGATATTTGAGGAAGTCACCTGGGTTGTTTGCCGGACGACAAATATTTGGTTTTGAATATCCGCTGTAATGCACCAATTTCAAATTGATATATCTATACGTCTATTTTCATAGAGTGAGATATACCTTTTTGAAATTATGTCTATGACATTTACCTATATCAGTGGATGGTTAGGTAAGGAGCATTAAACAGCGGTGTAATTCTTCTTAACCATAGGTACAGTTTTCAGCCTACGACAACAGGGATTGAGTTATCAGACTCAAGGGACTTATACAGAGTATTGTATGTTGTCCAGTGTCCATTAGGACAGAGAGGTTGGTACTCGTACTAGATTCTGTTTACTTGTGACTTCTCTGGTTCTTAGACATGTGTTTCGTAGAAACACAAGGTCTGAGTTCTGAGAAGTTATAGGTATAAGAATAGAGTAGAGAAACAGGTGTTGCAAGTATCGGGATTTTTCAAGGTGATCGAAGATGTAGATACTTGTGTGTTGTATTCAGTTGATAGTAATGATTAAGAGAACTTGCTTCTCTTTCAGGTTACTCATAATTGGAAGCATTCCTAAGTTGAGTAACGCTGATCGGCCTCTTTCCATTTAGTTGACATGCACTGGAGACAGCTGCATGATTTGAATCTGGTTCAATTAAATCAGTGCCTCTGTTTCTGTATTGGATATAGAATAGTTCATATCTTGATATTGTTAAGGTACGGGGAGTTGTCCGGCTTATGCTTAAAACCAGACTCTGGATAACTCAAGGCACGTTTCTGTAATAGCTGTTTGTGGGTTGACCCGGGCTATGACGAGGGTTGATTTTCTACCATCTGGAAGATCAATAGTGATATTGTTCTTGACTCGCCACAGTTTTAACAAAAATGGATTTTTTCAGAAAACAGTAGTGGGAGTATGGTAGAACTGGAAGTGATTCTAGAACCGCAAACGATTACTGAAAATTTGATAAGAACCTAAAGATTCAATCTGGTTTGACATTCCATTGGCCTCTCCGCAGATACGGTGGGTAACCTCAGGCACCCGAGAGGTACTCCGGTAGCCTCAAGGACGGTGGCAGGGAGGTTCTTGTTTACCCAGACTTTCCATTGCTGTTGTTCCAGACTGTGAGACCCGGAAGGAGGATGAGTATAGCGTCGTTCTAAACTAGCTTTAGAAGTGTACGTTTATATGACTCTGCCAGAGGGTTGTCATAGTCAGTGGGAGCAGCGGAAGCATAGTGGACAAGTGGCTTATGTCTATTTATAAACTAAAGCAGATGTAGCGGAGATAGATCATCTATTTCTGACGTGACAGTCATAGGTTTGACTTCATCAGAATAGGGGATGGATCTGTTGAGAAGGTAGTAGGGTATGATGTCCTGGTATTTGGATGACATACACAGAGTAGGAAGTGAAATTCCTATACTACGATCGGTTATACATTGGTCGTCACACAGTGGTTTCTCCGCATAGGAATGGATATTATATCAGACATTCTGGTTACTAGATCTATAGATCTAGATTTGGGTGGTTTCCCAATCAGGGTACTTAGACAGCATTATAAGAGTATTTAGAATGGATGACTCCAGGCACGGTTGTGTACCTGCAGATGATGGAGTCACCCTCTCTAAAGGTGTCTTATAGACTAAAATGGAGAGGGATGTGCATGATTGACAGATCACTTGCTTAAGTAATTGAGTCAATCATGAGATGTCAAGTACCACACCAGATGTTGTTTTTGCAATAGATGCAATAAGTTAATATTGATCCAATCCTGGAGAAACAGCCAGAAGCAGTTTTAGAACATAAGTGGATGTTCTAGGGATATGATAACGACAGTCTCTTTTGGAAGACGGTTATCATTCCAGGCTTCCAAGGTGACCTGGATGACAGAGAGGTTGTCAGAGTTATAGTTTTCCCTCTGACGAGGGGCAGTAGTTTGGACAGGTGGTCCAAGGGGATACTGAGGGAGGCATGACGCAGGATACTGATTAAGTTCAGTCGACGATACAGTCTAAGAAGTTTGGATTTGGACTTCATTTATGAGCTAGGTCTCATCAGACATCCAGACACATTCTAAGACAGGTATTGCTCATTTCGGGAGATGGCTGTCTCCGCGAACTTGAGATATAGAAAGATATAGAAAGAAACATCAAAGCGGATCCACTCGCTGAGGCTATTCCTCGAACGCAATACTTTCGCAGACGGGTTTTGTGAGACTGATTAGTAGAGGAGTTGGGTGTTCGGTATCACACGGGTTGTGAGTATGCGACATCGCAATAATTATCCTTGAGTGCAAGTGGGAGATTGCTGGAGATAGTGCCCTCAGAGTCAATTATTGGATCACAGGCACGTGATTGCAATGATTGAGGGAGGACCTGTCCCAGTAGGACAGTCTTACTCAAATGATAGTATACTATCTGGTTTATCTTTATCATCGTGTACTGCTTTAGGTGACCTTACAGGTCGCTATTACACGTTAATAGAGCTCCTAGGATTTTTGCTTGACTGCCAGCAGTATGAGGGCGATCATATACGTGAGAGCTGGTAGTCTATAAGCACATCCTTAAAAGGTCCCTAGTCGTGGGAGTTTCGAGATAGGGCATCGATACTCCAGAGTAGACTAGTGTATACAGTCGAGACCCCGACGAGGGGCGGTGGCCGGTCTCACAAGCCACTGGTGTCAGTTGGTTCACCTAAGATGTATACAGGTGCTCATTCGGTTATGAGTACACCGGACAGGACTCGCCGGGAACATGCTAGTTGGTCTTATACCTGACGTCAGATAGCGGTTCCCTGGTGACATGTGTACAGGTTAGTTCATCGACCTGAGGATCGTCATTTGTCTCGTGTGAGTTCCCACTGTACTTTGATTACTACCCTACCACGCTCAAAGGAGACGTGCAAACAGGTTTTAGTTGGGTACAGTCCCGAGCCACATGGAGGCAGTGAGCGGATCTTCAGGGGTTCGTCTCTCCCGGTATTGGGGGTGAGGTCGCGCTGTGTCTAGGAGAGCCATTACACGAAGTCCTTGGCCAAGGCAGGAGATTTACTGGTAGGTATTCCAGTAGTATCTCAGGGTGTTCTGGGCTACACTCCGACACGACTTGTACCGCTTTTGGGGGTCTGACTTTTACCAACCCCCTAGGCCCGCCATGCGATGCTCATAGACGAACGGACCGGACTGTACGGATATTGTCACTGATAGGCTCAATAGGGTGTCAGGATGAGTTTGCTCATCGACGTCCCTTTTGGTCAATAGCTGGTAGCCCGTCACGTATGGCTAATACCTCTGACGTGCTAGTGGTTGAATCCACAGCCATAGTATTGACGAGTCTTTAGAGTCCCCCACAAAACAGTTGCTCAAGTTTTGGGCAAAACGCTGTAGCGGCCGTATGGAGATATGGAAGGGTTCAATCAGATACGTGCGGTATTGCACGGATCACGATCGGACGGTTTATACTAGCGGGCTTTGGTTTAAGTCGGATCCTAGTATAGTACAGTGTAGATTTTGTCTCATTGCATTTGTATTCGGTCGGAATACAAATGCGGGTATGTATATACAGTAGCGGGGTTTTCCTGTAATTTATTACGGGATCAATTTTTTGGAGTTGCCAGTTTGTTTTCCGTTTCGGCCATATTTCTTTGTATCTTTCATTGGCTGAAGATTGGTGGAGGAGGGCTTATTTGCATTTGTGCAAATAAGCATTTTGGAGGGTGGTCTTTGCATATTATTGCTTCATGATGGTTGCACCCTCATTTGACTTTACTTGGATAATCATTGCTTGCCTTTTTTATTCATCATGGTTTACTTTTGGAGTCATCATGCTTGATGATGATGGTTGGTTATGATGAGGGAGTGTGGTTTGCTTTTTGACTTGATGATCTATCATTCCTTTTTCCTTGTATGATTGATCCACACCCCCCTTGACTTCATTCCGCATCCATTCACAAGCAAGGGGGCCGGCCATTCCCTAAGGGGCTGTCCCAATTTTTGGGTGAGGTGATGGTTCTCTTTTGAGCTTGAAAAACTCCCTTTTGTTCATCACAAAAGTTTGCACCTACTTCTCCACCATTATGGCAACTTCTTTAAACCCCATGAGACCAACAGCACTACATTATTCTACAGCAATTCTTGGACACGTCGACTCGCCAACTTTGTGCCCGAGTTGCCTCGGTCCAGAGGTGGGAGCCCGTAAAAGAAGCCGGCGATGTGGTGCCCTTCCGGCGAGGAGGTGAAGACCGGAGATTCCGCGAGGAGATCGGGACGGCGACGAGAAGACCGAAGGACACGTATCGCTCGGTATATCTCTCTACCCTTTCTTTAGTTAGCTAGAATTAGTTTAATGGCCCGATCCGGGATTTTTGTGCGCGGTGGTGCCGGTTCAAGTTTTAAAGTAAATTATCATTTCCGCATTTTGGCCTCGTTCCGACGGTCGGGGTGCCGCTGTGCACTTACAGTTTTAACGTCCATCTGCCAGATTTCATTATCGTAGTGAGCAGCAATAGCAAGTAGGATCCGAATGGATTTAAGCATGGCTACGGGAGAAAAAGTCCCGTCATAGTCCAAACCTGGTCTTTGACGAAAACCCTTCGCCACAAGTCTTGCCTTATTGGTCTCTACCTGCCCATCTACACCAATCTTTCTTTTAAAGATCCATTTGCACCCCCACCGGTTTTACCCCAGGGGGTACAACGTCCAAAGTCCATACTTTGTTGGTGTACATAGACTCCATTTCGGATCTCATGGCATCCAGCCACTTCACAGAGTCTCCACTCGTGATAGCTTGCTGAAAGCTGGTAGGATCATCATCCTCTATGATGCAGTCTTCTCTGTCACCATCAATGAGGAAACCGTAGTACCTCTCAGGTGGGCGAGAAGTCCTACCAGACCTACGGAGTGGTCGAGATTCCTCAGTTTCTATTGCAACAGCCGGTTCAACCAAGTCGTCATTTGTAGTTTGTGTTTCTAGAACCTCTTCTAAATCTACCATATTGCCATCAGCTTTATCTGTGAAAAACTCTTTTACCAAGAATGTGGCATACTGAGAAACAAACACCTTTTGTTCCTCCTTGTGGTAGAATAGATATCCATAAGAATTCTTTGGATACCCCACAAAATTACACATGACCGACCGTGTCTCGAGTTTGTCCGGATTCTGCTTTTTAATATAGGCCGGACAACCCCAAATCTTAATTCTCTTAAGAGATGGTCTCTTCCTATGCCATATCTCATATGGTGTGGTAGACACGATTTTGGTTGGGACCCTGTTCAGTAGAAACGCTGCAGTCTCCAATGCATGCCCCCAAAATGAGACGGGTAACTCAACATCAATCATCATGGATCGGACCATATCTAATAGGGTCCGATTCCGTGGTTCAGACACACCGTTGTGTTGTGGTGTGTAAGGAGGAGTGAGCTGAGAGAGAATCCCATTCTCTTTTAGGAAGTTTGCAAATTCTGTACTGAGGTACTCCCTACCTCGATCTGATCGAAGCATTTTGATACTCAAGCCGGTTTGTTTTTCTACTTCGAGTTTATATACAGTGAATTTCTCGAAAGCTTCGGATTTGTGCTTTAATAAAAATACATGACCGAATCTTGAGAAATCGTCAGTGAAAGTAATGAAGTATGAAAAACCGCCTCTAGCATGTGTAGACATTGGCCCACATACATCACTATGTATGAGGCCTGGGAGCTCGGTAGCTCTTTCTCCGTGTCCGGTAAACGGAGTTTTGGTCATTTTACCCTTGATACAAGGCTGGCAAGTCGCATAAGTTTTATATTCAAAAGGGTTTAAATATCCATCTTTGTGTAACTTGTTTAGTCTTGTTTCATTAATATGACCAAGTCTACAGTGCCAAAGAAAAGCTTCATTTATTTCTGAAAGTTTTCTTTTATTAGTGTGTTGTATGCTGAAAACTGTGTGTTGATTTAGGACGTATATCCCGTTATTAAGCGTACCATACCCAACCAACATTTGATTCAGGTGAATGTTCATAACATTGTTCTGCAATACAAAATTATATCCTTCATTGTCTAACAAAGAAACGGATATTATATTACAAAGCATACTTGGTACAAAATAACATGGGTTCAAAACCAATATACACCCAGACGGCAACCCGAAATGATACTCTCCCACTGCGACTGTATGTACATTGGAACCATTTCCAACGCGGAGAGTATGGTCACCTGTCTTCAAAACCTTGCTATTTCTCATCCCCTGCATGGAATTGCAAATGTGAGAACCTGAACCGGTATCTAATACCCAGGAAGCAGAGTTTATTGAAAAACAGTTTTCCGTCACAAACACACCTGAAGCGGAAGCATCCTCATGCTTCTTCTTGAGATTTAAGTACTCCGTGCAGTTGCTCTTCCAATGTCCTATTTTGTGGCAGTGAAAACATTCCCCTTTCCCCGATTCTCCGGCTTTGGACTTGTCCTTCCCCTTAACCTTTTTAACTCCACCCCTAGGCTTGGTGGGCTTCTTCTTCATCTTTCCCTTGGCCTTAGCCTTTGGGCGAGAAGAGGAAGATTGCCCAACACTCAAAACGGGAGTTTTCACTGATTTCAGTGTGCTCTCTGCACTCCTTAACATATTAAGGAGTTCAGGTAGTTCCTTCTCCATGTTGTGCATATTGAAGTTAACTATAAATTGAGCAAAGGTGGAGGGGAGGGACTGTAGAATAATATCCGTATATTGTTCATTGTCCATCATCCATCCAAGGTCCTCAAGCTCTTCTATGAGAGCTATCATCTTCAGAACATGGTCTCCTACTGGTGTGCCAGGGGCCATTCGCATCTGAAACAATTTCTTTGATGCTTCGTATCGTAATACACTGGATTGCTCTCCATACAACTCCTTTGTATGGAGGAATATGGCATGAATGTCCATATTCTCGTGCTGCTTTTGATGTGTGTTATCCATCGATGCAAGCGCGAGGCATTTGGCCGTGGCACAGTCAGCGTCCCATGTCTTGCGGACTTCAATATCCGCAACTGAGGATTTTGGACCTGGGACGGGCGGGGCTGGAGCCGTGATGACATATGATACCTTATCATAAGCCAAGGCAATGTTCAGATTCCTCAGCCAGTCTTTATAATTGGTCCCAATCAGTTATTTTTATCTAGTAGAAGCTTGAGTCATGTCATGGGTATCTGCCATTAAGAGAGAGAAAAGAATACACTCAGCGAAAGCTCTTGCAAAGATCAGATTGGTTATTATCTTGTCTAATCGATGTCTCCCACTACTTTAATCAAGATTTTCTTTCAAACCTTAAAAGGAAAACTAGCCAGGATTAATTACAGTCTACAACTTCGCCAACCGTTCAGCCAGGCCAGTGTCGGTACTTGAGGAAGGTTCCCCGTGCTTTCGCACGGACCTAATTAAAGTAAACCTCATTTTCCCAGAGGCGTAGCCCCGTTAACACCTTTCTAGACACCTAATGGCTTAGCTAATTGTAAACTGCAAAACTCTCCTGCGAGCAACTATTGCCCACAGTGGGATCGGGATCCAACCATCATATGGAAAGTATGCAATCTCATTGCAAATTTCAACTATTGAAATTCCCGATGTGGTTCTTACCCCTAGTACCTATGACCTTAACTATGGTCAACAAATCATAAGTACTAGTCAAGTTCTACCCGTCATTTCTTGATTAATTAGACCCACTCACATGACCCTTAACTATGGTCAACAAAGTTGCATGAATGTCCTAATTAATCTGCATCATATGCAGTGTAGGAAGACATCACTTAGCTACCGTACACTACGCCTTAACTATAGTCAACAAACGTAGCACGAATACTAAGTACTCTACTTCCTAAAATGACGGAGGGTTGCGGATGATTTTTAAGAAAATCTTTAACGCTTTGAACTTGATATCGTCGTAGAATCAAATACTTTTCAAAAAGGAGTGTCTTGAGCTCCGCAGTTTTGAAATATAACTTTTTCATAAAGAGCCGAGTGGTTTTCAAATCCGATTCTACAACATCTTTTTAGGTTTATTTTCTTTATATTAATCATATTAATGTAGCCCCATCATTTAAGTCCTTAAGCCAATCACAGAAAAGAAACGAAAATACAACGTACGATTATGCCATCCGCATTCGCCGCAATGTTCCGTTATGCACCGTTAGGTTACTTAACTAACGGCATACCGGGACGGGACTAGCGCAGGTGTAAAACATAAGCAACGTCTACTATATATCTCATATATAATATATCATTCGTCTCAGATATCACATCACAGTATACAGGCGGCAGAAACACAGATATAATGTAGGATGTACTAGGATGTCCGTATTTAGTATTTAGCCAACATTAGAAAATACGGATTCCTCAGTCGTGATGAATAGCCAAGCCCACACCCCTAGACCCCTACGAGAGCGGCAAGCGACCCTACCAATTCTGGAGTTTAGGAGACCCGGTCTCGACTCCTCAAGATGGCCTCCCACTGAACCCCAGAACCCGGTCACTTGTGCTCCCCTCATTGGGTTTATCCTAATGCGGAAAAGTAAATAATATACAACACTGGTGGCATCAAGCTCAACCCGGAAGTGCCCCAAATAAAAGAATATTACATTACATTTGAATTTTACATGAATGAAAAGAAAACTCTCATCTCACATAAAAAAACCCTGGCTATTCAATCGCGACAATCCTGCACATCATATCTCAGCAACACATAATATCATATATCATCAACGTAAGTAAGTATGCGTACCCCGATTGTCGTTGATGTATGGCAACGAAACCGGCGATATGCGGCATACTACACTTACGGTCACAGAAAAGAAAGTGAAAAACTACAACATTTGGAATCCACAATCACTTTAGACATCGCAAATGCGAAATATCACATACTTCGCATTTCATGCCTAACTATATGAATTCCACATATTGTATCACATTCCAGATAAATAGACAGTATTAAATTTTCCGATTGAATAATCAAATACCCAAGATTTCCTTAATAGCTCAACACTTGAGCGGAGTTCAAAAATCCCGGAACATGTAACAGTAGCAGCGGTCCAGCCGTAGAAGGGTCAAGCCAACGCCTTACATGTGGCACGCCGTACTGCCCCAAACCCTAAGGTTTAGAGGCAGTTCAGACGGTCACATAATCGAGTTAAGGTTTGTGTTCTTCTAGAGGGTCCACAACGTTACTTGCACGTATTTCCGAAAGATTTAAACTCGAGAAAAATTCAACATTTGAAAGTTTTTCGTACCGGGAAAAAGTGAGTTAATGATATCCGTTCGAACTTTTTAATACTTTCTAAATTACCTGAAAAAAACATGAAATTAAATATTCCGATCGAATCAACGAATCCAAAACAATCCCCAGAACATTCAACACTTGAATCAGATTAAAAATACCTAAAAATATCTACAAGCAGGTAAGAAGATTACTGTACAAAAACGAGGCCATAAAGCATCTGTACGGCCGCGGATCCGCGGCCTAAGCAAGGTACGACCACGGTTCCGCGGCGATATGTACGGCTTATGGCGTCGGTTTTTACAGTATTTCTTATATTTACCTGCTGAATTTTTTAAGTATTTTTAATTCAGAAAATAACACAGTTTCAAAAAATGTCCAGAGAAGGGTCAAAATTCGTAATTTTTGGTTCGATCGGAGTTTTAACTTCGCCTAAGCGTCGCCTAAGGTTCTAGCTTGGCTCTGATATCATGAAGGGTTTTCTACAACACCACTACTAGGGTTTGGAGGCAACACACATGCCATATTTAAATTTTTTATGGTGCTAAAGAAACATTCTAAAGGATCATGCTAGAAAATTTAGGGCAACTTAACTTTAACATGAACACAAGTAGAAAAAGCTAGGGTTTTGAGAGTACAACCTTTGTAGCTCCCTACGCTAGACTCCTTGGCTACTTGAGGGTTGGAAAAAGGTCCGCTTAAGATCCTCTAGGTCCACGACGATCCATCCGGAGTCCTCTTTGTCTAAGCTTGAAGTTTCACTAGATCAAGAGAAGAAATGGAAGCTAACGCTCTACACTAATGGGCAAGACTAGTGTAGAATGGTGTTGTGGTTGGTTTTCTCACTTCAAAATCCTAACTTGATAACTCTTTTGCTCACTTGAGAAAACTAGAGAGCAAGAGAGAAAGGAGGAAGAAGATGATGGCTTATAAAATTCAAGATAATGATAAGCTACTTAAATAAAAATGAGAAAAGAGAATATATATATATTCTATCTCTCATTCTTAACCAAGGTTATAAAATATCTAGATATTATAGTTTGGAACAAAAATGACCATAGAAATTAAATCATGGTTAAACAAAAGGGTTAATGAAAGAATAAAATATTAAACCATGAAACAATTTCCATTTTCATTTTTCTTTTCCAAAAATAATATCCTTATATTTTATAAAGGGTGTGAGTCTTATATTGCCACCATCCACTATATCAACAATCATGATAACATGATGTATGCATGTATGTGTGCATGCACATCTATATGTGCATGAATAAGAATGAATGCATACATGCATGCATACAACAAAAAAGACAAGAAAGGATTTCAAGTGAGAAACTAATGGTCAATGATAAATCAACACTTGACTCAGCAACCCGGTCATATCACATACGACCCGACCAAAAGTAAACTGCCCGATTAATATACGGTATCTCATACGCGCATTTTAACCGGGTCCACGCACATATCACATATGCGCACCACATCGTTTCGCCTGGACTAGGCAACTCCATTGTGGGACTCTAAGACTCGCCAATACGCCGGCAGTGGGTGATGATCATATCAAACACCCCCAAGCCGCAAGCAGTCAGCTAAACGTAACGGCCACCCGGGTATTGAGCGATCAGAAGAAAAACAAGCGAACCTGTCACAACTCCCGTCGAGCCAACCGGCAACACTACCGTACAGTCCGGTCTCTTCGTCAGATATGCTGCATATCGAGTCTAGGGATGGTAACGTCGACCCTAATAACTCAATAAGTCATGCCGATGAATGGTCTATAACAGGTCGAGAAACTACTGATAACACTTATCAGTAAATCTCAGCAGCCCTGGCCAGGGACTTGCTGATATAGCCAATCGAGCACAGCACAGCATCAACTCCCAATACCGGGAGAGACGAAACCCCTCCTATCACTCATCGCCTTCGTGTGTCTCGGGACTGTACCCAACAGCCACCTGTTTGCACGACTCAGTAGAGCCGTGGTAGGGTGGTAATCAAAGTACAGTGGGAGAACACACAAGACTCTATGACAATCTCGGGTCTACAGACTAACCTGCACCAGTGTCACCTAAGAACTGCTATCCGACGATAGATATAATTCTATATAGGAGTTCTCGGTGAGTCCATCCAGTGTACCCAGTCACCACTGAGCACCCGTATACGATCTCGATGTCAAACATCGATGAATGTGGGAACATCCATCACCCATCATATGGGTCTAGTATCATATACGCTAGTCTACTCTGGTATATCGATGCCCCGTCTCGATATACCTACGACTAAGGAAATTTCAGGATATGCTTATAAACTACAGATGTCCCACTAGTGTGATCTCCATCATAATCACAGTAGTCAAGCCAATATCCTCAGGGCTTTATCAACATGTGTGAATGAATAAAAGCATGATCAAATCAACATGTCAGATAAAGAAGAACCAGATAGCATACAATCATGTCGAGCAAGAATGTACACTGAATATATATATATATATACATGTATAAATACATCCACTATCATATAATGGCCTCTAGGGCATACATATATCCAACAGGTTCTGCAGATACTGCTTGATTTCGTCCAGTGCGCCTTGGCATTTGCGATCCTAGATGAAAGGGGTTCCCTTCTTCATTAGGTTGCTGTAGGGGCGGCACTTGCCGGAGAGATTGGCTATAAATCGCCGAATATACGCGAGCTTCCCTTGGAGAGACCGTAATTGCTTCAGAGTCCTTGGCGGAGGCATTTCCATGATCGCCTTGATCTTCGACGGATCTATCTTGATACCTCGGTGTCGGATGATGAATCCTAAGAATTTGCCTGAGGACACCCCGAACGCGCATTTGAGAGGGTTCATCTTCAAGTTGTATTGTCGGAGGCGTTGAAACACGATCTTCAGATGCTCGAGATGTTCCTCGTATGATTTGCTTTTAACCACGAGGTCGTCGATGTAGCATTCGACGATTTCATGTATGAGGTCATCGAAGATCTTCGTCATGGCCCTCTGATAGGTGGCACCGGCGTTCTTTAGACCGAAGGGCATCACTTTGTAGCAGAATATACCCACAGGGGTCCGGAAAGCGGTGTGCTTCTGGTCTTCGGGATGCATCTTTATCTGGTTATATCCTGACGATCCGTCCATGAAGGAGAAAACTTCGTGAGTGGACGTGTTATCTATCATCAGCTCAGTGACCGGTACTGGGAAATCGTCCTTCGGGAAGGCTTTATTGAGATCCCGAAAGTCTACGCAGATGCGCACCGTCCCATTTTTCTTCATCACTGGGACGATGTTGGCGATCCAATCAGGATACTGAACCTCTTGGATGAAGTCAGAGTCGATCAGCTTCTTGACCTTGGCGTTGATGCCCATCTCAAGCTCGAGCCGCATTCTTCTCGGTGCTTGTTTGATTGGCTTGACATCAGAGGATATGGCCAGTTTGTAGACAGCAATCTCTGGGTCTAGTCCTGTCATCTCGGAATAGTTCCATGCGAAGCAATCTTTATGCTGCATAAGCACGTCTTTTAGCGCAGCCACCCTTTCTTCAGATAGAAGCTCACTGACGAATGTAGGTCGCGGGTCACTTGCCGTCCCGAAATCAATTTTCTTGATGTTATCTGCAGTGGTATGTATTCCATCTTCCAGCTCTTTTGGCGTCGGTGGAAATTCTGAGATCACCTCGTCATCATTGTTTGCGAAGCACCAAGGGAGGTCATCCCTATCCTCAGGCTCTTCTTTTGATAGCGTTATCATATGACAGGTACGAGCTCGCTTCCAAGACCGATGTGGATCTGGTTCTACCCTCGTGGATTTAGGTTCATGCTTCTGTGGCGGGGTTACCTTCCAGCTGTTGGATAAAGCGAACCTGCCTTGCTGATATTGATCTTCGACCCAGTTCTTGAAGGTGAAGCAGTATTCAATAGGATGTCCTATTGCCCTATGATAGGAGCAATAGTCCGGATGAGAGACTTCGCCTTCTTGATCGGGGTGCTTGGACTCCGAGAGTGCAATCAGTTGATGTCTTATGGTGAGATCGAGTATCTTCCGTGTTTTGTTCTGAGGAAAAGAGTATGCTCGACTCATCTTCTTTATAAGAGATGAATCTGGATTACTCGATTCCCGATCGCGTGGCTTTTTGGTCCCGCTTTGTCACTCTCGAACGCCTTTCCCGTTCTTTGGTTTGTTTCTGCCTCTGCGTTGTGCCTTTTGTACAACGGGTTGACAGGAAGGAACATTTTCATCTTTCGCAGCCTGTTGAAGAAGGCGTTGCGTCCTGGCTTTCTCGTAGATGGCCATTTCGCGATTGTGGTCATCTCGAACCCTTTGAATCGCTTCCCTTATAAGCTTGTCCATTTGTTCTTCAAACGACGGACTGGGCATTTTTACATCGGGAGCTCTTTCTGATTCAGGGTTAGCATTTTCCCAAAACGCATCTCCCTCTTCATCAAAGTCATGTATGACGTAGCAGTCGCGGAGTAACTCCCGTTTCTTGGATTGAACATATCCAAGCCCGATCGTTTCCATTTTCCCGTTGGGCAACTTTCGCTGAGTTCCAGGGACGTTCCAGATCCTCTTATAGAACCGTGCTTGTCGAGCAGTTTGTTTAAGGGGTACACCTTGGCGTCTCAAGAGTCTCCTTAGTCCGTCTGTGTAATATCTGGGAAAATGGATGGGCTGGAGCCTGTCGAGTGTGGAATCTGCGCCGTGCCAGATTTCTTTCTCCACTTTAGTTTCCCCTGATCGGTAGAATAGGATTGCCTTTTCACTTTCTCGCCTGGGAGGGACATAGAACGTCTGCAGCTCTTCCACACTGTAGGTATCAAGCGCGTCTAGTTCTTTATGATGCTTGGGCGGAACCATGGCAACTTGCAAACTTTGCTATTCATCAGCGAATGTTTGTATTAAAGGCCGAGCAGAGAATACGGCGTGGACCTCATCTTCCGAGTCGCTGTCGAAGATAAGCATAGGGGCGGACGGTCCCGGCTTGTTGTACTGGGGTGGCCCTGAATAGACTATCTCTTCCTCTTCTTCAGTATCACTCTCAAAGACCGGAATGGTGGTGATAGCTTTGTTCTCCGGTTTGCGACATCTTTCCGTGTCCTTGAAATCTGGCAAGAAATATTTTGCATCTTCATACCTGCGGACTTCGTTCATGGAGAATGGGTTCACCTCTCCCGTCACAGTGTACTCGAGGCCATCTTTAAAATACTTCATACACTGGTGCTGTGTAGAAGGAATAATGTTGTACTCGTGTAACCAAGGCCGGCTGAGCAAAGCATTATAGCATGTTTTGGCATCAATGACATGAAATTTAATATTAGTGACAAGTAGCACGAATCGTAATGTCAATATCACAGACCCGAAAGTTCGCGATGACTGGGAGTCAAAACCGGATATGGTGATTTTATCACGAGCGAGATGCTGGACGCTCATGCAAATTTCCTTCAACACTCGCATGTTGAGGAGGTTGACGGAAGACCCATTGTCGACCAGGATTTTGCCTATCTTGATATCGTGGCAGTATCCTGAGACATATAGAGGACAGTTGTGCTCGCACGTCCCAAGGAGGAGGTCTTCGTCGCCGAAGGTGATATCGGCTGTGTGTACTTCCTCCAGATTGTCCTTCATCTTTTCTTCGGCGAGAAAAGCTTGGAATTGCTCTGGCTCTTATAGTGCCTTGATCAATGAATCTCTCGCTTCTTTGGATAGTAAAAGGGCGTCGAGAATTCTGAGCTGTGAGGGTAACTTCCTTAAGTGCGCCAGAACGTTGTAGTCCACCTTATTTTTCTTTGGCGGGTCCTTGGCAGTCAGCTATTTCATGACTTGGTCATCTAGGGCGATATCCTCAGAGACTTTTTCCTTTCCCTTATCTTTTCTATTTATGGGTCCGAGATTCTTTTCGGGCAGCGTGCGAATGCGCAGCTGAATGTTTTCACAGGCCTTCGGTTTTTCCTCCTTCCCCAAGGTGGATTCTTTAAAGAGAGGGCCAAGAGCCATCTCTTCGTCAGAGTCACTTCCGAAAGTGAGAACCTGCGATCCCCCGGTGTTGACCATGTGACAGTTACCGGTAGTTCTTTTATGCTCCTCGGTCGCACTTCTTTGCTCCCGACGAGTTTTGCGTTTCATCCGTTTAAAATGTTTCCGGTGAGCAACATATCCTTGCCACCATCTTTTAAAATCATCGCATTCTTCGGTGGGGTGCGAAATCTTTCGATGATATGAGCAGTAGCTAGGATGCACCTCTGCTTCACCGGGAGTGTTTCCTTCGGAGGGTGGTAGCTTCATTCCCATTGATATGGCTTTAGCGAACCTTTTCCTCGTCTTGAACTTGTTTTTATCCGCGACGGATGTTCCTTGATTCGGCGGAAGTGTCTCAACTCTTTCGTCTAGTCGCCGGCGTTGGGCTCTTTCAAATATGGTCATCTCACGCTCCCGATCGGCTTTACTTTTCAGATGAATTTCATTTAGGAAGGCGTCGATCATTTCGTCTGACGGCCATAGAAGTTTCGGCTCGGGACCTGCCCCCGTACTCTCTGTGCAAGGAGCTTCTTTATTGTCTATCGATGAATGAGAGATCACATGGCAGCTTGCTACATAATTCTCAGATTCGTCCGACGAGCCTTCTCCATCATCTTCGTCCTCAAGGACGTGGCCGAGGAACTCTTGAAGCGTGACTGGGGTTCGCGCCTTCTGGTTATACTCTTCCAGCGCGTCAATCTGTTTCTGTAGGACCGAGCGCTTGTCACCAGGCTTCACGGGCCTTTTGGATTTCTTCTTCTTTTTCGAAGATTTCGACGGTTGGGTGTGAGCACTTTGGTTATCAACACCAATCTTTGGAGTCGGGCGCGGTTTCAACATCCTTTTGATGATCTGGGGTTCCAGCGAGTTCTTCCACCTGATAGCCGGGCATGTCTGGAGATCATTCAGCATCATTTTGGTTTTGGCCGAAAGAACGACCTCCCATGGAGCTTCTTCAACAAAAGAGCACGTTGCCCCCGGTGTGTCCATCTTCTTAGGAGTATGCGGTTGTAGTGGGCTCACTTTCCACTTCTCAGACAGCGCAAACTTGCCTTGTAGGTACTGATCCTCGATCCATCCCTTAAATACGAAGCAATCCTCGATCGGGTGTCTTACCGTTTGGTGGTAAGGGCAATAATTGGGATTATTCATCTCGCTAGATTGCGGTGGTCGCCTTGGATTCGGTAAATTGATAAGCTTGTTGCACATAGCCAGCTCGAACAGCCTCTTCGTTTTGTCTCATGGGAATCAGTAAGGACGCTTCATTTTCTCATTGTAATAGCGCCGTCTCTCCTCCAATTGATCCGTTAGTCTTGGAGCACTGGGCTGCTGTTGGGTGTTCGCAACGAAGGTCGCCTTCCCTTTACCCTTTTCGTTCTGCGGTTCCGGTTTCGGAGGAGACGGTCTATCACCCATCTGATCCATCTGGGCCAACTTATCAATTAAGGCCTGGAACGTGGTCGGTTTGAAGAACATCATGAACTGTGAAATAGTTACATGAGGGTCTAGGGTGCCCACGAACATGCCCACCGCTGGTGCTTCTTCGATGCGCTGTTCGCACTTCGACCACAGATTTCGCCATCGGATTGCATATTGAACTCAAGTTTCGCCTGGCTTCACCCTAGCATTGATTAACGCTGTTATCGGGGTGTGTTCACTTGTGCTCGCGAATCGCTGGGTGAACAATAACTCCATTTCTGCGATAGTTTTGACGGAGTCGTTTGGAAGTTCGGTGTACCACTCGAACGCCGTCTCCGATAAGCTGTCGATGAATTGGCGAAGCAAGAGCTTATCATCACCACCAGTGTTGCCGCACAGGGCTCTGAACTGGGCGACATGCTAGTAGGGATTGCCCGTCCCCTTGTACACATGAAATTTGGGGATCATGTAGCCCGGCGGGTACTTTATCTGATCATACCAGCCTGGATACGGTCGCCAGTTTTAACAATTTGTCCAGCCGCTTCATTTGCCTGGTGAACTCGTATTTGTTGAGCAATATAATCATCCAGGGCAGCCTTGGAGATAGTTTCCTCTTTGGCTGTTGAAAGAGCCGGAGGTGGATTTGATGTTTCTCCTCTGTCGTCTTCAATAATGATCGGAGGGTTTTCGGCTGGAGGATCAGGCTGTATCATCATCCCGACCATGTCTTGGAACAGAAAAGCCATTCGTTTTATATTGGCCGCTTGTTCCGCGGCCTCCTTGTCCTTCTTTTCGAGCATTCTCCAAAAGAATTCAGCATCAGTCTTGTGTTCGTGACGTTGTTCCGATGACGCCTCCGGGCTTTCTTTTGGCCCGGTGAGTGCGGCCATTGCAGTCAACATCTCCTGGAGCTTCTGCTGTTCCTATTCCTGAGCTCTTCTGATGGATCGGGTGAGTGGTCGGTGGCCCGTAGAAGCGCGGCTATCTTCCTTCCCGGATGCCATGTAAGTAGTATGGACCGTTATGCCCCCAGACCTAGGGCGTTTGGGCTCAGTGCCTTTGACATTTGTCGCAGGCATGGAGATTTTCTCCGGCCTTCTCCTCTTATGGGCAGTCGAAGTTGAGGGGGTCGTCGCAGTGGGCACCCAGGTAGCTTTTTGTGTCTTGGCAGGATGGCTTCCTTCTTGTTGAACCTTCGCTTTTTTTTATTGGCGAGGGCAATCTTGATCAACCACTGAGTTCCGGACCTGCCGCCAGACTTTGTAGATCCTGGAGGACAGCCGCTGAGGGGACTGTTTTGGCTTTGCTTCTGCGACATTCTCCACCGGAGAAGGAGATCTTCTCAGCACGGCAGTAGGAGAATTCCTGCGCACCCTATTCAGCAGCTCAAAGCTGTTCTTGGTTGGAACAGCAGCATTAATTTCCGCCGTCGGGGATGGTGGAGTTAGCCCAGAAGGGGAGATGCCTCCGGCCTTCCTCACTCGGCGCCAGTGGCGACGTCGAGCGTGTCGAGCTGTTGGGGCTGGCTCGGTGACGGGGATGGCCTTGTCTTGCCCCCTGTTCAGGTGAGGGGCCGTTGCTGGCGTCAGACTGTTGAAGACTGATGTCCTTTGAGTAGCAGAAGCGGGAGTTGGGACAGTCAGTCTTGTAAAGACTGACCCCTTGGCAGGAGAAGCCGCCTTGACGACTTTAGAAGCAGGGTTGGTTACTCTCTTCGGAATAACCTTCTCTGCGATTGCAAGCTTCATTGTGGGCCCATGGGAATCTTGGTCCACTCTGGAGAAGACCGAGGCGCCGGTGCTGGACGACCCGTTGAGAGGGGCCGCAGTAGCTGTAAGCCGATCAAAGACCGACTTCTTGGGAGCTTCCGGCGTTAGCACAGGAGTGGTGAAGCTTATTGGCAGGAGCATAATCCAGAAAAACAATCCAGTAGTAGCCTGGGTGACCTGTTCTACTGGCATCGTGAACAGGGAAGCCGCCTGGGGCCCGTAAGCTATGCCCCCAGTTGAGGCAGAGCGTGGGTTGCCGTTGCATGTGGAACACTTTGAGCAGGTGAACGCCATTGATCCTTTGCTTTCTGCACCGAGCAAAACGCCAAATCTTAGTACTTCGAAACCCAAGGGCAACCATTAGCAAACCACGATTGGTTCACGAACACGACACACGAAGTGTGGAGTGGAAGAGGAAAAGGTCCCACCGGGCGTGCCAGAATCTGTTTCCCTCCGAAAGATGCGGCGGAGAGACGGCGAACGTCTTGCCTGAAATTCGGGGCAGATGCTAATTGGTGCTATCCGTCCACCTCTCCGAAGATGCCAAGTTGATTTTTGGCACCATATATCGAAAGTTTAAACGGATGCGGCCGATGTAGTAGACTTCGTCAGATTCCCCCTCGTTTGAGGGGTTTTTGTTTGTGGGGACGCTCTTCCCTGCAGGCGCAAGCCCCTGCAGTTAATTACGCTACCGCATCGCGGTAACAACTTTCTCCTTCTCCATATGGTCACTTCGTGTCGTGGGTGTCTATTTTGTGTTTGGCTGCCCGTGGATTGTAAACGGAGACTAAGTTATGTTGTCGCTCGTAGGGCGTGGACTAGTCCAAATCCGTATCTTTCTTAGATTTGGGTTTTGGGGTTGGGTTTAAGGATACGTTATCCTCGTTTGAGACTAAGATCAACTTAAACGTTTGTTAAGGATACGTTAGTCTGATTTTAGACTATGATCAACTTAACGGGATCGTTTAGATCCGACAAGAGAGCAATTGGGCTCTGTTTTTTAGTTTAATGACATTGCGGTCGATAATTAGTTTATGGACATTACGGTCCATTGTTAGTTTTAAGACATCACGGTCAAGGTTAAGGACGGCATAGTCCGTGAGTTTGAGGACCTCACAGTCCGGTGTTAGTTTTAAGACATCGCGGTCGAGGTTAAGGACATCATAGTCCGTGAATTTAAGGACTCCACAGTTCGATGTTAGTTTTAAGACATCACGGTCGAGGTTAACGACATCATAGTCTGTGGATTTAAGGACTCCACAGTCCGACGTTAGTTTTAAGACATCACGGTCGAGGTTAAGGACATCATAGTCCATGAGTTTAAGGACCTCACAGTCCGATGTTAGTTTTAAGACATCACGGTCGAGGTTAAGGACATCATAGTCCGTGAGTTTAAGGACCTCACAGTCCGATGTTAGTTTTAAGACATCGCGGTCGAGGTTAAGGACGTCATAGTCTGTGAGTTTGAGGACCTCGCTGTTAGTTATATGTATGCCCTAGAGGCCATTACTGTACATTGGATGTATATTGTAGTGGATGCTGGGACATATATAGGGAGGACTTTCTTGCTCGACATGATAGTATGCTATCTGGTTGACTTTTACCTTAACGTGTACACTGATTGTCTCTCTGTTACATGTTGGTAAAGCCCTTAGGATGTGTACTTGACTACCTGGACTGTGATGCGGATCATACTAGTGGGGACATGGTAGTCCATAAGTACATCCTTCAAAGTCCCTAGTCGTGGGTGTATCGAGATGGGGCATCGATATACCAGAGTAGACTAGCGTGTACCTTCTCGACCCATACAGATGGGCGATGGATGATCCCATATCCATTGGTGTTTGACATCGGAGATGATATACGGGTGCTCAGTAGAGACTGGGTACACTGGATGGACTCGCTGAGAACTCCCAGATGGTATTATACCTCACGTCAGATGGCAGTTCTCTGGTGACACTGGTACAGAGTAGTCTGTTGACCCGAGATCGTCATAGAGTCTTGTGTGGTTCCCACTGTGCTTTGATTTCCATCTTACCACGTCCAAGAGGGCGTGCAAAACGGTGGTTTTTGGGTACAGTCCCGAGTCACATGGAGGCAATGAGCGATAGGAGGGGATTCGTCTCTCCCGGTATAGGGGGTTGATGTTGCGCTGTGTTCGATTGGCTATAACAGGAAATCCCTGGCCAGGGTTGCTGAGATTTACTGGTAAGTATTACCATTAGTTTCTCGAATTGTTATAGACCTGATATCGACACGACTTATCGAGCTATTGGGGTCTGACGTTACCACCCCTAAGCAAGATATGCGACATATCAGACGATCAGACCGGACTGTACGGTAGTGTTACTGGTTGGATTCACTGGAGTGTGAGCGGGCTTGCTCGTCGATCTTCAGATCGCTCAATACCCGGGTGGCCGTTACGTTTAGCAGACCGCTTGCGGCTTGTGGGTGTTTGATATGATCATCATCTGCTGCCGGCGTATTGACGAGTCTTTAGAGTCCTACACAGAGGTTTCCTGGCTCAAGCGAAACGAAATAGGAGCGCATATGAGATATGTGCGGGACCGAGAATAATGCGTGTATGTGATACCGTATTTCATTCTCGCGATGAATGTGTCGTATGGTTATATGCGATATAACCTAGTTATCGAATCGAGGGTTGATTCGATAAGCCGATACATTGGATACTAGTCGGTTATATGCGATATGACCGGATCGTTAAATCAAGTGTTGATTTAATGATTTAATGCATAATTATATATTTGATATATTACTTTGCGTTAACTAGTATTGGTTCACTTTAAATGGGTTTTCTCACTCGGATTGTACACATTGTATATGTGATATACTTTTGTGCACTTGATTGTATCATGTTTGATGATACATGTTATGCTAGGGTTTTTGTGTAAAGATCAAACCATGGTTACATGATTATGGTTAGGGTTTTGTTTTATTCACTTATTTATTTATCCATTTCATTTTGGAAAATAAATGGAAAAGAGAAAAAAGAATGGTGGCTTTATTTGTTGTTTAGTTGAAGCTTCATGAAGCTTTGACTTTGTCCACCATTCTTATCTCATCCTTAACCCTAACCATTCTTTTAAACCTTGGTTAATTCTCTACACATAACCATAGTTAGAATTATGATAAGGGTTGTTTTTCTATTCTTTTTAATTAACTTATCAATACATAATTCTTCTTCTTCTTCCTTTCTTCACTTGAAGAAAGCAAGCTCCATCAATAGTGATTGATGGAAATGAGTGAGAAATCCAATTCTAAAGTCTACCCACTTCCTATTTCTACATCCTCTACCTCTTGCCAAGTAGTAGAGTGTGTTTTCTTCACAAGTTTTTGGACTTGGTGAAGTTGGAGCTTGATCTAGCGATGCTTCGACGTAGATCATCTTCGGCATGGACATCGACGACCTAGCTCGCCTATTCTCCGATGAAGCCGACGCTAGAGCCCGGGATTTATTTTGGACAGCGAGAGGACTTCATTGCGGAGCTATGGAGGTGGAGCACCGGATCTACAAAGGTTGTATTTCCGTATTCTCTTAGTTAAGTGTTAACTAGTTTGCTTTTCGCCTAAACTTTAGCCAACGATCCGTATTCTAGGGTTTCTCGGCACCGTAATTTTTGAAATTGGCATGGTTGATGCCTTGTGAGACCTCTTGAGAGTGCCTAGGAATCCTACAGTGGTATCAGAGCCTAGCTAGAGCCTTAGGCGAAGTCTAGACGGAGTTTGAAGTCCGAACGAACCCGAAAACCCATTTCAAAATTGCTCTCTGTCCTTTTTTCAAAAACTGGGATTTTTCCAAATTAAAAATTTCTAAAAAATTCAGCAGGGAAAGATAAGAATTACGATGCAAAAATTTTCCGATGAACAGTATTTATTGCGGCGGAACCGCGGCAGAAGCCTAGCTTCTGCGGCGGAACCGCGGCAGAAGCCTAGCTTCCGCGGCGGTTCCGCGGCTATCTGGTGACATCAGCCCTCATTGTTTGCACAGTAATTCCTGATAAATTATGCTGAGTTTTCTGGGAATTTTTAAAATTTATTCAAGAGTTGAATTTTCTGCTGTGTATTTGGGGATTCGGTGTTTCGATCGGAGTATCAAATTTTGTCTGTGTGGCTTTCCGGATAATTTTTTGAATATGTTAAAAAGCTCGACCGCATATAAATACCCAATTTTTCCCCTGTCGGGAAATTTCCAAGTGTTGGATTTTTCCGTAGTTTAACGACGTTCTAAGTAGTGCAAGTAACTCGATGGACCATCTAGAAGACAACAAACCTTAACTCGATTATGTGACCGTCTTGAACTGCCCTTTGAACTTTCGGGTTTGGGGCAGTATGGCGTGCCACATGTGAGGCGTTGGCTTGACCCTTCTACGGCTGGACCGTTGGTACTGAGGCACGAACTGAATGTTGTTAGACTTATTTCATGTGTTGATCTATATCGGGAAAACTTGGGTGTTCGATTGTTCGATCGGAAAGTTTAACATTTTCTAATTATCTGGAATGGGATACAATAATTGGAATTCACAAGAAGTTATGAGATAACTGAATGAATGTTATAAACATAGCAGTTTAGTCTCACTTGATCGGTTGCCACGGAATTTTGATGCGATCAAAAGTCCGTCGCAATCACGTAGCGTACGCGGATACTCGCCGGATAAACTTAATAGACAGCCTCACTCCATAGCCCCGACCAAGTGACTGTAGGAGAACCCCGTCGCCGAAAGCATCCGTCCGGGTGCTCCCGGCAGCGGTGTTCCGCCTTGGTGCACTTCGTCGACGGTATCGGGGGTGCAGCCGTCTACTGAAGTTTGCGACGAGCATTCGATCAGGATGTCGGGAATCTTGTTGAATTGCCCGACTTGATATTGAAAAGAGTTTTCGATTTTGAGACTAAAATGCGGGGTTTATAATTGTTAGGCATGCGATGTCTAAGAAATTCATTTGGTCAGGCATGCGATGTCTGAGATGGTTGCGGATTCCAACTGTTGTAGTTTTACACTTTCTTTTCTGTGACCGTAAGTGTAATATGTGATATCGCCGGTTTCGTTGCTATATGTCAACGACAATTGGGATGGACATATTTACTTACGTTGATGACATGTGATGTTATGTGTTGCTGGATATGTTATATTGGATCGTCGTGTTTGAATAGCCGGGGTTTTTTATGTGAGATGAGTGTTTTTCATTTTCATTCATGTAAAAACTTGTATGTAATATTCTTTTATTGGGGCACTTCCAGGTTGCGGAAGATGTCACCCTTTGTATATTATTTACTTTTCCGCACTAGGATAGACCCAAGGAGGGGAGCACAAGTAACCGGGTTCTGGAGTCCAGTGGGAGACCAACTCGAGGAGTCGAGTCCGGGTCTCCTAACTCTAGAATTGGTAGGGTTGCTTGCCGCTCTCGTAGGGGTCTAGGGGTGTGGGTTTGGCTATTCATCACGACCGTGGAATCCGTGTTTTATACTGGCTCGTATTGAAAACACGGACGTCCTAGTATATCCAATATTTCATATGATTCTTCTGCTGCGATATCTGTGATATGATCATGTGATGTTCTGTGATAGATACAGTATATAGTATATATGATGTATTATATAGGCGTTACTTATGTCTTACACCCGCGCTAGCCCTGCCCCGCTCTGCCGTTAGTTACCTAACCTAACGGTGCACGAGGGGACATCGAGGCGAATGCGGATGGCATAAGTGTACATCGTATTTATCTGTGATGTTTAGGTACTTAAATGATGGGACTTCATTAATGTGATTAATGAAATAAAAGAAACCTAAGATGTTGTAGAATCGAATTTCAAAATAAAACAGGTAGCTACAGTTCTTGCTTTGCACAGAGGTATATATGATATATCCTGCACCTTATTCGATAAGGAAAGGACCGAGATCCCTTCACCGGGAGTGACTCCTTTAGCAATAACTGGCTGATGCTACACACTCGGTATGTCTTTTGATTGCTTTTAAGAGTTTTTGCTTTGCACAGAGATATATATGATATATCCCGCACCTCATTCGACGAGGAAAGGACCGACGATCCCTTCACCGGGAGTGACTCCTTTAGCAAAACTAGAAAAGCCTCAAAAGCACTCCATTTTAAAATCATTTGATTCTACAACGATATCAAGTTCATTACGCAATAGGTTTTCAGAAAAACCTGTCGTAGCCCTCCGTCATTTCAGATATGTACTGGTTAGTATTCGTGCTGCGTTTGTTGACCTCTGTCAAGGCGTAGTGTGCGGTAGCTGATTAGTGCTTATCTGCATAAGCATATGATGTGATTGATTTAGGGTAGTCGTGCGACCTTGTTGACCTCTGTCAAGGGTCGTGCGGGTGGGTTTACTTCAATCAGGAAATGACGGGTTGAACTTGACTAGCAGCCTATGGTTTGTTGACCTCTGTCAAGGTCATAGGATGCTAGGGGCAAAATATTATCGGGAATTTCAAGTGTTGAAATTTGCAATGAGATTGCATACCTTCTATGAGATAGTTGGATCCCGATACCCGCTGCGAGTAAGAGTTACTCCTGGGAGAGTTTTATACATTACAATTAGCCGATCAAGTAGGTGTCTAGAAAGGTGTTAACGAGGTTACGCCTCTGGGAAAACGAGGTTTACATTAATTAGGTTCGTGCGAAAGCACGGGGGACCTCCCTCAAAGTACCGACACTGGCCTGGCTGAAAGATTCGCGAACTTGTAGTGTGTAATTAATTCCGGCTAGTCTTTCCTTTTAGGGTTTGAAGGAAGATTTGATAAAAAGCAGTGGGAGCCGTCCTGATTAGATAAAATAATAACCAATCTATTCTTGCAAGAGCGCACGCTGAGTGTTTTCTTCTCTCTCTCTCCTGGTAGCGACCATGTCACGCCTTAATCAAGATAATAAAACGGATAATTGACCGAACCCGCTTGTTATACTGAGCTGGGAAACGTTGGTCCCGCTCCAACTTATAATTGTTATAAGACCAAGCAGGAAATTAGGGATTACCAGAATTCCCGTGCCGCCCAAACGAAGAGAGTGCATGCTGATGCATCATCTTCGGGTGTGTTCGTAATACAGAACTGTTTCTCAGTATCCTCCGCATCCTTGGTATATGATACCGGATCAGGATCCCAGATATGTAATCTGTTACATAGGGCTACAAAAGGGTAGAAAAACTGAGAACGGGTGATAAGTTTCATGAGGCAGAAAACGGGGCAAGAGTTGCAGCCAAGTCTGTTGGTCACTGTCACCCTGTATTACCAATACATTGATTTTGAACGAATGTTATTAGATACCGAACCTGATATACAAAATCATATCAGTCTCTTTATTAGTAAAGAAATGATAAAATTTTGTATTGTTGGATAATGTTTTGAACATTTCCTGTATCAAAAGTTGATCGGTTCAGGCACGTTATCTAAAAGCATTAATGTTCTAAATCAAACTACAATTCTTAGTATATGGAACACACAAAAGAGGAAGAGTTCAGAAATGAACGAATTCTTCTTGAGGTATTGTAGACTAGGTCAGATCAATGTGACCCGACTAGCTAGAGTTACATTTAGATGCATATTTAAATCAGTTTGAATTTACATCTTGTGAAACTCGTCAGTCATGTCACAGAGATAAGATGACCATAGCTCCGTTTACTGGAAACAGAGAAAGAGTTAATGAACTCTTGGGATGATACATGTTGATGTATGTAGGTCCCCTGTCTACACATGCCAGGACTGGTTCTTTATACTTCATTACATTCTCTGATAATCTCTCAAGATTCAGACATATGTTCCTGTTGAAACACAAGTCCGAACCTTTTGAGATATTCACAGAATATAAGCTAGAAGTAGAGAACCAAAATACGGGTATAAGTATTATGTCCTTTGATGTGATCAAGGAGGAGAATACTTAAGCACGGAATTCTTGGACTTTTCTAAAGGAGAATGAGATTCTCTCTCAGCATTACTCCTCCGTATACACCATAGCACGATGGTATATCGGGGCGGAGCAATCACACCCTATATGATAAGGTGTGCTCTATGATGAGTACTACTGAGTTACCTATTTCCTTTTTGGGAGTTATGCACTTGAGAAGCTGCATACCTATTGAATAGGTTTCGAATCAAATCAGTTACCTACCTCTTCATATGTGATATGGAAAGGGAAGAGCCTATGTCTTAAGCTAGTTAAGATTTGGGGTTGTCCAGCCTATGTCTTAAAAACAAAATCCGGACAAGCTCGAGGCAAGATCTGTTATGTAGAACTGGAAAGGTTCCAGCTATACAAACTGCAGCTGATGATTTGAAAGAACCAAAGGATTCAATAGTTACCAACGAACCTCAGCCTCTCCGCCGATCTAGTAGGGTTCCTCACCCACCTGAGAGATACTTCGGTTTCTCGATGACAGTGGGAGCGAGGATTGCATCATGAGATGATGACCCAACTAGTTTCGAGCTGGCCATCAGGAGTGAGACTCTGTAAGAATGGATGGATGTTTAGTGATCTGAGATGGAATCCTTATACACCAACAAAGTATGGACTTTGGTTGCTATATCTGAAGGGTTAAATCCCTATCAGGAGCAAGTATATCTTGAGAAGATTACTTGGTGTACATGGAAAAGTTGAGACTTTCAAAGCTAGACTTGTTAAAGGTTTTCGTCATCGACCAGGCGTGGATAATGATGAAACCTTTTCCAGTGGCTATGCTTAAGTTCATCCGGATCCTACTTGCCACGGCTACATACCATGACTACGATATCTGGTGGTTGGGTGTCATGACAGCTTTTCTAAATGATGTTTTAGAAGAGAACGTCTATAAGTACACAGCCAGAGGGCTTCGTAGACAGTGGGAGCAGCGGAAACGTGTGCAAGATGCTTTATAGGATAAAGCAGGCATCGTGGAGTTGGAACATCTGTTTTGGTGGATTAGTCAAAGAAGTTGACATCATCAAAATGGTAGATGAACCTTGTATAAACAAGAAGGTAATAGGGAGTATGGTGACGATCCTCGTAGAGTACGTGGATGACATACTCTTGATAGGGAAGGAGTTTCCTATGCTACGCTCGATCAATCTCCGCTTATCACAATGATTCTCCATATAGGATCAAAGTGATACCTCCTAAATCCTGGGTTTTGGATCTATGAGATAGATCTAATTGGATGTTAGGATTCTCACTAGTTGTAGTGAGATGGTATCAATCGACCCTGGGGAGAATCACTGGAATGGTTCCAGGGTGATAAAGACGACTGAATGTCAGTCACAGGCATTGTCTTTACCCTCAGGGAAGGGACGGTATGTTGGAAGAGTTCCAAGCTAGATACCGTGGCATACTAGACGATTAAGGCTGGATACATCGCTACTTAAGATGCTACCAAAGAGGCAGCCTGGGTGTATATTGGTTCATGAGATGAACTTAGTTCCTACCATTGTGTGACAATGGAGTTGTGGCTTATGCCAAGGAACGTCTGTCCCATCAGTGATCCAGACATATTCTAAGGCAGTATCGCCTAATCATGGAGATGATTGATCTCCAAGGTGATCGAGGTGAGGAGAGTAGACTCAGAGGACAACACGGCGGATCCACTCACGAAGGCCTATTCCCAGAGAGAGACTTTTATAGGATGGTTGAGTATGAGATACTACAACCACTGCTACAGATGGTCCTAGTGCAAGTGGGAGATTGTTAGTTATATGTATGCCCTAGAGGCCATTACTGTACATTGGATGTATATTGTAGTGGATGCTGGAACATATATAGGGAGGACTTTCTTGCTCGACATGATAGTATGCTATCTGGTTGACCTTTACCTTAACGTGTACACTGATTGTCTCTCTGTTACATGTTGGTAAAGCCCTTAGGATGTGTACTTGACTACCTGGACTGTGATGCGGATCATACTAGTGGGGACATGGTAGTCCATAAGTACATCCTTCAAAGTCCCTAGTCGTGGGTGTATCGAGATGGGGCATCGATATACCAGAGTAGACTAGCATGTACCTTCTCGACCCATACAGATGGGCGATGGATGATCCCATATCCATTGGTGTTTGACATCGGAGATGATATACGGGTGCTCAGTAGAGACTGGGTACACTGGACGGACTCGCCGAGAACTCCCAGATGGTATTATACCTCACGTCAGATGGCAGTTCTCTGGTGACACTGGTACAGAGTAGTCTGTTGACCCGAGATCGTCATAGAGTCTTGTGTGGTTCCCACTGTGCTTTGATTTCCATCTTACCATGTCCAAGAGGGCGTGCAAAACAGTGGTTTTTGGGTACAGTCCCGAGTCACATGGAGGCAATGAGCGATAGGAGGGGATTCGTCTCTCCCGGTATAGGGGGTTGATGTTGCGCTGTGTTCGATTGGCTATAACAGGAAATCCCTGGCCAGGGTTGCTGAGATTTACTGGTAAGTGTTACCAGTAGTTTCTCGAATTGTTATAGACCTCATATCGACACGACTTATCGAGCTATTGGGGTCTGACGTTTACCACCCCTAGGCAAGATATGCGACATATCAGACGATCAGACCGGACTGTACGGTAGTGTTACTGGTTGGATTCACTGGAGTGTGAGCGGGCTTGCTCGTCGATCTTCAGATCGCTCAATACCCGGGTGGCCGTTACGTTTAGCAGACCGCTTACGGCTTGTGGGTGTTTGATATGATCATCATCTGCTGCCGGCGTATTGACGAGTCTTTAGAGTCCTACACAGAGGTTTCCTGGCTCAAGCGAAACGAAATAGGAGCGCATATGAGATATGTGCGGGACCGAGAATAATGCGTGTATGTGATACCGTATTTCATTCTCACGATGAATGTGTCGTATGGTTATATGCGATATAACCTAGTTATCGAATCGAGGGTTGATTCGATAAGCCGATACATTGGATACTAGTCGGTTATATGCGATATGACCGGATCGTTAAATCAAGTGTTGATTTAATGATTTAATGCATAATTATATATTTGATATATTACTTTGCGTTAACTAGTATTGGTTCACTTTAAATGGATTTTCTCACTCGGATTGTACACATTGTATATGTGATATACTTTTATGCACTTGATTGTATCATGTTTGATGATACATGTTATGCTAGGGTTTTTGTGTAAAGATCAAACCATGGTTACATGATTATGGTTAGGGTTTTGTTTTATTCACTTATTTATTTATCCATTTCATTTTGGAAAATAAATGGAAAAGAGAAAAAAGAATGGTGGCTTTATTTGTTGTTTAGTTGAAGCTTCATGAAGCTTTGACTTTGTCCACCATTCTTATCTCATCCTTAACCCTAACCATTCCTTTAAATCTTGGTTAATTCTCTACACATAACCATAGTTAGAATTATGATAAGGGTTGTTTTTCTATTCTTTTTAATTAACTTATCAATACATAATTCTTCTTCTTCTTCCTTTCTTCACTTGAAGAAAGCAAGCTCCATCAATGGTGATTGATGGAAATGAGTGAGAAATCCAATTCTAAAGTCTACCAACTTCCTATTTCTTCATCCTCTACCTCTTGCCAAGTAGTAGAGTGTGTTTTCTTCACAAGTTTTTGGACTTGGTGAAGTTGGAGCTTGATCTAGCGATGCTTCGACGTAGATCATCTTCGGCATGGACATCGACGACCTAGCTCGCCTATTCTCCGATGAAGCCGACGCTAGAGCCCGGGATTTGTTTTGGACAGCGAGAGGACTTCATTGCGGAGCTATGGAGGTGGAGCACCGGATCTACAAAGGTTGTATTTCCGTATTCTCTTAGTTAAGTGTTAACTAGTTTGCTTTTCGCCTAAACTTTAGCCAACGATCCGTATTCTGGGGTTTCTCGGCACCGTAATTTTTGAAATTGGCATGGTTGATGCCTTGTGAGACCTCTTGAGAGTGCCTAGGAACCCTACACTCACAGTCCGGTGTTAGTTTTAATACATCGCGGTCGAGGTTAAGGACATCATAGTCCATGAGTTTAAGGACCTCACAGTCCGATGTTAGTTTTAAGACATCACGGTCGAGGTTAAGGACATCATAGTCTGTGAGTTTAAGGTCCTCACAGTCCGATGTTAGTTTTAAGACATCGCGGTCGAGGTTAAGGACGTCATAGTCCGTGAGTTTGAGGACCTCACAGTCCGGTGTTAGTTTTAAGACATCACGGTCGAGATTAAGGACATCATAGTCCATGAGTTTAAGGACCCCACAGTCCGTGAAATGTGTGGTTGTCGGGACCCGTCACCTCTTTGAAGACGTTGAGGGATTACAACGACGAATATCAAAGGAGTGAAGAGATGTACCCTTGAACCGGGTGTAAATTGATTGGAAGAGCAGGTGTGCTTAGTTCAATTTAAATTGAGGACTTATGGCCAGAATTGGGCTAAGTCCAGTTAAAGAACATTTTATTTTTGTTCTGCCTGTTAAGCCTTTGTTGGGCTCTGCCCTTTTAATAATGCCAAGCATTGGGCTCTGACATTTTGTATGGAATTAAATGCATAGCATTTAGCAGGAACAAAGTGGTGTTCTGACAGTGCGCCACGTGGCGCGTCAGGCGCTTTGCGCCAGTCAAGAAGCGCATTTCGCTTCTGTCAGTTAGCGCACACGAGGAGGATACGTGTCGCGCGTAGCGCTAAGAGCTAGGTTTTTAGCGCACTGCGCTTTTAATTTATGAGCGCGCTGCGCCAGTTTATGGGTGCGCCAGTGAGTGACACGTGGCGCGCTTGGCGCTGAGCGCCAACCCAAGAGCGCAGTGCGCTGTTTTCAGGAGCGCAAAGCGCAAGCTGTGTCTGTGGTTGACACGTGGCATGTTTTGGCGCTGAGCGCCGATTCAAGGAGCGCAAAGGCGCAGTTCATGAGTGCAAAGCACTTTTCCAGTAGCACAAAGCGCGTTTTGATCAATTTTAAGATCAAAGAACAAGTTTATGTTCTTCTTAAAGGAGGCTTTGCCTCAAGATTCAAGAACTAAGTTCTTGTTCTTATTAAAGGCTCTGCCTTTATAGATCAGAAGATCTGTGAAGAAAAAATACTTGTTTTTATGATTAGATCTTGATCTTTTCTTTTTATTCAAAGACCTCGGTCTTTTTATAAATCTAAGATCTTTTTAGAAAACATTTCTTCTTTTTACGAGATGATTTCATCTCTGTTGTTCAAGAATCTAGTTCTCTCTTTTTTTTACCTTGAGTATGAAGAAAACTCTTCTTTTCTTAAGAGCTCGCTCTTTTTTGGCAGAGGGTTTTTCTCTTGCCCTCCTTTATATGTAGACTTGAAGTCTTGGGGCCTTTATATAGGGCCAATTGATTTGTTAAATCGGTTAAAAAGATTTTTCTCTGATTGATTTGGGGATGTTTCCCCACCATTGGATCTTTGATCCTAGGGCTTCTGTTTTACAGAAGGCAATCTTCTTATTTTTAACAAGATTGGAAAAATCTTTTTATGCAGAATTTGTTCTGTTTTTGGTAATTCATTATTTACCTTTGGATCATTGATCCAGCGGTGCTTAAAGCACAATCTTGTTATTTGGAAAGATTTCGAGAAATCTTTCCGTAACAGAATTTAATTCTGGTTAATTACTGACTTATCATCATTATCAGATCCTTTGATCCAACGATGGGAATTTTTAATTCCAGCGCTGGCGCACCCGCGTTGGACACATGGCGCGCAGCGCAGAGCGCAGCGCGACTGCGCTAGCGCACCTGTGCTTGACACGGGGCGCGCAGCGCGGAGCGCAGCGCAACTGCGCTAGCGCACCTGTGTTAGACACGTGGCATGCCGCGCGGAGCCCAGAGCAACTACGCTGGCACACCTGAGTCTGACACGTGGCGCGCAGCGCAGAGCGCTGGATCTGAAGCATCGCTTCAACTTTTTAATTTTTGAATTTTGAAAACAGAGCTTTGCTCTGATTGGGATGCGCTGCCTGGGGCTCAGCGCTCCTGGCGTTGGCGTGTTTTCTTTTGACACGTGGCGCGCAGTGCGCAGGATCTAAAGCGTTGCTTCAATTTTGAATTTTGAGATTCAAAACAGAGCTTTGCTCTGATTGGGGAAACAGTCACCGTTCGAGCGACGGGGCTAAGTATGCCGCCGACTCGCTCATAAAACCGTTCACCAAGGAGCTGCTCGCCGTCCACGTCTCCTCCCGCAACAAGCCCCCAAAGGTCTCCCTCTTCGACGACAAATCTGACCCGAAGAACCACTTGGATGCGTTCACTACGGGAATGAGCTTCCAAGACCACTCCAATGCCACCCAGTGCCGAGCTTTCCTGGCCACTCTCATCCGTGCCGGGCGGGACTGGTTCCGAGGACTCGAGCCGCGCTCGATCTCGACCTTTGACGAGCTAGCCACATAATTCCTCGGCCACTTTGTCGGGAACAGGCGGCAGAAGCGCACAGTCGACCACCTCTTCATGATCAAAAGCGGGGACAGGGAGACATTCAAGGCCTACGTCACTCATTTCTACAACGCCCTTCTCGAGGTCCCAGAGCACCGGGACGAAACGGTCATCACGGCTCTAATGTCTGGTCTTAGGCACAAGGAGTGGTTACTCTCTTTTGCACTTGCGCAACCTAAGACCATGGCCGAAGTAAAGGCCTGGACCGAGCGCGAGGTCCAGCTCGAGTCCGAGGTGAACGCAAGCCTCCCCCGAGCAGAGCAAGCCAACCATAAAAAGAGGGCAAGGGACGAGAGAAGGGGACCGGAACGGCAAAAGCCCTATCCCTCAAAGTTCCAGTAGTACACGCCGCTTAACGTCTCCCAGGCAGTGCTACTAGAGGAGGCCAAAGGCAAAGGGTTCTTCAAGTTCCCCCCGATCCCACGCTCGGCTTCAAAGCGAACCCGGGGCCCTACTGTGGCTTTCATAGGTCACTGGGCCACTAAACGGAGAGCTGCAAACAACTCTGAGATTATATTGAAGAGCTCATCCGTTCGGGGCACCTCGCAGCGTAACTGAGGGACAAGCGACAAGCTGATCGTGAGCAGGAACAGCGTCCCCCACCAGCCGAGCAAACCATCGGCCAGATCATATAGTGTCAGCGGAGCATGCGTCTGGTCCCCCCGAAGCTTGGTACCCCATGCCGAGCACAGATACCGACAGACGTATGGGGGGCTCGAGCTGCATGAATAAAAGCATCTACTGGCATGTATTTTCTTTCCAAAGCAATGTACCATCTTCCTAAAATCTTTTGTTTATATAATGAAGGGATCAATAGAGCATTGCAGAAAAGAAAAAGAATCTTACTCACTCAAGAAGTACTGTAGGCTCCTCAGCCGTACACAAAAAAAAAGAAAAATTACAACAGCGGGGGAATGGGGTGCAGAGAGCACTGCTCGTGGTACTCTGAGCATCTCCTCCTGCCGAGCCCTCACAGTGTCTAACCTCTGCCTCCGATCGGCAAGCTTCGGCGTCGAGCCTCAACTGGTAGCACTCACGGACGAGCGCTTCCGAGCGGTTTAGCCGGTCCGCGGAGATCAAGCCGAAGCGCCTCAGAGACCTTAGCTTGCCTATGGCCTCGTTGAACAGCATTTCGGATAAAGGGTTGTAAAGCCCCGGCTACGCCCTCCAGATGGAGTACATCAGCAGCTGCAGGAGGGAGGACCGCCGGGGGAGCAGTCGACCGAAGTGGTCCTCAATCCTGCCGATTACCAACTGCACCGTGTCCTCGGTGTAGACATCCTTGAAGCTTACTATGTCTTCGATGGTGAAGGGGAAGTCCTGCATTTTTGCGTTTCAGGTGTGAGGAGAAAGCAAACAGTTACTCCCTCCATTTTATAGCCGGCGACGCCTGTGAGTACAACAGTCGCCCGTTTCACCCACAACGCAGGTTCCACGCGGCAAGCGTCGTGCCTCCCCATGCGAAGCCGAAATGACGCGACCCCGGCGCTTCGCCTTCACAGCGCCCTTGCGACACGTGTCCCCACGACTGTCCCACTCCTCGGTGCTCACCTTGGGAAGATCGGACAGAGCCCCACCAATAGGCAATCGAGCAGCTACCCTGCTCGGCTATCCCTGGCTGGTGGCTCCCCTACCCCACAACGCTAGGGATCTAAGCCATCGCCAAGAGGCAGCCCTGCAGCTACCCTGCTCGGCTATCCCTGGCCGGTAGCTTCCCTACCCCACAACGCCAAGGATCAAAGCCCTCGCCAAGAGGCAGCCCTGCAGCTACCCTGCTTGGCTATCCCTGGCCGGTAGCTTCCCTACCCCACAACGCCAGGGATCTAAGCCTTCGCCAAGAGGCAGCCCTGCAGCTACCCTGCTCGACTATCCCTGGCCGGTAGCTTCCCTACCCCACAACGCCAGGGATCTAAGCCCTTGCTAAGAGGCAGCCCTGCAGCTACTCTGCTCGGCTATCCCTGGCCAGTAGCTTCCCTACCCTACAACGCCAGGGATCTAAGCCCTCACTAAGAGGCAGCCCTGCAGCTACCCTACTCGGCTATCCCTGGCTGGTAGCTTCCCTACCCCACAACGCCAGGGATCAAAGCCCTAGCCAAGAGGCACCGGGCAGCAACCCTGCTCGGCCATCCTTAAAGACCCAAAAGCCCTCGAAAAAGGCAACTGCTTAGCACCAACCGTGCTCGGTTATCCCTGGAACCCCACTAGGGATCAAAGCCCTCGCCAAGAGGCACCTGGCGGCAACCCCGCCCGGACATCCTTAGTAGGCCTCCTACGCCCCTCCCGCGCTAAGGATGAAAAGCCCTCGAAAGAGGCAACCGCTTAGCATGATCCGTGCTCGGTTATCCCTGGCACCCCACCAGGGATTAAAGCCCTCACTAAGAGGCACCGGGCGGCAATCCCGCTCGGGCATCCTTAAGGATCAAAGCCCTCACCAAGAGGCACCGAGCAGCTACCCTGCTCGGCCCCAACCTTAGCAGGCCTCTTACGGCCCCTCCAACAGCTTAGGATCAAAGCCCTCTCCAAGAGGCACCGAGTAGCTACCCTGCTCGGCCATCCTTAGCAGGCCTCTTACGTCCCCTCCAATGGATAAGGATCAAAGCCCTTGCCAAGAGGCACCGAGCAGCTACCCTGCTCGGCCATCCTTAGCCGGCCTCTTACGGCCCTTCCAACGGCTCAGGATCAAAGCCCTCACCAAGAAGCACCGAGCAGCTACCCTGCTCGGCCATCCTTAGCAGGCCTCTTACGACCCCTCCAACGGCTAAGGATCAAAGCCTTCGCCAAGAGGCACCGAGCAGCTACCCTGCTTGGCCATCCTTAGCGGGCCTCTTACGGCCCCTCCAACGGCTAAGGATCAAAGCCCTCGCCAAGAGGCACCGAGCAGCTACCCTGCTCAGCACCAAACTCAGTTGGCCAATTACGGCCCCACCAACAACTAAGAAATATGACCTCACCGAGGAGCATTCGGTCTACCTATGTCTGAGCGATCTCCACCTCGACTTCAGGGCCATGAAGATACCGCCTTACCGCCTGTCTTGGAACACTTGGGAAGTAAGCGGATTCAAGTCGATGCGTAGTCACCCGATAAAGAGACGACACAATACAAAGACAGTCCTATGCAGATACAAGTATTCACGCAACAGGAAGAAAAATACACGTGCAAACATGACTGCAAGAAGAATACCTTTATTCACAAAGTTAAAGCTTTTACAAGGTATTGTGGGCTCCCCAGCCTTACAAAACGCCCGAAGGCCTTCAAAACTCCCGAGGAAACAAATATAAAGAAAAAGAAACAAAAAGACGACGGGCATCAGGCCTCAGGGACGGGTGCACCCTCGGGAAGCCCAGCGCCCGCCGCAGGGGCCTCCACGTTGCCCTCACTGAGTATCATCACCTCGGCCTCACCCCAGAGGTCCTCCCCCTGCTCCTCGTCCCCCCGAGGATATTCGGCTCGGAGATCCTGGTCGGCGAACTCCGGCATCTGAGCCTTGACGGCGTCGAGGGCCTCATGCCAGATGGCGGTAGTGGCCGAGGCTAGGACGGTGTAAAATTCTTCCGATTTCTGGAAGTTCTCCACCGCTTTCGCCGCCAAGAGGTCGGCTTGTTTCGCCGCCTCTACTGCCGCCCCCAGCTCCTTCCGGAGGGTGCTTCGCGGAGCCTGGCAGCCTGGGCGGCTTCGCGGAGCCTGGCAGCCTCCTGCTTCTCCGCCGCCACTTCCTGCTTCCCGGCCGCCGCCTCCTGCTTCGCGGCCGCTAGCTCCTGCTTCCTGGCCACCACTTCGGCCTCGAGAGCGGCGACCCTCACCGTCGCCGCTTCCAGCGCCCGCCTCGAGCTCTCCCTCAGCGAGGAGGACTCGCCCGAGGCTCAGACAGCCGGGCCTATCTCCTCCTCCTCCTCCATCCGGATAGTAAGAGCGACGTGGTGGAGGACCTGGGGAAACAAGAAAGGGGTCAGAAAGAAGAAGGATCACCAAGTCTCACGAAAGATGAAACGAGCAAAGTACGAGCACTAACCTGCACGGCCTCTTGGGCGATGGACGCCAGTTGCCCCTTTAGACTTCCCCCGGGGACCCTGCCCCCGGCCGACCTCTCCATGTCGTGCAGAAGGCTGTCGGCGACGGAGAGCCCCGAGGGCACCTCAAAGCGGAGCTCCCCATCGTCCGCGAAGATCGGGGAGGCCGGGTCCTGCGGGGCTGCACGGGGGAACCTCTTGAGAGCCGGTGGCGGTGGACTGGTCTCCGCCTCCGAGGCCGGGGCTCTCTGCACCCCAGCCCTCTTTCGGGTCGGCACCCTGCTGGACTCCGGGGCCTGATCCGCGCCCGAGCACTGGTGCCGGGCGACTGCTGGAGGAGCCAGGGTCGGCGCCTGACGGGAAGAGCTGGCCCCTCCAGCCCTCGGCCCCTTCTTCAGCTTGCGCATAGTCGCTCGAAGGTAGCTCAAATCCATGTGTTCTGCACAAGACGAGATAAAATGGGGTCAGCGACACAAGCAAAAATCAAAATAAATACAAGCCTAACTTACCGATGAACTGGGCAGGGCTGAGCCCGGCCCAACTAAGGGCCCGCTCAGAAAGAAACACATCGGCCCGAGGAATGGGCTCCCTCACCACCACTTTCACCGTGTCGGGGTCATTGGACGGGTTTCCCTACCAGCACTTATCCCTAGACCACTGAACGGGTACGGGCCAGTCCTCACCTTCTGGCGGCCCGACAAAGAAAACTTCTTCTTCCAGTCGTGGATGGAAGAAGGCAGGACGATGACTCCCGACCCGGGCGCACTCCTCGTACGTTTCTTAAAGGAGAGATAGACCCACCTCGGGTCGCTAGCGTGAGAGCCGGGATGACTTTTGTAGATGAGAGAGGAGGCAAGGATGCACAGACCGAAAGGGACCATCTGCAATTTCAAGCGGACCAGAAACCTAAGGAGAATCCTCCCGGAGTTCGGCACTAACTATCCCGGGGCTAACCCGAAGTGAGACAGCGCTACAGCGACCTCGGGAGAGAAGGGCAAGCGCATTTCGGCCCAAAAGGATTCCTGGTACAGGGCAATCTCTTTACCCCGCACCTGATCTGCCCTCTCTCCTTCCTCGGCCAAACGCAGAGTATAGCCAGAAGGGATGTAGAAGCGGGCTCGAGCGGTGGCAAGATCTCCCTCGTACCTCACCAAGGAAGGCACGCCGGGGGCTTCTGCCACCTCTACTCGGGGATCCTCTCCTGACGCACGACCACGGGAAGAGGATCTGACCCTATCTCCCCGGGAAGACTCCGACTCAGCGGGAGAATCCCAAGAATCTACCCCTGCAATATCTACAGACTCCCTAGAAGAAGGCATCTAACCTGATTGAGAAGCCCTCGGGAAAGCAGAAGATCCAACCCAAGATGACAGCGCCGAGCTTACGAGATGAAAGATGAGGAAAATATGAAGAGAGATGGGCCCTGAAGAGGGCCCCATCTCTACCTATATCCTCCGACGCCCCCATCCAACGGCGACCGTCGACTCCCGCCAAAAACAACCCTTCACATTCGACGACCCAGATCGCTCTACCTAGCGCGCATGCATTGGACAGCATCCCATCAGACGCCAGAGGCCTGCGGCCCATCGTGTCCACCAACCAACGCTCGACACGTGAGCCGCCGCTTCGTCAAAAGTGCGCACGATCCGGCGCCCCTCTTTAATGCAGAAGATCTCTCTCTGATTCACCTCCGTCATCCAGAAAAAGACAACGGATTGCCCGGGGACACGCCTGACGACACCTTCGAAAGAGAGCTCACCTCGGGTGACCTAGCAGACCACTCTCGACCCGACCCGTTAGCTGGTCGGGACGAGAGTGGGGGGCTAATGATGGTGCTCGATATCAGTGATCTCCCAGATCATGACACGTGGCAGATGGCGTGTCCCAGAGCATGCAAGAAAGGGCCTACAGCAGCCGACCAAACCACCCCTATGCTCGTCCTACCGAGCAGACGCTGGCTCGCCTCCGAGCCCCAGCACAATTGGCTTCCTCGGCCTCACAGCTCGTTCCCGAGCTACCACAGAAACTAGATACCTCGGCTCTCCCGCTCGTCCGCGAGCTCTCCCGCCGAGGTCATCTTCCTCGGTCTCATCGACCGACCGACAGCACCGCTTGCAGGCATAACCGCCATCCCACGAATCTCACCATGCGCAAGATCTCCGCCGGCTACATCCCACGTTCCACGCCACCAAGATCCCCAATTAACGAGCCTGTCTCGCTATTAATAGGAGGTCCCGCTATCACGCGGGCGTGACGTCAGGAGCGTAATGGCCGACGTGATCCTCGCGCCTGCTGCACCTGCTGCCACCCCTACTTAAACCCCTCTTTCAGACGGTCAAGGTAAGTAATTTTTACTCCACTAAGCCGTTACTCTGCTCGGATCTCTAGACTAACTTGATCGTCGGAGGGTCCTCGGTGGTACAACCACCTCGGGACTTCCTTGCAGGTAACTCGGAAACCACAACCTCAACCCATTGAGATCCACACGCTTCAGGAGTGACAGCCTCTAGATCCAATCCTAGCCACACATCGCAGCCATCAGCAGATCAACGGGAAGCAACATCTGAAGGAGATTCCACCCTCCATCACGTGTGGTCTAGGTAGTCTACAAACACATCCTTAAATTGTCTCTAGTCATAGGAGTTTCGAGACAGGGCATCGATACTCCGGAATAGACTGCTGTATATGTTTCTTTTTCTCATGAGGGAAGATGGCTTATCCTACAGCCATTGGTGTTCGGCACCAAAGATAGTATATATGTGCTCATTAGGTTATGAGTTACACTGGACAGACTCGCCAAGAACTTCTAGATGGCTATATACCTAACGTCAGATAGTAGTTCTTTGCTGACATATGTACAGATTAGTCTTTAGACCTGATATCGTTATTCATCTTGACTGTGTTCTCACTGTACTTAGATCACTACTCTACCATGGTTTTAAAGAGTCGAGCAAACAGGTTTTGGTTGGGTACAGTCCCGAAGCACTTGGAGGCGGTGAGTGATAGAAGGGATCCGTCTCTCCCGGTATAGAGAGTTGATATCACGTTGTGTTTGATTGGTCATCACCATAAGACCTTGGCCAAGGCAGATGAGATTTACTGATTGTGAGATCAGTAGTTGAAAGTCGACCTTAGCACCACCATGAGGTTCTAGAGGCATCAAGCATGCTAAATTTAAATTTTATTAGGTGCTAAGTTAGACTAACAAGATCTTTACTAGAATATTAAGGTTTGCCTTTGTGATGTGAAGAACTAGAGAGAAGAAAAGAGCATACAACCTTTGTAGTTCGATTCCTTCTCTTCAATAGCTCCGGGTTGAAGTCCACGCCGCTCTACTAGGCTCCTCTTCGAGTTGAACGAACCTCCTTCGTGATCTTCGTGCCAAAGACGATCCACCCGAAGTCCACTAGCTCAAGCTAACCCTTCACTAATCTCATTAGTGAAAGCAATACTCCACATCAAATTGCTAATCTAATGTGTGATGGTGAAGTAGGGGTTTAATTTGCTCACTAGTGTTGGATATGTATGCCCTAGAGGCCATTACTGTATATGAATACATATGGATGCTTGGACATATATATGTACAGGATAGTCTTGCTCGATATGATAGTATGCTATTTGGTTTGACTTTATCTTAACATGTGTATGTTTTACTTGCTATTACATATCTTTTATACATGTTGATAAAGCTCGTAGGATCAATGCTAGACTACCTGCGTTGTGATGGCGATCATACTTGTGGGAGCTGGGTAGTCGGTACGCACATCCTTAAATGGTCCTTAGTCGTGGGAGTATCGAGACTGGGCATCGATATTCCGGAGTAGACTAGTGTATACATTTCTAGACCCCAACGAGGGGCGATGGTTTAGTCCCACAACCATTGGTCTTTAGACCTAAGATCGTATACAGGTGCTCACTAGGGGTGAGTACACCGGACGGACTCACCGAGAACTTCCAGATGGTACTATACCTATCGTCAGATGGAAGTTCTCAGGTGACATGAGTACAGGTTAGTCCTTAGACCTGAGATCGTCATTTGCCCCGTGTGAGTTCCCACTGTGCTTTGATCACTACCCTACCACGGCTCTACTGAGTCATGCAAACAGGTTTTGGTTGGGTACAGTCCTGAGCCGCATGGAGGCAGTGAGCGATTGTCAGGGATTCGTATCTCCCGGTATTGGGAGTCGATATTGCACTGTGTTTGATTGGTCAGGACCATAAGACCTTAGCCAAGGCAGTTGGGATTTACTGATAGGCTGATCAGTAGTATTCTGGATTGGTCCTGAGCCACATCAGCATGACTTATCGGGTTATTAGGGTCTGACGTTTACCACACCCTAGACCCAGTATGTGATACTCTCAGACGAAGAAACCAGACTGTACGGAGATTGTCACAGATAGGCTCAGTAGGGATCCGGATGAGTTTGCTCGTCGGCCTTCCTTTCGACAGGTACCCGGGTAGCCGTTACGTACAGCTAGTGCCGCTGACGTGCTTGTGGTTATGGATTTATCCAGTAACTCACTGCCGGCATACTGTCGAGTCTTTAGAGTCCCACACAGAGGGTTTCCCTGGTTCAGGCGAAATGATGTAGTAGCCGTATTGGATACGTGCAGGGTCTCAATCGATTGATGTACTTTGTACTCAGACTTTCGATCGGACAGTTGGTAATATTAGCCGGCTCGGGTTTAAGCCGAATTATTAAATCAGGTATTGATTTAATATTTTACATATATGTATTTCGATATGTATATTCTAGTATTACGTTCTTCGTGTTATTCTATCTCTTTTGGCATTCGGTTTTTTATCCGAATGCAGGTATGTATATACAGCTGACTGTAATCCGTATTTTATTACGGATTACCTTCTAGAAGGTGGCCACCTCATTATGCTTTTTCCATTTATTTGATAAATGGAAAATGAGGTGTAAAGTGTGAGGTATGGGAGGAATGGTGATAACCATGCTTCAATATTTAACAAATGAATTTTTAATTCATTTAGAGTTACTATTGAAGTATGGTTGTTGATTGTTTATTCAAGAAATTCATACACAAAACCTTTGTGTTGATTTTCTCTCTCATGTATGCTTCATAATTTCTTGAACTCCCATTTTTTTCTTCATATCCTCCCTCCTCTTGAGTTTCCTCCACCCTCATCATCTTCCTCTTCACTACCATTCTCATGAGTTGAGAAACAAGTGAAGAGGTAAGAAAGAGATAGTATAACACTTAGATCTTCACACTACATCCTAGATTACATGGTTTAGCAACCCAAGTTCTCTAGTTGCTCCACTTGACATATTGTGAGGAGCTAGAGCCATGGATCATATCCCTCGGATGGATCATCTACGACAAAGGAGGACCAGAGAGCAAGATCGATCGCGGAGAACCAAAGGAGCCAACAAAGAAGATCAAGCATGTTCAAGGTGGCCACTTGGAGCTAAAGATGAAGAAAGAAGACCGAAGGACTTGGTTCGTTTGGTGAGATTTCTTCATCATAGTAGATAGCTCTCTTTATTTAGCTAGTTAGGTTTATGGTAAGATCCGGGTTAAAAGTTATTCTAGTGCCATGTTCTAATCGTTAGAAAAAAAAATTGTTCCGCATTTGGTCACGGAAGTTGGCCGGGGCACTAGCGTAACCTTTCAACTAGGGTTTTCATAAGTTCAATGATTCACATCACATGTAAGGGTTTGAACTTGGAAGTGGGGTGAAGAAAATTGTAGAGAGCAAGAGTAAGCAAGAGCTCATAAAATGGCTAAGGCATGAAGAATGAAAATGATAAGAGTAAACTCAAAATGGCTCTCTCTTTCCTCACTTATTCAAGCATGGAATAAAATTGCAATTCTAAATTGCAACCATGCTTGAATAGTGAGTCAAGACTAATATACAAATAATAAAACCCATGCCTTGCCCATTCCACAAATATCTCCACAATTTACACCTCATTTTTCTATTTTCTAAAAATAGAAAAACATGCCATGCTTCATACAATAATATATATATATATATATATATATATATATATATATATATATATATATATATCAAATATACATTAATATATATATAAAGCAATTAGTGAGCTAATAATATTAGTTAAGATATATTATATCACATATAATATATATCACATTATTAAATCAACACTTGATCTAATAATCCGGTTATATCATATACAACTGACTAATATCATTAATCTGAATATCACATTATCAAACCAACACTTGATTCGATAATCCGGTTATATCACATATAACCTGACCGACATCAGATAAGTGCCAGATTATAATATGGTATCACATACGCATATTTAATCAGGCTCACGCACATATCAACATATGTGCCCTACTTCGTTTCGCTCTAACCAGGAAACTTCTGTGTGGGACTCTAAAGACTCCGTCAATATGCCAGCAGTAGGTGATGATCACATCAATCACCTATAAGCCGTCAGCGGTACTAGCTGGACGTAACGGCTATACGAGTATTGAGCGATATGAAGATTGATTGTTCGTGTTTTTGTGTGCGTGTTTAAATTTAAGAATACCGCAATCAAGACGGTGTCGCTTGGTAGCTAGCCGGTTGAGTACGAGTCGATCCATAGGGAAATGGTGTTCTTTTCTTTAAATTCTAACGAGTTAAGTCATATCTTTGGTAGGTTTTGTTTTACGATCTAAGAATGAGAATAAATTGATTTAAAGGCTTGCTAGGGTTAGGATTAGGTTAGTTCGAAAAAGGGATTCTTCTCACTTCTTTTAATGCCCTAGTTAAGAATATAAGTGTTAGGGTAATAGTCAACAACGGGGATTAGCACGACTAGGAAGAAACATAGTTTCTTCCTTTTGGTCCTTGTCCGTCCGTTCTTGGCTCTTAGCCCTAACCTCCGGTTAATTCAACCACAACCGGTCTAACTAGGGAATCACCGCTATCATGTAGGATAGGGTGCCGTAGTGAGCGGAGTATGGTTGAATTAAAGGGAGTCCGTATTTTAAAAATTATATGGGCAAATAAAGGAGTGAGAGAGATTTCTTTCTCTCAAACCTTCCCTATCCTAACCCTAACAAGTAAGGAATTACTGACTCATTAGGAGGGTGATAATAAAATTCATTTTTATATTTTTTATATTAGACAAACTAAATTGCAGATAAATAAAGAACAGATAAGAAGTGCAGGAATTAAAATTCAGATAAAAAGAATGCAAGATAAAAATAAAAACTCACTTTATTGATGACCTCTCAACAGTGCATTATAACTCGAATTAAAATTTAAATCTAAGAATTAAAAAGAGCCATAAAAAATAAAGAGAGGCATGCCTTCATTTGGCTTTCAACTTTCCTATTTATAAATAGGAAAAAACCCTAGGTTACATTCTGATCCATACATGAATTTACAAAACTACCCTAAGAAAGCCAGGTCAAAGCACCGACACCCACCGACACATGCACCGACGCGTGCATCATACGGCCGCGGAACCGCGGCAGAAAGCCCTGTTCGGCCACGGTTCCACGGCCATTTGGTTGGTTCTTGGTCTCAATCTTTCAGGGTTGCTTCATGTTGCTTTTATCTTCTGTTTTCTTCAATTGGTTCCTCAGAATCTCTTCTATTTTCTTCCAGATTTCCAATAGTGCAGAATGATGTAGACTTTTTCCTTGAGCTTCGCGTTGAAGTCTTGAATCTTGTGCTGCCCTTATGCTTTGTGCATTGAACTGTCTAATGATTTTCATTTGTTCTTTGAACTGGTAGGCGGCATCATATGGATTCATCTATTGTTGGTCGTAGTCTCACATTTGTAGCGACTTTTCACGAATTTCACTGTAATGATCTGAGAACCTGTAACCTGCAACTATTTAGCAGATATGGATCAAAAGCACCTATTTATTTGTAATGTGATTAAGAATGGGCGATATAATAATGCAAAATTCTGATATGAATAAATACCCCCAAACTTATCTTTTGCTCGTCCCGAGCAAAACCAATTTTATTCTAAAAAATTCCTAACCTCACTTTCGCAGGGAACGCGATTGCACTGAGCTCGTGCAACAAGCCGTTAAACCTCTAGGTATCCCTAGTAGGAGGAGTGTTGTCTCCTGAGGGTTTTCAGCGGATATTACCTACAAAATCCGATCAATTTGGCCTGTTGACTCTAATTCTTCAATTCAGTATTCTAGCAAGAAATTCTTTTAGCTTCAATTTAGAAATCATCAACCCGTATTTTTCACACTCACTTTTCATTTAACTTAAGATCATATACGTTTTGCCAGTTTATAAAGCTTTCAGCATCTCTTAAGTTTTCCTTCTAAGGTGCAATCTTAACTCAGGAATTTTTATCATCTCTACTGAAGATATAAGCCCAATCTTTTATTCCTATCTCTCCTCCAGACTTCAATTATATACCCCTACGTGTGTGTAATTATCACCCCTACACTTGGAAATTCAATTCAAGCTATCATACTCTTATCCATCTTCCAAAATACTTTTAGTTGGTGAATTTTAGATGAAATTGCTCACACATCCTTCATGCGACCGTTAATACTTCTTGAGGTACTAAACGACCGATTACAAAATATGCATGCGCATTTAGGCGTAATTTCTCGTCTTGCAATACCTAAGGCTTAGCAGTGACTCCCAAACCAGTTGGTCTAAGGCACTAGGTGATAAAGTACCCTCGCTATATTTTTTATTTATGCCGCCTTAAGCAATTACAAAACCAGTGTTCATTTCTTTCTTCACCACTTATACTTTTATTTTATTTTCCTCCATACTAAGGAATTTAGACAAGTGCATTTCAAGGTATTCTCTACTATCCCAAGTTTCAAAATATTTGTAAGCGCGTATAGTAGGGTATATATTTTCAGAATTTGGACTTAAGGTTCAGAATTATTTTTCAGACTTATACTTCAAATAGAGATTTCAATACCTTTCCCTTATTTCGATTTAGCCCAAGAACTGAACTCAAAATTTGCCTATTTCTCAATAAACTACAAGGACGTATATTTTCTATAGTTAAACTTTAAGAAAGGTTATTTTTAGGGTTTTTAATTCACTAAGTTTAGGATCTAATTTTTCCTAACTAGTCAATCGTCATGTTAAATTTAAGTCAAATATAGCCAAAATTGAACTAATCAATTTTTATTTATTTATTTATTTTTTAATTTTTGATTTTTATGGGTTTTAAAATAAGTATGCAAATGCAAAAATATACACATGAATGCGAAGGAAGAAAGCTTACCGAGCACACCCCAAACTTAAACTTGACAGTGCCCTCACTGTCAGGCTACACCAAGAGGGTCAAAATTTTCGGCACTCCCCTGTTTGTTTATTTATTATTAAATTTTTTTATTATTAATAGAAAATGAAAACAAAATATATACACACAAAAAGGTCCCCCCAAACTTAAGTGAAACAGTGTTTCCACTGTTTAAGCGTTAAAGTTCAGAGTTAGGGAGGAGAAAAACACAGAATCAAGCTATACAAGCCTTACACAGGCCAAAGATTAGCACCAACCATTCAAATATTCTATCTCTGTAGTGTGTTGGTTGGTGAAAGAATGCGGAGAGGAAAGAAATAGAGAATACGCGAGACCGTATGGGAAGAAAAGTGGAATACGGTCTCAGTATATTAGGAGAAGAATGGCGGAAGAGAGAAAGAAGTGTAGTACGAACTTGAGGGTGTAAATTGAGTGAATAAATTAGCACAAATTGTGATGACGGATGTGTAAAAAGCGATCGTGCTAATCTATCAACCCGTCGAGAAATGGGGTCAAATCCCTTAAGATTCGTGAGAAAACATGGGTGCGTCGAACTTGGTAAACCAAACATTGAAAATGAATGTGTAACGGTTTCTTGCAAGGTCGGAACGAGTATGGAGGGAAGTGATTGAGGAGGGGTATCGGTTAAAGATTCAGAAGGGTGTGTACAGTCAATGAAAGGGATAGAATGAATTGGAAAATCTGACTCCTCAAATAAAACTGCTTCATCCTCAATAATTTCCTCAATACTCTCCTCAAAATTTAGCTTATCCATGCAATTCTCATCAAAATCAAGACGCATATGAAGTTCGGGAGAAACATTTAATGACTCGGGATGATGAATTGGAGAGAGAAACTCATCCAAATCTGTGGGTTCATCATCCAAAATATTCCCAGCGTCAATATCCTCGATCAAGTGAAAATTAAATTTCTCAGACACCTCATCAAAAGAAGGGGTATCAATTAATTCATGTTCTAGTGTGGAAGTGTAGAGGTCAAAAGGATTGGGTGTGGGTTTACTCGAAAGGGACCCTTCACAATCAGGCAAATCAAACACTACAAAGTCGCACAACTCATTAATCACTCTATCTTCAATTGATGAATCACGTGGGACACTGGATAGACATTCAAAACCGGAGTTGTGGGATTCAATTGGGGACTGGTAGGTTTGATTTGGAAGGGTGTACAGCTCACTCTCACCACTCAAATTCTCAATCTGTCCAACCGCCTCATCATACATTGGAAAATTTGGAGCTAGTTGGAAACTAGATACCGGGTCACTGGGTTGTATGAGGGCGGCCATGGACGTATTCAAATCCATCATCTGTTGGCTTGACGCTACCATAAAATCTTCCAACGAATGTTCCAGACTAGACATGGGTTATGAAGGGGTTTCAATAAAATATTTAAAGTTGTTTGGATACTAAAAACTCCCAAATGGCTGTTCAGAAGCAATATCTAGGGAAGGTGCAAAAGTTGGGTAGGATGGATAAGAATAGAATGGTTGGACAGGGGTAGGATCAAAATTTGGATAAGAAGATGAATGGAATTGTTGATCCAAAGAATTCGAGGTGGTGAACGGAGTGAAAGATCGGTTACAAGATTGTTCAATATGTTCAGCAATAGACATAGGTTTTAGAGTTACAACTGGACTCTCAAAAGGGGTATCAATATGAGAAAGGCTGAATGTTTGAAATGGTTGATACGAAGTGGATTGCTGAGTCCAATTGTTTGTCCTAGACGCGTCTATTCGATCTTTCAAAGAAATTTTGGGCATGGAGGGGTCGTTCGAAATTTGACCAAAACAAGAACCGTAGAAAGTAATGTCTGGTTGTGGGTACCAAAGTTCGGCAAGAGTTTTGCGAGGTGGGGTACCCATGATGTGATGAGAGAAAGGAGAAGAAAAAGAATGTAGTTTTTTTTTTAAAAAAAAAATTAAAATTTTTTTTATATATTTTTAAAAAAAAATTTGTTTTTGGAGTTTTGAAATTTTTTGAAAGTGTTTTTTTTCTTTTTTTTTAGAAAGAGTTTTTGCAAAAAATTGTACGGAACTACGGCACAATTTCAAACAACCACAGTTTAAACATGCACAATCAAACCTAGAGCTAGGGTCTCCTAAGTCAACTAGATTGCTCCTAACTGTTCCAAAGTGACAAGTTGTGAGATATCCCTCAAATCTCCTCTTCACCGCCAATTGTGGCCAGGTAAGCACAAATGAAGAAAGGAGGGTTCCGCTCACGAATCACCATGAGACATGCCTTTTAAAGTTACCTTTCTCACTTGTCTAACCTAGACACCACAAAGTCAAGTTTAGATAGACGATTGAATGCCCACAACCTTCTTCTGTCCTAATGAGCACGACAGTTCTTAGTTGGCTGAGTCTAGATATTTTTTAATTAACTCAAGGGTGATGCATATGGTTTTAGTGATTTTTGGGGTCTTAGGAAGGGTAATGAAATCCCCACCCAATCTTAATTGGTGTTATAGCCCCTTAGATTCCGTATTAATTATGCAAAGCAGTAACACACCAAAAATCTAAAACACTTGCCAAAAAAATATCTTTTTTATTTGCAGCGCAAAGAATCCTGCACAATAACAATTTATTGGAGAGAGAGAAGAGGTTGCTGTGCAAAGAACCCTGCAGGAAATTTTTTTCAGTGGAGTGCAGAGGAGAGGAGATGAGAAATGGAATGCTTACAGAGAAAGTCAACTGCTGATGTCACCAGTTGACCGCGGTTCCACGGTCAAAAGCTTAATTCTGCCGCGGTTCCGCGGTAGATAAGTAGGTTTAGATCCTCTGAATTCTTCTCTGTGCTAAATTAGTTCTCCTCTTTCTGTTTAGATCCCCTGTTTCTGGATTTGTTCACTGAGCTTGCTTCAGATCTGAATCAGTCCGTCTTCCTTTCCTGCACAATTTGCACAAAAACCAATCAAAAGTAACAAGATGATTTTTTTTGTTTTTATTTTTTGATTTTTTAATTTTTTTTATTTAATTAACCCGAAATTACTAAAAGAAATAAACTACCGTTTCCCCGGCAACGACGCCATTTGATTGTTCATGTTTTTGTGTGCGTGTTTAAATTTAAGAATACCGCAATCAAGACGGTGTCACTTAGTAGCTAGCCGGTTGAGTACGAGTCTATCCATAGGGAAATGGTGTTCTTTTCTTTAAGTTCTAACGAGTTAAGTCCTATCTTTGGTAGGTTTTGTTTTACGATCTAAGAATGAGAATAAATTGATTTAAAGGCTTGCTAGGGTTAGGATTAGGTTAGTTCGAAAAAGTGATTCTTCTCACTTCTTTTAATGCCCTAGTTAAGAATATAGGTGTTAGGGTAATAGTCAACAACGGGGATTGGCACGACTAGGAAGAAACATAGTTTCTTCCTTTTGGTCATTGTCCGTCCGTTCTTGGCTCTTAGCCCTAACCTCCGGTTAATTCAACCACAACCGGTCTAACTAGGGAATCACCGCTATCATGTAGGATAGGGTGCCATAGTGAGCAAAGTGTGGTTGAATTAAAGGGAGTCCGTATTTTAAAATTATATGGGCAAATAAAGGAGTGAGAGAGATTTCCTTCTCTCAAACCTTCCCTATCCTAACCCTAACAAGTGAGGAATTACTCACTCATTAGGAGGGTGATAATAAAATTCATTTATATATTTTTTATATAAGACAAACTAAATTGCAGATAAATAAAGAACATATAAGAAAGTGCAGGAATTAAAATTCAGATAAAAAGAATGCAAGATAAAAATAAAAACTTACTTTATTGATGACCTCTCAACAGTGCATTACAACTTGAATTAAAATTTAAATCTAAGAATTAAAAAGATGCATAAAAAATAAAGAGAGGCATGCCTTCATTTGGCTTTCAACTTTCCTATTTATAAATAGGAAAAAACCCTAGGTTACATTCTGATCAATACATGAATTTACAAAACTACCCTGAGAAAGCCAGGTCAAAGCACCGACACCCACCGACACATGCACCGACACGTGCATCATACGGCCGCGGAACCGCGGCAGAAAACCCTGTTTGGCCGCGGTTCCACGGCCATTTGGTAGGTTCTTGGTCGCAATCTTTCAGGGTTGCTTCATGTTGCTTTTATCTTCTGTTTTCTTCACATGGTTCCTCAGAATCTCTTCTATTTTCTTCCAGATTTCCAACAGTGCAGAATGATGTAGACTTTTGCCTTGAGCTTCGCGTTGATGTCTTGAATCTTGTGCTGCCCTTGTGTTTTATGCATTGAACTGTTTAATTATTTTCATTTGTTCCTTGAACTGGTAGGCGGCATCATACGGATTCATCTATTGTTGGTCGTAATCTCACATTTGTAGCAAATTTTCACGAATTTCACTGTAATGATCTGAGAACCTGTAACCTGCAACTATTTAGCAGACATGGATCAAAAGCACCTATTTATGTGTAATGTGATTAAGAATGGGCGATATAATAATGCAAAATTCTGATATGAACAAAGATCAACAAGCAAGCTCATCCATACTCTCTATGAAACCTATCAGTAACACTACCATACAGTCTGGTCTCTTCATCTGATATGTCGCATATCATGTCTAGGGCTGGTAAACGTCAGGCCCCAGTAACGTGATAAGTCATGCCGATGTCTGACCTATAACGGTTAGAGAAACTACTGATAACACTTATCAGTAAATCTCGGAAGCAGCCCTGGCCAGGGACTTCCAGTTATAAACAATCGAGCATAGCGCAACATCAACCCTGTAAGTCCATGTCACGCACCCCACGAACTTGCGAGGAAGCGGAATATATGAAAAACGATTATCAAAGCTTCGTAACACGGACTTGAGCGCATGAATCGTTTCTAAACCGTTACTAGCAAACTACGAAAGGTTTAACTACTCGGATTCGAAGTCATACCTCACGTTACTTGTCATTCGGGCCTTCATCGCGGTCCTCCACTCCTCGTAGGCTCCTTGGAACATCGACACCTCAACGGCCTCTTCGAATCAAAGATGATCCACCCGAGAGCTCCTACGCCAAGCTTTATCTCTAACTTGAGATAACTAGGTTGCTCAAAGTGCTAATCTAAGCTACCTAGGGGATATAGAGTGAGGTTATGGATGTATTAGTCTAGCTAACCCTTGATCTCAACACATGAGAGGTTAGGGTTATGGTTTCAAGAATGAGAGAGCTTGAGGAGAGAGAAGGTGATGATAAGAATGAATTGAAATTGTTTCTCACTTCTAATATATTATGAAGCATAAAGAATTATCAAATGAATAATTCAAATGCATTATCATCATGCTTCATTGAATATGTGCAATGAATCATCAAGTGAGTCATTAAGCAATAAATGCTTCATTAACTCACTTGAATGATTCATCTCATGAGTCACAAAATCAGTTAATGCTAATGCCACCTTACCCTCCAAGTCACCATGCTTCTAGAAGCTTCCCGGAAAATTACGAGAACGCCCCTCCAATCCGTGAAAACACGGAAAAACTTTAGACTGTATAAATCCAATAACCTGATACTAGAAACTAGCTTAAACCAAAGCCGACTAGTAAAAACTGTCCGAACGTCATACGTACGTAAACACACGTATGTGTCCGAACCCTTGTCGTAAAACCATACAACCTCTATATCGTTTTGCCTGGAGCAGGGAAACTCTCTGTGTGGGACTCTAAAGACTCGACACTACGCTGGCAGTGGGTTTAACCATAGACTGCAAGCGGCACTAGCTGTACGTAACGGTCCCCAGGTAGATGTCGATAAGAAGGCCGATGAGGAAAACCATCCGAACTCCTACTGAGCCTGATGTGACAATCTCCGTACAGTCCGGTCTGTTCGTCTAAGACTATCGCATATCGAGCCTAGGGGGCGGCAAGCGTCAGTCCCCTAATAGCGGTATAAGTCATGTCGGAGCGTAGCCCATTACACCCTAAGAAACTACTGGAACCTACCAGTAAATCTCGCTTGCCCTGGCCAGGGACTTTGCGTAATAGCTCTCTGACACAGCGCGATATCAACTCCCGATACCGGGAGAGACGAATCCTGTCTAACCGCCACTGCCTCTAAGTGCTCGGGACTGCACCCAACTGCTACCTGTTTGCACGACTCCTTTGAGCCGTGGTAGGGTAGCAATCTAAGAACAGTGGGACACACTCGAGGCGAAGCAGCAGTGTCAAGTCTGCGGACTATGCTGTACTCATGTCACCTGGGAACTATTAACTGACGACGGGTATAATACCAACCAATCAGTTCCCCTTCGAGTCCTGTCCGGTGTACCCGTAACCTAACGAGCACCTGTATACTATCTCCAGTACGACGTACTGATGGCTGTGGGACAGACCATCTCCCCAACTGGGATGAGAAGCGTACACACTTAGTCTACTCCGGAATATCGATGCCCTGTCTCGGTAATCCTACGACTAGGGACAAGTATAGGATGTTGCTTATAGACTACCCAGCCACCACTAGTGTGACTGCCATCACAACGCTGGTAATCAAGCAAAGATCCTATGGGCTCTACTAATATGTATAAGTGATACGTTACAAGAAGCATATGCACATATTAAAGTAGACACAAACCAAGTAGCATACTACCATTTTTAGCAAGACTGTTATATACAACTGTGAATATCCCAAGCTTCCATTAAGTAATATACAACCTAGTATGATACAATAATGGCCCCTAGGGCATATACACTAACAAACCCCCAATACCAGAAGAGACGAAACCCCTCCTATCGCTCATTGCTTCCATGTGACTCGGGACTGTACCCAAAATCCACCTGTTTGCACGACTCCTTTGAGCAGTGGTAGGGAGGAAATCAAAGCACAGTGGGAGCCACACAAGACTCTATGACGATCTCGGGTCTACAGACTAACCTGTACCAGTGTCACCAGAGGACTGCTATCTGACGATAGGTATACTACCACATAGGAGTCCTCAGCGAGTCATGTTCGGTATACCCATTCTCTAATGGGCACCTGTGTACAATCTTTGATGCCACACATCAATGGTTGTGGGATCAACCATCGCCCTCTAAGGGACAAGAAACGTACACACTAGTCTACACTGTGTAGGAATGCCTAGCACGACAGCAAGGTTTCGGGAGGTATCGTCCATACCATTTTCAAAAATTGCCATGCTAAACAACCCTAACCCTAGAATTTTAACTAGAGAATTAGACAAAACTTGCATGTAAACAACTTTACATCTAAGTGAATATGGAATACAACCTTTGTAGACCGGTCCTTCACTTCAATAGCTCCGTGTAGAAGTCCCTTCGCTGCAAGTAGTGGTATCCCGGACTCTAGTTGGACTCCACAAGGTGAAAAGAACAAGCTTGCTTGAAGTCTTCGAGGCCGAAGATGATCGACGTCGAAGAGACTCTAACTCAAGCCACCTCTTCACTAATTAGAGATTAGTGAAGCTAACACCCTAAACTAAATGGCTAGTCTTGTAGAGGATGATTAAGTAGGATTTTTGCTCTGTTTAGAATTAATTTTCTCACTTATTTTCCTCACCTCTCCAAAACCTAGAGAGCTCTCTCTTGGTGAAGAAGAAGATGAAGAAGAAGAAAAAATAGAATGAGTGAGTGTAGCAACCATGGGTGAAAAAAATATCTCATATAACTCTTGTAGAGACTTAACCATGGCTAATGACAATGGTTGGGTTAATAAATATCTAATATTAGACAAAATTAGTGGATCAAGTCAATGGGTTCTACAAACTTCCACTAAGCATCAACCATGACTAATTTCCAACCAATTTGTGATTTACTTTAAATAAATAAACCATACATTATCATGAGCATGGCGTGAGTCTCATACATCCATGTAGCATGTATAAACAAGCATGACACAATAATATATATCACATATATATTAAGTGTACACATGTGAGAAAAAGAAATGCTTAAGTGAGCTAATATTAGTTAATGTATGTTAGTATATCAAATATACAATTATACATTAAATTATTAAATCAACACTTGATTTAATAATCCGGCTATATCACATATAACCGACTAATATCATATGTATCAACTTATCGAATCAACACTTGATTCGATAACCCGGCTATATCACATATAACCGACCGATATCAGATATCACGAGAATAGAATACGGTATCACATACTCGTATTAATCTCGGTCCCGCACATATCACATATGTGCTCCTACTTCGTTTCGTCTGAGCCAGGAAACCTCTGTGTAGGACTCTAAAGACTCGTCAATACGCCGGCAGTAGGTGATGATCATATCAGTCACCCACAAGCCGTCAGCGGTACTAGCTGGACGTAACGGCTACACGGTGTAGCGTCTTGAAAAGTCGTTTTGGTGTTTTCCTGAAATTCGGTGAAAATTCGGTATTTTTCCGAAAACCGTCTTTCTTGTTATTTTGCAGTTTAGGGCTAATTATACCTAAAATGGATAGCTAATTGCTTGTTTTTAGTAGCTAATGAGTTAATTATGAAATTCTGGTCGTTTAAAAATTTTCCCTAATTTTTCAATTTTTTTGTATTATTTTAAGCCGGTAAGAAAATACATTAAATTAGCGATAAATACAAATTTTTCCGGGCTAATTTTAATCTATAAAATTATGATAATTAAAATCTAGTGGTAACATAAATTTTTAGTAATTTATTTTGATTTTTAACAAATTTTTATGATATGAAACGAATTTATTGAATTTTGAGCTAAAACTTGCAATTTTTGAATTGTAGGGGGTCTTTTTGCATAAAATTTCTTTTGTAAAACCCCTCTCTCTTTTCCCTCAGCCCTAGGACAGCCCCACCTTGTGCAAGTCCGGAAATTTCTGGCCTCATATTTTGTTTTCTTTCTTGAGTTGATTTAGTGGGTTTATTGATTTATTTTAATTATAATTGATAAGGTATGGTGCTTTGACTTTTGGAGACTTGACCCTTGACTTTCCCACTCACCCACACCCCTCCCCTCACCTCCCAATCTGGCCGAAACCTGCACCTCACCCCCTTCATCTCTTTTCTTCTCATTTTCTTCTAAATTCTTCAAGTTTAATTCATCAAAATTGCAAATTAAAGCTTACAAATTAAACCCATCCTTCATCTTTCTTTTCCTTCACCTCCCTAGCTTGGATCTTGATGCTTGAGGCCATCATTTGGAGCAAAATTTTTCTTGCTAGATCTCAATTGAGGTATAATTTCCATCAAGTTACTTTCTTTTTTTGCTAAAATCCTTTAATTGTATGGTTTAGTGTTAAAAGTTTAGCTAATTTCTAATCTAATTTTTAAAAGAGTAGTTGTATTAAACTAGGGTTTTGAAGCCATGATAGTTAATTAGATTATTTTATAGTTAATCTAGTTGTTAATTAACTAATCTATATGGTCACCTTGTTTATGTAGTCTTCAATTATGCTAATTTAGTTAATTTTAGAAGTGTGATTTGGTTGTAAATTGTTGTTTTAGGAAAATCTAGAAAGGGGTTAGTGTATGGAAATGGGTTGTGAAGCATGATTAGTGAGTTGAATTAAGGTTTAGAAACCATTATTTAGTTGATTAAACCTAATTTGTTATCTAGTTGTTTTGCTAACCTAATCTAGAAGGTTAACTTGCTAATTGGGTTTGAAATTAGTGTTAGTTAAGTTTTTCTAGTATGGATTTTGATTTGCAATTGCTTTTGAGAAAAATCAAGAAAGGGTTGGTTGTGGAATTTAGGTTTTGGAGCATGGTTAATGTGTTGAAATTTTGTGTAGTGGTTATCTAATGGTGTGACTTGGGTGATTATGCTAGATTGTAGTCGTTTTGTCGCAAATCGGCGATTTTTGCACCGATTTTGGAATGCAAATGCTTACTAGTTTTGTTATAAAATTATGTGATGAATTATTTTTGATATCTTGATGTTTGTAATGGCTTGTCCTACGACTTTTAGGATGCGTGAGTGCGGATTTTTGGGTAGTCGGGTTTTAGTTTTGCCGGGCGACCAAATCGGCGTTTTTGGCAGTTTTTGCGATTTTCGCGTGTGTTCCGCGCACTTTGTGCACGTTGTACCTAGCCAGCGAACTTTAGTAGCTTCGTTGGGGTTTTGCGTCGTTCTTGATATGTAACCTTATGTTTGGTATTGATGTAAATTCCAGGTTCGGTCGCGGAGACATCAGACGCGGCGCGAAAGGGAAAGGCGGTGATTGGACACAGCTAGCCAGGGATTCCGGTGAGTAGATGTAACATCTACGGGGGACTATCGTTGGATGGCGCAAGCCGCCCGATAGTTTTAGTAACTTACAAGATCCTTAGTAATGTTAGTAATTAGGGGTGAAATACTTAATTGACTATTTGCTGCATCCATGCATTATATTGACATACCTATACGAAACCATTTTATAGGACACCTGCACCATTGCCAGGGTTTTTATATGCAGCACGAGCACTATTCATGCTTACACACACACCCTGGTAATTGCCATGCCACCACACTAGATAACCTTTAATTTAAACCTTTTACTAATTGATACTTAAACTTGTGCTATTGCCTTTAATTCCTTAAAATGAAACCGTAGGATTGCTATTCATGTGCATGTACTTCATCATATTAATTGTTCATGCTTAATACATTAATCACACATCGCAACTTGATTATTGATACCATATGCATTCATTATCATTGATATATGCACTTATGAGGATTTCTTGAGATTTTATGATATTGCTGGATTTCGGGGGAAAGCCGCAAGATTTCTAAACTTATTATATTTTTAAAATATGTAAATTGCGGTTTTCTAGTGATGTAAGTGTCGTCCACCATGAGTTTGCTGTGGTTTTGGAAATCCGTGTCGAGGAGTGGAGGAACCGGCACGGGTACATGGTGGGCCCGGTAAGGTACCCCGGGGCAAGAGGAATGTGGTGTTGACGTTGAGCCTGGCAGGGGACGGATTACCTACCGGTGACTGTTTGGGACGGCGGATATCCAGAGGATACCGACCGTGGCCGCTAGATGATGAGATATTGATATTTGAGATGGGTCAGCCGGACGGCTGAGGCCAGACATACATTTATGAGATTTGAGACAGCTTTTGGGTGTCGTTGCTGGACACCGGTTCTCGTCGATTCTTTGAGTATTATGCTGGCATTCTAAAAAAGTTTTAAAAAACAAAAAGAGATAAATGTTTCTTATATACACCCATTGAGACCTCAGATATTCATGTTGCATACATATTAGTACACTGATGTTGTATACACACCTGCTAGTGCATCCCGTCATACCTGTATTTTAGATGCTAGGATGCTTGTGTGCATGCATACGATAGCCTTTGTAGATGTTATTTATTATTCACGAGTTGGCAACTCACCCCCGTTGTGCCACAGTCTTTTGCAGGTCCGCTCCGTCAGTTCAGTAGCGGCGGGCGCACTTGTTCTTTTGCCTCTTTTGCCTGAGCTCGAGATTTGCTCATAGGTGGGTTATGTTATTATTTTTGTACCACCTTGTATATTCTTTGTATCTAGTGTACTCCATCTACTGTTTCTACCAGTATTATTGTATATTGACCTAGAAATGAGACTGTGAGGTTTGGGGACTTTTATGCTGTATTTTGGAGTCGAACTCACTTGAGTCGACATGATGTTTTCTTATGCTTCATTATGATTATTTGCTTGTTGTCATTTTATATTGCGTGGGATTTGTGACCGCCTTGTGGCGAAGAGCTAGCTCCCGCTTGGGGATGCCCTATTTTGTTGGATTCATGCATATTTTTGTTGTACCCATTTTGGGGGCCAGTATTTACAAAGGAGACTCTGCCGAAATTTTCGGAAAAAATTGGTATTGTTTTTAAAAAGGGTTTTACATGACTTATTTGATAAACTTGCTTTCAAATGTTTGGGTTTTCTTCACTCTTTTGCTTAATTGGTTTTGTTTTCTGGGCTTTGGCTTACTTATTTTACGGACGTCTTTAGACGTTTCGTAAACTTAAGTGCCAGTCACGTTCCGTACCCTGCGGGTCGTGACAAAGTTGGTATCAGAGCGATAGGTTTTACCTTTGTGAGTGTAGGATGACCCTTGGTAGATGGAGTAAGTGACTTAAGCAGGGTAACGTAGCGTGCGTATGTCCGCGGCATACTTACGATACGGTACTCCGTCTAAGTGACTTTAGGATATACTTGCTTGAAAAATTCCTTCTTCAATTCCGTGTATCCTATGATCCTATTGCACTGTCCTTACTATCCGTTTTCCTGTAACAGCCACTATGCCGCCGAAGGCTACTAGGGCACAGAGGGCTGCCGCCAGAGACGAAATTCGAGCTGGCTCGTCCGAGACTAGGACTGAGCAGGGTGGTATGCCTACGCCGCAGGGACAGACCGATCCACCTTCCCCAGGCCGTATGGATAGGCTCAAGACCGGTATGGAGGAGTTGCGACAGATGATGGGAGGCATGCAGGAGCTACGTCAGATGGTAGGATCCCTAGTTGCAGCCAGTCGTACACCGAGGCCGGATGACGTACCTACTACATCACAGACGACCATGATACCTGCTCCTACTACTACCACCGTGGCCATTCCGGTTTCACTACAGGATTTCATGAGGCTGAGACCTCCAGTATTCACCGGCACCGAGGCAGCAGAGGACCCACAGACGTTCCTTGACAGTTTAGCCAGGATCTGCCGTTCGCTGAGATGTTCGGATGATCGATGGGTAGAGCTTGCGAGTTTCCGACTAGAGGGTCTCGCGCAGACATGGTGGGAGTCAGTCTTGAGAGGTCGAGCTGCAGGTCTACCGCCTATGACTTGGGTCGAGTTTACAGCGGTCTTTCTAGCCCGTTTCCTTCCAGAGAGCGTTCGTGACGCCAGAGCTCGTAGCTTCGAGGCCTTAGTCAAGACACCTGGGATGACGGTGTCTGAGTATGACATCCAGTTTACACAGTTATCCCGATATGCTCAGTATTTGGTGGATACCGAGGAGAAGATGGTGACGAGGTTCGTACAGGGACTTGATGCCCAGCTATATCTTGCCATTGGCGCCCAGCACTACGACACTTATTCAGCTGCTATGGATACGGCATTGCGGATGGAGACACGCATATCACAGACTTCGGCCGTTTCTGGGCCGAAGAGGATGCGCACCGATGTACCGTCTCAGAGGCAGCGCGCCAGATTCTTTCCGAGAGATAGGCCTGGCAGAGGATTTGGGCGGGGACAGTTATATGGTTCTTATCCCCAGGGGCAGCAGCCGTCGCCAGGATGTTTTGGGTGCGGGAGTTTGCACCATCTTGTCAGAGACTGTCCGGTGAGACGACAGGGAGTAGCGACAGTTCCGCATGTGACCCTACCACCATCACCACCCCCTCCTCAGAGAGCCCTACTTCCTACCCCAGGCGATGCTCCACGCCAGTTAGGTGCACCGAGAGGCCGTGGACGCGGCAGTCCTGTTCAGAGAGGACGAGGAGGCAGAGGCCGAGGTCAAGGTCAGCCCGCTATCGGTGGAGGACAGGCCCGAGTTTTTGCTTTGACACCGCAGGATGCGCAGGCATCCAATGCCGTTGTGACAGGTACCTTGCCAGTTTGTTCTTTCGACGCACGGGTATTATTCGACCCAGGTTCCACACATTCGTACGTCTCTACACACTTTGCACCGATGTTGGGCCGTGAGTCGTCGTCGTTAGATCATCCGCTTGTTGTTGTTACTCCGGTAGGCGAGTCATTTGTCGCTCGGTTTGTATTTCGTTTGTGTTCCGTTCGTATCGGGGAGAGGGATTCATCAGTTGATTTGATACTCCTCGATACGTTGGACTTTGATGTGCTTCTGGGCATGGATTGGCTAGCCACTTGTTATGCTTCGGTGGACTGCCGTGAGAAGGCAGTCAGATTTAGCTTTCCGGGAGAGCCTGTCCTTGTTATTCAGGGAGACCGCAGTGTCACCCTTCCCAGCTTAATTTCGTCTCTTCGCGCTGGTCAGCTCTTACGGAAGGGATGTCAGGGATTCTTAGCGTCTATTTGTGATACTCGAGCTGCAGAGGTTCCGTTAGACCGGGTCCCGGTAGTTTGTGAGTTCCCTGATGTTTTCCCTGATGAGCTACCTGGGCTACCGCCTGAGTGCGATGTTGAGTTCTGCATTGATTTGATTCCCGGTTCGGGGCCTATTTCTATACCGCCTTATCGGATGGCCCCGGCAGAGCTTCGAGATCTGAAGGATCAGTTGCAGGATTTGTTAGATAAGGGGCTTATTCGACCGAGTGTTTCTCCGTGGGGTGCTCCGGTCCTGTTTGTCAAGAAGAAGGATGGAAGTTTGCGCTTATGTATCGACTATCGCCAGCTGAACAAAGTTACCGTTCGGAACAGATATCCGTTGCCGCGCATTGATGATTTGTTCGACCAGCTTCAGGGTGCGGGGTATTTTTCGAGGATCGACTTGCGATCAGGATACCATCAGCTGCGAGTTCGACAGGAGGATATACCGAGGACAGCTTTCCGCACGCGCTACGGCCACTACGAGTTTTTGGTGATGTCGTTCGGACTCACCAACGCCCCAGCAGCATTCATGGATTTGATGAACCGTACATTCAGGCCGTATCTTGACTTGTTCATCATCGTGTTTATCGACGATATCTTGGTGTACTCCCGGAGCAGAGAGGAGCACGAGCAGCACTTGCGGATTACGTTACAGACTCTGAGGGAGCACCAGCTGTTCGCGAAGTTCTCCAAGTGTGCATTCTGGCTGGACAGCGTCGGATTCTTGGGTCACGTGGTTACGAGAGACGGCATTTGTGTGGACCCGAAGAAGATTGAGGCTGTTCAGCAGTGGCCCCGACCTACATCGGTGACTGAGATCCGTAGTTTTCTAGGCTTGGCGGGCTACTACAGGCGTTTTGTTCAGGACTTCTCCCGTATAGCTGCACCTTTGACCGGTTTGACCCGGAAGGGAGTTCCTTTCGTCTGGACAGAGGAGTGCGAGCGCAGTTTTCAGCAGCTACGGACTTGTTTGACTACGGCGCCGGTATTATCTTTGCCTTCGGGATCAGGCGGGTTTGTTGTCTACTGTGATGCTTCGCGAGTGGGATTAGGATGCGTATTGATGCAGCATGGCCGGGTGATCGCTTATGCTTCTCGGCAGTTGAAGAAGCATGAACAGAACTACCCCACTCATGATTTGGAGATGGCTGCAGTGGTCTTTGCACTGAAGATTTGGCGGCATTACCTTTACGGCGAGTCATGTCAGATATTCACCGATCACAAGAGCTTAAAGTACATATTTCAGCAGCGAGACCTGAACCTCAGACAGCGTCGTTGGATGGAGTTGGTGAAAGACTACGACTGCGAGATCTTATATCACCCCGGCAAGGCAAATGTGGTGGCAGATGCGTTGAGTAGGAGGCCCGGGAGTAGTCTATCCTTTTTGCGCGCAGTTCAGAGGCAGTCGTCAGCAAATTGGCAGATGTTATACGACAGCCGAGTTGAGTTCAAGTTCACTCAGACAGGGGGACAGCTCGCGCATGTTCGTGCACGCCCACAGTTGCTTGACCGTATATATGAGGCACAGCGCAGTGACGACCGTTGCTCAGAGATCATGGCACAGATGGGACAGGGCAGATTTTCCGAGTTCGTGGTTGACGATCAGGGGATTTTACGATATGGATCTAGACTGTGCGTACCAGATGCTGATGGATTGCGGCGCGACATTCTTGAGGAGGCACACCGATCAGTGTATAGTGTCCACCCCGGTTCCACCAAGATGTACCATGATATGAGAGAGACCTACTGGTGGGACGGGATGAAGAGGGACATTGCGGAGTTCGTTTCGAGATGCCTGACTTGTCAGCAAGTCAAGGCCGAGCACCAGAGGCCCGCAGGAAAGCTACAGCCGTTACCCATTCCAGAGTGGAAATGGGAACAGATTTCGATGGACTTCATTGTGGGTCTACCCAGGACCAGTCGAGGGTACGACTCCATCTGGGTGATCGTGGATAGATTGACGAAAGCGGCTCACTTCCTGCCAGTGAAGACGACTTTCAGCTTCGCTCAGTATGCTCAGCTCTATATTGACGAGATCGTGCGACTACATGGTGTACCGACTTGTATCGTGTCAGATCGAGGCACTCAGTTCACCAGCCGACTTTGGCAGAGACTTCAGGAGGCTTTGGGCACTCGTTTGAGCTTCAGCACAGCGTTTCATCCGCAGACCGACGGACAGTCAGAGCGGACCATTCAGACTCTCGAGGACATGCTCAGAGCGTGCGTTTTAGACTTTGGTGGTAGCTGGGATCATCATTTACCTCTAGTGGAGTTCTCCTACAACAACAGCTTCCAGGATACTATTCAGATGGCACCTTTCGAGGCATTGTATGGGAGGAGATGCAGATCGCCCGTTTGTTGGACAGAGCTCAGCGAGAGCAGCATTTTGGGGCCGCAGCTTGTTGAGGAGACGACAGCGAAGATACAGTTGATCCGAGACCGGATGAGAGCGGCTCAGAGCAGGCAGAAATCCTATGCAGACAGGCGCCGTCGCAGATTAGAGTTCGCAGTTGGCGACCATGTTTTTCTGAAAGTCTCCCCGATGAAGGGCGTGATGCGTTTTGGGCGAAAGGGGAAGCTTAGCCCTAGATTCGTAGGTCCCTTCGAGATCCTCGAGCGGGTTGGCGCTGTTGCATATCGTTTGGCTCTTCCTCCCAGCTTTCCCGATGTTCACCCCGTCTTCCATGTTTCGATACTCCGCAAGTACCTTCACGACCCTTCGCATGCGATTCAGCACCTGACAGTCCAGCTAGAGCGCGACCTTTCTTTTGCAGAGCAGCCGGTGGCCATCCTGGATCGGCAGGTGAAGAAGTTGAGGTCGAAGATTATACCAACCGTCAAGGTCCTTTGGCGTAGCCCGAGCAGCGAGGAGGTTACCTGGGAGACCGAGGGCGAGATGAGGAAGAAATATCCCCATCTCTTTGAAGGTACGCGTAGCTATATTTTTAAATTTGGGGACCAAATTTCTTTAAGGGGGGAAGATTGTAGCGTCTTGAAAAGTCGTTTTGGTGTTTTCCTGAAATTCGGTGAAAATTCGGTATTTTTCTGAAAACCGTCTTTCTTGTTATTTTGCAGTTTAGGGCTAATTATACCTAAAATGGATAGGTAATTGCTTGTTTTTATTAGCTAATGAGTTAATTATGAAATTCTGGTCGTTTAAAAATTTTCCCTAATTTTTCAATTTTTTTGTATTATTTTAAGCCGGTAAGAAAATACATTAAATTAGCGATAAATACAAATTTTTCCGGGCTAATTTTAATCTCTAAAATTATGATAATTAAAATCTAGTGGTAACATAAATTTTTAGTAATTTATTTTGATTTTTAACAAATTTTTATGATATGAAACGAATTTATTGAATTTTGAGCTAAAACTTGCAATTTTTGACTTGTAGGGGGCCTTTTTGCATAAAATTTCTTTTGTAAAACCCCTCTCTCTTTTTCCTCAGCCCTAGGACATCCCCACCTTGTGCAAGTCCGGAAATTTCTGGCCTCATATTTTGTTTTCTTTCTTGAGTTGATTTAGTGGGTTTATTGATTTATTTTAATTATAATTGATAAGGTATGGTGCTTTGACTTTTGGAGACTTGACCCTTGACTTTCCCACTCACCCACACCCCTCCCCTCACCTCCCAATCTGGCCGAAACCTGCACCTCACCCCCTTCATCTCTTTTCTTCTCATTTTCTTCTAAATTCTTCAAGTTTAATTCATCAAAATTGCAAATTAAAGCTTACAAATTAAACCCATCCTTCATCTTTCTTTTCTTTCACCTCCCTAGCTTGGATCTTGATGCTTGAGGCCATCATTTGGAGCAAAATTTTTCTTGCTAGATCTCAATTGAGGTATAATTTCCATCAAGTTACTTTCTTTTTTTGCTAAAATCCTTTAATTGTATGGTTTAGTGTTAAAAGTTTAGCTAATTTCTAATCTAATTTTTAAAAGAGTAGTTGTATTAAACTAGGGTTTTGAAGCCATGATAGTTAATTAGATTGTTTTATAGTTAATCTAGTTGTTAATTAACTAATCTATATGGTCACCTTGTTTATGTAGTCTTCAATTATGCTAATTTAGTTAATTTTAGAAGTGTGATTTGGTTGTAAATTGTTGTTTTAGGAAAATCTAGAAAGGGGTTAGTGTATGGAAATGGGTTGTGAAGCATGATTAGTGAGTTGAATTAAGGTTTAGAAACCATTATTTAGTTGATTAAACCTAATTTGTTATCTAGTTGTTTTGCTAACCTAATCTAGAAGGTTAACTTGCTAATTGGGTTTGAAATTAGTGTTAGTTAAGTTTTTCTAGTATGGATTTTGATTTGCAATTGCTTTTGAGAAAAATCAAGAAAGGGTTGGTTGTGGAATTTAGGTTTTGGAGCATGGTTAATGTGTTGAAATTTTGTGTAGTGGTTATCTAATGGTGTGACTTGGGTGATTATGCTAGATTGTAGTCGTTTTGTCGCAAATCGGCGATTTTTGCACCGATTTTGGAATGCAAATGCTTACTAGTTTTGTTATAAAATTATGTGATGAATTATTTTTGATATCTTGATGATTGTAATGGCTTGTTCTACGACTTTTAGGATGCGTGAGTGCGGATTTTTGGGTAGTCGGGTTTTAGTTTTGCCGGGCGACCAAATCGGCGTTTTTGGCAGTTTTTGCGATTTTCGCGTGTGTTCCGCGCACTTTGTGCACGTTGTACCTAGCCAGCGAACTTTAGTAGCTTCGTTGGGGTTTTGCGTCGTTCTTGATATGTAACCTTATGTTTGGTATTGATGTAAATTCCAGGTTCGGTCGCGGAGACATCAGACGCGGCGCGAAAGGGAAAGGCGGTGATTGGACACAGCTAGCCAGGGATTCCGGTGAGTAGATGTAACATCTACGGGGGACTATCGTTGGATGGCGCAAGCCGCCCGATAGTTTTAGTAACTTACAAGATCCTTAGTAATGTTAGTAATTAGGGGTGAAATACTTAATTGACTATTTGCTGCATCCATGCATTATATTGACATACCTATACGAAACCATTTTATAGGACACCTGCACCATTGCCAGGGTTTTTATATGCAGCACGAGCACTATTCATGCTTACACACACACCCTGGTAATTGCCATGCCACCACACTAGATAACCTTTAATTTAAACCTTTTACTAATTGATACTTAAACTTGTGCTATTGCCTTTAATTCCTTAAAATGAAACCGTAGGATTGCTATTCATGTGCATGTACTTCATCATATTAATTGTTCATGCTTAATACATTAATCACACATCGCAACTTGATTATTGATACCATATGCATTCATTATCATTGATATATGCACTTATGAGGATTTCTTGAGATTTTATGATATTGCTGGATTTCGGGGGAAAGCCGCAAGATTTCTAAACTTATTATATTTTTAAAATATGTAAATTGCGGTTTTCTAGTGATGTAAGTGTCGTCCACCATGAGTTTGCTGTGGTTTTGGAAATCCGTGTCGAGGAGTGGAGGAACCGGTACGGGTACATGGTGGGCCCGGTAAGGTACCCCGGGGCAAGAGGAATGTGGTGTTGACGTTGAGCCTGGCAGGGGACGGATTACCTACCGGTGACTGTTTGGGACGGCGGATATCCAGAGGATACCGACCATGGCCGCTAGATGATGAGATATTGATATTTGAGATGGGTCAGCCGGACGGCTGAGGCCAGACATACATTTATGAGATTTGTGACAGCTTTTGGGTGTCGTTGCTGGACACCGGTTCTCGTCGATTCTTTGAGTATTATGCTGGCATTCTAAAAAAGTTTCAAAAAACAAAATGAGATAAATATTTCTTATATACACCCATTGAGACCTCAGATATTCATGTTGCATACATATTAGTACACTGATGTTGTATACACACCTGCTAGTGCATCCCGTCATACCTGTATTTTAGATGCTAGGATGCTTGTGTGCATGCATACGATAGCCTTTGTAGATGTTATTTATTACTCACGAGTTGGCAACTCACCCCCGTTATGCCACAGTCTTTTGCAGGTCCGCTCCGTCAGTTCAGTAGCGGCGGGCGCACTTGTTCTTTTGCCTCTTTTGCCTGAGCTCGAGATTTGCTCATAGGTGGGTTATGTTATTATTTTTGTACCACCTTGTATATTCTTTGTATCTAGTGTACTCCATCTACTGTTTCTACCAGTATTATTGTATATTGACCTAGAAATGAGACTGTGAGGTTTGGGGACTTTTATGCTGTATTTTGGAGTCGAACTCACTTGAGTCGACATGATGTTTTCTTATGCTTCATTATGATTATTTGCTTGTTGTCATTTTATATTGCGTGGGATTTGTGACTGCCTTGTGGCGAAGAGCTAGCTCCCGCTTGGGGATGCCCTATTTTGTTGGATTCATGCATATTTTTGTTGTACCCATTTTGGGGGCCAGTATTTACAAATGAGACTCTGCCGAAATTTTCGGAAAAAATTGGTATTGTTTTTACAAAGGGTTTTACATGACTTATTTGATAAACTTGCTTTCAAATGTTTGGGTTTTCTTCACTCTTTTTCTTAATTGGTTTTGTTTTCTGGGCTTTGGCTTACTTATTTTACGGACGTCTTTAGACGTTTCGTAAACTTAAGTGCCAGTCACGTTCCGTACCCTGCGGGTCGTGACACACGGGTATTGAGCAATCAGAAGATCAACAAGCAAGTCTGCTCATACTCCTGTAAACCCTGTCAGTAACACTACCGTAGAGTCCGGTCTCTTCGTCTGATATGTCGCATATCAAGTCTAGGGGTGGTAAACGTCAGATCCCAGTAACCGATAGGTCGTGCCGATTTGAGGCTCATAACGGGTCGAGAAACTACTGATAACACTTACCAGTAAATCTCCGTATCAGCCCTGGCTAGGGACTTCCTGTTACAGCTAATCGAGCATAGCACAACATCAACCCCCAATATCGGGAGAGACGAATCTCCTCCTATCGCTCATTGCCTCCATATGACTCGGGACTGTACCTAAAAACCACCGTTTTGCACGTTCTCTTGAACGTGGTAAAGTGGAAATCAAAGCACAGTGGGAATCACACAAGACTCTATGACGATCTCGGGTCTACAGACTAATATGTACTTGTGTCACCAGAGAACTGCTATCTGATGATATGTATAATACCAACTAGGAGTTCTCGGCGAGTCCGTTCAGTGTACCCAGTCTCCACAGAGCACCCGTATACCATCTTTGATGTCAAACACCAATGGATGTGGGATCATCCATCGCCCATCATATGGGTCAAGAAGCGTATACGCTAGTCTACTTTGGAATATCGATGCCCTGTCTCGATACACCCTCGACTAGGAACAATTAAAGGACGTACTTGTGAACTACCATGGCCCCACTAGTATGATCTCCATCATAGTCCTGGTAGTCAAGTACACATCAAGTCAGAGCAAGACAGTATCACAATACAAGTATACATGTTAAGACAAAGAGCAACCAGATAGTATAATGTCATGTCGAGCAAGAAAGTCCTTTCTATATATGTCCAAGCATCCACTATAATATACATCATATGTACAATAATGGCCTCTAGGACATATATATAACTAACAATCTCCCACTTGCACTAAGGCCAGTTGTTGTAGTGTCTCATACCCAACATCCCGAAGAGTCTCTCAAGTTGTATCTGGGGTATGGCCTTCGTGAGTGGATCCGTCGTATTATTCTTCGTGTCAACTCTCCTGATCTCGATCTCCCGGCAATCAACTATCTCCCGGATCAGGAGATACCGCCTCAGAATATGCCTGGATCGCTGATGGGACCTGGGTTCCTTGGCCAAAGCCACTGCTCCATTGTTATCACAATACAAAGGTATTGGATGTTCGATGGACGGAACCACTCCAAGTTCAGTTATGAACTTCTTCATCCTTACAGCCTCTTTGGCAGCATCGTTGGCAGCGATGTATTCAGCCTCCATCGTCGAGTCTGCCACGGTTTCTTGCTTGGAACTCTTCCAACAAACCGCCCCTCCATTGAGGGTAAAGACAAATCCTGAGACCGACTTAGAGTCGTCCTTATCACTCTGGAAGCTCGAATCGGTAAATGACTCCACTTGGAGTTCACCGTTATCATACACCAAGAACATCTCTTTAGTCCTTCTCAAGTACTTGAGAATGTTCTTCACAGCTGTCTAGTGATTCTCTCCTGGATCTGCTTGATATCTACTTACTACACTTAGTGAGTATGCTACATCGGGCCTGGTACATAACATCGCGTATATGATAGAGCCTACTGCCGAAGCATAGGGTATCCCTTGCATTCGAGCTCTCTCCAAATCAGTCTTGGGAGACATCTCTTTGGAGAGAGTGAGTCCTGAGATCGTGGGTAAATTCCCACACTTGGAATCTTCCATACCGCAGATTTGGTAGGTGACCTCAGCCGCCTAAGAGGTACTATGGTTTCCTCGTTAACGGTGATGAGGAGGCTTATATCATGTGATGATGACCCTACTAGTTATCAGCAGGCCATGGGAAGTGGTGACTTCCGACTGATGGCTGGATGCCGAGTTATCCTAGTTGGACTCCATGCACTGCAACAAACTGTAGACTTTGTTGGGTGCTCCTGAAGGGGTAAAACCCATTAGGAGAAAGTTGATCTTACAAGATCAGTGCAAATGGAAAGGTACCGGCCTAATAAGGTTAGACTTGTAGTAAAAAGTTTTCATCAAATACCCGATGTGGATTGTAATGAAACTATTATTTTAGTGTCTGTGTTGAAGTCCATACGGATATAATTTGTCACTGATGTTTTTCATGATTGTGATATCTGGCAGATGGATGACTATAACGTCTTTCTAAATTGGATTTAGAAGTGTACGTGTATATGACTTTGCCAGAGGGTTATCTTAGTCAGTGGGAGCAGCGGTAAGTGTGCAAGTTGCTTAAGTATATTTACAAACTAAAGCAGGCATAGCGGAGAAAGATCATCTGTTTTTATGATACGATTAAAGTGTTTGACTTCATCAAAATGAGAGATGAACCTGGTATTTGTAAGAAACTAGTAATGAGTGTTGTCAGATTTCTCATATGGTATGTGGATGACACACTCATGATAGTAAGTGATGTTCCTATGCCGCAATTGGTAAAACAATGGTGATCACAAGTATTTCTTCATATAAGATATGTATGTCAGTCCAATCCTAGAGAAACATAGGGTAGCAGTGAAGATCATTTGATGTTCTTGGTGTATGGTAATGGCAGCCTCCTGAATGAGGTGGTTACTGATTCTAGTTTCCCATAGAAGATAGAGCGTCTGTCGCAAGTTATAAGTTTACCTGTTTTTGAGGAGCAGTATATTGGAAAGTGTTCCAAGTGGGATACTGAGGTAATTGTGGCGCTAGATGCTGATTGTGAATCAGCAAAGGATACCGTCTGAGAATTCGCTGGATATAATTGTTCATTTATGAATATGATCCTATCGTCAGTCCAGGAAAATACTAAGGCAGGTATAGCTCAGTTCGGAAGATATTTGATCTCCGCGAAGTTGAGAGGTCATTTATTTGGTACCTCCCAAGGAGCAGGAACTGCCATTCTATTTAGGGAGAAATAGAGAGATGTGTTGTGCCGGGTCCACTCAATCAGGCTAGTTCTCGGACACAGTTTGCGAAACTGTTAGTACAGAAGTTGGGTATGCGATACCGCAATAATTGGCTTTAAGTGCAAGTAGGAGATTGTTGGATATAAGTGCCTTTAAGGTAATTATTGTAATTGAAAGAGTGTTTATACGAGAGAACAATCTTACTCGAGATGATAGTATGATATCTGGTTTGTTTTTATCTTTCATATGATGTGTTTCATTCACTATCACATATCGTTTAGATATGAGATAAAACCCTTAGAATTTTTCTTGACTACCAGGACAATGATAGAGACTATACTAGTGGGGCCTGGATAGTCGATAAGCACATCCTTAAATGTCCCTAGTCGTAGGAGTAACGAGATTAGACATTGGTACTCCAGTTAGACTAGTGTGTACATTTCCTGACCCGGTTAGAAGGCGATAGCTGATCGCAAAGTTATTGGTGTTTGACACTGAGGATTGTATATAGGTGCTCATCGGATGAGTTACACTGGACGACACACCGAGAACTAATAGTTGGTAATATACCAATGTCAGATAGCAGTTCTCAAGTGACATGAGTACAGGGTAGTCCCTAGGACCTGAGATCACCATAGTGTCTCGTGTGTGTTCACACTATACTTAGAATTCTACCCTAGCACGGCTCAAAGGAGTCATGCAAATAGGTTTTTGTTCGGTATAGTCCCGAAGCACGTGGAGGTGGTGAGCGGTCGAGGGGATTCGTCTCTCCCGATATAGGGAGTAGATGTCGCGCTATAAAGGACATGACTACAACAACAAGTCGGTGGCCACCGCAGTGGAGATAAATTGATAAGTGTTATCAATTGTATCTCCGGATGATTATGAGTCCTCTATCGCACGATTTATCGAGTTATTTGGGTCTGACAGATTCCAAACCCTAGACCCGATATGCGATACTCTTAGACGAAGAGACCAGACTGTACGGTGATGTCACTAATAGACTTTGCAGGGTTCAGATGAGCTTGCTCGTTGACATTCTTTCGATCAATACCTGGATAGCCGTTACGTGCAGCTAGTACCGCTGATGTGCTTGTGGGCTATGTATATGATCCTAACCTACTGCCAGCATATTGTCGAGTCTTTAAAATCTCACACAGATATTTCCCAGCACAGGAGAAATGATGTAGGGCACGTATAGGGATACGTGCAGAAGTTCGATTAAACACATGTAATTGATACACGCATTTTAATCGGGTGTTTAATGATATTAGCCGGTATATATATGATATAACCAGATTATTAAATTAAGTGTTGATTTAATAATTAAATATATATTTATATATTGGTATATTTATATATTAACTAATATGATGCTCACTTTTTTATTTTCTTCTCTTTAATAATATTTATATCTGATATAAATATTGCGACATGTATATTGATACATTTGATATGGGTGTATAAGAATCATATGGTTTAGATGAGAACATTCTTATTTCTTTTATTAATTTCAAAAGAGAACGAGTCATTGAAATTGGATGCTTGTAGAATACTTTAGGCTTTTCTTCGATGACTCATTTTTGATATGGTTTTGTTCTCATCTTGAACCTTATCTTCTTACTTTCATCTCTATGGCTATGTCTTTTGAGTTTTTTCTCAAGTAAGGAAAGAAAAGAAATGAGAAGAATTTAGTGAGCTAATTATTCTACATCTCCTGCTAATCATTCTTAGCAAGTTTAATTAGTGGGTTGCTTCATTTTGATGAGATCAATTTGAAACTAAAACTTGTGATGGAGTTATCTTAAGGTGGATCATCTTCGGTAAGGAGATCACCGAGTAAGCTTGTTCCGGATTTCGTGAAGACTAGCCAGAGTCCAATGAGAGGTGGCTAACGTGCTACAAAGGTCGTAGTCTCTTCTCCTTTAGTTTTTTAGTATAGTTTTTTTTTGTCTATTTCATTGTTATTTCAATAGATTTTTGTTTGAATTGGGGCTATGCTTGCTACTAATTTTTGTGTGCAATTTCGCCGCGGTCGCGAGCTTCGCAACCCTAGCCCCCACCCACTTACAGTTACCTGACATGAACATAAAACCCGGGGGAAAATGGAGAAATTAAGAATGAAACCCGACTTGTAACTCAATAGTTCACTACTTGCCAAAGACTGATCAGTCGATACGAGATTCGGGCTCCGGAATGATGATGTTGATATCATTCATCTATACATGACATTGTTTTATTGCCTAGCGGCACGTCTCGGATTCAGCCCCGAGAATCATGACCGTGGTCCCGGGCACGCATGGGATACTATTGAGTTATATCGAGAATTCTATTAATTGGTTTCAAATACTTTTAGGATAGATAACATAGCGACATAAACCCTTAGGATACCAACGATATAGTTGATACTGATATCTTGCTTGTTGCATCACGTATACTGTTATCGCTTATTGTTTGTACTCATGACATTCTGTTCTTGCACATGGCATACTATACCACCTATTGTTCATATTATTATTATATTTATAACGCACTAACGTCTGGGTTTTCTATGGTCCAGATCCTTTGATTTTAGCATTGGAGGATCGTGAGTATTTTGACAGAATTGCTAGGCAGTGAAGAGCAGTTCACTGATTTAATTTTATTGATACTTTAGGTTTCTTTATAGTATTGAACTTGTCGGTTTTATCATTGTAATCCCATAAGGAACTGTTGGATATGTATGCCCTAGAGGCCATTATTGTATAGTACAAGTTTGTATAATACATTTTGGAAGCTTGGGATATATACATGGGTTTGCGACAGTCTTGCTCAATATAGTAGTATGCTACTTGGTTTGTTTCTATCTTAATATGTGTATATGTTTCTTTTTAACATATCGCTAATACATATTGATGGAGGCCTTAGGATCTTTGATTAACTACCGGCGTTGTGATGGCGATCACACTAGTGGGGGGTGGGTAGTCTATAAGCACATCCTTATTCTGATCCCTAGTCATAGGATTATCGAGACAGGGCATCGATACTCCAGAGTAGACTGGTGCATACGCTTCTCGTCCCAGCAGGGGAGATGGTCTGTCCCACAGCCATCGATACGTCGTACTGGAGATAGTATGCAGGTGCTCGTTAGGTTACGAGTACACCAGACAGGACTCGTTGGGAACTGTTGGTTGGTATTATAACTATCGTCAGTTAACAGTTCCCAGGTGACATGAGTACAGCTTAGTCCGTTGACTTGACACTGCCACTTTGCCTCAAGTGTGTTCCCACTGTTCTTTAATTGCTACCCTACTACGGCTCTATTGAGTCGTGCAAACAGGTAGTAGTTGGGTGCAGTCCCGAAGCACTTGGAGGCAGTGACGGTTAGACAGGATTCGTCTCTCCCGGTATTAGGGGTTGATATCGCGCTGTGTCTAGGAGAGCCATTACACATAGTCGTCCCTGGCCAGGGCAAGCGAGATTTACTGATAGTGTTTCCAGTAGTTTCTCAGGGTGCTATGGGCTACACTCCGATACGACTTATACCGCTATTAGGGGTCTGACGTTTACCATCCCCTAGGCCCGATATGCGATACTCTTAGACGAACAGACCGGAATATACGGAGATTGTCACAGATAGGCTCAGTAGGAGTTTGGATGAGCTTGCTCGTCGACCTTCTTTTCGACAGATATCTGGGTAGCCGTTACACACAGCTAGTGGCGCTGACATGCTTGTGGTTAAACCCACTGCTAGAGTACTGTCGAGTCTTTAGTGTCCCACACAGAGGGTTTCCCAGCCTCGAGCGAAATGATTAGAGGTCGTATGGTTTTACGACAGGGTTCGATCACATGCGTGCACTTGTGCAAGTATGATGTTCGAGCGGACTATACTAGTGGGCTTTGGTTTAAGCCATATCCTAGTATATGATTATTGGATTGGCTTCGTCTCAGGGCATTCGTGTTTTTCGGAACACGGATGCGGGTATGTATATACGATTGAGAGGGGGTACAGACGGAGACTTTCTCATTAGGGTTTTGACCATTGATTTGGACAAAACACAAATGAGGAAAAGAAAAGATTATGTTGTTTTTGATAAATGATAATTGTTTTTGGAATGGATATTTTTTTGTTGACCATTTGACTTTGTTGACCATTTGACTTTAGTTGACTTGTTGACCAAAGATATTATAGATGAGATATTTTTGTGCTAGAAGTTTCTTTAGATATTTTTCTTCTCTCCAAAGTAAATGGTCAACAATATATATATCTATTTTCCAATTCTTTTATTCATTCATCACAAAAGCATTCTCTATCTTCATGCAAGCTCTCTCCTTCTTCTTCCTCTCTCAAACCCTAACCCTAATCTATCATGAGTTGATAATCAAGGGTTAGTTAGATTAAGCCATCCAAATCACTCTCTACACTCTCTAGTTTACTTGGATTAGCAAATAAAGTAATCTAGTTACCTCAAGCTAGAGGTTTAGTTCAAGGTTGGAGCTCTCGGGTGGATCGTCATAGACAAAAGGAGGCCGGAGTTCAAGCACGATCCATAGAACCATCGAGGAGCTTAAGGAGAGGATCGAAGACCCGAAGGACTTGGTTTCTTTAGGTATAACATCCTTCATAGTAGATAGAACTCTCTATTAATTGCTAACTAAGTTTATGGTAACGATCCGGATTAGAGTTTATGTTAGCGCCAAGTTCGTTATCGCTACGAAATTTTTGTTCCGCATTTGGCCACGGAAGTTGGCCGGGGCGCTAGTGTAACCCTTCATGGTATCAGAGCCAACCCATAAACGCTAGGTTAGCAAGTTTAAGCAACGTTAAAACAACGAAATCGAAACAACTACGTGAAACTAAACACGGATTCTGCAGTTTCTGTTGATTTAGAAAAGGTCTCTGAAAAATTTTTAAACATGTGCAGAGTGGTCCTTACCCCCATTATATGTACCCAGAACCAAAACGAGACATTTTGGCCTTGATTTGGCCGGCCACAGAGGGGGAAAATCCGGCCACCCTGGTTTTTGTGGGGGTGTGTGCAATTTTTTTGGGTGCTGGGTGCTTATCTCTGGGAGTTTGGTTTCCTGGTGTTGTTTATTTTTTTGCCCAAACTTGATTCTCTGTAGATTTAAGTTTGAGGCAACTTGTGGTGTTTCGGATTCGTTATATTTAATAGTGTTTAACATTTTACAGTTCATTCACTTTTATCTGCGACCGGGAATGTCACTCGATCGGAAAAACTCGTCTAATCGCTATATGTTCCTCTAGACGGGTTTTGCGAACGTGACATTCGCGTTGATGTTGTGTTCTTGTTCTGTGATTGTAGTTGGATAGTCGTGATGCATAGCAAGTGTTGCAATGTTTGTAGTGCAGTTTAAATTCTTTTGTACATTTGTTATTGCGGGGCGAGCGTCCGACATGTGGACTGCCGTCTTTGCCGGGTTGTATATTATTTTGGGGCACGGTCGGGCTGAGGTCGATGTCACCGTTTGTACATATTATTTTATATTTCTGTACTAGGGTTACCCCGCGATGGAGTGCACGAATAGCCGGGTTCTAGAATGGCAGCAAGCCCGCATCTCATGGCGTTGAGACGGAGGAGGCTTCTTTCTTATGGTGTTGAGACGGAGGGGGATTCATTCTAAAATTGGCGGGCTATTCGCCGCACTCGTAGGGGGTACAGGTTTTACATTGCACAGGCTATCCACACGACAGGGAACGTCGGGTTTTATTTGTGGCTCAAATGAAACCCGAGGCTCTAAGATTATCCACCATTCTGTATTGTTGGCTGTGTTTCTGTGATGTTGTTTACTATCATGCCTGGGACGAATGTTGTATATACTTATATATATACTAGTATATTTTGTATATGTTTTGCACCCACGCTAGTCCAGCCCCCGCTCTGTCGTTAGTTAAGTAACCTAACGGATGATGACGGGGCCCAGTGGCGAATGCGGATGGCATATACGTACAACGTATTTTCGTTCTTTTCTGGTATGGTAGGTTACTTTGATGGGACAACATTAATTTTGATTAATGCAAGTAAAACAAACCTAAAAAGATGTTATTGGAACCAAGTTTTAAAACAGACATTACAGACGCTCTCTTTTTCTTTGCACAGTGGTATTCAGTTTAGAATATCCAGCACCTCATTCGACGGGGCAAGGGCCGAGATCCCTTTATCGGGAGTGACCCCTTGAGTAAAAGTTTGCGTCAACGTAATAACTTCACTGTAGTCGATTATTCTTGCTTTGTATCGTGGTATTCAGTTTGGGATATCCTGCACCTCATTTGACGAGGAAAGAGCCGAGATCCCTTCACAGGGAGTGACCTCTTTAGCAAAAGTTTTCGCCACTATATTTTTAAAAGGTTATCAGGTTCCTTCAACGATATCAAGTTCATTACGTTAACGGGTTTTTCGCCAAAACCCAGCCGTAGCCCTCCGTCATTTCGGATTGGTATTGCTTAGTATTCGTGCTACGTATTTCGTGCTCAGCCGAGGCGTAGTGTACGGTAGCTATGTAATATTTTTCTATAGCATATAATGCGATTGGTTGGGACAGTCGTGCGGTCATTTTGGCTCAGTCAAGGATACGTACGGGTGGGTCTAATGCAATCAAGATAATGACGGGTTGAACTTGACTAGGATCCTTTGATATGTTGGCTCAGTCAAGATCACTTGGGTCCTAGGGGTAAAGACCACATCGGGAGTTTCAAACAAACAGGAAACTTGCAGATTTAGCATACCTTCTGGAGTGTGGTGACTAGAGTGGATTCCATCTAGGTCATCACACAATAATAGTTGGATCCCGATCCCACTGATGAGTTGGATTACTCTCGGGAGATTACTTCACTTAACAATCAATGCTATAAACCAAGTAGGTGTCTAGAATGGTGTTAGCGGGAATACGCCTCCAGGGAAAAGAGGTTATGTAATTAAGGAACTTCGCAAAAGCGTTGGAAAACCTCTCTCGAAGTATCAACACTAGCCTGGCTGAAAGGTTAAGCAAGTATTATGATGTGCGATTAATCCTGACTAGTTCTTCTTTTAAGGTTTGAAGAAGAATTTGAGGAAACAGTGGCAGCCATCCTGATTAGATAAATTAATAAACCAATCTAATCTTGCAAGAGCGCACGCTGAGTTGTTTCTTTTCTCTCTCTCCAGGTAGCAACCATTTCACGCCCTAATCAAGATAATAAAATGTATTGCTTGACCGATCCGAATTCTTATTCGGGGCTGGGGAACGTCAGTTCGGCTCTAACTTACGACAACAGTCATAAGTATGAGCAAGGGAAAGAGGATTGTATGGATTCCAAGGAGACCCAGTTGAAGAAGAAGCATAGTTTTGCATCTACTTCAGGTGTTCTTGTAATTGAGAACTGCTTTTCGGTCAGCCCTACCTCCTGGGTACTTGATACCGGATCAGGATCTCATATCTGTAATATATTGCAGGGACTGAGAAAAAGTAAGAAAGTTGCACCTGGTGATATGTCCCTCAGGGTAGGGAACGGAGCACAAGTTAATGCTGCAGCCGTCGGTGAATATCACCTAGTGTTGCCAAATGGCAACACTATGATTTTGAACAATTGGTACTATGTACCTTTCATGGTTTGCAACGTAATATCAGTGTCTTTACTCGATAAAGATGGATATAACTTTGTTCTTGATAGAAATATCATGAACATTTACCTTGATAAGGTGCTGGTTGCAGAAGGTACACTGTGTAATGGTATCTATGTTCTAAATCAGAATACAGTTCTCAATATACAAAACACACGCAAGAGGAAGAGTTCAGATACGAACGAATCCTACTTGTGGCACTGTAGACTTGGTCATATCGGAGAGAAAAGACTATGTAAGTTACATAAAAATGGACTCTTGAATACGTTCGAATTTTCATCTTATGAAACTTGTCAGTCTTGTCTCAAAGGGACGATGACCAAATCTCCGTTCACCGGACATGGAGAAAGAGCAACAGAGCTCTTGGGACTCATACACAGTGATGTATATGGTCCAATGTCTATACATGCAAGGGGTGGGTTCTCATACTTTATCACATTCACTGACGATCTCTCTAGGTTCGGATATGTGTATCTGATGAAACACAAATCTGAAGCTTTTGAGAAATTCAGAGAATTCAGAAACGAAGTGGAGAACCAGATAGGCAAAAGTATCAAGATCCTCCGGTCTGATAGAGGAGGGGAGTACTTAAGCACGAAATTCCTAGATTACTTAAAAGAGAATGGTATTCTCTCTCAGCTTACTCCTCCGTACACACCACAGCATAATGGTGTATCGGAGCGGAGGAATCATACCCTGTTGGATATGGTTCGCTCCATGATGAGTAGTGCTGAGTTACCACTTTCATTTTGGGGATATGCACTTTTGATAGCAGCATATCTATTGAATGATGTTCTGTCTAATCAGTGCCTAAGACACCATTCGAGATATGGAATGGTAAAAGGCCGTATCTTAAGCGCATTAAGATATGGGGTTGTCCGGCCTATGTAAAAGTACAAAATCCGGATAAACTTCAGGCACGTTCAGTTCTATGTAAATTTGTGGGATATCCTAAAAATTCTATAGGATATATGTTCTACCACACCGAGGAACAGAAGGTGTTTGTATCTCGCCACGCCACTTTTTTAGAGTGACAATTTCTTGCAAAAGAAACTAGTGAGAGTTCGGTAGAACTGGAAGAAATTCAGCGACCATAAAATGAAACTGAAGATTTGGAGGAACCACTAGATTCAGTAATCCCAGACGAACCTCAGCCACTCCGCAGATCTGGTAGGATTTCTCATCCGCTCGAGAGATACTACGGTTTTCTCATAGACGGGGATCGAGAGGATTGCATCTTGGAAGAAGATGACCCTACCAGTTTCAGGCAGGCCATTATCAGTAGGGACTCTGATAAATGGCTGGATGCTATGCGATCCGAAATGGAGTCCATGTACACCAATAAAGTGTGGACTTTGGAAATTGCTCCACCTGGGGTAAAACCCGTTGGATGCAAATGGATCTACAAAAGGAAACTTGGTGTAGATGGGCAGGTGGAAACCTATAAGGCTAGACTCGTTGCAAAAGGTTTTCGTCAAAGACCTGGTTTGGACTATGACGAAACTTTTTCTCCAGTGGCTATGCTCAAATCCATTCGAATCCTACTTGCAATTGCTGCCTTCCATGACTATGAGATCTGGCAGATGGACGTAAAAACGGATTTTCTAAACGGCAGTTTGGAAGAGTGCATTTATATGGATCAGCCAGAAGGTTTTGTAGACAGTAGGAGCAGCGGGAAGGTGTGCAAGTTGCTTAAATCCATTTATGGATTAAAACAGGCATCGCGGAGCTGGAACATCTGTTTTGATGAGGCAATCAAGGAATTTGATTTCATCAAAAACGAAGATGAACCTTGTATCTATAAGAAGATTGTAGGACGAACTGTCGTGTTCCTAGTCTTGTACGTAGACGACATTCTTTTGATAGGAAATGATGTTCCTATGCTACAATCGGTCAAGTTATTCTTGTCACAACGGTTCTCCTTGAAGGACCTGGGTGATGCCACATGCATACTGAGGATCAAGATCTACAGAGATAGATCCAAGAGATTACTGGGACTTTCGCAGTCCAGGTACATAGAAACCGTACTAAAGAGATTTAGTATGGAAGATTCCAAACGCGGTAATATACCAGCATTGCACGGAATCACCCTCTCCAAGAAGATGTCTCCCAAGACTGGCGAGGAGAGGGTTCACATGAGCATTATACCCTACGCTTCGGCGGTAGGATCTATAATGTATGCGATACTATGTACAAAACCAGATGTAGCTTACGCACTAAGCGTGGTGAGCCGGTATCAGTCAGACCCAGGTGAGAACCACTGGACGGCAGTGAAGAACATTCTCAAGTACCTGAGAAGGACTAAGGAGATGTTCCTGGTTTACGGTAATGGAGACCTCAGGGTCGAGTCCTATACCGATTCAAGCTTCCAGAGTGACAAGGACGACAGCAAGTCTGTCTCGGGTTTTGTGTTTACCCTCAACGGAGGGGCGGTGTGTTGGAGGAGTTCCAAACAGGATACAGTCGCAGACTCGACGATGGAGGCTGAATACATTGCTGCAAGCGATGCCGCAAAAGAGACGGTCTAGATGAAGAAGTTCATTAGTGAACTTCAGGTGGTTCCATCCATTGTTGATCCAATACCTTTGTATTGCGATAACAATGGGGCTATAGCTTTAGCGAAGGAACCAAGGTCCCATCAGAAGTCCAGACACATCTTAAGGCGGTATCACCTGATCAGGGAGATCATTGATCGCCAGGAGATCGAGGTACGGAGAGTGGACACTAAAGACAACACGGCGGATCCATTCACAAAGGCCCTCCCTCAAACACAGTTCGAGCGACTTTTTGAGCGATTGGGTATGCGGTACGCCAGCAGCTGGCTACAGAGCAGACGTTGGGTATGCGGTACACCAATTACTGGCCTTTAGTGCAAGTGGGAGATTGTTGGATATGTATGCCCTAGAGGCCATTATTGTATAGTACTAGTTTGTATAATACATTTTGGAAGCTTGGGATATATACACGGGTTTGCGACAGTCTTGCTCAATATAGTAGTATGCTACCTGGTTAGTTTCTATCTTAATATGTGTATATGTTTATTTTTAACATATCGCTAATACATATTGATGGATCCCTTAGGATCTTTGCTTGACTATCGGCGTTGTGATGGCGATCACACTAGTGGGGATGGGTAGTCTATAAGCACAACCTTATTCTGGTCCCTAGTCGCAGGATTATCGAGATAGGGCATCGATACTCCAGAGTAGACTGGTGCATACGCTTCTCATCCCAGCAGGGGAGATGGTCTGTCCCACAGCCATCAGTACGTCGTACTGGAGATAGTATGTAGGTGCTCGTTAGGTTACGAGTACACTGGACAGGACTCGTCGGGAACTGTTGGTTGGTATTATACCTATCGTCAGTTAACAGTTCCCAGGTGACATGAGTACAGCTTAGTCCGTTGACTTGACACTGCCACTTCGCCTCAAGTGTGTTCCCGCTGTTCTTTGATTGCTATCCTACCACGGCTCTATTGAGTCGTGCAAACAGGTAGTAGTTGTTAGTTATATGTATGCCCTAGAGGCCATTACTGTACATAGGATGTATATTATAGTGGATGCTGGGACATATATAGGCAGGACTTTCTTGCTCGACATGATAGTATGCTATCTGGTTACTCTTTATCTTAACGTGTACACTGATTGTCTCTCTGTTACTTGTTGGTAAAGCCCTTAGGATGTGTACTTGACTACCTGGATTATGATGCGGATCATACTAGTGGGGATATGGTATTCCATAAGTACATCCTTCAAGGTCCCTAGTCGAGGGTGTATCGAGACGGGGCATCGATATACCAGAGTAGACTAGCGTATACCTTCTCGACCCATACAGATGGGCGATGGATGATCCCATATCCATTGGTGTTTGACATCAGAGATGATATACGGGTGCTCAGTGGAGAATGGGTACACTGGACGGACTCGCCGAGAACTCCCAGATGGTATTATACCTTACATCAGATGGCAGTTCTCTGGTGACACTGGTACAGGTTAGTCTGTAGACCCGAGATCGTCATAGAGTCTTGTGTGATTCCCACTGTGCTTTGATTTCCACCTTACCACGTCCAAGAGGGCGTGCAAAACGGTGGCTTTTGGGTACAGTCTCGAATCACATCGAGGCAATGAGCGATAGGAGGGGATTCGTCTCTCCCGGTATAGGGAGTTGATGTTGCGCTGTGTTCGATTGGCTATAACCGGAAACCTGGCCAGGGTTGCTGAGATTTACTGGTAAGTGTTACCAGTAGTTTCTCGAACTGTTATAGACCTCACATCGGCACGACTTATCGAGTTATTGGGGTCTGACGTTTACCACCCCTAGGCGAGATATGCGACATATCAGACGATCAGACCGGACTGTGCGGTAAGTGTTGCTGGTTGGATTCACAGGAGTGTGAGCGGGCTTGCTCGTCGATCTTCTGATCGCTCAATACCCAGGTAGCCGTTACGTTTAGCAGACCGCTTGCGGCTTGTGGGTGTTTGATATGATCATTACCTGCTGCCGGCGTATTGACGAGTCTTTAGAGTCCTACACAGAGGTTTCCTGGCTCAAGCGAAACGAAATAGGAGCGCATATGAGATATGTGCGAGACCGAGAATAATGCGTGTATATGATACCGTATTCTATTCTCGCGATGAATGTATCGATTGTTTGTATGCGATATAACCTAGTTATCGAATCAAGGATTGATTCGATAAGCCGATACATTGGATATTAGTCGGTCATATGCGATATGACCGGATCGTTAAATCAACTGTTGATTTAATGATTTAATGTATAATTATATATTTGATATATTACTTTACATTAACTAATATTGGTTCACTTAAGATGTTTTTCTCACTTGTTTGTGCACATTGTATATGTGATATATTTTTGTGCACAAGATTGTATCATGTTTGATGATACATGCAAACTTGGGTGTATGTTTGATTTAAACCTTGGTTAAGTAAATGGTTAGGGTTTTAATTTATTTATTCATTTATTTATTTATTTATTTTGGATAAAATAAAATGGTGGCATTCTTTGTTTTTTTCTTGAAGCTTCATGAAGCTTTGAAATGGTTTGACCATTTTGTTTCTTTCCTTAACCCTAACCATTTCCCTTGACCCTAGTTTATTCTCTACATGAGTTAGCCTCACCCATGGTTGCATTATGATAACCATCACTTCATTTTTCTTTTTGAATTAATTCATTATTCTTTTTCTTCTTCTTCTTCCTCTTGAGAAAGAAAAGAAAAGCTTGCTTCAAAAATGTCAAGTGATGATTCCAAGTGAGAAATCCAAATCCAAAGTGAACCCACTTCCTATTTCTTCATCTTCTACCACTTGCCAAGTAGTATAGGGTGTTTTCTTCACAAGTTTCATGGCTTGGTGAAGTTGGAGCTTGATCTTGTGTTGCCTCGACGTAGATCATCTTCGGCATCGAAGTCAACGACCTAGCCCGCCTATTTCTCCGATGAAATCGACGCAAGGGTCCGGGATTCCGATGATCGCAGCGGAGGGACGTCAACACGGAGCTAGAGAAGTGGAGGACCGGATCTACAAAGCTTGTATTTCCATTCACTTTAGAGTAAAGTTGTTTACTTGCATAGTTTTCTCCTTTACCTCTAGTCAACGATCGCATTAGGGTTTCTCGGCACAAGAAAATTTTTGAATTTGGCATGGTTGATGCCTTGTGAGACCTCATTAGAGTGTCTAGGAACCCTACAGTGGTATCAGAGCCTAGCTAGAGCTTTAGGCGAAGTGTAGACAAAGTTAGAAGTCCGATCGAACCCGTAAACCCCGACAAAACCCTTCTCTGTACATTTTTCAAAACAGTGGATTTTTGTGAATTAAAAATTCTCAGAAAAACAAGCAGGAAAAACTAAGAATTACTGTGAAGTACGGTCCACTAAGTCAATAATTTGACCGTGGAACCGCGGCTAAACCAGGGGTTTTGCGGCGGTTCCGCGGCCAAAATTTGGACTTAGTCCCTGAAATTTCATATATTTATTATTACGTCCTTTCTTGGCAATTTTTTTGGGGAATTTTTTAATTCCACTCAAGTGTTGAGTTTTCTAGGGTTTTATTGGGGACTCGTTAATTTGATCGGATAATTTAACTTCGTTTATGTTTTTCCGGATATTTTAGAAACTGTTAAAAAGTTCGACCGGATTTAAATACCCAATTCTTCCCCTGTTGGGAAATTTCCAAGTGTTGGAGTTTTCCGTAGTTTAAGAACGTTCTAAGTAGTGCAAGTAACGCGATGGTCCCTCTAGAAGACAACAAACCTTAACTCGATTATGTGACCGTCTTGAACTGCCCTTTGAACCTTAGGGTTTGGGGTAGTACGGCGTGCCACATGTGAGGCGTTGGCTTGACCCTTCTACGGCTGGACCGTTGGTACTGAGGCATGAACTGGATGTTCTTAAACTTGTTTCATGTGTTGATCTGTTTCGGGAAAACTTGGGTGTTTGATTGTTCGATCGGAAAGTTTAACATTTTCTATTTATCTGGAATGTGATACAATACTTGGAATCCACAAGTACTTATGAGATAACTGATATGAATGTTATAAACATAGCACTTTAGTCTCACTTGATCGGTTGCCACGGAATTTTGATGCGATCAAAAGTCCGTCGCAATCACGTAGCGTACGCGGATACTCGCCGGATAAACTTAATAGTCTGCTACACCCCATAGCCCCGACCAAGTGACTGTAGGAGAACCCCATCGCCGAAAGTATCCGTTCGGGTGCTCGCGGCAGTGGTGTTCCGCCTTGGTGCACTTCGTCGACGGCTTCGGGGATGCGTCCGTCTACTGAAGTTTGCGACGAGCATACGATCAGGATGTCGGGAATCTTGTTGAATTGCCCGACTTGATATTGAAAATTGTTTTCGATAATGAGACTAAAATGCGGGGTTTATAATTGTTAGGTATTTGATGTCTAAGGAATTCATTTGGTTAGGCATGCGATGTCTAAAGAATTTGCGGATTCCAACTGTTGTAGTTTTACACTTTCTTTTCTGTGACCGTAAGTGTAATATGTGATATCGCCGGTTTCGTTGCTATATGCCAACGACAATTGGGATGCACATATTTACTTACGTTGATGACATGTGATGTTATGTGTTGCTGGATATGTTATATTGGATCGTCGTGTTTGAATAGCCGGGTTTTTTTATGTGAGATGGGTGTTTTTCATTTTCATTCATGTAAAAAAAAAACTTGTATGTAATATTCTTTTATTGGGGCACTTCCAGGTTGCGGAAGATGTCACCTTTTGTATATTATTTACTTTTCCGCACTAGGATGGACCCAAGGAGGAGGGCACAAGTAACCGGGTTCTGGAGTCCAGTGGGAGACCAACTCGAGGAGTCGAGTCCGGGTTTCCTAACTCTAGAATTGGTAGGGTTGCTTGCCGCTCTTGTAGGGGTCTAGGGGTGTGGGTTTGGCTATTCATCGCGACCGTGGAATCCGTGTTTTATACTGGCTCATATTGAAAACATGGACGTCCTAGTATATCCAATGTTTCATATGTTTCTTCTACTGCGATATCTGTGATGTGATCATTTGATGTTCTGTGATAAATACTGTATATAGTATATATGATATATTATATAGGCGTTACTTATGTTTTACACCCGCGCTAGCCCTGCCCCGCTCTGTCGTTAGTTACCTAACCTAACAGTGCACGAGGGGACATCGAGGCGAATGCGGATGGCTTAAGTGTACGTCGTATTTATCTGTGATGTTTAGGTAACTTAAATGATGGGACTTCATTAATATGATTAATGAAAGAAAAGAAACCTAAAGATGTTGTGGAATCGAATTTCAAAAATAAAACAGGTAGCTACAGTTCTTGCTTTGCATCGCGGTGTTTCTTGTAGAACATCCTGCACCTTATTCGATAGGGAATGGACCGAGATCCCTTCACCGGGAGTGACTCCTTTAGCAATAACTGGCAGATGCTACAACCTTCGGTTTGTCTTTTAATTGCTTCTATAGTTTCTGCTTTGCACAGTGATATATATGATATATCCCGCACCTCATTCGACGAGGAAAGGGCCGACGATCCCTTCACCGGGAGTGACCCCTTTAGCAAAATTAGAAAAGCCTCAAAAACACTCCATTTTAAAATCATTTGATTCTACAACGATATCAAGTTCATTACGCAATAGGTTTTCAGAAAAACCTGTCGTAGCCCTCCGTCATTTCAGATAAGTGGTATATAGTATTCGTGCTACGTTTGTTGGCCTGCGTCAAGGCGTAGTGTGCGGTAGCTAACTAGTATTTATCTGCTTATGCATATGATGCAGATTGGATTAGGGTAGTCGTGCGACTTTGTTGGCCTGCGTCAAGGGTCGTGCGGGTGGGTTTAATTCAATCAGGAAATGACGGGTTGAACTTGACTAGCGCACTATGGTTTGTTGGCCTGCGTCAAGGTTATAGGACGCTAGGGGCAAAATTATCGGGAATTTCAAGTGTTGAAATTTGCAATGAGATTGCATACCTTCTATGAGATAGTTGGATCCCGATACCTACTGCGAGTAATTGTTACTCCTGGGAGAGTTTTACACATTACAATTAGCCGGTCAAGTAGGTGTCTAGAAAGGTGTCAACGGGGTTACGCCTATGGGAAAACGAGGTTTACATTAATTAGGTCCGTGCGAAAGCACGGGACACCTCCCTCAAAGTACCGACACTGGCCTGGCAGAAAGATTGGCGAACTTGTAGCGTGTAATTAATCCCGGCTAGTCTTTCTTTTTAGGGTTTGAAGGAAGATTTGATAAAAACTGTGGGAGCCATCCTGATTAGATAAAATAATAACCAATCTGATCTTGCAAGAGCGCACGCGGAGTGTTTTCTTCTCTCTCTCTCTCCAGGTAGCGACCATATCACGCCTTAATCAAGATAATAATACGGATGTATTGACCGAACCCGCTTGTTATACTGAGCTGGGGAACGTTGGTCCCGATCCATCTTATAAATGTTATAAGACAGAGCAGAAAATTGGGGAATACCAGATTTCCCGTGCCGCCCAAACGAAGAAAGTACATGATGATGCATCTTCTTCGGGTGTGTTCATTACAAAGAACTGTTTCTCAGTATCCTCTGCGTCCTGGGTATTTGATACCGGATCAGGATCCCAGATATGTAATCTGTGTAGGGTTCCTAGGCACTCCCAAGAGGTCTCACAAGGCATCAACCATGCCAATTTCAAATTTTAACGTGCCGAGAAACCCTAAACTACGGATCGTTTACTAGAAAATTAGGCGAAAAAGCTAACTAGTTAACAATTAACTAATGGGAAACGGAAATACAACCTTTGTAGATCCGGTCCTCCACCTCCACGGCTCCGAGATGAGGTCCTCTCCGCTGTCCAAATCAAATCCGGGCTCTAGCGTCGACTTCATCGGAGAATAAGCGAGCTGGGTCGTTGATGTCCATGCCGAAGATGATCTACGTCGAAGCATCGCAAGATCAAGCTCTCACTTCACCAAGTCAAGAAACTTGTGAAGGAAACACACTCTACTACTTGGCAAGAGGTAGAGGATGAAGAAATAGGAAGTGGGTAGACTTTAGAATAGGATTTCTCACTCTTTTCCAACAATCACCATTGATGGTCAAGCTTTTTCTTCTTTTAAGAATGAAGAAGAAGAAGAGCAAGAAGAAGATAAGTATTATGATAAGAATTAAAATAAAAAGAAAAATCCATTCTTATCATAATTCTCACCATGGTTAGGTGTAGAGAATTAACTTGAGTTAATAGAAGTGGTTAGGGTTAAGCATGAGACAAAATGGTCAAAGTCTTCATGAAGATTCATGAATGGTCAAAAGAAAGCAACCATTTTCCTCATTATCTTTTCATTTATTCATTTATCAAAAATAAATAGATAATTAAATAAGATAAATGAATAACAAATAATAAACCCTAACCATTCCTTTAACCAAGGTTTAATTCTTTATACTTAACCATTTTTGCATGCCCCATCAAATATGATACAAGCAAGTGCACAAATCATATCGCATATGCAATGCGCACATCTGAGCGAGAAAATCCATTTAAAGTGAACCGATACTAGTTAATGCAAAGTAATATATCAGATATATTATTATGCATTAAATCATTAAATCAACGCTTGATTTAACGATCCGGTCATGACGCACATAACCGACTGGTACCATTAGTAACATCTTATCGAATCAACACTTGATCCGATAACCCGGCTATATCGCATATAACCGATCAATGTCACATCGTGAGAATCGAATACAGTATCACATACTCGTATTATTCTCGGTCCCGCACATATCTCATATGCGCTCCTATTTCGTTTCGCTTGATCCAAGAAACCTCTGTGTAGGACTCTAAAGACTCGTCAATACGCCGGCAGCAGATGATGATCATATCAAGCATCCACAAGCCGCAAGCGGTCTGCTAAACGTAACGGCCACCCGGGTATTGAGCGATCTGAAGATCGACGAGCAAGCCCGCTCACACTCCAGTGAATCCGACCAGTAACACTACCGTACAGTCCGGTCTGATCGTCTGATATGTCGCATATCTCGCCTAGGGGTGGTAAACGTCAGACCCCAATAGCTCGATAAGTCGTGTCGATATGAGGTCTATAACTGTTCGAGAAACTACTGGTAACACTTACCAGTAAATCTCAGCAACCCTGGCCAGGGATTTCCTGTTATAGCCAATCGAACACAGCACAACATCAACTCCCTATACCGGGAGAGACGAATCCCCTCCTATCGCTCATTGCCTCCATGTGACTCGGGACTGTACCCAAAAACCACCGTTTTGCACACCCTCTTGGACGTGGTAAGATGGAAATCAAAGCACAGTGGGAACCACACAAGACTCTATGACGATCTCGGGTCAACAGACTACTCTGTACCAGTGTCACCAGAGAACTGCCATCTGACGTGAGGTATAATACCATCTGGGAGTTCTCGGCGAGTCCGTCCAGTGTACCCAGTCTCTACTGGGCACCCGTATATCATCTCTAATGTCAAACACCAATGGATATGGGATCATCCATCGCCCATCTGTATGGGTCGAGAAGGTATACGCTAGTCTACTCTGGTATATCGATGCCCCGTCTCGATATACCCACGACTAGGGACTGTGAAGGATGTACTTATAGACTACCATGTCCCCACTAGTATGATCCGCATCATAGTCCAGGTAGTCAAGCACAGATCCTAAGGGCTTTACCAACATGTAACAGAGAGACAATCAGCATACACGTTAAGGTAAAGTTCAACCAGATAGCATACTATCATGCCGAGCAAGAAAGTCCTCCCTATATATGTCCCAGCATCCACTACAATATACATCCTATGTATAGTAATGGCCTCTAGGGCATACATATAACTAACAATCTCCCACTTGCACTAGGGCCATCTGATAGCAGTGGTTGTAGTATCTCATACTCAACCATCCCATAAAAGTGTCTCTCTCTGGGATCAGGCCTTTGTGAGTGGATCCGCTGTGTTGTCCTCTGAGTCTACTCTCTAAACCTCGATCTCCCTGGAGATCAATCATCTCCATGATTAGGTGATACTGCCTTAGAATTTGTCTGGATCACTGATGGGACGGGCGTTCCTTGGCATAAGCCACAACTCCATTGTCTCATAATGGTAGGAACGTAGTTCATCTTATGAACCAATATTTACCCAAACAGCCTCTTTGGTAGCATCTTAAGTAGCGATGTATCATGCCTTTATCGTCTAGTATGTCACGGTATCTAGCTTGGAACTCTTCCAACATACCGTCCCTCCACTGAGGGTAAAGACAATGCCTGTGACTGACATTCAGTCGTCTTTATCACCCTGGAATCCTTCCAGTGATTCTCCCCAGGATCGGTTGATACCATCTCACTACAACTAGTGAGAATCCTAACATCCATTTAGATCTATCTCATAGATCCAAAATCCAGGATTTAGTAGGTATCACTTTGATCCTATGTGGAGAGTCATTGTGATAAGCGGAGATTGATCGAGCGTAGCATAGGAAACTCCTTCCCTATCAAGAGTATGTCATCCACGTACTCTACGAGGATCATCACCATACTCCCTACTACCTTTTTGTATATACAAGGTTCATCTACCATTTTGATGATGTCAAACTCTTTGACTTATCCATCAAAACAGATGTTCCAACTCCGCGATGCCTGCTTTATCCTATAAAACATCTTGCACACGTTTCCGCTGCTCCCACTGTCTACGAAGCCCTCTGGCTGTGTGCTTATAGATGCTGTCTTCCAAATCATCATTTAGAAAAGCAGTCAAGACACCCAACCGCCAGATATCGTAGTCATGGTATGTAGCCGCGGCAAGTAGGATCTGGATGGACTTAAGCATAGCTACTTGAAAAGGTTTCATCATTATCCACGCCTGGTCGATGACGAAAAACCTTTCCCAAGTCTAGCTTTGAAAGTCTCAACTTTTCCATCTACACCAAGTAATCTTCTCAAGATATACTTGCTCCTGATGGGGATTTAACCCTTCAGATATAGCAACTAAAGTCCATACTTTGTCGGTGTACAAAGATTCCATCTCAGATCACTAAGCATCCAGCCATTCTTACAGAGTCCCACTCCAGATGGCCAGCTCGAAGCTAGTTGGGTCATCATCTCATGATGTAATCCTCGCTCCCACTGTCATAGAGAAACCGAAGTATCTCTCAGGTGGGTGAGAAACCCTACTAGATCGGCGGAGAGGCTGAGGTTCGTTGGTAACTATTGAATCCTTTGGTTTTATCAAATCATCAGCTGTAATTTGTATAGCTGGAACCTTTCCAGTTCTACATTACAGACTTTGCCTCGAGCTTGTCCGGATTTTGCTTTCAGACATAGGCCGGACAACCCCAAATCTTAACTAGCTTAAGACATGGGCTCTTCCCTTTCCATATCTCATATGGAGTGGTAGGCAACTGATTTGATTCGAACCTATTCAATAGGTATGCAGCTTCTCAAGTGCATAACCCCCCAAAAAAAATAGGTAACTCAGTAGTACTCATCATAGAGCACACCATATCAAATAGGGTGTATCTGCTCCGCCCCGATATACCATCGTGCTATGGTGTATACAGAGGAGTAATGCTGAGAGAGAATCTCATTCTCCTTTAGAATAGTCCAGGAATTCCATGCTCAAGAAATCTCCTCCTTGATTACATCAAAGGACATAATACTTTTACCCGTATTGGTTCTCTACTTCTAACTTATATTCTGTGAATATCTCAAAAGGTTCGGACTTGTGTTTCAACAGGAATATAGGTCTGAATCTCGAAAGATCATCAGAGAATGTAATGAAGTACAAAGAACCGGTCCTGGCATGTGTAGACAGGGGACCTTACATACATCAACATGTATCATCCCAAGAGTTCACTAACTCTTTCTCTGTTTCCAATAAACAGAGCTGTGGTCATCTTATCTTTGTGACATGACTGGCGAGTTTCACAAGATGTAAATTCAAACTGATTTAAATATGCATCTATATGTAACTCTAGCTAGTCGGGTCACATTGTTCTGACCTAGTCTACAATGCCTTAAGAAGAATTCGTTCATTGCTGAACTCTTCCTCTTGTGTGTGTTCCATATACTAAGAACTGTAGTTTGATTTAGAACATCAACGCTTTTAGATAACGTGCCTGAACCGATCAACTTTTGATATAGGAAATGTTCAAAATATTATCCAACAATACAAAATTTTATCATTTCTTTACTAATAAAGAGAGTGATATGATTTTGTATATCAGGTTCGGTATCTAATAACATTCATTCAGAATCAATGTATTGGTAATACAGGGTGACAGTGACCGACAGACTTGGCTGCAACTTTTGCCCCGTTTTCTGCCTCATGAAACTTATCACCCGTTCTCAGTTCTCTACCTATCTGTAACCCTATGTAACAGATTACATATCTGGGATCCTGATCCGGTATCATATACCCAGGACGTAAAGGATACTGAGAAACAGTTCTGTATAATGAACAAACCCGAAGATGATGCATCAGCATGCACTCTCTTCGTTTGGGCGGCACGGGAATTCTGGTAATCCCCAATTTCCTGCTCTGTCTTATAACAATTATAAGTTGGAGCGGGACCAACGTTCCCCAGCTCAGTATAACAAGTGGGTTCGGTCAAAAATCCGTATTATTATCTTGATTAAGGCGTGATATGGTCGCTACCTGGAGAGAGAGAGAGAAGAAAACACTCAGCGTGCGCTCTTGCAAGAATAGATTGGTTATTATTTTATCTAATCAGGATGGCTCCCACTGCTTTTTATCAAATCTTCCTTCAAACCCTAAAAGGAAAGACTAGCCGGGATTAATTACACACTACAAGTTCGCCAATCTTTCAGCCAGGCCAGTGTCGGTACTTTGAGGGAGGTCCCCCGTGCTTTCGCACGAACCTAATTACTGTAAACCTCGTTTTCCCAGAGGCGTAACCCCGTTGACACCTTTCTAGACACCTACTTGATCGGCTAATTGTAATATGTAAAACTCTCCCAGGAGCAACTCTTACTCGCAGCGGGTATCGGGATCCAACTATCTCATAGAAGGTATGCAATCTCATTGCAAATTTCAACACTTGAAATTCTCGATAATATTTTGCCCCTAGCAGCTATATGACCTTAACATAGTCAACAAATCATAAGTGCTAGTCAAGTTCAACCCGTCATTTCCCGATTGAATTAAACCCACCCGCACGACCCTTAACATAGTCAACAAAGTCGCACGACTACCCTAATCCAATCACATCATATGCTTATGCAGATAAGCACTAATTAGCTACCGCACACTACGCCTTAACATAGTCAACAAACGTAGCACGAATACTAACTAGTACTTATCTGAAATGACAGAGGGCTACGACAGGTTTTTCTGAAAACCTATTGCGTAATGAACTTGATATCGTTGTAGAATCAAATGATTTTGAAATGGAGTGTTTTTGAGGCTTTTCTAGTTTTGCTAAAGGAGTCACTCCCGGTGAAGGGATCGTCGGTCCTTTCCTCATCGAATGAGGTGCGGGATATATCATATATATCACTGTGCAAAGCAAAAACACTTAAAAGCAATCAAAAGACAAACCGAGTGTGTAGCATCTGCCAGTTATTGCTAAAGGAGTCACTCCCGGTGAGGGATCTCGGTCCTTTCCTCATCGAATAAGGTGCAGGATATATCACATATACCGCTGTGCAAAGCAAGAACTGTAGCTACCTGTTTTACTTTGAAATTCGATTCTACAACATCTTAGGTTTCTTTTATTTCATTAATCACATTAATGAAGTCCCATCATTTAAGTACCTAAACATCACAGATAAATACGACGTACACTTATGCCATCCGCATTCGCCTCGATGTCCCCTCGTGCACCGTTAGGTTAGGTAACTAACGGCAGAGCAGGGCAGGGCTAGCGCGGGTGTAAAACATAAGTAACGCCTATATAATATATCATATATACTATATACTGTATCTATCACAGAACATCACATGATCACATCACAGATAACGCAGCAGAAGAATCATATGAAATATTGGATATACTAGGACGTCCGTGTTTTCAATACGAGCCAGTATAAAACACGGATTCCACGGTCGTGATGAATAGCCAAACCCACACCCCTAGACCCCTACGAGAGCGGCAAGCATCCCTACCAATTCTAGAGTTAGGAGACCCGGACTCGACTCCTCGAGTTGGTCTCCCACTGGACTCCAGAACCCGGTTACTTGTGCCCTCCTCCTTGGGTCTATCCTAGTGCGGAAAAGTAAATAATATACAAGAGGTGACAACTTCCGCAACCTGGAAGTGCCCCAATAAAAGAATATTACATACAAGTTTTTACATGAATGAAAATGAAAAACACTCATCTCACATAAAAAACCCCGGCTATTCAAACACGACGATCCAATATAACATATCCAGCAACACATAACATCACATGTCATCAACGTAAGTAAATATGCGCATCCCAATTGTCGTTGACATATAGCAACGAAACCGGCGATATCACATATTACACTTACGGTCACAGAAAAGAAAGTGTAAAACTACAACAGTTGGAATCCGCAACCACCTCAGACATCGCATGCCTGATCAAATGAATACCTTAGACATCACATGCCTAACAATTATAAACCCCGCATTTTAGTCTCAAAATCGAAAACACTTTTCAATATCAAGTCGGGCAATTCAACAAGATTCCCGACATCCTGATCGAATGCTCGTCGCAAACTTCAGTAGACGGCCGCACCCCCGATACCGTCGACGAAGTGCACCAAGGCGGAACACCGCTGCCTCGAGCACTCGAACGGATGCTTTCGGCGACGGGGTTCTCCTACAGTCACTTGGTCGGGGCTATGGAGTGAGGCTGTCTATTAAGTTTACCCGGCGAGTATCCGCGTACGCTACGTGATTGCGACGGACTTTTGATCACATCAAAATTCCGTGGCAACCGATCAAGTGAGACTAAACTGCTATGTTTATAACATTCATTCAGTTATCACATAACTAATTGTGAATTCCAATTATTGTATCCCATTCCAGATAAACAGAAAATGTTAAACTTTTCGATCGAACAATCGAACACCCAAGTTTTCCCGATATAGATCAACACATGAAATAAGTCTAACAACATTCAGTTCGTGCCTCAGTACCAACGGTCCAGCCGTAGAAGGGTCAAGCCAACGCCTCACATGTGGCACGCCGTACTGCCCCAAACCCGAAGGTTCAAAGGGAAGTTCAAGACGGTCACATAATCGAGTTAAGGTTTGTTGTCTTCTAGAGGGACCATCGCGTTACTTGCACTACTTAGAACGTCGTTAAACTACGGAAAAATCCAACACTTGGAAATTTCCCGATAGGGGAAAAATTGGGTATTTATATCCGGTCGAACTTTTTAACATATTCTAAAATTTATCCGGAAAGCCACACAGAAAAAATTTGAAACCCCGATCGAATCTTTGATTCCCAATACAACCCAAAAATGCTCAACTGTTTATTTCAGATTAAAAATTCCTAGGAAAACCAGCACTGAAAAATAGGAGTTACTGTGCAAAATTCAATGGCAGATAAGACAAAAGGGCCGCAGAAGGGCCGCATTAGCACGCTAATGCCGCGGTTCCGCCGCACTTTAGAAAGATCATTAGGTAATTTTTGCATCGTAATTCTTAGATTCACCTGCTGATTTTTCTGCATATTTTTAATTTGCAAAAATCCACATTTTACAAAAATGTCCAGAGAACATTTTAAAGTCGGGGTTTCGGGTTCGTTCGGATTTCAAACTCCGTCGGGACTTCGCCTAAGGCTCTAGCTAAGCTCTGATACCACTGTAGGGTTCCTAGGCACTCCCAAGAGGTCTCACAAGGTATCAACCATGCCAATTTCAAATTTTAACGTGCCGAGAAACCCTAAACTACGGATCGTTTGCTAGAAAATTAGGCGAAAAAGCTAACTAGTTAACAATTAACTAATGGGAAACGGAAATACAACCTTTGTAGATCCGGTCCTCCACCTCCACGGCTCCGAGATGAGGTCCTCTCCGCTGTCCAAATCAAATCCGGGCTCTAGCGTCGACTTCATCGGAGAATAAGCGAGCTAGGTCGTCGATGTCCATGCCGAAGATGATCTACGTCGAAGTATCGCAAGATCAAGCTCTCACTTCACCAAGTCAAGAAACTTGTGAAGGAAACACACTCTACTACTTGGCAAGAGGTAGAGGATAAAGAAATAGGAAGTGGGTAGACTTTAGAATAGGATTTCTCACTCTTTTCCAACAATCACCATTGATGGTCAAGCTTTTTCTTCTTTTAAGAATGAAGAAGAAGAAGAGCAAGAAGAAGATAAGTATTATGATAAGAATTAAAATAAAAGGAAAAATCCATTCTTATCATAATTCTCACCATGGTTAGGTGTAGAGAATTAACTTGAGTTAATAGAAGTGGTTAGGGTTAAGCATGAGACAAAATGGTCAAAGTCTTCATGAAGATTCATGAATGGTCAAAAGAAAGCAACCATTTTCCTCATTATCTTTTCATTTATTCATTTATCAAAAATAAATAGATAATTAAATAAGATAAATGAATAACAAATAATAAACCCTAACCATTCCTTTAACCAAGGTTTAATTCTTTATACTTAACCATTTTTGCATGCACCATCAAATATGATACAAGCAAGTGCACAAATCATATCGCATATGCAATGCACACATCTGAGCGAGAAAATCCATTTAAAGTGAACCGATACTAGTTAATGCAAAGTAATATATCAGATATATTATTATGCATTAAATCATTAAATCAACGCTTGATTTAACGATCCGGTCATGACGCACATAACCGACTGGTACCATTAGTAACATCTTATCGAATCAACACTTGATCCGATAACCCGGCTATATCGCATATAACCGATCAATGTCATATCGCGAGAATCGAATACAGTATCACATACTCGTATTATTCTCGGTCCCGCACATATCTCATATGCGCTCCTATTTCGTTTCGCTTGAGCCAGGAAACCTCTGTGTAGGACTCTAAAGACTCGTCAATACGCCGGCAGCAGATGATGATCATATCAAGCATCCATAAGCCGCAAGCGGTCTGCTTAACGTAACGGCCACGCGGGTATTGAGCGATCTGAAGATCGACGAGCAAGCCCGCTCACACTCCAGTGAATCCGACCAGTAACACTACCGTACAGTCCGGTCTGATCGTCTGATATGTCGCATATCTCGCCTAGGGGTGGTAAACGTCAGACCCCAATAGCTCGATAAGTCGTGTCGATATGAGGTCTATAACTGTTCGAGAAACTACTGGTAACACTTACCAGTAAATCTCAGCAACTCTGGCCAGGGATTTCCTGTTATAGCCAATCGAACACAGCACAACATCAACTCCCTATACCGGGAGAGACGAATCCCCTCCTATCGCTCATTGCCTCCATGTGACTCGGGACTGTACCCAAAAACCACCGTTTTGCACGCCCTCTTGGACGTGGTAAGATGGAAATCAAAGCACAGTGGGAACCACACAAGACTCTATGACGATCTCGGGTCAACAGACTACTCTGTACCAGTGTCACCAGAGAACTGCCATCTGACGTGAGGTATAATACCATCTGGGAATTCTCGGCGAGTCCGTCCAGTGTACCCAGTCTCTACTGGGCACCCGTATATCATTTCTAATGTCAAACACCAATGGATATGGGATCATCCATCGCCCATCTGTATGGGTCGAGAAGGTATACGCTAGTCTACTCTGGTATATCGATGCCCCGTCTCGATATACCCACGACTAGGGACTGTGAAGGATGTACTTATAGACTACCATGTCCCCACTAGTATGATCCGCATCATAGTCCAGGTAGTCAAGCACAGATCCTAAGGGCTTTACCAACATGTAACAGAGAGACAATCAGCATACACGTTAAGGTAAAGTTCAACCAGATAGCATACTATCATGCCGAGCAAGAAAGTCCTCCCTATATATGTCCCAGCATCCACTACAATATACATCCTATGTATAGTAATGGCCTCTAGGGCATACATATAACTAACAATCTGTTACATAGGGCTACAGAAAGGTAGAGAACTGAGAACGGGTGATAAGTTTCATGAGGCAGAAAACGGGGCAAGTGTTGCAACCAAGTCTGTTGGTCACTGTCACCCTGTATTACCAATACATTGATTCTGAACGAATGTTATTAGATACCGAATCTGATATACAAAATCATATCAGTCTCTTTATTAGTAAAGAAATGATAAAATTTTGTATTGTTGGATAATGTTTTGAACATTTCCTATATCAAAAGTTGATCGGTTCAGGCACGTTATCTAAAAGCATTGATGTTCTAAATCAAACTATGGTTCTTAGTATATAGAACACACACAAGAGGAAGAGTTCAGAAATGAACGAATCCTTCTTGAGGCATTGTAGACTAGGTCAGATTAATGTGACCCGACTAGCTAAAGTTACATTTAGATGCATAGTTAAATCAGTTTGAATTTACATCTTATGAAACTTGCCAGTCATGTCACAAAGATAAAATGACCATAGCTCTGTTTACTGGAAGCAGAGAAAGAGTTAGTTGAACTCTTGGGATGATACATGTTGATGTATGTAGGTCCCATGTCTACACATGCCAAGACCGGTTCTTTATACTTCATTAAATTCTCTGATGATCTCTCAAGATTCAGACATATGTTCCTGTTGAAATACAAGTCCGAACCTTTTGAGATATTCACAGAATATAAGTTAGAAATAGAGAACCAAAACGGGTATAAGTATTATGTCCTTTGATGATATCAGGGAGGAGAATACTTGAGCACGGAATTCCTGGACTATTCTAAAGGAGAATGAGATTCTCTCTCAGCATTACTCCTCCGTATACACCATAGCACGATGGTATATCAGGGCGGAGCAGATGCACCCTATGAGATATGGTGCGCTCTATGATGAGTACTACTGAGTTACCTTTTTCCTTTTGGGGGTTATGCACTTGAGAAGCTGCATACCTATTGAATAGGGTTCCAATCAAATCAGTTGCCTACCGCTTCATATGTGATATGGAAAGGGAAGAGCCCATATCTTAAGTTGGTTAAGATTTGGGGTTGTCCGGCCTATGTCTAAAAGCAAAATCCGGACAAGCTCGAGGCAAGGTCTGTTATGTAGAACTGGAAATGTTCCAGCTATACAAACTGCAGCTGATGATTTGACAGAACCAAAGGATTCAATAGTTTCCAACGAACCTCAGCCTCTCCGCCGATCTAGTACGGTTCCTCACCCACCTGAGAGATACTTCGGTTTCTCTATGACAGTGGGAGCGAGGATTGCATCATGAGATGATGACCCAACTAGTTTCGAGCTGGCCATCAGGAGTGAAACTCTGTAAGAATGGCTGGATGTTTATCGATCTGAGATGGAATCCTTATACACCAACAAAGTATGGACTTTGGTTGCTATATCTGAAGGGTTAAATCCCCATCAGGAGCAAGTATATCTTGAGAAGATTACTTGGTGTACATGGAAAAGTTGAGACTTTCAAAGCAAGACTTGTTAAAAGTTTGCATCATTGACCAGGTATGGATTATGATGAAACCTTTTCTAAGTAGCTATGCTTAAGTCCATCCAGATCCTTCTTGCCACGGCTACATACCACGACTACGATATCTGGCGGTTGGGTGCCATGACTCCTTTTCTAAATATTGATTTAGAAGAGAACATCTATAAGTACACAGCCAGAGGGCTTCGTAAACAGTGGGAGCAGCGGAAATGTGTGCAAGATGTTTTATGTGATGAAGCAGGCATCGCGGAGTTGGAACATCTGTTTTGATGAGTTAGTCAAACAGTTTGACATCATCAAAATGGTAGATGAACCTAGTATATACAAAAAGATAGTAGGGAGTATGGTAGTGATCCTCGTAGAGTACGTGGATGACATACTCTTGATAGGAAAGGAGTTTCCTATGCTATGATCGGTCAATCTCCGCTTATCACAATGATTCTCCATATAGGATCAAAGTGATACCTACTAAATCCTGGATTTTGGATCTATGAGATAGATCTAATTGGATGTTAGGATTCTCACTAGTTGTAGTGAGATGGTATCAATCGATCCTGGGGAGAATCACTGGAAAGGTTCCAGGGTGATAAGAACGACTGAATGTCAGTCACAGGCATTGTCTTTACCCTCAGTAAAGGGACGGTATGTTGGAAGAGTTCCAAGCTAGATACCGTGACATACTAGACGATAAAGGCTGGATGCATCGCTACTTAAGATGCTACCAAAGAGGAAGTCTGGGTGTACATTAGTTCATAAGATGAACTTAGTTCCTACCATTGTGTGACAATTTAAGTGTGGCTTTGGCCAAGGAACGTCCGTCCCATCAGTGATCCAGACATATTCTAAGGCAGTATCACCTGATCATGGAGATGGCTGATCTCCAAGGTGATCGAGGTTAGGAGAGTAGACTCAGAGGACAACATGGCGGATCCACTCACAAAGGCCTTTTCCCAGAGAGAGACTTATATGGGATGGTTGAGTATGTGATACTACAACCACTGCTACAGATGGCCCCAGTGCAAGTGGGAGATTGCTAGTTATATGTATGCCCTAGAGGCCATTACTGTACATATGATGTATATTGTAGTGGATGCTGGGACATATATAGGCAGGACTTTCTTGCTCGACATGATAGTATGCTATCTGGTTACTCTTTATCTTAACGTGTACACTGATTGTCTCTCTGTTACTTGTTGGTAAAGACCTTAGGATGTGTACTTGACTACCTGGATTATGATGCGGATCATACTAGTGGGGACATGGTAGTCCATAAGTACATCCTTCAAGGTCCCTAGTCGAGGGTGTATCGAGACGGGGCACCGATATACCAGAGTAGACTAGCGTATACCTTCTCGACCCATACAGATGGGCGATGGATGATCCCATATCCATTGGTGTTTGACATCAGAGATGTTATACGGGTGCTCAGTGGAGACTGGATACACTGGACGGACTCGCCGAGAGCTTCCAGATGGTATTATACCTTACGTCAGATGGCAGTTCTCTGGTGACACTGGTACAGGTTAGTCTGTAGACCCGAGATCGTCATAGAGTCTTGTGTGATTCCCACTGTGCTTTGATTTTCACCTTACCACGTCCAAGAGGGCGTGCAAAACGGTGGCTTTTGGGTACAGTCCCGAACCACATGGAGGCAATGAGCGATAGGAGGGGATTCGTCTCTCCCGGTATAGGGAGTTGATGTTGCGCTGTGTTCGATTGGCTATAACCGGAAATCCCTGGCCAGGGTTGCTGAGATTTACTGGTAAGTGTTACCAGTAGTTTCTCGAACTGTTATAGACCTCACATCGACACGACTTATCGAGTTATTGGGGTCTGACGTTTACCACCCCTAGACGAGATATGCGACATATCAGACGATCAGACCGGACTGTGCGGTAAGTGTTGCTGGTTGGATTCACAGGAGTGTGAGCGGGCTTGCTCGTCGATCTTCTGATCGCTCAATACCCGGGTGGCCGTTACGTTTAGCAGACCGCTTGCGGCTTGTGGGTGTTTGATATGATCATCACCTGCTGCCGGCGTATTGACGAGTCTTTAGAGTCCTACACAGAGGTTTCCTGGCTCAAGCGAAACGAAATAGGAGCGCATATGAGATATGTGCGAGACCGAGAATAATGCGTGTATGTGATACCGTATTCTATTCTCGCGATGAATGTATCGATTGGTTGTATGCAATATAAGCTATTTATCGAATCAAGGATTGATTCGATAAGCCGATACATTGGATATTAGTCGGTCATATGCTATATGACCGGATCGTTAAATCAAGTGTTGATTTAATGATTTAATGTATAATTATATATTTGATATATTACTTTACATTAATTAATATTGGTTCACTTAAGATGTTTTTCTCACTTGTTTGTGCACATTGTATATGTGATATATTTTTGTGCGCAAGATTGTATCATGTTTGGTGATACATGCAAACTTGGGTGTATGTTTGATTTAAACCTTGGTTAAGTAAATGGTTAGGGTTTTAATTTATTTATTCATTTATTTATTTATTTATTTTGGATAAAATAAAATGTTGGCATTCTTTGTTTTTTTTCTTGAAGCTTCATGAAGCTTTGAAATGCTTTGACCATTTTGTTTCTTTCCTTAACCCTAACCATTTCCCTTAACCCTAGTTTATTCTCTACATGAGTTAGCCTCACCCATGCTTGCATTATGATAACCATCACTTCATTTTTCTTTTTGAATTAATTCATTATTCTTTTTCTTCTTCTTCTTCCTCTTGAGAAAGAAAAGAAAAGCTTGCTTCAAAAATGTCAAGTGATGATTCCAAGTGAGAAATCCAAATCCAAAGTGAACCCACTTCCTATTTCTTCATCCTCTACCACTTGCCAAGTAGTATAGGGTGTTTTCTTCACAAGTTTCATGGCTTGGTGAAGTTGGAGCTTGATCTTGTGTTGCCTCGATGTAGATCATCTTCGGCATCGAAGTCAACGACCTAGCCCGCCTATTTCTCCGATGAAATCGACGCAAGGGTCCAGGATTCCGATGATCGCAGCGGAGGGACGTCAACACGGAGCTAGAGAAGTGGAGGACCGGATCTACAAAGGTTGTATTTCCATTCACTTTAGAGTAAAGTTGTTTACTTGGATAGTTTTCGCCTTTACCTCTAGTCAACGATCGCATTAGGGTTTCTCGGCACAAGAAAAATTTTGAATTTGGCATGGTTGATGCCTTGTGAGACCTCATTAGTGTGCCTAGGAACCCTACAGTAGTTGGGTGCAGTCCCGAAGCACTTGGAGGCAGTGACGGTTAGACATGATTCGTCTCTCCCGGTATTGGGGGTTGATATCGCGCTGTGTCTAGGAGAGCCATTACACATAGTCGTCCCTGGCCAGGGCAAGCGAGATTTACTGGTAGTGTTTCTAGTAGTTTCTCAGAGTGTTCTGGGCTATACTCCGACACGACTTATACCGCTATTAGGGGTCCGACGTTTTCTACCTCCCTAGGCCCGATATACGATACTCTTAGACGAACAGACCGGACTGTACGGAGATTGTCACAGATAGGCTCAGTAGGAGTTTGGATGAGCTTGCTCGTCGACCTTCTTTTCGACAGATACCTGGGTAGCCGTTACGCACAGCTAGTTCCGCTGACATGCTTGTGGTTAAACCCACTGCCAGAGTACTGTCGAGTCTTTAGAGTCCCACACAGAGGGTTTCCCAGGCTCGAGCGAAATGAGTAGAGGTTGTATGGTTTTACGACAGGGTTCGATCACATACGTGCACTTGTGCACGTATGGTGTTCGAGCGGACTATACTAGTGGGCTTTGGTTTAAGCCAGATCCTAGTATATGATTATTGGATTGGCTTCGTCTTAGGGCATTCGTGTTTTTCGGAACACAGATGCGGGTATGTATATACGATTGAGAGGGGGTACAGACGGAGACTATCTCATTAGGGTTTTGACCATTGATTTGGACAAAACACAAATGAGGAAAAGAAAAGATTATGTTATTTTTGATAAATGATAATTGTTTTTGGAATGGATATTTTTTGTTGACCATTTGACTTTGTTGACCATTTGACTTTGGTTGACTTGTTGACCAAAGATATTATAGATGAGATATTTTTGTGCTAGAAGTTTCTTTAGATATTTTTCTTCTCTCCAAAGTAAATGGTCAACAATATATATATCTATTTTCTAATTCTTTTATTCATTCATCACAAAAGCATTCTCTCTCTTCATGCAAGCTCTTTCCTTTTTCTTCCTCTCTAAAACCCTAACCCTAATCTATCATGAGTTGATAATCAAGGGTTAGTTAGATTAAGCCATCCAAATCACTCTCTACTCTCTCTAGTTTACTTGGATTAGCAAATAAAGTAATCTAGTTACCTCAAGCTAGAGGTTTAGTTCAAGGTTGGAGCTCTCGGGTGGATCGTCATAGACAAAAGGAGGCTGGAGTTCAAGCACGATCCATAGAACCATCGAGGAGCTTAAGGAGAGGATCAAAGACCCGAAGGACTTGGTTTCTTTAGGTATAACATCCTTCATAGTAGATAGAACTCTCTATTAATTGCTAACTAGGTTTATGGTAAAGATCCGGACTAGGGTTTATGTTAGCGCCAAGTTCGTTATCGCTACGAAATTTTTGTTCCGCATTTGGCCACGGAAGTTGGCCGAGACGCTAGTGTAACCCTTCAGGAACAACTATCAGTTATTATTTTCTTTAGTTTTTTGGATTGTTATTGTTTTCGCTATTATTTCCTATTATTATTTCTTGTGTCTATTGGACATGTGATAGATAGATTTATTATTCTATTATTCTTGATTACTGATTGACAGCCGTAATGTGACTATGGAAGGATATTTTCCTACCGTAGGTTGCATGGTTGGTTTTGTTACGTTCCCGTATTTGAGTATATTGGAAAGTGGGGCGTGACAGATCCAAATGTCAAGTTATATCCGAATCAGGGGGAGCAATTGGCCATCCTGGGGCAATATCACAAATTGGTAGGAAAGTTAAATTATTTGATCATTATCAGACCATACATTGCTTTTCCAGTGAGTGTGATTTGCCAGTTCATGGGAGATCCCAGAGAACTACATTGGAGTGCAGCCATGCGCATTCTTCATTATCTGAAGGCGGCATCAGGAAAGGGCCTACAAAGGCAATGGACACTCTACAATTGAAGGATTCACTGATGCTGATTGGGCTGGATCGCCAAGTGATCGGCAGTCAACAATAGGATTTTGTGTATTTGTTGAAGGAAATCTTGTGTCATGGAAGAGTAAAAAGCAGCAAGTTGTCTCCCGTTCCAGTGCTGAATCCGAATATAGAGCCATGGCCAGCACTATCAGTGAACTAATATGGATTAGATTTCTTCTTATAGAGTTGGGTTTTGCACCCCGGGAAGAAGTGATGCTTTATTGTGATAATAAAACTGCTATTTATATTATCAATAATCCCTTGTTTCATCAAAGTTCGAAACATATTGAGGTCGACTGTCATTTTGTTCGAGAAAAGGTTGAAGAAAGCATAATTGACATGGCACACGTGAAGAATGACCACCAATTGGTCGACTTGTTCACAAAATCACTTGAGAAGACCCGTGTTCAGTATATTTACGGCAAGTTGGGCATGTATGACATATATTGTAACATTTCAGAAAACATAAAATATTATTTTTGGAATTTAATATTAAAATAATATATTTCGCGAAAACTATTCGATTTGCAAATAGGGATTTTTCGTAAAATGGTATAAATATATACCAATATTTGGAAATTAATCGGAGATTAAAATGATTTATTTATTTTAATGATATTTATCGGATTTTTGGCCAAATCCGTATTTTTACATTTTTCCGTGACTAGTGCACCGTGTCATGTGCATGTTGTGTTTTGTGGTGACTTGTGAGTTTGAGAGATAAAAAAGAAAAGAGAATGAGTTAAGGAAAAGAAAAGAAAAACAATGAAAGAAAAGAGTTAAGTGTGAAAGGAATGAAATTAGATGCCATGGACAAAACAAATGAGAGATTTTGTGAGAGAGTGAGTGTAGGAGAATTGTGAGTGAGAGAGGGTGAGCTTAAGAGAGAGAGAGGCTAGGACCTGGCTGCCCCATTCCTTCATTCTCCATTTCTTCTTCACCATTTCTTCATCTCCACTCATTCACCTCACTACCTCATACACCATCTCCAATTCCTTCACAAAACCCTATGCAACCTTCACAATAAACATGCACAAACCAATTCTAAACCCTTAGAACCATTCAAGTTTGGATTTTGAAGAGTTTGAGCAACTCTAGAATTTTCCTAAGTGGCCAATGAGGTATATCTCTTCACTTTTAGATTGTAATCGTGTTAAATATCGTATTTTAGTTTAGAATTTGAGTTAATTAGGTTTGTGATCTTGAAAAATTATAAGTTGATGTTAAATGATAAGTTGAGATATAGTGAGTGTTTACTTGACCTTAAAGAGTGTTTTACTGGCCAAGACCCGAGAATAGAAACCAAAACACGAACTTTGAATTTAGCCGATATCGTATTTTGTGTGATTTGTGAGGGAATACTGAGATCTGCTATGACCCGGAGAGCCTAAAAATTATTTAGCGAACACAGAGAGATGAGCAGGCAACCTAGAAGCACCCCTTCAAACACGAGCCCATTCCCTTCATTTCTGGCCTCAAATTAATTCATTGTGGCCGCAAATTGCGGCCACATCGGAGTGAAACCTTGTGATTTTTGGCGTATGGAATTGCTATCCTATATCTAGAGCAGCCTGATATGCAAAATTGGCTAATTTTACCTGAGATGAAATCTGGGAGTGATTTCCTTAGTTGCTGAATTCCGTTTTCTGATTTCTAAAACGTGGTTTTTAGATTTGAGTTTGGATTCCGTCATTGGACGTTTATACGTCAACGGACGAGGGTTATTTGGTTGAATTTGCATGCGAAGCTATAGGTTTTAACCTACGAGCGAACCGTGTGCCGTATCGGTTTTCGAATTGGTTTTAATTGCATTGTGATTGTGTGTTGAATTGTAGGTACTTTGTGTGGACTTCCGAGACGACGAAGTACATCGACTTCGGCTAAGCGAGGAGAATTGCGGTGAGTAGATTTATATCTACGGGGGAAGTCGGGTGGATGGCGTATAGCACCCCCGCAAACATTAATATGGAAGATTGTCATATAAATTCTAATTTGATTCAGGATATGCTACGAGCTTAAGATAATCTTAGTATAGGAATTTGTAAGATATGATATGATTAAAGTTGGCATTAATAAATATATTGGCATGAGAATACGAAATGAGAAGTAAATCATGATAGGTACGAATTGAAAGAGAACAAGTACGAGTTGATGATGATAGGATATGAGTTCGAGATCGATAAACACGACATGAGATTGAGATAGAGGTGTTGTAGATTTGATAAGATATGACATTTATACCAAAGTGATTTGAGATATATGTGTGTGTGTGTATATATATATATATATATATTTATGAGTATAATGAGTAATATACCGTACGAGACTTTAGATCCGTACCCTCATTATTATATAGGTCGATAGATTCCCTATTCTGTTTGATAACCCTGTACGATGGATTACCGTACGTGATGAGATGTACCGGATGATTGATCTGCATTAGTGATTTGAGGATGATGATCGATGATTATTATCATATCGGATGTTATGAGGTGGGATCGCCGATATAAATATTTCCACCTGAACCATACCTATTTTAAAAGTGACGATGTGTATCGTGTAAAAAGTGACCGTATGATTCGTGTGTAGATAGATATACCCATTTATTGTTCATGTTGTGTAGGATATTACCCTCGTGATGTACATTCCACGTGCCGGTATTTAATGCTATATGATATTATTGCTACTACACTTGCACAATTACCGTTGATACGCATATTACACATACACAGATTTGCCGGCTCACACACATTCTTCATCTGTAACTGCCATGTCACTGATACAGTAGAATTGTCGGGCCATTTACATAAGAGAATTGCCCTATCATGATATTAATCTTAAAAGTAAAAGTACACTCATTGTTCAGTACTATCACTTGACATGTTTGCATGAGATACCCGATATGCTCATATTACTACTCTATACTGCATACATCGTACCTTATGGTTATATGCTTGCATGATATACCCGATATGCTCATATTACTACTCTATGTTGCATACCTTGTACTTATGGTTATATGCATTGAGATGCTGTTTTTATGAGATCTCTGTATTTGAGAACCGTAGTATATTTCAAAGGAAATGGTGTATTGTTTTAAAAAACCCGGTTTCTATTGATATGATATTTCGAGACGTCCACCATGAGTTTTCTCAGTTCTGAGCTTGTTTTCAAGACCCGATTCGAGGAGTTTGCAGATGCCGTTTGCGGGTACATGGTGGACCCGGTGTGGTACCCCGGGACAAGAAGCTCGAGGTGTACACGATGAGCCTGGTAAGGGAGCACTACCTACCGGTGATAGTTTTGGGCTTGGCGGATATCTGGAGGATACCGACTGGAGTCGTGAGATGATATGGGTCGATCCGGACTGAGAGAACCGTAGGTCGATCCGGACTGATGGAGTCCGAGGGACAGAGATATGAAGATTTACGTGTCGATGCTGGACACGGGTTTCATGATGTTTCGAGTGTCGGTGTTGGACACTCAGGTTCCATGATTTTGATGTGTCGTTGATGGACACACGTAGTTGATATCCTCATATATATACATGCATATGTTTTCATGATATTTCGAGTGTCGGTGTTGGACACTCAGGTTCTATGATATTGAGTTGTGTCGTTGATGGACACATGGATGATATCCACATGCATACATGCATATGATGTCGGATGTTTATTTATATATGTCATTGCATTGATCGATTGTTGACATATATGCATATGTGGTCATCCTAAATATCGTAGTATTACTTTCAGGATATAGTGACCTAGGAAATCGTTATTTTATTCGATTTCTACTTGCTGATGTTTTCTACTCATGAGTTGGCAACTCACCCCCATTCTGCCACAGTTCTTGCAGGTTTGACCGTTTGGGATCAGTTGCGGTATTGCTGGCACACAGTTTCTTCCAGGAGTGTTTTGCTTTGGTAGGTGGGACACATGTTGGATCGTGCCCACTCTCATACTGTTATATTCTATTGTATCTAGATAACTCCATCATATCAGATCAGATCAAATTAGAGACTAGAATTGTATATTGGTAGACCTAATCAGACTTGGGTTTTGTGCGAGACTTATAGCGATGGGTTTATGTTCGCTTCTTGAGTTTTGATATCTTGCTCGTTTATTATTCTTTCTGGGTTGATTCTTCGCGCGTTGGGCGTCGTATATATGTTATTGCGTGGTTGTGATTTCGTCAGTTGGCGAAGAGCTAGCTCCGGCTTGGGGACGCCTATATATTGTTGTATATCTGTTTTTGGATCAAAATATACGAGGGAGGTGCTGCCCAAATCTTTAAAGACAAAACATGAATTATTATACCTTATTTCAAAACTGCACCCCCACTATTTTCCGCAAAAAGGTTTAGATTTTCTGGGCTTCGGCTTTCTTGATTTACGTCACGCCTTTAGACGTTGCGTAATTTAAGTGCCGGTCACGTGCTTAATTACGGGTAATGACATATATGCACCAAATTGAAGGGAGTGTTAGAAATCAACCGAATAATTTAAGAAAATAATAATTAGTAATTTAGGGAAATAATAATTTAGGTAATTGAATAAATGAGGAAATCAAATTTGTTTATTTTGAGAAGGGAATGTTTGTATTTTGGGAATATTATTATTTCCTAATTACACCATTCCTATTTGTATCCACCATATTATTATAAATAAAGAGAGATGAGAAGGCATTCTTCTCATCCAAAACTATTATCTTAAATTCTCTGCTGTAATTTTCTCACTATCAACTTAAATCTAGCCAGGCTTTGGGGCCAGTTAAAAAAAACTTGAAATTTAGCCTTCGCTTTGTAGAGCGTGTATACAAAAGTAACATATTGATGTTCTTATCAAGATATCATAATAAATAATATCAAATTTTACATATAATGTGAAACTTTAATTCCTATTTATCATAAATTAGTTATAATAAAAAAAATCTTATTTCTATGAACTCCCTAGGAGCCTATATATTATTGTCAAAAAAAAATGTTATAAATATATATATAAATCTGTATGCATTCATTTCTAATTTACATTATTAAAAGAGTTTTTTTCTTTTTGAGTGAGAGGGAGACGGCATTTGAAGAGAGATTTAAAATTTGAATTGGTGACATGGACATGCCAAGCTGGGAGACTCTAGAGTCTAGAGACGGTTTTTCTTTTTTATTACAAATTTTTCTCCTCTAAATAGTGGTAATTAACATCTTAAAAAACAAAATCAAACTTTTTTTTTTCGGCATCGGCCCGTAAGCCCTAACCTAAGCACACCACACACAAACACTTAGGAGACTTAAGAATTTGTCCCGAAAACGTTAATTAGTGGCCCTTTCTCCCTTTGAGGTTCCTGGGCTTCGAACCCCGCACTCAACCCTAAAGGGAAAGTGCCCTTACCTATTGCTCATCGGTAAACAAAATCAAATTGGATCAAAGAGAAAAAGGTTTGCATTATTTAAGTATAGATTTGGCATAATTTCTAGAGTTTGTACATATGCAGTAGGGCTATTTTGGTAATATTGGTGGTGTAGTGGGTGGAGAATAAATATGTGAGTGGAAATGGGGTTTAAGGCCCTACTTGTTTCCAAAACGACAGACAGGAGGGGGCGGGAAGAAAATGACAAATATGCCGATTTTTTTCTAGAGGATTCCCTCCTTAATCTTCCCTTTCATTTTATTTTTATCCTTGATATTATACTAAATCAATAACTTGATCATATGGTAATTTGGAAATTACATATATATCCTTGTCACATATCATGCAACAAATTCATTTTTTAGATGCGATGAGTAAAATTGTCAAGTTTTCGATTGTTTGTTTATGTAGCATTATGTGTAAAGAAGAATTTAATTGGAGACAAACCGGTTATTTGCTTATTTATAATACATAAAATAAAACAATAGTGTATTTGGTAATAGGTAACTATATATGAGTTTCATAGACATAATAGCATGTACTTAGTAAGAGGTTGTCTGCTAAGCAAGTAAATATGCCTGATGTATTCTTGAATTACTTTAGGCATTAAAGTGGTTGTTTGCTAATCAAGTAAATATGAGATGGATTCAGTCAAATAACAGGATGTATATGGTTATATAATGAGCAAGTTTGGTCTGATAACGAGCATATTTGGTTAGGTATCTAATATGATGATATTGAAATCATATGATGACACATATAGTCTAAGAGGATCGCGGTGAATGCAAAAATAAATTTAGACGCCTCATTTGGTTTCGGATTTTATTTAGCCCCCTAATTAAATTACAATCTCCACTCATCTGATTGCTATGGTCCTGTATAATCTGTTATAAATTTATATTTGAGAATAACAAAATTGATTTGGTCGATTACAATTTAATTACATTTCTGAGAGGGAATAAAATGGATTGGGTTATATTTAAATTTTAGATTTCTGAAACGGTGATGGAATGCATTTGATTAGGTTAAAATTAAATAAAATCGAGAGACATAACAAAACTTCAAGAGCATTTCAAAACCATTGAAAGAGATCAATTTGAAATCATGTGACCAAAACGTATGATCTAGGAGGATCAAATTGTGAATAGTTAAGCACGAATTTACTTTTAATTTTTTCTCAGATAGTGTTTAGAAAACCGTAAGTTTTCCCTACACTTGCACAGGAGTCCATAGCTGTAGTAGATAAAATCCTGATAGCAAGGAAATATATTTCTTATTAAAAAAATTTATTTCTTATTAAAAAAAACTACTTGGACACACATGCACCTCTCTATTATAGCAAAAGGGGTGACACTGCCCGGTGCCCGCCATTGGTACCATCCTATCGTCAACCGTCACTGTTGCCAGCCGCCACACCCCGCCACAATTTTGCTTGATTCCCGTTGTTGCCGGCAGACCCCGCCATCGCCCTCCCTCGTTAGTTCACCATTAGCCGTCGTCTTCCATTGCCGATTGCAGTGCTGGGCCTTGTCCCTTTGCCAGCTGTCGCCCTCTATCGTCGACCACTGCACCAGGCGTCACCCATCGCTGGCCACTCATCGTCAGTACCCTCTGTCGACAGCTAACACTTTTTTTTATCCTCCCTTCTACAATCATAACTGTTATTGTTATTATTGTCGTAAATATATATTGTTGGGAATGATCAAAATGCGCCAATCACATTAATACAAAATCCCCTGAAATAATATACGTCTGTTGACCACATTCCCGAAAATATATAGATTCTGGGTAATCTTTGGTTCCGTGCAGGTAGCTTCTCCCAGTAAGCATAAAAAAGTTTCATAAATTAATGAGAGAGAATTTATAGGCATGGGTGGAATAAGAAAGATTTACTTTAAGGTTATATTTGGAAATTTATATATACATGATTATTGAAATTCTTAAAGGGCTTACATTTCTTTTTCTTTTTCTTTTTGGAGGGGGGTGGTTTGGGTGCGTGTGTGTACTAGAAGGGAATGTGGTCCTCTGGTTGCCAGAAAAACAGCAAGTACTCTGCTCTGGTCTCTACCGGCCGTTGGATCCCTTCTCGACCCCACACAAACGAAAAGGTATTCCATGTACCAGCCGTATACATCCGAATAAGAGAGAAGAAATATAAGCGTGGGCTCCATAGGCTGTCCAAGGCTGCTCGAAACTCTCACCTCTTTCACCCTCTGTCCGGATGTATTAGATCTGGCACACCGAATAATTTCTCCACACAAACCATGGGCCCCTGTTATACCTATATTCCAAGCCGTTGGATCGACAAGATCGTTGCTCGGCAAGTACAGGATCCGGATCCGACAAAAAGGGTCATGTAAGAAGAACAGGGAGCGAATATTTCATTTTTCAGTTTTGCTACTAGGGTGTTTAGGGCAATTTAGTAAATGCTAAATTGGAACCCTGAAGAACGTGGGGGTATTCCCTTGGGAATTGACTTGCATAGATGTTGGATTCCGTAGGGAGAAGGGAAACCTTTTATATATATAGATATATATATATAATCCATTTATTACGAGAGATTAGGAGGCAAGGATATATGCTTGTCACATTCCACTTGCAGCATGGAAAGGGAAAGCATAGGAGGTTCCCAATGCTTTTCGGTTCATTATTGTTAAGATTATTTGTTATATGTTGTCTTTTTTCTTTGTCTACGATCTATCCATGTCCATACGATAAGATTGCTGATTGATTCAAATCCTCCTCCATTATCAACTACCTACAGACTTGTATCGAATTTCTAATCGGAAAAACTGTAGGTAGAGAATCTAGTTACGACCTAAAATAACAGCATCCTTAAAAAATACTCGTTGACTATAGGCTTCTTGAAGAATTAGAATGAGGAGAGATTAATTATTTTGGATCATCCTAATAGTAGAATTAATACTTCGACCGGTCAATAGCTTACCAGTTTTGTATGAATAAACAGACGGGTAAAACACAGTAGGAAGAAAAATATTGTTTTTATTTATTGGTCTCCATGACCTTAGGTGAGTAAATTTCTTGAGGGACAAAGGAGTGGGCCGTTTTTTTAGCGGCCTCCAGAGGCAATTACAAGTCTATTTTAATCCTTGTTTATTCCAAATTTAAAAATGAAATAATATCTTATTTCTTGTACTTTATATTTGGTCAAAGGGTTTTGCGTGTGGGAGTTGAAGAGGGCTTCAAAGAGGAGAGAGACGTCAAAAGATGCAATAATTGTGTTGTTTTTATTCTATTTGTTTATACTAGTTTGTTAACTTGGTATGTTTGGGCCTTGCTTTATTATATGATCATTTATGATTAGAAATTTTTTTTCTTTGTTTTTAATTGATTGAGTAGAAGAAGGACAATAGCAGAGAAAATGAGCAAGTATCGTGGGATGTAGGCTGAACAGAGGAAAAAAAATTTCTGGTGGGGACCAGGATTGAGTCATGGACCATACTGTTTTGTGTAGAGGTGATGTAACCGGATCGGGTCGGGTCGGTTTTATATCCAATTCAACTTTAACCTCTGAACCCAAAATCGTGAGCTGGTTAGGGTTTTGGTTCGGATGGATGGACAGAGTAAGTTCGGGTTTAGGATTTAAATGGGCAAGTTCGATATTGACGTATTTTTTTCCTTTCTTTTTTTGGCTCTGAATGAAAATGGCCAACTCAAGATAGAGCCACAAACTTTACTTTGTAGACTCTCACATAACGTACAACATTGAATTGGTAAACACAAGATGTTAAGTTTTGATAGCAGAGGAGCCATATGTAGTTCGCTTCTATACATAAATCCTTAATGCTGATTTAGGGTATTAGCAGAGATCAAATCTAAATACTAGAAACTTAACTTTATAGAATTTAACATATTGGGCAGGGCTTATGATCCTTTTTTTCATTCGAAAAATAATTTAACTTCACACCAATGTATAGCAAGTCTTTTTTGCTCGGTCAAAATAAAATACTAATTAAAAGGATGTTTGCATGATAGCAAATGTAGAATTTAAAGCTAGAGTAACGTTTTTAGCACAGTAAGTGTTAATAATAATCTCACCTAGAGCAAGCCATGCCGAGAGGTTTCGGATTGAGTCGGATATGTTTAATAAAGGAAGAAGCATGTACATTACCTAGTTTTTTCTTAACATACAACCGATTATATATTTAGACTTGGACATTAACTACATCCAACTGGCACATTTTATGAGAGTGCTTCAATCGGATTCAGCAACTCAAATTGCGCCCATAGTTTTGGGGCATATTGAAATGAAAATGATGATGATGAAAAATAATAAGTAGCCATATTATTATTACATCATCCACGTCATCTTTTTTGCGCCTCTTGAACCTTTTGGGTCTGGGTTGCCCTCTTCGGAAGCATCCAAATGTCTTGATGGGCCACAAACCCACTTGTGGGTGTGAGGGGTGGTTTTCAAAAGATATGGGATTTCTATGCTCATGTGGTTGAGATATCAAAGGCATCATGTGAGAAGAATCCTTAAACCTCATCCTTTGAAGAGAAACACACACCTTTCTTTTATCCTCTTATTTTGATTGACAAGAAGGGGAGAAATAAAGGTAGGAAAGAAATAAAGTAAAGAATATTTTGATGGTGATGATGGATGTCCTATTATCATCTCCTTTTAATTCCAAAACTAAGATCATATCATCATCATGTATTAAGCTACGACTAAATCAAGAAAATTAAGCTAGACTAATGTGATGATGATAAGTTACAATGTGATGCAGGTCGGAATCTCCCTCAGATATTGTCTTCCGTGGATTTTGCTGTAAGCGGTTCTGAACGGTTGTGATTGAGAGTGAGAATTGAACGTATGGATTTCAATGGGTTGTTGGATGCTGTTGACGCCGAGCTACCTATAAGGGAAGTTCCGAGGTGGGAAACCACCGTAGGACCCTCCGACGATCAAGTAAGTACCGAGGTATAATGGCAGCGTATTGGAATGAATTCCACTTAACTGAGTCGTCTGGTGGAGGAAGTTTATATAGTGGTCGCATGAGGTGAACCAGCGCGAGATTCTCGCCGTCCGTTACGTATCTGCGTCACGTTCGCGTTGATGGCGGGACATGCCAATTAATGGCGGGATACGCTCATTAATGGCGAGATACGCTAGCGCGAGATGCGGGTCGTGGAGCGGCGGAGATCTCGTCGTGGCGAGATACACGGAGCCGTTACGAGAGCGCTTGGGCTCTGTGAACTCGGTTGAACAGGGAAACCGAGGAAGCTCAGCTCGGTGGATAGCTCGAAGGCCGAGGAAGCTCAGCTGTAGGATTGCTCGGGAGTGAGTGAGGAGGCCGAAGAAGCTCAGCTGTAGGATTGCTCGGGAGCGAGCAAGGAGGCCGAAGAAGCTCAGCTGTCGGTTGGTTGCTAGGAGAATAGGGAAGGTACTTTGGAAAGGTCTCCAAAAGGTCGGATGCAATCTCGGAGACGAGGTGCCAAATAATGTCCCTAATGCATCATACTTATTCCAGCTCCGTAGCTCTCAGGAGCCTAGCGGGTTTACGTGGATGACACGTAATCCGCTACGTGTTGTGATCAGGCGAATACTCGTTTATGAGCCTCATCATTAGCCCTCCACTCTTGCCCTGACCTATTTATGGGTCAGGGTCGAGAGTGGTAATCCCGGTTTTTAACGATTCAGCCTAAGATTCCTCTGCAATGGGTTGTCGGACGAAGACGCGACATTTGGCGGCTACTCATCTTGAATCCGTGGATCCACGTGGCGGCTCGCGAAGCGCCTCAGTTCTCACGCGCATATTTGGTGACGTCAGCGTATCAGTGAAATAATTGCGCCTAAAAAAGGGGACGCCGTTTCGTTCACTCGGTTGGTTAGGCTACGCGCTACGTGTCCACCACTAGGTAGCAGGATGTGAGTGGCTGTTGTTGGTTATAGTGCCCTCAAAGTCAATTATTGGATCGCAGGTACGTGATTGCAATGATTGAGGAGGACCTATACCGGTAGCACAGTCTTACTCGAGATGATAGTATGCTATCTGGTTTGCCTTTATCAGTCGTGTACAGGTTCAGGTGACTGATCACTATTACACGTTGATAGAGCCTTTAGGATCCTGCTTGACTACCAACATTATGATGGCGATCATATACGTGAGAGTTGGGTAGTTTATAAGCACATCCTTAATAGTGGTCCCTAGTCGTGGGAGTTTCGAGACAGGGCATCGATATTCTGGAGTAGACTAGTGTATACAGTCGAGACCCCGACGAGAGGCGGTGGCCGGTCTCACAAGCCACTGGTGTCAGTTGGATCACCTAAGATGTATACAGGTGCTCATTGGGTTATGAGTACACCGGACAGGACTCGCCGGGAACATGCTAGTTGGTATTATATCTAGCGTCAGATAGCAGTTCCCTGGTGACATGTGTACAGGTTTGTTCATCGACCTGAGGTTGTCATTTGTCTCGTGTGAGTTCCCACTGTGCTTTGATTTCTACCCTACCACGGCTCAAAGGAGTCGTGCAAACAGGTCTTTTTTGGGTACAGTCCCGAGCCACATGGAGGCAAGTGAGCGGATCGGCAGGGGATTCGTCTCTCCCGGTATTGGGGGTGAGATCGCGCTGTGTCTAGGAGAGCCATTACACAAAGCTCTCGGCCGAGGCAGGAGATTTACTGGTAGGTACTCCAGTAGTATCTCAGGGTGTTCTGGGCTACACTCCGACACGACTTATACCGCTATTGGGGGTCTGACATTACCAGCCCCCTAGGCCCGATATGCGATATTCATAGACGAACGGACCGGACTGTATGTATATTGTCACTGATAGGCTCAGTAGGGTTCCAAGATGAGTTCGCTCATCGGCTACCCTTGAGGTCAGTACATGGGCAGCCGTTACGCACAGCTAGTGCCGCTGACGTGCTTGTGGTTAAACCCACTGCCAGGGTACTGACGAGTCTTTAGAGTCCCCCACAGATAGTTTTCCATGTTCGGGCGAAACGTTGTAGAGGCCATATGGTTTTATGGCAGGGTTCGGAAAATGCATGTGCATTTATACACGTGTCATATTTCGGGCAGATAATACTGGTGGGTTTTGGTTTAAGCCGGATCCATGTATTATATTGAGTCAGAATATTTTAGTCTCTCGTATTCGTATTCGGTCGGAATACAGATATATGTATGTATATACATGTGAGGGGTAATTTCGTAATCCGTTATGAGAATATTTTAGAAGATGCATTTCTTTTTGGATTAATCATTTTGGTTTAAATGATTATTTGGTTTTGGAAATGGTGACTCATTATGGATGACACATTATTCTAGCATGTTCATTAGTGACTCATGCTAATGAGTCACTAAGTGAGTCATGAAGAATTAAATGTGTTTTGTTTTGGGTTTGGATATTTGAGGAGATATTTTCATTAGATATTTGTATATGGTTTTGATTATATAACCTCTCATATCTATTCACAAGAGAAGGATAATAAAACAAAAGTTTATGAGCTTAGTTTTCTTTTGGCTCACTAGTGTTTCTTGAGTTCACCATTTCCAAACCCTAGCATCTTCTTCAACCTCCACTCTTACCCTCTCATGTGATGAGAACCAAAGAGTGTTATGAGACAAAGTATTCTACTCGTTGTCTACTTCATCTTGGTCATCTCTTTTAGCAGACTTGATGACCGAGTTGCCTCGGTATAGAGGCAGGAGCCCGTTTAAAGATCCGTAGATGTGGTGCCACCTCGACAAGGAGCAAAGAGATCAGAGTTGCCGCAAAGGAGCGTGGGATGATGGCTAAAGACCGAAGGACTCGGATCGATCGGTATAGCCTTTCTACCTCTTTACAGTTTGTTAGTTTAGCGTTAATGGCAAGATCCGGGTTATAGAATGCGATAGCGCCAGTTATAAAAGTTTTTGTTCCGCGTTTGGCATCAGAATGATGGCCGGGGCGCTACCGTAGACTTACATGGTATCAGAGCCACGCCATTAACCTTTACTAATTTGTTCTAACGCGTTTAAAACAACGATCGAACAAAATTTCCAAAACCGCATTTTTCAGGCTAAAGTTTCTGTCGATTTTTTAAACAGGTCTAAAAATCATTTTGAGATCTCAGAAAATCGAGCAGGCTTTTTTAAGAATTCTGGTGAAATTTGGTCGACTGACTCTACAGTACTGCCGTGGAACTGCCGTACAAACCAGGGTTTGGCCGCGGTTCCGCCGCAGGTTTGGAGCATCAGACTACCATTTTTCGACAGTAACCTCCTGCATAGAAAATTGTGGTTTCTGGAATATTTCTTTTGGGCCCAGATTTTGTTTGTGTACTACAGATGTACGTGAGGCCCACTTCGGGAAGTTTTGTCGATCGGAATTTTAAACTTGTTAGTTTACAGTACTTACATTATATTTCTGACCGTGAATGTCATTCGAGCGGTAAATTGCGTCTAATTGCTATAGTCCTTTTAAACGGATTTGCGAACGTGACATTCGCGTTGATGTTCTGTGTTGTGCTGTGATGTTGCGGATTTGTCGTGGTGGATAGCAGTGTGCAATGGTAGTGCAGTTTGGATTTATTTGTACATTTGATATTGCAGGGCGAGTGTCCAACATGTGGATTGCCGTCACTGCCTGTTTGTATAATATTCTTTTAGGGCACGACCGGGCTGAGGTCGATGTACCTGTTGTACATATTTTTCATTTCTGTACTAGGTTTTGCCCCGCGACGGAGTGCACGGATACTCGGGTTCTGGAGGGTAACGGGTCCGCATCTCATGGCTTTAAGAGGCAGAGGGGCCTCACTCTAGAATTGGCAGACTATTCGCCGCACTCGTAGGGGGTACAGGTTGACCCAAGGAGGGGTGCTCAAGTTACCGGATTCCGTGAAGTGCAGGGTGGTCCATTCACTATGCTGTAGGGGGCTGCCTCGCTTCAGGTTTTGGCGGGTAACTTGCCGCACTCGTAGGGGTCTAGGTTACATTGCACATGCTATCTACACGACCAGGGGAACGTCAGGTTTCAGTTGCGGCCCTGTGAAACCCGGGGATCCCAGATTATCTATATTGTTCTGTGATGCTTATTACTTTTCTGTGATGTTGCATTTATCATGCCTGGAGCGATTATTGTATATTGGTATATATACTAGTAGATGTTGTATATGTTTTACACTCGCGCTAGTCCAGTCCCCGCTCTGTCGTTAGTTAAGTAACCTAACGGGTGATGACGGGACCCAGTGACGAATGCGGATGGCATATACGTACATTTTATTTTCGTTCTTTTCTGGTGTGATTAATTGATGGGACTGTGTTGATTCTGATCAATGCAAAGGAAAACAAACATGTTTGGACGTTGTTGGAACAGTTTTAAAAAGTGTTATTACAAAGACGTTTTCTTTTGTCTTGCAAAGTGGTATTCAGTTGGAATATCCTGCACCTCATTCGACGAGGCAAGGGCCGATATCCCTTCACCGGGAGTGACCCCTTGGACAGAAGTTTACATCAGGGTAATAACTTCACTATAGTCGATTACATGTTGCTTTGCATCGCGGTATTCAGTTGGAATATCCTGCACCTCATTCCACGAGGAAAGAGCCGAGATCCCTTCACCGGGAGTGACCTCTTTAGCAAAGGTTTTCGCCACTATATTTTTATAAAAAGCTATCAGGTTCCTTCAGCTATATCAAGTTCGTTACGTTAAAGGTTTTTTGCCAAAAACCAGCCGTAGCCCTCCGTCATTTCTTTTGGGTATTCGGTAGTATTCAAGCTATGTATTTTGACCAAAGCCAAGGCATAGTGTTTGGTAGCTGCTGGGTATTCATTTGTTGCATAGATAGATGAGTTGGTTTGGGACAGTCGTTCTGCCATTTGGCCAATGTCAGGGGCATGTGCGGGTGGGTTCAAATTGACAAGATAATGATGGGTAGAACTTGTCATGTGACTTATGGCATTTTGGCCAAAGTCAAGGTCATAAGAGCATGGGGCAAAAATCCACATCGGGAGTTTCTAAAGAAACTGAAACTTGCCAGGCATGCGCATACCTTCTGGAGTATGATAACGTGAGTGGATTCCGTCACGTTATCATGCGATGAGAGTTGGATCCCGATTCCCACTGATGAGTTAGTTTACTCTTCGGGTGATCCCGATTGATTCTTTTTTCAGGTTTGGAAGAGAATTTGACAGTACAGTGGGAGGTTTCTGTTCATATCATAATATTGCATTATTATATTCTCCATTCCTAGACATTTTACAAATAAACAGGTGCTTTTGACCCATGTCTGCTACTTAGTTGCAGATTACAGATTCTCGGGACAAAAACAGTGAAAAAGACAAAAGACGATACAAAAGTGAGACCGCGACCAATAAATGGTGGAATCTTGATCAAGCCTACACGAAGATCAGTTCACAAAGTACAAGGCAACGCAAGGTTCAAGACTTCATCACGAAGCAACGGTAAAAGTCCACTACAATTACTCACTGTGGAGATCTGGGAGAAAACCAAAAGTCATTCAGAAGAAACAACTATAGAAACAAGAAGTAACAGTGCAACAGAACCAACCCGAGAAAATGAAACCAATGATCCTCTCATTTGGCCGCGGAACCGCGGCCAAACAGGCCCTATGGCCGCGGTTCCGCGGCCGTCTAATACCCGTGTCGGTGCAAATTGAGTCGGTGCGCTGGCGGGCTTTGACTAAGTCTTTTTCTTAGGGGGTATTTTTGTAATAGCGGATGTGCGAGTCAATTGTATCCCTAGGGTTTCTATCCTCTATAAATAGGAACCCTAAATGTTGTATTAGGTTATGCCTCCCTTCATTAATAAAATTCAGATTTCTTTTGGAGAGCATCAATGCCTCTTTTCATTTCATCTATTCAGATCTGACAAGTCTTGTGTAAATGTTTGGAGAGAGCCATCTATAAAGTAACTAGTTTTATTTAATTGCCTTAGTATAGATCTTTAATTCCTTGCCCTAGATAGATAGCATGTTCTTCAATTCCCTAATGAGCGAGTAGTCTCCTCGCTTGTTAGGGTTAGCTTTGGGGAAGGCTTGAGAGATGAAGATCTCCCACCCCTTTCTCGCCCGTCATATATTTTCATAGGACTCCATGTATACATGCACACACCGCTCCCTACGGCACCCTATCCCACGAGGTAGCGGTGATACCGTAGTATAAAGGCCCGGTTGAGCGTGTTTTCCATGGAGGTTAGGGTAAGATTGATAAAGGAAGGACAAGAACCTAGAGGAAGAAACATCTTCCCGAATGGTTCTAATCCACTTTATTAATAATTACCATAACTTCTCATAGATCTTAATTTGGGTATAGAAAGCTGTGCGATTTATTTCACTTTCCAAACTTACCCTGAACCTAACCCTAGCAAGATTTAGATCTAGATAGATTTAGTTTTTTAGAATTAATCAATCCGTTCACACCGTTCGGAATTAACTCGTAAGAGCAATTAGAAAATTCACAAAATCCCTGTGGACCGACCCGTACTAAATTCTTTGATTCATCTTTTAAAAGCGCATAAGCTAATTAAAATCTCTTACAATCAAATGGCGCCGTTGCCGTTGCGGTTTAGAAATATTTTTGATCATAAAATCCCATACAAATCAAATGACTCCGTTGCCGGGGATGGCGTGTTATTTTCTTTTTGCAATTTCGGGTTAATATAAAATTGAAAAATCATAAAAACTGAAAAATATAAAAAATATAAAAAATTTATTATCTTTGTATTTTGTGAAGGGTATTTTTTGTTTGAATTTTGCAGGATCTACAATCGAGTTCGGATCTGGAAAAATCCAGAGATCAAAACAGAAAAAAGCAGATCTGAACAGCAGAGGATTTTACTAACAGAACAACAGAATAAATCTTGAGAAATGAACCGTCACCACGACCGCGTTTCCGCCGCCCGAACCTACTTCCCGCCGCGCATCCGCAGTCTGCTGACGTCATCAGCAGACCAGAATTTTTTTGGAGAATCGTGCCGCCGATCCGACTGCCGAACCGCCGCCGTAGCCCGCTTGCGACAGCGGATCCGCCGCCGGTTGGTCGCTTCGTCACGTGGATCCTCTCTATAAGTCTTCTGATTTTCTCCTTTGCAAATCCCGATATATTTTTTGCCAAATCTCCTGCAGGATTCTTTGCGCTTAAAAAATCTTCCCCCTTCCAATAATTGATCTTGTGCAGGATTCTTTGCGCCGCGCTTAAAAAAATAAAATTTGATTGCAAGCGGTTGTTTACTATTTTGCATATATTTAATCGGACTTTAAGGGGCTTGAGACCAATCTAGATTGGGTGGGGATCTCATCACCCTTCCCAGGAACCCAGAAATCACATAAGGCATATGTATTGACCATTATTAATTAAAAAAAGATTAGACTCAGCCCTAAGGACTTCGCGCTCAATAGGACAAAGGACTAGTTGTAGGCATCGGCCGTTGATCCTAACCTGATTTTGCGGTGTCTAGGCAAATGTGTCTAAGGCGAGTGGTTACTTAATTAGGGCCACTAGTTGTAGTGGAGAGCCTTCCACTCACCTGGCACTTACCTGGCCGCAATTGGCGGTGAAGAGACGGTTTGAGGTCCTATTTCTACCCCTTTGAACAGTTAGGAGCTGTCTAGCTGACCTAGGTGACCCTAGATCTAGGCCTGATTGTGCATTTGTAGTTGATTGAAAGTGTGTTTAAGCCCTTTATCGAAAATCTTTTTGCAAAGAGCAACACATAAAAAAAAAGAGATTTTTTTTATAAAAACTTGCAACTTGTCGTTAAGAAATCCATTGCACCCCCACCTTCTTTTTCTTCTCCTTCTTACATCATGGGTACCCCATCTCATAAAACTCTTGCCGAACTTTGGTATCCCGAACCAAACAGTGCTTCCTACGCGAATTGTTTTGGTCGAATTACGGAAGACCCCTCCATGCCCAAAATTTCTTTGAAAGATCGAATAGAAGCGTCTAGGAGAAACAGTTGGACTCCACAATCCACTTTGTATCAACCATTTCAACCTTCACCACCTTCGTACGTTGATACCACTTTTTCGAGTACTGTTGTAATTCCTAAACCCATGTCTATTGCTGAACACATTGAACAATCTCGTAACCGATCTTTCACTCCTTTCAACACTTCGAGTTCGTTGGATCAACAAGTCCATTAACCTTTTTATCCAAATGTTGATCCTACTCCTGTCCAACAATTCAATTCCTACCAGTCCTACCCAACTTTCACCCCTTCCCTAAACATTGTTTCTACACAGCCATTTGGGAGTTTCCAGAATCCAAGCAATTTTGAATCTTGTACTGAAACCCCTTCACAACCCATGTCTAGTTTGGAACAGTCGTTAGGAGCCTATATGGTAGCGACAAATCAAATGATGAGAAATGTGGATGCGTCCGTGGCCGCCCTTATGCAACCTAGTGAACCGGTAGCTAGTTTCCAACTAGCTCCAAATCTTCCAATGTATGAGGAGGCGGTTGGACAGACTGAGAATTTGAGAGGAGAGAGTGAGTTCTACACCTTTCCAAATCAAACCTACCCATACCCAATTGAATCCAACAACTCCGGTTTTCAAACGAGTATCCCAAATGATTCACCAGTTGAAGATAAAACGTCTATTGAGTTGTGCGACTTTGTAGTGTTTGATTTGCCAGATTGTGAAGAGTCCCTTTCGAGTGAAACCATACCTAATCCTTTTGAACTTTACACCTCCACTCTAGAGCCTAAATTAATTGATATCCATGCTTTTGATGAGGTGTCTAAAAAAATTGATTTTCACTTGATTGAGGATATTGACGCCGGGAATATTTTGGATGATGAACCCGTAGATTTGACTGAAATTTTATTTCCAATTCATCATCCCGGGTTATTAAATGTTTCTCTCGAACTTCATATGCGTCTTGATTTTGATGATAATGGCATGGATAAGCTAAATTTTGAGGAGAATTATGAGGATAGTATTGAGGAGAGTATTGAGGATAATATTGAGGATGAACCATTTTTGTTTGATGTGTCGGATTTTCCAATTCATCCTCCTGAACTTTTAACTGTTATACTTCCTAAATCACCCTCCCTCATTTCCATCGTTCCGACCACGCAAAAGATCACGCTTGAAGACTGTGAGCTTTAAAAATTTCTCTTTGAATCTGACAAAGTTCTCACAGACGATAATGATTACGAGTGTTTCGCTTTTTCGGACGATGTTGAAAACTCACCTCCCGAGTTTGAGTCCTTTGAATTTTTAGATAAGTTAGTTGAACCATCAGACTCGGTTGCTTACAGTCATTTCGAACCATTAATGGAATCTTTCAAGTTTGAGACAGATTACTTAGGTGAGAATAAGACTATCCCTAAATCACTCCATGTCGTCCTTCCTATCGTTTCGACCACGTAAGACTCCATCGCGTTGCCATTTTCAATGAAAGGTTTACCAAGTTCGACGTACCCATGTTTTCTTGCGAATCTTGAGGGATTTGACCCCATTTCTCGATGGGTTGATAGATTAGCACAATCGCTTTTAACACATCGGTCATCACAAATCGCGCTAATTTATTCACTCAATTTACACCCTCAAGATCGTGCTACACTTCTTTCTCTCTTCCGCCATTCTTCTCCTCCACGAAGACTATATTCCACCCTTCTTTCCACACGGTCTCGTGTGCTTCTCATTTCTTTTCTCTACATTCCATTCTTTCACCAACCCTACCATTATCACGATAAAATTTTTGAATGGTTGGTGCTAACCTTTGGTCTTTGTAAGGCCTTGTTTAGTTTGGGGAGGACCTTGTTGTATATATGTATATATATTTTGATTTTCTTTTAACAATAAAAAAATTTTGTAAATAAATAAACAGGGGAGTGCCGGCATTTTAACCCTCTTGGTGTAGCATGACAGTGAGGACACTGTCAAGATTAAGTTTGGGGGTATGCTCGGTAAGCCTTCTTCTTTCGCATTCATTTGTACATTTTGCATTTGCATTACTTATTTTAAAACCCATAAAAATTGAAAAATTTCAAAAATTATAAAAATGAAAGTATTCAATTTTGGCCATAATTGACTTGAGTTTGACACAAAGGTTGATTAGCTAGGAAAAACTAGATCATAGACTTAGTAAATTAAAACCCCCAAAAAATAATCTTTCTTAAAGTTAACGGTAGAAAGTATATGTCTTTGTAGTTTATTTAGAAATAGGCAAATTTGAGTTCACTTCTTGGGCTAAGTCAAGATCAGGGAAGAGTATTGATGTTTTTATTAGAGTATAAGTTTGAAAAATAATTCCTAGCTTGAGTCTAAATTCTAAAAATATATACCCTACAAATTGCACAAACACGCACCTTGAAACTTGGAATAGTAGAAGAGACCTTGAAATGCTCTTGTCTAAAGTCCTTAGTACGAAGAAAATATATATATATATATATATATATACACACACACACACACACACATACATACATACAAGTGTGAATAAAGTGATAATAAAAAAATGAACACTGGTTTTTGTGATTACTTAAGGCTGCAAAAATAGAAAAATATTTAGCAAGGGTGCTTCATCACCTAGTGCCTTAGACCAACTGGTTTGAGAGTCACTGCTAAAGCCTTAGGTGTTACAAGACTAGGAATTACGCTTTAATGTGCAAACACATCTTGTAATCGGTTGTTGGTACCTCAAGAAGTATTAACGATCGCATGAAGGATGTGTGGGCGAAATTCATCTAAAAATTCACCAATTAAGAAGTGCTTTGGACAACGGACAAGAGTATGATTGCTTGATTTGAATTTCCAAGTGTATGGGTGATTTATACACACACGTAGGGGTATGTGATTGGGATTTAGATAAGAGAAAGGAATGAAGAATAAGACTTATATATTTAATAGGGATGATAAAAATTCCTAAGTTGAGATGGAACCCTAGAAGGAAAATTTAAGAGATGCCAAAAGCTAATTAAATTCACAAGAACATATATAATCTTAAGTTAAATAATAAGGAAGTGTGAAGAATATGGGTGGATAATTTATGAGTCGAAGATAATAGAATTCCTTGTTAGAAAACCTAATTGGAGAATAAAAGTCGATAAGCATAATTGATAGGATTTTGTGGGTAGTATCCGCTGAAAACCCTCAGAAGACAACACTCCTCCTACTAGGGACACCTAGAGGTTTAACGGCTTGTTGCACGAGCTCAGTGCAATCGCGATTCCCTGTGAAAGTGAGGTTAGGATTTTGTCGAGAATAAAACTAGGTTTGCTCGAGGACGAGCAAAAGATAAGTTTGGGGGTATTTGTTCATATCATAATATTGCATTATTATATTCCCCATTCCTAGACATTTTACAAATAAACAGGTGCTTTTGACCCATGTCTGCTACTTAGTTGCAGGTTACAGATTCTCGGGATAAAAACTGTGAAAAAGACAAAAGACGATACAAAAGTGAGACTGCGACCAATAAATGGTGGAATCTTGATCAAGCCTACACGAAGATCAGTTCACAAAGTACAAGACAGCGCAAGGTTCAAGACTTCGTCACGAAGCAACGGTAAAAGTCCACTATAATTTCTCACTGTGGAGATCTGGGAGAAAACCAAAAGTCATTCAGAAGAAACAACTGTAGAAAAAAGAAGTAACAGTGCAACAGAACCGACCCAAGAAAATGCAACCCATGATCCTCTCATTTGGCCACGGAACCGCGGCCAAACAGGCCCTCTGGCCGCGGTTCCGCGACCGTCTAATATCCGTGTCGGTGCAAATTGAGTCGGTGCGCTGGAGGGCTTTGACTAGGTCTTTTTCTTAGGGGGTATTTTTGTAATAGCGGATGTGCGAGTCAATTGTATCCCTAGGGTTTCTATCCTCTATAAATAGGAATCCTAAATCTTGTATTAGGTTATGCCTCCCTTCATTAATAAAATTCAAATTTCTTTTGGAGAGCATCAATACCTCTTTTCATTTCATCTATTCAGATCTGATAAGTCTTGTGTAAATGTTTGGAGAGAGCCATCTATAAAGTAAGTAGTTTTATTTAATTGCCTTAGTATAGATCTTTAATTCCTTGCCCTAGATAGATAGCATGTTCTTCAATTCCCTAATGAGCGAGTAGTCTCCTCGCTTGTTAGGGTTAGCTTTGGGGAAGGCTTGAGAGATGAAGATCTCCCACCCCTTTCTTGCCCGTCATATATTTTCATAGGACTCCATGCATACATGCACACACCGCTCCCTACGGCACCCTATCCCACGAGGTAGCGGTGATACCGTAGTATAAAGGCCTGGTTGAGCGTGTTTTCCATGGAGGTTAGGGTAAGGATTGATAAAGGAAGGACAAGAACCTAGAGGAAGAAATATCTTCCCGAATGGTTCTAATCCACTTTATTAATAATTACCATAACTCCTCATAGATCTTAATTTGGGTATAGAAAGCGGTGCGATTTATTTCACTTTCCAAACTTACCCTGAACCTAACCCTAGCAAGATTTAGATCTAGATAGATTTAGTTTTTTAGAATTAATCAATCCGTTCACACCGTTCGGAATTAACTCGTAAGAGCATTTAGGAAATTCACAAAATTCCTGTGGACCGACCCATACTCACCGGCTAGCTACCAATCGACGCCGTTCTTGATTGCGGTTAACAAATATTTTTGATCTAAAAATCTCATTTCAATCAGTTTCCTGATTAGATAAAGTGATAACTATTCTGATCTAGGTTAGAGTGCACGCAGAGTGTTTCTTTTCTCTCTCTCTTTAGCAGCGACCTTTGATCGACCCTAGACTATGACTCAGTGACCAAGTTGACCGAATCTTCTTAAAATACTGGCTTTTGGATTGTCTAAGTTGCATAAGTCATTTCCGCTCCTTCTTTTACCCTTTGCATTTCTCAGAACATCTCGTATCACTACGAACATCCACTTCCATTAGATAGATCTATCGTATGGTTATATACGAACTCGAAGGGATTTCTTTGAGGATGGATCCAGTTCAGGAGAAATTGAATTGGTTTATTCGGTTGTCTTTTATCATCACCTTCTCTCAGATTGCGAGGGCTCCTTAGTTTAGAAGAGTACACCTATTACGCTTATTGGATAGCCTTCTTCCAAACCATAGGCAGGTGCCGAAAGGTAAGGAATGAAGAAAACCAATTAGCCTAAGTAGGGTGTACAGAAGGTAATAAGTAAAGACAAAATAAAGGGATTAGAAAGAGGGCAAAGTAAATTGCGACTGCTATCATTCACGACCAAACCGCGTACTTCATCACCACTCCTACTTCACCTTTGCTTTTTTCCCCTGTTCGGGAGAAATAGAATAAGGTATTATTCAGTTGTCTTTTATCATCACCTTCTCTCAAGTTGCGAGCACTCCTTGGTTTAGGAGAGTACACCTATTATGCTTACTGGATAGTCTTCTTCCAAACCATAGGCTGGTGCCGAACGGTAGGGAAGGAAGAAAGGGGTGTACAGAAGGTAATGAATAAATACAAATAAAGGGATTTGGAGAGATGGCAAAGAAATATACGGTTACAGTCATGAATTGGATTATGGAAGAGGCATTACTAGGAATACCAGGATACCCCTACGAAACATTTTCTTGTTTCAGTTTCACTGTGCATTGTTAAAGGAAAACCGATTTCCCGATTAGATACTTACTCCAGGGTATGTATTTACCAGGTATGATTCTCACATCTGTATGGTTTTACAGATGATGAGTGGGAGTAAGTTATTAGGAATAAGGTGATTATCCTCATGATATCGAAATTCGTTGTAATTGGTGATATTTGAGGAAGTCGCCTGGGTTTTTGCCGGACGGCATGTATTTGGTTTTGAGTATCCGTTATTATGCACCAATTTCAAAATGATATATCTGTACGTTTATTTTTATAAAGTGAGATATAACTTTTTGAAATTATGTCCATGACATTTACCTATATCAGTTGACAATTGGGTAAGGCGCATTGAACAACGGAGTAGTTCTTAACCATAAGTACAGTTTTCAACCTACGATGCACAGGTTTTGAGTTATTCAACTCAGCGGACTTATACAGAGTATTGTATGTTGTCCATTGTCCATCAGGACAAAGGGGTTGGTCCTCGTACTATGTTCTGTTTACTTGTGACTTCTCTAGTTTTTAGACAAGTGTTTCGTAGAAATACAATGTCTAAGTTTTGAGAAGTTGTGGGTATAGAAATAAAGTAGAGAACCAGGTATCGCAAGTATCGGGTTTTTTCAAAGAGATCGAAGATGTAGATACTTGTGATTGGTATTCAGTTGATAGTAATGGTTTTGAGAAACTTGTTTCTCTTTCAGGTTACTCATAATTGGATGTATTCCTAAGTTGAGTAATGCTGATTAGCCTCTCACCATTAAGTTGATATACACTGGAGACAGCTGCATGAATAGAATCTGGTTCCAATTAAATAAGTGCCAAAGTTTCTATATTGGATATATAATGGTTCATATCTTAATGATGTTAAGGTATGGGGAGTTGTCCGGCTTATGCTTATAACCTGACTCTGGATAACTCATGGCACGTTTCTGTAATGGCAGTTTGCGGGTTGGCCCAGGCTATGATGAGGGTTGATTTTCTACCATCTGGAAGATCAATAGTGATATTGTTCTTGACTCGCCACAGTTTTAGTAAAATGGATTTTTTTCAGAAAACAGTAGTGGGAGTATGGTAGAACTGGAAGTGATTCCAGAACCGCAAACGATTACGGAAAATTTAATAGGACCTAACGATTCAATCAGGTTTGACATTCCATTAGCCACTTCGCAGATATGGTGAGTAACCTCAGACACCCGAGAAGTACTCCGGTAGCCTCAAGGACGGTGACATGGAGGTTCTTGTTTACCCAGACTTGACACTACTGTTGTTCCAGGCTATGAGACCCGACAGGAGATTAAGTATAGCGTCGTTCTAAACTAGTTTTAGAAGTGCATGTATATATTATTCCGCCAGAGGGTTGTTGTGGTCAGTGGGAGCAGCGGAAGCATAGTGGGCAAGTAGCTTATGTCTATTTATAGACTAGAGCAGCTATAGCGGAGATAGATCATCTAGTTTTGATGTGACAGTCATGGATTTGACTTAATCAGAACAGGGGATGGATCTGTTAAGAAGGTAGTAGGGTGTGATATCCTGGTATTTGGATGACATACACAGAGTAGGAAGTAAAATTCCTATACTACGATCGGTTGTACTGTGGTTGTCACACAGTTGTTTCTCCACAAAAGATATGGATATATTATCTGACATTCTGGTTTCTAGATCTATGGTTTTAGATCTAGATTTGGGTAGTTTCCCAATGTGGGTACTTTGACAGTATTCTAGTAGTATTTTAGAATAGATGACTCCTGGCATGGTGGTGTACCTGCAGGTGATGGAGTCACCCTCTCTAAAGGTGTCTTACAGACTAAAGGGGAGAGGGATGTGCATAATTGGCATATCACTTGCTTAGGCAATTGAGTCAATCGTGAGATGTCAAGTACCACACCCGATGTTGTTTTTGCACTAGATGCGATAAGTTTATATTAATCCAATCCTGAAGAAACATAAGGAAGCGGTTTTAGAACATAAGTGAATGTTCTACGGATTTTATGACGGCAGCCTCCTTCGGGAGACGGTTATCATTCCAGGCTTCAAAGGTGACATGGATGACAGAGTGATTGTCAGAGTTGTAGTTTTCCCTCTGACGAGGGACAGTATTATGGATAGGTAATCCAAGAGAATACTGTGGGAGGCATGATGCAGGACACCGATTAGTTTCAGTTGTCAATACAGTCTAAGAAGTTTGGATTTGGAGTTCATTTATGAACTAGGTCCCATTAGATATCCAGACATACTCTAAAACATGTATTACTCAATTCGGGAGATGGCTTTCTTCGCGAACTTGAGATTAAGAGAGACATAGAAAGATACATCAGGGCGGATCCACTCATTGAGGTTATTTCTCGAACACAAGAGTTTTAAAAACGAGCTTTGTGAAACTGATTAGTAGAGGAGTTGGGTGTTCGGTATCACACGGGCTGTGAGAACGCGACATCGCAATAATTAGCCTTAAGTACAAGTGGGAGATTGTTGGTTATAGTGCCCTCAAAGTCAATTATTGGATCGCAGGTACATGATTGCAATGATTGAGGAGGACCTATACCGGTAGCACAGTCTTACTCGAGATGATAGTATGCTATCTGGTTTGCCTTTATCAGTCGTGTACAGGTTCAGGTGACTGATCACTATTACACGTTGATAGAGCCCTTAGGATCCTGCTTGACTACCAACAGTATGATGACGATCATATACGTGAGAGTTGGGTAGTCTATAAGCACATCCTTAATAGTGGTCCCTAGTCGTGGGAGTTTCGAGACAGGGTATCGATACTCTGGAGTAGACTAGTGTATACACTCGAGACCCCGACGAGGGGCGATGGCTGGTCTCACAAGCCACTGGTGTTAGTTGGATCACCTAAGATGTATACAGGTGCTCATTGGGTTATGAGTACACCGGACAGGACTCACCGGGAACCTGCTAGTTGGTATTATACCTGACGTCAGATAGCAGTTCCCTGGTGACATGTGTACATGTTAGTTCATCGACCTGAGGTCGTCATTTTTCTCGTGTGAGTTCCCACTGTGCTTTGATTTCTACCCTACCACGGCTCAAAGGAGTCGTGCAAACAGGTCTTTTTTGGGTACAGTCCCGAGCCACATGGAGGCAAGTGAGCGGATCGGCAGGGGATTCGTCTCTCCCGGTATTGGGGGTGAGATCGCACTGTGTCTAGGAGAGCCATTACACAAAGCCCTCGGCCGAGGCAGGAGATTTACTGGTAGGTACTCCAGTAGTATCTCACGGTGTTCTGGGCTACACTCCGACCCGACTTATACCGCTATTGGGGGTCTGACGTTACCAGCCCCCTAGGCCCGATATGCGATACTCATAGACGAACGGACCGGACTGTATGTATATTGTCACTGATTTGCTCAGTAGGGTTCCAGGATGAGTTCGCTCATCGGCTACCCTTGAGGTCAGTACATGGGCAGCCGTTACGCACAGCTAGTGCCGCTGACGTGCTTGTGGTTAAACCCACTGCCAGGGTACTGACGAGTCTTTAGAGTCCCCCACAGATAGTTTCCCAAGTTCGGGCGAAACGTTGTAGAGGCCGTATGGTTTTATGGCAGGGTTCGGAAAATGCACGTGCATTTATGCACATGTCATATTTCGGGCAGATAATACTGGTAGGTGTTGGTTTAAGCCGGATCCATGTATTATATTGAGTCGGAATATTTTAGTCTCTCGTATACGTATTCGGTCGGAATACGGATACATGTATGTATATACAGGTGAGGGGTATTTTCGTAATCCGTTACGAGAATATTTTAGAAGATGCATTTCTTTTTGGATTAATCATTTTGGTTTAAATGATTATTTGGTTTTGGAAATGGTGACTCATTATGGATGACACATTATTCTAGCATGTTCATTAGTGACTCATGCTAATGAGTCACTAAGTGAGTCATGAAGAATTAAATGTGTTTTGTTTTGGGTTTGGATATTTGAGGAGATATTTTCATTAGATATTTGTATATGGTTTTGATTATATAACCTCTCATATCTATTCACAAGGGAAGGATGATAAAACACAAGTTTATGAGCTTAGTTTTCTTTTGGCTCACTAGTGTTTCTTGAGTTCACCATTTCCAAACCCTAGCATCTTCTTCAACCTTCACTTTTACCCTCTCACATGATGAGAACCAAAGAGTGTTATGAGACAAAGTATTCTACTCGTTCTCTACTTCATCTTGGTCATCTCTTTTAGCAGACTTGATGACCGAGTTGCCTCGGTATAGAGGCGGGAGCCCGTTTAAAGATCCGTAGATGTGGTGCCACCTCGACGAGGAGCAAAGAGATCGGAGTTGCCGCAAAGGAGCGTGGGATGATGGCTAAAGACCGAATGACTCGGATCGATCGGTATAGCCTTTCTACCTCTTTACAGTTTGTTAGTTTAGCGTTAATGGCAAGATCCGGGTTATAGTATGCGATAGCGCCAGTTATAAAAGTTTTTGTTCCGCATTTGGCGTCAGAATGACGGCCGGGGCGCTACCGTAGACTTACAGCTGTCACCCGAATCTTGGCGAGAGGGGACATGTCCAATGGCCGGTCACCACGTGGAGTCTCGGTGGCTTCTAACTATGACGCTTTTTTTTGACGGGAACGGATGCAGGCCGTTGGATGCCTTCTTGTTGACTGTATAAATAGGGGGGTCATCCCACGGCCGATACTTTACCCTAGCCGTCTCTTGTCGTCTGAAGATTGCCCAGCGCATATTCGCTTAGGTCGGAACTGTTAGTTATATGTATGCCCTAGAGGCCATTACTGTACATACGATATATATTGTAGTGGATGCTTAGACATATATAGGGAGGACTTTCTTGCTCGACATGATTGTATGCTATCTGGTTGCACTTTATCTTAACATGTACACTGATTTTCTCTATGTTACGTGTTGATAAACCCCTTAGGATGAGTACTTGACTACCAGGATTATGATGCAGATCATACTAGTGGGGACAGAGTTGTCGTTAAGTACATCCTTCAAATGTTCCTAGTCGTGGGTGTATCGAGGCAGAGCATCGATATACCAGAGTAGACTAGCGTATAGCTTCTTGACACATGTAGATGGGCGATGGATGATCCCATATCCATTGGTGTTTGACATTAGAGATAGTATACGGGTGCTCAGATGGAAGTTCTCTGGTGACACTGGTACAGTTTAGTCTGTAGACCCGAGATCGTCATAGAGTCTTGTGTGATTCCCACTGTGCTTTAATTTCCACCTTACCACGTTTAAGAGAACGTGCAAAACGGTGGCTTTTGGGTACAGTCCCGAATCACATGGAGGCAACGAGCGATAGGAGGGGTTTCGTCTCTCCCGATATTGGGGGTAGATGTTGCGCTGTGCTCGATTGGCTATAACAGGAAGTCCCTGGCCAGGGCTGCTTCAGAGATATACTGGTAAGTGTACCCGTTATGAGTCTCACATCGGCACGACTTATCGAGTTACTGGGGTCTGACGTTTACCACCCCTAGACGAGATATGCGACATATCAAACAAAGAGACCGAACTGTACAGTAGTGTTACTGATTCTATTCACAGGAGTGTGTGCAGGCTTGCTTGTTGATCTTCTGATCGCTCAATACCCGTGTGGCTGTTACGTTTAGCTGACCGCTTGCAGCTTGTGGGTGTTTGATATGATCATCACCTACTGCCGGCGTATTGACGAGTCTTTAGAGTCCTACACAGAGGTTTCCTGGCTCAGGCGAAACGGAGTAGGAGCACATATGTGATATATGCGGGACCGAGAATAATACGTGTATGTGATACCGTATTCTATTTTCGCGATATGTGACATCGGTTGGGATACCTAGGACGACAGCAAGGTTTCGGGTGGCATCATCTATGCCAATTTCAATTTTTTTCCGTTCTAGATAACCCTAACCTAGAATCGATACTAGAGAATCATGCGGAAAAATTAAAGTAAATATCTTTACTACTAAGATATTAGGGATTACAACCTTTGTAGTCCATTGCTTCGCTTCATAAGTGTTAGTTATATGTATGCCCTAGAGGCCATTACTGTACATGCGGTGTATATTGTAGTGGATGCTTGGACATATATAGGAAGGACTTTCTTGCTCGATATGATAGTATGCTATCTGGTTGCACTTTATCTTAACATGTAAACAATGCTGTTTTGTGATCACACGTTGATAAAGCCCTTAGGATGAGTACTTTACTACCAAGACTATGATGTAGATCATGCTAGTGGGGACTGGGTAGTCGATAAGTACATCATTCAAATGTTCCTAGTCGTGGGAGTATCGAGACAGGGCATCAGTATTCCAGAGTAGACTAGCATATGCGCTTCTTGACCCATATGATGGGCGATGGATGATCCCATATTCATTGGTGTTTGACATCAGAGAAGGTATACGGGTGCTCAGTGGAGACTGGGTACACTGGACGGACTCGCCGAGAACTCCTAGATGGTATTATACCTATCGTCGGATAGCAGTTCTCTGGTGACACTGGTACATGTTAGTCTGTAGACCCGAGATCGTCATAGAGTCTTGTGTGATTCCCACTGTGCTTTGATTTCTACCTTACCATGGTCAAAAGATCGTGCAAAACGGTGGCTTTTGGGTACTGTCCCGAATCACGTGGAGGCAATGAGCGATAGGAGGGGTTTCGTCTCTCCCGGTATTAGGGGTTGATGTTGCGCTGTGCTCGATTGGCCATAACAGGAAATCCCTGGCCAGGGTTGCTGAGATTTACTGGTATGTGTTATCAGTAGATTCTCAAACCGTTATGGACCTTGCATCGGCATGACTTATCAGGCTATTGGGGTCTGACGTTATACCACCCCAGGCTGTGATATGCGACATATCAGACGAAGAGACCGGACTATACAATAGTGTTACTGATTAGATTCGCAGGAGTTATAGCAGGCTTGCTTGTTGATCTTCTGATCGCTCAATACCCGGGTGGCCATTACGTTTAGCAGACCGCTTGCAGCTTGTGGATATTTGATATGATCATCACCTACTGCCGGCGTATTGACGAGTCTTTAGAGTCCTACACAGAGCTTTCTTGGTTCATGCGAAATGGAGTAGGAGCACATATGTGATATGTGAGGGACCGAGATTAATACGAGTATGTGATACCGTATTCTATTCTCGTGATATGTGATATCAGCCGGTTATATGTGATATAGCCGGGTTATCGGATCAAGTGTTGATTCGATAAAATAATATATAATATATATGTATATGTATATGTATATATATATATATATATTATATGCTCACTTAAATATTTATTATTCTCACTTATGATGCATTTAACATATATGTGATATATGTTTATTGTATTGTTTTCTTTTGTTACATAAATATTATATATGTGATATATAATATTGTGACATGCTAGGTTATACATGCAACATGTATGTATGAGACTTACACCATACTAGGGTTAATGTTAGGGTTAATATTTATTCTTAAGTAATTACAATTAGTGGAGATATTTTGATGGTTGCAAGCTTGGAGAAGTTTCAAGATAACCATTGACTTAGTCAACTCTTTTGTTTTCCTTAAGATATTTATCAACCCAACCATTAACCATACACAATGGTTAACTCTCTACAAGGGTTAGATATATGATATACTCACCCATGGTTGCATTTTAACCTTAATGGATTCATTCTTTCATCACTTGAGTTTCATCTTCTTCTTCCTCATTTTTAAGCTTTCTAGCTTTTGACAAAGTGATGATTTATTATGAGAAAAATAAAACTATAGTGAACCCACTTTCTACTTCATCATCCTATACTATTAGCCATTTAGTTTATGGTGTTTTCTTCACTAATCTACACAATTAGTGAAGAGATAGCATGAGCTAGCGTCTCCCAGACGTAGATCATCTTCGGCCTTGAAGACTTCGAAGCAAGCTTGTTCGTTTCTTCATGGGAGCTTTTCTAGAGTCCGGGGATCATGATCGCAGCGAAGGGACTAATACACAGAGCTATTGAAGTGAAGGACCGGTCTACAAAGGTTGTATTCCTTATTCACTTAGATGTAAAGAGTTTACATATCTTGTTTTACCCTAAGTCTCTAGTTAAGATCTTGGTTAGGGTTTGTTTAGCACCCCAAAAATTTCAAAGTAGCATGATTGATACTTGCCAAAACCTTCAAAAGGTGCTAAACCAACCCTACAGTGGTATCAGAGCCAAGCTAGAGCATTAGGCGTCGTGTAGGCGAACTTTAAAGTCCGATCGAACTCCGAAACCCCGAAAAAGCCCATTTTCTGGAAAATTTTTCAAAGGTTGAAATTTTTCATATTAAAAATACCTAGAAAATCATAAAGGGAATTCTAAGGATTACTGTGAAGTACGAAGCCATAACTCACTCAAGGGACCACGGAACCGTGGCTAAACCATGCGTTTGGCGGCGGTTCCACGGCCAACTTTGGGAGTTAGGGGCTAATACTTCAAGGGTTTATTCCTGGGTACTTTTTCATGCTTCTGGGAATTTTTAATTCTACTCAAGTGTTGAGCTTTCTGGGAAATATTGGGAACTCGTTGATTCGATCGGAAAGTTTAACTTCGTTTAAGTTTTTCCGGGTAATTTAGAACGTGTTAAAAGGTTCGAACGGATATCAATAACTCACTTTTTCCTCTGTAGGAAAACTTTCAAGTGTTGGATTTTCCTGAGTTTAAAACTTTCAGAAAATCATGCAAGCGAATCTATGGACCCTCTAGAAGAATGTAACCTTAACTCGATTATGTGACCGTCAAAACCTCCACTGAACCATATAGTTTGTAGTAGTTTAGCGTTGCCACATGTGAGGCGTTGGTTTGACCCTTCTACGGCTGGTTCATAGCGGCCGTGACATGTTCTGGGACTCTTTGAACTCCGCTCAAGTGTTGAGTTATTTGGGAAATCTTGGGTGTTTGTTTATTCGATCGGAAAGTCTAACATTGTCTATTTATCTGGAATGTGATACGATATGTGGAATTCATATAGTTAGGCATGAAATGCAAAGTATGTGATATTTCGGATTTGTGATGTCTAAAGTGATTGTGCATTCCAAATGTTGTAGTTTTTCACTTTCTTTTCTGCAACCGTAAGTGTAATATGTGGTGTATCGCCGGCTTCGGTGCTATATGTCAACGACAACTGGGATACGCATATTTACTTACGTTGATGACATGCGATGTTATGTGTTGCTGTGATATGTTATATTGAATCGTCGCGTTTTGAATAGCCGGGGTTGTTATGTGAGATGAGAGTTTTTCATTTTCATTCATGTAAAAGCTTTTATGTAATATTCTTTTATTGGGGTACTTCCGGGTTGAGGATGATGTCACCATTGTATATTATTTACTTTTTCGCATTAGGATAGACCCAAGGCGGGGAGCACAAGTAACCGGATTCTTCTGCTGCTGATATGCTTGGGAAGTGTTCCCTGCTGAAACACGGAGTCACGACCGCGTGGGTCCGTCTTGCCTGAATTCGGGGCAGATGCTAATTGGTGCTATCCGTCCACCTCTCAGAAGATGCCAAGTTGATTTATGACACCATGTATCGAAAGTTTAAACGGATGCGGCCGATGTAGCAGACTTCGTCAGATTCCCCCTCGTTGAGAGGTTTTTGATTGTGGGGACGCTCTTCCCTGCAGGCGCAAGCCCCTGCAGTTAATTACGCTACCGCATCGCGGTAACCACTTTCTCCTTCTCCAGATGGTCACTTCGTGTCGTGGGTGTTTGTTTTGTTTTTGGTTGCCCGTGGATTGTATACGTAGACTAATTTATGTTGTTGCCCGTAGGGCGTGGATTAGTCCAAATCCGTATTTTCTTAGATATGGGTTTGGGGTTGGGTTTAAGGATACGTTAATCTCATCTGAGACTAAGATCAACTTAAATGTTTGCTAAGGATATGTTAGTCTAATTTTAAACTAAGATCGATTTAACGTTTGTTAAGGACACGTTAGTCTAATTTTAGACTAAGGTCGACTTAACAGGATCATTTAGATCCAACAAAAGAGCATTTGAGCTCTATTGTTTAGTTTAGGGACATCGCGGTCGATTACCAGTTTAAGGACATGGTGGTCCAATATTAGTTTAAGGACATTACGGTCCAGTGTTAGTTTAAGGACATCTCGGTCCATGGGCTTAAGGACTCCACAGTCCGAGGTTAAGGACATCATAGTCCATGGGTTTAAAAGGACCCGACAGTCTGAGGTTAAGGACATCATAGTCCATGGGCTTAAGGACCCCACAGTCCGAGGTTAAGGACATCATAGTCCATGGGTTTAAGGATCCTACAGTCCGAGGTTAAGGACATCATAGTCTATGGGTTTAAGAACCCCACAGTCCAGTTTAAAGACGTCATAGTCTATGAAATGTATGGTTGTCGAGACCCGTCATCTCTCTGAAGATGTTGAAGGATTACAACGACAAATATCAGAGGAGTAAGGAGATGTACCCTTGAACCGATGTGAGTTGGTTGAAAGATCCGTAGTCCAATTTGGGGCTAAGATCTGCTAAAATATTTATGAGCAGATGAGCTCAATTAACATGAGTTGAGGACTTACGGTCAATCTTGGGCTAAGTCCAATCAAGTTAAAATGTTTAACATTTTATTTTGGGTTGTTGAGCCATTATTTGGGCTTGGCCCTGACAGTGTTTTTGTCTTTTACTTAATGCTGAGCATTCCTCATAGCCCTGGGCTTATTAAAGAACAATTTATGTTCTATCAGCGCACACGTGAGGAGCACGTGGTGCGCTTGGTACTTTGCGCCAGTCAAAGAGCGCGGTGCGCTTCTGCCGAGTAGCGTACACGTGAGGGATACGTGTCACGCTTGGCGCTAAGCGCCAAATGATGGGCTCATTGCGCCAGTTTATGAGTGCAGAGCGCTAATAGTTCAGTGGCGCACACGTGATTGACACGTGGTGCGCCTGGCGCTGAGCGCTAGTAGTTCAGTGGCACATACGTGATTGACACGTGGTGCGCCTGGCGCTGAGCGCCAGCCCATGAGCGCAGTGCGCTAGTTCAAGAGCGCAAAGCGCTAGTTCAAGAGCGCAAAGCGCTATCTGTTAAGTGGCGCATTCGTGAGTGACACGTGGTGCGCTCGGCGCTGAGCGCCAATCTAAGAGCGCAGAAACGTATTTGATCAATTTTATGATCTGGGAAACAAATTCTCCCTTAGAAAAGATTTTGTCTCAAGATCCTAAGATCAAAAGTTCTTACTTTATTGAAAGGTTTTGCCTTTATGGATCTGTGATCCTAAGAGAATTGAATAATTCTCCCCCCTCCTTTTATGTTGAGATGTATTGATCTCATTTTGTAAAAGACCGTAGTTTTGTAGATCTATGATCTGTGAAAAGATCTATATTCTTCTTTTTATTTTATGATGGGACCCTTTGATCTCTTTTTGAAAAGATCTTGGTCTCTGTAGATCTATGATCTTTAAAGAAGTGAGTTCTTCTTTCAATTATGAGATGATTTCATCTCTCTGTTCTTTTACCTTGAAGAAAAAAAGTTCTTTTATCGAGAGCTTGGCTCTTCTTCCTGAGATTTTTCTCAAAGCTTATGGGGGGTTCCTCTCTATGCTTCTCTATATCAGACTTGAAGTCTAGGGGCCTTTTTATATGGCAAGCTGATCAGTTCAATCATTTAAGGAGATCTTTTCTCCAATTGATTTGGGGAATTTCCCATCGTTGGATCTTTAATCCAAGGGCTTCTGATTTACAGAAGGTAATCTTCTTGTTTTTTAACAAAGATTGGGAAATCTTTCCATACAGAATTTACTCTCTATTTTGGTGATTTCTAATCACCATTGGATCATTGATCCAACGGTGCTCTAATTTACAGAGCATAATCTTGTTGTTTGGAAAGATTTTGAGGAATTTTTCCTTAACAGAATTTAATTCTAATTAATTAATGATTTATCATTATTATTATTAGATCTTTGATCTGATGGTAGGGAGCTTTTAGTTCCAGCGCTAGCGCACCCATGCTTTGCACGTGGTGCGCTGCTTAGAGTGCAGTGCACTTAGCGTCCGTGCTTTGCACGTGGTGTGCTGCTTAGAGCGCAGCGCACCTAGCGCTAGCGCACACGTGCTTTGCATGTGGTGCGCTATTTAGGGCGCAGTACATCCAGCGCTAGTGCATCCGTGTTTTACACGTGGTGCGCTGCTTAGAGCGCAGCGCACCTAGCGCTAGCGCACACGTGCTTTGCACGTGGTGCGCTATTTAGGGTGCAGCGCACTTGGCGTTGTTTCTGAAGCGTTGCTTCATTTGAATTTTGAATAGAGCTTTGCTCTGATTGGGGAAAACAAATGCCTCCCCACCGTTGCGCTCACGTAGCTCACACGTGATTGCAGCGGTGACAACATCTCCACCATTAGATCTACTTAGAAGTTGAAACAACACTCAGTACCTATAAATAGGACCCTTGGCCCTTGAGATGATTTCTATTCATCTTCTTCCTTCTGAGAATTTTATTCTCCTGCAGAGCATTGCTCTTTGGCTTAAGAACTTTCTTAAGGACAGAACTCTGTCAAAATTTTTAGGTAAAGATTAAATCTTTTAAAGAACCTTTTAATAATCTAGGGTTTCACCCATTAATAGATCTTTGCTCTTCATAGAACTTTGATATAAAGAAAACTCTTTTAGGGTTTCATCAACGGAGCTTTGCTCTCTTGAACCCATAGATCTAAAGAGATCTTTTCTTGGGGTTTCTTAGCCCATGAACAGAGCTTTGCTCATAATGAACTCTTAGAGTTTGTTCATAGATCTTGAAGATCTCAGAATTTTTCATTCATATATAAAAATTGATTTCAATTTTTCTGATGGATTATTCCATCATTTTTTCCAAAGCAAGGCTCTTGAGGAATTTTTATTCCTTCATCATTAGAGTTTGACAGATGTCGCTCTGTCACAGAGCACCGCTCTCAAGGGGAGATTTACTCCTTAGCCCGAGGGGTTCTCATTGAATGAGAATTAATTGAGGATTTCCTCATTTAATTGACAGTCTCATCAAATGATGAGGCTGTTTTATTGATGATGCAATGTCATCTGGATTATGTGAGTCCCCTTTGGTCCCTTTTTACTGCATTGCAGTGCGGTACGAATTTTAAAGTACCAAGTGTCAGAATTATAGCACTGACAGTTGACTTTTGTTCTTTTTCGCGCAAGTGACATGTCTTTCGACACTTCCTTTTCGTTCGTCCGCTCAGAAGGCGGATTTCCTGAAGCACCCGTAGACCGAGAGGTTATTGCGCTGATCAAAGACCATGACCCGGAGCACAAGAATCTTCATTTGTAGGGAACATGGTATAACCAGATCATTATGGGTCGACGCAACTTCTCTTGCGCAACACCTTCAGAGGCTATCTCGGTGATTCATTATGCTGACGTACCCTCGGTGAACTATGCTATGGAGGTGGTTAATTGGACTTCAGAGGGTTGTCTTCAGCCCTCTATGACTGCAATACCTGTACAACCATCGATGGTTTTGGACATTCTAGGGTGGCGTATATGCCAAGGTGAGTCACGCCCTTGGGGACAGCTATACAATATAGGTCTGACTCCCCGTCACTCAGCTGGATATCTGCAGTGGGCCCGATATATCCTATCGGCAAAGAAGTCAGAACTGCTAAAGCTTGGGTTGTATCCTATGATTTATACTTCTCTGTTCCTGTATTCCACACCTCCCGCATGGTAGGTCAAAGCCTTTTTGGAATAATGGAACGTTCCAACTCATAACTTCCTTATGCTAGATCGGGAAGTTTCCATCTCTCTGGAAGAGTTTGCGGATATCTCCGGCTTGCCTGTCAGAGGGGAGCATTATGAGGAGATCTTGCCTTCTGATGAATATGTTTTCGCTACCCGACTGGTGATGACGGGTCTAAACCCAGAGAGTGTCATTCAGCACCGATTCCCTAGCTTGATCAAGGTGCTAAACATTTACGAAGTCCTATTTCTTGAATCTGGAAGCCATGGGGTTAGCTTTGCGGACTTCATTGCCCGTTTTCTTCACCCAGAAGTTTTATCGCGACAAGATGAAAAGTTTGCCCAACTCGATGATCCTTTTGGCTTTGGCTTGGATCGCCGGCCAATATTGGAAGCTGATCAATAGTGATTCTTTCTTCCAAACGTCGCGATCGTCCTTTTTTCAGAAATTGCTGCTCCGGGCATCGATGAGGAAGCGTTCTTTCTAGGTTTCCTTGGTTTGTGGTTAAGCTGGTTCGCGCTTCCCATGCACCCTCATTACATGAGGCCGTCAGTTTTCTACCCCGCTCATCGGATGGTTGAAGGGAGACAAGTTGCTGTTCGAATTGCCGGGCTGGCTTATTTGTATTACGGCCTTAGTTTGGCGGCCGATACTACTCAGCCGGGGGTGCAGCCCGTGAACTTCCCGATGCATTATTTTACCTCATGGCTTGAATTGCATGTGCTCGGTGCCTTTGGAATGCACAAGCGGCCTCATTTCTATGAAACTTGCAATTTTCCACGGATCATGCGGCTGGTCAATGCTTCCATTGTGGAGCCAAGTTAGCGAGAGGCTCGGGGTGTAATCCTTCGCCCACGTACCGTCGGGGACGGCATGGCCTTTGTTGATAAGGTTATGACCATCGGTAAGGAGTCCGATAAGACGGTGCAGCCGTTGCGGGACACTTTTAAGGATGGAGCTTCTACCCTGAAAGCTCGGAAAATTCTCCATCTATACTCCATTAGGCCGGGATATTTAGTGTTCAGGCAGAACGATTCGGCTCTGTTCATGAGATATAATCCCCACCGTTTGCCTAGAAATCAAGATATAATCAGGGCGTCCCGCTCGAGGCATTCCTGGCAGAACCGTTTTATATTGAGGAGGGTATCCGGAGCGCTTTGCACCACTTCATGCGCCTAAACACAGCGTCCAATTTCTTCATTAGTGAACCAAGTTGTGTTCCTAGGGCCCTAAACGTATACGTGGCGTGATATCAACACGCAATGGGTGTCGTCATCAGAGAGGAAAATAAATTGTTGCTCGACCGCAAGGGTGCACCCCCTGCCGGTAATCCAAATGTCCCTCTGAAGCGACAGACCATTGTCTGTCCTCCCTTAAGAGAAGTTGCTGCGGTCGAGGTCCCGCATGATAGGCTTGAGCTACCGATACCTCATGCTCCCGTGGAAACGGTGACTGTGGTATCTCCTGAGTCTGGTGTGTGTTCAGATATCGGGACTCGTCGTCCCAAGGTGCCCACCAAGCGCAAGCTTGTGCTAGTGGCTATGGACACTCGCTCGCAGAAGAGGAAGAAGAAATCGATTCTCTCTGCAGACGTTGTACTCGGTCAGGAGCCTCACGCTCCTTATAGCGAGGGCCTGAGCGAATATGGGACCAACGAGGGTCTATTCATAGCGCCGGATGATACTGATCTGGAGGCTGCCATTATAGCTTCTGAGCGATCAGCAAGCCACAAAGCGGGATTGTCCATCCTTGCGCAATTAAGTAAGCTTCAATCATACCTTTTTGCTGCTATGTTTTTGTTATCATGTTTTGACTGACACTCTTTCTCTAATAGACATTTCCACTGAAGAGGTTCTCGCGGCTTCCCTCAAAACTTTTGAGGAGGAGGAGAGGATTCTCGATTCGCTGGGCGTTGGTATATTTCGGTTCATTGCGCCTTCATTCGCCTTTCTTATGGACAATCTGACCCCTTTTTAATCTTATTGTAAGGACTACAATGCCAATCCCGCAGGATGATATGGAGATGCTTCCAGGGACGGCTATTGAAGTCCTGGCCTCCTCAGCACTGCCAAAAGAGGCTTTACTTAAGCGACCGATGACGGATGCCATAACAGCTCCAGAGGTAACCCTTGGCGCGGACGATGACGTCCCCTTGACGGAGGTCTTGAGAAGATCAGCTCTCACGGCCCGGGAGGAAAGGAAGCGTAGAATGCGCGCAGCATGGGTGCGTAACGCCGCCTTGGCCGCGGGTGCAGGCTTGAGCGCTGCTACCCCTGTCCCTACTCCTTCAGAAGGTGCTTCGGCCGCCCTGTCTACCGCTCACAGACAGGCAGCACGTGCGGCCGCCCGGGAAGCAGTTGAAAGACCGACCCAAGGTAACGTAACATTGAGTTCTCTTGTCAAAGTTTTAGTTTTCAGATTCTCATATATCCTATCCTGCAGGGCCAAGTCTTGATGAGGTAGCGGTAGGTGAGATGGCGGCAATCGCCGAGCCTGAGGTAGCCACTCTTTCTCAAGAGTCTGGCACTACCCCAATCGCCACTCTTTCTCATTATGGTTCCTTGCCGTTACCGGGCGCTGCGAATATCACGACGATTCACGTGGAGTCGGAGGATGAAGCTACGGATGGCGAAACCATTTCGATGGAGGAGGGTGAAGCAGTCGCTGCATCAAGTGATGCCCTTGTCACAGTTCCGTCCGGCAACTCACCAGGTAGATTTTAGGTCATTGCTTTCCATTTCATTCTGCAATCCCTTTTCAATCTCTTCTGACAGTACTTCTCTTGTTTCGGATGCAGGTGTGGTGAGCGTTGAGGTTGTGCCACCCGAGGAAGCATCTCCAGTTGCCGCTTTGACGGTGGCCGCCCTTTTGCCTTCTCTCGTATCCTCTCAAATACTGGAAGGTACGGATTTGTGATCCATTGGTTTCATTGTAGGCAGTATACTTTATGTACTGACATTGCATTATTACATCCTTGCAGGAGTCCTTTTTGGTCATCTGTATCAGGTGCTGCACCCATATTTCTCCTTTCAGTTAGAGATTGCCTCATCTAGTGGCGCTGGTGAGTACAACCTTTAGCTAATGTCTTTTCTTTTCTATTACGGGCAGCCAAATCGTTTCTAATTCTTCTCTATTTTGATTGCAGTACTACAGATTGAAGGAGGAGACGAAAGAACAGTTGCACCACCGGTACTCCCGGCCTTGCCACCTGCTGCAGCCGGTATAGTAAACTCCATTGTTTATGAACCTCCTCTATTTCTTGAACTGTCACTTGACTGTGATTTGTTTTGCAGCGGTGATACCGACTTCAGCTCCGTTCGAATCTCGAGTCATAATGCCAGCAGGCCCCTTTTTTCGACGTTCATCTTCAAAAGGCACTGTGAATAGTCTGCGCGTGTTGAGCGATTATATCGAGGAGCTTGACGTGGAGGCTCCTACATTCGCTGCAGATTTTTCTGCGGAGGTTAATCCTATGCTGGCGACGCTCATGAACTTTCATAGTGAGGGCGTCGTTGAGTCTTTGGTTAATCACTGCAGGAAAATTGAGGCCTGTCTGCATGAGCTCGAATTCGGACGTCCTGCTCCTGAGGTACTGGCTGTGAACTCTCAACGGGCTGCGTGGGTTGAGCAGAGCACTCCCTACTTCCACCATCTTGAACAAGAAGAGGCCTTAAAGCATAAGGAATGTGAAGAGATTTTAAGCGGCTCTGCTCGACTGCATGCTCAGGTTGATGCCAATGTTGTGCAGTTGAAAGCTATCTTTGAAGGCCTTCTACGATGTATTTCCGACGGGCTAATGCTGAGGCAGAAGCTTGACCTCAGCGAGCGAGATGCGCAGAGTCGTGGGGCAGCTCAGCGGGTCGTTGACGAGCAACTTTCATCTTACTTGCAGCAACGGGCTCAAGTTGAAGCGGAGTTGGCCGTGGCAGCTGACCGCGAAAAGGGGCTGAGGGGAATGCGCGAGCAACTGATTGGCCAATTGAAAACGCTTCCCTCCCAATAGTTGTTCTTGTACCAATTTGTAAATTTTGAATAACATGTATCCATCTTTTATTCTTTCATATGATGTATTTTGTAACCAATTGAATTTATGAATAAAAGATACATTTCTTTCGTACTATTTTATGTCATCTCTTGCTTTCTTCTCTTTTCTTTGTTACCGGCATGTTACTTTAGTAAGCGTAGCCTGTAGTTGATAGAGAGCATTCCGTCTTGAATTCTTCGAGAGGTAGCGATGGCTTAGGAAGCAGGTTCAGATCTGCTACCTAAGGCTTTTCAACTTCATGAGCCGTGAGGGTCTCATAAATACTTTTCTCCCTACGAGTCATGAGGATCTCGTAGGTGTATTTTCTCCTTAGAAATTGTGAGGATTCCTAAGTGGGTTTTCTCTTGGGAGTCGTAAGGATCTCACAAGAGAGTTTTCTTCCTTACGGGTCGAGAGGATCCATAAGTGATTAATGGGGTTGATATTATCCGTATTTCACGGAGTCAAGGGTTGCTCTGGGCATTTCCCACGGGGTCAAGATTGACTTTAGCCGTGTTCCACGGGACCAGGATTTGCTCTGGACGCTTCCTACGGGGTCAGGATTGACATTAGCCGTGTTTCGCAAGGACCAGGTTCCGCTCTGGATGCTTCCCAAAGGGTCAGGATTGATATAGGCCGTATTCCACTAGACCAGGATTTGCTATGGATGCTTTCCACGGGGTCAGGATTGATATAAGCCGTGTTCCAAAAGGACCAGGATCCGCTCTGGACGCTTCCCACGGGTTAGGATTGACATAGTCGTGTTCCGCAAGGACCAGGTTCCGCTCTGGACGCTTTCCACGGGGTCAGGATTGACATTGGCCGTGTTCCACTAGACCAGGATTTGCTCTGGATACTTCCTACGGGGTCAGGATTGACATAGCCGTGTTCCACAAGGACCAGGTTGCGCTCTGGATGCTTCCCACGGGGTCAGGATTGATATTAGCCGTGTTCCGCAAGGACCAGGTTCCGCTCTGGACGCTTCCCACAGGGTCAGGATTGACATTGGCCGTGTTCCACTAGATCAGGATTTGCTCTGGATGCTTCCCACGGGGTTAGGATTGACATAGCCGTGTTCTATAAGGACCAGGTTTCTCTCTGGACGCTTCCCACGTGGTCAGGATTGACATTAGCCGTGTTTCGCAAGGACCAGGATTCACTCTGGATGCTTCCCATGGGGCCAGGATTGACATAGGCCGTGTTCCACTAGACCAGGATTTGCTCTGGATGCTTCCCACGGGGTTAGGATTAACATAGCCGTGTTCCGCAAGGACCAGGTTCCGCTCTGGACACTTTCCACATGTCAGGATTGACATAAGCCGTGTTCCACTAGACCAGGATTTGCTCTGGATGCTTCCCACGGGGTCAGGATTGACATAGCCATGTTCCACAAGGACTAGGTTCCGCTCTGGACGCTTCCTACGGGGTCAGGATTGACATTAGCCATGTTCCGCAAGGACCAGGATCCGCTCTGGATACTTCCCACTGGGTCAGGATTGACATAGGCCGTGTTCCACTAGACCAGGATGGTTGACTTTATCCGTATTTCACAGAGTCGGGGGTTGACCCTCGGTTGTCTGTGCACCGCCGAGTCATGGAACTGGGAATTGCTGCGGTTCCGATTTGCTGATGTTGCGTCTGCTGTAATGAGACTAATGTTGAGATGATCTCCAGTCTGTCTGTGAACCGTCGAGATTTGGCTCTCTTTCGGATGGAGCCTGGGGGAAAGGTATGGTTCCCTCTTCGTTTGTGCCCCTGGATTATATATAGGGATCGATGTGATCTCACCTGTAGGGCAAAAAGTTTCGTTTTATATATTTTTCTTTCCGCGATGCTCTATCATTTCAGCTTTTTATATCGCGAAAGTCGCGATTGCCCAATCATTTCGGCTATTTTTCGCAGTGCCCAATCATTTCGGCTATTTGTTTTATTTTCTCGCTGCTTTTTATTGCGATTTGCCCAACCATTTCGGCTATTTTTTATGCATATATTTTACTTGCTGATTTTGTTACAAGTTGCCCCATCATTTCGGCTATTTCATATGCATTTGTGGCTTGCTGACTTTTCACCACGAGTTTGGGATTGGACACCGATTTTGGCATCAGCATCGCTACAACTGGGATATTTCCAGGAGAGAATCATCATTTGCCTCTGTCGATGTCGAACAAAGGCGGCTTAATAAACAGGGTTAGGATCCTGTCGACTAAGGCTTTTTGACTTCATGAGCCGTAAGGGTCTCATCAAGATATTTCTCCCTACGAGTCATGAAGATCTCGTAAGTGCGTTTTCTCCTTAGGAATCATGAGGATTCCTAAGTGTGTGTTCTCTTATAAGTCGTAAGAATCTTACAAGAGTATTTTCTCCTTATAACTCGAGAGGACTTACAAGGGTTGTTCGCCATATGAGCATATCCCCAGTCGCGGGTGGGACTTTGTCAGGGAGATATTTATTCGCGCCCGTGGATTGTATACAAGGGTCAATAGTGAACCACTTGTAGGGCAACACTGGAGGTTGTGATGGCTCAAGAACAGGATCAGATCCCTGTAGCTTAAGGCTTTTGAATCCTATGAGCCGTGAGGGTCTCAAAGGGGAATTCTCCTTACGAGTCGTGAGGATCCCGTAAGTATAATTTCTCCTTAGGAATAGTGGGGATCCCTAAGTGTGTTGCTCCCTTGTGAGTCGTAAGGATCACACGCAGGTATCTTCTCCTCACAAGATCAAGAGGACCTTGCATGTGTCTTTTAATTGCGCCTTTTCAGGTTTTCACAAAACTCGCTGGTAGCCCTGCTGTTTTTACTCACGGAGCCCTTTCGGGTTTTCATCCGTGCCCATCTTGCTTATGGACATACCGTTTTCTCTCTTTTTTAAATATTTTTATATATATATTTTTTTGTCAGCCTTGGGATGCTGCAATCCGTAGTAGTTTATCGACGTCTCGGTCAATAGCCAGTTTTAGGACATAGTGGTCCATCGTTAGTTTTAGGACGTTTCGGTTCGTGACCGGTTACTACTTATAGAGTTTGGGCTTAGGAAGATAGCGAGCGGATATAGGCGTCGTCATCTATCGTTGAGCTAGGCCGTGACTCGTCAGGTGTAGTATTTTTTCAGGAAGCGACCGTTTAATGGCCTGAAAGGTCTTTCACCATGCATGTCCATGAGTAGATAGGCTTTACCCTGGTAAACTTTGTCTATGTTGTACGGGCCTTCATAGTTCGGCTTGAATTTCCCCCTTTTGGCACGATTGGGGATCATAGGTCTGTTGACCACTAGCACGAGTTCGCCTTGGCGGAATGTTCTTGGCCTAGTCAATCTTTCGTATGAGCGCGTCATCTTTGCTTTATAAGCCTCCATGTTTTGTTGCGCCATGAGACGGGGTTCATCAAGGGCATCGAGCTCCTCAAGCCGATGGTGAGCATTCTCTTCGTCCATTAGCTCGTAGTGAACCGCCACTCGCAGAGAGGGTAACTCTATCTTGAGGGGGAGTACCGCTTCAGTGCCGAATACTAATGCATACGGCGTTGTGTTTGTGGCCGTTTTGAACGTAGTTCGATACGCCCAGAGAGCTTCATGCAGTCTCTCGTGCCAGTCCCTCTTATTTCGAGACACCGTCTTTTTCACGATCTTTGTCAAGGTCTTGTTAAAAGCCTCAGCTAGACCGTTAGCTCGGGGATTATAGACCGAAGAGTAACTCCAGTCTATGTTATGCTGTTGTGCGAAGCGGCTGATCTTGTGGCTTCTATAGGCTGGCCCATTATCGGAGATAATCTGTCGTGGAGTGCCGAACCGATAAATGACGTGTGTTTTGAAGAAATGGAGGATATTCTCCATCTTCACTTCCCTCAGCAGTATTGCTTCTGCTCATTTGGAGAAGTGATCAGTTGTTGCCAAAATGAATCGATGTCCTCTGGACGATACTGGTTCGATGGGCCCGATTATGTCACTTCCCCACATTTCGAACGGCCAGCTAGCCACTGTCGGATGTAGCGGATTTGGATGTTGATGGATAAAGTCCCCATGATTCTGGCACGAGTGGCACTGCTTCGCGTACTCGAGGCAATCTTGGATCATCGTGGGCTAATAATAACCTATCTGTTTAATCTTCAGCTTCATCTTCGTCCCGGCTTGGTGAGAACTGCAGATTCCGTCGTGAGTTTCTTGGACGACTCTCCTTGCCTCTTCAGCTCCTAGGCATCTTAGCCACAGAGAATCAAATGATCTCTTATACAGAGTATCATTGACAAAGGCGAAGGATAGAGCTCGTTTCATGAGCTGATGTCTTGCGGACGTGTCTTCAGGTGTTCGACGGGATTTGAAGTAGTCTATAAAGACTTCTCTCCAATCCCTAGACTTTTCCTGGTCCTTTATTTATAGGGCCGTTTGCTCGGTAGCTTCCTTTTCTTCGGACAACTCCGGAGATATTTCTGCCGGTGCAAGAACCCGACGGTTTTGCACAACGATCCTCACGTCATCGAGATTCTCGTCGGCCAATTCTTTAGCGAGTTTGGTTAGTGCATCCGCTTTGGTGTTTTCCGCATGCGGTATACTTTCCAACATGTAGGAGGGAATTTGAGTCAGCAGTTTCTGAACTCTCTCGCCGTACTTCACCAGCTCTGGCTTGCACGTTTGATAGTCGCCTTTTACTTGACTAACGATCAGCTGGGAGTCTCCATATATAAGAAGGCTCTCGATTCCCATGTCGACAGCGATCTCAAGACCTGCTATTAAAGCTTCATATTCGGCTTCATTGTTCGTCCTCGGCTATGTCAAGGAGAAGGCAAAGCGCATTATCCCTCCTTGTAGAGTCATGAAGATAAGGCTTATCCCTGATTTGATTATGGGGTGCTTTGTTTGCGCTTCTTCATGGAAGATGCTCCATCGAAGTAGAGTTCCCACTAGATATCATTCTCTCCTCTCTCCCCATCGATCGTGTCAAACCCGTGTTCGTCTGGCAATTCGCAGTTTAGGGAGAGTCGGTAGGTATCGGATGCTCAGCAAGGAAGTCGGCGATGGCCTGGCCTTTCACTGCCTTGAGGGGTCGGTATGTTACCGAAAATTCCATTAAGAGTAGGGCCCATTTAGTGAGCCGTCTCGTTAATATGGCTTTTGACATCAAGTATTTGAGAGGATCCACCTTTGATATGAGGTGGACCTCATGTGCCAAAGCATAGTGTCTGAGCTTCGTTATCGCGAAGATCAACGCCAGGCAGTGTTTTTCGATGGGAGAATAATTGTTTTCTGCCCCCAGAAGAACTCGACTCAGATAGTAGAGAGCTCTTTCTTTCCCTTGGTCGTTTTCTTATGCCCATAATGCGCCTAGAGAACCCTCAAGGGCGGTTGTATTGAGAATGAGAGGCTTTCCCTTGACCGGAGAAGCCAGTACTGGCGGATTCTACAAGTATTGCTTGATTTCGTCCAGTGCGCCTTGGCATTTGCGATCCCAGACAAACGGGGTTCCCTTCTTCATCAAGTGACTATAGGGGCGGAATTTTCCGGAGATGTTAGCTATGAACCGCCTGATATACGCGAGCTTTCCTTGGAGAGACTGCAGTTGCTTGAGAGTCCTTGGCGGAGGCATTTCCATGATCGCCTTAATCTTCGATGGGTCTATCTCGATGCCTTGGTGTCGGACGATGAATCCTAGAAACTTGCCTGAGGAAACTCCGAATGCGCATTTGAGAGGGTTCATCTTCAAGTTGTATTTCTGAAGGCGCTGAAACACGGTCTTCAGATGCTCTAAATGTTCCTCGTATGATTTTCTTTTAACTACGAGGTCGTCGATATAGCATTCGACGATTTCATGTATGAGGTCATCGAAAATCTTCGTCATGGCCCTCTGATAGGTGGCACCGGCGTTCTTTAGACCGAAGGGCATCACCTTGTAGCAGAATATACCCAAAGGAGTCTGGAAAGCGGTATGCTTCTGGTCTTCGGGATGCATCTTTATCTGATTGTATCGTGACGAGCCGTCCATGAAGGAGAAAATTTCGTGAGTGTACTTGTTATTTATCATCAGCTCAGTGACCGGTACTGGAAAGTCGTCCTTCGGGCAAGCTCTGTTGAGATCCCGAAAATCTACGCATTTGCGCACCGTCCTATTTTTCTTCATCACTGGGACGATATGGGCGATCCAATCAGGATATTGAACCTCTTGGATGAAGCCGGAGTCGATTAGCTTCTTGACCTCGGCGTTGATGCTCATCTCAAGCTCGAGTCTCATTCTTCTAGGTGCTTGTTTGATCGGCTTGACGTCTGAAGAATTGCCAATTTGTGGACAACAATCTCTGGATCAAGTCCCGGCATCTCTGAATAGTTCCATGCAAAGAAATATTTATACTGCATGATCACGTATTTTAGTATAGCCACCCTTTCTTCGGACAACAGCCCACTGATGAATGTCGGCCTCGGGTCACTTGCCGTCCCCAAGTCAATTTTCTTGGGATTATCTGCAGTAGTATGTGTTCCATCTTCCAGCTCTTTTGGCGCTGGTGGAAACTCTGAGATCACCTCGTCATCATCATTTTCGAAGCACCAGGGGAGATCATCCATATTCTCGGGTTCTTCTTCTGATAGCGTTATCACATGACAGGTACGAGATCGCTTCCAAGACCGATGTTGATCCGGCTCTACTCTCGCTGCATGTGTGGCTTTCGGTTCATGCTTCTGTGGTGGAGTTACCCTTCAACTGCTGGATAGAGCGAATCTGCCTTGTTGATACTGGTCTTCTACCAAGTCTTTGAATGTGAAGCAGTCTTCGAGGGGATATCCTATTGCCCGGTGATAGGAGCAATAGTCTGGGTGAGAGACCTCGTCTGCTTGCTCGGGGTGCTTGGACTCCGGAAGCGTAATCATTTGATATTTTATGGCAAGATCAAGTATCTTCCTTGTCTTGTGATTGAATTCTTTTTTAGGATGTGTCGGTATTTAGAAACTTGTATGAAATCACAACCAAAAATATTTGACCGCAATCAATAACGGTGTCGAAATGTAGCGCGTTAGTAAGTGCGGATCGTCCACAGGGATTGTGCGATTCGTTCGTATTTTGTTTTGTTTGAATTGAAAATTTAATAGAAAAGAAAAGCAAAAACAATTCAAGATTTATATCGATGAATTTCAAGAATCAACTAAATCTAATCAAGAATCAAGAAAGCGTTAAACATCAAGAATCAAGAAAGATAGAATTCCAATCGATTTAGGTTTCAAGATTTGAAGTAAAGCTCGTAGGAATCGATTAGATCGTAGATGTGAAGAAGACTAGAAGTTACAATTTCTTATCCATTAACATATTGATGCTAAATCGATGTAGATTCATCGAGGATCAAGGATCTTGCGAAGAATTAGGGTTCCTCATCCTATCCTTTATCCTTTCGATGAATCACATTCACTAGATAGCTTCTAGGAAATCGAATAATCGATCGTTGATCTCTAGATCGTGCGAAAAGAATCAAGAACGCATCTCGCATCGATCTAGATCATCGATCATTCAATTTTCAAGAATTTACAATTGTTATAGGACTTAAGAAAACGTTTAAAGATTCGTCAACATTATCATTCTACAATCGTTTCGATTCCTCCACGAGCGGAGTTTTATTCAAGCATCATCATAAAGAATACATTCAAGAATTGAAGATGAATCATAATGCTCGAATTGAAATATAAGCAAGTTAAAAGATTCTTCACCTTTATTTATTCCACAAATTATTACACATTGCTCAAGACTACAAGAATTTGAGAAGGAACAAGATTGTCGAATCTAGCGTTGCATCGGCTCCTTGAGTCGTGGATCGGCTTGGATCTCGTGCTCCGTTGAAGTCCGGCTTCGCTTCTAAAGGATCGTTGAAGACTTGCTTTGCTAGAACTCAAAGGATCTTGAATTTAGTTTCTTGATTGGATTAGGGTTAGGGTTTGGAGGTGGCAAGTTTTGTCACTAAACTTATGGGAGGATGAAGAACTAAAGAGTGATTAGCTTTCAACAACTATCGAACAACCTTTTCAAGAGAGGCCTCGGGTCCTTTTTATAGGTTTCCAAAACCCTAGATCTAGGATTTTGAATTTGAATTTCCCTCCAAAAGTTTGTTATAAGGAGAGGCTTCTAGAAATAGTTAGTTAGGAGCTTAGCTTCTACCTTAAGCTAGGAGGTTAGGGGAAGGTTCTAGGTTCTTAATGTAGTTAAGGTGAAGCTTGTTGTGGAAGCTTGGGGTGTTTAGTTTAGAACCCTAGGGTTTGCTGAACTGGCACAAGCTTCGAGGTCCATCTGGAAAATGTAGTGTCTTTATGAGGTGTAGGACCAGAGAGCAGAGGGCTGAGCTGTAGAAATGCTGCTGACGTGGCATAGACGCCGCGGAACCGTGGCGCAAGGCGGCTCCGGCCGCGGTTCCGCGGCCAAGTGGCAGGCTTAGGCTTTCAGTCTTCACATGTTGACTTCTTATGACTTAAAGTGTACCTTCTGATATGTTTAATCTCTGAATGCCTTTTAGATCATTGCCAGATTCCAAATCCTTGAGTTGGCGTCTTTTTAACAGTCTTTGTTTTGTAAATTTGATCATTCTTCTGGAATTTCCTGCACAGACTTCGAAACACAAGTTGCGCAATATAGGAATGATGCCATGCTATACAGTCAATTTCCCTTATAGTGCCGGTTTTAAAGTCTAACACATGCAATCTGATATTTTACGACTGTTTTGCTAATATGTGCTATATGAATACCGAATACTTCTAGATTAGTGCAAATAATAGGGAAATTGCCGTGTTAAAGATGCAGTATTTTCGACTGATCAAATTCCCCCAAACTTATTTTCGGTCGTTATCGAGCGAACTTTTTTATTAAAAAGAGAAGGAGAAAATAAAGAAAGAGAAAAACTAACTAGCACACTTTCGTAGGCAACACGATTGCACTGAGCACGTGCAACAAGCCTTTAAACCTCTAGGTGTCCCTAAGTAGGAGGAGTGTTGTCTCCTGAGGGTTTTCAGCGGATTGCACCCACAAAATCCAATAATAAAAGGAAGATCATGAATATTACATTTAAAGACAAGAATTGTAAAAGAAAAGCCTTGAAAGTTAGGGTTTCCAACTAAGCTAGCTTTTCGGTTGTCATGAGCCCTATCTTAATAGTCATGAAAAGATGTCGGAAATCACGTCCTCCCTCAATAAAACATCTTCTTATTCTTCATTCCTATCTTTCTTCCAAACATCGATCATATAACCCTGCGTGTGTGTAAAGACATCCCTACACTCGGAGAATTCAATTCAAGCTATCATACTCTTGCCCATCAGCCTCAGTACTTTTTAATTAATGAATATTTAGATGAGATTGCTCACACACTTTCATGCGACCGTTAATACTTCTTGAGGTACTAACCGACCGATTACTCATGTGCTTGCTTATTTGGTGTATTTTCCTTGTCTTGCACCTTGGCCTTAGGGCACTAGGTGAAGAGGCACCCTCGTTATATTTTTTTATTGCTGCCTTGGCGATAACAAAACCAGTGTCCATTTTTTTCACCATTTTATATTTTCTTTATTTTTTTTGTTTTATTTCCTTCATACATCGGCTTTAAGACAAGAGCATTTCAAGGTATCCTCTACTATCCCGCGCTTCAAGACGTGTGCAAGTGCGAATAGCAGGGTGTCAACGTTCAAAATGTTTGGATTCCAGAATAGAAATTATTTTTCAGACTTATTTTTATCCTCAGATTAGTGACTTCCTTCATCTTACTAACCCTTGGGACAACGGCTCATAACTACTTATTACTAGTCCGTATAAGAAAACTTCTAATTTTCTTGGTTTTCTTAAATTTTTCTGATCTCATGGATGTAATTTTTCACTATCTAATCTTTTATTATCTTATTTATGTACAAAAAATGTTAAATATTAAAATATTTTTATATTTTGAAAATTTTAAATTTTTATGGGTTTTGAAAATTTTTACATTTTTATAGGTTTTTAAAGAAATGTTTTGTGCTTATGCAAATGATATGCAAAATGATGCAAAACTAAGCACAAACCTCCCCCAAACTTGTTTCCAACAGTGTCCTCACTGTTGCCAACCGCTATATGTACAAAACCTGTAAGCCTGGGAAGAATTTATTAGTGGGGGCAAAATATATAAGTGAAGAACTTCCCCCAAACTTATTTTTTTCACTCACTTCCATTCAAAAAGATGATGCAGTGATATGCATGACATGGGGTGAGACGGAGGAATTTTAATCAAGATAAAATGGCTCCTGTAAGAACAGGAGCTCCTCCGTGGGGTCAGTGGAAAAATACGGCTTTAGTCTATATCCATTCACTTTGAAAAATGTGCCGTTTTTAACATTTTCTACTTCTACTGCCCCGTGCGGGTATATAGACCGCACAACAAAAGGTTCCTTCCACCGAGATCGAAGCTTACCCGCGTGAAGGTGTAGTCGTGAATCATAAAGAAGGACATGCTGACCAGGTGAAAATGCTTTCCTCAAAATGTTTTTATCGTGAAAAACCTTAGTCCTATTCTTTACGATTACAGCGTTATCATAAGTTTCATCGCGGAGTTCGCTTAGCTCATTTAATTGCAGCTTCCGAAAGTTGCAGGCTTGGTTTAAGTCAAAGTTGATTTTCTTAATAGCCCACAATGCTTTATGCTCAATCTCGACAGGTAAGTGACATGCCTTCCCAAACACTATCCTATATGGAGACATCCCTAGATTGGTTTTAAATGCAGTTCGGAATGTCCAAAGAGCATCCGTCAGTTTGGTCGACCAGTCTTTTCTATTCTTAGCAACAGTCTTCTCCAGGATTTGTTTGATCTGTCTATTTGAAATCTCAGCCTGCCCGCTTGTTTGGGGATGATAGGGTGTAGAAAGTCTGTGGTTGATTGCGTATTTCCGTATCAGAGTCTCGAAAGACCTGTTGCAGAAATGTGTCCCATTGTCGCAAATGATAGCGCGTGGGTATCCAAATCGCGAAAAGATATTCTCTTTTAAGAACTTAATGACAACTTTCTTGTCATTAGTGCGATATGGAATGGCTTTAACCCACTTTGAGACATAATCAACCGCCAGCAGTATGTACAAATTCCCAAAGGAGTAGGGAAAGGGACCCATAAAGTCAATGCCCCAAACATCGAAAATTTCAACCATTAAGATGGGTTGCTGAGGCATTTCATTTCTCCGGGAAATTCTACCCGTATACTGACATTGTGTACAGGTTTTGCAATAGTCAAATGCGTCCTTGAACAAGGTCGGCCAATAAAATCCGCATTGCAAAACCTTCTCCGCCGTCTTTTTAGGACCGAAGTGACCACCGCAAGCCTGATCATGACAAAAAGAAAGAACACTCTTGAACTCTTCTTTCGGGACACACCGGCGAATGATCTGATCAGGACAATACTTAAACAGATATGGATCATCCCAGTAAAAGTGTTTTACTTGGGATAGAAAACGGTATTTGTCCTGTTTTGACCAATCGCTGGGTATCAGTCCCGTGACAAGATAGTGTTAGTGTATATGCCCTAGGGGCCATTATTGTATCATACTAGTTTGTATATTACTTAATGGAAGCTTGGGATATTCACATTTATATAACAGTCTTGCTAAACATGGTAGTATGCTACTTGGTTTTTCTATCTTAATATGTGTGTATACGTATTGATAGAGCTCTTAGGATCTTGCTTGACTACCAGCGTTGTGATGGCAGTCACATTAGTGGGGGCTGGGTAGTCTACAAGCACATCCTTATTCAGGTCCCTAGTCGTTGGATTATCGAGACAGGGCATCGATACTCCGGAGTAGACTAGTGTGTACGCTTCTCATCCCAGTTGGGGAGATGGTCTGTCCCACAGCCGTCAGTACGTTGTACTGGAGATAGTATGCAGGTGCTCGTTAGGTTACGGGTACACCGGACAGGACTCACAGGGAACTGTTGGTTGGTTATATACCAGTCGTCAGTGAACAGTTCGCAGGTGACATGAGTACAGCATAGTCCGCAGACTTGACACTGCTACTTCGCCTCGAGTGTGTCCCACTGTTCTTAGATTGCTACCCTACCACGACTCAAATGAGTCATGAAAACAGGTAGCAATTGGGTGCAGTCCCGAGCACTTGGAGGCAGTGGCGGTTAGACAGGATTCGTCTCTCCCGGTATTGGGGGTTGATATCGCGCTGTGTCAGAGAGCCATTACGCAAAGTCCCTGGCCAGGGCAAGCGAGATTTGCTGGTAGGTTCCAGTAGTTTCTCAGGGTGTAATGGGCTTCGCTCTGACATGACTTATACCGCTATTAGGGGACTGACGCTTACCGCCCCTAGGCCCGATATGCGATAGTCTTAGACGAATAGACCAGACTGTACGGAGATTGTCACATTAGACTCAGTAGGAGTTCGGATGGGTTTCCTCATCGGCCTTCTTATCGACATCTACCTGGGGACCGTTACGTACAGCTAGTGCCGCTTGCGGTCTGTGGTTAAACCCACTGCCAGCTTAGTAGTCGAGTCTCTAGAGTCCCACGCAGAGAGTTTCCCTACTCCAGGCGAAACGATATAGAGGTCGTATGGTTTTACGACAAGGGTTCGGACGCATACGTGTGTTTATGCACGCACGACTTTCGGACAGTTTTTACTAGTCGGCTTTGGTTTAAGCCAGTTACTAGTATCCGGTTATTGGATTTATACAGTCTAAAGTTTTTCCGTGTTTTCACGGATAGGAGGGGCTTTCTCGTAATTGTGCGAGAAGCTTCTAGAAGATGGTGACTAAGGAGGTTTAGGTGGCATATACATTGAATGAGATTAGTGAGTCATATGGATGATTCATCCATGTCATTAATGCTTCATAATTGCTTAATGACTTATGGAGATGAATCATCACAAGATATTTATCAAGCATGGTTGTAAATCATTTCCTTTTCTTTTATTGATAAAATAAAATGCTTGATATATATTATGATAACTCATTTTCTCATTTGATTATTATGTTCATCTTCTCTCTCCTCAAGCTCTCTCTCTTCAAACCCTAATCCTCCCCTCTCATGTGTTGAGTACAAGGATTAGTTAGACTACTTAATCCATAACCATACTCTATTTCATCTAGGTACTTTGATTAGCACTTAAAGATACCTAGTTGCCTCAAGTTTAGAGGCAAAGCTTGGAGTTTAGCTCTCGTGGTGGATCGTCTACTACTTGGAGAAGGCCGAGGAGGAGGTGGAGTTCGTAAAGACGAAGGACACGGTTCTTTAGGTATAATCCCTTTACATAGTAGTTGTTAACTTCTATGTTTGTTGTTAGTTATCGTTTAGCTTCGATTCATGCGGTTAGTCGATGTTTAAGCAAAGAACAAGATCGTTTTTCATATTTCCGCCTCCCCGCAAGCTGTGGGGTGTTGTACATCGACTTACAGTGGTATCAGAGCCTCGCTAAACAATAATCAACTCACTTGCAAAATTGTATGAATTTCGAACGGAAAAAACAAAACCGGAAAACCCCGATATCATGAGTTGCTGTCGATTTTTAAATGAGGTCCAAAAATTTTTCAGGGACCTTCAGAAAGCCCAAAATGATAGTATAAGAACACCTAAGAAAACTGGGATCATGAATCGTCTAAAGCGCCGCGGAACCGCGGCTAATCCCCCCGATCCGCCGCGATTCCGCCGCCGAGTTGCCGATTCACCAGCCCAATTTCCTGTGTTGGTTCTCTGTGATATTTGGTATTTTCTGGAATTTTTTAATTTTTGCTCAGGTTTCAGATTTACAGAGAAGTATTGGAGCAAAATTAAATGTGTTTAATCGATCGAAATTATACGGTATTTGCTTGTAGGATTATATCTGTGTTTGTATAATGTGTTCGTAAACCTCCCCTAATTGCTAGTATGTCGGTTGGCAGGGGGTTGCACATTTCTGTAATGGATTTTATCTGTTTGTGTATATGAACTGTATTGGACTGTTGTGATGTAGAGCCGGGGTTATGTGACGGGTTATTATTTAATTCATTTGATGTAAATGTAATTTGTTGTAATATTATTTTGCGGGGCACATCCAGGTTGCGGTTGTAGCCACTGTTGTATTATTTCATTTTACTGTTTTTGCTCCTAGGACAGACCCAAGGTGGGGTGCACAAACTGCCGGGTGGCTAGTTTGCCATACCCGTTGGGGTCTTGGATGGGGTAATGGCTATTCATCACAACTGTGTAATTGTAGCGTTTTGAAAATCGATTCGGTGAAATTTCGGAAAATCGGTAAAATAAGGGGGTTTTCTGTAAAAAGTCAAAATGCAAATATCTTATTATAAAAATTAAATATACATATTCTAGCTATGTAATTGCTAGTATTTGGTGTTTATTGAGCCAATGGTGAAATTTCAAATTTTCTGAAAAAAATTTATTTTATTATTATTTTAAGCCGTCACTAATACATTTTATTAGGGAAAATTACAAATTAGAATGAGTTGAAACAAATTTTGTGCATCATGACACATTAAATAAAATTTTATCATGTAATTTTTGAAACGAAATCGTTTGCCAAAACGGTGTTAGAAATTATTGAAGAAAAAAGGCTTTTTTGGTGAAATTAGTGTAAATGGATGTTTGGGGGTATAGTATTTATCATTTTCCATCACCCCACACCCATACCCACACTCACACTCCCTCATTTATCTTTTCTCTTGGCTGAATTCAGCAGCCCCTCTCTCAATCTTTCCCCACTTGTGTTGCAAAAGAAAAGAAAAGAAAAGAAAAAGGAAATGTAGAAATGAGAGTGGACTTTGACTAGGTTGACTAGGCATCATTTTCCCCACCACCCTCTCTCTCTCCACTTTCCCTCTACTTGCAGCCGAGCCCCCCCTTCTTGCTGTCCAGATTTTCCCCCCATAACCCCACCTCATTTCCCCTCAAAAAAATGTCCAAATTCCATCAAAAATCAAGCTAAAATCCAAATCCGACTCCTACCCATTTTCCCTCATCTTCTTTAGCATGGATCTTGGTGCAAGGATTTCAAATTGGAGGTCTAGTTTCAAGTTTGATTCATGGTTGTGAGGTATAACTTTTGACCCATTGTTCAATTATTGGTTTAATTTCTTAATGAAGCTTATTAGGTGCTAATTTATGGTTTAATTGAAAGATGTGGGTTTGCAAGAGAAGATTTAGATTATGGTTTGTGAAAATCTAATTAGGGTTTTGTGTTGTGAGACTATGGTTGTGTGATGTTTTTAGGCTCTTATGACATGTTAAAATAAGATTAGTAGCTAGTTGTTAATGGTTAGTTTAAAAATTGTGTTAATTATGCTAATTTGTAAACTAGGTTTTTAAAATAATTATATTCTTGTGAGATAAAATTCAAATTAAGGTTTCATGTCATTATAAATATTATATTGAGTGGTTTAATGTATTTAGTTCATGAAAATCCAAGCTAAATTGTTATTTGTGCATTTTTGCTATAAAATTGTTAAAATTTGGGTATATTGTAAACTAGAATTTTGGAATTTATGGAAATTGATGAGAATAAATTATAGGAATGGTTTATATGACTTTGTTATGATATTTAGTGAATATTGTGGCCGCTAGATTCGTTTAAACATCAAGATGTTGTATTAAAGCGGTTAATTTTGCTTATTAGGTTTTCGGAAAAATAGCTTTAAAGCGAATTTGAAGTTTTGGTGATTTTAACCCTATTTTATATATATAATTAAGGTGTTGTGAAACCACGATTGATACGTTTGAGTTTTTTCTCGATGGTTTGGCGTTTGTATGCCGACGTCGAGGGTTTTTGGGTTGATTTGTGAAAGCAACCATAGGTTTTGAACTATGTGGGATTCGTAAGTCGTTTTGGTTATGAGTCGGATTTTAATGCGATACGGTGCGTTATGATATGTAGGTACCCCATGTGGACTTCGAGACGACAAGCAAGTGCGTGGCGACGTTGGCACCGGCTAGCGAGGACCAGGTGAGTAGATTTATATCTATGGGGAGAAGTCGGGTGGATGGCGTATAGCACCCCCGCAGTCCGTAGTGTAGCTCATATATATATGTTTATATAGGTGTTTTATGATACGAGAATGTTCATTCATGTTATGTTTATGTGTTCATGAAGTACCTTTGGGTTAGTTGCGAAACCCTAGAGTAGTTGTTATACCCACATACGCACACACAGACTTGCAAACTTTACTTTCTTGTGCGCAGATTGGGATGTGTATATATGTATATATGCGTGGGTATGGGACTATGCATATGTACATTCATATACACATGCATGAATAATGAGGATAGTACTTGGGATTTAAGACGAGTCGATGAGATTTGAGTTGAGGTCGTGAGATCGGTGATATGGCAGGATTCGTACTGGAGATACGTCCTGATATTATAGCGGATCTTTGGATGACAATGCCATGTGAATAGTGATATTAGTAGTGTAATAGACGTAGGTCAGTACCCCAGATGATGATCTTGATAAAGAGGATACCAGATGAACAGTGTGATGAGTATGATATTGACCCGTACCTAGATTTGGGGATGCCGTACGACGGATTTACGTACGAGCTATATCTTGATGATTGATCCGCACTCTTGACTTGGGATGTCTGATTATAGATATGGTATCGGATATGTTATTATTGAGGCGGGATCACCGACTAATATATATACAGGTATGTATATGGATCGACTCAGATGTTAGGCGGGTTCCTTACCTGTAGTCCAGCTTGTTAGCTTAGCCCTTTAGTTTAGTTTAGTTGTTAGATTAGATTCGATTCTTACCTATTTCAAAAACTAACGAATCGTGGGTATTTTAAAAGACAGCCCAAGGGATCCTACGGATATTTCAAAAGACGTATCTTTTCATAAAAACACCGTAGCCCCTATTTTCAAAACCCCATGATTCGTGTTATTTCAAAAGGCACCATTTGTAGGACTTATATTAGATTAATGCAGATTAGTTATAGTTGCGTCTAGTATTCAGCTCCCGCTCATTATTGTAGTTCGCTTCGCATCGCATGCTTATATTATGTTTCATACTCCATTATTGATATCATGCTGTTAGGACACCAGCACCATTACCGATGATGCGTATGTACCACGTACACTTACTTGCCGGCTCACACACATCTTCATCGGTAATTGCCATGTCACGTACACCTTAGAAAATTTTATTGCTTGACATAGCCTGTTAGCTAGTAGTTTAGACATGATATTAGCGTACTTGCCTTATATGTTAGTTTAGACATTGTAGTTATTACCTGCTACTTCATGCATACTGTTATTCATTGTTATGCCGCATTCATGGATTCTCATGCATATATTCATTATTTTACGTGTTATTGAGGTTTTGGATTCGGATTTCCATGAGATTTTCTGGATTTGGAGGAAAACCGCAAAAACATAAATAAACCTTTTCTCTCTTTTAAAATAAAAAGTGCGGTTTTCCCATGATGTATGAGTCGTCCACCATGAGTTTGCTGATGGATTTCGAGACCCGATTCGAGGAGTGGAGGAACCGTTTCGGGTACATGGTGGGCCCGGTGCGGTACCCCGGGGCAAGAGGAATGTGTTGTTGACGTTGAGCCCGGCAGGGGAGCACTACCGACCGGTGATATTACCCGACGCGTCGGATATCCGGAGGATACCGTCGTGGTCTTGAGATGGATGGTAGGGGCCGGTCTGGATTGACGGCGCCCTAGATATTGTGATTTGAGATATTGAGGTACAGCGATTGTGATACAGAGATATCGAGATATTTGGACACTTGTTTTGTGTCGATGCTGGGCACTGTTTTATGCTGATTTCATTTATGGTACCTCACTTTTAAAATACAGAAATCTCACTGATTTATGAAAGCAGTTTTCGTAAGTACATGCATTCTGTTCCATGCATTCATACCTCATTCATATGATATATTGCTACCTGAGGCACTGACACGGGCACATGAGATCACACTCGGGTTAGATATTACCCTAGCCATTGTTATAGGCTGCATGTTATTCATATATTTGAGGATATATTCTGATCATTGACCTAGGTTGCGTTATTTATACGATTTCTGTGCGTAGATGTTTTTATATTCACGAGTTGGCAACTCACCCCCGTTGTGCCCCAGTTTCTTGGAGGTTTGCCGCACAGGTTTCATTACGGCTTGCGGGCATAGTTTCCTTCGGGTGATTTGCTAGTAGGTGGGTTTACTTGTATCGTACCCCCCATTATATAACTTGTATATTATTACTCTGTTGTATCTAGAAGTTCCATCAACCAAACATGTATTTATTTTGAGATAGAGACCAGTGATGTTATTCCTTCGAGCTTAGAGTCGCGCGTTATATTTCTGTGGTTTTCTTATGGTTTTGAGTTTCCTTTTGAATTTTGATCCTCGCCGTTGGCGTTGTATATTTTATTGCTTGTGTGGTTGTGACCGTCGATTGACGAAGAGCTAGCTCCCGCTTGGGGATGCCTTTTTATTGATTTCGTATACTATTCATGTTGTATCCCGTTTGGGGGCCAGTATTTACAAAGGAGACTCTGCCGAAATTTTCAGGAAATTTTTGATGTTTTTAGAAACCCGCATAATTCGGCTTATACTATTAAAACTACTTATTTAAATTGGTTTTCCTTCACTCTACTACTTTTCTTGGTTTGCATTTCTGGGTTTTCGGCTTACTTGGATTACGTACGCCTCGAGACGTTTCATAGTTTAAGTGCCGGTCATGTTCCGTACTTTCGGGATGTGACAAAGTTGGTATCAGAGCGTTAGGTTTTACCTTCGAAGCGTAGGATGACCCTTGGTTGATGGAATAGGTGACTAAAGTAGAGTGACGTACCGTAGGTATGTTCCGCGGCATATTTACGATACGCTACTCCACTTAAGAAGCCTTAGGATGTACATTTCTTTGCTCAGTATTTTATTTATTCCGATCTAGCCTCATCAGTACCAGTTATGGTTTTGCTGCCACGATTACGGGCAGGGAGAGCTACGGCTAGAGTTGCGGTCAGCATCAGCTCGTCAAGAACGAGGACTGACCAGGGCATGATTCCGGCGACACACGATTGTAGAGATGTGTCTTTTCATTGTGTCTTCGCGCCACGAGCGTTGGGTGGATTGCTGTATGAGATTACTCGGACGTGCCGATTTGCACTAGAGGATTGAGCCACTGATAGAGGCCAGCCAGATTTTGATGACCATTGAAGTATTGCTTACTCCTGATGATTGAGGCACTGTTCAGCGTGCAGACGAGCGAGCCAGTTATTGCTGCGAACGACGAGATATTGCCCCAGATGCTGGAGTTAGTGCAGAATGAGTTGTACTAAGAGATGATAGAAGGTCGCTAGTCATCGAGGATGAATGACTAGGACATGTGGATCGTTCGCCTGCCCCGATGCGAGGTCATCAGATAGATTGATTCCAACTAGAGACGACTTCACGCGGAGACGTTGGGAGTCGACAGAGACGATCGAATGTCAGAAACCTATTATTCCAAGTTTAAAGTAGTCGGAAAGACATGCAGGCAATTCTATGGTCCCTCTAGAAGAATGAAACCCTAACTCGACTTAATGACCGTGTGAAAGCCTTTGAACCTTCGGGTTTGCGGCAGTTCTACGGCGCCATTGGTGAGGCTTGGGTTTGCCCTTCTACGGCTGGACCACCGATGCTGTGGTATGTACTCGATACTATTAAACTGTGCCCAAGATGTTGAGCTCTTGGGGGATTATGAGGTTTTGATGACTCGATCGGATGGCTCGACTTAATTCGGATGCTAGGTGGTGAGATGCATTTCTTGGGAGACTCCCGATACGAAGATAGCTGTTGGAGCTCAGTCCATGCAGCCACGACGAGACGAGTCCGAAGTGGTCGACGTTAGAGAAAGGTGAAGTAAGAGCTTCGTACCAGATCTAGATGAAACGACGTTCCACTCTGCCGACATCAGAGATGCGATACGTATGCCGAGGCATTGTACTTGGATATACCTTCCAGAAGGAGTCGCGTTGAGTATGCAGCCGTTCCAGAATGAGAACAGATCTAGTAAGGGACGATGACTTCCGGACAGTTCGGCAGAGATGAGATTTGGGAGAGATCTCGATAGGACCTTTCTGGAATAAATTACGAGAAGACTTGGACCCAGTAGTGGTCATGTTATGCACACCGACAGGCCAGAGTTCAGGATCGTCGACGAGACATGCTATGAGTGACCACGGCAGTTGGCCAGAGATTCTTGCAGGATGTGCTTGAGCGGGACTATTCCGCCATACTTGATTTGCGTATTTTGGGCGATTTATTCCCATGATTGATTTTGATGATTGAGTTTCATGATATTTGTCTTCATGGACCATGGTTGCACCTGCTGAGTATTTACGATTTTTGCACGGTTGTTGCTCTTGATATCGTTTTCGTGCCTTGGTTCTCATGTTTGTGATTATATGGATTTCATACAGTTGAGTTGATTTGTGCGTATATACACACACGATTTGGTTTTTGCACTCGGTATAGTTCATATATGCTTGCAGTGCAGTGTTGCGTATGTTGTGCATTTAGATGCCCTGGACTTCGATTTCGATGGTGATGTTCGATATTTGTTTTGTGCACCTTGTGCACCTGATTGGATTTTGCGTATTTTCGGCACTTGATATTGGATTTCATGATTTCGTGCACGATGGATGCACCTGATTTGGATTTTCGCGCATGTTGGGCGCATGTTTTGAAGTGTGATTTTGGTGCACACCAGATGCACTAAATCGAGATTTTTCGTGCATGTCAGATGCACCTGATTTTGCTGTCAGGCACACATGTTGCCTACGACAGATGTTTCGTGCACACCCGATGCATTTAGATGTTGTTTCTGTGCATATGTATGGCACATATTTGGATTTTGATTTCCGTGCGCACCAGACGCACGTAGTATTCATACGCGTATTTTGGGATTGATTTTTCTTATAGAGCAGTACGTTTTTATGATATTGCTATGTGTTTTCGTACTGAGCAGGACTAGTCAGAGGACAGTACCTGAATATATTTTGCATGCATTGATAGTTATTGAAGAGATTTCCAAAAAAGCGAGCTATAGCCTCAGCATTTACCTACGTGTCTGATATGACACGAAATGTTTAAAACAAGGAGACCCTTCTAAATTGTTTCCAAAACGGCGGAACGTACATTTCAAACAAAGGTATATATATATATAGTTATTTTCTTATGATAGACGTCCGCCACTGTGCAGTGTTATACGCGTTGCACAGCGACTTAAAGAGATTTGGCATGCATTTCCTTCAGATACTTACATATATAGATTCGATATTTACATGTATAGTTTCGAGTTATATCATATTGGTTTTGCTTTGGATTTGGCATTGATGTCTTCCCCATGACTCCGATGATTGCGGGATGCTTGACGGAGTTTTGATTTGAGTTATATGCTCATTTTTCATGCGCATGCGCTGCGCTACGATTTGTTTTATGTATTTACAATTTCGGAGCCCCGACGACTTGATGGTTTTGGTTTAGATGTTTTAGTATTTGGGGGGAGTTTTACTTTAAATTCGGGGACCGAATTTTTTTAAGGGGGGAAGATTGTAGCGTTTTGAAAATCGTTTCGGTGAAATTTCGGAAAATCGGTAAAATAAGGGGGTTTTCTGTAAAAAGTCAAAATGCAAATATCTTATTATAAAAATTAAATATACATATTCTAGCTATGTAATTGCTAGTATTTGGTGTTTATTGAGCCACTGGTGAAATTTCAAATTTTCTGAAAAAAATTTATTTTATTATTATTTTAAGCCGTCACTAATACATTTAATTAGGGAAAATTACAAATTGGAATGAGTTGAAACAAATTTTGTGCATCATGACACATTAAATAAAATTTTATCATGTGATTTTTGAAATGAAATCGTTTGCCAAAACGGTGTTAGAAATTATTGAAGAAAAAAGGCTTTTTTGGTGAAATTAGTGTAAATGGATGTTTGGGGGTATAGTATTTATCATTTTCCATCACCCCACATCCATACCCACACTCACACTCTCTCATTTATCTTTTCTCTTGGCTGAATTCAGCAGCCCCTCTCTCAATCTTTCCCCACTTGTGTTGCAAAAGAAAAGAAAAGAAAAGAAAAAGGAAATGTAGAAATGAGAGTGGACTTTGACTAGGTTGACTAGGCATCATTTTCCCCACCTCCCTCTCTCTCCACTTTCCCTCTACTTGCAGCCGAGCCCCCCCTTCTTGCTGTCTAGATTTTCCCCCCATAACCCCACCTCATTTCCCCTCAAAAAAATGTCCAAATTCCATCAAAAATCAAGCTAAAATCCAAATCCGACTCCTACCCATTTTCCCTCATCTTCTTTAGCATGGATCTTGGTGCAAGGATTTCAAATTGGAGGTCTAGATTTCAAGTTTGATTCATGGTTGTGAGGTATAACTTTTGACCCATTGTTCAATTATTGGTTTAATTTCTTAATGAAACTTATTAGGTGCTAATTTATGGTTTAATTGAAAGATGTGGGTTTGCAAGAGAAGATTTAGATTAGGGTTTGTGAAAATCTAATTAGGGTTTTGTGTTGTGAGACTATGGTTGTGTGATGTTTTTAAGCTCTTATGACATGTTAAAACAAGATTAGTAGCTAGTTGTTAATGGTTAGTTTAAAAATTGTGTTAATTATGCTAATTTGTAAACTAGGTTTTTAAAATAATTATATTCTTGTGAGATAAAATTCAAATTAAGGTTTCATGTCATTATAAATATTATATTGAGTGGTTAATGTATTTAGTTCATGAAAATCCAAGCTAAATTGTTATTTGTGCATTTTTGCTATAAATTTGTTAAAATTTGGGTATATTGTAAACTAGAATTTTGGAATTTATGGAAATTGATGAGAATAAATTATAGGAATGGTTTATATGACTTTGTTATGATATTTAGTGAATATTGTGGCCGCTAGATTCGTTTAAACATCAAGATGTTGTATTAAAGCGGTTAATTTTGCTTATTAGGTTTTCGGAAAAATAGCTTTAAAGCGAATTTGAAGTTTTGGTGATTTTAACCCTATTATATATATATAATTAAGGTGTTGTGAAACCACGATTGATACGTTTGAATTTTTTCTCGATGGTTTGGCGTTTGTACGCCAACGTCGAGGGTTTTTGGGTTGATTTGTGAAATCAACCATAGGTTTTGACCAATGTGGGATTCGTAAGTCGTTTTGGTTATGAGTCGGATTTTAATGCGATACGGTGCGTTATGATATGTAGGTACCCCATGTGGACTTCGAGACGACAAGCAAGCGCGTGGCGACGTCGGCACCGGCTAGCGAGGACCAGATGAGTAGATTTTTATCTACGGGGAGAAGTCGGGTGGATGGCGTATAGCACCCCCGCAGTCCGTAGTGTAGCTCATATATATATGTTTATATAGGTGTTTTATGATACGAGAATGTTCATTCATGTTATGTTTATGTGTTCATGGAGTACCTTTGGGTTAGTTGCGAAACCCTAGAGTAGTTGTTATACCCACATACGCACACACAGACTTGCATACTTTACTTTCTTGTGCGCAGATTGGGATGTGTATATATGTATATATGCATGGGTATGGTACTATGCATATGTACATTCATATACACATGCATGGATAATGAGGATAGTACTTGGGATTTAAGACGAGTCGATGAGATTTGAGTTGAGGCCATGAGATCGGTGATATGGCAGGATTCGTACTTGAGATACGTTCTGATATTATAGCGGATCTTTGGATGACAATGCCATGTGAATAGTGATATTAGTAGTGTAATAGACGTAGGTCAGTATCCCAGATGATGATCTTGATAAAGAGGATACCAGATGAACAGTGTGATGAGTATGATATTGACCCGTACCCAGATTTGGGGATGCCGTACGACGGATTTACGTACGAGCTATATCTTGATGATTGATCCGTACTCTTGACTTGGGATGTCTGATTATAGATATGGTATCGGATATGATATTATTGAGGCGGGATCACCGACTAATATATATACAGGTATGTATATGGATCGACTCAGATGTTAGGCGGGTTCCTTACCTGTAGTCCAGCTTGTTAGCTTAGCCCTTTAGTTTAGTTTAGTTGTTAGATTAGATTCGATTCTTACCTATTTCAAAAACTAACGAATCGTGGGTATTTTAAAAGACAGCCCAAGGGATCCTACGGATATTTCAAAAGACGTATCTTTTCATAAAAACACCGTAGCCCCTATTTTCAAAACCCCATGATTCGTGTTATTTCAAAAGGCACCATTTGTAGGACTTATATTAGATTAATGCAGATTAGTTATAGTTGCGTCTAGTATTCAGCTCCCGCTCATTATTATGGTTCGCTTCGCATCGCATGCTTATATTATGTTTCATACTCCATTATTGATATCATGCTGTTAGGACACCAGCACCATTACCGATGATGCGTATGTACCACGTACACTTACTTGCCGGCTCACACACATCTTCATCGGTAATTGCCATGTCACGTACACCTTAGAAAATTTTATTGCTTGACATAGCCTGTTAGCTAGTAGTTTAGACATGATATTAGCGTACTTGCCTTATATGTTAGTTTAGACATTGTAGTTATTACCTGCTACTTCATGCATACTGTTATTCATTGTTATGCCGCATTCATGGATTCTCATGCATATATTCATTATTTTACGTGTTATTGAGGTTTTGGATTCGGATTTCCATGAGATTTTCTGGATTTGGAGGAAAACCGCAAAAACATAAATAAACCTTTTCTCTCTTTTAAAATAAAAAGTGCGGTTTTCCCATGATGTATGAGTCGTCCACCATGAGTTTGCTGATGGATTTCGAGACCCGATTCGAGGAGTGGAGGAACCGTTTCGGGTACATGGTGGGCCCGGTGCGGTACCTCGGGGCAAGAGGAATGTGTTGTTGACGTTGAGCCCGGCAGGGGAGCACTACCGACCGGTGATATTACCCGACGCGTCGGATATCCGGAGGATACCGTCGTGGTCTTGAGATGGATGGTAGGGGCCGGTCTGGATTGACGGCGCCCTAGATATTGTGATTTGAGATATTGAGGTACAGCGATTGTGATACAGAGATATCGAGATATTTGGACACTTGTTTTGTGTCGATGCTGGGCACTGTTTTATACTGATTTCATTTATGGTACCTCACTTTTAAAATACAGAAATCTCACTGATTTATGAAAGCAGTTTTCGTAAGTACATGCATTCTGTTCCATGCATTCATACCTCATTCATATGATATATTGCTACCTGAGGCACTGACACGGGAACATGAGATCACACTCGGGTTAGATATTACCCTAGCCATTGTTATAGGCTGCATGTCATTCATATATTTGAGGATATATTCTGATCATTGACCTAGGTTGCGTTATTTATACGATTTCTGTGCGTAGATGTTTTTATATTCACGAGTTGGCAACTCACCCCCGTTGTGCCCCAGTTTCTTGGAGGTTTGCCGCACAGGTTTCATTACGGCTTGCGGGCATAGTTTCTTTCGGGTGATTTGCTAGTAGGTGGGTTTACTTGTATCGCACCCCCCATTATATAACTTGTATATTATTACTCTGTTGTATCTAGAAGTTCCATCAACCAAACATGTATTTATTTTGAGATAGAGACCAGTGATGTTATTCCTTCGAGCTTAGAGTCGCGCGTTATATTTCTGTGTTTTTCTTGTGGTTTTGAGTTTCCTTTTGAATTTTGATCCTCGCCGTTGGCGTTGTATATTTTATTGCTTGTGTGGTTGTGACCGTCGATTGACGAAGAGCTAGCTCCCGCTTGGGGATGCCTTTTTATTGATTTCGTATACTATTCATGTTGTATCCCGTTTGGGGGCCAGTATTTTCAAAGGAGACTCTGCCGAAATTTTCAGGAAATTTTTGATGTTTTTAGAAACCCGCATAATTCGGCTTATGCTATTAAAACTACTTATTTAAATTGGTTTTCCTTCACTCTACTACTTTTCTTGGTTTGCATTTCTGGATTTTCGGCTTACTTGGATTACGTACGCCTCGAGACGTTTCGTAGTTTAAGTGCCGGTCATATTCCGTACTTTCGGGACGTGACAGTAATCCGTCTTTTGTTGCAGGCTCAAAACAAACACGGATTGCTTGCAAATCCAATTAAGTTCATCTGTGATCTGGAATGCCTATTATTGCGTCTGACGAATGTACAATATCTATATATGATAGCTATTTAGACGTCACTTATGTTTTACACCCGCACTAGCCCAGCCCCCGCTCTGTCGTTAGTTAAGTAACCTAACGGGTGATGACGGGACCCCGTGGCGAATGCGGATGGCATAAGAGGACGTTGTATTTTCGTTGTTTTCTGCAATGATAGGTTAATGATGGGACGCATTATTTATAATGCAAAGAAAATAAACCAAAAGTTTAATCGTTGGAACAATTTAAAAGAAACCACTCGGTTAATTTTAAAAACAGATATTTTTAAATACGGAGCTTTAACCACTCCTTTTAAAAGCTATCAGGTTCCTTCGGTTATATCAAGTTCACTACGTTCACGGTTTCGCCAAAACCATTCGTAGCCCTCCGTCATTTCATCTGGGTATTCAGTAGTATTCAAGCTATGTATTTTGACCTAACGCCAAGGCATAGTGTTTGGTAGCTACTGGATATTCATTTGTTGCATAGATAGATGAGTTAGTTTGGGACAGTCGTATTATCATTTTGGCCGAACGTCAAGGATATATACGGATGGGTTCAAATTGACAAGATAATAATGGGTAGAACTTGACATGTGACTTATGACATTTTGACCTAACGCCAAGGTCATAAGAGCATGGGGCAAAAACATATATCGGGAATTTCTAAAGAAACTGAAATTTGCAAAGAGATGCACACCATTTGGAGTTTGATGAATGTTGGTAGCATTCCTTCAACATTATCATACGATGATATTTGGATCCCGATCCTACTGTGAGTATATGCTACTTATCAGGATATTCGTCACTTAACGATCAATGCTATAAACCAAGTAGGTGTCAAGAAAAGTGTCAGCGGGGTTACGCCCCCAGAGAAAAGAGGTTCTTTAATTAAAGAACTTCGCGAAAGCGTTGGAAAACCTCCCTCGAAGTATCGACACTAGCCTGGCTGAACGGTTAAGCAAGAATTGTACAGTGAGAATAGTCCTGGCTAATTCTTCTTTTATGGTTTGAGGAAGGATTCGAGAAACAGTGGGAGCCATCCAGTTTAGATAAACTAAAAACCACTCTAAACTTGCAAGAGCATCATGCTAAAGAGTTTTCTTCTCTCTCTCCTAATTGCAGCGACCCTGAAAATGACTGGACTTAAGTTACTTTTAGAGAAAAGTATACTGACAGGGCCAAACTATAAAGATTGGCTGCGGAATGTCAAAATGGCTTTGACCTATGACAAATTGGGGTACGTCCTCACCGCTACGGCACCTGCTGTCCCTGGTCCCAAATCCAGTAATGCGGATAAGGAAATCCGCAAAACCTGGGATTTCGATTGCGCGAAAGCCAAGTGCATCGTGCTTGCCTCGATGAACAATGAACATCAGAGGAGGCACGAGGATATGGAACTAGACGCCATATTTCTCCATATAAAGGAACTTTATGGAGAGCAATCTCGTATAGCAAGATACGAGACCTCTAAGAACTTGTTTCGAGCGAGGTTGGCTGTTGGGTCATCGGTAGGAGAACATGTCCTAAAGATGATCGGCTATATAGAAGAGCTCGCAGACCTTGGGACGACTTTGGATAATGAGCTCTATACAGACCTTATTCTCCAGTCCCTTCCTTCCACCTATGCCCAGTTTATCCTGAACTTCAACATTCAAAGAAAAGAAGTTGAACTTCCGGAACTCCTGAACATGTTAAGGAGTGCAGAGGGCACCTTGCAGAAAGCAAGGGAAACACCCGCTATGTTTGTTAGCGGTGCATCTTCTTCCGGGTCCAAGGCTAGGGCCAAAGGAAGGAAGAAGAAGGCCGCCACCAAACCTAGAGGAGGTGTTAGTAAGGTGGGAGGGAAGGGAAGGAAAAATTTTGCGGTACCGGTAGTGGGCCAGGATGAGTGCTTCCATTGTCACAGGAAAGGGCACTGGAAGAAGGATTGCAAGGCGTGGAACGCCAAGAACCAGAAACCGAAGCAAGCTGTGGCTTCGACTTCAGGTGTGTTTGTAATTGAGAATTGTCTGTCGATCAACTCTACTTCCTGGGTATTGGATACCGGATCAGGATCTCATATTTGCAATTCATTGCAGGCACTGAGAAATCGTAGAGTGCTGAAGGAAGGTGATATGACCCTAAAGGTTGCTAACGGAGCTAGCGTGGGAGCTGCGTCCGTCGGGGATTATCACCTAGGATTGACAAGTGGACACATTTTGGTTTTACATAACTGTTTTTATGTACCAAGCTTAATGTGTAATATCATATCAGTTTCCTTGTTATCAAATAAAGGTTATGATTTCACGTTTGTAAGAGATGTTGTTAACATCCACCTTAATCATGGTTTGATTGGGTCCGGTACACTAAATAACGGTATATATGTTTTAAACCAACTCCAAATTTTCAATGTCCAGAACACACTAAAAAGAAAGTCTCCAGATTTAAATAAAGCTTTCTTATGGCAATGTAGACTGGGTCACATCAATGAGAGAAGGTTGACTAAGTTGCATAGAGAAGGATATTTGGACTCGTTCGAATATCAAACTTATGACACTTGTCAATCTTGTCTCAAAGGAAAGATGACAAAGACTCCATTTACTGGACAAGGAGTAAGAGTGAGCGAGCTCTTAGGACTCATACACAGCGATGTATGTGGTCCAATGTCTACGCATGCAAGAGGTGGTTTTTCCTATTTCATTACTTTCACGGATGATTACTCAAGATACGGATTCATTTATCTGATGAAACATAAATCCGAGACTTTTGAGAAATTCCAAGAGTATAAGAATGAAGTAGAAAACCAAACCGGCAAAAGTATCAAGACACTTAGATCTGATCGAGGTGGTGAATACTTGAGTGCCGAGTTCCTAGGTTACCTAAAAGAGAAAGGAATTCTCTCTCAGCTTACTCCTCCATACACTCCACAGCACAACGGTGTATCGGAGAGACGGAATCGAACCCTATTGGATATGGTACGATCCATGATGAGTAATGCTGAGTTACCGCGATCTTTCTGGGGTTATGCGCTAGAATCAGCGGCATATCTTTTGAACATGGTACCTACCAAGACTGTGCCTACCACTCCATATCAGATGTGGAGCGGGAAGAAACCCCATCTACAGTATATAAAGATTTGGGGATGTCCAGCTTTTGTTAAAAAGCAGCATGTGGACAAGCTCGAGGCACGATCAGTAAAGTGTAAGTTTGTGGGATATCCAAAGAACTCCACGGGATATCTATTCTATTACGCAGAGGAACAAAAGGTATTTGTTTCTCGTAATGCCCATTTTCTAGAACATCAGTTTTTAGAAAAGGAATCAAGTGGGAGCGAAATAGAACTGGAAGAAATTACAGAACCACAAACTAATACTGAAAGTTTGGTAGAACCGGAAGTTCAAGAAGAACAGGACATTCTCGCACCCCTCCGCAGGAGTAGTAGGCCGTCTCATCCGCCTGAGAGATACTACGGTTTTCTCATAGATGGGGATAGAGAAGATTGCATCATAGATGATGATGAACCTACTGACTTCCAGCAGGCCATCCAGAGCGGCGACTCGGTACGATGGCTAGATGCAATGCGGACCGAAATGGAGTCCATGTACACCAACAAAGTATGGAATTTGGACTTTGCTCCAGATGGGGTAAAACCCATAGGATGCAAATGGATCTTCAAGAAAAAGATTGGTGTAGATGGACAGGTGGAAACCTATAAGGCTAGACTTGTTGCAAAGGGTTTTCGTCAAAGACCTGGTTTGGACTATGACGAAATTTTTTCTCCAGTGGCTATGCTCAAATCCATTCGGGTCCTTCTTGCTATTGCTGCCTTCCATGATTATGAAATCTGGCAGATGGACGTAAAGACAGCTTTTCTGAATGGAAATTTAGAAGAATGCGTCTATATGGATCAGCCAGAGGGTTTCAATCAGAGTGGGAGCAGCGGGAAAGTATGCAAGCTGCTCAAGTCCATTTATGGACTAAAGCAGGCATCGCGGAGCTGGAACATCTGTTTTGATGAGACAGTCAAAGAATATGACTTTATCAAAAATCCAGATGAACCGTGCATATATAGTAAAGTAGTAGCCAGAAGTGTCGTATTCCTCGTCTTGTACGTGGATGACATTCTATTGATAGGAAATGACATTCCTATGCTACAATCTGTCAAAGGATTCTTGTCACACAGGTTCTCCATGAAAGACCTGGGTGATGCCTCTTACATTCTGGGGATCCGGATCTATCGTGATAGATCCAAGAGGATGTTGGGACTTTCGCAGTCCAGGTATATCGACACTGTACTGAAAAGATTCAGTATGGAAGATTCTAAGCGCGGTAATCTACCGTCTTGTCACGGAATCACCCTCTCCAAAGAGATGTCTCCCAAGACTGATTTGGAAAGGGAACGCATGTCTATTATACCCTACGCTTCTGCGGTAGGCTCTATAATGTATGCGATGTTGTGCACCAGACCAGATGTAGCTTACGCACTGAGCATGGTAAGCCGGTATCAGTCAGACCCAGGGGAGAAGCACTGGATAGCAGTAAAGAACATTCTCAAGTACCTGAGAAGGACTAAGGAGATGTTCTTGGTTTACGGCGGAAACGACCTCAGGTTGGAGGCCTTTGCGATTCCGGCTTCCAAAGTGATAAGGACGATTCCAAGTCCATGTCGGGTTATGTCTTTACCCTCAATGGAGGGGCGGTGTGCTGGAAGAGCTCCAAGCAGGACACCGTTGCTGACTCGACGATGGAAGCAGAGTATATAGCTGCTTGCGATGCCGCAAAAGAAGCAGTCTGGATGAAGAAGTTCCTAACAGAACTTCAGGTGGTTCCTACCATAGTTGATCCAATACCTCTGTATTGCGACAACAACGGAGCTATAGCTTTAGCAAAGGAACCAAGGTCCCATCAGAAGTCTAGACACATCTTAAGGCGGTATCACCTGATCAGGGAGATCATTGATCGTCAGGAGATCGAGGTTCGGAGAGTTGCTTCTGAAGAGAACATTGCTGATCCATTCACGAAGGCCCTACCTCAGATTCAGTTCGAGAGGCTACTCGAGATCATCGGTCTTCGATATGCCAGTACATAGCCCTAGTGCAAGTGGGAGATTGTTAGTGTATATGCCCTAGGGGCCATTATTGTATCATACTAGTTTGTATATTACTTAATGGAAGCTTGGGATATTCACATGTATATAACAGTCTTGCTAAACATGGTAGTATGCTACTTGGTTTTTCTATCTTAATATGTGTGTATACGTATTGATAGAGCTCTTAGGATCTTACTTGACTACCAGCGTTGTGATGGCAGTCACACTAGTGGGGGCTGGGTAGTCTGCAAGCACATCCTTATTCAGGTCCCTAGTCGTTGGATTATCGAGACAAGGCATCGATACTCCGGAGCAGACTAGTGTGTACGCTTCTCATCCCAGTTGGGGAGATGGTCTGTCCCACAGCCGTCAGTACGTTGTACTGGAGAAAGTATGCAGGTGCTCGTTAGGTTACGGGTACACCGGACAGGACTCACAGGGAACTGTTGGTTGGTTTTATACCAGTCGTCAGTGAACAGTTCCCAGGTGACATGAGTACAGCATAGTCCGCAGACTTGACACTGCTACTTCGCCTCGAGTGTGTCCCACTGTTCTTAGATTGCTACCTTACCACGGCTCAAATGAGTCGTGCAAACAGGTAGCAGTTGGGTGCAGTCCCGAGCACTTGGAGGCAGTGGCGGTTAGACAGGATTCTTCTCTTCCGGTATTGGGGGTTGATATCGCGCTGTGTCAGAGAGCCATTACGCAAAGTCCCTGGCCAGGGCAAGCGAGATTTGCTGGTAGGTTCCAGTAGTTTCTCAGGGTGTAATGGGCTTCGCTCCGATACGACTTATACCGCTATTAGGGGACTGACGCTTGCCGCCCCCTAGGCCCGATATGCGATAGTCTTAGACGAACAGACCGGACTGTACGGAGATTGTCATATCAGACTCAGTAGGAGTTCGGATGGGTTTCCGCATCGGCCTTCTTATCGACATCTACCTGGGGACCGTTACGTACAGCTAGTGCCGCTTGCGGTCTGTGGTTAAACCCACTGCCAGCGTAATAGTCGAGTCTCTAGAGTCCCACGCAGAGAGTTTCCCTACTCCAGGCGAAATGATATAGAGGTCGTATGGTTTTACGACAAGGGTTCGGACGCATACGTGTGTTTACGCACGTACGACTTTCGGACAGTTTTTACTAGTCGGCTTTGGTTTAAGCCAGTTACTAGTATCCGGTTATTGGATTTATACAGTCTAAAGTTTTTCCGTGTTTTCACGGATAGGAGGGGCGCTCTCGTAATTGTGCGAGAAGCTTCTAGAAGATGATGACTAAGGAGGTTTAGGTGGCATATACATTGAATGAGATTAGTGAGTCATATGGATGATTCATCCATGTCATTAATGCTTCATAATTGCTTAATGACTCATAGAGATGAATCATCACAAGATATTTATCAAGCATGGTTGTAAATCATTTTCTTTTCTTTTCTTGATAAAATAAAATGCTTGATATATATTATGATAACTCATTTTCTCATTTGATTATTATGTTCATCTTCTCTCTCCTCAAGCTCTCTCTCTTCAAACCCTAATCCTCCCCTCTCATGTGTTGAGTACAAGGATTAGTTAGACTACTTAATCCATAACCATACTCTATTTCATCTAGGTACTTTGATTAGCACTTAAAGATACCTAGTTGCCTCAAGTTTAGAGGCAAAGCTTGGAGTTTAGCTCTCATGGTGGATCGTCTACTACTTAGAGAAGGCCGAGGAGGAGGTGGAGTTCGTAAAGACGAAGGACACGGTACTTTAGGTATAATCCCTTTACATAGTAGTTGTTAACTTCTATGTTTGTTGTTAGTTATCGTTTAGCTTCGATTCATGCGGTTAGTCGATGTTTAAGCAAAGAACAAGATCGTTTTTCATATTTCCGCCTCCCCGCAAGTCGTGGGGTGTTGTACATCGACTTACAGTGGTATCAGAGCCTCGCTAAACAATAATTAACTCACTTGCAAAATTGTATGAATTTCGAACGGAAAAAACAAAACCGGAAAACCCCGATATCATGAGTTGCTGTCGATTTTTAAATGAGGTCCAAAAATTTTTCAGGGACCTTCAGAAAGCCCTAAATGATAGTATAAGAACACCCAAGAAAAATGGGATCATGAATCGTCTAAAGCGCCGCGGAACCGCGGCTAATCCCCCCGATCCACCGCGATTCCGCCGCCGAGTTGCCGATTCACCAGCCCAATTTTCCTGTGTTGGTTCTCTGTGATATTTGGTATTTTCTTGGACCATGAAATGGCATTTTTCCCAATTCAAGGTTAAGTTCTTCTCTTTGCAACAAGTAAGAACTGCGTCAAGATTCGGTAGGCAATAAGAAAAAGAGTCTCCAAAAATCGAGAAATCGTCCATAAAAATCTCCAGAAAATTCTCGACCATGTTAGAGAATATCCCCATCATACACCACTGAAAGGTAGCGGGAGCATTGCATAACCCAAAGGGCATGCATCTATAAGCAAAGGTACCAAAAGGACAAGTAAAAGTGGTTTTATCTTGATCCTTTTTAGTGATGGGGACCTGATTATAGCCAGAGTATCCATCCATAAAGCAATAATACTCTCGTCCAGCTAAGCGTTCCAGCATTTGATCAATGAATGGTAGAGGAAAGTGGTCTTTCCTCGTGGCGGCATTGAGTTTCCTGTAATCAATACATACAAGCCACCCAGTTTGGGCGCGTGTCTGAATCAACTCATTTGCCTCATTGGTAATAACAGTGATGCCGGATTTCTTAGGGACAACATGTATAGGACTCACCCATTGGCTATCGGAGATTGGGTATATAATACCATTATCAAGGCATTTGACGATCTCTTTCATCACCGCTTCCTTCATGACGGGGTTCAACCGTCTCTGTGGTTCTCGGGTTGGTCTGGCATCATCCATCACATGTATATGATGTTCTACAACCAAGGGACTAATCCCTTTGATGTCCGCCATGGTCCAACCAAACGCCTCTCTATTAGATCTCAATACCGATAAAAGTGCATTCTCTTGCTCTGATGCTAGAGAAGTGGATATGATAACCGGTAAAGACTCATTCTCACCTAAATATGCATATTTAAGATGAGAAGGTAAAATTTTGAGATCTAATGCTGGCGGAGAAATAATAGAAGGTAGGATCATCGAGTGATTTTTGGAGTCACAAAGAAGCTCATAGCCTGTGAAAGATACAGACTCGGGTGGTGATAAGTCAGGAGTGTCGGACTCGAGTGTGGGAAAAGTGTCCTCACTAAGATCATGTGCAAGATCAAACAGTGATGTGGTAGTGTCGTCGAGATCTGTAAAGCAAAGTTCCTCAACTCCGCAACTTTCGAGAGCGATCTCGTGGACAGAGCACACATCAAGAATATGAGCAGAGGGTTCTGATGGCCGACTTCCAACTCTGTAGATATTTAGTTCAATGGTCATATTTCCAAATGATAAGTTCATTGAACCGTTTCTACAATTAATAAAAACATTGGAAGTGGTAAGGAATGGTCGACCCAAAATCACCAGAATTTGGCTCCGAGGGTTCGCTATAGGTTGTGTATCGAGTACAATGAAGTCTACAGGGAATACAAATTCCCCGACCTTTATCAACACATTCTTTAGTTCACCCCTAGGTTTGGTGATTGAACGGTCTGCCATTTGGAGAGTGCAGTGAGCAGGTTTCAACTCTCCAATCCCTAGCTGTTCATAGACAGAATATGGAAGTAGGTTAACACTTGCGCCAAGGTCTAAAAGAGCACGATTTATGTTTTTACCCCCAATAGAAATCGATATTGTAGGACATCCTGGGTCCTTACGTTTCTTTGGTAGCTGTGGGATAAAAGCAGTGCTAATATTATTAGACATGAAGACCTTCTTTGGCACTTGAGTCTTCCTCTTCCTAGTGCACAAGTCCTTAAGAATTTTCGCATAAGCGGGGACTTGTTGAATAGCATCTAGGAGAGGGATGTTGATGTTAACCTGTTTGAACATTTCCATAATTTTCTCCATATGTGGACTCGATTTGTTACCCCTTAACCAATTCGGGTAAGGAGCTTTCGCAATAAGCGCTGGGTCCATCATAGGAGAAGGAAGTGGGGGTAGACGTGATCCCAAAAGAGGAGTGGGGATCGTCTGTGGAGAACTAGAAGGGCTATACTGAGGTGTCGAGCCTAGTGGGAAATAGAGAATAGGCTCACGAGAAGGCGGTGGGGTAGAAGAACAAGGATCAGAAGTAGAAGTGTGTGTGTGAGGAAAGGTCTCAGCCGGGGTGTTAATGATAGGATTTTCAATATCATCAATTCCTTCCCCAACATAGTTATTCAGCACTCTTCCCGATCTCAACGTTGTTATGGCATTTACATTGTAATGCCCAGGATTCGGTAGGGGTTGAGACGGAAGTTTCCCTTTTTCTCTCGCACTCATTTCGGCTTTAAGTCGTGCAATTTCAGCTTCCATCGATCTGATACTCTCAGCTTGGGACGCTGAGTTTTTCTTTATCTCACTGACGGAAGATCTAACTTCAGCCGATACCTCTATGAAATTTGACAGAAGTGATTTCATGGTTTGAGTGAATTGAGAGAATTCGTCAGAACATGACAACTGCATAGGATTAGACGGTGCAGGAGTGTTGACCTGGTTTTGAAAATTTTGTGACTGGTAGGGGTGCTGAGTGAGTTGAAGTGGTTGCTGTTGTGGTGGAAGAGCCCTTTTGAAATTATTTTGGCTTGGAACCGTGTTTTGTGATTGTTGTTGGTTCCAAGCAAAATTCGGGTGATTCCTCCAACCCTGATTGTACGTGGAAGAATATGGATCGTTTCTAGGTCTTTGAAATGCGGCATTAGTATGCTCGTGACCTTGAAACGGAGAGTTTAATGGACATTCTTACGTTAAGTGAGAAGGATCAGAACAACACCCACATATAGTTTTGGGGAGCGACATTGGGTTTAGGGAGGCTGCTGAAAATTTGTGTTCCATAGCTTCGAGCTTCTTTTGCATTGCTGCCATCTCAGCTCGAACACCTATGGACACATCAATTTGGTGTACGCCACCCCTATTAAATGATTGGGTTCCACTCTCCCACTGTAATGATTTTTCAGCGAACTCTTCTAAAAATTTTCAAGCTTCCCCATCATCCTTGGTCATAAAGGTGCCTTGACACATGTTTTCAAGGTTCTGTTTAGTGTTTGGGTTAATGCCCTCATAAATGATTCGGCAAAGATCCCATCTCGGGATGCCGTGATGTGGACATTGAGCCAAAGGATCCTTGAATCATTCAAAGCATTTTGAAAATGGTTCAGTCGGAAGCTGGGTGAATTGATTTAGTTCGCTACGGATTCGAGCTGTCTTTTGCATAGGGTAAAATTTATTAAGGAATGCCGCAACGAATTCTTCCCAATTCGTAATGGAATGTGCGGTAGTGTTATATAGCCACTTCTCGGCTATATCGCACAAAGTAAATGGAAGAAGTCGTAGACGCATAGCATCCACAGAAAGTTGTGACGTACCCATCATTGCGCATACGTTTTCAAATTTGGTGATGAAAATGTATGCGTCCTCAGTCTCGAGTCCGTGGAATTTGGGTAAAAGGTTGATGTATTGGGGTTTAATTTCAAAATTATCCCCGTTGGCTGGTGGAATGGATAAGCAGGTCGAAAGAGGACCTCGCAAAGGATAGCACCTCTCTTGGAGAGAGATACGGGGTGGATTCTGCGGACCAACGGACGGCGACAGATTAGTCGTAAAGAAATTCGATGGAGACGGATCCATCGATGTGGGTATGGTGATGGGTAAAGAAGAAGTAAATGGAGAAATACCGACTTCGGAGTCGATAGGAGGTACGCGGACTAAACGGGCACTAGAATCCCGTGTCCAGCCTATCTTTCACTAAAAAGGGTTAGTACAAGTGGCAGCGTGACTTATAATTAGGGGAAATGAATGAATGGATGCGGTGTTTGTTTTGAAAATTGGACGGATTTTTGAAAATATGATGCGATCATAACAAATGCAACACACAAAACCCTAATTCTAGGGGTTACCTAGGTCAAAGCTCTTGACCGCTCCTAACTGCCAAAAGATAAGTCGCAGGATAAATCCTCCACTGCCTCTTTGTCTCTCCTGTGGCCAGGTAAGTGCCAGGTAAGTGGGAGGTTCTCCACTACGTAAGTAGTGGGCCTAATTAAGTAACCACTAGCCTTCGACACACTTGCCTTAGACACCACAAAAGAAACGCGGATAAGCACTGAATTACCCACGGCCTTCTCTTGTCCTAAGTGAGCGTGACTGTCCTTACAGTCATCTCTAGATTTCTTTTAGTTAATGAGGGTAAATGCGGATGCAAATTTTGTGATTTTTGGGGCTTAGGAAGGGTAATGAACTCCCCACCTAATCTGGATTCGGTCTTTGCCCCTTAATGTCCGTATTAATTATGCAAACAACCACAAAATCAAAAACACGCACAATTTAATTTGCTTTTGCGGCGCTGCGATTTATTTGCAAAGAAACCTGCAGTAAATTGTTATTTGGAGTAGATTTAGAAGGAGATAAGAAAGTTAGAAGCTCACTATGAAAAATTTGCACAGAGATCCCTTCACCCAGGCGCGGAACCGCCGCAAGAGAAGGCTTAGACCGCGGGTGCGCGGTCGTAGGTACTGCTCTCTGTACCAAAATTCAACAGCAAGCTGCTGTTAAATCCTTCAGCTCTTGGAAATGTCTGAAATTTTTTTTCACTTTCTCCACAGCTTCCAGAATTCCTCGCAATCAAATCAAAACACACGTTTAGATTTTGCATGAATTTCGATCCCAAAATTATAATGGAATAAATCTTTCAATTCAAATTTCAATATAGAACGAATTAGCGCGCGATCCCCGGCAACGGCGCCATTTGATTGATTTCTTTTTTAGGATGTGTCGGTATTTAGAAACTTGTATGAAATCACAACCAAAAATATTTGACCGCAATTAATAACGGTGTCGAAATGTAGCGCGTTAGTAAGTGCGGATCGTCCACAGGGATTGTGCGATTCGTTCGTATTTTGTTTTGTTTGAATTGAAAATTTAATAGAAAAGAAAAGCAAAAACGATTCAAGATTTATATCGATGAATTTCAAGAATCAACTAAATCTAATCAAGAATCAAGAAAGCGTTAAACATCAAGAATCAAGAAAGATAGAATTCCAACTTCTTCTTTATTCAGTCATTTAATTGACGGCTCCTCGATTTAGGTTTCAAGATTTGAAGTAAAGCTCGTAGGAATCGATTAGATCGTAGATGTGAAGAAGACTAGAAGTTACTGTTTCTTATCCATTAACACATTGATGCTAAATCGATGTAGATTCATCGAGGATCAAGGATCTTGCGAAGAATTAGGGTTCCTCATCCTATCCTTTGTCCTTTCTGTTAGTGTATATGCCCTAGGGGCCATTATTGTATCATACTAGGTTGTATATTACTTAATGGAAGCTTGGGATATTCACAGTTGTATATAACAGTCTTGCTAAACATGGTAGTATGCTACTTGGTTTGAGTTTACTTTAATATGTGCATATGTTTCTTGTAACGTATCACTTATACATATTAGTAGAGCCCATAGGATCTTTGCTTGATTACCAGCGTCATGATGACAGTCACACTAGTGGGGGCTGGGTAGTCTGTAAGCAACATCCTATATAGGTCCCTGGTCGTTGGATTCTCGAGATAGGACATCGATATTCCGGAGTAGACTAAGTGTATATGCTTCTCATCCCAGTTGGGGAGATGGTCTGTCCCACAGCCATCAGTGCGTCGTATTAGAGATAGTATACAGGTGCTCGTTAGGTTACGGGTACACCGGACAGGACTCGCCAGGAAACTGATTGGTTGGTATTATACCCATCGTCAGTTAACAGTTCCCAGGTGACATGAGTACAGCATAGTCCGCAGACTTGACACTGCTACTTCGCCTCGAGTGTGTCCCACTGTTCTTAGATTGCTATCCTACCACGGCTTAAAGGAGTCGTGCAAACAGGTAGCAGTTGGGCGCAGTCCCGAGCACTTAGAGGCAGTGGCGGTTAGATAGGATTCGTCTCTCCCGGTATTTGGAGTTGATATCGCGCTATGTCAGAGAGCCATTACGCAAAGTCCCTGGCCAGGGCAAGCGAGATATATTGGTAGGTTCCAGTAGCTTCTCAGGGTGTAATGGGTTTCGCTCCGACATGCCTTATACAGCTATTAGGGGACTGACGCTTGCCGCCCCCTAGGCTTCATATGCGATAGTCTTAGATGAACAGACCGGACTGTACGGAGATTGTCACATCAGGCTCAGTAGGGGTTCGGATGGTTTTCCTCATCGACCTTCTTATCGACATCTACCTGGGGACCGTTACGTACAGCTAATGCCGCTTGCGGTCTGTGGTTAAACCTACTGCCAGCATAGTGTCGAGTCTTTAGAGTCCCACACAGAGAGTTTCCCTGCTCCAGGCGAAACGATATAGAGGTCGTATGGTTTTACGACAAGGGTTCGGATGCGTACGTGTGTTTACACACGTACGACTTTTCGGACAGTTTTTACTAGTCGGCTTTGGTTTAAGCCAGATTCTTGTATCGGGTTACTGGATTTATACAGTCTAAAGTTTTTTCGTGTTTTCACGGATTAGAGGGGCGTTCTCGTAATTTGTTGGAAAGCTTCTAGAAGAGTGGTGACTAAGGGGTTAAGGTGGCATTGCATTAAATGAGATTAGTGACTCATTTGTGTGATTCATCCAAGTCATTAATGCATCATAAAAGCTTAATGACTCATGGAGATGAATCACTCATAGATATTTGTGAAGCATGGTTGTTAATTCTATTATTTGATTTTTGGATAAATAATAATGCTTCATATATATCATGATAATATCATTATCTCATTTCATTATTATTCTCACCTTCTCTCTCCTCAAGCTCACTCTCTCTTCAAACCCTAACCCTAACCTCTCATGAGTTGAGATCAAGGGTTAGCTAGACTAGTACATCCATAACCTCACTCTATATCCCTTAGGTAGCTTAGATTAGCACTTTAAGAAAGCTAGTTATCTCAAGTTTGAGATTAAGCTTGGCGTAGGAGCTTTTGGGTGGATCGTCTTTGATTCGAGGAGGCCGTTGAGGTGCCGATGTTCCAAGGAGCCTACGAGGAGTGGAGGACCGCTATGAAGACCCGAAGGACAAGTAACGTGAGGTATAACTTCGTATCCGAGTAGTTAAACCTCTAGTAGTTAGTTAGCAATGGTTTAGAAACGATTCATGCGCTCAAGTCCGTATTACGAAGCTTTGATAATCGTTTTTCATATATTCCTTCTCCCCGCAAGTTCATGGGGTGCGTGACATGGACTTACAGTGGTATCAGAGCCAACTAAACCATTACTAGCTTGTTAGCAACTACTTAGAAGTTCGATCGACGGAAAACACGAAAACGAAACCCCGGGATCCCGAAGTTTCTGTTAATTTTAAACATGTCTGAAAAATTATTTGATATGCCTTAAAATTCACAGAAGGGAAATATAAGAATACTGGGAAAATACGAGCCCCTAACTCGGCAAGACGGCCGCGGATCTGCGGCAAGAAGGTGCTTTTGGCCGCGGATCCGCCGCCGAGTCAACGCCGAGTTGACTCGGATTTGCTCTGTTATTCATATTTATTGGTGTTTTGGTTTCCTGTATGCTCTGTTTCTACCCAGATTGCTTCAGTGCAGGTTTGCTTTTGGGGTAGACACGGAATATGGTATTCAATCGATGTTCTAAGATATTTGCTAATTGGGTTTTTATCTGTAATGTTTAATGTGTTCGTAAACCTCCCCTAACTGCTAGTATGTCGGTTGGCAGGGGGTTGCACATTTCTGAAATGTTTACTGTTTGTGTATATGAACTGTATTGGACTGTTGTGATGATTAGCCGGGGTTTTGAGATGGGTTTAATATTCATTCATTCGATATAAATGTAATATGATGTAATATTCTTTTGCGGGGTACATCCAGGTTGCGGTTGTAGCCACCGTTGTATTATTTCTTTTTACTGTTTTTGCTCCTAGGATAGACCCAAGGCGGGGTACACAAACTACCGGGTACTTTGAACTGTTTAGTGGCCTACTCACTTTGTTGAGGGAGACCGCTTCACTTCGGGTACTTGGCGGGTAGTTTTCCGTACCCGTAGGGGTCTAGGGTGGGGTAATGGCTATTCATCACAACTGTGTAATCCGTCTTTTATTGCATGCTCAAAGCAAATGCGGATTGCTAATAAATCCAATAAAGTTCATCTGTGATCTGGAATGCTTATTATTGCGTCTGACGAATGTACAATATCTATATATGATAGCTATTAGACGTCACTTATGTTTTACACCCGCGCTAGCCCAGCCCCCGCTCTGTCGTTAGTTAAGTAACCTAACGGGTGATGAAGGGACCCCGTGGCGAATGCGGATGGCATAAGAGGACGTGGTATTTTCGTTGTTTTCTGCAATGATAGGATAAATGATGGGACGCATTATTATAATGCAAAGAAAATAAACCAAAGTTAAGTCGTTGGAACAAATTTAAAAGAAACCATTCGGTTATTTTAAAAAGATTAGAATTTTTAATTGCGGAGATTTAACCACTCCTTTTAAAAAAGTATCAGGTTCCTTCGATTATATCAAGTTCACTACTGTTTCCCCAATCAGAGCAAGGCTCTGTTTGAATTTCAAAAAATTCAAATTTTGAAGCAACGCTTCAAATCCCGTACGCTGCGCGCAACGCGCCAGGTGTCAGAAGTTGATACGACAGCGCAACGCCCAAGGCGGTGCGTCCAATCAGAGCAGGGCTCTTTTAAAAACTAAAAGTAAAAGAAACAACGTTCAGTTGCGCAAGCGCTGCGCTGCGTGACACGTGTCTGCGCAGTTGCACAAGCACAACTGCGCAAACACAGTTGCGCAAACGCTGCACCGCGCGACACGTGTCTGCGCTGCTGCGCAAGCGCTGCACCGCGCGACACATGTCTGCGCAGCTACACAAGCGCAGCTGCGCAAGCGATGCGCTGCGCGACACGTGTCACGCGCTAAGGGAATTGCGCAAAACAGAATAAATCTTTTTTGTTCTTGTTAAAACAAGAAGATTTTCTTCTGTAAAACAGAGGCCTTTGGATCAAAGATCCAACGGTGGGGAAAACTCCCCAAATCACTCACAGAAAGATCTTTTTAACAAATTTAACTAATTTTTGGGCACTATAAAAGGGACCCCAGACCTCAATTCAAAGGCATGAACATTTTCTGAGAAAAAAAAAGAGAACTCTAAGGAATTCCTCAAGAACAAAAAAAAGGTAAAAACCTTCAGAAAAAGAGAAAATTCTTTTAAAAACAGATCATTGATCTAAGAACAAGATCAACGATCTTCAATAAGAAGGAAAACTAACTAATAATAGTGCTTTGCACTTGTTTATGAACCATTGGTTCCTTGAAAAACAAGAAAAACTTGTTTTTCTTTGATTTAAAATCGATCAAAAGATAACACAGTGCTCTGCACTTGCAAGAACAGCGCTGTTGCGCTCCTGTGTTGGCGCAACTCACCAGAGCGCGCCACGTATCAGCAGCGCAACAGCGCAGCGCACTAGCGCAGCGCATTGCGCTGTTGCGCTTGCGCTCACCAGAGCATGACACGTGTCATCACCATATGAGCTTGCGCTCATTACTTAGCGCAAAGCGCCAGACAAATGCACTGTATTGCTTACAAAAGGGCCAAGCCCAATTAAAGAAGGCCTAACGGGCCTAATAAAATGCAATGCATTACTTTAAAAAAAAAGGGCAGAGCCCAAACCAAAACAGTTGCTCTGCATCATAAAGAAAGGGACAGAGCCCAAATCAAAAAGGCCTAGCAGGCCAGAATAAAATGCAGTGCATTATTAAATATGGGCAAAGCCCTAGCACAGGCCTAATAGGCCAAAGATCAAGAAAAATCTTGAATATTCTCAATGGGACTTAGCTCGATCATGGCCGTAAGTCCCCAAATTAAATTGACTGAGCAAAAATGCTCTCCTAAATCAATTTACGACTGGTTCAAGGGTACATCTCTGAACTCCTCTGACATCTGCCGTTGTAATCCTTCAACGACGTCAGAGAGGTGATGGGTCCCGACAACCACATATCAATATTGGACCGAGACGTCCTTAAACTAATATTGGACTGAGACGTCCTTAAATTAATATCGGACCGAGACGTCCTTAAACTAATATCGGACCGAGACGTCCTTAAACTAATATCGAACCGAGACGTCCTTAAACTAATATCGGACCGAGACGTCCCTAAACTAATATCGGACCGAGACGTCCCTAAACTAATATCGGACCGAGACGTCCCTAAACTAATATCGGACCGAGACGTCCCTAAACTAATATCGGACCACTATGTCCCTAAACTGGAACAATAGAGCCTTCAAATGCTCTTTTGCCGGATTTAAACGATCCCGTTTAAGTTGATCTTAGCCCCAAACACGGCTAACGTATCCTTAAACATTCAAATGGATTATAAAACTCCAAATCAACCTGGGTTCCAAGGTACATCTCTGAACTTCTCTGACATCTTCCGTTGTAATCCTTCAACGACGTTAGAGAGGTGACGAGTCCCGATGGCCAGATATTAAATCGATCATCACGTTAAGTTGATCTTAGTCTAAAACAGGACTAACATATCCTTAACGAACGTTTAAGTTGATCTTAGTCGCAACGCGACTAATGCATCCTTAAACTAAAAACACCAAATCCAAATCTAAGTAAATACGGATTTGGACTAATCCATGTCCTACGGGCGACGGCATTACTCAGTCTCCGTATACAATCCACGGGCAACCACAAACAAAACAAACACACACGACACGAAGTGAAATTCTGGAGAAGGAGAAAGTTGTTACCGTGATGCGGTAGCTTAATTAACTGCAGGGGCTTGCGCCTGCAGGGAAGAGCGTCCCCACAATCAAAAACCCCTCAAGCGAGGGGGAATCTGATGAAGTCTGCTACATCGGCCGCATCCGTCTAAACCTCCGATACACGGTGCCATAAATCAACTTGGCATCTTCGGAGAGGTGGACGGATAAAACCAAAAAGCATCTGCCCCGAATCAGCGTCAGGACATCGCGGTCCTTCCCGCCGCCTTTTGGAGGGGAACAGATTCTGGCACGCCCGGTGGGACCTTTTCCTCTTTCCACTCCACACTTCGTGTGTCGTCTTCGCGAACCAATCGCGGTTTGTTAATGGTTTCCTTCGGATTTCAAGTTACTATGATTTGGTCTTTTGCCTGGCGCAGAACTCAAGATTCAATGGCCTCTAATTGCACCAACTGCTCGAAGTGCCACTGCAACGGACACTCCACCTCACCAGGAGGTGTGGCATACGGACCCCAAGCGGCTTCCTTCCTTACTCTGCCGGTAGATCAGGTGACCCGAGCCATCACTGGTCTGTTCTTTGGGACTATGATCCCACCTACAAGCTTCCCTACGCCAATACCTGCACCGGAAGTGAACAAGAAGTCGGTCTTCGATCGGCTCACTGCTACGACGGCCCCTGTCAACGGGTCACTCACTACCAAACCGACAGCCTCTGTTTTCACCAGGCTAAATCAGAACTCTAAATTGGCTGTCCCGAGGAAGGTAATAACTGCTGCCACAGAAGTCGTCAAGGCGGCTTCCCCTGTCAAAGAGTCAGTCTTTTCAAGACTGACGATTCCTGCTCCTGTCCCTGCTCGAGGATCTGTCTTCGATAGGTTGGATATCACACCTCAGAAGACAACCTCAGTCTTTAAGAGGTTAACACCGGCAGCGTCTCATTCAGACGGGGGGCAAAAGGAAACTATCTCAATCTCTAAGCCAATCCCAACGGCTCGCCGTGCTCGACGTCGCCATTGGCAGTGAGTGAGGAAGGCAGGGGGCAACTCCCTCTCAGGGTTAACTCTACCTGCTCCAATGGTGGAAGTCAACGCTACTGTTCCAACTGGGAACAGCTTTGAACTGCTGAGGAGGGTGCGTAAGAACTCTCCAACCGCTACACTGAAAAGATCTCCTCCACCTGCGGAGAGAGTTCCGGAAACAAAACAAGAACAGCCCCCTCAACGGCTGTCCTCAAGAATTTATAAAGTTTGGTGGAGGGTTCAAGACTCCGTGATTGACCCAGGTCACTCTCGTCACCAGAAAAAGGCGAAGGTGGAAAAAGACAAGGACCGTCCCATTAAACAGCGGGGGACAGCAGCTGCTAGGGTGCCCACTGCAACAGCCCCTCCAACTTCAACGGCCCACAAAAAAGAAGGCCGGAGAAAACCCCCGCGCCCGCGGCAAATGCCAAAGGTGGTGAGCTTAAACGCCCTAAGTCCGGGGGCATGATAGTTCATACAGTTTACATGGCATCGGGAAAAGAAGATAGCCGCATATCAACAGGTCATAGACCGCACACGAGGTCAGTGACCAAGGCTCAGGAGCAGCAGCAAAAGCTCCAAGAAATGATGAACGCTATGGCCGCACTTACAGGGCCAAAAGAAACCCCTGTAACATCCTCGGACGAGCGTCAAGAACAAGAAACGGACGCTGAATTCCTTCATCGCGTACTAGAAAAGAAAGATAAAGAAGCTGCGGAGCAGGCAGCCAACATAAAAAAAATGGCCCTCCTGTTCCAGGATATGGTGGGTATGATGATTCAACAAGATCCACCTGCTGAAGATCCCCCGATCATCCTTGAAGACGATAGGGGAGAAATGTCGAATCCTCCACCAGCTTTGTCCACAGCTAAAGATGATACAATCTCCAAAGCTGATTTGGATGAATACATCGCCCAGCAAATACGGGTTCATCATGCGACCGAAGCGGCCGGTCAGGTCGTAAAAACGGGGCGGCCATATCCAAGTTGGTACGATCAAATCAAGTACCCGCCAGGTTATACGATTCCCAAGTTCCATGTCTACAAGGGGACGGGCAATCCTCATCAGCATGTTGCCCAGTTCAGGGCACTCTGCGGCAACACCGGCGGTGACGACAAGCTGTTGCTTCGCCAGTTTGTTGGAAGCTTATCAGATACGGCGTTTGAATGGTACTCTGAGCTCCCGAACGACTCTATTAAAACCTTCGCGGAGATGGAGCTGTTGTTTACTCAGCGTTTTGCAAGCGCCAGTGAACGTACCCCGATGACAGCACTGATTAACGCCAGGGTAAAACCCGGCGAGACGTGGGTTCAATACGCTATACGATGGCGAAACTTATGGTCGAAGTGTGAGCAACGCATTGAAGAAGCTCCCGCGGTGGGTATGTTTGTGGGAACCCTCGATCCACAAGCAACCATCTCGCAGTTTATGATGTTTTTCATGCCGACTACCTTTCAGGCCTTGATTGACAAACTAGCACAGATGGATCAGATAGGCCACAAACCTCCTCTTCCAAGGCCGGACTCCCGAAGTGACAAAGGGAAGGGGAAAGCGATCGTCGTCGCTAATGCTCAACAATAGCCGAGCGACTCGAAGCCGGTTGCTCGTCAAAATAATATGCGCCCGTACGTACCCCTTGAGGATAGGATGGGACGTCCTTATTCCTTTCCTCGCGATAAAACGAGGAGGTTATTCGAGCTGGCATTGCACAACAGACTCATAAATCTGCCGGATCCAAAACGTCCGTTGCAACCAAGTGACGTCAACGAGCCCAACTACTGTCCTTATCATCGAGTACTAGGCCATTCGATCGAAGATTGCTACGTTTTCAAGAATTGGCTTGAAAACCAGTACCGACAGGGCAAGTTCGCGTTATCTGACAAATGGAAGGTGAATCCCCCGCAGCCCCACACCTCTAAGGGGACGAATACGCCGGGGTCAACATGCTCCGTCGTTGAAGAAGCTCCTTGGGAGGTTGTATTATCAGCTAAAACGAAGAGGATGCTAAATGATCTTCAGACATGTCCAGCAATCAAGTGGAAGAACCCATTGGAGCCGCAAATTATGGAGGGAATGCTAAAACCTCGTCTGACTCAAAAGATTGGTGGAAGTAGCCCAAACACTCATAACCAGCCGTCGAAGTCTTCAAAGAAGAAGAAGAAATCAAAGAAGCCCGTGAAGCCCAACGACAAGCGCACGGACTTGCAAAAACAAATTGACGCGCTGGAGGAATACAATCAGAGGGCATGAACCCCCATTACGTTCCAAGAGTTCCTCAGCCATGTCTTTCAAGAAGAGGATGAGGGAGAAAGTTCATCAGATGAATCCGAGGAATATGTGGCGAGCTGTCATATGATTTCCCATTCGATCACGAATGATGAGGAGATTCCTTGCACCGAAAAGCTGGGGGCAGATCCTGAACCAAAAGTTCTGGGGCCATCAGATGAAGTAATTGACACACTCCTTAATGAAGCTCGGTTGAAAAGTAAAGCTGATCGGGAGCGCGAGGCGGCTATATTTGAAAGGGCCAAGTGCCAGCGACTTGATGAAGGAGCTGAGACGATCCCGTTGGAGCTGAACACCTCCGCTACCGACCAAAGCCGATTCAAGATGAGGAAAAAGTTTGCAAAGGCCATATCAATGGGTATGAAGCTACCATCCTCTAAAGGAAGCATCACCAATGAAATAGAAATGCACCCGTTCTATTGCTTATATCATCAGAAGGTTTCGCACCCCACCCAAGAGTGCAAAGCTTTCGATAGATGGTGGCAAGGATATGTTGCTCATCGACAACGCTTCAAGCGAGAGAAACGCAAAACTCGTCGGGAGCAAAGAAATACGACCGAAGGGCTTAAAAGAACTGCAGGCGATTGTTGCATGGTTAACACCGGTGGATCAAAGTGCCTACATTCGGGAGTGATTCTGATGAAGAGCTAGAACTTGCCCCTCTCTTTAAAGAGTCCGCTTCGAGAACAGAAGAAGAACCGATGTTTTGGGAAAATATCCGGCTACGTAATCGCACGCTGCCCGAAAAGAACCTCGGGCCCTCGAACAGGAAAGATAAAGGGAAAGAAAAGGTCTCTGAAGATATCGTCTTAGATGACCAAGTGGTGGAAGAGCTAGCTGCTAAAGACCCACCAAAGAAGAATAAGGTGGTGTAACGTTTTGAAAATCGTTTCGGTGAAATTTCGAAAAAACGGTAAAATAAGGGGGTTTTCTGTAAAAATTCAAAATACAAATATCTTTATTATAAAATTAAATATACATATTCTAGCTATGTAATTGCTAGTATTTGGTGTTTATTAAGCTACTGGTGAAATTTGAAATTTTCTGAAAAATTTTCCGAAAAAAATTATTTTATTATTATTTTAAGCCGTCACTAATACATTTAATTAGGAAAAATTACAAATTGGAATGAGTTGAAACAAATTTTGTGCATCATAAAATATTAAATAAAATTTTATCATTTTGTTTTTGAAATGAAATCGTTTGGCAAAACGGTTTAGAAATTATTGAAGAAAAAAGGCTTTTTTTAGTGTAAATGGATGTTTGGGGTATTGTATTTATCATTTTCTATCACCCCACACCCATTCCCACACTCACACACCCCCATTTTCCCTTTTCCATGGCTGAATTCAGCAGCCCCCCCTCAATTGTCCCCACTTGTGTTGCAAAAGAAAAGAAAGAAAAGAAAAGAAAAGAAAAGAGAATGATAGAAGTAAAAGGTGGACTTTTGACCCCATTCTCTCTCCAATCACCTCACACTCTCTTCTCCCCCCTCATTGGCCGAGCCATTTCTGAATTCCTGCAGCCCCTCCCCTCTCTTTCCCTCATCTCATCTCTTCTCCAAAAATCCCACCCTTTTTACCTTCAAAAATTCATCAAATTCCATCCAAAATCAAAACAAAATCAAAATCCAACTCCTACCCATTTTTCATTTGCCTATCTAGCATGGATCTAGGGAATAACATTTCAATTTGGGAGGCTATTGGTGCTTGTGGATCTTCAAATGTTTTTGGGTATAATTTCTAAACCTTTTGCTTAATTTGTTAGTTAATTTCTTAAAGCTAATTTATTTAAGTGTTAATTAGGCTTTAGTTGCAAGTTTGGAAATTCTAGAATTGGGTATGGATCAAGTTAGGGTTTTATATCATTTGATCATAGTTTAAGTGTATAATTTAACATATCATGGCATGTAAAATCTTACCTAGTAACTAGTTTGCTAATTGTTATTTTAAAATTTGCCCTAATTAAGCTAGTTTGTTAACTAGAGTTTTTGAAAAATTATCAAATGCTTAGATTAAAATATAATTAAGTTTTCATGTCATTATAAATATTATATTGAGTGGTTTAATGCTTTTAGTTTATGAAAATCCAAGCTAAATTGTTGTTTGTGCATTTTTGCTATAAAATTGTTAAAATTTGGGTATATTGTAAACTAGAATTTTGGGGTTAATGAAATTTATTGGGATTAAATTATGGGAATTGTTTTTATGACTTATTTAAGATATTTAGTGAATATTGTGGCCGCTAGATTCGTTTATACATCGAGTTTTGTACTAAAACGGTGATTTGTGCTTGCTAGATTTTCGGAAAAATGACTTTTTAAGTGAAATTGGGGTTTTTGTGAATTTTAAGCTATTTTATATTATAATTGGTGCTTGTAATTGTACAAATGTATGTGTTGGGAGCTTTCTCGATGGTTTGGCGTTTGTACGCCGACGTCGAGGGTTTTTGGGTCGATTTGTGAAAGCAACCATAGGTTTTGACCTATGTGGGATTCGTGCATCGTTTTGGTCATGAGTCGGATTTTAATGCGATATGGTGCGTTATGATATGTAGGTACCCCATGTGGACTTCGAGACGACCAGCAAGCGCGTGGCGACATCGGCACCGGCGAGCGAGGACCAGGTGAGTAGATTTATATCTACGGGGAGAAGTCGGGTGGATGGCGTATAGCACCCCCGCAGTTCATGGTGATGTATACGAATACCTATACACACATATATATATTGTTTATATATTGTTTGAGTATATTGATGATAATATGGATATTTGGTGTTCTTGGATGATTTAGTGCCGCGAAACCCTAGAGTAGTGGTCGCACTACACATGCACACACCAACCCATACGTGCATACTTTCTTCTTTCTTTTGTGCTTATTCGGGAATATATAGTTATGTGTTCACATAGGTATGGGACTGTGTGTTCACATACGGATTTGAGGATGATACTTGGGTTTGAGATGAGTCAATGAGATTTGTATTGAGGTTGTGAATTCGGTGATATAGCAGGGTTCGTATTTGAGATACGACATGACGTTGTAGCGGGTCCTTGACGTAGTGTTTCACACACGTCCATGCATACTTAGGCGGTATCAGTATTGTACTAGATGTAGATCAGTACCCCGATCATGATATTTGATAAAGAGGATACCAGGTGAATAGTATGATGAATGTGATATTGACTCGTACCCAGAATTGGGGATGCCGTACGACGGATTTACGTACGAGCTATATCTTGATGATTGATCCGCACTCTTGACTTGGGATGTCTGATTATAGATATGGTATCGGATATGATATTATTGAGGCGGGATCACCGACTAATATATATACAGGTATGTATATGTATCGACTCAGATGTTAGGTGGTTTCCTTACCTGTAGTCCAGCTTGTTAGCTTAGCCCTTTAGTTTAGTTTAGTTGTTAGATTAGATTCGATTCTTACCTATTTCAAAGCTTACGAATCATGCGTATTTTAAAAGAAAGGTCAAGGGATTCTACGGATATTTCAAAAACGTATCTTTTCTTAAAAACACCGTAGCCCCTATTTTCAAAACCCCATGATTCGTGTTATTTCAAAAGGCACCATTTGTAGGACTTATATTAGATTAGTGCAGATTAGTTATAGTTGCGTCTAGTATTCAGCTCCCGCTCATTTTTACTGTTCGCTCCGCATCGCATACTTATATTATAATTTCTTATTGCATTACTAATATCATGCTGTTAGGACACCAGCACCATTACCGATGACGCGTATGTACCACGTACACTTACTTGCCGGCTCACACACATCTTCATCGGTAATTACCATGTCACGAACACTTTAGAAAGTACTATTTCATTTGACATAGGTTGTTAGCTAATAGTTTAGACATGATATTAGTGTACTTGCCTTATATGCTAGTTAGACATTGTAGTTATTGCCTACTACTTCATGCATGTTATTATTCACTGTTGTGTCGCATTCATGGATTCTCATGCCTATATTCACTGTTTACATGCTATTGATGACTTGGATTCGGATTTCATGAGATTTCTTAGATTTGGAGGAAAACCGCAAAAACATAAATAAACTTTTTCTCTCTTTTAAAATAAAAAGTGCTGTTTTCCCATGATGTATGAGTCTTCCACCATGAGTTTGCTGATGGATTTCGAGACCCGATTCGAGTAGTGGAGGAACCATTTTGGGTACATGGTGGGCCCGGTGCGGTACCCCGGGGCAAGAGGAATGTGTTGTTGACGTTGAGCCCGGCAGGGGAGCACTACCGACCGGTGATATTACCCGACGCGTCGGATATCCGGAGGATACCGTCGTGGTCTTGAGATGGATGGTAGGGGCCGGTCTGGATTGACGGCGCCCTAGATATTGTGATTTGAGATATTGAGGTACAGCGATTGTGATACAGAGATATCGAGATATTTGGACACTTGTTTTGTGTCGATGCTGGGCACTGTTTTATGCTGATTTCATTTATGGTACCTCACTTTTAAAATACAGAAATCTCACTGATTTATGAAAGCAGTTTTCGTAAGTACATGCATTCTGTTCCATGCATTCATACCTCATTCATATGATATATTGCTACCTGAGGCACTGACACGGGCACATGAGATCACACTCGGGTTAGATATTACCCTAGCTATTATTATAGGCTGCATGTTATTCATATATTTGAGGATATATTCTGATCATTGACCTAGGTTGCGTTATTTATACGATTTCTGTGCGTAGATGTTTTTATATTCACGAGTTGGCAACTCACCCCCGTTGTGCCCCAGTTTCTTGGAGGTTTGCCGCACAGGTTTCATTACGGCTTGCTGGCACTCTTTCCATTTCCGGATGACTTGCTAGTAGGTGGGTTTATTTGTATCGCACCCATCATTATATCTTGTATATTATTATTCTGTTGTATCTAGAAGTTCCATCAACTAAACATGTATTTATTTGAGATAGAGACCAGTGATGTTATTCCTTCGACCTTAGAGTCGCGCGTTATATTTCTGTGGTTTTCTTGTGGTTTTGAGTTTCCTTTTGAATTTTGATCATCGCCGTTGGCGTTGTATATTATCTTGCTTGTGTGGTTGTGACCGTCGATTGACGAAGTGCTAGCTCCCGCTTGGGGATGCCTTTTTACTGATTTCGTATACTATTCATGTTGTATCCTGTTTGGGGGCCAGTATTTACAAAGGAGACTCTGCCGAAATTTTCAGGAAATACTTGATGTTTTTAAAACCGCATAACTCGGCTTATGCTATTAAAACTACTTGATTTTAAATTGGTTTTCCTTCACTCTACTACTTTTCTTGGTTTGGATTTCTGGGTTTTCGGTTTACTTAGATTACGTACGCCTCGAGACGTTCGTAGTTTAAGTGCCGGTCATGTTCCGTACTTTCGGGTCGTGACAGGTGGACTACAACGTCTTAGCACATCTGAGGAAGCTGCCCTCACAGCTCAGCATTCTTGACGCCCTTTTGCTATCAAAAGAGGCGAAAGATTCGTTGATTAAGGCGCTCCAAGACCCGGAACAATTCCAAGCATGCCTGGCCGAGGAAAAGATGAAAGATGAATTAGAGGAAGTGCACACGGCTGATGTTACTTTTGGCGATGAAGAACTTCTACTTGGGACGTGCGAACACAATCGCCCTCTCTATGTCTCAGGATACAGCCATGATATAAAGATAGGAAAAATCCTGATCGATAACGGGTCGTCTGTTAACCTACTCAACGTGCGGGTGTTGAAGGAAATCTGCATGAGCGTCCAGCACCTTGCTCGGGACAAGATCACCATCTCCGGGTTCGACTCCCAATCGTCAAAGACTCTTAGATCTGTGATACTGACGCTACGCTTCGGGCTACTCGTCACGGACATTAAGTTCCACGTCATAGACGCCAAGACATGCTACAACGCTTTGCTTGGCCGACCATGGTTACATGAGTACAACATCACCCCTTCTACACAACATTAGTGTATGAAGTATTTTAAGGATGGTTTCGAGTATACCGTGACGGGAGAACTGAACCCGTTCTCTGTGAACGAGGTCCGCAAATACGAAGATGCCAAATACTTCTTACCGGATTTCGAAGACACAGAGAAGCGTCACAAGACGGAGGATAAAACTAACGCTACCATCCCTGTCTTCGGCAGTGATACTGAGGAGGAAGAGGAGATAGTTTATTCGGGTCCGCCCCAACACCACAAGCCGGGACCATCGGCTCCTATATTGATCTTTGGCAGCGACTCGGAAGATGAAGTCCATGCTGTATTCCCTGCTCGACCTTCAATACAAACGTCCGCTGACAAGGAGCAAAGTCTACAAGTCGCCATGGTGCCGCTTAAACACCATAAAGAACTGGATGGACTTAATATTTACAATGTAGAAGAGCTACAAACATTCTACATCCCTCCCAGGCGAGAAAGCGAGAAAGCAATTTTGTTCCACCGCTCTGAAGAAACCAAGGTGGAAAAAGAAATCTGGCATGGCACGGATCCCACGCTCGACAGGCTTCAGCCTATCCGTCTTCCCAGATATTATACAGAGGGTTTGAAGAAGCTGCTGAAGCGCCAGGGGATATCCTTCAAGCAGACCGTTCGGAAAGCCAAGTTCTATGACAAAGTCTGGAACGTTTCCGGGACTCAACGCAAACTGCCTAATGGGAAAATGGAAACAATTGGGCTTGGATACATCAGGTCAAAGAAACGAGAGTTACTACCCGGCTGCTACGTCATGTATGACCTTGATGAAGCGACGGATGCTCAATGGGAGAACGCTAATCCTAAGCCAGTGAAAGTTCCAGATGCAAAGGAGCCCAGTCCGTCGTTCGAGGAACAAATGGACAAACTTATAAAGAAAGCTGGTCAAAAAGTCCGAGACGATCATAACCGCGAAATGGTCATCTACGAGAAAGCTAGAACGCAACGCCTTCTCCAACAGGCCGTGAAAGATGAAAAGGCTGCTCCCTGTCAACCTGTTATAAACTCGGCTCGACGCAAAAGCAGAAATAAATTGAAAGGCCAAAAAGGCGCTCAGCAACAACAAAGCAAGGCTAAGAAGCCACGCCAACGGGAGACAAGCGTTATTGATTTATCCCTCATGAAGAAAATGGGTCGAGCGTACTCGTTTCCATGGGACAAGACGAGGAAGATACTTGACCTCGCTCTAAAACATCAAATGCTTACATTGCCGGAGTCTAAAAAAACCTGAACAAGCGGGCGAAGTCTCACACCCGGACTATTGCTCTTACCATCGAGTAATAGGGCATCCTCTTGAAGATTGCTTCACCTTCAAGAATTGGGTCGAAGATCAGTATCAGCTTGGCAAGTTCGCTCTATCCGACAACTGGAGGGTAGCACCGCCACAGAAGCACGAGCCCAAGGCCACGAAAGGAGAACCGGTTCCACATTGGGATTGGAAGCGAATTCGCACCTGTCACATGATTACAATATTAAAAGAAGAGCCCGAGGACATAGAGGAGCTCCCTTGGTGCTTCGAAAACAGCAGCGACGAGATAATCTCAGAATTCCCACCAGCGCCAAAAGAGCTGGAAGATGGAATCCATACCACTGTAGATAACCTCAAGAAGATTGAGTTGGGGACGGCAAACGATCCACGGCCGACATTCATCAGCGAGTTACTATCTGAAGAAAGGGTAGCTGCGTTAAAGGATGTGCTTCTGCAGCATAGAGATTGCTTCGCATGGAACTATTCCGAAATGCCGGGACTAGATCCAGAAATTGCTATACACAGATTGGCGATATCCCCGGACATCAAACCAGTTAAACAGGCACCAAGAAGAATGCGGCTCGAGCTTGAAATGAGTATCAATGCTGAAGTCAAAAAGCTAATCGACTCTGGCTTCATCCAGGAGGTTCAATATCCAGATTGGATCGCCAACATTGTCCCAGTGATGAAGAAAAATGGGACTGTGCGCATATGCGTGGATTTTCGGGATCTCAATAAAGCCTGCCCAAAGGATGATTTCCCAGTGCCAGTCACCGAACTGATGATAGACAACACGTCTACTTACGAGGTTTTCTCCTTCATGGATGGCTCATCAGGGTATAATCAAATAAAGATGCATCCCGAAGACCAGAAGCACACAGCCTTCAGGACTCCTCTGGATATATTCTGCTACAAGGTGATGCCCTTCGGTTTAAAGAATGCCAGCGCCACTTATCAAAGGACCATGACGAAGATCTTCGATGACCTTATACACGAAATCGTCGAATGCTATATCGACGATCTCGTGGTTAAAAGCAAATCATATGAGGAACATCTCGAACATCTGAAGACCGTATTTCAACGCCTTCGACAATACAATTTGAAGATGAACCCTCTCAAGTGTGCATTCGGAGTTTCCTCGGGCAAATTCCTGGGATTCATCGTCCGACACCGGGGTATCGAAATAGATCCGTCCAAGATCAAGGCGATCATGGAAATGCCTCCGCCCAGGACTCTCAAACAGTTGCGGTCTCTCCAAGGAAAGCTCGCATATATTCGGCGATTTATAGCCAACCTCTCTGGCAAGTGCCGCCCTTACAGTCACCTGATGAAGAAGGGAACCCCGTTCGTCTGGGATCAAAAATGCCAAAGCGCACTAGACGAGATCAAGAAGTACCTGCAAAACCCTCCAGTGTTGGCTGCACCGGTTAAGGGAAAGCCTCTCATTCTTTATACAACCGCCCTCGAAGGTTCTTTAGGCGCCTTATGGGCACAAGTGAACGATCAAGGGAAAGAGAGAGCACTCTACTACTTAAGTCGAGTTCTACTGGGGGCAGAAAGCAACTACTCCCCCATTGAAAAACACTGCCTAGCGTTGATCTTCGCGATAACAAAGCTCAGGCACTATGCGTTGGCGCATGAGGTCCGTCTCATTACGAAGGTGGACCCTCTTAAGTATTTAATGTCAAAAGCCATACTGACAGGTCGACTCGCTAAATGGGCTCTGCTCTTGATGGAGTTCTCGATAACGTATCAAACTCTCAAGGCAGTGAAAGGCCAGGCCATCGCCGATTTCCTCGTTGAGCACCCGATACCGACTGACTCCCCTTTAAACTGCGATCTTCCAGAAGAACATGCGCTTGATGCGGTCGACGGTGATGAGACTCGATGGGAGCTTTATTTCGATGGCGCATCTTCCATGAAGAAGCGCAAAAAAAGCACCCCTATAATCAAATCGGGCGTAGGCCTCATCTTCGTGACTCCACAAGGAGGGATAATGCATTTCGCTTTCTCCTTAACAGAGCCTAGGACAAACAATGAAGCCGAATACGAAGCTCTGATAGCAGGCCTCGAGATCGCCATTGACATGGGAATTGAAAACCTCCTCATATACGGGGATTCTCAACTGGTCGTTAGTCAAGTAAACGGCGACTACCAAACATGCAAACCAGAATTGGTGAAATACGGTAAAAAGGTGCAACAATTGTTGGCCCAAATCCCCTCTTATACTTTAGAGAACATACCGCGTGCGGAAAACAGAAAAGCAGACGCGTTGGCCAAAATTGCCAAAGAACTGGCTGACGAGAACCTCGATGACGTTAGAATCGTGGTATAAAGCCGTCGAGTGCTTGCCCCGGCAGAAATATCTCCGGAACCATCCGAAGAAAAAGGAGTGAACGAGAAGACAACCCTGCAAGTAAAAGATTGGGAAAATACCGAGGATTGGAGAGAAATCTTCATAGATTACTTCAAGTCCCACCGAATGCCTGAAGAAGCGTCCACAAGACATCAGCTCATGAAACGAGCCCTGTCTTTCGCCTTCGTCACGATACTCTGTACAAGAGGTCATTCGATTCTTTGTGGCTGAGATGCTTAGGACCTGATGAAGCGAAAAGGGTCGTCCAGGAAGTTCACGACAGACTCTGCGGTTCTCATCAAGCGGGCCCAAAGATGAAGTTGAAGATAAAACGGATGGGCTACTACTGGCCCACGATGATTCAAGACTGCCTCGAATATGTGAAGCAGTGTCACTCGTGTCAAATTCATGGGGATTTCATCTACCAGCATCCAAATCCATTACATCCAACGGTGGCTAGCTGGCCATTCGAGATGTAGGGGACTGATATAGTCGGCCCCATCGAACCAGCATCGTCTAGAGGGCATCGTTTCATCCTGGCGACGACTGACTACTTCTCTAAATGGGCAGAAGAAGTACCGTTAAGAGAAGTGAAGACAGAGAATATCCTCCATTTCTTCAGGACGCATGTCATATATCGATTTGGAACTCCACGACGGATCATCTCCGATAACGGGCCAGCATATAGAAGCCACAAGATTAGTCGCTTCGTGCAACATCATAACATAGACTGGAGATATTCCTCGATTTATAACCCGCGAGCCAACGGACTAGCTGAGGCCTTCAATAAGACTTTAACAAAAATCATGAAGAAAACGGTGTCCCGAAATAAGAAAGACTGGCACGAGAGACTGCAAGAGGCTCTTTGGGCGTATCGAACTACGTTCAAGACGGCCACGAACACAACGCCGTACGCGTTGGTATTTGGGACGGAAGCAGTACTCCCCCTCGAGATAGAATTACTCTCTTTACGAGTGGCAGTCCACCACGAGCTAACGGACGAAGAAAATGCTCACCTTCGGCTTGAGGAGCTTGACGCCCTTGATGAAACCCGGCTCATAGCACAGCAAAATCTGGAAGCTTATAAAGCAAAGATGACGCGCTCATATGAAAGATTGACCCGACCAAGGACATTCCGCCAAGGCGAACTCGTGCTTGTGGTCAAAAGGCCTATGATCCCCAATCGCGCCAAGCGGGGAAAATTCGAGCCAAACTATGAAGGCCCATACATCATAGATAAGGTCTACCAGGGTGGGGCCTATCTACTCATGGACATGCACGGTGAAAGGCCTTTCAGACCAATAAACGGTCGCTTCCTAAAGAAATACTACGCTTAATGAGCCACAGCCTAGGTCAATGATAGATGACGACGACTATGTCCGCTCGCTATCTTCCTAAGCTCAAGCTTTATAAGCAGTAGCCAGCCTCTCAACGCCGGACCGAAATGTCCTTAAACTAATAGCGGACCGAAATGTCCTTAAACTAATAGCGGACCGAAATGTCCTTAAACTAATAGCAGACCGAAACGTCTTTAAACTACTACCACAGCATCTTTAGGCTGACGAGATATAAAAAAAAACATATAAAAATAAAATAAAATAAAAACGGTATGTCCATAAGCAAAAAGGGGCACGGATGAAAACCCGAAAGGGCTCCATGAGTAAAAACAGCAGGGCTACCGGCGAGTGTTCGTGAAAACCCGAAAGGGCGCGACCTCGTTTTTAAAAAAAAAAAAAAAGAGAAAAAGAAAATAAAAAGAATAATAAAAAAAAAGGTATGTCCATAAACAAAATGGGCACGGATGAAAACCTGAAAGGGCTCCATGAGTAAAAACAGCAGGACTACCGGCGAGTGTTTGTGAAAACCCGAAAGGGCGCAATCTCGTTAAAAGACACTTATAGGGTCCTCTCGACCTTGTAAGGAGAAACCACCCGCGTGAGATCCTTACGACTCACAAGGGAACAACACACTTAGGGATCCCCACGATTCTTAAGGAGAAAATACACTTGCGAGATCCTCACGACTCGTAAGGAGAACTCTCTTATGGGACCCTCACGGCTCATAGGATTTGAAAGTCTTAAGTTACAGAGACCTAAACCTGTGCTTAAGCAACCCCCACAACTTTAGATATTGCCCTACAAGTGGCTCAATACTGGCCCTTGTATATAATCCACGGGCGCGAATAAACATTTCCCTAACCAAGTTTTATCCGTGACTGGGGATATGTTCGTATGGTGAACGACCCTTGTAAATCCTCTCGATTTACAAGGAGAAAACCCTCCTGTGGGATCCTTACGACTTACAAGGAGAAAACCCTCTTGTAGGATCCTTACGACTTACAGAGGAACATACACATAGGAATCCTCACGATTCCTAAGGAGAAGATACACCTACAACATCCTCACGACTTGTAGTGAGAAATACCTTTGTGAGACCCTTACGACTCATAAAGTTAAAAGCCTTAGACGACAGGACCCTAACCCTGGTCGCTAAGCCACCTTTGTTCAACATCGACAGAAGCAAATGATGATTCGCTCCTGGCAATGTCCCAGTTGTAGCGATGCTGATGCCGAAATTAGCGTCTAATTTCAGGCTTACGGCGGAAAGCCAGTAGGCCACACATGCATACGGAATAGCCGAAATGATTGGGCAACTTGCAATAAAAAGCAGCAAGTAAAATGTATGCATGCAAAATAGCCGAAATGATTGGGCAACTCGCAATAAAAAGCAGCGAGTAAAAATAAAATAAATAGCCGAAATGATTGGGCACCGCGAAAAATAGCCGAAATGATTGGGCAATCGCGACCTTCGCGATATAAAAGCTGAAATGATAAAGCATCGTGGAGATAAAACAAAAAAAATGATGATAAAACTTTGGCCCAACAGTTAAGATCACATCGATCCCTGTATACAATCTAAGGGCTTAAACAAAGAGGGAACCATACTTTCCCAACAGGCTCCGCCAGAAGACGAAGCCAAATCTCGACGGTTCATTCCAACTTCGAAGAAACCAGTGTCTTCAGCCAACTCCTCGACTCACGGATACAGACACTCCTTGACAAGAGCCTCCTGATCCGCGTCGACTCGCAGAGCCACCAGTGCCTCCGTGGGAAATCCTCGACTCGTGTCAAACCCCAAGGAAACAAATAATCCTTGGCGCTTGGGAAACAAATAATCCCTAGCAAACTCCTCGACTCACGGATACAAACACTCCTTGATGAGAGCCTCCTGATCCGCGTCGACTCGCAGAGCCACCAGTGTCTCCGTGGGAAATCCTCGACTCGTTTCAAACCCCAAGGAAACAAATAATCCTTGGCGCTTGGGAAACAAATAATCTCTAGCAAACTCCACGACTCACAGATACAAACACTCCTTGACGAGAGCCTCCTGATCCGCGTCGACTCGCAGAGCCACCAGCGTCTCCGTAGGAAATCTTCGACTCGTTTCAAACCCCAAGGAAACAAATAATCCTTGGCGCTTGGGAAACAAATAATCCCTAGCAAATTCCTCGACTCACGGATACAAACACTCCTTGACGAGAGCCTCCTGATTCGCGTCGACTCGCAGAGCCACCAGTGCCTCCGTGGGAAATTCACGACTCGTTTCAAACCCCAAAGGAAACAAATAATCCTTGGCGCTTGGGAAACAAATAATCCCTAGCAAACTCCTCGACTCACGGATACAAACACTCCTTGACGAGATCCTCCTGATTCGCGTTGGCTCGCAGAAAAACTAGTGTCTCCGCGAGAAATTCCCGATTCGTCTCAACTTGCAAATGAAGCCTCAGGCAGCAGGGACTAAAAAACTTGCTTCCTGAACAATGGGACCCTGCAAGTCAATCCAAAATGGTCTCTTGCATACTATTCACGGGTCTCATTCTCCAAAGTCGAATTTCGACGAGGAGGGAAACAACCGCTTGTGGGTCCTCTCGACTCGTAAGAGGGAAAAATTCTCTTATAGGATCCTTACGACTTATAAGAGAAAACCACACTTAGGAATCCTCACGATTCCTAAGGAGAAAACCCACCTACGAGATTGTCTCGATCCGTAGGGAGAAAAGTCTCTATGAGACCCTCACGGCTTATAGAGTTGAAAAGTCTTAGGCAGTAGATCTGAACCTGCGGCCTAAGCTATCGCTATTTCTTAAGAAAGTCAGGATACTCGTTCTGATCATCCGTCAACCATGGTTACTGAAGTGGCATGCTGATAATGAAAGAAAGAAAAGATGGAGAAAATGACACATTACAAAAAAAGGTGTATCTTTTATTCATAAACTTGATTGGATACAGGATACATTATGTCAAAGAATAAAAAAATATATATATATATATATACATTCTTTTATCTACAAGCACAAACGATACAAGGATGGATAGCTACTGAGGAGGAAGTGTCTTTAATAAATTCACAAGCTGTGCTCGCACTTCCTCCTGAGTAATAGCCGCAGCCACCTCCGCCTCCACCTGGGCCCGCTGCTGCATGAAGGATGCAAGCTATTCCTCAACGACCTGCTGAGCTGCTTCACGGCCTCGGGCATCACGCTCGGCGGCATCAAGCTTCCGCTTCAGTACCAGCCCATTAGAAATACGCTCCAGAAGGCCTTCAAAGACGACTTTCACCTCAGCAGCATTCGCCCTAACTTCAGCGCGTAGGCGAGCAGTTGCGCTTGAAGATTCCTGACGTTCCTTCAACCGTAAAGCTGCTTCTTGCTCCAAATGGCGGAAATAAGAAGTGCTTTGCTCGAGCCAAGCTGTCCGTTGGGTGCTTATGGCCAAAACTTCAGGAGAAGGACGCGTCGACTCCAGCCGATGTAGGCAGGCCTCGACCTCCCTGCAGTGGTTAACCCAAGATTCGACGACGCCTTCGTTGTGAAAGTTTACGAGCGCCGCCAACATTGGGTTAACTTCCACAGCGAAATATGCGGCAGAAGGGAGAGCGTCCGCGTTAAGCTCTTCGATATACCCGCTCAGCATACCCAAACTCATCACGGCACCCTTTGAAGATGGACGTTTTAAGAAAGGGCCTGCCGGTGAAAGGACGCGAGACTCAAGAGGGACCGGAGCCGGAACGATAGCTGCAAAACAAAACATGGTTAGACGATGGTTCAAGAGATGTTGAAGGGTCATTAAAAAAGGGGGGAGATTTACTATACCAGCTGCAACGGACGGTAAGGCCGGAAGGGCCGGTGGCGTGGCAGGCCTTGCACCCCCTCCTTCGATTTGTGGCACTACAATAAAGAAGAGGAAAAGTTAGAAATAATCCTATAAAAAAAGGGGGAAAAGAAAGACATCGAAATGAAAATATACTCACCGGCACCACTAGAAGGAGAAGCGAATTCGGATGGGAAGGAGAAGTGTGGGAGCAACACTTGGTATAGATGATCAAAGAGCACTCCTGAAAGGACACAGTGGTATAACGTTAGTACGTAAGCTACACGTTTAAAAGATCAACTCATGAGTCGTAAATCCATACCTTCCAACACCCGCGATGGCACAAGGGAAGGCTGGGAGATGACCACCGCCAAAGCAGTAGTTGGCGGTGCTCCTTCGAGCAATGGAGCATCGGCACTGGCCGCGCCTGCGTTAAAAACAAAGACAGACTTGTTAGAAAAGATCGTAAGATATATATATAAAAAAGGGGGAATGATGGTAACTCGAAGTTTACCCGACGAGCTGCCAGCCGAAACTGAGGCAATTCCCTCCTCCATCGACATGAGGCCACCACCCGTAACCTCATCACCCGACTCGATAGGGACCGTCATCGTGCTCGCGCGACCAGGAGACGGCAGAAGATCATAGATGGGGAGGGCAATGATTGGAGCGTTGCTGGACTCTTGGAAGGAAGCGGCTGATTCTTCCCCAAGAGTCGTACCCATCTCACTCGCTACTTCCTCGGGCTCCGCTGTCTCCATCGGCTCATCTACCGTCACCACGAGGTCGCCAGCCTCAAGTGCCTCGTCCGCCATCACCCCGGACTCAGTTGTAATGATCGTTTCATCTGCCGCCACTTCAGGCTCGGCATCAATGACCTTCTCGGCTATAGGCCCCTCAACCTCCGCATCAGGCTCCATGGCCTCAACGATGTTGCCCACTGTCGGCTCGAGTTCGGCAGGCACCGCCTCCTCTGTTCCCCTGGGTTCAGCAGTCTCCGCCTCACCCTCGATCGGACTTGGCCCTGCAAAATAATAGATATAAGAACCGTCGGCATTATAACTCTCACAATAAAAATTCTGAAAGAAATGTTACCTGAAGTGGACTTATCATTTGCGCTTCGAACGGCGCGCGCCACTTGTCGGCGAGCAGTGGATAGGGTGACAGGGGCCTCTCCGGAAGGAGTATCTGCCCGAGGGACAGTGCTTGGGCCCGCTCCCATAGCCAAAGCAGTCCGGCGCGCCTTCGCCTCGCGCCTCAGCCGCTTTCTCTCCTCTTAGGCCGTTGAGACGGACCTCACCAGAGCCTCTCTCATTGAGGCGTCTTCGTCCGTGAGTAGGGATGCCTCCAGGTGTTTCAAGGCATCCCTCGTCATTTTGTCAAGTCGAGGCTCTTGCAGCATCCCCGACGAGACTGGGACTTCAGTAACAGGCTTGGGGAGGATCCCCGCATCAACTGATATAGCTCCTACAAAGAAACAAAATAAGAAGGTTAGGTTGACCATCAGAAGAGATAACAATTTTTTTCTTATAAAAGAAAAGGGGGTGGGACGCACCAACGCCTGCTAGAGCACGTTTCTCCTCCTCCTCTTAGAAAGTTTTCAAAGAGGCAGCAATAGCTTCTTCAGTAGAGACACCTGTTGAAAATGGGAAAAGTATTAGTCAAGAATAATGATAAAAAAATGCGATGAAATGATAAGGAAAGCGGCTAATGATCACCTGACTCCGCGAGTTTGCTTAACATCGCTTCGAGCCTTGCTGATCGCTCAGAAGCTGCAATAGCGGCCGCCAAATTGGTGTCTGCAGGGTCTACCAAGAAGCCCTTATTGCTGCCATATTCACTTATTCCTTTGGTAAGAGGGGCCTCAGGCTCTAAATTGAGGATCGCGTCGAGAGAAAGGATCGACTTCTTCTTCTTTTGCCCGCCAGCTCTAGATGCACCTGGAATTGATTTGCGCTTGGCAGTCACCTTGGGGCGGCGGGTCCCGATATCCGCTCCTGCGCCGGACTCTGGCGATATTACATTAACCGTCTTCGTGGGAATACGGGGCGCCTGTGGTGCATTCACCATAGCAGACAGCGGCAATCCACGTGGGGGGCTCAACACGCGTGGTCGATCGACTCCGGCATCTTTTAACGGAGGAATGACTGGGATCCTCGGTTGCAAGGGGGCCTTGCGATCACCGCCAGGAGGCGCACCCCTACGGTCAACCAGTATACGCTTCTCCGTTAAGATAATTGGGCCCATCGCATGTGCATACCAAGCCACGTACGTGTTAAGCATCTTAGGGACACAGCTGGGTTCACCAATGAAGAAATAGGAACCCGTGTTAAGCCGTGTGAAATGGTGCATTGCATTCTTCATCCCCTCTCGGCTGACCACGGGTTTTTCCAAGAAAGCTTCCATCGGGATCCCTTGGTTGTAGCTCGATTGCTGAGCAAAACGGTGCGGGTTGTACCTTATAAAAAGTGCTGTCTCATTCTGCCTAAACACTAGATAGCCCGGCCGAATGGAGTAGAGGAGGAGGATTTCCCGAGCCTTCAATACGGAAGCCCCGTCCTTGAAATCATCACGCAGTGGCACTGCTGACTTAGTAGTCTCTGAGCCTATGGTTATAACCTTATCCATAAAGGAAATCTTCGCTCCGACCAGATGTGGACGAAGGAGCAGCCCCCTAGACTCCCGTAGGGGTGCAACCACAATTGAAGCGCCGACCAACCGCATGACTCTCGGGAGTCCGCACTTCTCAAAGAACGGAGGAATCTTATGGACACCGAACACCCCTTGCACGTGCATTTCCATCCAGGAGGTGAAATAGTGCGTCGGGAAGTTAGCGGGCTGCACCCCAGGCTCACTAGCGTCCGCCGCTACGCCAAGTCCTTTATAAAGGTAGGCCAGCCCGGCGATTCTTACCGATAACTGCAAACAAGCCACCATCCGATGCGCTGGGTAAAAGACGGAGGGCCGCATGTGACGCGGGTGTATGGGGAGCACAAAGCTGCACAGCCATAAGCCCAAGAACCCAATAAAAAAGGTCTCCTCATCCATGCCCGGGACGGCGATTTCTGAGAAAGGGACGATGGCAGCGCCGGGGAGATAAAAATCCCTTTGATCATCCTCCGATACGGTTCGACGATCTAAGCCGAAACCGAAAGGGTCATCGAGCTGGGCGAACTTCTCACTCCGCTTTGATAGGAACTCCGGGCGAATGAAGCGGGCAATAAAATCTGCGAAACTGACGCCCCGGTCGCCCGATTCCAGATGGAGTCCTTCATAGATCTCCAACATCTTCACTAGGCCCGGATACTGATGCTGAACGGCGTTTTCCGGAGTCAGGTCAAACACCAGCGGCTTGGTGACAAAAACGTATTTATCAGGAGGTAGCAACTCCTCGTAATGCTCCCCCCTCATCGGTAAACCCGAGAGCTCGGCAAACTCCTCCAAAGAAATTGAGACCTCCCTATCCGCCATCAAGAAAGTGTGGGTGGGGATATTCCATTGTTCGATGAAGGCCTTGATCCACCATGTTGGAGGAGAGGGATACTCGAAGAGCGAGACGTAGATGGCCGAATACAATCCAATCTTCATTAGATGAGTCCTTTTCGCCGATAAGATGTATCGGGCCCACTGCAAGTATCCGGCGGGCGGTCGCGGCACCAATCCAATATTATAGGCCTGTCCCCAAGGGCGTGCTTCACCCTGACAGATTCGCCTTCCTAAAATATCTATTGCCGGCGGCGGCTGTACGGGAATAGCACCAATTGCGGGTTGGAGGAGGTCATTCGAATTCCAATTTTTAACCTCCACGACATACTTCGCCGGGGGTTCGTCCGCATAGGGGATTGGAGTTATGGGTTCAGATGGCGTGGCAAAACTGAAACTGCGGCGACCCTGGATGATTTGGCTGTACCACCTTCCCCACAGGTGGTGTTTTTTGCACTCGGGGTCATGATCTTTAATAAGAGCGAACGCCACCTGGTCCACTGGCGAATGAGGGAACCCTCCTTCCGAGCGAACAAAGGGGAAAGACAAGTCGTCAGACATGTTTCCTGTAGAAAGACAAAAATAACCGTTAGTGTTCTAACGCTTGGCATTTTAAAATCTTACTCCACACTGTGATGCAGTGGGTAGGGGACCAAAGGGGGACCCATAAAATCTGGATGACGGTGCATCATCATTAGATGAGACTGTCAATTCATGAAAAGATCCCCAAGAGAATATCCTCATTGATGGGAAACCCCTGGAGACAAGGAGAAAATCTCCTCTTTTAGAGCAAAGCTTTGTCACAGAGTGACATTTGTCAAACTCTGGTCTCAGGGGAACAAGATTCTTCAAAAGAGCATAGCTCTTCGGTAATAATGGAAAGATCCATCAAATTTTTTTTTAACACACTTAAAAGAATTAAAATTTTGGAATCTTGAAAAATCCATGAAAACTTATGAAAAATTCTTCATTTTTCAGATCTAAAAAGATCTACATTTGATCCAAGAGCAAGGCTCCGTTCATGGGTTAAAACCCATGGACGAGATCTCTGTAGATCTGTAAGTTTTTTGAGAGCAAGGCTCTGTTGATGAAACCCTAAAAGGGTTTTCTTTAGATCAAAGATCTATAAGAGCAATACTCTGTTAATTAAATTTAATTTAATTTAAATTACCTAGAGTGATTCTAAGTTCTGAACTTTGAAGTTCTTAAGCAAGAGCAGGGCTCTGAGAATCAAAATTCTTGAAAGTTGTAAGAATTTTCTAAGGACCAAGGGTCCTATTTATAGGCGCCTGCGCCTCTTCAACTTATCAGTTAATCCAAAGGTTGGGATCTTGCCACCGCTGCGCTCACATGCGCGCCACGTGAGCGCAACGGTGGGGGGGAATTTGTTTCCCCAATCAGAGCAAGGCTCTGTTTGAATTTCAAAAAAATCAAATTTTGAAGCAACGCTTCAAATCCCGTGCGCTGCGCGCAACGCGCCACGTGTTAGAAGTTGATACGACAGTGCAACGCCCAAGGCGGTGCGTCCAATCAGAGCAGGGCTCTTTTAAAAACTAAAAGTAAAAGAAACAACGTTCAGTTGCGCAAGCGCTGCGCTGCATGACACGTGTCTGCGCAGTTGCACAAGCACAACTGCGCAAACACGTGACACGTGTCTGCGTAGCTGCGCAAGCGCTGCACCGCGCGACACGTGTCTGCGCAGCTGCGCAAGCGCTGCACCGCGCGACACGTGTCTGCGCAGCTGCGCAAGCACAGCTGCGCAAGCGATGCGCTGCGCGACACGTGTCACGCGCTAAGGGAATTGCGCAAAACAGAATAAATCTTTTCTGTTCTTGTTAAAACAAGAAGATTTTCTTCTGTAAAACAGAGGCCTTTGGATCAAAGATCCAACTGTGGGGAAAACTCCCCAAATCACTCAGAGAAAAATCTTTTTAACAAATTTAACTAATTTATGGGCACAATAAAAGGGACCCCAGACCTCAATTCAAAGGCGTGAACATTTTCTGAGAAAAAAAAAGAGAACTCTGAGGAATTCCTCAAGAACAAAAGAAGGTAAAAACCTTCAGAAAAAGAGAAAATTCTTTTAAAAACAGATCATTGATCTAAGAACAAGATCAACGATCTTCAATAAGAAGGAAAACTAACTAATAATAGTGCTTTGCACTTGTTTATGAACCATTGGTTCCTTGAAAAACAAGAAAAACTTGTTTTTCTTTGATTTAAAATCGATTAAAAGATAAAACAGTGCTCTGCACTTGCAAGAACAACGCTGTTGCGCTCCTGTGTTGGCGCAACTCACCAGAGCGCGCCACGTGTCAGCAGCTTAACAGCGCAGCGCACCGCATTGCGCTGTTGCGCTTGCGCTCACTAGAGCATGACACGTGTCATCACCATATGAGCTTGCGCTCATTACTTAGCGCAAAGCGCCAGACAAATGCACTGTATTGCTTACAAAAGGGCCAAGCCCAATTAAAGAAGGCCTAACGGGCCTAATAAAATGCAATGCATTACTTTAAAAAAAAAGGGCAGAGCCCAAACCAAAACAGATGCTCTGCATCATAAAGAAAGGGACAGAGCCCAAATCAAAAAAGCCTAGCAGGCCAGAATAAAATGCAGTGCATTATTAAATATGGGCAAAGCCCTAGCACAGGCCTAATAGGCCAAAGATCAAGAAAAATGTTGAATATTCTCAATGGGACTTAGCTCGATCATGGCCGTAAGTCCCCAAACTAAATTGACTGAGCAAAATTGCTTTCTTAAATCAATTTACGACTGGTTCAAGGGTACATCTCTGAACTCCTCTGACATCTGCCGTTGTAATCCTTCAACGACGTCAGAGAGGTGATGGGTCCCGACAACCACATATCAATATTGGACCGAGACGTCCTTAAACTAATATTGGACCGAGACGTCCTTAAACTAATATCGGACCGAGACGTCCCTAAACTAATATCGGACCGAGACGTCCCTAAACTAATATCGGACCACTGTGTCCCTAAACTGGAACAATAGAGCCTCCAAATGCTCTTTTGCCGGATCTAAACGATCCCGTTTAAGTTGATCTTAGCCCCAAACACGGCTAACGTATCCTTAAACATTCAAATGGATTATAAAACTCCAAATCAACCTGGGTTCCAGGGTACATCTCTGAACTTCTCTGACATCTGCCGTTGTAATCCTTCAACGACATTAGAGAGGTGACGAGTCCCAATGGCCAGATATTAAATCGATCATCACGTTAAGTTGATCTCAGTCTAAAACAGGACTAACGTATCCTTAACGAACGTTTAAGTTGATCTTAGTCGTAACGCGACTAATGCATCCTTAAACTAAAAACACCAAACCCAAATCTAAGTAAATACGGATTTGGACTAATCCATGTCCTACGGGCGACGGCATTACTCAGTCTCCGTATACAATCCACGGGCAACCACAAACAAAACAAACACACACGACACGAAGTGAAATTCTGGAGAAGGAGAAAGTTGTTACCGCGATGCGGTAGCGTAATTAACTGCAGGGGCTTGCGCCTGCAGGGACGAGCGTCCGCACAATCAAAAACCCCTCAAGCGAGGGGGAATCTGATGAAGTCTGCTACATCGGCCGCATCTGTCTAAACCTCCGATACACGGTGCCATAAATCAACTCGGCATATTCGGAGAAGTGGACGGATAAAACCAAATAGCATCTGCCCCGAATCTCAGCATCAGGACATCGCGGTCCTTCCCGCCGCCTTTCGGAGGGGAACAACTACGTTCACGGTTTTGCCAAAACTATTCGTAGCCCTCCGTCATTTCATTTGGGTATTCATTAGTATTCAAGCTATGTATATTTGGCCCTTAGTCAAAACATAGTGTTTGGTAGCTGCTGGGGTATTCATTTGTTGCATAGATAGATGCGTTGGTTTGGAACAGTCGTATTACTTTTCTTGGCCCTTAGTCAAGAGTATGTATGGGTGGGTTCAAATTAACCTGGATAATGATGGGTAGAACTTGACATGTGACTTATGACATATTTGGCCCTTAGTCAAAGTCATAAGAGCATGGGGCAAAAATCTATATCGAGAATTTCTAAAGAAACTGAAATTTGCAGAGAGAGCATACCATTTTGGAGTTTGATGAATGTTGGTAGGATTCCTTCAACATTATCATACGATGATATTTTGGATCCCGATCCTACTGTGAGTACAAGCTACTTATCAGGAGATTCGTCACTTAACGATCAATACTATAAACCAAGTAGGTGCCTAGAAAGGTGTCGGCGGGGTTACGCCCCCAGAGAAAAGAGGTTATTTAATTAAGGAACTTCGCGAAAGCGTTGGAAAACCTCCATCGAAGTATCGACACTGACCTGGCTGAACGGTTAAGCAAGAATTGTACGGTGAGAATGGTCCTGGCTAATTCTTCTTTTATGGTTTGAGGAGGGATTCGAGAAACAGTGGGAGCCATCCTGTTTAGATAAATTAAAAACCACTCTAAACTTGCAAGAGCATTATGCTAATAGTATTTTCTTCTCTCTCTTAAATTGCAGCGACCTTGTGACCACACATAGGTTACATCTAGATAACAAATTAACCAAATCTTACTTATATGACTGGCAGAAGTCTGTCCAGATGTCCATTGCCTATGACAAGCTGGACCACCCTATTATTACTCAAGATCCCGCCGTCCCAGGTCCAGTTTCCACTGTCGCGGATATGGATATCCGTCAGACAAGGGAAAAAGATAAAGCAAAAGCCAAGTGCCTCGTGTTAGCTTCAGTTGATGGTGTATACCAGAAGCAGCACGAGAAGATGGACTTAGTTTCCATCTTTCTCCATAACAAAGATTTATATGGAGAGCAATCTCATATCACAAGATATGAGACCTCGAACAAATTAATTCAAGCGAGGTTGGCTGACGGGTCATCTGTAGGGGACAACGTCCTTACAATGACTAGCTATATTGATAAGCTCCAGGACCTGCAGACCACGTTGGGAAACGGGTCAGATACTGACTTGATTCTACAGTCTCTACCTTCTATCATGAAGGAAACCAGGGAAGTAGAAGGAAAGAGAAGGGAAAAAGTTTCGGGACTGGATATAGTAAAAGAGGGACGTTCCTATTGTTATAGGATTGGGCATAGGCAGAAAGATTGCAGGGCTTTTGAAGCCAGTAGCCAGGATACGAAGCATGTTGTGGCTTCAGCCTTAAGTGTATTTGTAATTGAAGACTGTATGTCAATAAACTCTACTTCCTGGGTACTAGATACCGGAGCAGGATCTCATATATGTAATTCATTACATGCTTTGAGAAACAGTAGAGTTATAAAGGTAGGTGATTGGTCTCTCAGAGTTGCAAACGGAATGACAGTGAACGCTGAATCCGTGGAAGAATATCGCCTAGGTTTGACAAGTGGGCATATATTGATTTTACATAACTGTTTATATGTACCTAGTATGACTTGTAATATCATATCAGTGTCCTCACTTTCGAGAGTGGGATACGATTTTACATTCGTAAGCGATGTAGTTAACATCCACCTAAATCATGTTCTGATTGGGTCCGGTACATTAGAAAACGGTATATACGTATTAAGTCAAGCTCATGTTTTCAATGTCCAGAACACTCTTAAAAGAAAGTCTCCAGAGATAAATCAGGCTTTCTTATGGCATTGTAGACTAGGTCACATCAATGAGAGAAGGTTGACTAAGTTACATAAAGAAGGATATTTGAATCCGTTCGAATATCAATCTTATGTTACTTGTGAATCTTGTCTCAAAGGAAAGATGACAAAGACTCCGTTCACTGGACACGGAGTAAGAGCAAGCGAGCTCTTAGGACTCGTACACAGTGACGTGTGCGGTCCAATGTCTACACATGCGCGAGGTGGTTATTCCTACTTCATTACTTTTACGGATGATTTCTCTAGGTATGGATATGTCTTCTTAATGAAGCATAAATCCGAGGCTTTTGAGAAATTCCAAGAATACAAGAATGAAGTGGAAAAACAAACAGGCAAAAGTATAAAGACACTGAGATCTGATCGAGGTGGTGAATACTTAAGTGCCGAGTTCCCGGGTTACTTAAAAGAGAATGGAATTCTCTCTCAGCTTACTCCTCCACACACACCACAACATAACGGTGTATCGGAAAGGAGGAATCGAACCCTATTGGATATGGTTCGTTCCATGATGAGTAACGCTGAGTTACCACGATCATTCTGGGGATATGCACTAGAATCAGCTGCATATCTTTTGAACCAGGTTCCCACCAAGACTGTGCTTACCACACCATATCAGATGTGGAGTGGGAAGAAACCCTATCTTCAGTATCTAAAGATTTGGGGATGTCCGGCTTATGTTAAAAAGCAGCATGCGGACAAACTCGAGGCACGATCAGTACTATGTAAGTTTGTGGGATATCCAAAGAACTCCAGGGGATATCTATTCTATTACGCAGAGGAACAAAAGGTTTTTGTTTCTCGTAATACCCATTTTCTAGAATATCAGTTTTTAGAAAAGGAAACTAATGGGAGCGAAATAGAACTGGAAGAAATTCCAGAAACACAAACTACTACTGAAAGTTTGGTAGAACCAGAAATTCAAGAAGAACAGGACATCCCAACGCCACTCCACAGGAGTAGTAGGCCGTCTCATCCGCCTGAGAGATACTACGGTTTTCTCATAGATGGGGATAGAAAGGATTGTGTCATTGATGAAGATGACCCTACTAGCTTCCAGAAAGCCATTCAGAGCGGTGACTCAGTAAAATGGCTGGATGCAATGCGGACCGAAATGGAGTCCATGTACACTAACAAAGTATGGACTTTGGACGTTGCTCCAGATGGGGTAAAACCCGTAGGATGCAAATGGATCTTCAAAAAGAAGATTGGTGTAGATAGACAGGTTGATACCTATAAGGCTAGACTTGTTGCAAAGGGTTTCCGTCAAAGGCCTGGTTTGGACTATGATGAAACCTTTTCTCCAGTGGCTATGCTTAAATCTATTCGGGTCCTTCTTGCTATTGCTGCCTTCCACGATTATGAAATCTGGCAGATGGACGTAAAGACGGCCTTTCTAAATGGTAATTTGGAAGAGAGCGTCTATATGGATCAGCCAGAGGGATTCATTCAGAGTGGGAGCAGCGGTAAAGTATGCAAGCTGCTTAAGTCCATTTATGGACTAAAGTAGGCATCGCGGAGTTGGAACATCTGTTTTGATGACGCTGTTAAAGAATTTGACTTTATCAAAAATCCGGATGAACCATGCATATACAGTAAGATTGTAGGGAGAGCTGTAGTATTCCTCGTCTTGTACGTAGATGACATTCTCCTAGTAGGAAATGATATTCCTATGTTACAGTTAGTCAAAAGATTCTTGTCACATAAATTCTCCATGAAAGACCTGGGTGATGCCACCTACATTCTGGGGATCCGGATCCATCGTGATAGATCAAAGAGGATGTTGGGACTTTCGCAGTCTAGGTACATAGACACCATAGTGAAGAGATTCAGTATGGATGATTCTAAGCGCGGTAATCTACCGGCTTGTCACGGAATCACCCTCTCCAAAGAGATGTCTCCCAAGACTGATTTGGAAAGGGATCGCATGTCGATTATACCCTACGTTCTGTGGTAGGCTCTATAATGTATGCGATGTTATGTACCAGACCAGATGTAGCATATGCATTGAGCGTTGTAAGCAGGTATCAGGCAAACCCAGGGGAGAATCACTGGAGAGCAGTAAAGAACATTCTCAAGTACCTGAGGAGGACTAAGGAGATGTTCTTGGTATATGGCGGAAAAGACCTCCAGATGGAGGCCTTTGCCGACTCCGACTTCCAGAGTGACAAAGATGACTCCAAGTCCATGTCGGGTTATGTCTTTACCCTCAATGGAGGGGCGGTCTGTTGGAAGAGTTCTAAGCAGGAGACCGTTGCTGACTCAATAATGGAAGCGGAGTACATAGCTGCTTGCGATGCCGCAAAAGAAGCAGTCTGGATGAAGAAGTTCCTCACAGAACTTCAGGTGGTTCCTACCAGTGTTGATCCAATACCTTTGTATTGTGACAACAACGGCGCTATAGCTTTAGTAAAGGAACCCAGGTCCCATCAGAAGTCCAGACACATCTTAAGGCGGTATCACCTGATCAGGGAGATCGTAGATCGCCGGGAGATCGAGGTGAAGAGAGTAGAGACGGAGAATAACATTGCTGATCCATTCACAAAGGCCCTTCCTCAGACGCGGTTCGAGAGGCTATTCGAGATGATAGGTCTACGATATGCCAGCTCATGGCCCTAGTGCAAGTGGGAGATTGTTAGTGTATATGCCCTAGGGGCCATTGTTGTATCATACTAGGTTGTATATTACTTAATGGAAGCTTGAGATATTCACAGTTGTATATAACAGTCTTGCTAAACATGGTAGTATGCTACTTGGTTTGAGTCTACTTTAATATGTGCATATGTTTCTTGTAACGTATCATTTATACATATTAGTAGAGCCCATAGGATCTTTGCTTGATTACCAGTGTCGTGATGGCAGTCACACTAGTGGGGGCTGGGTAGTTTGTAAGCAACATCCTATACAGGTCCCTGGTCGTTGGATTATCGAGATAGGGCATCGATATTCCGGAGTAGACTAAGTGCATACGCTTCTCATCCCAGTTGGGGAGATGGTCTGTCCTACAGCCATCAGTGCGTCGTACTAGAGACAGTATACATGTGCTGGTTAGGTTACGGGTACGCCGGACAGGACTCGCCAAGGAACTGATTGGTTGGTATTATACCCATCGTCAGTTAACAGTTCCCAGGAGACATGAGTACAGCATAGTCCGCAGACTTGACACTGCTACTTCGCCTCGAGTGTTTCCCACTGTTCTTAGATTGCTACCCTACCACGGCTCAAAAGAGTCGTGCAAACAGGTAGCAGTTGGGTGAAGTCCCGAGCACTTGGAGGCAGTGGCGGTTAGATAGGATTCATCTCTCCCAGTATTGGGAGTTGATATCGCGCTGTGTCAGAGAGCCATTACGCAAAGTCCCTGGCCAGGGCAAGCGAGATATACTGGTAGGTTCCAGTAGCTTCTCAGGGTGTAATGGGTTTCGCTCCGACATAACTTATACAGCTGTTAGGGGACTGACGCTTGCCGCCCCCTAGGCTTCATATGCGATAGTCTTAGACGAACAGACCGGATTGTACGGAGATTGTTACATCAGGCTCAGTAGGGGTTCAGATGGTTTTCCTCATCGGCCTTCTTATCGACATCTACCTGGGGACCGTTACGTACAGCTAGTGCCGCTTGCGGTCTGTGGTTAAACACACTGCCGGCGTAGTGTCGAGTCTTTAGAGTCCCACACAGAGAGTTTCCCTGCTCCAGGCGAAACGATATAGAGGTCATATGGTTTTACGATAAGGGTTCGGATGCGTACGTGTGTTTACGCACGTACGACTTTTCGGACAGTTTTTACTAGTCGGCTTTGGTTTAAGCCAGATTCTAGTATCGGGTTACTGGATTTATACAGTCTAAAGTTTTTTCGTGTTTTCACGGATTGGAGGGGCGTTCTCGTAATTTGTCGGGAAGCTTCTAGAAGAGTGGTGACTAATGGGTTAAGGTGGCATTGTATTAAATGAGATTAGTGACTCATTTGTGTGATTCATCCAAGTCATTAATGCATCATAAATGCTTAATGACTCATGGAGATGAATCACTCATAGATATTTGTGAAGCATGGTTGTTAATTCTATTATTTGATTTTTGGATAAATAATAATGCTTCATATATATCATGATAATATCATTATCTCATTTCATTATTATTCTCACCTTCTCTCTCCTCATGCTCACTCTCTCTTCAAACCCTAACCCTAACCTCTCATGAGTTGAGATCAAGGGTTAGCTAGACTAATACATCCATAACCTCACTCTATATCCCCAAGGTAGCTTAGATTAGCACTTTAAGCAACCTAGTTATCTCAAGTTTGAGATTAAGCTTGGCGTAGGAGCTTTCGAGTGGATCGTCTTTGATTCGAGGAGGTCGTTGAGGTGCCGATATTCCAAGGAGCCTACGAGGAGTGGAGGACCGCTATGAAGACCCGAAGGACAAGTAACGTGAGGTATAACTTCGTATCCGAGTAGTTAAACCTCTAGAAGTTAGTTAGCAATGGTTTAGAAACGATTCATGCGCTCAAGTCCGTGTTACGAAGCTTTGATAATCGTTTTTCATATATTCCGCCTCCCCGCAAGTTCGTGGGATGCGTGACATGGACTTATACTTTCGATGAATCACATTCACTAGATAGCTTCTAGGAAATCGACTAATCGATCGTTGATCTCTAGATCGTGCGAAAAGAATCAAGAACGCATCTCGCATCGATATAGATCATCGATCATTCAATTTTCAAGAATTTACAATTGTTATAGGACTTAAGAAAACGTTTAAAGATTCGTCAACATCATCATTCTACAATCGTTTCGATTCCTCCACGAGCGGAGTTTTATTCAAGCATCATCACAAAGAATACATTCAAGAATTGAAGATGAATCATAATGCTCGAATTAAAATATAAGCAAGTTAAAAGAATCTTCACCTTTATTTATTCCACAAATTGTTACACATTGCTCAAGACTACAAGAATTTGAGAAGGAACAAGATTGTCGAATCTAGCATTGCATCGGCTCCTTGAGTCGTGGATCGGCTTGGATCTCGTGCTCCGTTGAAGTCCGGCTTCGCTTCTAAAGGATCGTTGAAGACTTGCTTTGCTAGAACTCAAAGGATCTTGAATTTGGTTTCTTGATTGGATTAGGGTTAGGGTTTGGAGGTGGCAAGTTTTGTCACTAAACTTGTGGGAGGATGAAGAACTAAAGAGTGATTAGCTTTCAACAACTATCGAACAACCTTTTCAAGAGAGGCCTAGGGTCCTTTTTATAGGTTTCCAAAACCCTAGATCTAGGATTTTGAATTTGAATTTCCTTCCAAAAGTTTGTTATAGGGAGAGGCTTCTAGAAATAGTTAGTTAGGAGCTTAGCTTCTACCTTAAGCTAGAAGGTTAGGGGAAGGTTCTAGGTTCTTAATGTAGTTAAGGTGAAGCTTGTTGTGGAAGCTTGGGGTGTTTAGTTTAGAACCCTAGGGTTTGCTGAACTGGCAGAAGTTTCGAGGTCCATCTGGAAAATGTAGTGTCTTTATGAGGTGTAGGACCATAGAGAAGGGGGCTGAGCTGTAGAAATGCTGCTGACGTGGCATAGACGCCGCGGAACCGCGGCGCAAGGCGGCTCCGGCCGCGGTTCCGCGGCCAAGTGGCAGGCTTAGGCTTTCAGTCTTTACATGTTGACTTCTTATGACTTAAAGTGTACTTTCTGATATGTTTAATCTCTGAATGCCTTTTAGATCATTGCCAAATTCCAAATTCTTGAGTTGGCGTCTTTTTAACAGTCTTTGTTTTGTAAATTTGATCATTCTTCTGGAATTTCCTGCACAGACTTCGAAACACAAGTTGCGCAATATAGGAATGATGCCATGCTATACAATCAATTTCCCTTATAGTGCCGGTTTTAAAGTCTAACACATGCAATCTGATATTTTATGACTGTTTTGCTAATATGTGCTATATGAATGCCGAACACTTCTAGATGAGTGCAAATGATAGGGAAATTGCCGTGTTAAAGATGCAGTATTTTCGACTGATCATCTTGTCTTGGGAAAAAGAATACGCTCGACTCATCTTCTTTATAAGAGACGAATCCTGGTTGCTCGATTCTCGATCGCGTGGCTTCTTGGTCCCGCTTTGTCGCTGTCGAATGCTTTTTTCGTTCTTGGGTTTATTTCTGCCTCTGTGTCGGGCCTTTTGCATGACGGGCTGGCGACGGAGGGCATCGTCACTTTCTGCAGCCTGCTGAAGGAGGCGTTGCGTTCTGGCTTTCTCGTAGATGGCCATTTCGCGATTATGGTCGTCTCGAACCTTTTGACCCGCTGCCCTTATAAGGTTGTCCATTTCTTCTTCGAATGACGGGCTTGGCATTTTCACGACGGGAGCTCGTTTTGGTTCAGGGTTAGCATCTCCTTCTTCGTCGAAGTCATGTATGACGTAGCAGTCACGGAATCGCTCCCGCTTCTTGGATTGAACATATCCAAGCCCGATCGTTTCCATTCTCCCGTTGGGCAACTTTCGTTGTGTTTCGAGGACGCTCCAGATCCTGTTGTATAACTGAGCTTGTCGAGCAGTCTGCTTAAGGGGTACTCCTTGGTGCCTCAACAGTCTTTTTAATCCGTCTGTATAATATCTGGGCAAACGGATGGGCTGGAGCCTGTCAATTGTGGAATCAGCACCATGCTAAATTTCTTTCTCCACCTTGGTTTCCCCAGATCGGTAGAATAGGATCACCTTTTCACCTCTTTGCCTGGGAGGGACATAGAATCTCTGCAGTTCCTGCATAGGCATTAAGTGCGTTGAGTTCTTGGTAATGCTCCCGCGGAACCATGGCGAATTGCAAACTCTGATCATCATCAGCGAAGGCTTGAATTGATGGCCGAACAGAAAATACGGCATTGACTTCATCTTCCGAGTCGCTACCGAAGATCAACATAGGGGTGGACGGTCCCTGTTTGTGTATTGGGCGGCCCTGAATAAACTATTTCTTCTCCCCCCTCGGTATCACTCCCGAAGACCGGAATAGTGGTGATAGCTTTGTTCTTGTCCTCCGGTTTGCGACATCTTTCCATGTCTTCAAAATCAGGCAGGAAGTATTTGGCATCCTCATATTTGCGGAATTCGTTCATAGAGAATGGGTTTAGTTCCCCTGTCATAGTGTACTCGAGACCATCCCTGAAATACTTCATACACTAATGTTGTGTAGAAGGGATAATGTTGTACTCGTGTAACCAAGGCCGGCCGAGCAAAGCGTTATAGCATGTCTTGGTGTCAATGACGTGGAACTTGATATCAGTGACGAGCAGCCCAAAGCGTAATATCAGTATCACAGACCCAAGCGTCCATGATGACTGAGAGTCGAACCCGGAGATGGTGATCTTATCCCGAGCGAGGTGCTGAACACTCATGCATATCTCCTTCAACACTCTTACATTGAGGAGGTTAACGGAGGACCCATTGTCAACTAGGATTTTGCCTATCTTGATTTCATGACAGTATCCGGAGACATAAATGGGACGGTTATGCTCGCACGTACCAAGGAGGAGATCTTCATCACCGAAGGTGATATCGGCAGTGTGTACTTCTTCCAACTCGTCCATCATCTTTTCTTCGGCGAGGAACGCCTGAAATTGCTCGGGCTCTTGTAGTGCCTTGATCAAAGAATCTCTCACCTCTCTGGATAGAAGAAAGGCGTCGAGAATGCTGGGCTGTGAGGGTATCTTCCTCAGGTGTGCCAGAACATTGTAGTCTACCTTACTTTTCTTCGGCGGGTCCTTAGCTGTCAGCTCTTCGACGACTTGATCATCGAGGGCGATATCTTCAGGGATCTTTTCTTTCCCCTTATCCTTTTTATTTGATCCCTTGTTTGCGGGTTCGAGATTCTTTTCAGATAATGTGCGATTGCGAAGCTGAATGTTCTCGCAACTCTTCGGTTCTTCCTCTTTTCCCGAGGTGGATTCTTTGAATAGAGGGCCAAGAGCTATTTCTTCCACAGAATCACTCCCAAAGGTGAGAACTTGAGATCCCCCAGCGTCAACCATGTGACAGTTTCTGGTAGTTCTTTTGCGCTCCTCAGTCGTATTCCTTTTCTCCCGACGAGTTCTACGTTTCATCCGCTTGAAATGTTGTCGGTGAGCAACATATCCCTTCCACCAGTTTTTAAAAGCGTTGCACTCTTCGGTGGGGTGCGCAATCTTTTGATGATATAAGCAGTAGCTAGGATGTATATCCGCTTCATTAGGATTGCTTCCTTCGGATGGTGGCAGCTTCATTCCCATCGATATGGCTTTGGCGAATTTTTTCCTCATCTTGAACCTGCTTTTATTTGCAACGGATATACTTTGATCTGGTGGGAGTGTTTCGACCCTTTCGTCCAGTCGCCGGCGTTTGACCTTTTCAAATATGGCTATCTCGCGCTCTCGATCAGCTTTGCTTTTAAGAAGAGCTTCATTCAGAAATGCATCAATCATTTCGTCTGATGGCCCTAGAAGTTCCGGCTCAGGATCTACCCCCAGTTTCTCTGCATAGAGAGCTTCTTCATCATTTATTGACGAGTGAGAAATCACATGGCAACTTGCCACATAATCCTTAGATTCGTCCGACGAGTCTTCTTCATTGTCGTCATCTCCGTCCTCAAGGACATAGCTGAGGAACTCTTGAAGTGTGACCGGGGTTCGCGCCTTCTGGTTATATACTTCCAGCGCGTCGATATGTTTTTGCAGGTCCGAGCGCTTGTCACTAGGCTTCACGGGCTTTTTGGTCTTCTTTTTCTTCTTCGAAGTCTTTGACGGTTGGGTATGGGCGCTTTGACTATCACCCCCAATTTTTGGCGTCGGGCGCGGCTTTAGCATTCCCTCAATGACTTCGGGTTCCAGCGGACTTTTCCATTTGATCGCTGGGCATGTTTGGAGATCCTTCAGCATTCTTTTTGTTCTGACTGAAAGAGCGACCTCCCATGGAGCTTCTTCTACAAAAGAGCATGATGCCCTCGGTGTGTCCGTCTTTTTGAGAGCGTGCAGCTGCGGCGGGCTTACTTTCTAATTCTCGGACAGTGCGAACTTGTCCTGTTGGTATTGGTCTTCATTCCAGCCTTTAAAGACGAAGCAATCTTCAATTGGATGGCTTACCGCTTGATGGTAGGGGAAATAATTGGGACTATTAGCCTCACCGGGTTGCAATGGGCGTTTTGGATTCGGCAAATTAATGAGCCTATTGCGCACAGCTAGCTCAAACAATCTCCTCGTTTTATCCTGGGAAAACGAATAAGGGCGCTTTATTTTCTCATTATAGTATCGCCGTCTCTCGTCTAGTCGATCCGTTAACTTTGGACCACTGGGCTGCTGTTGAGCATTGGTGACAAAGGTCGCTTTCTCTTACCCTTTTTCATTCCTTGGCTTCGGCTTTGAAGAAGAAGGCTTGTGGCCCATCTGATCCATTTGAGCCAGCTTATCAATCAAGGACTGGAAAGTGGTCGGCTTGTAAAACATCATGAATTGGGAGATGGTCGCTTGAGGGTCAAGAGTGCCCACGAACATGCCCACTGCAGGCGCCTCCTCGATGCGCTGCTCGCACTTTGACCATAGATTCCGCCACCGTATTGCGTATTGCACCCACGTTTCACCTGGCGTTACCCTAGCGTTAATCAATGCTGTGATCGGAGTGCGCTCGCTAGCACTTGCGAAACGCTGGGTAAACAGCAGCTCCATCTTTGCAAATGTTTTTACAGAGTCGTTCGGAAGTTCAGAGTACTATTCGAACGCTGTCTCCGACAAGCTGCCGACGAACTGGAGAAGTAGCAGTTTATCGTCACCTCTAGTGTTGCCATATAGAGCCCTGAACTGGGTGACATGCTGGTGCGGATTTCCCGTCCCCTTATATACATAGAATTTAGGGATCGTATATCTCGGCGGGTACCTTATTTGGTCATACCAGCCTGTATAGGGTCGTCCGGTCTTAACGATCTGCCCGGCCGCTTCATTTGCTTGGTGAACTCGTATTTGCTGAGCAATGTTATCATCCAGAAAGGTCTTGGAGATGGTCTCTTCCTTGGCTGCTGAAAGAGCCGGAGGAGGGTTTGATGTCTCCTCTCTGCCGTCTTCAATGATAATCGGGGGGTCTTCAGCTGGACGTTCTGGATATAACATCATCCCTGTTAGTGTTTATGCCCTAGAAGGCCATTACTGTATCATACTAGCTTGTATATTACTTAATGGAAGCTTGGGATATTCACATGTATATAACAGTCTTGCTAAACATGGTAGTATGCTACTTGGTTTTTCTATCTTAATATGTAAGTGTACGTATTGATAGAGCTCTTAGGATCTTGCTTGTCTACCAGCGTTGTGATGGCAGTCACACTAGTGGGGGCTGGGTAGTCTACAAGCACATCCTTATTCAGGTCCCTGGTCGTTGGATTATCGAGACAGAGCATCGATACTCCGGAGTAGACTGGTGTGTACGCTTCTCATCCCAGTTGGGGAGATGGTCTGTCCTACAGCCGTCAGTACGTCGTACTGGAGATAGTATGCAGGTGCTCGTTAGGTAACGGGTACACCGGACAGGACTCACGGGGAACTGTTGGTTGGTTTGATACCAGTCGTCAGTGAGCAGTTCCCAGGTGACATGAGTACAGCATAGTCCACAGACTTGACACTGCTACTTCGCCTCGAGTGTGTCCCACTGTTCTTAGATTGCTATCCTACCACGGCTCAAAGGAGTCGTGCAAACAGGTAGCAGTTGGGTGCAGTCCCGAGCACTTGGAGGCAGTGGCGGTTAGACAGGATTCGTCCCTCCCGGTATTGGGAGTAGATATCGTGCTGTGTCAGAGAGCCATTACGCAAAGTCCCTGGCCAGGGCAAGCGAGATTTGCTGGTAGGTTCCAGTAGTTTCTCAGGGTGTAATGGGCTTCACTCCGACACGACTTATACCGCTATTAGGGGACTGACGCTTGCCGCCCCCTAGGCCCGATATGCGATAGTCTTGGACGAACGGACCGGACTGTATGGAGATTGTCACATCAGACTCAGTAGGAGTTCGGATGGGTTTCCTCATCGGCCTTCTTATCGACAACTACCTGGGGACCGTTACGTACAGCTAGTGCCGCTTGCGGTCTGTGGTTAAACCCACTGCCAGCGTAGTAGTCGAGTCTCTAGAGTCCCACACAGAGAGTTTCCTACTCCAGGCGAAACGATATAGAGGTTGCATGGTTTTGCGACAAAGGGTTCGGACGCATACGTGCGTTTACGCGCGTACGACTTTCGGACAGTTTTTACCAGTCGGCTTTGGTTTAAGCCAGTTACTGGTATCCGGTTATTGGATTTATACAGTCTAAAGTTTTTCCGTATTTTTACGGATCGGAGGGGCGTTCTCGTAATTGTGCGAGAAGCTTCTAGAAGATGGTGACTAAGGAGGGTTATGTGTCATATTCATTGAATGAGTTATATGAGTCATGGTGGTGATTCATTCATTTCATTAATGCACATTTATTGCTTAATGACTCATGCTAATGAATCATCACTAGATATTTTATGAAGCAAGCTTATTCATCACTCTTTATTCTTTTCTTCTTATTAGAAAATGCTTCATATATGATATGATACTCATAACTTATTCTCATAATATTATTCACATTCTCTCTCCTCAAGCTCTCTCTCTTCAAAAGACTAATCCTCACCCTCATGTGTTGAGATCTAGGATTAGTTAGACTAATCAATCCATAACCATCACTCTATTTCATCTAGCTTCTTTGATTAGCAATCCAAGAAGGTTAGTTGCCTCAAGTTTAGAGGCTAAGCTTGGAGTTTTGCTCTCGGGTGGATCGTCTACTACCTAGAGAAGGCCGAGGAGAACAAGGAGATCGTAAAGACGAAGGACTAGTTTCGATAGGTATAATCCCTAAGCATAGTAGTTTAGAATAACTATATGTTTGGTTAGTTATCGTTTAGCTTCGATTCAAGCGGTTAGTCGATGTTCGTTCACTAAACAAGTTCGTTTTTGAAAATTCCGCCTCCCCACAAGTATTGGGGTGTAGTACATCGACTTACAATCCCGGCCATGTCTTGAAACAAAAGAGCCATTCGTTTTATGCTGGCCGCCTGTTCCGCGGCCTCTTTTTCTTTTCTCTCGAGCATTCTTCGGAGGAATTCAGCATCAGTTTCTTGTTCCTGACGCTGCTCTGAGGTCTCCGGACTTTCTTTCGGCCCAATGAGTGCGGCCATTGCAGTCAGCATCTCCTGAAGTTTTTGCTGCTGTTGCTCCTGAGCCTTTGTTATCGATCGGGTGAGCGGTCGATGATCCGTAGAAGCACGGCTTTCCTCTTTTCCAAAAGCCATATAAACGATATATATTACCATGCCCCCAGACTTGGGGCGTTTAGATTCAGCATCCATGCGGTTCGCCGCGGTCACAGGGGCTTTCTTTGGCCTCCTTCTCTTGTGAGCGGTTGACGTTGAGGGAGCCGTTGCAGCGGGCACCCAAACGGATGACATCTTCTGTGGTACCACGGGATGGCTCTTTTCTTGCCGAGCTTTAATCTTCTTTGATCGACGAGAGTAATCCTGGTCAATCACCGATTCCTGGACCTGTCGCCAGATTTTGTAAATTTTGGAGGACAGCCGCTGAGTGGGCTGCTCCGGCTTCTTTTCTGTAGCATTCTCCACAGATGGAGGAGATCTTTTCAGCGTGGCAGTTGGAGCGTTCTTGCGAACCCTCCTAAGCGGTTCAAAGCTATTCCCAGTCGGAACAGCAGCATCAATTTCCACCGTTGGAGCTGGAGGAGTCAGTCCAGAAGGGGAGCTGCCCCCAGCCTTCCTTACTCGACGCCAGTGACGACAGCGAGCATGTTGTGCGGATGGAGTTGGTTCAGCTATGAGGGTGGCTTCATCATGCCCCCTATTTTGGCGAAGGGTTGTCTCCGGCGTCAGCCTCTTGAAGACCGATGTCCGTTGAGAAGCAATGTCCAATCTGTCAAAGACAGACCTCTGGGCAGGGGAAACAGCTCTGAAGACTTTTCCTGGAGCGGGAGCGGGAGCCGGAACGGCCAGCCTTGTGAAGACTGACTTCTTGGCAGAAGAAGCCTCTCTGATAATTTCGTCTGCTTGAGCCGGGATGGCTATCCTCTTTGGGATGGCTGCTTCAGGTATCACGGGCTTGTTGGCGTTCTGGCCCAGTCTGTTGAAAACTGAGGCATTGGATTTGGGCGACTCATTGAGAGGGGCCGCGACAGTGGTAAGTCGATCAAAGACCGACTTCTTTGGGGCTTCTTGCAACAACAGCGGGGCATTAAAGCTCATGGGTGAGATCATAGTCCCAAAGAACAGCCCAGTGGTGGCCTGAGTTACTTGGTCCACCAGCATCGTGAACAGGGAGGCGGCTTAGGGCCCATAGGTTACACCTCCAGATGAGGCGGAACGGGGGTTGCATTTGCAACTGGAGCAGTTAGAGGCCATTTCTTTTTGTTTTCTGCACGAGAGCAAAACCAAATCTTAGTTCCTCGAACCCAAGGGCAACCATTATCAAACCGCGATATGTTCGCGAACACGACACACGAAGCGTGGAGTGGAAAGAGGAAGAGGTCCCACGAGGCGTGCCAGAATCTGTTCCCCGCTGAAACACGGAGATGCAACCGCATGGGTCCGTATTTCCTAAATTCGGGGCAGATGCTAATTGGTGCTATCCGTACACCTCTCCGAAGATGCCAAGTTGATTTATGACACCATGTATCGAAGGTTTAAATGGATGCGGCCGATGTAGCAGACTTCGTCAGATTCCCCCTCGTTGAGGGGTTTTTGATTGTGGGGACGCTCTTCCCTGCAGGCGCAAGCCTCTGTAGTTAATTACGCTACCGCATCGCGGTAACCACTTTCTCTTTCTCCAGATGGTCACTTCGTGTCGTAGGTGTTTGTTTTGTTTTTGGTTGCCCGTGGATTGTATACGGAGACTAATTTTTGTTGTCGCCCGTAGGACGTGGATTATTCCAAATCCGTATTTTCTTAGATTTGGGTTTGGGGTTGGGTTTTAGGATACGTTAATCTCATCTGAGATTAAGATCAACTTAAACGTCTGCTAAGGATACGTTAGTCTAATTTTAGACTAAGATCGACTTAACATTTGTTAAGGACAGGTTAGTCTAATTTTAGACTAAGATCAACTTAACAGGATCATTTAGATCCAATAAAAGAGCATTTGGGCTCTATTGTTTAGTTTAGGGACATCGCTGTCGATTACCAGTTTAACGACATGGTGGTCCAATATTAGTTTATGGACATTACGGTCCAGTGTTAGTTTAAGGACATTACGGTCCAGTGTTAGTTTAAGAACATCTCGGTCCATGGGCTTAGGACTCCACAGTCCGAGGTTAAGGACATCATAGTCCATGGGTTTAAAGGGACCCCACAGTCCGAGGTTAAGGACATCATAGTCCATGGGCTTAAGGGCCCCACGGTCCAAGGTTAAGGACATCATAGTCCATGGGTTTAAGGACCCCATAGTCCGAGGTCAAGGACATCATAGTCCATGGGTTTAAGGACCCCACTGTCCAGTTTAAAGACGTCATAGTCTATGAAATTTATGGTTGTCGGGACCCGTCACCTCTCTGAAGACGTTGAAGGATTACAACGACAAATATCAGAGGAGTCAGGAGATGTACCCTTGAACTAATGTGGGTTGGTTGAAAGATCCGTAGTCTAATTTGGGGCTAAGATCTGTTAAAATATTTATGAGCAGATGGGCTCAATTAACATGAGTTGAGGACTTATGGCCAATCTTGGGCTAAGTCCAATCAAGTTAAAATGTTTAACATTTTATTTTGGGTTGTTAAGCCTTTATTTGGGCTTGGCCCTTGTTCATATCAGATTTTTGCGTTTTCATACCGCCCAATTTTTATCACATTGCATGTCGGTAGATACTCTTGAGCCGTGTTTGCTAGTCAATTGCAGGATACAGGTTCCCGGTTCTCAAACGGAGAAATTCATGGAAAACACGACAAAAATCCGGTTCCTGCCAACCACAGATAAAACACGGTCTCCGCTCTCCATCCGTATGCTGCCAGATACCTGTTTAGGAAGACAAAAATGTCAAATCAATGTCGTTTTCAGGCACAAGGCTCAATGGTAGCACAAGATCCAAGAGATCTACGCGGAGCTCGAGAAAATCATGACAAAATCTTAACAAAAAGTCCACCTTTCCTTCAACAGAAATTCTGGAAAAATCGTGAAAACAATTGGAGAAATACATATTCCAGAAGAAAGTGCTCAGGAAACCAGGCCACCAAAAAAAGGACCAAAGCCCAACTCCACAATTCGGCCGCGGAAGGGCGGCCAAAGGGGGGTATTGGCCGCGCTTCCGCGGCCGTTCTGGCGCCAGAAAATTAGGGTTTTCAGGGGGTGTTTTGTAATTTCATATGGGCCAGTATTTTTGCCCTAGTTTCTCATTTTCCAGCCTATAAATACCCCAGAATTCTGTGAAGGAAAGGGTCCAACTTTGTATTTCTTTTGCTAAGTTTTAGTTCCATGTTCTTCTTCCTCTTCTCATCTCTTCTCCATTAAACTTGTAAGTGAGCTTTTGAGTGAAGAGTGATGAATAAAGAAGACCATTTTATTATCATGCTTGTCTCCTTATATTTATGCTTGTTGTAATTTTAATTCGTTAAGTAGTTGTTGTTATTTCCTTGTTATTTCTTTCTTCTCTTTTTTTCTTTATCCTTACATATGACAATGATACTTACGCTTGATCCTCGCCAAGGTGAGGTCGCAAATAGTTAGTCGTATTCTTCTAATCTCCTTCTTTCTATCTTCCTCTTTTGTGTTGTTTTATTTTTTTCCGTATTATGATGTGTGAGTAGTTCATTCTTGTTAGGGTAGGATAAGGGAAGTTTGAGAGAAGGAAATCTCTCTCACTCTTTCCTTTCCCAACATCTTAAATCGACTCCCGTTAACCCAACCACAATCCGCTCCTTACGGCACCCTATCCTACATGATAGCGGTGATTCCGTAGTGAGACCGGTTGTGGTTGGATTAACCGGAGGTTATGGCTAAGAGCCAAGAACGGACGGACAAGCACCAAAAGGAAGACTTATGCGTTGGAAAGCCTAGCTTATACTCGCAAAGTCCTTTCTAGTCGTGCTAATCCCCGTTGTTGCCGATTACCGTAACACGATATTAAGAAGGGAAACGAAAGATATGGAGACTCCTAACTCAAACTAACCTAATCCTAACCCTAACATGCTCTCTTTAAATATCAACTCAACACTTAGATAACTACAAACAAAATCTGAACAACCGGACTTAACTCGTCGAAAAACACATAGAAAAAGATTCCCATCTCCCTGCGGACGACCCGTACTCAACCGGCTAGCTACATGCGAAACCGTCTTGATTGCGGTATTTAAACTAGAACTTGAACACGCTCGTATCCTATCAATCAAATGGCGCCGTTGCCGGGGAGACGGTAGTCTATTTCTAAGTGAAATTTCGGGTTAATTTGTGAATATAAAAACAACCAAAAACAAAAAAAAAATATACTTTGTAAAAATCATCTTGTTATTCTTGATTAGTTTTTGTGCAAGTGTGCAGGAAATACGAAGCTCAAGATCGACGCCTAAGACGTTGGAAATACGGAGTTCAAGTACAGTGCCAAAGACGTGGGAAGATAGACCCACAGTTCGCGGCTACACCGCGACGGACAAAAACGAAGCATCCGGTCTACTGTAGAAATCTGGAGCAGATATAGTGAGCATATTAGAATTCCACACATCCAGACAAGTAGAGGAGACCAAACAGAGCCCACACCAGAAAAATGAAGCACCAATTCCTCATTTCCGCCGCGGAACAGCGGCATTAGAGCCTTATTGCCGCGCAACCGCGGCCACTTGGTGGGGTCAGTGTGCCATCTTCTCTCTGTAAGTCCCTCTGCCTCTCTCCACTTCTCTGAACTCCAATAAACTGTGTTTTCTGCAGCTTTCTTTGCGCAAATTCTTCTCCCCCTTCCAATAAACTGTTCTTGTGCAGGATTCTTTGCGCCGCAAATAAAAATTGTTTGCTGTTGATATTGTTACTGTTTTGCATTCTTTAATACGGACTTAAGGGGCTTGAAACCAATCCAGATTGGGTGGGGATTTCATCACCCTTCCCAGGACCCCGGAAATCACTAAAGCATATGCATTGTCCATTGTAAATTAAAAAATACTAGACTTCAGCCCTAAGGACTTCGCGCTCATTAGGAGAAGATAAACCTTGTTTAGAAGCTCGCTTAACCGTATATTGATTACGGGGTGTCTAGGAAAGTGTTAAAGGCGCAACCGCCGAAAGAGAAAGGGTTATTTAATTAAGGAACTTCGCGAAAGCGTTGGACAACCTCCCCTTATCTCTGCACTTACCTGGCCTCGTGATCAGTGTATTTTTAAGCCCGTTTCTCGACATTGTTTAACTTCGACAATCAAGTTCAGGAGCAGGTCTAGTAGACCTAGGTTACCCTAGATCTAGGTGTGATTGTGCATATCTTGTTTGTGATTGCTTAAGCCGTATTTCCGTACATACTTCTGTAAATCTCTTTCTAAAAAAAAAAGAAAAAATCAAAAACTTTTATAAAAACTTGCCCTTTTGTCGCCAAATCCATTTTCACCCACCACCCATCGCCTTTCTCCTTTGACGTTTTCTTACCCTCACCTTCTCCGCTTTGACTATACTAAACTCGTTTAGTGTATGTCCGCTTGGACTCGGGACACTAGCGCCCGTCTAGTCCGCGTTACGTTAGTCGCGACCGACTACGCGATCGACTCCGAAGTCGATACTCCGTCCACTCCTCTTTCTCCCCTTCCTTTGCCGGCCAACTCCGACGTTGACCGGAATTCTGTTCATACATATTCACCTTCTCCTTCACCTTCACCAACCTCTTCTTCCGCGATGTCGGGATTTAATCCGAACATCTCTTTGACCACCCCTGGATTGGCTCCACCTCCTACGGAGACCAATCTTCCACCACCTCCGCCTGTTGTAGCGCCGCAGCGAATTGCGCTCCAGGATCGTTTCTACCCTACCCGTTCTGCACTTCCCACCTGCCTTTCTCTTCCTCCGGCCAATGGGGACAACTTTGAAATTAAGCCCCATTTCATCAACATGCTTCCACGTTTTCATGGGCTTGAATCTGAAGATGCCTATATCTTCATTAACAAATTTCAAAACGTCTGTGCCATGATGAAAACAACCCAGCTGTCGGACGATGCTATACGTCTACGGGTCATTCCGTTCACTTTATGCGATCTCGCAGAAAAATGGCTGTATAGCACCGCTTCCCACTCAATCACCAGCTGGGACGAGTTTGTTAAAGCGTTTCTGAAAAAATTCTACCCAAATCATAAGACCGTAAGAATTCGAAATGAGATCAACCAATTCTCCCAGCTTCCTTCTGAACCCTTCTGGAAGTGCTTTGACCGATACAAAGACCTTCTTGTTCAGTGTCCTCACCACGGTATAGAGAAATGGCAACTCTGCCAAACCTTATACGAGGGACTGAACCCAGCAACGAAGCAGTTGCTGGAAACCATCTGTCAGGGCCACTTCCTATCCAAATCTGACGAGGAAGCGTGGCAGTTCTTTGACGATCTTGCGGAGCAAACGCTACAGTGGGAGAGCACCAGACCGACTCCTTCTTCTTCTTCTACCTCCACTTCTACCGGTCAGTCTAGGGTAAGAATTCACCAGCTTGATGTCTCTATTGCGATGAGAGCTGAAATGGCTGCAATAACAAAAAAGCTTGAAGCAATAGAGAGCAAATTTTCTTCTCCTACTCCTGCCCCTGTTCTCCCCCTTCGTACCATCTGCGCTTGTTGTTCCGATCCTTCTCACTTGACCGAAGAGTGTCCTTACAATCCACCATCGCAAGGACAGGATCAGGTTAATGCATTCCAGCAAAGACCGAGGAATGATCCATACTCTTCCACCTTCAATCCCTGTTGGAGGAACCACCCCAATTTCGCCTGGAATCAGAATCAGAATCAATTCCAGGGCAACAATTTCCAAAGGGCCCCTCCACCGCAACAACAAGCGCAACAACAAACTCAGTATCAGCAGCCCTTCCAACCCCAACCTTACCAAAACCAGACGAACAACTTTGCACCGAACAATTCCTTTCCACCAAACAACTTTGTTCCGTCAAACAACGATAAGGTTTCCTCGCTCGAGCGAAGTCTGGATGCGTTTGTTAAACAATCGACTCAATCCACCGCCAACATCCAGTCTTCGATTCAATCTTTAGTGCAACACACTGCCGCACACGGGCAAAGCATCAAGACCATCGAGGCCCAGATTGCACAGCTGAATGCGGCCTTGAGCGAGCGAGAGAAGGGGAAGCTCCCGTCTCAGCCACTTCCAAATCCCGGCCACCCACATAATGCACATGTTGCTCTTGAACAACAAAACCATAATGTGAGTGCCGTGACCACACTGAGATCAGGGAGGGTGCTGCAAAACAACATTGGCAAGCAAATCAACGATGACACCCCGGCCGCTTCTTCTTCTGCTTCTTCTTCTTCTTCTTCGTCTTCCGAGCCTACTCTCCGTTCTTCACAAGGCTCTCCCTCTTCTTCTTCTGCCCTGAACGGACCCGCTTCTCACTCCACGAAAACACCTATTCTGGGATCTGTTCCAACTCCAAAATCTCCTCCTCCAGCTTTAGACTCAACCAATTTTCAAAATGTTCCATTTCCAAACCGGTTGAGGTCTAACAAACAAAATCCACAAATGGAGAAGATTTTGGAGTTATTCAAGCAAGTTAACATTAACATTCCTCTTTTAGATGCTGTCCAACAAGTCCCTTCTTACGCGAAAATCTTAAAGGACTTGTGCACGAAAAAGAGGAAGTCTCAGGTACCCAAGAAAGTTTTCTTGGCTAGTGCTGTGAGTGATGCCCTTACCCAATCTTTACCACAAAAACGGAAGGACCCTGGCTATCCTACGATTTCAATTACTATTGGGGATAAGAACATCAACCGCGCACTATTAGATCTTGGTGCCAGTGTTAACTTGCTTCCGTATTCAGTATACGAGCAATTAGGCGTCGGAGAGCTGAAACCCACACACTGCACTCTCCAGATGGCCGACCGATCGATCACCCATCCTAGGGGTGAGCTAGAGGATGTGTTAATCAAAGTCGGGGACTTCATATTCCCCGTCGACTTCATTGTCTTAGATACACAGCCTGTAGCTAACCCCCGGAATCAAATTCCGGTGATACTCGGTCGCCCATTTCTCGCAACCTCAAATGCTGTGATCAATTGTCGCAATGGTTCAATGAACCTCTCTTTTGGAAATATGACAATTGAACTCAACATTTTTAGGTTGGGGAATCAGCCCGCCGAACCTAATGCTCATATACTGGATGTTTGCTCGATCCAGGAGATCACCCCCGAAGAGTGTGAATTCGAGGAGTTTTTGTTTGAATACGATAATCTTGACGCCACTAGTGCGTGTCTCTTCGAACCTGCTGCTGTTTCTGCGCCCGATAACGACTACGAGTGTTTCACGTTCACGAACGATCTTAGCCGCGCACAACCCGAGTTTGAATCTTTCGACTTTTCGGATGAGTTACCTGAACCATCCGACTCGGTTGCCTACACTCGTTTTGAACCTTTGCTGGAGTCCTTTGAGTTCGAGACCTTTGCACCAGTCTTGCCTTCCATCATTTCACCTCCAACGCTCGAACTCAAGCCGTTGCCGTCTCACCTTAAGTATGCTTACTTAGGTGAGAACGAGACCCTCCCTGTCATCATCTCGGCTTCTCTAGCTCCCGAGCAAGAGAAAGCCCTTCTCACGGTCTTGCACGGCAACAGGCAAGCTTTTGGCTGGTCCATGGCGGACATCAAGGGGATTAGTCCCCTCATCGTTGAGCATCACATTCATCTGATGGATGATGCCAAACCAGCCCGGGATCCACAAAGACGTCTTAATCCAATCATGAAGGAGGCTGTGAAGAAGGAGATCGTCAAATGTCTAGATAGTGGTATCATTTACCCTATCTCTGATAGCCAGTGGGTTAGCCCCATTCATGTTGTCCCCAAAAAGTCAGGCATCACGGTCATAACCAACGAGGCGAATGAGTTAATCCCTACTCGCACCCAAACTGGGTGGCGAGTTTGCATTGATTACAGAAAACTCAACGCCGCAACGCGGAAAGACCACTTTCCGCTACCTTTTATTGACCAGATGCTCGAACGATTGGCCGGACATGAGTACTATTGCTTTCTAGATGGCTACTCTGGCTATAATCAAATTCCCATCGCCGAAAAAGACCAGGACAAGACCACTTTCACTTGTCCTTTCGGCACGTTTGCATATCGTCGCATGCCCTTTGGGTTATGCAATGCGCCCGCTACCTTTCAGCGGTGTATGATGGGAATTTTCTCAGACATGGTGGAGAAATTTCTGGAGATCTTCATGGACGACTTCTCCATCTTTGGCGATTCTTTTGACGAGTGTCTGCTGCATCTCGACGCTGTCCTTACCAGATGTAAGGACAAGAATCTCACTTTGAACTGGGAGAAATGCCACTTCATGGTGCGCGAAGGTATTTTCTTAGGACATATCATCTCGCAAAATGGCATAGAGGTTGACAAAGCAAAGATTGAGGTCATTTCCAATCTGCCTCCTCCCCGATGCGTCAGAGATATCCGAGCCTTCCTTGGCCATGCCGGTTTCTATAGACGGTTTATCAAGGACTTTAGCAAGATTGCTAGGCCCTTGACGCTTTTGCTGGCCAAGGACACGCCTTTCGACTTCAACTCGAGCTGTGTGACTGCATTCGAGTCACTAAAACGCTCACTTACTTCTGCTCCCGTTCTTTCTTCTCCTGACTGGACGCACCCATTCGAGATTATGTGCGATGCATCCGACTTTGCCATCGGTGCTGTCCTTGGACAGCACATCAACAAGATGCCGCACGTAATCTATTACGCAAGCCGGACCCTGAACGACGCCCAACTTAACTATACAACAACTGAGAAGGAATTCTTAGCCGTTGTATTTGCTTTAGAAAAGTTCAGGCCCTACCTCATCGGCTCTCCAGTCATTGTCTACACGGACCATTCAGCTCTGCGCCATCTTTTTGCGAAGAAAGATGCCAAATCTCGGTTAATACGTTGGATCCTCTTGCTTCAAGAGTTTGACCTTGTCATTAAGGACAAAAGAGGATGTGAAAACGTAGTCGCCGACCATCTCTCACAACTTCCTTCTTCGCCCTCGCTTCCAATTCCGATTAACGACGTGTTTCCGGATGAACAACTCTTGACAGTATCATGCGAACCCTGGTTCGCAGATATTGTGAACTATTTGGCCACGGGATTACTACCGACCGAATGGTCACGTCAGGACAGACTTCGCTTCTTATCCCAAGTAAAACACTTTTACTGGGACGAACCCTACTTGTTTAAGTACTGTCCCGACCAGATTATTCGTCGGTGTGTCCCAGATGAGGAATTCAAGAGTGTGCTGTCATTTTGCCACGACCAAGCATGTGGCGGGCATTTTGGGCCCAGAAAGACAGCTGAGAAGATCTTGCAATGTGGTTTCTACTGGCCACAACTTTTCAAAGACGCTCACGACTATTGCAAGACTTGCTCCCGGTGCCAACACATGGGCCGGATATCCCGGAGGAATGAGATGCCGCTCCAACCAATCTTGGTTGTGGAGATTTTCGATGTTTGGGGGATAGACTTCATGGGGCCGTTTCCCAGCTCTTTTGGGAACTTGTACATTCTTCTAGCTGTTGATTACGTCTCTAAATGGGTCGAGGCTGTGCCCAGCTGGACTAACGACAACAAGGTTGTCGTTAGGTTCCTTAAAGAAAACATTTTCTCCCGGTTTGGGCACCCCCGAGCGATCATTAGCGACAATGGAAGTCATTTCTGCAATAGGACTTTCGAGGCCTTGATGCGGAAATACACCATTAATCATAAGCTTTCTACGCCCTACCACCCCCAAACCTGCGGGCAGGCCGAAGTTTCAAATCGGCAAATCAAGCAGATACTGGAGAAAACGGTTTCCAAGAACCGTAAGGATTGGTCTTTGAAACTCACTGATGCCCTTTGGACATTTAGAACCGCTTATAAGACCGACCTTGGCATGTCTCCCTATCGGCTTGTGTACGGAAAAGCCTGCCACCTTCCGGTCGAAATCGAGCATCGCGCGTTTTGGGCGATAAAGGAGCTGAATCTGTCTCTGGAGGATGCGGGCAGCCATCGGAAGCTGCAGCTGAACGAACTGAGCGAGCTTAGGGATGAGGCTTACGACAACGCGGTTGTCGTTAAGAATCGAACGAAGGTGTTTCATGATAAACACCTTTTGCGCAAAATCTTCGTACCTGGTCAGCAGGTACTTCTTTACGACACCCGACTTCACTTCCATCCTGGAAAGCTCCGATCTCGCTGGAAAGGGCCGTATTTTGTGCGGAATGTGTATCCGCAGGGCGCTGTGGATTTGGAGAATCCAAAGGACGGTTCTATTTTCAAAGTGAACGGACACCGATGCAAACCGTACCTTAGCGCCGAACCAACAGAGGAGCTCCTGTTCTTACAGGAGCCGGTTTACCTTGCATGATCTTCCTCTGCCTACCTCCAAACTTCGGTTATCCAGCCAAGAACAGTGGACACTGTTCCAAATAAGTTTGGGGGTATGTACAAACCTTTTTGTATATATTTGTGTATATTCTTTTTCTTTTCTTTAAAAACAAAAACAAATAAAAATTTGTGTATCACTAACCGACAATTTTGAACCTTCCAACCGCTCTCTTCATGCTATGACAGTGAGGACACTGTCCAGTTTAAGTTTGGGGGTACGCTCGGTACGCATTTCTTACCTTCGCATTCATATGTATATTTTGCATCTGCATATTAAAATCCATAAAATCCATAAAAATTTGAAAATTTTCTAAAAATATAAAAACTTTTTTGTCAAGTTAGCTTGTGGATGAACTCTGAATCAACATTCGACGATTTTTGTTTGAAAAAATAGGAATAACTAGATCTTATGTTTGGATTTTGAAAACCTGAAAGATAACTCTCCTTTGAAGTTAACTATAGCTGATATACGTCTTTACATCACACTACACGTGTCGTGAGTTTTGGGAATTAGATGACAAGTCTTTCATGTTCAAACTTTTAAACAGATAAATGATTTTCTGAGAATCAAATAGGTTTGTTCTGAAATAAGTAATGTCAAGAATAGTTTATGAAGTAAAGCGAATATGAAGGAATGTTATTGATGCCGTAATAGGAGCTAAGTCTGAAAAATAACCCATCTAAAACTTGATTGGAATGATTACACACCAAACCCACTAGACACGTCTTTTATCCAAAAAAATATTTGAACTGCCGGTTATATCTCCGTTCGTATTAAATCATCTGATTTTCACGCCAAACTGTCTTTTGTTTTTGGACCTAGGTAACTTGAGTAATTAAGTCCGCTGGGGTGTTTCTACACCTAATGCCCTAAAACCAACTGGTTTGGGTGCATTGGCCCAATGCTCGCTAAGAAACCTAGAAAGTCCAGTTTAAAACAAAGTCAAGCAAGTGTTCTCTCCGAGTTAAAATTCCTAACGGTTTTTTGTGTGAGAATAATCTTGATAAAAGACAGACTTTTATAAAAAAAATTTAACGGAGATATGAAGGTTTTATTCTATGATAAAGACTATTGCACGTTCACAGAGGTGTGTATGAAATGAAAACAAGAAAAAGGTGGAGTGAAAAATACGACTTAGTTTCCTGTTAAGGAAGATAGAAATTCTGAAGTTGAAACCTTACTGGAAAACGAAACTTGAAAAATTCTTAACTCGTTATAAAACTTATGTGATCCTTTTAAAATTGTTATCTGGGCTTTATTGTGCGACATGATGACTCTAATCGATCCTTCTGGAACTTTACGACACTATCCGCACTGCACGTAAAGACATATAAAATCTGTAGTTAAATAAGATGTGAGGTGTGAAAAATAAAGGTTCGATAGTCTAGACTTAGGATTATAGAATTGTTATTTTCTAAAAACAAAACTTTAGGGTTTGAAACTTAGTCATTTTTACAAACCAACTTGACCGGATTTTGTGGGTAGTATCCGCTGAAAACCCTCAGGAGACAACACTCCTCCTACTAGGGACACCTAGAGGTTTAACGGCTTGTTGCACATGCTCAGTGCAATCGCGTTCCCTGCGAAAGTGAGGTTAGGAAATTTTTTGAGAATAAATGGACTTTGCTCGGGACGAGCAAGTGATAAGTTTGGGGGTATTTGTTCATATCAGATTTTTGCGTTTTCATACCGCCCAATTTTTATCACATTGCATGTCGGTAGATACTCTTGAGCCGTGTTTGCTAGTCAATTGCAGGATACAGGTTCCCGGTTCTCAAACGGAGAAATTCATGGAAAACACGACAAAAATCCGGTTCCTGCCAACCACAGATAAAACACGGTCTCCGCTCTCCATCCGTATGCTGCCAGATACCTGTTTAGGAAGACAAAAATGTCAAATCAATGTCGTTTTCAGGCACAAGGCTCAATGGTAGCACAAGATCCAAGAGATCTACGCGGAGCTCGAGAAAATCATGACAAAATCTTAACAAAAAGTCCACCTTTCCTTCAACAGAAATTCTGGAAAAATCGTGAAAACAATTGGAGAAAATACATATTCCAGAAGAAAGTGCTCAGGAAACCTGGCCACCAAAAAAAGGACCAAAGCCCAACTCCACAATTCGGCCGCGGAAGGGCGGCCAAAGGGGGGTATTGGCCGCGCTTCCGCGGCCGTTCTGGCGCCAGAAAATTAGGGTTTTCAGGGGGTGTTTTGTAATTTCATATGGGCCAGTATTTTTGCCCTAGTTTCTCATTTTCCAGCCTATAAATACCCCAGAATTCTGTGAAGGAAAGGGTCCAACTTTGTATTTCTTTTGCTAAGTTTTAGTTCCATGTTCTTCTTCCTCTTCTCATCTCTTCTCCATTAAACTTGTAAGTGAGCTTTTGAGTGAAGAGTGATGAATAAAGAAGACCATTTTATTATCATGCTTGTCTCCTTATATTTATGCTTGTTGTAATTTTAATTCGTTAAGTAGTTGTTGTTATTTCCTTGTTATTTCTTTCTTCTCTTTTTTTCTTTATCCTTACATATGACAATGATACTTACGCTTGATCCTCGCCAAGGTGAGGTCGCAAATAGTTAGTCGTATTCTTCTAATCTCCTTCTTTCTATCTTCCTCTTTTGTGTTGTTTTATTTTTTTCCGTATTATGATGTGTGAGTAGTTCATTCTTGTTAGGGTAGGATAAGGGAAGTTTGAGAGAAGGAAATCTCTCTCACTCTTTCCTTTCCCAACATCTTAAATCGACTCCCGTTAACCCAACCACAATCCGCTCCTTACGGCACCCTATCCTACATGATAGCGGTGATTCCGTAGTGAGACCGGTTGTGGTTGGATTAACCGGAGGTTATGGCTAAGAGCCAAGAACGGACGGACAAGCACCAAAAGGAAGACTTATGCGTTGGAAAGCCTAGCTTATACTCGCAAAGTCCTTTCTAGTCGTGCTAATCCCCGTTGTTGCCGATTACCGTAACACGATATTAAGAAGGGAAACGAAAGATATGGAGACTCCTAACTCAAACTAACCTAATCCTAACCCTAACATGCTCTCTTTAAATATCAACTCAACACTTAGATAACTACAAACAAAATCTGAACAACCGGACTTAACTCGTCGAAAAACACATAGAAAAAGATTCCCATCTCCCTGCGGACGACCCGTACTCAACCGGCTAGCTACATGCGAAACCGTCTTGATTGCGGTATTTAAACTAGAACTTGAACACGCTCGTATCCTATCAATCAGCCCTGACATTGCTTTTGTCTTTGACTGAATGCTGAGCATTCCTCATAACCCTGGGCTTATTAAAGAACAATTTATGTTCTATCAGCGCACACGTGAGGAGCACGTGGTGCGCTTGGCGCTTTACGCCAGTCAAAGAGCGCGGTGCGCTTCTGCCGAGTAGCGCACACGTGAGGGACACGTGTCGTGCTTGGCGCTAAGCGCCAAATGATGGGCGTATTGCGCCAGTTTATGAGCGCAGAGCGCTAGTAGTTCAGTGGCGCACACATGATTGACACGTGGTGCGCCTGGCGCTAAGCGTCGGCCCATGAGCGCAGTGCGCTAGTTGAAGAGCGCAAAGCGCTAGTTCAAGAGCGCAAAGAGCTATCTGTTAAGTGGCGCATTCGTGAGTGACACGTGGTGTGGTCGGCGCTGAGCGCCAGTCCAAGAGCGCAGAAGCGCATTTTATCAATTTTATGATCTGGGAAATAAATTCTACCTTAGAAGAGACTTTGTCTCAAGATCCTAAGAACAAACTTCTTACTTTATTGAAAGTCTTTGCCTTTATGGATCTGTGATCCTAAGAGAATTGAATAATTCTCCCCCCTCCTTTTATGTTGAGATGTATTGATCTCATTTTGTAAAAGACCGTAGTTTTGTAGATCTATGATTTGTGAGAAGATCTATATTCTTCTTTTTATTTTATGATGGGATCCTTTGATCTCTTTTTGAAAAGACCTTGGTCTCTGTAGATCTATGATCTTTAAAGAAGTGGGTTCTTCTTTCAATTATGAGATGATTTCATCTCTCTATTCTTTTACCTTGAAGAAAAGAAGTTCTTCTATCGAGAGCTTGGCTCTTCTCCCTGAGATTTTTCTCAAAGCTTATGGGGGGTTCCTCTCTATGCTTCTCTATATCAGACTTGATGTCTAGGGGCCTTTTTATAGGGCAAGCTGATCAGTTCAATCAGTTAAGGAGATCTTTTCTCCAATTGATTTGGGGAATTTCCCATCGTTGGATCTTTGATCCGAGGGCTTCTGATTTACAGTAGGCAATCTTCTTGTTTTTTAACAAAGATTGGGAATTCTTTCCATACAGAATTTACTCTCTATTTTGGTGATTTTTAGTTACCATTGGATCATTGATCCAACGGTGCTCTAATTTACAGAGCACAATCTTGTTGTTTGGAAAGATTTTGAGGAATATTTACTTAACAGAATTTAATTCTAATTAATTAATGATTTATCATTATTATTATTAGATCTTTGATCTGATGGTAGGGAGCTTTTAGTTCCAGCGCTAGCGCACCCGTGCTTTGCACGTGGTACGCTGCTTAGAGTGCAGGGCACCTAGCGCTAGCGCATCCTTACTTTGCATGTGGTGCGCTGCTTAGAGCGCAGCATACCTAGCACTAGGGCACACGTGCTTTGCACGTGGTGCGCTATTTAGGGCGCAGCGCACCCAGCGCTAGCGCATCCGTGTTTTACACGTGGTGCGCTGCTTAGAGCGCAACGCACCTAGCACTACCGCTCACGTGCTTTGCGCGTGGTGCGCTATTTAGGGCGCAGCGCACTTGGCGCTGTTTCTGAAGCGTTGCTTCATTTGAATTTTGAACAGGGCTTTGCTCTGATTGGAGGAAATAGGAAGCATAATCTGATGGGACTTCATTAATGGGATTAATGAAATAAAAGAAAAAGAAACCTAAAGATGTTGTAGAAACTTGTTTAAAAACTGGTAGCTCTAGTTCTTGCTTTGCATAGCGGTATTCCTTGTAGAATATCTAGCACCTTATTCGATAAGGAAAGAGCCGAGATCCCTTCACCGGGAGTGACCACTTTAGTGAAACTAGCAGATGCTACAAACACGGTTTGTCTTTTGATTGCTTCTATAGTTTTTGCTTTGCATAGTAATATTTATGAAATATCCTGCACCTTATACGATAAGGAAAGAGCCGAGATCCCTTCGCCAGGAGTGACCTCTTTAGCAAAACTAGTAATAGCCTAAAAAACAATCCTTTTCAAAATTCACTCAATTCTACGACGATATCAAGTTCATTACGCAAACGGTTTTCATAAAAACTTGTCGTAGCCCTCCGTCTTTTCAGATAAGTACTACTTAGTATTCGTGCTACGTTTGTTGACTATGTTAAGGCGTAGTGTGCAGTAGCTGACTAGTGTTTATCTGCATAAGCATATGATGCGATTGGATTAGGGTAGTCGTACGACTTTGTTGACCTTGTTAAGGGTCGTGCGGGTGGGTTTAATTCAATCAGGAATTGACGGGTTGAACTTGGCTAGCGCTTATGATTTGTTGACCTTGTTAAGATCATAAGTCGTTAGGGGCAAAATATTATCGGGAATTTCAAGTGTTGAAATTTGCAATGACCTTCTATGAGATAGTTGGATCCCGATACCCACTGCGAGTAAGAGTTACTCCTGGAAGAGTTTTACACATTACAATTAGCCGATCAAAGTAGGTATCTAGAAAGGTGTTAACAGGGTTATGCCCTAAGAAAACAAGGTTTATTTTAATTAGGTCCGTGCGAAAGCACGGGGAACTTCCCTCAAAGTACCGACACTGGCCTGGCCGAAAAATTGGTGAACTTGTAGGGTGTAATTAATCCCGGCTAGTCTTACCTTTTAAGGTTTGAAGGAAGATTTGACTAAAACAAGTGGGAGCCATCCTGATTAGATAAAATGATAACCAAATATAATCTTGCAAAAGCGCACGCAGAGTGTTTTCTTCTCTCTCTCTCTCTCCTGGTTGCGACTATGTCACGCCTTAATCAAGATAATAATATGGATGCATTGACCGAATCTGCTTATTATACTGAGCTAGGGAACGTTGGTTTTACTCAATCTTATAAACTGTTATAAGTCCGAGCAGGAAATTGGGGAATACCCGGATTCCCATGCTACCCAATCGAAGAAAGTGCATGATGATGCATCTTCTTCGGGTGTGTTCATTACCAAGAGCTGTTTCTCGGTATTTTCTACGTTCTGGGTATGTGATACCAGATCAGGATCCCGCATATGTAATATGTTACATAGGTTACAGAAAGGTAGAGAACTGAGAATGGGTGATATGTATCTAAGTGTTAGAGAATGGTACAATTGTTGCAGCCAAATCAGTTGGCAGATATCACCTTGTATTAATACATTGATTCTGAACGAATGTTATTACATACCGAACCTGATATACAACATTACATCAGATTCTTTATTAAGTTAAAAAAGGATATAATTATATATTAGAGGATAATGTTGTGAACATTTTTCTGAATCAAGAGTTGATTTGATCAGGCACGTTATATAATAGCATATACGTTCTAAATCAAACCACAGATCAAAATATATAGAACATAGACAAGAGGAGCAGTTCAGGAATGAACGAATCCTTCTTGAGGGATTATAGACTAGGTCATATCAATGCGACACGACCAGCTAAGTTACATAAGGATGAATATGAGAATTTGTTCGAATTTTCATCTTATGATATTTGCCAGTTTTTTCTCAAAGGTAATATGACCAATACTCCGTTTACTGGAAACAGAGAAAGAGTTACTGAACTCTTGGGATAGATACATGATCATGTATATGGTCCCATGTCTACAAATGCCAAGGTTGGTTCTTTTGAGAACGAAATGGGTAAAACTATTAAAGTCCTACGATGTGATCGAGGAAGAGAATACATGTGTATGGAGTTCCTTGAGTTTCTAAAAGGAGAATGTGATTCTCTCTCAGCTTACTCCTTCGTATACACCACAGAACAATGGTGTATCGGGGGTGGAGGTATCGCACCCTATATGATATGGCGCGCTCTATGATGAGTACTGCTGAGTTACCTGTTTCCTTTTTGGTGTTATGCACTTGAGAAGCTGCATACCTATTGAATGGGGTTCCATCCAAATTAGGGCCTACCACTACATATGAGATATGGTATGGGAAGAGACCATGTCTTAAAAGAGTTAAGATATGGGGTTGTCCGGCCTATGTTGGAAAGCAAAATCCGGACAAGCTCGAGGCAAGGTCAGTTGTGTGAGTTTGTCGGGATATCCCAAACATTAGTAAGGGAATATCTTCTACCTAACGGAGGAGCAAAAGGCATTTTGTTTCCCTGCATGCCAACTTTTTGGAAAAGGAATTTCTTGTGAAGAAATTAAGTGGTCATGAGGTAGAACTGGAAGGAGTTCTAGCTAGACAAACTAACAGCTGATGATTTGATGAAACCAAAGGATTCAATAGTCTCCAACGAACCTCAGCCTCTCCGCGAATCTGGTAGGGTTCCTCATCCAATTGAAAGATACTACGGTCTTCTCGGTGACAGTAGGAGCAAGGATTGCATCATGAGATGATGGCCCAACCGGGTTCAGGCAGTTGGAACGTCTGTTTTGATGTAATAATCAAAGAGTTTGACTTCATCAAAATGGTAGACAAACCTTGAATATACAAGAAGGTTGTAGAGAGTAAGGTTGTCTTCCACCTATTGTACGTAGAAGACATACTTTTGATAGGAAATAGTTTCCTATGCTACACTCTGTCAAGCTCCACATATCATGGGGATTCTCAATAGAAGATCTGGATGATACCTACTACATCTTATTGATTATGATCTATGGTGATAGATCTAATTGGATGTTGGGAGTGTCCCAAAATCCAGGTACATAAACACTATATTAAAAGAGTTTAGTATGGACGATTCTAAGCATGGTGGTTCGCCCACTTACTCTTGGATCACTCTCTCCAAAAAGAGGTCTCCCGAGACTGATTTGAAGAGAGCTCGCGTGCAAGTGATAACCTATGATTCGGCAGTAGGCTCTATCAGAGTATGTGATGTTATGTACCAGACTAGATGTAGATGACCCACTAGATGTAGTGATTAGGAATCAATCGGATATTGGGAGAATCACTGGAAAGCTGTGGAGGACATTCTTAAGTACTTGAGAAGCACTAAAAGAAAGTTCTTGGTTCCAGCTTCCAGAGTGATAAGTTCGACTGAGAGTCGGTCACAGGCATTGTCTTTACCCTCAGTGCAGGGACGGTATGTTGGAAGAGTTCCAAGCTAGATACCGTGACATACTAGACGATAATGGCTGAATACATTGTTACCAACGATACTCCCAAAGTTGTTGTCTGGCCTTGTTCATAAGATGAACAAGGTTTCTACCATTGAGCATCTAATAACTATTATTGTGACAACACTGGAGTTGTGGATTAGGCCTAGGAACACAGGTCCCATCAGCGTTCCAGACATATTCTGAGGCAAGCATCACCTGATCAGGAAGATGGTTGATCTCCTAGTGTAACACCTTAGGTTGTGATTTGGGGTTATTATGCTTTAATGTGGGGTTTTTAGTAAAAAGTTTACCAAAACGGTTTTCAAATATTTTATCAGGATTTATGAATATTTTATTAGAATTTAATTTGGACGGCACACACATGTGCATGTTAACTAGGGCTAAGCTTGGGGTTAAACCATGTTTAGATAACCATGGTGGACTAACCCCTTTTATTAAGTTGATATGAATTAATAAAGTGTATTAGTTTTTTTTAAAATTAGTGGTGTTTTGGGAGTTGACTTGGGTTGGAGAGAGAGAGAGAGAGCATGATGGCATGAGCCATGATAGGTAATGATGAGAGTGAGTGGGGTTGACTCTCACATCTCTTTTCTTTTCTTTTTCAAATCTATTATTTCTCTCACACTCATTCTCACTTCTCTCTCTCCTTCTCACTTTCACACACACATACACACACACAAAACTGCAGCAACAATAACAGCAGCTGAAGCAACAACAGCAGCAGCTGAAGCAACAACAACAACAACACTAGCAATAGCAACACAACAACAGCAACAGCAGTAGCAAGTAGCAACAGCAACAGCAAGCAGCTGCTGCAGCAGAACCCCCTCCTCCTCTTCTTCTTCTCCTTCTTCTTGCACCCTAGGATCACTTGAGGTATAATTCTTAAACTCAACTCCTTTCTTTTGCTAGCATGTGGTTATTTAGCTTCGGTTAGTGTTTAATGTGGATTTTTGAGCTAGTTTATGGTTTAAGAGGGGTTTAAGCTAAGTTGGGATTATTATGGATTAATTGACTTAGGTATGTGTTATTAGTGCTGTTTTAACCTAATAGTATCACTAGATTTCGCTAAATCACCTTAAAGTCGCAAATTTGAAATTTTAAAATACGGTTTTGAAGTAAATTGTAGGATATATAAGATCTGCTGCATCTGTGATCATTTTCTAGTTTAGCAAACATGTTCAGAATAGTGTGCAGGCTTTGTAGAGTAGTGTGTTGAATTTCGTGGCCGTTTCCCTCCATGAAATCCAGCGACTTCCCCACGGATTCCGGCGTCGCCGGCCCCCCTAGTGAGTTGAGTGTTGGTGCTGTGCTGAGTGGTGCCTGTAGGTTTTTGTCTGTGTTTGGTATTGTTTGGGTTTTGGGTTTTTACTATTGGTGAAATCTGGGAGAGTTTGGTTAGTTTTAGTGTTTTGTGGACTTTGATGATATTTTGATGGTTTAGTTGGAGAATTGTAAGGTTCCTAGGCACTCCCAAGAGGTCTCACAAGGCATCAACCATGCCAATTTCAAAAAATACGGTGCCGAGAAACCCTAGACGACGGATCGTCGGCTAGATGTCTAGGCGAAAAAGCAAACTAGTTAACACTTAACTATAAGGAAACGGAAATACAACATTTGTAGATCCGGTGCTCCACCTCCAAAGCTCCGCAACGAAGTTCCTTTGCTGTACAAAAAGAATCCGGGATCTAGCGTCGGCTTCATCGGAGAATGGACGGGCTAGGTCATCGATGTCCATGCCGAAGATGATCTACGTCGAGGCATCGCTAAATCAAGCTCCGACTTCACCAAGTCAAGAAACTTGTGAAGAAAACACACTCTACTACTTGGCAAGAGGTAGAGGATGAAGAAATAGGAAGTGGGTAGACTTTAGAATTGGATTTCTCACTTGTTTCATCAATCCACCATTGATGAGGCTTGCTTTCTTCAAGTGAAGAAAGGAAGAAGAAGATAGAAATTGTTATGATAAGTTAATTTAGAAAATAGAAAATAATAGAATACTTATCATAATCAACCATGGTAAAGTGTAGAGACTAAACTAAGGTTAAATGAAGTGGTTAGGGTTAAGCATGAGACAAAAATGGTCACATAGTCAAAAGTTCAAGAAACTTCAACTAGAATCCAAAATTAGCAACCATTTTCTTTTTATGCTTATCATATTCCAAAATGAATAATTAAATAAGATAAAAGAATAAAACAAAACCCTAACCATTATCATGTAACCATGGTTTGATCTTTACACAAAAACCCTAGCATACATGTATCATCAAACATGATACAATCAAGTGCACAAAAGTATATCACATATACAATGTGTACATCCAAGTGAGAAAATCCATCTTAAGTAAACCGATACTAGTTAATGCAAACTAATATATCAAATATATAATTATGCAATAAATCATTAAATCAACACTTGATTTAACGATCCGGTCATATCGCATATAACCGACTAGTATCCAATGTATCGGCTTATCGAATCAATACTTGATTCGATAACTAGGTTATATCGTATACAACCATTCAATACATTCATCGCGAGAATAGAATACGGTATCATATACACGCATTATCCTCGGTCCCGCACATATCTCATATGCGCTCCTATTTCGTTTCGCTTGAGCCAGGAAACCTCTGTGTAGGACTCTAAAGACTTGTCAATACGCCGGCAGCAGGTGATGATCATATCAAACACCCACAAGCCGCAAGCGGTCTGCTAAACGTAACGGCCACCCGGGTATTGAGCGATCTGAAGATCGACGAGCAAGCCCGCTCACACTCCAGTGAATCCAACCAGTAACACTACCGTACAGTCCGGTCTGATCGTCTGATATGTCGCATATCTCGCCTAGGGGTGGTAAACGTCAGACCCCAATAGCTCGATAAGTCGTGTCGATATGAGGTCTATAACAATTCGAGAAACTACTGGTTACACTTACCAGTAAATCTCAGCAACCCTGGCCAGGGATTTCCTGTTATAGCCAATCGAACACAGCGCAACATCAACCCCCTATACCGGGAGAGACGAATCCCCTCCTATCGCTCATTGCCTCCATGTGACTCGAGACTGTACCCAAAAACCACCGTTTTGCACGCCCTCTTGTATGTGGTAAGATGGAAATCAAAGCACAGTGGGAACCACACAAGACTCTATGACGATCTCGGGTCAACAGACTACTCTGTACCAGAGTCACCAGAGAACTGCCATCTGACGTGAGGTATAATACCATCTGGGAGTTCTCGGCGAGTCCGTCCAGTGTACCCAGTCTCTACTGAGCACCCGTATATCATCTCTGATGTCAAACACCAATGGATATGGGATCATCCATCGCCCATCTGTATGGGTCGAGAAGGTATACGCTAGTCTACTCTGGTATATCGATGCCCCGTCTCGATACACCCTCGACTAGGGACTTTGAAGGATGTACTTATGGACTACCATGTCCCCACTAGTATGATCCGCATCATAGTCCAGGTAGTTAAGTACACATCCTCAGGGCTTTACCAACATGTAACAAAGAGACAAACAGTGTACACGTTAAGGTAAAGAGTAACCAGATAGCATACTATCATGTCGAGCAAGAAAGTCTTCCCTATATATGTCGCAGCATCCACTACAATATACATCCTATGTATAGTAATGGCCTCTAGGGCATACATATAACTAACAATCTCCCACTTGCACTAGGGCCATCTGTACCAGTGGTTGTAGTATCTCATACTCAACCATCCCATAAAAGTCTCTCTCTGGGAACAGGCCTTTGTGAGTGGATCCGCTGTGTCGTCCTCTGAGTCTACTCTCCAAACCTCGATCACCCTGGAGATCAACCATCTCCATGATCAGGCGATACTGCCTTAGAATATGTCTGGATCACTGATGGGACCTGCGTTCCTTGGCATAAGCCACAACTCCATTGTCTCACAATGGTAGAAACGTAGTTCATCTCATGAACCAATATACACCCAAACAGCCTCTTTGGTAGCATCTTTAGTAGCGATGTATCCTGCCTTTATCGCCTAGTATGCCACGGTATCTAGCTTGGAACTCTTCCAACATACCGTTCCTTTACTTAGGGTAAAGACAATGCTTGTGACTGACATTCAGTCGTCTTTATCACCCTGGAACCCTTCCAGTGATTCTCCCCAGGATCGATTGATACCATCTCGCTACAACTAGTGAGAATCCTAACATCTAATTAGATCTATCTCATAGATCCAAAATCCAGGATTTAGGAGGTATCACTTTGATCCTATATGGAGAATCATAGTGATAAGCGGAGATTGACCAGGCGTAGCATAGGAAACTCCTTTCTTGTCAAGAGTATGTCATCCACGTACTCTACGAGGATCAACACCATACTCCCTACTACCTTTTTGTTTATACAAGGTTCATTTACCATTTTGATGATGTCAAACTCTTTGACTAATTCATCAAAACAGATGTTCCAACTCCACGATGCCTGCTTTATCAAATAAAGCATCTTGCACACGTTTCCGCTGCTCCCACTGTCTACGAAGCCCTCTGGCTGTGTACTTATAGACGCTCTCTTCTAAATCATCATTTAGAAAAGCAGTCAAGACACCCAACCACCAGATATCGCAGTCATGGTATGTAGCCGTGACAAGTAGGATCTGGATGGACTTAAGCATAGCTACTTGAAAAGGTTTCCTCATGATCCACACCTGGTCAATGATGCAAACCTTTAACAAGTCTAGCTTTGAAAGTCTCAACTTTTCCATCTACACCAAGTAATCTTCTCAAGATATACTTGCTCCTGATGGGGATTTAACCCTTCAGATGTAGCAACCAAAGTCCATACTTTGTTGGTGTACATGGATTCCATCTCAGATCGCTAAGCATCCAGCCATTCTTACAGAGTCCTACTCCTGATGGCCAGCTCGAAACTAGTTGGGTCATCATCTCATGATGCAATCCTCGCTCCCACTGTCATAGAGAAATCGAAGTATCTCTCAGGTGGGTGAAGAACCCTACTAGATCGGCGGAGAGGCTGAGGTTCGTTGGAATCTACTGAATCCTTTGGTTCATTCGAATCATCAGCTGTAGTTTGCATAGCTGGAACCTTTCCAGTTCTACATAACAGACCTTGCCTCGAGCTTGTCCGGATTTTGCTTTTAGACATAGGCCAGACAACCCCAAATCTTAACCAACTTAAGATATGGGCTCTTCCCTTATCATATCAAATATGAAGTGGTAAGCAACTGATTTGATTTGAACACTATTCAATAGGTATGCAGCTTCTCAAGTGCATAACTCCCAAAAGGAAATAGGAAACTCAGTAGTACTCATCATAGAGCACACCATATCACATAGGGTGCTATCGCTCCGCCCCGATATACCATCGTGCTATGGTGTATTCGGAGGAGTAATGCTGAGAGAGAATCTCATTCTCCTTTAGAAAAGTCCAGGAATTCCATGCACAAGTATTCTCCTCCTTGATCTCATCAAAGGACATAATACTTATACCCGTATTTTGGTTCTCTACTTCTAACTTATATTCTGTGAATATCTCAAAAGGTTCGGACTTGTGTTTCAACAAGAACATATGTCTGAATCTAAAAAGATCATCAGAGAACGTAATGAAGTATAAAGAACCATTCCTGGCATGTGTAGACAGGGGACCTACATACATCAACATGTATCATCCCAAGAGTTCATTAACTCTTTCTCTGTTTCCAATAAACAGAGCTGGTGTCATTACATCTTTGTGACATGACTAGCGAGTTTCACAGGATGTAAATTCAAACTGATTTAAATATGCATCTACATGTAACTACTGCCAGTCGGGTCGCATAGATATGACCTAGTCTACAATGCCTCAAGAAGGATTCGTTCATTTCTGAACTCTTCCTCTTGTGTGTGTTCCGTATACTAAGAACTGTAGTTTGATTTAGAACATCAACGCTTTTAGATAACGTGCCTGAACCGATCAACTTTTGATATAGGAAATGTTCAAAACATTATCCAACAATACAAAATTTTATCATTTCTTTACTCTTAAAGAGATAGATATGATTTTGTATATCAGGTTCGGTATCTAATAACATTCGTTCAGAATCAATGTATTTGGAATACAGGGTGACAGTGACCAACAGACTTGGCTTCAACACTTGCCCCATTTTCTGCCTCATGAAACTTATCACCCGTTCTCAGTTCTCTACCTTTCTGTAGCCCTATGTAACAGATTACATATCTGGGATCCTGATCCGGTATCAAATACCCAGGACGTAAAGTGTAGGGTTCCTAGGCACTCCCAAGAGGTCTCACAAGGCATCAACCATGCCAATTTCAAAATTTAACGGTGCCGAGAAACCCGACTACGGACCGTTGGCTAGAAATCTAGGCGAAACAATAAAGTAGTTAACAACTTAACTAATGGGAAACGGAAATACAACCTTTGTAGATCCGGTGCTCCACCTCCAATAGCTCCGCAACGAAGTTCCTTTGCTGTCAAAAAAGAATCCGGGCTCTAGCGTCGGCTTCATCGGAGAATGGACGGGCTAGGTCATCGATGTCCATGCCGAAGATGATCTACGTCGAGGCATCGCTAGATCAAGCTCCACCTTCACCTTGCCATGAAAACTTGTGAAGGAAGCACACTCTACTACTTGGCAAGAGGTAGAGGATGAAGAAATAGGAAGTGGGTAGACTTTAGAATTGGATTTCTCACTCATTTCCATCAATCACCATTGATGGAGCTTGCTTTCTTCAAGTGAAGAAAGGAAGAAGAAGAAGAATAATGTTATGATAAGTTCATTTAGAAAATAGAAAATAATAGAATACTTATCATAATCAACCATGGTAAAGTGTAGAGACTAAACTAAGGTTAAATGAAGTGGTTAGGGTTAAGCATGAGACAAAAATGGTCACATAGTCAAAAGTTCAAGAAGCTTCAACTAGAATCCAAAATTAGCAACCATTTTCTTTTTATGCTTATCATATTCCAAAATGAATAATTAAATAAGATAAAAGAATAAAACAAAACCCTAACCATTATCATGTAACCATGGTTTGATCATTACACAAAAACCCTAGCATACATGTATCATCAAACATGATACAATCAAGTGCACAAAAGTATATCACATATACAATGTGTACATCCAAGTGAGAAAATCCATCTTAAGTAAACCGATACTAGTTAATGCAAACTAATATATCAAATATATAATTACGCAATAAATCATTAAATCAACACTTGATTTAACGATCCGGTCATATCGCATATAACCGACTAGTATCCTATGTATCGTCTTATCGAATCAATACTTGATTCGATAACTAGGTTATATCGTATACAACCATTCGATACATTCATCGCGAGAATAGAATACGGTATCACATACACGCATTATCCTCGGTCCCGCACATATCTCATATGCGCTCCTATTTCGTTTCGCTTGTGCCAGGAAACCTCTGTGTAGGACTCTAAAGACTCGTCAATACGCCGGCAGCAGGTGATGATCATATCTAACACCCACAAGCCGCAAGCGGTCTGCTAAACGTAACGGCCACCCGGGTATTGAGCGATCTGAAGATCGACGAGCAAGCCCGCTCACACTCCAGTGAATCCAACCAGTAACACTACCGTACAGTCCGGTCTGATCGTCTGATATGTCGCATATCTCACCTAGGGGTGGTAAACGTCAGACCCCAATAGCTTGATAAGTCGTGTCGATATGAGGTCTATAACAATTCGAGAAACTACTGGTAACACTTACCAGTAAATCTCAGCAACCCTGGCCAGGGATTTCCTGTTATAGCCAATCGAACACAGCGCAACATCAACCCCCTATACCAGGAGAGACGACTCCCCTCCTATCGCTCATTGCCTCCATGTGACTCGGGACTGTACCCAAAAACCACCGTTTTGCACGCCCTCTTGGACGTGGTAAGATGGAAATCAAAGCACAGTAGGAACCACACAAGACTCTATGACGATCTCGGGTCAACAGACTACTCTGTACCTGTGTCACCAGAGAACTGCCATCTGACGTGAGGTATAATACCATCTGAGAGTTCTCGGCGAGTCCGTCCAGTGTACCCAGTCTCTACTGAGCACCCGTATATCATCTCTGATGTCAAACACCAATGGATATGGGATCATCCATCGCCCATCTGTATGGGTCGAGAAGGTATACGCTAGTCTACTCTGGTATATCAATGCCCCGTCTCGATACACCCACGACTAGGGACTTTGAAGGATGTACTTATGGACTACCATGTCCCCACTAGTATGATCCGCATCATAGTCCAGGTAGTCAAGTACAGATCCTAAGGGCTTTACCAACATGTAATAGAGAGATAATCTGTATACACGTTAAGGTAAAGTTCAACCAGATAGCATACTATCATGTCGAGCAAGAAAGTCCTCACTATATATGTCCCAGCATCCACTGCAATATACATCCTATGTATATTAATGGCCTCTAGGGCATACATATAACTAACAATCTCCCACTTGCACTAGGGCCATCTGATAGCAGTGGTTGTAGTATCTCATACTCAACCATCCCATAAAAGTCTCTCTCTGGGAACAGGCCTTTGTGAGTGGATCCGCTGTGTTGTCCTCTGAGTCTACTCTCCTAACCTCGATCTCCCTGGAGATCAACCATCTCCATGATCAGGTGACACTGCCTTAGAATATGTCTGGATCACAGATGGGACGGACGTTCCTTGGCATAAGCCACAACTCCATTGTCTCACAATGGTTGGAACGTAGTTCATCTCATGAACCAATATACACCCAAACATCCTCCTTGGTAGTATCTTAAGTAGCGATGTATCCAGCCTTTATCGTCTAGTATGCCACGGTATCTAGCTTGGAACCCTTCCAACATACCGTCCCTTTACCGAGGGTAAAGACAATGCCTGCGACTGACATTCAGTCGTCTTTATCACCCTGGAACCCTTCCAGTGATTCTCCCTAGAATCAATTGATACCATCTCACTACAACTAGTGAGAATACTAACATCCAATTAGATCTATCTCATAGATCCAAAAACCCAGGATTTAGGAGGTATCACTTCGATCCTATATGGAGAATCATTGTGATAAACGGAGATTGATCGAGCGTAGCATAGGAAACTCCTTCCCTATCAAGAGTATGTCATCCACGTACTCTACGAGGATCGTCACCATACTCCCTACTACCTTCTTGTTTATACAAGGTTCATATACCATTTTGATGATGTTAAACTCTTTGACTTATCCATCAACACAGATGTTCCAACTCCGCGATACCTGCTTTATCCTATAAAACATCTTGTACACGTTTCCGCTGCTCCCACTGTCTACGAAGCCCTCTGGCTGTGTACTTATAGACGTTCTCTTCTAAATCATTATTTAGAAAAGTAGTCATGGCACCCAACCGCCAGATATCGTAGTCATGGTATGTAGCCGTGGCAAGTAGGATCTGGATGGACTTAAGCATAGATCCTTAGAAAAGGTTTCATCATGATCCACACCTGGTCAATGATGCAAACCTTTAACAAGTCTAGCTTTGAAAGTCTCAACTTTTCCATCTACACCTAGTAATCTTCTCAAGATATACTTGCTCCTGATGGGGATTTAACCCTTCAGATATAGCAACCAAAGTCCATACTTTGTTGGTGTACATGGATTCCATCTCAGATCTCTAAGCATCCAGCCATTCTTACAGAGTCCTACTCCTGATGGCCAGCTCGAAACTAGTTGGGTCATCATCTCATGAAGCAATCCTCGCTCCCACTGTCATAGAGAAACAGAAGTATCTCTCAGGTGGGTGAGGAACCCTACTAGATCGGCGGAGAGACTGAGGTTCGTTGGAAACTATTGAATCCTTTGGTTTTATCAAATCATTTGCTGTAGTTTGTATAGCTGGAACCTTTCCAGTTCTACATAACAGATCTTGCCTCGAGCTTGTCCGGATTTTGCTTTTCAGACATAGGCTGGACAACCCCAAATCTTAACTAACTTAAGAGATGGGCTCTTCCCTTATCATATCAAATATGAAGTGGCAGGCAACTGATTTGATTTGAACCTAATTCAATTGGTATGCAGCTTCTCAAGTGCATAACTCCCAAAAAGGAAATAGTTAACTCAGTAGTACTCATCATAGAGCACACCTTATCATATAGGGTGAGATTGCTCCGCCCCGATATACCATCGTGCTATGGTGTATACGGAGGAGTAATGCTGAGAGAGAATCTCATTCTCCTTTAGAATAGTCCAGGAATTCCGTGCACAAGTATTCTCCTCCTTGATCACATCAAAGGACATAATACTTATACCCATATTTTGGTTCTCTACTTCTAACTTATATTCTGTGAATATCTCAAAAGGTTCGGACTTGTGTTTCAACAGGAACATAGGTCTGAAACTCGAAAGATCATCAGAGAATGTAATGAAGTATAAAGAATCAGTCCTGGCATTTGTAGACTGGGGACCTACATACATCAACATGTATCATCCCAAGAGTTCACTAACTCTTTCTCTGTTTCCAATAAACAGAGCTGTGGTCATCTTATCTTTGTGACATGACTGGCGAGTTTCACAAGATGTAAATTCAAACTGATTTAAATATGCATCTAAATGTAACTCAGCCAGTCGGGTCGCATTGATATGACCTAGTCTACAATACCTTAAGAAGAATTCGTTCATATCTGAACTCTTCCTCTTATGTGTGTTCAGTATACTAAGAATTGTAGTTTGATTTAGAACATTAATGCTTTTAGATAACGTGCCTGAACCGATCAACTTTTGATATAGGAAATGTTCAAAACATTATCCAACTATACAAAATTTTATCATTTCTTTACTAATAAAGAGATAGATATGATTTTGTATATCAGGTTCGGTATCTAATAACATTCGTTCAGAATCAATGTATTGGTAATACAGGGTGACAGTGACCAACAGACTTGGCTGCAACACTTGCCCCGTTTTCTGCCTCATGAAACTTATCACCCGTTCTCAGTCCTCTACCTTTCTGTAGCCCTATGTAACAGATTACATATTTGGGATCCTGATCCGGTATCATATACCCAGGATGTAGAGGATACAGAGAAACAGTTCTTTGTAAAGAACACACCCGAAGATGATGCATCAGCATGCACTCTCTTCGTTTGGGCGGCACGGGAATTCTGGTAATCCCCAATTTCCTGCTCTGTCTTATAACAATTATAAGTTGGAGCGGGACCAACGTTCCCCAGCTCAGTATAACAAGCGGGTTCGGTCAATATTCCGTATTCTTATCTTGATTAAGGCGTGATATGGTCGCTATCTGGAGAGAGAGAGACGAAAACACTGCGCTCTTGCAAGAATAGATTGGTTATTATTTTATCTAATCAGGATGGCTCCCACTGCTTTTTATCAAATCTTCCTTCAAACCCTAAAAGGAAAGACTAGCCGGGATTAATTACACACTACAAGTTCGCCAATCTTTCAGCCAGGCCAGTGTCGGTACTTTGAGGGAGGTCCCCCGTGCTTTCGCACGAACCTAATTAATGTAAACCTCGTTTTCCCAGAGGCGTAACCCCGTTGACACCTTTCTAGACACCTACTTGATCGGCTAATTGTAATGTATAAAACTCTCCCAGGAGTAACACTTACTCGCAGCGGGTATCGGGATCCAACTATCTCATAGAAGGTATGCAATCTCATTGCAAATTTCAACACTTGAAATTCCCGATAATATTTTGCTCCGAACGATCTATGACCTTGACAAGGTCAACAAACCATAGACCGCAAGTCAAGTTCAACCCGTCATTTCTTGATTGAATCAAACCCACCCGCACGACCCTTGACAAGGTCAACAAGGTCGCACGACTACCCTAACCCAATCTGCATCATATGCATAAGCAGATAAATACTGGTTAGCTACCGCACACTGCGCCTTGACAAGGTCAACAAACGCAGCACGAATACTAAACAGGATTTATCTGAAATGACGGAGGGCTACGACAGGTTTTTCTGAAAACCTATTGCGTAATGAACTTGATATCGTTGTAGAATCAAATGATTTTAAAAATGGAGTGCTTTTGAGGCTTTTTAAGTTTTGCTAAAGGAGTCACTCCCGGTGAAGGGATCGTCGGTCCTTTCCTCGTCGAATGAGGTGCGGGATATATCATATATATCACTGTGCAAAGCAAAAAACTCTTAAAAGCAATCAAAAGACAAACCGAAGGTTGTAGCATCTGCCAGTTATTGCTAAAGGAGTCACTCCCGGTGAAGGGATCTCGGTCCTTTCCTTATCGAATAAGGTGCAGGATATATCATATATACCGCTGTGCAAAGCAAAAACTGTAGCTACCTGTTTTATTTTGAAATTCAATTCTACAACATCTTAGGTTTCTTTTATTTCATTAATCACATTAATGAAGTCCCATCATTCAGATTACCTAAACATCACAGATAAATACGACGTACACTTATGCTATCCGCATTCGCCTCGATGTCCCCTCGTGCACCGTTAGGTTAGGTAACTAACGGCAGAGCGGGGCAGGGCTAGCACGGGTGTAAAACATAAGTAACGTCTATATAATATATCATATATACTATATACTGTATCTATCACAGAACATCACATGATCACATCACAGATATCGCAGCAGAAGAAACATATGAAATATTGGATATACTAGGATGTCCGTGTTTTCAATACGAGCCAGTATAAAACACGGATTCCACGGTCGCGATGAATAGCCAAACCCATACCCCTAGACCCCTACGAGAGCGGCAAGCAACCCTACCAATTCTAGAGTTAGGAGACCCGGACTCGACTCCTCGAGTTGGTCTCCCACTGGACTCCAGAACCCTGTTACTTGTGCCCTCCTCCTTGGGTCTATCCTAGTGCGGAAAAGTAAATAATATACAAAAGGTGACAACTTCCGCAACCTGGAAGCGCCCCAATAAAAGAATATTACATACAAGTTTTTACATGAATGAAAATGAAAAACACTCATCTCACATAAAAACCACCGGCTATTCAAACACGACGATCCAATATAACATATCCAGCAACACATAACATCACATGTCATCAACGTAAGTAAATATGCGCATCCCAATTGTCGTTGACATTTAGCAACGAAACCGGCGATATCACATATTACACTTACGGTCACAGAAAAGAAAGTGTAAAACTACAACAGTTGGAATCCGCAACCACCTCAGACATCGCATGCCTGACCAAATGAATTACTTAGACATCGCATGCCTAACAATTATAAACCCCGCATTTTAGTCTCAAAATCGAAAACACTTTTCAATATCAAGTCGGGCAATTCAACAGGATTCCCGACATCCTGATCGAATGCTCGTCGCAAACTTTAGTAGGCGGCCGCACCCCCGACACCGTCGACGAAGTGCACCAAGGCGGAACACCGCTACCGCGAGCACCCGGACGGATGCTTTCGGCGACGGGGTTCTCCTACAGTCACTTGGTCGGGGCTATGGAGTGAGGCTTTCTATTAAGTTTACCCGGCGAGTATCCGCGTACGCTACGTGATTGCGACGGACTTTTGATCACATCAAAATTCCGTGGCAACCGATCAAGTGAGACTAAATTGCTATGTTTATAACATTCATTCAGTTATCTCATAACTATTTGTGAATTCCAATTATTGTATCCCATTCCAGATAATTAGAAAATGTTAAACTTTCCGATCGAACAATCGAACACCCAAGTTTTCCCGATACAGATCAACACATGAAACAAGTCTAAAGACATTCAGTTCGTGCCTCAGTACCAACGGTCCAGCCGTAGAAGGGTCAAGCCAACGCCTCACATGTGGCACGCCGTACTGCCCCAAACCCGAAGGTTCAAAGGGCAGTTCAAGACGGTCACATAATCGAGTTAAGATTTGTTGTCTTCTAGAGGGTCCATCGCGTTACTTGCACTACTTAGAACGTCGTTAAACCACGGAAAAATCCAACACTTGGAAATTTCCCGGCAGGGGAAAAAGTGGGTATTTATATCCGGTCGAACTTTTTAACATATTCAAAAATTTATCCGGAAAGCCACACAGACAAAATTTGATATTCCGATCGAAACACCGAATCCCCAAAACAATCCCAGAAAATTAAACTCTTGAATAAATTTTTAAAAAACCCAGAGAACTCAGCACCTGAAACATTGAATTACTGTGCAAACAGTTAGGGCTTACGTCACTATTCTACCGCGGAACCGCGGCATAAGCTAGGTTTATGCCGCGGTTCCGCCGCCGTTTACACTGTTCATGCAAAACTTTTTGCGCCGTAATTCTTAGATTTCCCTGCTGAGTCTTCTGCATATTTTTAATTTGGAAAAATCCACGATTTTAGAAAAAGGACAGAGAGCATGTTAAGGTTTGGGTTTTCGGGTCGTTCGGACTTCAAATTCCGTTTAGACTTCGCCTAAGGCTCTAGCTAGGCTTTGATACCACTGTAGGTCAGGCAGCCACCCCATCTAATGGGGTCACCGTGGCACCTACGGGTTCCTCAGTAGCTACTTTTTACGCATGCCCCCTCGCGAGAACTACAACCCGCCGGAACACCTTCCGGTCTCGGGACACCCTGGGGGTAAGAGCCTATGCTTCGCCACACTGTCACACAGTTAGAACCCCCCATAGGTCGACATCTAATGCCTAGTAGCTCTGATACCACTGTAGGGTTCCTAGGCACTCCCAAGAGGTCTCACAAGGCATCAACCATGCCAATTTCAAAATTTAACGGTGCCGAGAAACCCGACTACGGACCGTTGGCTAGAAATCTAGGCGAAACAATAAAGTAGTTAACAACTTAACTAATGGGAAACGGAAATACAACCTTTGTAGATCCGGTGCTCCACCTCCATAGCTCCGTAACGAAGTTCCTTTGCTGTCCAAAAAGAATCCGGGCTCTAGCATCGGCCTCATCGGAGAATGGACGGGCTAGGTCATTGATGTCCATGCCGAAGATGATCTACGTCGAGGCATCGCTAGATCAAGCTCCACCTTCACCTTGCCATGAAAACTTGTGAAGAAAACACACTCTACTACTTGGCAAGAGGTAGAGGATGAAGAAATAGGAAGTGGGTAGACTTTAGAATTGGATTTCTCACTCATTTCCATCAATCACCATTGATGGAGCTTGCTTTCTTCAAGTGAAGAAAGGAAGAAGAAGAAGAATAATGTTATGATAAGTTCATTTAGAAAATAGAAAATAATAGAATACTTATCATAATCAACCATGGTAAAGTGTAGAGACTAAACTAAGGTTAAATGAAGTGGTTAGGGTTAAGCATGAGACAAAAATGGTCACATAGTCAAAAGTTCAAGAAGCTTCAACTAGAATCCAAAATTAGCAACCATTTTCTTTTTATGCTTATCATATTCCAAAATGAATAATTAAATAAGATAAAAGAATAAAACAAAACCCTAACCATTATCATGTAACCATGGTTTGATCTTTACACAAAAACCCTAGCATACATGTATCATCAAACATGATACAATCAAGTGCACAAAAGTATATCACATATACAATGTGTACATCCAAGTGAGAAAATCCATCTTAAGTAAACCGATACTAGTTAATGCAAACTAATATATCAAATATATAATTACGTAATAAATCATTAAATCAACACTTGATTTAACGATCCGGTCATATCGCATATAACCGACTAGTATCCTATGTATCGTCTTATCGAATCAATACTTGATTCGATAACTAGGTTATATCGTATACAACCATTCGATACATTCATCGCGAGAATAGAATACGGTATCACATACACGCATTATCCTCGGTCCCGCACATATCTCATATGCGCTCCTATTTCGTTTCGCTTGAGCCAGGAAACCTCTGTGTAGGACTCTAAGGACTCGTCAATACGCCGGCAGCAGATGATGATCATATCAAACACCCACAAGCCGCAAGCGGTCTGCTAAACGTAACGGCCACCCGGGTATTGAGCGATCTGAAGATCGACGAGCAAGCCCGCTCACACTCCAGTGAATCCAACCAGTAACACTACCGTACAGTCCGGTCTGATCGTCTGATATGTCGCATATCTCACCTAGGGGTGGTAAACGTCAGACCCCAATAGCTTGATAAGTCGTGTCGATATGAGGTCTATAACAATTCGAGAAACTACTGGTAACACTTACCAGTAAATCTCAGCAACCCTGGCCAGGGATTTCCTGTTATAGCCAATCGAACACAGCGCAACATCAACCCCCTATACCGGGAGAGACGACTCCCCTCCTATCGCTCATTGCCTCCATGTGACTCGGGACTGTACCTAAAAACCACCATTTTGCACGCCCTCTTGGACGTGGTAAGATGGAAATCAAAGCACAGTAGGAACCACACAAGACTCTATGACGATCTCGGGTCAACAGACTACTCTGTACCAGTGTCACCAGAGAACTGCCATCTGACGTGAGGTATAATACCAACTGGGAGTTTTCGGCGAGTCCGTCCAGTGTACCCAGTCTCTACTGAGCACCCGTATATCATCTCTGATGTCAAACACCAATGGATATGGGATCATCCATCGCCCATCTGTATGGGTCGAGAAGGTATACGCTAGTCTACTCTGGTATATCGATGCCCCGTCTCGATACACCCACGACTAGGGACTTTGAAGGATGTACTTATGGACTACCATGTCCCCACTAGTATGATCCGCATCATAGTCCAGGTAGTCAAGTACAGATCCTAAGGGCTTTACCAACATGTAATAGAGAGACAATCTGTATACACGTTAAGGTAAAGTTCAACCAGATAGCATACTATCGTGTCGAGCAAGAAAGTCCTCACTATATATGTCCCAGCATCCACTACAATATACATCCTATGTATAGTAATGGCCTCTAGGGCATACATATAACTAACATAAAGAATACTGAGAAACTGTTCTGTATAATGAACACACCCGAAGATGATGCATCAGCATGCACTTTCTTCGTTTGGGCGGCATAGGAATTCTGGTATTCCCCAATTTCCTGCTTTGTCTTATAACAATTATAAGTTGGAGCGGGACCAATGTTCCCCAGCTCAGTATAACAAGCGGGTTCGGTCAATTTTCTGTATTATTATCTTGATTAAGGCGTGATATGGTCGCTACCTGGAGAGAGAGAGAAGAAAACACTCAGCGTGCGCTTTTTCAAGGATAGATTGGTTATTATTTTATCTAATCAGGATGGCTCCCACTGCTTTTTATCAAATCTTCCTTCAAACCCTAAAAGGAAAGACTGACCGGGATTAATTACACACTACAAGTTCGCCAATCTTTCAGCCAGGCCAGTGTCGGTACTTTGAGGGAGGTCCCCCGTGCTTTCGCACGAACCTAATTAATGTAAACCTCGTTTTCCCAGAGGCGTAACCCCGTTGACACCTTTCTAGACACCTACTTGATCGGCTAATTGTAATGTATAAAACTCTCCCAGGAGTAACTCTTACTCGCAGCGGGTATCGGGATCCAACTATCTCATAGAAGGTATGCAATCTCATTGCAAATTTCAACACTTGAAATTCCCGATAATATTTTGCCCCTAGCGTCCTATGACCTTGACGCAGGCCAACAAACCATAGTGCGCTAGTCAAGTTCAACCCGTCATTTCCTGATTGAATTAAACCCACCCGCACGACCCTTGACGCAGGCCAACAAAGTCGCACGACTACCCTAATCCAATCTGCATCATATGCATAAGCAGATAAATACTAGTTAGCTACCGCACACTACGCCTTGACGCTGGCCAACAAACGTAGCACGAATACTAACTACCATTTATCTGAAATGACGGAGGGCTACGACAGGTTTTTCTGAAAACCTATTGCGTAATGAACTTGATATCGTTGTAGAATCAAATGATTTTAAAATGGAGTGCTTTTGAGGTTTTTCTAGTTTTGCTAAAGGAGTCACTCCCGATGAAGGGATCGTCGGTCCTTTCCTCGTCGAATGAGGTGCGGGATATATCGTATATATCACTGTGCAAAGCAAAAACACTTAAAAGCAATCAAAAGTCAAACCGAGTGTGTAGCATCTGCCAGTTATTGCTAAAGGAGTCACTCCCGGTGAAGGGATCTCGGTCCTTTCCTCATCGAATAAGGTGCGGGATATATCGTATATATCACTGTGCAAAGCAAGAACTGTAGCTACCTTTTATTTTTGAAATTCGATTCTACAACATCTTTAGGTTTCTTTTATTTCATTAATCACATTAATGAAGTCCCATCATTTAAGTACCTATACATCACAGATAAATACGACGTACACTTATGCCATCCGCATTCGCCTCGATGTCCCCTCGTGCACCGTTAGGTTAGGTAACTAACGGCAGAGCGGGGCAGGGCTAGCGCGGGTGTAAAACATAAGTAACGTCTATATAATATATCATATATACTATATACAGTATCTATCACAGAACATCACATGATCACATCACAGATATCGCAGCAGAAGAATCATATGAAATATTGGATATACTAGGACGTCCGTGTTTTCAATACGAGCCAGTATAAAACACGGATTCCACGGTCGTGATGAATAGCCAAACCCACACCCCTAGACCCCTACGAGAGCGGAAAGCAACCCTACCAATTCTGGAGTTAGGAGACTCGGACTCGACTCCTCGAGTTGGTCTCCCACTGGACTCCAGAACCCGGTTACTTGTGCCCTCCTCCTTGGGTCTATCCTAGTGCGGAAAAGTAAATAATATACAATAACGGGTGACATCTTCCGCAACCTGGAAGCGCCCCAATAAAAGAATATTACATACAAGTTTTTACATGAATGAAAATGAAAAACACTCATCTCACATAAAAACCCCCGGCTATTTAAACACGACGATCCAATATAACATATCCAGCAACACATAACATCACATGTCATCAACGTAAGTAAATATGTCCATCCCAATTGTCGTTGACATATAGCAACGAAACCGGCGATATCACATATTAAACTTACGGTCACAGAAAAGAAAGTGTAAAACTACAACAGTTGGAATCCACAACCACCTCAGACATCGCATGCCTGACCAAATGAATTCCTTAGACATCACATGCCTAACAATTATAAACCCCGCATTTTAGTCTCACTATCGAAAACTCTTTTCAATATCAAGTCGGGCAATTCAACAGGATTCCCGACATCCTGATCGAATGCTCGTCGCAAACTTTAGTAGGCGGCCGCACCCCCGATGCTGTCGACGAAGTGCACTAAGGCGGAACACCGCATCTGCGAGCACCCGAACGGATGCTTTCGGCGACGGGGTTCTCCTACAGTCACTTGGTCGGGGCTATGGAGTGAGGCTGTCTATTAAGTTTACCCGGCGAGTATCCGCGTACGCTACGTGATTGCGACGGAGTTTTGATCACATCAAAATTCCGTGGCAACCGATCAAGTGAGACTAAACTGCTATGTTTATAACATTCATTTAGTTATTACATAACTATTATGAATTCCAATTATTGTATCACCGGATAAATAGAAAATGTTAAACTTTCCGATCGAACATTCGAACACCCAAGTTTTCCCGATACAGATCAACACATGAAATAAGTCTAACAACATTCAGTTCGTGCCTCAGTACCGACGGTCCAGCCGTAGAAGGGTCAAGCCAACGCCTCACATGTGGCACGCCGTACTGTCCCAAACCCGAAGGTTCAAAGGGCAGTTCAAGACGGTCACATAATCGAGTTAAGGTTTGTTGTCTTCTAGAGGGTCTATTGAGTTACTTGCACTACTTAGAACGTCATTAAACTACGGAAAAATCCAACACTTGGAAATTTCCCGACAGGGGAAAAATTGGGTATTTTTATCCGGTCGAACTTTTTAACATATTCTAAAATTTATCCGGAAAGCCACACTGACAAAATTTGATAATCCGATCGAATATTTGATTCCCAATACAACCCCAGAATACTCTTCTGTAGAGTCACAATAAAAATACCCCAGAAAATACAGCATTAAATTATATGAGTTACTGTGCAGAAATCATCATACAAGGGAACAGTACGGCCGCGGAACTGCCGCACCATGCATAGCACGTGTCGCGATTCCGCGGTGGAAAAGTCGATTTAGGCCCTCGTATTTCACAGTAATTCAAATAACACCCTGCTTATTTTTCTGCATATTTTTAATTGACAAAAGTCCAAAATTTTAGAAAATTTCCAGAGAGCATTTTGGGAATGGGTTTCGATGTTCGTTCGAATTTCAAACGTCGTCTAGACATCGCCTAAGGCTCTAGCTAGGCTCTGATACCACTGTAGGGTTCCTAGGCACTCCCAAGAGGTCTCACAAGGCATCAACCATGCCAATTTCAAAAGATACGGTGCCGAGAAACCCTAGACTACGGATCGTCGGCTAGATGTCTAGGCGAAAAAGAAAACTAGTTAACACTTAACTATAAGGAAACGGAAATACAACCTTTGTAGATTTGGTGCTCCACCTCCATAGCTCCGCAACGAAGTTCCTTTGCTGTCCAAAAAGAATCCGGGCTCTAGCGTCGGCTTCATCGGAGAATGGACGGGCTAGGTCATCGATGTCCATGCCGAAGATGATCTACGTCGAGGCATCGCTAAATCAAGCTCCGACTTCACCAAGTCAAGAAACTTGTGAAGAAAACACACTCTACTACTTGGCAAGAGGTAGAGGATGAAGAAATAGGAAGTGGGTAGACTTTAGAATTGGATTTCTCACTTGTTTCATCAATCCACCATTGATGAGGCTTGCTTTCTTCAAGTGAAGAAAGGAAGAAGAAGATAGAAATTGTTATGATAAGTTAATTTAGAAAATAGAAAATAATAGATACTTATCATAATCAACCATGGTAAAGTGTAGAGACTAAACTAAGGTTAAATGAAGTGGTTAGGGTTAAGCATGAGACAAAAATGGTCACATAGTCAAAAGTTCAAGAAGCTTCAACTAGAATCCAAAATTAGCAACCATTTTCTTTTTATGCTTATCATATTCCAAAATGAATAATTAAATAAGATAAAAGAATAAAACAAAACCCTAACCATTATCATGTAACCATGGTTTGATCTTTACACAAAAACCCTAGCATACATGTATCATCAAACATGATATAATCAAGTGCACAAAAGTATATCACATATACAATGTGTACATCCAAGTGAGAAAATCCATCTTAAATAAACCGATACTAGTTAATGCAAACTAATATATCAAATATATAATTACGCAATAAATCATTAAATCAACACTTGATTTAACGATCCGGTCATATCGCATATAACCGACTAGTATCCTATGTATCGGCTTATCGAATCAATACTTGATTCGATAACTAGGTTATATCGTATACAACCATTCGATACATTCATCGCGAGAATAGAATACGGTATCACATACACGCATTATCCTCGGTCCCGCACATATCTCATATCCACTCCTATTTCGTTTCGCTTGAGCCAGGAAACCTCTGTGTAGGACTCTAAAGACTCGTCAATACGCCGGCAGCAGGTGATGATCATATCAAACACCCACAAGCCGCAAGCGGTCTGCTAAACGTAACGGCCACTCGGGTATTGAGCGATCTGAAGATCGACGAGCAAGCCCGCTCACACTCCAGTGAATCCAACCAGTAACACTACTGTACAGTCCGGTCTGATCGTCTGATATGTCGCATATCTCGCCTAGGGTTGGTAAACGTCAGACCCCAATAGCTCGATAAGTCGTGTCGATATGAGGTCTATAACAATTCGAGAAACTACTGGTAACACTTACCAGTAAATCTCAGCAACCCTGGCCAGGGATTTCCTGTTATAGCCAATCGAACACAGCGCAACATCAACCCCCTATACCGGGAGAGACGAATCCCCTCCTATCGCTCATTGCCTCCATGTGACTCGGGACTGTACCCAAAAACCACCGTTTTGCACGCCCTCTTGGACGTGGTAAGATGGAAATCAAAGCACAGTGGGAACCACACAAGACTCTATGACGATCTCGGGTCAACAGACTACTCTGTACCAGTGTCACCAGAGAACTGCCATCTGACGTGAGGTATAATACCATCTGGGAGTTCTCGGCGAGTCCGTCCAGTGTACCCAGTCTCTACTGAGCACCCGTATATCATCTCTGATGTCAAACACCAATGGATATGGGATCATCCATCGCCCATCTGTATGGGTCGAGAAGGTATACGCTAGTCTACTCTGGTATATCGATGCCCCATCTCGATACACCCTCGACTAGGGACTTTGAAGGATGTACTTATGGACTACCATGTCCCCACTAGTATGATCCGCATCATAGTCCAGGTAGTTAAGTACACATCCTAAGGGCTTTACCAACATGTAACAGAGAGACAAACAGTGTACACGTTAAGGTAAAGAGCAACCAGATAGCATACTATCATGTCGAGCAAGAAAGTCTTCCCTATATATGTCCCAGCATCCACTACAATATACATCCTATGTATAGTAATTGCCTCTAGGGCATACATATAACTAACAAGAATAGGGTAAATTAGGGTTTTTAAGGTTAGATTAGCTCTAATGTGTGTTGTTGGTATCATTTGGTTACTGTAATTTCACCTAAATATCACTAGTGCACCCTATTGTTGCAAACTAAGTGGTTTAAAACGTTTTGTAAAACTAAACTTTAGGATACTAGAATCTGCTGTATCTGGGATTATAATTTTTGTAAGCAAGCATATACATTAGCCTATACTTTAAGGGTAAAAACCTGGACCTCTTTCACCTGTTTTTGGCCGATATCGACCTTATGGTGGCCGGCCCAAATGTTTGGGAAATTGTTGGATTTTTGCAAGTAGTTGTCTGTAGGTAGTGTGAGAGATTTGGTCTTGTTTGATTTTCTTGTTTTTGCTCCAGATTAAATCTGAGACCGTTTACCTATAATTAGCGTAGCGGGACTTGCGCGACACGTACGATACGAGTTGAGTTGGTATGCTGTGTGTCACAACGTGTCGCGGTGGTTTTTGACGTATGCACACACGTTACGTATACGCACGCGTTTAGCTTGCGACGCTAGTTTTTCTTGTAATCTTGACATCGCGTTTTTGCAGGATATTGCCTTATATGTGTTACTTTGTGTAAATTCTAGGTTCGCAGGCGGGGAATTTGAGCACCGCGGAGAAAGGAAAGCAGGTGGTCGGATACACCTAGCACGAGATCACGGGTGAGTAGATGTAACATCTACGGAGGGAAATCGTTTGGATGGCGCAAGACGCCCGATAGTTCAGATAGTTTATAAACTTCTAGTAGTACTAGTATCTTTGAGTATAGTTCCTAGTTAATCATCTTACGGCAGTCACGATTCTATATATATAGATATATGTGCAAACTCATTTCATAGGTCACTTGCACCATTACCATAGTTTATGCAGCACGAGCACTATTCATGCGGACACACACGCCTTGGTAATTGCTATGCCACAACACTAGATAACTCGTAATCTAGAACAATTTCACCATATATGATGTTTAAACCTGTGCTAATGCATTTAAATTCCTCAGGATGAACATGTAGGATTGCTAGTCATATGCATGTACCTCATTACATCACTCGTTCATGCCTAGCCTATTAGTCATACATTGCAGTTCGACTTTTTGATACCATAGGCATTCATTATCATTGACATGTGCACTTATGATGATTTTCTTGAGGATTTCAGCACTTGAGATTTATGAGATTTTGGGGAAAAGCCGCAAGGATTTAATAAACCTGATATTATTTTAAGCGTTGAAAGTTGCGATTTTTCTCGTGATATGATACATGTGTCGTCCACCATGGGCTTTCTATTGGTTTTCGAGACCCGTTTCGAGGAGTTGGATGAACCGTCTCGGGTACATGGTGGGCCCGGTAAGGTACCCCGGGGTAAGAAGATCGAGTTGTAGACGATGAGCCTGGCAGGGGCAGACTACCTACCGGTGATTGTTGGCGCGGCGGAAATCCAGAGGATACCGACCGTGGTCGTGAGATGTTGAGATATTGATATTTTGAGATGGGTCAGCCGGACGGCTGGGGCCTGAGATATTGTGATACCGATACATGAGATTTGAGATAGTCGTATGAGCTATCGATGCTGGACACGGATTTCTGTTGATTCTATTGATACTATGCTGATATTTCAAAAGAGTTTTCTAAGAAGAAAATAATAGCTTTCTTATATCAACATATTCAGATCACGGGTTGAAATTGATTCATGTTGCATACATACCTGCTAGTACATCATACCAGATTAGTATTGTAAATTGATTCATGTTGCATACATGCCTGCTAGTACATCATGCCAGATTGGTATTGCAAATTGATTCATGTTGCATACATATCTGCTAGTATATCATGCCATATCAGTATTGTTGATGTTATGACACTTTGCGTGCATGCTTACGATAGCCTCTATAGATGTTATTTATTACTCACGAGTTGGCAACTCACCCCCGTTGTGCCATAGCCTTTTTGCAGGTCCGCTCCGTCAGCACAGTAGCAGCGGACACACTTGCTCCTTTTGCCCCTTTTGCCTGGACTCGAGGCTTTTTCTCGTAGGTGGATTGTGATATTATTTTGTTTCCACCTTGTATATTCATTGTATCTAGAGTACTCCATTTACTGTACCTACTATTGTATTGATGTATATTGACCTAGAGACGAGGCAGTAAGAATTGTGGACTTTTATGTTGTATTTTGGGGTCGAGCTCACTTGAGCCGACATGATGTTTATTACTTGTGCCTTTTATGATTATCTTGCACATTGATGATTTATATTGTGTGGGATTTGAGTCCGCTTCGGCGAAGAGCTAGCTCCCGCTTGGGGATGCCTTATTCTGGTTTTATGCTATTCGTGATTTGTACCCGTTTTGGGGCCAGTTTTTACAAAGGAGACTCTGCCGAAATTTTTGGAAAATGTGATGTTGTTCTTTAAAAGATTTTGAGTTATATTTTCTTTCACTCTATTGCTTAAATGGTTTTGATTTCTAGGCTTTGGCTTACTTAAATTACGTACGCCTTGAGATGTTTCGTAATTTAAGTGCCAGTCACGTTCCGTACCTTTGCGGTCGTAACAAAGTTGGTATCAGAGCGATAGGTTTTACCTTTCTGAGTGTAGGATGACCCTTGGTAGATGGAGTAAGTGACTTAAGCAGGGTAATGTAGCGTGTGTATGTCCACGGCATAATTGCGATACGGTACTCCGCCTAAGTGACTTTAGGATATACTTGCTTGAAATTCCTTCTTCAATTCCGAGTATCCTATAATTCTATTGCATTGTTCTTATTATCATGTTTTCTGTACCAGCCACTATGCCACCGAAGGCTACGAGGGCGCAGAGGGATGCCGCCCGAGATGAGATCCGAGCAGGCTCGTCCGAGACGAGGACCGAGCAGGACGGTATACCTACTCCCCAGGGACAGACTGATCCGCCTTCCCCAGGATGCATGGATAGACTAGAGTCTGGTATGGAGGAGTTACGACAGATGATGGGCGGTATGCAGGAGTTACGACAGATGGTGGGGTCCTTAGTAGAGGCCAGTCATGCACCGAGATCCGAGGACGTACCTACCACAGCACAGACCACGATAGTACCTTCTTCCCCGGCAGTTTCTCCTACTACTTCCATGGCCATTCCAGTATCACTACAAGATTTCATGAGGCTGAGACCCCTAGTCTTCACCGGCACAGATGCAGCGGAGGATCCACTGACATTCCTTGAAAAATTAGCTAGGATTTTCCGTTCGCTCAGATGTTCCGATGACAGATGGGTGGAGCTTACGAGTTTCCATATAGAGGGCCTGGCGCAGACATGGTGTGAGTCGGTCGAGAGAGGTCGAGCTGCAGGTCTACCTCCTATGACTTGAAACGAGTTCACAGCAGTATTTCTAGCCCGTTTCCTTCCCGAGAGCGTTCGTGATGCTAGAGCTTGTAGGTTTGAGGCTTTGCGCAAGACTCCAGGGATGACAGTGTCCGAGTATGATGTCCAGTTTACGCAGTTGTCCAGATATGCTCCGTACTTGGTTAATACTGAAGAGAAGAGAGTGAAGAGGTTTATGCAGGGACTTGACACCAAGTTATTTCTTGCCATCGGCGCCCAGCACTTCGACACTTATGCAGTTGTTATGGACATGGCCTTACGGATGGAGGCGCGCATTTCAGAGACTTCGGTCGTTTTTGGGTAGTAGTGGATTCGTACCGATGTGCCAGCTCAGAGGCATCGTGACAGATTCTTTCCGAGAGATGGTGGCGGCAGAGGAGTTGGACGGGGTTAGCTATTTGGTTCTTATCCACAGGGACAACAGGCGTCACCAGGATGTTTTCGGTGCGGGTGTCCGTACCATCGTATCAGAGACTGTATGGTGAGACGACAGGAAGCAGCGACAGTTCCACGCCTGACTTTACCACCTTCACCACCTCCTCAGAGAGCTCTACTTCCTACCCCCGGTGGTGCTCCACGTCAGTTAGACGCCCCCAGAGGCCGTGGATGCGGCGGTCCTGTTCAGAGAGGACGAGGGGGCAGAGGCCGAGGTAGAGGACAGCCAGCTACTGGTGGGGGACATGCCCGAGTATTCTCTTTGACACCACAGGATGCGCAGGCATCCAATGCCGTTGTGACAGGTACCTTGTCAGTATGTTCTTTCGACGCACAGGTATTGTTCGACCCAGGTTCCACACATTCGTATGTATTTACACACTTTGCACCGATGTTGGGCCGTGAGTCATCGTCGTTAGATCAGCCGCTTGTGGTTATTACTCTGGTAGGCGAGTCTTTTGTCGCTTGTTTGGTGTTTCGTTTATGTTCCGTTTGTATCGGGGAGAGGGATTCATCGGTTGATTTGATTCTCCTCGATATGTTGGACTTTGATTTGCTTCTGGGAATGGACTGTCTAGCCACTTGTTATGCATCTGTGGACTGCTGCAAGAAGGCAGTCAGATTTTGCTTTCCGGGAGAGCCAATCCTTGTTATTCAGGGAGACCGCAGCGTCACCCTTCCCAGCTTGATTTCGTCTCTTCGCGCCGGTCAGCTCTTACGGAAGAGATGTCAGGGATTCTTAGCTTCTGTTTGTGATACTCGAGCTGCAGAGGTTCCGTTGGACCAGGTCCCGATTGCGTGTGAGTTCCCTGATGTTTTCCTTGATGAGCTGCTTGGGTTACCGCCTGAGCACGATATGCTTTCAGCATTGACTTGATTCCCGGCTCAGGGCCTATTTCCATACCGCCTTATCGGATGGCCCCGGCGGAGCGTAGAGAGCTGAAGGATCAGTTGCAGGATTTGTTAGATAAGGGGCTTGTTTGACCTAGTGTATCTCCGTGGGGTGCTCCTGTCCTGTTCACTAAGAAGAAAGACGACAGTTTGCGCTTGTGCATTGATTACCGCCAGCCGAACAGGGTTACCGTACGGAACAGATATCCCTTACCACGTATCGATGATTTGTTCGACCAGCTTCAGGGTGCGGGATACTTTTCGATGATTGACTTGCGATCGGGTTACCATCAGTTGCGGGTGCGGCAGGAGGATATTCCGAGGACGGCTTTTCGCACGCGTTACGGGCACTATGAGTTTTTGGTGATGTCGTTCGGACTCACCAATGCACCAGCCGCGTTTATGGATTTGATGAACCGCATTTTCAGGCCGTATCTAGATCTGTTCATCATCGTGTTTATTGACGACATTTTGGTGTATTCGCGGAGCCGAGAGGAGCACGAGCAGCACCTGCGAATCACATTGCAGACTTTGAGGGAGCACCAGCTGTTCACGAAATTTTCCAAGTGCGCGTTCTGGCTTGACAGCGTTGATTTCTTAGGTCACGTAATTACGAGAGATGGCATATGTGTGGACCCGACGAAGATCGAGGCCGTTCAGCATTGGCCCAGACCGACATCAGTTACAGAGATCCGCAGTTTCCTAGGCCTGGCTGGCTACTACCGACGATTTGTTCAGGACTTCTCCCGTATTGCTGCACCATTGACCGGGTTGACCCAGAAGGGAGTTCCTTTTGATTGGACCGAGGCGTGCGAGCATACCTTCCAGCAGTTGAAGACTCGTCTGACTACTGCACCAGTGTTGTCATTGCCTTCGGGATCGGGCGGATTCATGGTTTATTGCGACGCTTCGCGAGTAGGAATAGGTTGCGTGTTGATGCAGCACGATAGAGTTATCGCGTATGTTTCTCGGCAGCTGAAGACACATGAACAGAACTATCCTACGCATGATTTAGATATGGCTGCAGTGGTGTTTGCACTCAAGATCTGGAGACATTACCTATACGGCGAGTCGTGCCAGATATTCACGGACCACAAGAGCTTGAAGTACATATTTTAGTAGCGAGACCTGAATCTGAGACAGCGCCGCTGGATGGAGCTGGTGAAAGACTATGATTGCGAAATCCTTTACCATCTGGGCAAGGCGAACGTGGTGGCAGATGCTTTCAGTAGGAGGTCCGGAGGTAGTCTATCTTATTTGAGCGCTGTACAGAGGCAGTCGTCAGTAGATTGGCAGATTTTATGCGACAGCCGAGTGGAGTTCGAGTTCACTCCGACCGGGGGACAGCTTGCGCATATTCGTGCACGTCCGCAGTTGCTTGAACGTATTCGTGAGGCACAGCCCAGTGATGACCGTCTTTCAGAGATCATGGAGCAGATTAGGCAGGGCAGAGTTTCCGAGTTCGTGATCGATGATCAGGGAGTACTGCGATTTGGGACTCGATTGTGCGTACCAGATTCTGAGAGACTGCGGCGTGAGATTCTTGAGGAGGCGCATAGATCGATATACAGCGTTCATCCAGCTTCCACCAAGATGTACCGCGATTTGCGAGATGTTTATTGGTGGGACGGAATGAAGAGGGATATCACAGACTTCATGTCGAGATGCCAGACTTGCCAGCAAGTCAAGGCCGAGCACTAGAGGCCCGCTGGAGAGTTGCAGCCTTTGCCCATTCCAGAGTGGAAATAGGAGCAGATTTCTATGGACTTCGTTGTGGGTCTACCCAGGACCGGTCGAGGGTATGACTCCATTTGGGTGATCGTGGATCGTTTGACGAAAGCGGCTCACTTCCTGCCAGTGAAGACCACTTTCGGGTTTTCTCAGTATGCCCAGATTTACATCGACGAGATCGTACGGTTGCATGGCATCCCGACTTGTATCGTGTCAGACCGAGGCACCCAGTTTACCAGCCGACTATGACAGAGACTTCAGGAGGCGTTGGGCACCCGTTTGAGTTGCAGCACAGTATTTCATCCGCAGACCGACGGCCAGTCAGAGCGGACTATTCAGACACTCGAGGACATGTTCCGAGCGTGCGTTTTAGACTGTGGTGGTAGCTGAGATCATCATTTACCCTTAGTGGAGTTCTCCTACAACAATAGCTTCCAGGATACTATTCAGATGGCACCTTTCGAGGCCTTGTATGGGAGGAGATGTAGATCGCCCGTCTGTTGGACTGAGCTTAGCGAGAGCAATATTTTGGGGCCACAGATCGTGCAGGAGACAACTGAGAAAGTACAGTTGATTCAAGATCGGATGAGAGCGGCTCGGAGCAGGCAGAAATCGTATGCGGACAGACGCCATCGCAGACTAGAGTTCGCAATTGGCGACCACGTTTTTCTGAGGGTCTCTCCGATGAAGGGCGTGATGAGATTTGGGCGAAAAGGATAGCTTAGTCCCAGATTTGTGGGTCCTTTCGAGATCCTCGAGTGTGTCGGCGCGGTTGCATATCGTTTAGCTCTTCCATCCAGCTTTCCACATGTTCACCCTGTATTCCACGTGTCGATACTTCGCAGATATCTTCATGACCCTTCTCACATGATTCAGCATCAGACCGTTTAGCTTGAGCGCGATCTTTCGTTCACCGAGCAATCAGTAGTGATATTGGATCGGCAGGTGAAGAAACTTCGATCAATGGTCTTGCCATCTGTGACGGTTCTTTGGCGCAGCTCGAATGGTGAAGAGATCACTTGGGAGGCCGAGGGCGAGATGCGGAAGAAATTCCCTCATCTCTTTGAAAGTACGCGTAGCTATATTTTAAATTCGGGGACGAATTTTCTTTAAGGGGGGGGGGGAGATTATAACACCTTAGGTTGTGATTTGGGGTTATTATGCTTTAATGTGGGGTTTTTAGTAAAAGTTTATCAAAACGGTTTTCAAATATTTTATCAGGATTTATGAATATTTTATTAGAATTTAATTTGGACTGCACACACATGTGCATGTTAACTAGGGCTAAGCTTGGGGTTAAACCATGTTTAGATAACCATGGTGGACTAACCCCTTTTATTAAGTTGATATGAATTAATTAAGTGTATTAGTTTTTTTTTTAAAAATTAGTGGTGTTTTTGGAGTTGACTTGGGTTGGAGAGAGAGAGAGAGAGAGCATGATGGCATGGGCCATGATAGGTAATGATGAGAGTGAGAGGGGTTGACTCTCACCTCTCTTTTCTTTTATTTTCTTTTTCAAATCTATTATTTCTCTCACACTCATTCTCACTTCTCTCTATCCCTCTCACTTTCACACACACACAACTGCAGCAACAAAGTAGCAGCTGAAGCAACAGCAGCAGCAGCTGAAGCAACAGCAGTAGCAACACCAGCAACAGCAGCAACAGCAACACAACAACAGCAACAGCAGTAGCAAGCAGCAACAGCAATAGCAACAGCAAGCAGCAGCTGCAGCAGAACCCCTTCTTCTTCTTCTTCTTCTCCTTCTTCTTGCACCCTAAGATCACTTGAGGTATAATTCTAAAACTCAACTCCTTTCTTTTGCTAGCATGTAGATATTTAGCTTCGGTTAGTGTTTAATGTGGATTTTTGAGCTAGTTTATGGTTTAAGAGGGGTTTAAGCTAAGTTGGGATTATTATAGCTTAATTGATTTAGGTAGGTGTTATTAGTGCTGTTTTAACCTAGTAGTATCACTAGATTTCGCTAAATCACCTTAAAGTCGCAAATTTGAAATTTTAAAATACGGTTTTGAAGCAAATTGTAGGATATATGAGATCTGCTGCATCTGTGATCATTTTCTAGTTTAGCAAACATGTTCAGAATAGTGTGCAGGCTTTGTAGAGTAGTGTGTTGAATTTCGTGCCCGTTTCCCTCCATGCAATCCGGCGATTTCCCCATGGATTCCGGCGTCACCGGCCCCCCTAGTGACTTGAGTTTGGTGCTTTGCTGAGTGCTGCCTGTAGGTTTTTGTCTGTATTTGGTATTGTTTGGGTTTTGGGTTTTTGCTATTGGTGAAATCTGGGAGAGTTTGGTTAGTTTTAGTGTTTTGTGGACTTTGACGATATTTTGATGGTTTAGTTGGAGAATAGGGTAAATCAGGGTTTTTAAGGTTAGATTAGCTCTAATGTGTGCTGTTGATATCACTTGGTTAATGTAATTTCACCTAAATATCACTAGTATACCCTATTGTTGCAAACTAAGTATTTTAAAACGTTTTGTAAAACTAAACTTTAGGATACTAGAATCTGCTGTATCTGGGATTATAATTTTTGTAAGAAAACATATACATTAGCCTATACTATGTGTTAGGAATATTGGGTAAAAACCTGGACCTCTTTCACCTGTTTTTGGCCGATATCGACCCTATGGTAGCCGGCCCAAATGTTTGGGAAATTGTTGGATTTTTGCAGGTAGTTGTCTGTAGGTAGTGTGAGAGGTTTGGTCTTATTTGATTTTCTTGTTTTTGCTCCAGATTAAATCTGGGACCGTTTACCTATAATTAGCGTAGCGGGACTTGCCCGACACGTACGATACGAGTTGAGTTGGTATGCTGTGTGTCACAACGTGTCGCGGTGGTTTTTGACGTATGCACACACGTTACGTATATGCACGCGTTTAGCTTGCGACGCTAGTTTTTCTTGTAATCTTGACATCGCGTTTTTGCAGGATTTTGCCTTATATGTGTTACTTTGTGTAAATTCTAGGTTCGCAGGCGGGGACTTTGAGCGCCGCGGAGAAAGGAAAGCAGGTGGTCGGATACACCTAGCACGAGATCATGGGTGAGTAGATGTAACATCTACGGGGGGAAATCGTTTGGATGGCGCAAGACGCCCGATAGTTCAGATAGTTTATAAACTTCTAGTAGTACTAGTATCTTTGAGTATAGTTCCTAGTTAATCATCTTGCTGCAGTCACGATCCTATATATTTAGATATATGTGCAAACTCATTTCATAGGACACTTGCACCATTACAATGGTTTATGCCGCACAAGCACTATTCATGCGGACACACACGCCTTGGTAATTGCTATGCCACAACACTAGATAACTCGTAATCTAGAACAATTTCACCATATATGATGTTTAAACCTGTGCTAATGCATTTAAATTCCTCAGGATGAACATGTAGGATTGCTAGTCATATGCATGTACCTCATTACATCACTCGTTCATGCCTAGCCTATTAGTCATACATTGCAGTTCGACTTATTGATACCATAGGCATTCATTATCATCGACATATGCACTTATGATGATTTTCTTGAGGATTTCAGCACTTGAGATTTATGAGATTTTGGGGAAAAGCCGCAAGGATTTAATAAACCTGATATTATTTTAAGCGTTGAAAGTTGCGGTTTTTCTTGTGATATGATACATGTGTCGTCCACCATGGGCTTTCTATTGGTTTTCGAGACCCATTTCGAGGAGTTGGATGAACCGTCTCGGGTACATGGTGGGCCCGGTAAGATACCCCGGGGTAAGAAGATCGAGTTGTAGACGATGAGCCTGGCAGGGGCAGACTACCTACCGGTGATTGTTGGCGCGGCGGATATCCAGAGGATACCGACCGTGGTCGTGAGATGTTGAGATATTGATATTTTGAGATGGGTCAGCCAGACGGCTGGGGCCTGAGATATTGTGATACCGATACATGAGATTTGAGATAGTCGTTTGAGGTATCGATGCTGGACACGGATTTCTGTTGATTCTATTGATACTATGCTGATATTTCAAAAGAGTTTTCTAAGAAAAAAATAATAGCTTTCTTATATCAACATATTCAAATCACGGGTTGAAATTGATTCATGTTGCATACATACCTGCTAGTACATCATACCAGATTAGTATTGTAAATTGATTCATGTTGCATACATACCTGCTAGTACATCATGCCAGATTGGTATTGTAAATTGATTCATATTGCATACATATCTGCTATTATATCATGCCATATCAGTATTATTGATGTTATGACACTTTGCGTGCATGCTTACGATAGCCTCTATAGATGTTATTTATTAATCACGAGTTGGCAACTCACCCCCATTGTGCCACAGCCTTTTTGTAGGTCTGCTCCGTTAGCACAGTAACGGCGGATGCACTTGCTCCTTTTGTTCCTTTTGCCTGGACTCGAGACTTTTGCTCGTAGGTGGGTTGTGATATTATTTTGTTTCTGAAGGGTTTCCTACGGCACCACTTCTAGGGTTTGGAGGAAACAAACAGGCCATATTTTAATTTTAGATGGTGCTAAAGAAACAATCACAAGGTTCATGCTAGAAAAATTAGGGCAACTAAACTTTAACACAAACATAAGTAGAAAAAGCTAGGGTTTTCAGAGTACAACTTTTGTAGCTCCCTACGCTAGACTCCTTAGCTACTTGAGGGTTGGAAAAAGATCCGCTTGAGATCCTCTAGGTCCACGACGATCTACCTGGAGTCCTCTTTGTCCAAGATAGAAGCTTCACAAGATCAAGAGAAGAAATGGAAGCTAACACTCTACACTAATGGGCAAGACTAGCGTAGAATGGTGTTGTGGTTGGTTTTATCATTTCAAAATCCTAACTTGGTCACTCTTTGGCTCACTTGAGAAAACTAGAGAGCAAGAGAGAAAGGAGGAAGAAGATGATGGCTTTCTAAAACTCAAGATAATGATAAGCTTGTTGAATAAAATGAGAAAATGAATATATATATTTTCACTCTCTCATTCTCAACCATGGTTATAAAATATCTAGATATTTTTGTTTGGAACAAAAATGACCATAGAAATTAAATCATGGTTAAACTAAAGGGTTAATGAAAGAATAAAATATTCAACCATGAAACAATTTCCTTTTTCATTTTTCTTTTCCAAAAATAATATCCATATATTTTATAAAGGGTGTGAGTCTTATATTGCCACCATCCACTATATCAACAACCATGATAGAATGATGTATGCATGTATGTGTGCATGCACATCCATATGTGCATGAATAAGAATGAATGCATACATGCATGCATACAACAAAAAAGACAAGAAAGGATTTCTAGTGAGAAACTAATGGTCAATGATAAATCAACACTTGATTTAGCAACCCGGTCATATCACATATGACACGACCAAAAGCAAACCGCCCGAATAATATACGGTATCACATACACGCATTTTAACCGGGTCCACGCGCATATCTCATATACGCACCACATCGTTTCGCCTGGACTAGGCAACTCCATTGTGGGGCTCTAAGACTCGTCAATACGTCGGCAGTGGGTGATGATCATATCAAGCACCCCCAAGCCGCAAGAGGTCAGCTAAACGTAACGGCCACTCGGGTATTGAGCGATCAGAAGAAAACAAGCGAACCTTTTACAACTCCCGTCGAGCCAACCGGCAACACTACCGTACAGTCCGGACTCTTCGTCAGATATGCTGCATATCAAGCCTAGGGAAGGTAACGTCGACCCCAATAACTCAATAAATCGTGCCGATGAATGGTCTATAACAGATCAAGAAACTACCGATAACACTTATCAGTAAATCTCAACAGCCCTGACCAAGGACTTACTGATATAGCCGGTCGAGCACAGCACAGCATCAACTCCCAATACCGGGAGAGACGAAACCCCTCCTATCGGTCATCGCCTTCGTGTGTCTCGGGACTGTACCCAATGGCCACCTTTTTGCACGACTCAGTAGAGTCGTGGTAGGGTGGTAATCAAGGTACAGTGGGAGAACACACAAGACTCTATGACGATCTCGGGTCTACAGACTAACCTGCACCAGTGTCACCTGAGAACTGCTATCCAACGATAGATATAATTCCATATAGGAGTTCTCGGTGAGTCCGTCCAGTGTACCCAGTCACCACTGAGCACCCGTATACGATCTCGATGTCAAACATCGATGAATGTGGGAACATCCATCGTCCATCATATGGGTTTAGTATCATATACGCTAGTCTACTCTGGTATATCGATGCCCCGTCTCGATATACCTACGACTAGGGACATTTCAGGATATGCTTATAAACTACAGATGTCCCACTAGTATGATCTCCATCATAATCACAGTAGTCAAGCCTATATCCTCAGGGCTTTATCAACATGTATGAATGAATAAAAGCATGATCAAATCAACATGTCAGATAAAGAAGAACCAGATAGCATACTATCATGTCGAGCAAGAATGTACACTGAATATATATATACATGTATAAATACATCCACTATCATATAATGGCCTATAGGGCATACATATATCCAACAATCTCCCACTTGCACTAAGGCCAGTTATTGGCGTATCTCATACCCAACATCTCAAAAAGTCGCTCATGCTGCGGCTGAGGGAAGGCCTTGGTAAGTGGATCCGCGGCGTTATTCTTTGTGTCTACTCTCCTAATCTCGATCTCGCGGCGATCTACAATCTCCCGGATCAAATGAAAGCACCTCAGGATGTGTCTGGACCGCTGATGGGACCTGGGCTCCTTGGCTAATGCCATAGCCCCATTATTATCACAATACAATGGTATTGGATCAATAATAGTTGGAACTACTCCTAGCTCTGAGACGAACTTCCTCATCCAGACGGCTTCCTTGGCGGCATCATTTGTAGCAATGTACTCAGCCTCCATCGTAGTGTCTGCAACGGTATCCTGTTTGGAACTCTTCCAACTTACCGCCCCTCCATTGAGGGTAAATACAAACCCTGAGATAGATTTGCTGCCGTCCTTATCGCTCTGGAAGCTCGAATCGGTAAAGGCCTCCATTTGGAGATCTCCATTACCATACACCAAGAACAATTCTTTAGTCCTTCGCAAGTACTTAAGAATGTTCTTCACAGCTATCCAGTGATTCTCCCCTGGGTTGGATTGATACCTGCTTACAACACTAAGTGCATAAGCTACATCTGGGCGTGTACATAACATCGCATACATTATAGATCCTACTGCCGAAGCATAGGGCATAATGCTCATGCGAGCTCTCTCTTCATCGGTCTTTGGGCAAGAGTCCTTAGAGAGAGTGACCCCATGGCAAGTGGGTAAGGCACCCCGCTTGGAGTCTTCCATACTAAACCTTTTTAGGATGGTGTTGATGTACCTGGTTTGGGACAATCCCAATAACCTTTTGGATCTATCCCTATAAATCCTAATGCCAAGAATGTATGTGGCATCACCCAGGTCCTTCATGGAGAACCTTAGTGATAAGAAAGATTTGACCGACTGTAGCATAGGAATATCATTTCCTATCAGAAGAATGTCATCCACGTACAATACGAGGAATGTGAAAGCTCTCCCTACAGCCTTCTTTTAAACACAAAGTTCATCTGGATTTTTGATGAAATCAAACTCTTTGATAACATCATCGAAACAGATGTTCCAACTCCGTGATGCCTGCTTTAACCCATAAATGGATTTAAGCAATCTACATGCTTTACCGCTGCTCCTATTGTCAATGAAGCCCTCTGGTAGATCCATATAAACGCATTCTTCTAAATCCCCATTTAGAAATGCCGTTTTAACGTCCATCTACCAGATTTCATAGTCGTAGTGAGCAGCAATAGCAAGTAGGATCCGAATAGATTTAAGCATGGCTACGGGCGAAAAAGTCTCGTCATAGTCCAAACCTGGTCTTTGACGAAAACCCTTCTCCACAAGTCTTGCCTTATAGGTCTCTACTTGCCCATCTACACTAATCTTTCTTTTAAAGATCCATTTGCACCCCACAGGTTTTACCCCACGGGGTACAACGTCCAAAGTCCATACTTTGTTGGTTTACATAAACTCCATTTCGGATCTCATGGCATCCAGCCACTTCACAGAGTCTCCAGTCGTGATAGCTTGCTGAAAACTGGTAGGATCATCATCCTCCATGATGCAGTCTTCTCTGTCACCATCAATGAGGAAACCGTAGTACCTCTCTGGTGGGCGAGAAGTCCTACCAGACCTACGGAGTGGCCGAGGTTCCTCAGTTTCTATTGCAACAGCCGGTTCAACCAAGTCGTCATTTGTAGTTTGTCTCTAGAACCTCTTCTAAATCTACCATATTGCCATCAGTTTCATTTGTGAAAAACTCTTTTTCCAAGAATGTAGCATGCTGAGAAACAAATACTTTTTTTCCTCCTTGTGGTAGAAAAGATATCCATAAGAGTTCTTTGGATATCCCACAAAATTACACATGACTGACCGTGTCTCGAGTTTGTCCGGATTCTGCTTTTTAACATAGGTCGGGCAACCTCAAATCTTAATTCTCTTAAGAGATAGTCTCTTCCCATGCCATATCTCATATGGCGTGGTAGACACGGTTTTGGTTGGAACTCTGTTCAGTAGAAACGCTGCAGTCTCCAATGCATGCCCCCAAAATGAGACGGGTAACTCAGTATCACTCATCATGGATCGGACCATATCTAATAGGGTCCGATTCCGTCGTTCAGATACACCGTTGTGCTGTGGTGTGTAAGGAGGAGTGAGCTGAGAGAGAATCCCATTCTCTTTTAGGAAGTTTGCAAATTCTGTACCGAGATACTCTCCACCTCGATCTGATCGAAGCATTTTGATACTCAAGCCGGTTTGTTTTTCTAATTCGAGTTTATATTCAGTGAATTTCTCGAAAGCTTCGGATTTATGCTTTAATAAAAATACATGACCGAATCTTGAGAAATCGTCAGTAAAAGTAATGAAGTAAGAAAAACCGCCTCTAGCCTGTGTAGACATTGGCCCACATACATCACTATGTATGAGGCCTGGGAGCTCAGTAGCTCTTTCTCCGTGTCCGGTAAATGGAGTTTTGGTCATTTTACCCATGATACAAGACTGGCAAGTCGCATAAGATTTATATTCAAAAGAGTTTAAATATCCATCTTTGTGTAACTTGTGTAGTCTTGTTTCGTTAATATGACCAAGTCTACAGTGCCAAAGAAAAGCTTCATTTATTTCTGAAAGTTTTCTTTTATTAGTGTGTTGTATGCTGAAAACTGTGTGTTGATTTAGGACGTATATCCCGTTATTAAGCGTACCATACCCAACAAACATTTGATTCAGGTGAATGTTCATAACATTGTTCTGCAATACAAAATTATATCCTTCATTGTCTAACAAAGAAACAGATATTATATTACAAAGCATACTTGGTACAAAATAACATGGGTTCAAAACTAATATACACCTAGACGGCAACCCCAAATGATACTCTCCCACTGCGACTGTATGTACATTGGAACCATTTCCAACACGGAGAGTATGGTCACCTGTCTTCAAAACCTTGCTATTTCTCAACCCCTGCATAGAATTGCAAATGTGAGAACTTAAACTGGTATCTAATACCCAGGAAGCAGAGTTTATTGAAAAACAGTTTTCTGTCACAAACACACCTGAAGCGGAAGCATCCTCATGCTTCTTCTTGAGATTTAAGTACTCCGTGCAGTTGCGCTTCCAATGTCCTGTTTTGTGGCAGTGATAACATTCCCCTTTCCCCGATTCTCCAGCTTTGGACTTGTCCTTCCCCTTAACCTTTTTAACTCCATCCCTAGGCTTGGTGGGCTTCCTCTTCATCTTTCCCTTGGCCTTAGCCTTTGGATGAGAAGAAGAAGATTGCTCAACACTCAAAACGGGAGTTTTCACTGATTTCAGTATGCTCTCTGCACTCCTTAACATATTAAGGAGTTCAGGTAGTTCCTTCTCCATATTGTGCATGTTGAAGTTAACTATAAATTGAGCAAAGGTGGAGGGGAGGGACTGCAGAATAATATCCGTATATCGTTCATTGTCCATTGTCCATCCCAGGTCCTCAAGCTCTTCTATGAGAGCTATCATCTTCAGAACATGGTCTCCTACTGGTGTGCCAGGGGCCATTCGCATCTGAAACAATTTCTTTGATGCTTCGTATCGTAATACGCGGGATTGCTCTCCATACAACTCCTTTGTATGGAGGAATATGGCGTGAATGTCCATATTCTCGTGCTGCTTTTGATGTGTGTTATCCATCGATGCAAGCGCGAGGCATTTTGCCGTAGCACAGTCAGCGTCCCATGTCTTGCGGACTTCAATATCCGCAACTGGGGATTTTGGACCTGGGACGGGCGGGGCTGAAGCCGTGAGGACATATGATACTTTATCATAAGTCAAGGCAATGTTCAGATTCCTCAGCCAGTCTTTATAATTGGTCCCATTCAGTTTATTTTTATCTAGTAGAAGCTTGAGTCCTGTCATTGGTATCTGCCATTAAGAGAGAGAAAAGAATACACTCAGCGAAAGCTCTTGCAAAGATCAGATTGGTTATTATCTTATCTAATCGATGTTTTCCACTGCTTTAATCAAGTTTTTCTTTCAAACCTTAAAAAGAAAACTAGCCAGGATTAATTACAGTCTACAACTTCGCTAACCGTTCAGCCAGGCCAGTGTCGGTACTTGAGGGAGGTTCCCCGTGCTTTCGCACGGACCTAATTAAAGTAAACATCGTCTTCCCAGAGGCGTAGCCCCATTAACACCTTTCTAAACACCTAATGGGTTAGCTAATTGTAAATTGCAAAACTCTCCTGGGAGCAACTATTGCCCACAGTGGGATCAGGATCTAACCATCATATGGAAGGTATGCAATTTCATTGCAAATTTCAACTATTGAAATTCCCGATGTGGTTTTTACCCCTAGCACCCATGACCTTGGCTATGGTCAACAAATCACAAGCACTAGTCAAGTTCAACCCGTCATTTCTTGATTAATCAGACCCGTTCACATGAGCCTTGGCTAAGGTCAACAAAGTCACATGCCCGTCCCAATTAATCTGCATCATATGCATTATAGGAAGACATCACTAAGCTACCGTACACTACGCCTTGGCTAAGGTCAACAAACGTAGCACGAATACTAAGTACTCTACTTCCTAAAATGACGGAGGGTTGCGGATGATTTTTAAGAAAATCTTTAACGCTTTGAACTTGATATCGTCGTAGAATCAATAGGTTTTCAAAAAGGAGTGGCTTGAGCTTCGCAGTTTTGAAATGTAGCTTTCGCATAAAGAGCCGAGTGGTTTTCAAATCTGATTCTACAACATCTTTTTAGGTTTATTTTCTTTACATTAATCATATTAATGTAGCCCCATCATTTAAGTCCTTAAGCCAACCACAGAAAAGAAACGAAAATACAACGTACGCTTATGCCATCCGCATTCGCCGCAATGTTCCGTTATGCACCGTTAGGTTACTTTACTAACGGCATACCGGGACGGGACTAGCGCGGGTGTAAAACATAAGCATCGTCTACTATATATCTCATATATAATATATCATTCGTCTCAGATATCACATCACAGAATACAGGCAGCAGAAACACAGATATAATGTGGGATTTACTAGGACGTCCGTATTTAGTATTTAGCCAATAATAGAAAATACGGATTCCACAGTCGCGATGAATAGCCAAGCCCACACCCCTAGACCCCTATGAGAGCGGCAAGCGACCCTACCAATTCTGGAGTTTAGGAGACCCGGTCTCGACTCCTCGAGATGGCCTCCCACTGAACCCCAGAACCCGGTCACTTGTGCTCCCCTCCTTGGGTCTATCCTAATGCGGAAAAGTAAATAATATACAACACTGGTGGCATCAACCTCAACCCGGAAGTGCCCCAAATAAAAGAATATTACATTACATTTGAATTTTACATGAATGAAAAGAAAACTCTCATCTCACATAAAAACCCCCGGCTATTCAATCGCGACAATCCTGCACATCATATCTCAGCAACACATAATATCATATATCATCAACGTAAGTAAGTATGCATACCCCGATTGTCGTTGATGTATAGCAACGAAACCGGCGATATGCGACATACTACACTTACGGTCACAGAAAAGAATGTGTAAAACTATAATATTTGGAATCCACAATCACTTTAGATATCGTAAATTTGAAGTATCACATACTTCACATTTCATGCCTTACTATATGAATTCCACATATTGTATCACATTTCAGATAAATAGACAGTATTAAACTTTCTGATCGAATAATCAAATACTCAAGATTTTCTAAATAGCTCAACACTTGAGCGGAGTTCAAAAATCCCGGAATATGTCACAGTAGCAGCGGTCCAGCCGTAGAAGGGTCAAGCCAATGCCTCACATGTGGCACGCCGTACTGCCCTAAACCCTAAGGTTTAGAGGCAGTTCAGACGGTCACATAATCGAGTTAAGGTTTGTGTTCTTCTAGAGGGTCCACCACGTTACTTGCACGTATTTCCGAAAGATTTAAAATTGAGAAAAAATTCAACACTTGAAAATTTTTCGTGCCGGGATAAAGTGAGTTAATGATATCCGTTCGAACTTTTTAATACTTTCTAAATTACCCGAAAACAGAACGAAATTAAATATTTCGATCGAATCAACGAATCCAAAACAATCCCCAGAACACTCAACACATAATTCGGATTAAAAATACCCAAAAATATGTACAAGGAGATACTAACATTACTGTATAAAAACAAGGCCATATCTCTTTTGTACGGCTGCGGATCCGCGGCCCAAGCAAGGAATGGCCGCGGTTCCGCGGCGATACGTACGACTTATTGCTTCGTTTTTTACAGCATTGCTTAGATTTCCCTGCTGAATTTTTCAAGTATTTTTAATTCTGAGACAACACAATTTTGAAAAAAAGTACAGAGAAGGGTTAAAAAGGCGTATTTCGGGTTCGATCGGAGTTTTAACTTCGCCAAAGCGTCGCCTAAGGTTCTAACTTGGCTCAGATACCATGAAGGGTTTCCTACAGCACCACTTCTAGGGTTTGGAGGCAACACACATGCCATATTTTAATTTTAGATGGTGCTAAAGAAACAATCACAAGGATCATGCTAGAAAAATTAGGGCAACTAAACTTTAATACAAACACAAGTAGAAAAAGCTAGGGTTTTGAGAGTACAACCTTTGTAGCTCCCTACGCTAGACTCCTTAGCTACTTGAAGGTTGGAAAAAGGTCCGCTTGAGATCCTCTAGGTCCACGACGATCCACCCGGAGTCCTCTTTGTCCAAGCTAGAAGCTTCACAAGATCAAGAGAAGAAATGGAAGCTAACACTCTACACTAATGGGCAAGACTAGTATAGAATGATGTTGTGGTTGGTTTTCTCACTTCAAAATCCTAACTTGGTCACTCTTTGGCTCACTTGAGAAAACTAGAGAGCAAGAGAGAAAGGAGGAAGAAGATGACGGCTTTCTAAAACTCAAGATAATGATAAGCTTGTTGAATAAAATGAGAAAATGAAAATATATGTATTTTCACTCTCTCATTCTCAACCATGGTTATAAAATATCTAGATATTTTTGTTTGGAACAAAAATGACCATAGAAATTAAATCATGGTTAAACTAAAGGGTTAATGAAAGAATAAAATATTCAACCATGAAACAATTTCCATTTTCATTTTTCTTTTCCAAAAATAATATCCATATATTTTATAAAGGGTGTGAGTCTTATATTGCCACCATCCACTATATCAACAACCATGATAGAATGATGTATGCATGTATGTGTGCATGCACATCCATATGTGCATGAATAAGAATGAATGCATACATGCAAGCATACAACAAAAAAGACAAGAAAGGATTTCTAGTGAGAAACTAATGGTCAATGATAAATCAACACTTGATTTAGCAACCCGGTCATATCACATACGACCCGACCAAAAGCAAACCACCCGACTAATATACGGTATCACATACACGCATTTTAACCGGGTCCACGCGCATATCTCATATACGCACCACATCGTTTCGCCTGGACTAGGCAACTCCATTGTGGGACTCTAAGACTCGTCAATACGCCGGCAGTGGGTAATGATCATAACAAGAACCCCCAAGCCGCAAGAGGTCAGCTAAACGTAACGGCCACCCGGGTATTGAGCGATCAGAAGAAAACAAACGAACCTGTTACAACTCCCGTCGAGCCAACCGGCAACACTACCGTACAGTCCGGTTTCTTCATCAGATATGCTGCATATCAAGCCTAGGGATGGTAACGTCGACCCCAATAACTCAATAAGTCGTGCCGATGAATGGTCTATAACAGATCGAGAAACTACTGATAACACTTATCAGTAAATCTCAACAGCCCTGGCCAGGGACTTACTGATATAGCCAGTCGAGCACAGCATAGCATCAACTCCCAATACCGGGAGAGACGAAACCCCTCCTATCGCTCATCACCTTCGTGTGTCTCGGGACTGTACCCAACGGCCACCTGTTTGCACGACTCAGTAGAGCCGTGGTAGGGTGGTAATCAAAGTACAGTGGGAGAACACACAAGACTCTATGACGATCTTGGGTCTACAGACTAACCTGCACCAGTGTCACCTGAGAACTACTATCCGACGATAGATATAATTCCATATAGGAGTTCTCGGTGAGTCCGTACAGTGTATCCAGTCACCACTGAGCACCCGTATACGATCTCGATGTCAAACATCGATGAATGTGGGAACATCCATCGCCTATCATATGGGTCTAGTATCATATACGCTAGTCTACTCTGGTATATCGATGCCCCGTCTCGATATACCTACGATTAGAGCATTTCAGGATATGCTTATAAACTACAGATGTCCCACTAGTATGATCTCCATCATAATCACAGTAGTCAAGCCTATATCCTCAGGGCTTTATCAACATGCATGAATGAATAAAAGCATGATCAAATCAACATGTCAGATAAAGAAGAACCAGATAGCATACTATCATGTCGAGCAAGAATGTACACTGAATATATATATATATACATGTATAAATACATCCACTAACATATAATGGCCTCTAGGGTATACATATATCCAACAGTTTCCACCTTATATATTCATTGTATCTAGAGTGATCCATCTACTGTACCTGCTATTGTATTGATGTATATTGACCTAGAGACGAGATAGCAAGAATTGTGGACTTTTATGTTGTGTTTTGGGGTCGAGCTCACTTGAGCCGACATGATGTTTATTACTTGTGCCTTTTATGCTTATCTTGCACATTGATGATTTATATTACGTAGGATTTGAGTCCGCTTCGGCGAAGATCTAGCTCCCCGCTTGGGGATGCCTTATTCAGGTTTTATGCTATTCGTGATTTGTACCCGTTTTGGGGCCAGTTTTTACAAAGGAGACTCTGCCGAAATTTTTGGAAAATGTGATGTTGTTCTTTAAAAGATTTTGATGCGACTTATATGGTTTTCTTTCACTCTATTGCTTAAATGGTTTTGATTTCTAGACTTTGGCTTACTTAGATTACGTACGCCTTGAGACGTTTCGTAATTTAATTTCCAGTCACGTTCCGTACCTTTCGGGTCGTGACACCAAGGGATCGAGGTTAGGAGAGTAGACCAGAAGGTTGACACAGCGGATCCACTCACAAAGGCCTTACTCCTAGATAGACTTCTCTACAATGGTTGAGTATGGGATACTACAACCTCTGCAATATTGTTGGGTATTGTATACTACAATAGATGGCCTTAGTGCATATGGGAGATTGTTAGTTATATGTATGCCCTAGAGGCCATTACTGTACATGCGATGTATATTGTAGTGGATGTTTGGACATATATAGGAAGGACTTTCTTGCTCGACATGATAGTATGCTATCTGGTTGCACTTTATCTTAACATGTAAACAAATACTTGATCACATGTTGATAAAGCCCTTAGGATGAGTACTTGACTACCAAGGCTATGATGTAGATCATACTAGTGGGGACTGGGTAGTCGATAAGTACATCCTTCAAATGTTCCTAGTCGTAGGAGTATCGCGACAAGGCATCGGTACTCCGGAGTAGACTATCATATGCGCTTCTTGACCCATATGATGGGCGATGGATGATCTCATATCCATTGGTGTTTGACATCAGAGAAGGTATACGGGTACTCAGTGGAGACTGGGTACACTGGAGGGACTCGCCGAGAACTCCTAGATGGTATTATACCTATCGTCGGATAGCAGTTCTATGGTGACACTGGTACAGGTTAGTCTGTAGACCCGAGATCGTCATAGAGTCTTGTGTGATTCCCACTGTGCTTTGATTTCCACCTTACCACGGTCAAGCGATCGTGCAAAACGGTGGCTTTTGGGTACATTCCCGAATCACATAGAGGCAATGAGCGATAGGAGGGGTTTCGTCTCTCCCGGTATTGGGGTTTGATGATGCGCTGTGCTCGATTGGCTATAACAGGAAATCCCTGGCCAGGGTTGCTGAGATTTACTGGTAAGTGTTATCAGTAGATTCTCGAACCGTTATGGACCTTGCATCGGCATGACTTATCAGGCTATTGGGGTCTGACGTTATACCACCCCTAGGCTGTGATATGCGACATATCAAACGAAGAGACCGGACTATACGGTAGTGTTACTAATTGGATTCACAGGAGTTATAGCAGGCTTGCTTGTTGATCTTCTGATCGCTCAATACCCGGGTGGCCGTTACGTTTAGAAGACCGCTTGCGGCTTGTCGATATTTGATATGATCATCACCTACTGCCGGCGTATTGACGAGTCTTTAGAGTCCTACACAGAGGTTTCCTGGTTCATGCGAAATGGAGTAGGAGCACATATATGATATGTGCGGGACCGAGATTAATACGAGTATATGATACCGTATTATATTCTCGCGATATGTGATATCGGCCGGTTATATATGATATAGCCGGGTTATCGGATCAAGTGTTGATTCGATGAAATAATATATAATATATAGGTATATGTGTGTGTGTGTGTGTTATATGCTCACTTAAATATTTATTATTCTCACTTATGATGCATTTAACATATATGTGATATATGTTTATTGTATTGTTTTCTTTTGTTACATAAATATTATATATGTGATATATAATATTGTGACATGCTAGGTTATATATACAACATGTATGTATGAGACTTACACCATACTAGGGTTAATGTTAGGGTTAATATTTATTCTTAAGTAATTACAATTAGTGGAGATATTTTGATGGTTGGAAGCTTGGAGAAGTTTCAAGAAAACCATTGACTTAGTCCACTCTTTTGTTTTCCTTAAGTTATTTATCAACCCAACCATTAACCATACACAATGGTTAACTCTCTGCAAGGGTTAGATATATGATATACTCACCCATGGTTGCATTTTAACCTTAATGGATTCATTCTTTTATCACTTGAGTTTCATCTTCTTCTTCCTCATTTTTAAGCTTTCTAGCTTTTGACAAAGTGATGATTTATTGTGAGAAAAATAAAACTAAAGTGAACCCACTTCCTACTTCATCATCCTATACTATTAGCCATTTAGTTTATGGTGTTTGCTTTACTAATCTACACAATTAGTGAAGAGATAGCATGAATTAGTGTCTCCTCGACATAGATCATCTTCGGCCTCGAAGACTTCGAAGCAAGCTTGTTCGTTTCTTCATGGGAGATTTTCTAGAGTCTGGGGATCGTGATCGCAGCGAAGGGACTACTACATGGAGCTATTGAAGTGAAGGACCGGTCTACAAAAGTTATATTCCTTGTTCACTTAGATGTAAAGAGTTTACATATCTTGTTTTACTCTAAGTCTCTAGTTAAGATCTTGGTTAGGGTTTGTTTAGCCCCACAAAAATTTCAAAGTAGCATGATTGATGCTTGCTAAAACCTTCACAAGGTGCTAAGCCAACCCTGTAATAAGCTCCGAGTTAAGGTCCCTTCGCTGCGATCATCAAGCCCCCGGACTCTAGAGAGGTTCCATGAGGTGAATGATCCATGAAAGCTTGAAGTCTTCACAATCCAAGATGATCTACCTTGAGGAATCACAAACCCAAGCTATCACTTCACTAATGAGGTGTTAGTGAAGCAAACACCCTAATCTAAATGGCTAGTATAGATGAAGATGATGAAGTAGGAATTTTACTCTCTTTAGTTTTCTTTTTCTCACAAACATTCATCACAAATGAAAAAGCTAGAAAGCTTTTTAGAAAGAAGAAGATGAAGTGATAAATAAATAATAATTGTGAGGTTAGAAATGCAACCAAGGTTAAGCATGTCATGCTTAACCCTTGTAGAGAATAAACCATGGGTTAGGGTTAGGGTTAGATTAATAAATATCTTAGAAATATCAACAAGGGTGGACTAAGTCAACAAGAGCAAAATATCTTAGCATAATTCACAATTTTGATTTATCTAAAATAAAAACATTAATTAGAATCGTTTACTAGAAAAAGCGATAAATCGATATGCAAACTACTTTGCAACTAAAGTGAACAAGGAATACGTTGCAACTAAAGTGAACAAGGAATACAACCTTGTTGACTTAGATAAATAGAATACGGTATTTTGATATGGCATGGAAGATGCCTTCTGAAACCTTACTACCGTGCTAGACAACCATACAGTGGTCTCAGAGCCATGCTAGAAAATTAGACGGATTTTGTTAAGATTACGAAACCGAAATACTCCGAAACTTGCAACGCCAAAACTTGCTTTCCGTCGATTCTAAAAAGTGTTCAAAAATTTTTTTAAACAAGTGCAGAATGTTATATGGGATATATCATGACACCATGAAAATTTCAGGGGTTTGCTCGTATTTTGGCCGAGCACAATGAGGTTTTTGCTTGAAATTTTCACTGTGTTCCAGTGACTGGTTTTGGTGTTTCAGGTGTTGTTTGATTTTGCTAATTTTGCATGTGATGTGAACTTACACTATAAGCAATTCGGAGTATTTCGTATTCGTAGTTTTAACATTGTTTCGGGTAGTCGCATGTTGTCTAGGCGAAGTTAAAAAGTTCGATCGAATATCAAAAACGCATTTTTCCAAGTTTAACGTATTCGGAAAAATATGCAAGTAATTCTGTGAACTCTTTAGAAGAATGAAACCCTAACTCGACTTTTTGGATCGCGGAACCGCGGTCATACCTTAGGGTTTGCCGCAGTTCCGTGGCGACATGAGTGAGGCTTGGGTCTGCCCTTTTACGGCTGGTGCATAGGTACTGTGGCATGTTCTGGGTATTATTGAACTGTGCTCAAGTGTTGAGCTGTCGGGGAATTGTGGGACTTTGATGAATCGATCGAAAAGTTTAACGTCGTCCGGGTATCATGAGATGGGATACAATACTTGGAATCCATAAATAGTTATGAGATAACTAATTTGAATTTTATAAATCTAGAAATTTAGTCTCATTTGATCGGTTGCCACGGGATTTTGATGTTGATCAAAAGTTCTTCGCAATCACGTAGTGTACGCGGATACTCGCCGGGTAACCTTATTAGATAGCCACGCCCGATAGCCCCGATCAAGTGACTGTAGGAGAACCCCGTCGCCAAAAGCATCTGTTCGGGTGCTCGCGGCCGCGATGTTCCGCCTTAGTGCACTTCGTCGACGGCATCGGGGGGTGCGGCCGTCTGCTAAAGTTTCCGATGAGCATTCGATCAGGATATCGGGAATCTTGTTGAATTACCCGACAGGTTATTGGAAAGTGTTTTCAATATCGAGACTAAAATGCGGGGTTTATAATTGTTAGGCATGCGATGTCTAAGGAATTCATTTGGTTAGGCATGAAATCCAATATATGTGATATATTGGGTTTATGATGTCTAAGGTGGTTGCGGATTCCAACTGTTGTAGTTTTTCACTTTCTTTTCTGCGACCGTAAGTGTAATATACGGTGTATCACCGGTTTCGTTGTTATATGTCAACGATGTAAGTCTACAGTAGTGCCCCGGCCGTCTAACAGACGCCAAATGCGGAACAAAAACTTTTAACTGGCGCTATCGTATACTATAACGCGGATCTTCCATTATTGCTAAACAAACAAACTGTAAAGAGGGTAGAAAGGTTATACCGAACGATTCGAGTCCTTCGTTCTTTAACCATCATCCCACGCTTTGTTGCGACTGCTCCGATCTCGTCGATCTCCGATCTGCTCGTCCAGGTGGCACTACGTCAACGGATCTTTAAACGGGCTCCCGCCTCTCACTCGAGGCAACTCGGTCGTCAAGTTTGTTAAAAGAGACGACCAAGATTGATGTAGAGAATGAGTAGAATACTTTGTCTCACTTCGTCCAAAGCCGTGGACGAACGGTTAATGAAGTTGCCATTTGAATCGGGTGATGGAATGAAAGAAGCTATGAAATTTCCATACACCATAAACTATCATCTTTTAAAACAACAACCATAAATCCTTCACCATGAGGGGTCGACCACTTATAAGGAAGGAGGAGGGTGAGTGTAGGAGCAAGGAAGGAGGGTGACCATAAACATGAAGCTTATCATAACCATAAATGAAAACATGACTCACTAATGACACCTAGTGTGAACACATTAATGAAACAATGAGTCACCTAAACTAGTCATCAACTAATTAATGCCAAGATGAGTCACAAGCCACCTCATCATCCTAGAAGCTTCCACACTCATCTCAAGAAAAGATAAATCCGTCTTTAACCGAATGATAAAGACGGGTGATAGAAAACTGGAAACTGGCAACCTCCAAAAGTGATCCTGAAACGAATTTCAGGATAACCCCGTAACAGTATAAACATACCCGCATTTGTATTACGACCGAATACAAATGCAACTGAGACAAAGATATTATATCTACACAGTATAATACTTGGATCCGGCTTAAACCAAAGACCACCAGTATTATCTTCCCGAAATACGACACGTGCGTAAACGCACGTGCATTTTTCGAACCCTGCCATAAAACCATACGACCTTTACAACGTTTCGCCCGAACTTGGGAAACTGTCTGTGGGGGACTCTAATGACTCGTCAGTACCCTGGCAGTGGGTTTAACCACAAGCCCTCAGCGGCACTAGCTGTGCGTAACGGCCGCCCATGGACTTACCTCAAGGGAAGCCGATGAGCGAACTCATCCGGAAACCCTTCTGAGCCTAACAGTGACAATGTATATACAGTCCGGTCCGTTCATCTATGAGTATCGCATATCTGCCTAGGGGGCTGGTAACGTCAGACCCCCAACAGCAGTATAAGTCGTGTCGAAGTGTAACCTAAAAACACCCTGAGATACTACTGGAGTACCTACCAGTAAATCTCCTGCCACGGCCGTGGGCTTTGTGTAATAGCTCTCCTAGACACAGCGTGATCTCACCCCCAATACCGGGAGAGACGAATCCCCTGCCGATCCGCTCACGTGCCTCCATGTGGCTCGGGACTGTACCCAAAAACTACCTGTTTGCACGACTCCTTTGAGCCGTGGTAGGGTAGAAATCAAAGCACATTGGGAACTTACACGAGACAAATGACGACCTCAGGTCGATGAACTAACATGTACACATGTCACCAGGGAACTGCTATCTAACGATATGTATAATACCAACTAGCAGGTTCCCGGCGAGTCCTGTCCGGTGTACTCATAACCCAATGAGCACCTGTATACATCTTAGGTGATCCAACTGACACCAGTAGCTTGTGAGACCGGCCACCGCCCATCGTCGGGGTCTCGACTGTATACACTAGTCTACTCCGGAGTATCGATGCCCTGTCTCGAAACTCCCACGACTAGGGACCACAATTAAGGATATGCTTATAAACCACCCAACTCTCACGTATATGATCGCCATCATACTGTTGGTAGTAAAGCAAGATCATAAGGGCTCTATCAAAGTGTAACAGTGATCAGTCACCTGAACCTGTACACGACTGATAAAGGAAAACCAGATAGCATACTATCATCTCGAGTAAGACTGTCCTTCCGGTATAGGTCCTCCGCAATCATTGCAATCCCGTACCTGCAATCCAATAATTGAGTCTGAGGGCACTATATCCAACAAACGATAATTGGGATACGCATATTTACTTATGTTGATGACATGTGATGTTATGTGTTGCTGTGATATGTTATATTGGATCGTCGTGATTTGAATAACCGGGGGTTTTATGTGAGATGAGGGTTTTTTCATTCACGTAAAATTCATTGTGTGTAATATTCTTTGATTGTGGCACTTCCGGCTTGAGGATGTTGTCACCATTGTATATTATTTACTTTTCTGCATCAGGATAGACCCAGGGTAGGGAGCACAAGTAACTGGGTTCTAGGTTCCAGTAGGAGGCCATCTCGAGAAGTCGAGACTGGGTCTCCTAACCTTAGAATTGAGAGGGTTTCTTGCCTCTCTCGTAGGGGTCTAGGAATGTGGGTTTGGCTATTCATCAAGACCGTGGAATTCGTGTTTTATATAGGCCCACAATAAAATATGGACCTCCTAGTATATCCAATATTTCATATGTTATCTTCTGCTGCTGATATACTATGATGTGATCATTTTATATGCGTGAGATGAATTCTTTATTATTGTATATATGATATATAATAAACATTGCTTATGTTTTGCACCCGCGCTAGTCCCGTCCCGGTATGCCATTAGTTAAGTAACCTAACGGTGTATAACGGGACACTGTGGCGAATGCGGATGGCATAAGCGTACATTGTATTTTCGTTTCTTCTGTGATGTTTAAGAAGCATAAATGTCACGACCCGAAATATTAGCTCGTGACCGGCACTTAAATCATGCCACGTCTAAAGGCGTAACGTAATTCAAGTAAGCTGAACCTATAAATCTAAACCTTTTTAAGAATATAAAAGAGGTGAAGTTTTGAAAATAAGGTATGATGAAATCAAAAGTTTTCCTAAATATGTCTGGATATCTGATGGGACCTAGTTCATAAATGAACTCCAAATCCAAACTTCTTAGACTGTATCGATCACTGAACCTAATCAGTATCCTGCACCAGGCCTCCCACAGTATCCTCTTGGACTACCAGTCCATAATACCGTCCCTTGTCAGAGGGAAAACTATAACTCTGACAATCACTCTGTCAACCATGTCACCTTTGAAGCCTGGAATGATAACCGTCTCCCGAAGGAGGCTGCCGTCATCAAATCCGTAGAACGTGCACTTATGTTCTAAAACTGATTCCTTATGTTTCTCCAGGATTGGATTAATACAAACTTATTGCATCTAGTGCAAAAACAACATTTGGTGTGGTACTTGACATCTCATGATTGACTCAATTGCCTAAGCAACTGATCTGCCAATCATGCACATCCCTCTCCCCTTTAGTCTTTAAGACACCTTTAGAGAGGGTGACTCCATCACCTGCTGGTACACCACCATGCCAGGAGTCATCTATTCTAAAAACCATTAGAATACTGTCAAAGTACCCACATTGGGAAACTACCCAAATCCAGATCTAAAACCATAGATCTAGAAACCAGAATGTCTGATATTATATCCATATCCTGTCTGGAGAAACAATTGTGTGGCGACCACAGTACAACCGATCGTAGTGTAGGAATTTTACTTCCTACTCTGTGTATGTCATCTAGATACCATGACATCACACCCTACTACCTTCTTAACAGATCCATCCTCTATTCTGATGAAGTCAAACCTATGACTGTCACATCAAAATTAGATGATCTATCTCCTCTATAACTGCTCAAATCTATAAATAGACATAAGCATCTTGCCCACTATGCTACCGATGCTCCCACTAACCACAACAACCCTCTGGCAGAATAATATATACGTGCAATTCTAAAGCTAGTTTAGAACGACGCTATACTTAACCTCCTGCCGGGTCTCATAGTCTGGAACAACAGTAGTGTCAAGTCTGGGTGTAGGGTTCCTAGGCACACTAATGAGGTCTCACAAGGCATCAACCATGCCAATTTCAAATTTTACGGGTGCCGAGAAACCCTAATACGGATCGTTAACTAAAATTTTAGGCGAAAACAATAAGTAGTTAACAACTTAACTAAAAGAACGGAAATACAACCTTTGTAGATCCGGTTCTCCACCTCCATAGCTCCGCGATGATGTCCCTCCGCTGTCCAAATCGGATCCCGGACTCTGGCATCGGCTTCATCGGAAAAATGGGCGGGCTTGGTCGTCGGCTTCGATGCCGAAGATGATCTACGTCGAGGCATCACAAGATCAAGCTCCCACTTCACCAAGTCATGAAACTTTTGAAGATAACACCCTATACTACTTGGCAAGAGGTAGAGGATGAAGAAATAGGAGGTGGGTTCACTTTAGAATTGGATTTCTCACTCTTTTTCTCACTTTGCCATTGTTGGTAGCAAGCTTCTTCATGTGAAGAAGAAGAAGAAGATGATGATGATGATGATATGATAAGTTATTTAAAAAGGAAATGAAAAAGAATACTTATCATAATAATAACCATTGTCAAGATAACTTGTGTAGAGAATCAACTATGGTTCAAGTGAATGGTTAGGGTTAAGAAAATAGACAAAATGGTCAAACCATTCAAAGCTTCATGAAGCTTCAAAAGAAAGTCCAAAATGAGCCACCATTTCATTTCTTTTCCAAATATAAATGAAAATAAATAATTAAATAAATAAGTAAATCAATTAAACAAAACCCTAATCATTAACTTAACCATGGTATAATTCTTTACACAAACCCAAGTGAGCATGCATCATCAAACATGATACAAACTAGTGCACAAAATTATATCGTATATACAATGTGCACATCCGAGTGAGAAAATCCATCTTAAGTGAACCAATACTAGTTAATGCAAAGTAATATATCAAATATATAATTATGCATTAAATCGTTAAATCAATACTTGATTTAACGATCCGGTCATATCGCATATAAACGACTAATATCCAATGTATCGGCTTATCGAATCAATCCTTGATTCGATAACTAGGTTATATCGCATATAACCAGTCGATACATTCATCGCGAGAATGGAATACGGTATCACATACACGCATTATTCTCGGTCCCGCACATATCTCATATGCGCTCCTATTTCGTTTCGCTTGAGCCAGGAAACCTCTGTGTAGGACTCTAAAGACTCGTCAATACGCCGGCAGCAGATGATGATCATATCAAACACCCACAAGCCGCAAGCGGTCTGCTAAACGTAACGGCCACCCGGGTATTGAGCGATCAGAAGATCGACGAGCAAGCCCGCTCATACTCCTGTGAATCCAACCAGTAACACTTACTGTACAGTCCGGTCTCGTCGTCTGATATGTCGCATATCTTGCCTAGGGGTGGTATACGTCAGACCATAATAGCTCGATAAGTCGTGTCGATATGAGGTCTATAACAATTCGAGAAACTACTGGTAACACTTACCAGTAAATCTCAGCAACCGTGGCCAGGGATTTCCGGTTATAGCCAATCGAACACAGTGCAACATCAACTCCCTAAACCGGGAGAGACGAATCCCCTCCTATCGCTCATTGCCTCCATGTGACTCGGGACTGTACCCAAAAACCACCGTTTTGCACGCCCTCTTGGACGTGGTAAGGTGGAAATCAAAGCACAGTGGGAACCACACAAGACTCTATGACGATCTCGGGTCAACAGACTACTCTGTACCAGTGTCACCAGAGAACTGCCATCTGACGCAAGGTATAATACCATCTGGGAGTTCTCGGCGAGTCCGTCCAGTGTACCCAGTCTCCACTGAGCACCCGTATATCATCTCCGATGTCAAACACCAATGGATATGGGATCATCCATCGCCCATCTTTATGGGTCGAGAAGGTATACGCTAGTCTACTCTGGTATATCGATGCCCCATCTCGATACACCCACGACTAGGGACATTGAAGGATGTACTTATGGACTACCATGTCCCCACTAGTATGATCCGCATCATAGTCCAGGTAGTCAAGTACACATCCTAAGGGCTTTACCAACATGTAACAGAGAGACAATGAGTGTACACGTTAAGGTAAAGAGTAACCAGATAGCATACTATCATTGTCGAGCAAGAAAGTCCTCCCTATATATGTCCTGGCATCCACTATAATATACATCCAATGTACAGTAATGGCCTCTAGGGCATACATATAACTAACAATCTCCCACTTGCACTAGGGCCATCTGATAGCAGTGGTTGTAGTATCTCATACTCAACCATCCCATAAAAGTCTCTCTCTGGGAATAGGCCTTCGTGAGTGGATCCGCCGTGTTATACTCTGAGTCTGCTCTCCTAACCTTGATCACCCTGGAGATCAACCATCTCCATGATCAGGTGATACTGCCTTAGATTATGTCTGGATCACTGATGGGACCGGGGTTCCCGGGCCAAAGCCACACTTCCATTGTCACACAATGGTAGGAACCTAGTTCATCTCATGAACCAATATACACCCAAACAGCCTCTTTGGTAGCATCTTAAGTAGCGATGTATCCTGCCTTTATCGTCTAGTATGCCTCGGTATCTTGCTTGGAACTCTTCCAACATACCGCCCCTTTACTTAGGGTAAAGACAATGCCTGTGACTGACATTCAGTCGTTCTCATCACTCTGGAACCATTCCAGTGATTCTCCCCAGGGTCGATTGATACCATCTCACTACATTTAGTGAGTATCCAAACATCCAACTACATCTATCTCATAGATGATAATTCAGGATTTAGGAGGTATCACTTTGATCCTATATGGAGAATCCAAGTGATAAGCGGAGATTGACCGAGCGTAGCATAGGAAACTTCTTCCCTATCAAGAGTATGTCATCCACGTACTCTACGAGGATCGTCACCATACTCCCTACTACCCTTTTGTTTATACAAGGTTCATCTACCATTTTGATGATGTCAACTTCTTTGACTAATCCATCAAAACAGATGTTCCAACTCCGCGATGCCTGCTTTATCCTATAAAGCATCTTGCACACGTTTCCGCTGCTCCCACTGTCTACGAAGCCCTCTGGCTGTGTACTTATAGACGCTCTCTTCCAAAACATCATTTTGAAAAGCAGTCATGACACCCAACCACCAGATATCGTAGTCATGGTATGCAGCCGTGGCAAGTAGGATCCGGATGGACTTAAGCATAGCCACTGGAAAAAGTTTCATTATTATCCAGCCTGGTCGATGACAAAAACCTTTAACAAGTATAGCTTTGAAAGTCTCAACTTTTCCATCTACACCAAGTAATCTTCTCAAGATTTACTTGCTCCTGATGGGGATTTAACCCTTCAGATATAGCAACCAAAGTCCATACTTTGTTGGTGTATAAGGATTCCATCTCAGATCGCTAAGCATCCAGCCATTCTTACAGAGTCCCACTCCTGATGGCCAGCTCGAAACTAGTTGGGTCATCATCTCATGATGCAATCCTCGCTCCCACTGTCATGGAGAAACAGAAGTATCTCTCAGGTGGGTGAGGAACCCTACTAGATCGGCGGAGAGGCTGAGGTTCGTTGGTATCTACTGAATCCTTTGGTTGTACCAAATCATTGGCTGTAGTTTGTATAGCTGAAACACTTCCAGTTCTACATTACAGACCTTGCCTCGAGCTTGTCCGGATTTTGCTTTTAGACATAGGCCGGACAACCCCAAATCTTAACTAACTTAAGATATGGGCTCTTCCCTTTCCATATCACATATGAAGTGGTAGGCAATTGATTTGATTGGAACCGTATTCAACAGGTATGCAGCTTCTCAAGCGCATAACTCCCAAAAGGAAATAGGTAACTCAGTAGTACTCATCATAGAGCACACCTTATCATATAGGGTGTGATTGCTCTGCCCCGATATACCATCGTGCTATGGTGTATACGGAGGAGTAATGCTGAGAGAGAATCTCATTCTCCTTTAGAATATTCCAGGAATTCCGTGCTCAAGTATTCTCCTCCTTGATCACATCAAAGGACATAATACTTATACCCGTATTGGTTCTCTACTTCTAGCTTATATTCTGTGAATATCTCAAAAGGTTCGGACTTGTGTTTCAACAGGAACATATGTCTGAATCTTGAGAGATCATCAGAGAATGTAATGAAGTAAAAAGAACCGGTCTTTGCATGTGTAGACAGGGGACCTTCATACATCAACATGTATCATCCCAAGAGTTCACTAACTCTTTTTCTGTTTCCAATAAACAGAGTTATGGTCATCTTATCTTTGTGACATGACTGGCAAGTTTCACAAGATGTAAATTCAAACTGATTTAAATATGCATCTATATGTAACTTCAGCTAGTCGGGTCGCATTGATATGACCTAGTCTACAATACCTCAAGAAGAATTTGTTCATTTCTGAACTCTTCCTCTTGTGTGTGTTCCGTATACTAAGAACTGTAGTTTGATTTAGAACATCAATGCTTTTAGATAACGTGCCTGAACCGATCAACTTTTGATATAGGAAATGTTCAAAACATTATCCATCAATACAAAATTTTATCATTTCTTTACTGATAAAGAGACTGATATGATTTTTTATATCAGGTTCGGTATCTAATAACATTCGTTCAGAATCCATGTATTGGTAATACAGGGTGACAGTGACCAACAGACTTGGCTGCAACACTTGCCCCGTTTTCTGCCTCATGAAACTTATCACCCGTTCTCAGTTCTCTACCTATCTGTAGCCCTATGTAACTGATTACATATCTGGGATCCTGATCTGGTATCACATACCCAGGACGTAGAGAATACAGAGAAACAGTTCTTTGTAATGAACACACCCGAAGATGATGCATCAGCATGCACTCTCTTCGTTTGGGCGGCACGGGAATTCTGGTAATCCCCAATTTCCTGCTCTGTCTTATAACAATTATAAGTTGGAGCGGGACCAACGTTCCCCAGCTCAGTATAACAAGCGGGTTCGGTCAAAATTCTGTATTATTATCTTGATTAAGGCGTGACATGGTCGCTACCTGGAGAGAGAGAGAAGAAAACACTCAGCGTGCGCTCTTGCAAGAATAGATTGGTTATTATTTTATCTAATCAGGATGGCTCCCACTGCTTTTTATCAAATCTTCCTTCAAACCCTAAAAGGAAAGACTAGCCGGGATTAATTACACACTACAAGTTCGCCAATCTTTCAGCCAGGCCAGTGTCGGTACTTTGAGGGAGGTCCCCCGTGCTTTCGCACGAACCTAATTAATGTAAACCTCGTTTTCCCAGAGGCGTAACCCCGTTGACACCTTTCTAGACACCTACTTGATCGGCTAATTGTAATGTGTAAAACTCTCCCAGGAGTAACTCTTACTCGCAGCGGGTATCGGGATCCAACTATCTCATAGAAGATATGCAATCTCATTGCAAATTTCAACACTTGAAATTCCCGATAATATTTTGCCCCTAGTGTTCTATGACCTTGACGAATGCCAAACAACCCATAGTCCACTAGTCAAGTTCAACCCGTACATTTCTTGATCGAATTAAACCCACCCGCACGACCCTTGACGAATGCCAAACAACGCCGTACGAATACCCTAATCCAATCTGCATCATATGCATAAGCAGATAAATACTAGTTAGCTACCGTACACTACGGCTTGACGAATGCCAAACTACCGCAGCACGAATACTAACTAGTACTTATCTGAAATGACGGAGGGCTACGACAGGTTTTTCATGAAAACCTATTGCGTAATGAACTTGATATCGTTGTAGAATCAAATGATTTTAAAATGGAGTGCTTTTGAGGCTTTTCTAGTTTTGCTAAAGGAGTCACTCCCGGTGAAGGGATCGTCGGTCCTTTCCTCGTCGAATGAGGTGCGGGATATATCATATATATCACTGTGCAAAGCAGAAACTATAGAAGCAATCAAAAGACAAACCGAGTGTGTAGCATCTGCCAGTTATTGCTAAAGGAGTCACTCCCGGTGAAGGGATCTCGGTCCTTTCCTTATCGAATAAGGTGTAGGATATATCACATATACCGCTGTGCAAAGCAAGAACTGTAGCTACCTGTTTTATTTTTGAAATTCGATTCCACAACATCTTAGGTTTCTTATATTTCATTAATCTCATTAATGAAGTCCCATCATTTAAGTACCTAAACATCACAGATAAATACGACGTACACTTATGCCATCCGCATTCGCCTCGATGTCCCCTCGTGCACCGTTAGGTTAGGTAACTAACGGCAGAGCGGGGCAGGGCTAGCGCGGGTGTAAAACATAAGTAACGTCTATATAATATATCATATATACTATATACAGTATCTATCACAGAACATATCACATGATCACATCACAGATATCGCAGCAGAAGAAACATATGAAATATTGGATATACTAGGACGTCCGTGTTTTCAATAGGAGCCAGTATAAAACACGGATTCCACGGTCGTGATGAATAGCCAAACCCACACCCCTAGACCCCTACGAGAGCGGCAAGAAACCCTACCAATTCTTGAGTTAGGAGACCCGGACTCGACTCCTCGAGTTGGTCTCCCACTGGACTCCAGAACCCGGTTACTTGTGCCCTCCTCCTTGGGTCTATCCTAGTGCGGAAAAGTAAATAATATACAAACGGTGACATCTTCCGCAACCCGGAAGTGCCCCAATAAAAGAATATTACATACAAATTTTTACATGAATGAAAATGAAAAACACTCATCTCACATAAAAAAACCCGGCTATTCAAACACGACGATCCAATATAACATATCCAGCAACACATAACATCACATGTCATCAACGTAAGTAAATATGCGCATCCCAATTGTCGTTGACATATAGCAACGAAACCGGCGATATCACATATTACACTTACGGTCACAGAAAAGAAAGTGTAAAACTACAACAGTTGGAATTCACAACCACCTCAGACATCGCATGCCTGACCAAATGAATTACTTAGACATCACATGCCTAACAATTATAGACCCCGCATTTTAGTCTCAAAATCGAAAACACTTTTCAATATCAAGTCGGGCAATTCAACAAGATTCCCGACATGCTGATCGAATGCTCGTCGCAAATTTTAGTAGGCGGCCGCACCCCCGATGCCGTCGACGAAGTGCACTAAGGTGGAACACCGCTTCCGCGAGCACCCGAACGGATGCTTTCAGCGACGGGGTTCTCCTACAGTCACTTGGTCAGGGCTTTGGAGTGAGGCTGTCTATTAAGTTTACCCGGCGAGTATCCGCGTACCCTACGTGATTGCGACGGACTTTTGATCACATCAAAATTCCGTGGCAACCGATCAATTGAGACTAAAGTGCTATGTTTATAACATTCATTCAGTTATCTCATAACCATATTGTGAATTCCAATTATTGTATCACATTCCGGATAAATAGAAAATGTTAAACTTTCCGATCGAACAATCGAACACCCAAGTTTTCCCGAAACAGTTCATCACATGAAATAAGTTTAAAAACATTCATTTCGTGCCTCAGTACCAACGGTCCAGCCGTAGAAGGGTCAAGCCAACGCCTCACATGTGGCACGCCGTACTGCCCCAAACCCTAAGGTTCAAAGGGCAGTTCAAGACGGTCACATAATCGAGTTAAGGTTTGTTGTCTTCTAGAGGGACCATCGCGTTACTTGCACTACTTAGAACGTTGTTAAACCACGGAAAGATCCAACACTTGGAAATTTCCCGACAGGGAAAAAGGTGGGTATTTATATCCGATCGAACTTTTTAACATATTCCAAATATCCGGAAAACACAGACAAGATTAGGCAATCCGATCGAAGCACCGAGTCCCCAATACAACCCAGAAATTTCAAATCTTGAATAAATATTAAAAATTCCCAGGAAAACCAGCACTGCAAAGTAGGAGTTACTGTGCAAAATTCAATGCATGAAGAGACTAAAGGGCCGCGGAACCGCCGCATTAGCATGCTAATGCCGCGGTTCCGCCGCGCTTTGGTGGACTTAGGAGTACGGGCTTCACAGTAATTCTTAGAATCGCCTGCTGATTTTTCTGCATGTTTTTAAAACTCAAAAATCCATAATTTTCAAAAATGTACAGAGAGCAATTTCCGGGTTAGGGTTTCGGCTCGATCGGACTTCTAACTCCGTCTACGCATCGCCTAAGGCTCTAGCTAGGCTCTGATACCACTGTAGGGTTCCTAGGCACACTAATGAGGTCTCACAAGGCATCAACCATGCCAATTTCAAATTTTACGGGTGCCGAGAAACCCTAATACGGATCGTTAACTAGAATTTTAGGCGAAAACAATAAGTAGTTAACAACTTAACTAAAAGAACGGAAATACAACCTTTGTAGATCCGGTTCTCCACCTCCATAGCTCCGCGATGATGTCCCTCCGCTATCCAAATCGGATCCCGGACTCTGGCATCAGCTTCATCGGAAAAATGGGCGGGCTTGGTCGTCGGCTTCGATGCCGAAGATGATCTACGTCGAGGCATCACAAGATCAAGCTCCCACTTCACCAAGTCATGAAACTTGTGAAGATAACACCCTATACTACTTGGCAAGAGGTAGAGGATGAAGAAATAGGAGGTGGGTTCACTTTAGAATTGGATTTCTCACTCTTTTTCTCACTTTGCCATTGTTGGTAGCAAGCTTCTTCATGTGAAGAAGAAGAAGAAGATGATGATGATGATAATATGATAAGTTATTTAAAAAGGAAATGAAAAAGAATACTTATCATAATAATAACCATGGTCAAGATAACTTGTGTAGAGAATCAACTATGGTTCAAGTGAATGGTTAGGGTTAAGAAAAGAGACAAAATGGTCAAACCATTCAAAGCTTCATGAAGCTTCAAAAGAAAGTCCAAAATGAGCCACCATTTCATTTCTTTTCCAAATATAAATGAAAAGAAATAATTAAATAAATAAGTAAATCAATTAAACAAAATCCTAATCATTAACTTAACCATGGTATAATTCTTTACACAAACCCAAGTGAACATGCATCATCAAACATGATACAAACTAGTGCACAAAATTATATCGTATATACAATGTGCACATCCGAGTGAGAAAATCCATCTTAAGTGAACCAATACTAGTTAATGCAAAGTAATATATCAAATATATAATTATGCATTAAATCGTTAAATCAATACTTGATTTAACGATCCGGTCATATCGCATATAACCGACTAATATCCAATGTATCGGCTTATCGAATCAATCCTTGATTCGATAACTAGGTTATATCGCATATAACCAGTCGATACATTCATTGCGAGAATGGAATACGGTATCACATACACGCATTATTCTCGATCCCGCACATATCTCATATGCGCTCCTATTTCGTTTCGCTTGAGCCAGGAAATCTCTGTGTAGGACTCTAAAGACTCGTCAATACGCCGGCAGCAGATGATGATCATATCAAACACCCACAAGCCGCAAGCGGTCTGCTAAACGTAACGGCTACCCGGGTATTGAGCGATCAGAAGATCGACAAGCAAGCCCGCTCATACTCCTGTGAATCCAACCAGTAACACTTACCGTACAGTCCGGTCTCGTCGTCTGATATGTCGCATATCTTGCCTAGGGGTGGTATACGTCAGACCCCAATAGCTCGATAAGTCGTATCGATATGAGGTCTATAACAATTAGAGAAACTACTGGTAACACTTACCAGTAAATCTCAGCAACCCTGGCCAGGGATTTCCGGTTATAGCCAATCGAACACAGTGCAACATCAACTCCCTATACCGGGAGAGACGAATCCCCTCCTATCGCTCATTGCCTCCATGTGACTCGGGACTGTACCCAAAAACCACCGTTTTGCACGCCCTCTTGGACGTGGTAAGGTGGAAATCAAAGCACAGTGGGAACCACACAAGACTCTATGACGATCTCGGGTCAACAGACTACTCTGTACCAGTGTCACCAGAGAACTGCCATCTGACGCAAGGTATAATACCATCTAGGAGTTCTCGGCGAGTCCGTCCAGTGTACTCAGTCTCCACTGAGCACCCGTATATTATCTCCGATGTCAAACACCAATGGATATGGGATCATCCATCGCCCATCTTTATGGGTCGAGAAGGTATACGCTAGTCTACTCTGGTATATCGATGCCCCATCTCGATACACCCACGACTAGGGACATTGAAGGATGTACTTATGGACTACCATGTCCCCACTAGTATGATCCGCATCCTAGTCCAGGTAGTCAAGTACACATCCTAAGGGCTTTACCAACATGTAACAGAGAGACAATGAGTGTACACGTTAAGGTAAAGAGTAACCAGATAGCATACTATCATTGTCGAGCAAGAAAGTCCTCCCTATATATGTCCCGGCATCCACTACAATATACATCCAATGTACAGTAATGGCCTCTAGGGCATACATATAACTAACAGTCTGGGTAAGCAAGAACCACCCTGTCACCGTCCTTGAGGCTACCGGAGTACCTCTCGGGTGTCTGAGGTTACCCATCATATCTGCGGAGTGGCTAATGGAATGTCAAACCTGATTGAATATATAGGTCCAATTAAATTTTCCGTAATCGTTCGCGGTTCTGGAATCACTTCCAGTTCTACCATACTCCCACTACTGTTTTCTGAAAAAATCCATTTTACTAAAACTGTGGCGAGTCAAGAACAATATCACTATTGATCTTCCAGATGGTAGAAAATCAACCCTCGTCATAGCCAGGGTCAACCCACAAACAACCATTATAGAAACGTGCCCTGAGTTATCCAGAGTCTAGTTTTAAGCATAAGCTGGAAAACTCCCCGTACCTTAACATCGTTAAGGTATGAACCATTCTATATCCTGTATAGAAACTTTGGCACTTATTTAATTGGAACCAGATTCAAATCATGCAACTGTCTCCAGTGCATATAAACTTAATGGAAAGAGGCTAATCAGCATTACTCAACTTAGGAATCCATCCAATTATGAGTAACCTGAAAGAGAAACAAGTTTCTCAAAACCATTACTATCATCTGAATACCAATCACAAGAATCTACATCTTCGATCTCTTTGAAGAATCCCGATACTTGTGACACCTGGTTCTCTACTTTATTCTTATGCCCACAACTTCTCAAAACTTAGACCTTGTGTTTCTACGAAACACTTGTCTAAAAAGTATAGAAGTCATAAGTAAACGGAACATAGTACGAGGACCTACCCCTTTGTCCTGATGGACACTTGGACAACATACAATACTCTGTATAAGTCCGCTGAGTTGAACAACTCAAAACCTGTGCGTCGTAGGTGGAAAACTGTATCCAGGAGATTTCCTTAAATATCACCAATTACAACGAATTCCGATATAATGAGGATAATTACCTAATTCCCAATAACTTACTCCCACTCATCATCTGTAAAACCATACAGATATGAGAATCATACCTGGTAAATACATACCCTGGAGTAAGTATCTAATCGGGAAAACAGTTTTGCTTTAATAATGCACTGAAACATGAAAATGTTTCGTAGGGGTATCCTGGTATTCATAGCAATGCCTCTTCCATAATCCAATTCATGACTTTAACCGTATATTTCTTTGCCATCTCTCCAAATCCCTTTATTTGTCTTTAGTCGTTACCTTCTGTACACCATCGTTAGGCTAAATGGTTTTCTTCCTTCCCTACCCTTCGGCACCAGCCTATGGTTTGGAAGAAGACTATCCAGTAAGCATAATAGGTGTACTCTCCTCAACCAAGGAGTAATCGCAACTTGAGAGAAGGTGATGATAAAAGACAACTGAATAATACCTTATTCTTTTAAAGGTGAAATAGGAGTGGCGATGAAGTACGCAGTTTGGTCGTGAATGATAACAGTCGCAATTTACTTTGCTCTCTTTCTAATCCTTTTATTTTGTCTTTACATATTACCTTCTGCACACCCTACTTAGGCTAATTGGTTTTCTTCATTCCCTACCTTTCGGCACCTGCCTATGGTTTGGAAGAAGACTATCCAATAAGCGTAATAGGTGTACTCTCCTAAACTAAGGAGCCCTCGCAACCTGAAAGAAGGTGATAATAAAAGACAACTGAATAAACCAATTCTATTTCTCCTGAACCTTGATCCATCCTCGAAGAAATCCCTCCGAGTTCGTATATAACCATACGATGGATCTATCCAATGGAAGTGGATGTCCGTAGTAATACGAGGTGTTCTGAGAATTGCAAAGGGTAAAAGAAGAAGTGGTAATGACTTATGCAACTCAGACAATCCAAAAGCCAGTATTTTAAGAAGGTTCGGTCAACTTGGTCACTGAGTCATAGTCTAGGGTCGGTCAAAGGTCGCTGCCAAAGAGAGAGAGAAAAGAAACACTCTGCGTGCACTCTAACCAAGATTAGAATGGTTATCACTTTATCTAATCCGGAAACCTCCCACTGTACTGTCAAATTCTCCTCCAAACCTAAAAGAAGAATCAATCGGGATCACTAGAAGAGTAAACCAACTCATCAGTGGGAATCGGGATCCAACTCTCATCGCATGATAACGTGACGGAATCCACTCACGTTACTCATACTCCAGAAGGTATGCGCATACTTGGCAAGTTTCAGTTTCTTTAGAAACTCCCGATATGATTTTTGCCCCATGCTCTTATGACCTTGGCGTTGGTCAAAATGTCTTAAGTCACATGCCAAGTTCTACCCGTCACTATCTTGTCAATTTGAACCCACCCGCACATGCCCTTGACGTTGGCCAAAATGTCAGAACGACTGTCCCAAACCAACACATCTATCTATGCAACAAATGAATACCCAGCAGCTACCAAACACTATGCCTTGGCGTTGGTCAAAATACATAGCTTGAATACTACTGAATACCCAAAAGAAATGACGGAGGACTACGGTTGGTTTTTGGCGAAAAACCATTAACGTAGTGAACTTGATATCGCTGAAGGAACCTGATAGCTTTTTATAAAAATATAGTGGCGAAACCTTTTGCTAAAGAGGTCACTCCCGGTGAAGGGATCTCGGCTCTTTCCTCGTAGAATGAGGTGCAGGATATTCCAACTGAATACCGCGATGCAAAGAAACTTGTAATCGACTATAGTGAAGTTATTACCCTGACGCAAACTTCTGCCCAAGGGGTCATTCCCGGTGAAGGGATATCGGCCCTTGCCTCGTCGAATGAGGTGCAGGATATTCCAACCGAATACCTCTATGCAAAACAAAAGGGAACATCTTTGTAATAACACCTTTTAAATTGTTCCAACAACTGCCAAATAGATTTGTTTTTCTTTGCATTGATCAGAATCAACGCAGTCCCATCAATTAATCACACCAGAAAAGAACGAAAATAAAATGTACGTATATGCCATCCGCATTCGTCACTGGGTCCCGTCATCACCCGTTAGGTTACTTAACTAACGACAGAGCGGGGACTGGACTAGCGCGGGTGTAAAACATATACAACATCTAATAGTATATATACCAATATACAATAATCGCTCCAGGCGTGATAATATGCAACATTACAGAAAAATAATAAGCATCACAGAACAATACAGATAATCTGGGATCCCCGAGTTTCACAGAGTCGCTGCTGAAACCCGACGTTCCCCTGGTCGTGTGGATAGCCTGTACAATGAAACCTAGACCCCTACGGGTACGGCAAGTTACCCGCCAAAACCTGAAGTGAGGTAGCCCCCTACAGCAAAGTGAATGGACCACCCTGCACTTTACGGAATCCGGTAGCTTGAGCACCCCTCCTTGGGTCAACCTGTACCCCCTACGAGTGCGGCGAATAGTCTGCCAATTCCAGAGTGAGGCCCCTCTGCCTCTCAAAGCCATGAGATGCGGACCCGTTGCCCTCCAGAAACCGGATATCCGTGCACTCCGTCGCGGGGTAAAACCTAGTACAGAAAAGAAAAATATGTACAACGGGTACATCGACCTCAACCCGGTCGTGCCCCAAAAGAATATTATACAACAGGCAGTGACGGCAGTCCACATGTTGGAAGCTCGCCCCGCAATATCAAATGTACAAATAAATTCAAACTGCACTACCATTGCACACTGCTATCCACCACGACAAATCCGCAACATCACAGCACAACACAGAACATCAATGTGAATGTCACGTTCGCAAACCCGTCTAAAAGAACTATAGAAATCAGACGCGGTTTACCGCTCGAATGACATTCACGGTCGGAGATATAATGTAGGCACTGTAAACTAACATGTTTAAATTTCGATCGACTAAATATCACGAAGTGGGCCCTACGTACATCTGCTGTACAGTAACAAAATCTGGGCCCAAACGATATATACCAAAAACCACAATTTCCACAGAAGAAGCCACTGTGAAAATTTGGAGCAATGATCACACAGACTAGCCGCGGATGCGCGGTCAAACCCTAGGTTTGACCGCGATTCCGCGGCGGTCTGGTAGGGTCACGTGCCCAAATTTGTACCACGTGCTTATAAAACCCTGCTGAATTTTCTGTGATATGTAAAATTATTTTTAGAACAATTTTAAAATCGACAGAAACTCAAAACTGAAAAGTTGTATTTTTTGATATTCGGTCCGATCGATGTTTTAAACGCGTTAGCACAAGTTAGTAAAGCATAATGGTGAGGCTCTGATACCACTGTAAGTCTACGGTAGCGCCCCGGCCGTCTAACAGATGCCAAATGCGGAACAAAAACTTTTAACTGGCGCTATCGTATACTATAATCCGGATCTTCCATTATTGCTAAACTAACAAACTGTAAAGAGGGTAGAAAGGTTATACCGAACGATCCGGGTTCTTCGTTCTTTAACCATCATCCCACGCTTTGTTGCGGCTGCTCCGATCTCGTTGATCTCCGATCTGCTCGTCCAGGTGGCACCACATCAACGGATCTTTAAACGGGCTCCCGCCTCTGACTAGAGGCAACTCGGTCGTTAAGTTTGCTAAAAGAGACGACCAAGATTGATGTAGAGAATGAGTAGATTACTTTGTCTCACTTCGTCCAAAGCCGTGGACGAACGATTAATGAAGTTGCCATTTGAATCGGGTGATGGAATGAAAGAAGCTATGAAATTTCCATACACCATAAACTATCATCTTTTAAAACAACAACCATAAATCCTTCACCATGAGGGGCCGGCCACTTATAGGGAAGGAGGAGGGTGAGTGTAGGAGCAAGGAAAGAGGGTGACCATAAACATGAAGCTTATCATAACCATAAATGAAAACATGACTCACTAATGACACCTAGTGTGAACACATTAATGAAACAATGAGTCACCTAAACTAGTCATCAACTAATTAATGCCAAGATGAGTCACAAGCCACCTCATCATCCTAGAAGCTTTCACACTCATCTCAAGAAAAGATAAATCCGTCTTTAACCGAATGATAAAGACGGATGATAGAAAACTAGAAACTGGCAACCTACAAAAGTGATCCTGAAACGAATTTCAGTATAACCCCGTAACAGTATAAACATACCCGCATTTGTATTACGACCGAATACAAATGCAACTGAGACAAAGATATTATATCTACACAGTATAATACTCGGATCCGGCTTAAACTAAAGCCCACCGGTATTATCTGCCCGAAATACGACACGTGAGTAAACGCACGTGTATTTTCCGAACCCTGCCATAAAACCATACGGCCTCTACAACGTATCGCCCGAACTTGGGAAACTGTCTGTGGGGGACTCTAATGACTCGTCAGTACCCTGGCAGTGGGTTTAGCCACAAGCCGTCAGCGGCACTAGCTGTGCGTAACGGCCGCCCATGGACTGACCTCAAGGGAGGCCGATGAGCGAACTCATCCGGAAACCCTACAGAGCCTAACAGTGACAATGTATTTACAGTCTGGTCCGTTCGTCTATGAGTATCGCATATCTGCCTAGGGGGCTGGTAACGTCAGACCCCCAACAGCAGTATAAGTCGTGTCGGAGTGTAGCCTAAAAACACCCTGAGATATTACTGGAGTACCTACCAGTAAATCTCCTGCCACGACCATGGGCTTTGTGTAATGGCTCTCCTAGACACAGCGCGATCTCACCCCTAATACCGGGAGAGACGAATCCCCTGCCGATCCGCTCACGTGCCTCCATGTGGCTCGGGACTGAACCCAAAAACTACCTGTTTGCATGACTCCTTTGAGCCGTGGTAGGGTAGAAATCAAAGCACAGTGGGAACTTACACGAGACAAATGACGACCTCAGGTCGATGAACTAACCTGTACACATGTCACCAGAGAACTGCTATCTGACGATATGTATAATACCAACTAGCAGGTTCCCGACGAGTCTTGTCCGGTGTACTCATAACCCAATGAGCGCCTGTATACATCTTAGGTGATCCAACTGACACCAGTGGCTTATGAGACCGGCCACCGCCCATCGTCGGGGTCTCGACTGTATACACTAGTCTACTCCGGAGTATCGATGCCCTGTCTCGAAACTCCCACGACTAGGGACCACAATTAAGGATATGCTTATAAACCACCCAACTCTCACGTATATGATCGCCATCATACTGTTGGTAGTAAAGCAAGATCCTAAGGGCTCTATCAAAGTGTAACAGTGATCAGTCACCTGAACCTGTACACGACTGATAAAGGAAAACCAGATAGCATACTATCATCTCGAGTAAGACTGTCCTTCCGGTATAGGTCCTCCGCAATCATTGCAATCACATACCTGCGATCCAATAATTGACTCTGAGGGCACTATATCCAACAAACGATAATTGGGATACGCATATTTACTTATGTTGATGACATGTGATGTTATGTGTTGCTGTGATATGTTATATTGGATCGTCGTGATTTGAATAACCGGGGATTTTATGTGAGATGAGGGTTTTTTCATTCACGTAAAATTCATTGTGTGTAATATTCTTTGATTGGGGCACTTCCGGCTTGAGGATGTTGTCACCATTGTATATTATTTACTTTTCTGCATCTGGATAGACCCAGGGTAGGGAGCACAAGTAACTGGGTTCTAGGTTCCAGTGGGTGGCCATCTCGAGAAGTCGAGTCCGGGTCTCCTAACCTTAGAATTGAGAGGGTTGCTTGCCGCTCTCATAGGGGTCTAGGAATGTGGGTTTGGCTATTCATCGCGACCGTGGAATCCGTGTTTTTTATAGGCCCACAATAAAATACGGACCTCCTAGTATATCCAATATTTCATATGTTATCTTCTGCTGCTGATATACTGTGATGTGATCATTTTATATGCGTGAGACGAATTCTTTATTATTGTATATATGATATATAATAAACATTGCTTATGTTTTGCACCCGCGCTAGTCCCGTCCCGATATGCCATTAGTTAAGTAACCTAACGGTGTATAACGGGACACTGTGGCGAATGCGGATGGCATAAGCGTACGTTGTATTTTTGTTTCTTCTGTGATGCTTAAGAAGCATAAATGTCACGACCCGAAATATTAGCTCATGACCGGCACTTAAATCATGCCACGTCTAAAGGCGTAACGTAATTCAAGTAAGTCGAACCCATAAATCTAAACCTTTTTAAGAATATAAAAGAGGTGAAGTTTTGAAAATAAGGTATGATGAAATCAAAAGTTTTCCTAAATACATAAACAATGGAACATAAAAATGCAAGTGGGTGTTACTAGTTGAAAATATGTTTCGACTTTTAAAAATTTGGGCAACACCTCTTTTGTATTTTTTTGATCCAAAACCACAATACATGATAATAATAAAGGCATCCCCAAGTGGGAGTTAGCTCTTCGCCAACCGGTGGATCCACAACCACGCAAAGCATAAATATAAGTATACGACGCCCAACGGCGAAGATCACCACAAAAGATAATGAAATAAGCAAGATATCAAAACCACAAGTAGCGGAATACCCATCGCTCTAAGTCTTGCAACCACAAGTCTTACCAAGTCTCATTACTTATACAAATACTAGTTTGATTGATGGATTTGACTAGATACAATATGAATAGTGAATACAAGAGTGGGCATGATACAAATGTCCCACCTACCAATGCAAAACACCCGAATGCAGCTGTGTGCCAGCGAAGCCGCTACTGATCCACGCGGTCAACCTGCAAGAACTGTGGCACAACAGGGGTGAGTTTCCAACTCGTGAGTAGAAAACATATATAAGTAGAAATCGAATAAACGACGACTCCTAGGTCAACTATATCATAAAGGTAATACTATGATATCTAGGGTGACCGTATCTATATATGTGCCAACAATGTAATCAATGTCAATCTGCGTGTGGCTAACATCCAATCATATAATCAATGCCTGTATGCATGTGGATCTCGTCCACATGTCAACCGATGACACAACAACATCATGCATGTAAATATCATAAAAGTATATGCATGAAAGTATGAAACATCAAAATCATGGAACCTGAGTGTCCAGCATCGACACTCGAAACATCATGAAACCCGTGTCCAGCATCAACACGTAAATCCTCATATCTCGGGCTCCGTTAGTCCGGATCGGCTCTCGGGCTCCGTCTGCGGGATCAGCCAGCTGGCTCCGGCAGAACGGATCAGCCCATATCCATCACTCGACTCCGGTCGGTATCCTCCGGATAACCGCCAGGTCCAACCAATCACCGGTAGGTAGTGGTCCCTCTGCCAGGCTCACCGTCTACTGCACAACAAATCTGTTCTCGCCCTAGGGTACGATACTGGGTCCACCATGTACCCGCAAAAGGCCTCATCCAGCTCCTCGAATCGGGTATCACTGTCACACGTCTTAGCACCGAGAAAATGCATGGTAGATGCAGTAAAATATCATATCAAGAGAAGCCGAGTTTTTAAAACAATACATACTTTCTTTTAAAATAACCACGGTTCTCAAATCCAGAAATCTCATGAAAACAACATATCTCAATGCGTATAATCGAAAAGCATGATGTATGCGACATATAAAAGAATGTAAGCATATACGTATATCATGCAATATGGAACAGTAATGTGAGCATGGGCATATCATCATAATGTGGGCATAGCAATATAATAGCATGTTGTAGCAATTCTATTGTGTGAGTGACATAGGAATTATCGATGATGATGTGTGTGAGCCGGCCAATCGGTGTAAGTGTAACATACGCATCATCGATAATGACGTAGGTGTACTAGCACAGGTATATGAAATGCAATGAGAGTGACATGAACGTAGCATAAAGTAAATCGTATGCGAATGCTGGCGGGTATACATATCTAACATGACTGAGTCGGTGAATCAATCAATCGGCATCCAGCCTAACAACATCACGTATGGCATAATTCATCGTACGGCATCTTCTAGTCAAGGGTATAGATCAATCATCATAAAACTCATCACGTACGGTAAATCATCGTACGGCAGCATTAAACCATCAGGGATCCTCTCAACCTATATAACAATGAAGAGTACGGACCTAACGTCTCGTACGGCATATCACTCATGATTCACGACATTCTATATATATCTATATAACTATGTCCCAGGTCACTGATCGCACGCTTTTGGCGTGTCGGATATTCAAAGTTCTAAAGTATAACCGCGATCAGGACGGTGTCGCTATGCAGCTAGCCGGTTGAGCACGGGTCGATCCACAGGGAGATGGTTGTATGTCCGTTCGAGTTTTAGACGAGTCAATAAAGAATGAGTATATGTTTGTTCAATCTAACCTATGTGTATTATTTGCAAGTATAAAGTTGTTAAGAAAAGATACGATAATGTAAGCTAAAGAAATCCGTACTCAAAACCTTTGAGCCGAGTCTTGACCAATTGAAGCTAGAGCAATCGGCAACAACGTGGATTAGGGGATTTAAGCGCGGTATTCGTGGATTCCGGCTTATTTACCCTTGTCCTTCCGTTCTTGTCTCTTGCTTTCGCCTCCGGCCAAACCGAATGCAACCGGTCGCGGTTAGGAATCACCGTTACCTTGTTAGGGTAGGGTGCGGTGCCTAACGGAGCGCTTGCGTATCGTTTGGGCGGAGTTCAATGGAAAATAACGGGAAAAGGAAATGAGCAAAGAAAATCTTAACTTACAATACCGTATTTATTCTTAACAACAACAATAATTACAACCATTCACAAAGAGAACCAAGAAGAGCAAAAGAAAAGAACAAAGAAAAGAAAAGATTACAAGTAAGTAAGTGCATGAATTAAATTGCAAGTAATAAAAGACAAGAATGAAAAATACAAGAAGGTAACACTAAGAACCATAGAGCTCAAGACAAGCATGGGATCAATAGCCAACCCTTAAACTTGCAAGCTCAATTAAGAGGTTGCAAGATCAAGAGAAGGGTAAAGAACTCATGTGAAATGAAGCACAAAAGAGATAACAAAATGATACAACCCCTTGAGATCAATGACCAAAGCTTAAACTTGCAAGCTCACTTAAGAGGTTGCAAGATCAAGTTAAGGTAGAGAGCTCAAGGGGGAAGCTAAGCAAAAGAAAGAATGATACAAAAACCCTCATCTTCATTTAACATCCACTCAATGCTCTCACTACATTTCCATGGAGGAAAGAATGAAGAAGAAGAAAACTAAAAACTAGCAAAAAGAGGCTAAAGAAATTAACACCAAATTGGACCCTTGGCTTAGCTCAGTTCTGGAGTATTTATAGGCTGCTTACAGAAACCCTAGGGCAAGAATCTGGCATAAAATGAAGTACCCAAACTACCCTTAAAAAACGACAACCTGAAGAGCTAGTACGGCCGCGTTTCCGCGGCCTAAGCCTGCTTAGGCCGCGGAACCGCGGCCGTCTTGATGAGTTGGGCCACCATCTTTTGTGGTTATCCCTGGTTCCTTTTTTCCTCGTGTTTGACAACTACAAACTGCACAAAAGTCTTCCAGAATATCTGCAGATTTCTTAGTCCAAGATTGCTATCATTTCTTCACTTTTGACTTCTATCTCTCTCGAGCTCCGCGCACCCATTGATTCTTGTGCTGCCCCCCTCGTGCTCTGTGCTTGTCCGAGACACGAATGACCACTGTCATATGTCTTGTCTCTGGAACTGGTACTCGGCACTGGACGGATATGGATGACCGGAACCCGGCTTTTATCTGCTGTGACAGATGTTCTGTATTTGGTGTAACTGTGGAGATTTTGTCTTGATTTGCAATATTTGTACTGGAAACCTGTATTCTGTAAATATGTAACAAACACGGATTACAAGCACCTACCTATAAACACACGAGCATAAGAATGGACGGTATAAAATGCAATATTCTGGTATGAACAAATACCCCCAAACTTAACTTTTGCTCGTCCCGAGCAAAACCAATTATTCATAAAAATAAAATCCTAACCGCACTTTCGCAGGGAACGCGATTGCACTGAGCGCGTGCAACAAGCCGTTAAACCTCTAGGTGTCCCTAGTAGGTGGAGTGTTGTCTCCTGAGGGTTTTCAGCGGATTACACCCACAAAATCCCGTCAAGCTAGTGTCATAAGTTAACGTCGATTCTACTCCTACAGTTTAGTATTTATGTTAGAAATTCTATCATCCTAAGTTAAAAATATCCAACCCTTATGTTTCACACCTCCTATCTGTTTTAACTTTAGATCCTATACGTTCCAAAAAAGTTTAGAAAGATGTTGGTTCTCCTTAGTTTTCCTTCTAAAGTGCGGCCTCAAATCAGGGATTTTTATTAACATTACAGAAAACACAAGTCTTATTCTTTATTTCTATCTTTTATCCAAACATCGATTGTATGCCCCTACGTGTGTGTGTATTTGCACCCCTACACTCAAGAATTCAATTCAAGCTATAATACCCTTGCCCTAATACCTAATACTACTTCTTTTCATTAAGGCTGGACGGATTTGCTCACACACTATTCATGCGACTATTAATGCTTCTTGAGGCACTAACGACCGATTACTGAATGTGTGAACTTTAAAGCGGAAATAGCAGTTTCCAGGTCTTGACTTTATTCTATTTTTTTTTCTTTTTCTTTTTCTTTTTCAAGACCGGATATATTTTTCACATGCTCTTTTGGTGTTTAGCTTTAAATACCGTTTTTTCTTTCATACTAGGCTTTCAGGCAAGAGTATTTCTAGGTATCTTCTACTATCCCAAGTTTCAAGGTGCGTGTAAGTGCATTTTGTAGGGTATATACTTTCTAAATTTAAACTCAAGAAAAGAAACTATTTTTCAGACTTATCCTTCAGTAAAGCATCAATACTTTCCCTTCATCTTGACTTGACTCAAGAACTGAACTCAAGATTACCTATTTCTCAAAAAAAACAGTAAGGACGTATACTTACCAAAGTTAGACAGAATGAGGGTTATTCTTAGGATTTTCAATTGCTAAGCCTAGAATTTAGTTATTTCTATCATATCAACTAAACTTTCGGAATAAAGATCTAAGTTGCCCTATTAGCTAACTTGACGACAAAATTTTTATATTTTTTGGAAAATTTTCGATTTTTGTGGGTTTTTAATAAGATATGCAAATGCAAAATATACAAATGAATGCGAAGGAAGAAAGCTTACCGAGCACACCCCCAAACTTAAACTTGACAGTGCCCTCACTGTCAGGCTACACCAAGAGGGTCAAAAATGTCGGTGCTCCCTAGAAACAAATTATATACAAAACAAAAAGGAAAACAAAAAATATATACAAAAAAGGAGTCCCCCCCAAACTTAAGTAAAACAGTGTTTTCACTGTTAAGTGTTGAAGTTCAGGATTAGGGGGGAAAGAGAATGGTATCAAGCTATACAAGACCTTACACAGGCCAAAAGAGAGCACCAACCATTCAAAGATTTTATCTCTATAATGTGCTGGTTGGTGAAAGAACACGGAAAGGTAAGAAATGGAGAATACGCGAGACCGTATGGAGATAGAAGCGGGATACGGTCTTGGTATATGAGAAGAAGAATGGCGGAAGGGAGAGAGAAGTGGAATACGAACTTGAGGGTGGAAATGGATTGAATAAATTAGTACAATCTGTAATGATCGATGTGAAAAGATAGATTGTACTAATCTATCAATATGGCGAGAAATTGGGTCAAATCCCTCAAGATTCGTGAGAAACCATGGGTACGCCGAACTTGGTAAACCAGACATATGAAATGAAAGTGAGACGGTTTCTTGCAAGGTCGGAACGATGGAAAGGATGGAGGTAGGTGATTGAGGAAGGTTATCGGTTAAAGGTTGAGGAGGGTGTACACAGTCAATGAAAGGAACAGGATGAATTGGAAAATCCGACTCATCAAGCAAAACTGGTTCATCCTCAAAACTATCCTCAAAATTTTCGTCAAAGTTCAGCTTATCTATGCAAATTTCATCAAAATCAAGATGCATATGAAGTTCGGGAAAAACAGTTAAAGACTCGGGATGATGAATTGGAGAGAAAAACTCATCCAAAACTGCGGGTTCATCATCCGAAATATTCCCAGCGTCAATATCCTCAATCAAGTGAAAATCAATATTCTCAGACACCTCAACAAAAGCATGGATATTAATCAATTCAGGTTCTAGAGTGGAGGTGTAGAGGTCAAAAGGATTGGGTGTGGTTTCACTCGAAAGGGACTCTTCACAATCGAGCAAATCAAACACTACAAAGTCACACAACTCATTATCTGTTCTATCTTTAATCAATGAATCGTTTGGAACACTAGATAGACATTCAAAACTGGAGTTGTGGGATTCAAATTGAAATGGGTAGGTCTGATTTGGAAGGGTGTACAGCTCACTCTCTCCGCTCAAATTCTCAACCTACCCAACTGCCTTTTCATACATTGGAAAATTTGGAGCTAGTTGAAAACTAGCTACCGGGTCACTAGGTTGTATGAGGACGGCCATGGACGCATTCAAATCCATCATCTGTTGGTACGACGCTACCCTAAAATCTTCCAAAGACTGTTCCAGACTAAACATGGGTTGTGAAGGGGTTTCAGTAAAAGATTCAAAGTTGTTTGGAAACTGAAAATTCCCAAATGCCGGTTCAGAAGCAATGTCTAGGGAAGGTGCAAAAGTCGGGTAGGACTGGTAGAAATTGAATGGCTGGATAGGAACAGGATCAACATTTGGATAAGAAGATGAATGGAATTGTTGATCCCATGAATCTGTAGTGGTGAAAGGAGTGAAAGATCGGCTACAGGATTGTTCAATATGTTCATAGATGGACAAAGGACGACTTGCAAAAGGGGTATCAACATAAGAGGGTGGGGGAGGTTGAAAAGGTTGATACAAAGTGGATTGCGGAGGGCAAGTGTTTGTCCTAGACGCGTCTATCCGATCTTTCAAAGAGATTTTGGGCATGGAGGGATCGTTCGACGTTCGGCCAAAGCAAGAACCGTAAGAAGTAACGTCTGGTTGTGGGTACCAAAGTTCGGCAAGAGTTTTGCGAGGTGGGGTACCCATGATATGAAAAGAGAAAGAAAGAAAGGCAGAGAAAAGGAGGGGAAAAAGAATGTGATATTTTTTTATTTTTTTTTAGTTTATATATTAACAGAAGAATGAAATATACACACAAAAAGAATATTGACAAAAACAATCACGACACAAAAATACCACACACCTAATCGTTCTAGGGTTCACCTAGGTCAACTAGACCTGCTCCAGAACTTGATTGTCGAAGCAAAACTGTGTCGAGAAACGGGCTCAAGATACACTGATCACGAGGCCAGGTAAGTGCAGAGATAAGGGGAGGTTTTCCAACGCTTTCGCGAAGTTCCTTAATTAAATAACCCTTTCTCTTTTGGCGGTTTCGCCGTTAACACTTTCCTAGACACCCCGTAAACAATATACCGTTAAGCAAGGTTCTAAACACAGTTAACTTCTCCTAGTGAGCGCGAAGTCCTTAAGACTTAAAGTCTAGTTTCTTTTAAATTTTGTGCGGGTAAACGTTATGCTCAAGTTCGTGATTTGTGGGCCACGGAAAAGGTGATGAAATCCTTTACCGTATATTGTGGGGTTCGCTTGCCCTTAAGTCCGTATTAATGTATGCAATGCGCAATTCAATAAAAATTCTATAAAGAATCAAACAATCGTTTTTTTAGTTTAAGCGCGGCACTGCAACAAATACGGGTTAGTCAATTTTTAGCGTTTGCTAGCGAACTTGCAAAGAATCCTGCAAAGAATAGTATATTGGATGCGTCGGATTTGAGAAGAAGGTGTTAGTAAAGTACGTACCGTTAAGTTTTTGGGTTAGGAAACCCCTGTTGAATCAAATCCGGTAAGCTTGAAAAGTTCGCTTGCGCGGGTCAAACTACCCGGATCTTTGGCACTGTATTTTGCAAACACCTTAGCCTTGAACGTACACTTTGCTCCCCACAATCGCAGTTTGCAAATCCGCAAAAATCTGCACTCTTGCCCACAAAAATGATCAAAAATAACAAAAAGATTTTTTTTTATTTTTTTTATATATATACAAAAACAATATTAACCCGAATAACAAGAAAAGAAATACGTTACCGTCTCCCCGGCAACGGCGCCATTTGATCGCACGCTTTTGGCATGTCGGATGTTCAAAGTTCTAAAGTATAACCGCGATCATGACGGTGTCGCTATGCAGCTAGCTGGTTGAGCACGGGTCAATCCACAGGGAGATGGTTGTATGTCCGTTCGAGTTTTAGACGAGTCAATAAAGAATGAGTATATGTTTGTTCAATCTAACCTATGTGTATTATTTGCAAGTATAAAGTTGTTAAGAAAAGATACGATAATGTAAGCTAAAGAAATCCGTACTCAAAACCTTTGAGCCGAGTCTTGACCAATTGAAGCTAGAGCAATCGGCAACAACGTGGATTAGGGGATTTAAGCGCGGTATTCGTGGATTCCGGCTTATTTACCCTTGTCCTTCTGTTCTTGTCTCTTGCTTTCGCCTCCGGCCAAACCGAACGCAACCGGTCGCGGTTAGGAATCACCGTTACCTTGTTAGGGTAGGGTGCGGTGCCTAACGGAGCGCTTGCGTATCGTTTGGGCAGAGTTCAATGGAAAATAACGGGAAAAGGAAATGAGCAAAGAAAATCTTAACTTACAATACTGTATTTATTCTTAACAACAACAATAATTACAACCATTCACAAAGAGAACCAAGAAGAGCAAAAGAAAAGAACAAAGAAAAGAAAAGATTACAAGTAAGTAAGTGCATGAATTAAATTGCAAGTAATAAAAGACAAGAATGAAAAATACAAGAAGGTAACACTAAGAACCATAGAGCTCAAGACAAGTATGGGATCAATAGCCAACCCTTAAACTTACAAGCTCAATTAAGAGGTTGCAAGATCAAGAGAAGGGTAAAGAACTCATGTGAAATGAAGCACAAAAGAGAGAACAAAATGATACAACCCCTTGAGATCAATGACCAAAACTTAAACTTGCAAGCTCACTTAAGAGGTTGCAAGATCAAGTTAAGGTAGAGAGCTCAAGGGGGAAGCTAAGCAAAAGAAAGAATGATACAAAAACCCTCATCTTCATTTAACATCCACTCAATGCTCTCACTACAATTCCATGGAGGAAAGAATGAAGAAGAAGAAGAAGACTAAAAACTAGCAAAAAGAGGCTAAAGAAATTAACACCAAATTGGACCCTTGGCTTAGCTCAGTTCTGGAGTATTTATAGGCTGCTTACAGAAACCCTAGGGCAAGAATCTGGCATAAAATGAAGTACCCAAACTACCCTTAAAAAACGACAACCTGAAGGGCTAGTACGGCCACGTTTCCGCGGCCTAAGCCTGCTTAGGCCGTGGAACCGTGGCCGTCTTGATGAGTTGGGCCACCATCTTTTGCGGTTATCCCTGGTTCCTTTTTTCCTCGTGTTTGACAACTACAAACTGCACAAAAGTCTTCCAGAATATCTGCAGATTTCTTAGTCCAAGATTGCTATCATTTCTTCACTTTTGACTTCTATCTCTCTCAAGCTCCGCGCACCCATTGATTCTTGTGCTGCCCCCCTGTGCTCTGTGCTTGTCCGAGACACGAATGACCACTGTCATATGTCTTGTCTCTGGAACTGGTACTCGGCACTGGACGGATATGGATGACCGGAACCCGGCTTTTATCTGCTGTGACAGATGTTCTGTATTTGGTGTAACTGTGGAGATTTTGTCTTGATTTGCAATATTTGTACTGGAAACCTGTATTCTGTAAATATGTAACAAACACAGATTACAAGCACCTACCTATAAACACACGAGCATAAGAATGGGCGGTATAAAATGCAATATTCTGGTATGAACAGTCACATCCATAACAACTCATATCAGGGGACCGGCAAGGTATCAATCATCTCGATCGACTCGCATCCGTATACCGACATATCATCAAGTCATCATGTCACATCGTAAATTCTTTTCCACGCATTATCTCACATCAAGTCAATTTTATATATACATTCTACCCTATACATCAAATGTCATGTTACTCTAAAACTCATACTTATTCTAGTGCAACTATATATCTATAAGTCGTGATTCACATTCACTTTTTCATATCCCTAAAACGTCCATCTCATCTCCCAATATACATATTCCATCATTCATATCATCTCTAACTATCTTTCTAATCCTATCCATAGTTTTCTAATCTAGGTTTTCTTAACCATATTCTATGAATCGGTTTCCATCAAAAACTTGCGGGGGTGCTATACGCCATCCACCAGACTTCCCCCGTAGATATTGATCTACTCACCTTGATCCTTACTTGCCGAAGTCAATGACGCAATGCTCCGTCGTCTCGGAATCCACGCGAAGATACCTACAATGCATACACAGTCACAATAGCATTAAAATCAAGTCCAGAAAACCAATACGGTACACGGTGCGCTCATAAGTTAGAACCTATAGCCTACGCATGCAGAACAATCAACCAACCCTTGTTGTCGACGTACAAACGCCCAAAAACCAAATACAATACCAAATATCAAACCCAATCATTCCAAAATACGGGAAAACATAGACAAAAACAACCCAATGTGCTCCCAGATTCTCTCTCAGGTAAAATCTAGCTAAACAAACAAAACTGGGATGTTGTATAGGAGGTATATGAGCTGCAGAACCAACCTGGGACCCTAAATCCACAATGTGGCCGGCCACAATGGCAAGAAATCCGGCCTCCTCGGCCCTAAGTGCTCCGTTCTGGTTCGTATGGTCATGGTGGTCTCATATTGGTCTAATTTGGTCTCTAGAGTTGTTTTCTTAACTCAGAAACTCTCCGGATCGCTCCAGATTCACTATAGGCCACTCAAACGCCACAAAACTGACATGAATGAATTACTAAATCCGTATTTTGGTTTCTAGGCCAGTAAAAACACAGCTCAAGTCTAGTTAACAGCCACTACATCACCACAACACAACTCAAACCCTAATCCTTCTCTTGGAATTTCTAAGTTCACAAATCAACCACTAAACGAATTCTAAACTAAACTAAAATACTAGGAACTCAAAACTAAACTAAAAGAAAAGAGATATACCTCACTTGGGCAACTCAAGAAAACTCTAGCTCGACCAAAGTCTCCAAAATCAAACTTTGCTTGGTCCAATATGTAGAGGATGAAGAGGGGATTAACTTTTGTGAAGGGAGTATAGGGTTTTGGTGAATATTTGGAGATGGATCTTGGGGTAGAGATGGAGGGAAGTGAGTTGAGGAAGATGAAGAAGGAAAAATAATGGGGGAAATGAAGTAGACATGGCTGCCCCTTCTCTCTCTCTCTCTCCTCCTCTTATTCTCACACACTCTCATCTATTTACCCTTTTACCCTTTTCTCTTTATTTTTAAAACTAAATCACATAATACCCATAAAACAACACAAATGCAACAACATGTAACCAAATGCAACATGACATGATGCACTAGTCATGGAACACTGTAGAAACACGGATTTGGCTTAATCGCGATTAGGAGTGCACTAATCGGGTTTTTATCCAAACTGCATATAATAGATTTTTAAAAAAATGCCAAATCCTTTAAATATATTTTTAAATGAATAAATCATTTGAATCTCTAATTATTTCACAATTATTGGTATATATTTATACCCTTTTTCGAAAACCCTGATTTCGCAAATCGGGCAGTTTTCGGGAAATATATTATTTTAATATTAAATTCCAAAAATAATATTTTATATTTTCTAAAATGTTACAATCTTCCGCCCTTAAATAAATTCGGTCCCCGAATTTAAATTTAAACCCCCAAATACTAAAACATTTCAATACTCAACTCAAATCGACGGGGCTCCGAAATCACGGAAGATACAGAAATACCACAGCGCATCGTGTGCGCCTGAAAACGAGTACAAAACTCAAAATCGAACCCCGTCAAGCGTCACGCAAATCATCGGATTTGCACACATATCATCGAAGTTACAATGGAGATACAGATCTCGAAATCCACTACTGAAATCCAATATACACTAGTCAAGTAAATAATACATATATTGTACGCATCCTTGAAAAATCTCCAAAAACTGAATAAAACACAAGAAAAATCTTTTCTGAATCGCCGCGTGATACGTAACTCATGGCACAAGTGACGGACGTTCATTTGTAAAATAATAATATACGTTCATATATGTTTTGCTTAAATATACGTTCCGCCCTATTTGAAATATCCCAAAGGTTTTCCTTTGTAAACGTTCATGTCGTTCACAGACACGTAAGAAATAGCGAGACTATAGCTCCTTTTCGAAAACCTCTTATTAAACCTTCAATGGATGCAAAGTACTCAGGTACTGTCCTCAAATCAGTCATGTTCGTCTACTACATAACATAGTGCTCACCATGAAGACAAGGTGCTCAAGAGCAAAATCAGGCTCAAAAGGCGTATCCAACAATCACGTGCGTCTGGTGCGCATGGAAATCAAATCCAAATACAATTGCCACAATATGCACAAAAGCAAAACTAAGTGCAATGGGTATGCACGAAAGCATCTGTCTAGTGCAACGGGTGTGCACGACAACAATATCAAGTGCATCTAGAGTGCACGAAAATCTCAATCCAGTGCAACTAACATGCACGAGCAAAAATCCCAATCAAGTGCATCCGATGCGCACAGAATCCAATATCAAGCGCCTAATATGCGCAAAAATCCAACCCAATCGCGTCAAGTCCAAATCAATGCCCAGTGCGGTAAAACGCACGAAAAACGAACGTCAAGTGCAACGCGCACAAAAATATAAGTCTGGCGAAACAAATGCTCAAATACATAAATCGGGTGCAACCAAAGTACGGAGTATAAATCCAATGCAACAAATACACGAAATATAAATATGGCGCGGCAAATGCACGAATATAAATCCGGTGCATCCAGAGCACGAAAACTCATCGACAACTCAAATGCTTATAAAAAAACAACACCGAGTGTACCAAGGTGTATAAAAATCATAAACGTGTGCAACTGCGGGCACAAAACACATATCAATGCACTGCAAGCACATGTAAACTATACCGAGTGCATAAATCAAAATCGAGTGCGTACCACATGCACAAAATCAAATCAACCGTATGAAATCCATGAAATCACAAATACGTGCAGCAAAAGCACAAAACCGATCTCAAGTGCAATAAATATGCACAAATCATAAACCAACACAACGGTGTATAAAGCATATCTCAAGTGCAATAACTATGCACAAAATATAAATACCCAGCAGGTGCAGCTATGGTGCACGAAATCAATATCAGGTAACTCATCATCAAAACTCAAATCCAAGCGGTATAAGCGTGATACTCGGATCAAAAATGCAAATCACAATAAATGACATCGAGGTACACCTCCTATAATGTCGAAAAATGTCGGTGTGCCCAAAACTGGCAAAGTAAGAACATCCGCTTGCCTCCTGCTCACGGTCTGGCATCCTCAGTCTCTGGGTCCTCATTTTCTCTTCGGATTACCAATCTCGCAATCCATCGACTCATCGGCCCGGTCAGGTGTGCTAACGGGAACGATTCCGCTCTGGCACTTCTCTGGTCATCTCTCGGCCAATTATTACGACTACTCGTATAGCAGCACGTCACTGGCGTTGGCCTTTGGCCCTTTGAATACTCGTGACATAACTGATCCTCGGTGCAAATCGCACCGCAGCAGTGTCCTGGAAGGAACCTGCTCAGGGTCTCTTCCGATCTCGCCTATGCCGAACTATACGGAGGCTGATACTCTTGCATAATCTTTTCTCACTTTCTGAACATCTGTATTCTCAGCACAGCATTTCCTCAGGAGCTGGTCGTATCCCAACGCCTCTTTATGCATATCAGATCTCTAATCTCGACGGGGAGTAACAACAGCTCGCCAGCATCCCGCACGAACCTCTGGTCCCACTCGTCTATACCATCGTCCACTTCGACGTCACGTTACGCTGTCTGCGTATTGTAAATGTTCTCAGAAACTCGTCCCAACCATCAGAGGAATACTCAATACTCGTCCGTTCTCGATAAACTCACAACGCATCTGGGTGAGGTCCTCTATCCGAAGCTGGTCAGCTTGCCGATGTCTTATCACATGGTATTCGGACAACGTCAAACTTTTCGATCGATTCGTCAAAATCCCATAATTCCCTAAAAGCTCAACACCTGAGCATAGTTTAATAATATCCCATACATGCCACAGTATATATGGACCATTCATAGAAGGGCAAACCCAAGCCTCACCGATGGCACCGCTAAACTGCAGCAAACCCTAAGGTTCAAAAGCGGTTCCCTGGTCATCATGTCGAGTTAGGGATTCATTCTTCTATAGGGTCCACAGAATTACTTGCATGTTCCTCCGAATACCTTAAACTTGGGAAAAAATGGGTTTCTGACATTCTTCAAACTTTTAACTTCTCCTAGACAACATGTGAATTCCCTTCGTATCTCAACTCAAGATAGACTAGCTATCATCTGTCCCAGCTCTGCCTGAAAGATCCAGCGATCTCAGCTCGCAAAGTATGGAGGCGACATCCTATCAATCTCAGCAATAGCTGGGTCATCTGTCTGCACGGTAGACGACATCACAATCTCTGAGGTAAGCTGTACATCAACAGTCCTCTCGCAACTGGCAGCTCTAACAATGGCCCGATCATCTGGTGTAAAACCAAACACTCGCCTCAACAAGAGGTCACAACAAAAACACTACATCGAGATGTTCCCATGTCACCAGAAAACACAATGGTCAGTCCTCGTCCATGACAAGCTCGCCCTGACCGCATCACTAGCAACAGCTCAATCTGCGCTCAAACCATGGTGACAGGAACCTCAAGCGTGTATCGATGAAAACAGATCAAGGGCATGAAATGAAGCGACATATCCAGAATAGATACATGATCATAAGAAGAAACAACATCAATGAAAGTATGATCATGAAACGAACAGAATCAAGGATCTCAAATGGATGTATAATCATGGGTACGAAGAGAATCACAGTTCTCAAAATATGTACATCCTAAGGTTTCTTAAGTGGAGTATCGTATCGTAAATATGCCGCGGAACATACGTACGGTACGTCACTCTATTCAAGCTACCTACTCCATCAATCAGGGTCAGCCTATGAAACGAAAGTTCGGGTCTAATACCCCCCTGTTCAAGTCTATGTTCCGTAAGGCCAAGTCTAGGTTCCGAAATACATACCCGCCCTAGACTCCGCATAGTTAAACATAGACTCGAACCAAGGTTAAACATAGCGCTTAGATACCAAATTTGTCACGACCCGAAATATTAACTTGTGACCGGCACTTAATCATGCCACGTCTAAAGGTGTGACGTAATTCAAGTAAACCGAATCCAGAAATCTAAACCTTTTTAAGAAAATAAAAGAGGTAAAGTTTTGAAAATAAGGTATGATGAAATCAAAAGTTTTCCTAAATACATAAACAATGGAACATAAAAATGCAAGTGGGTGTTACTAGTTGAAAACATGTTTCAACTTTTAAAAATTTGGGCAGCACCTCCTTTGTATTTTTTTGATCCAAAACCATAATACATGATAATAATAAAGGCATCCCTAAGCGGAAGCTAGCTCTTCGCCAACCGGCGGATCCACAACCACACAAAACATAAATATAAATAAACGACGCCCAACAGCGAAGATCACCACAAAAGATAATGAAATAAGCAAGACATCAAAACCACAAGTAGTGGAATACTCCTCGCTCTAAGTCTTGCAACCACAAGTCTCACTAAGTCTCATTACTTATACAAATACTAGTTTGATTGATGGAGTTGACTAGATACAATATGAATAGTGAATACAACAGTGAGCACGATACAAATGTCCCACCTACCAATGCAAAACACCCGAATGCAATTGTGTGCCAGCGAAGCCACTACTGATCCACGCGGTCAACCTGCAAGAACTGTGGCACAACGGGGGTGAGTTGCCAACTCGTGAGTAGAAAATATCTACAAGTAGAAATCGAATAAACAACGACTCCTAAGTCAACTGTATCATAAAGGTAATACTATGATGTCTAGGGTGACCGTATCTGTATATGTGCCAACAATGTAATCAATGCCAATCTGCGTGTGGCTAACATCCAATCATATAATCAATGCATATATACATGTGGATCTCGTCCACGTGTCAACCAATGACACAACATCATGCATGTAAATATCATAAAAGTATATGCATGTAAGTATGAGGATATAAATCAACGTGTGTCCCTCGCGACACATCAAAATCATTGAACCTGAGTGTCCAGCATCGACACTTGAAACATCATGAAACCCGTGTCCAGCATCGACACGTAAATCCTCATATCTCAGGCTCCATCAGTCCGGAGGAAGGGTGGTGGCTCAAGCTCGTCTCGGTCTGTTCCGGGTGCGGCTCCCCGGCAAGCACCTTCAGCCAAGGTTCCCACAGCGCCCCCCGTTCCAGAGAAACGGCGCGGGGAGGGAAGAAGCACGCGCGAGATCCGGCGCCCCGGGCTAGGACAGAAGCGCCGCCCCCTGCCGAATCCCCACTCAAGAGGCGGAAGAGGGTGGTTTCTCGGCCTCCAGGCCAGGATTCAAGTGCAGGAGGATGACTTCTACATCGAGGTGCCCTTGGGGCTCTGTGTGGCCGACAGTTTACTGACGGACATGGAGAAGGCAGCGAGGACCAAGATCCCCCGAGGCACCATGAAGGCACAAATGTCACGACCCGCAAGGTACGGAACGCGACCAGCACTTACGTTACGAAGCGTCTCAAGGCGTCCGTAACATAAGTAAGCCGAAGCCCAGAATACAAAACCCAATTAAGAAATGGGAGTGAAGGAAAAACCATTTTTATTTGAAGCACCTAGTTTCATTAAGTCTCTTTTTATGAAAAACATCTTCCTTTTACAAATTTTCCGGCAAAATCTTCTTGTAAAATAGTCCCCCCAATGGGTACAATAGAAATATAAGTGAATAACAGGAATATGGCATCCCCAAGCGGGAGCTAGCTCTTCGCCTCAAGGCGGTCACAAATCCCACGCAATGTACATAAATAAGCATGAAGCATAAGTAAAATAACATGTCGACTCAAGTGAGCTCGACCCCAACAACATAAATCCACAAGTCTCACAAGCTCGTCTCTAGGTCAATATACAGTAATCCAAATAAACTGGTACAGCTGAAATAGTAATAGTAGATGGAGTACTCTAGATACAATGAACATAAATAAGGTGGTACGAAATGATAACAACCCACCTATGAGCAAAAGCCTCGGGTCCAGGCAAAAAGAGCAAGAGAGGCAAAAGTATCCGCCGCTACAGTGCTGACGGAACGGACCTGCAGAAAAGCTGTGGCACAACGGGGGTGAGTTGCCAGCTCGTGAGTAATAAATATCATCTGCAAAGGTTATCGTATGAATGTACACAAGTATCCTAGCATCCCTAGAACAGGTATGGCTATATGTACTAGCAGGTATGTATGCATCATCTGTGTACTATCAAGTATGTATGTCACATGGATTTAATAACAGGTATGTATGCCACATGAATATACTATCATATATGTATGCTATATGAGTCAACTCAAGATCTCATCACGTAGGTATAAGAATTATTCTTTCTTTGTTTTTGAAACTCCTTTCAAGTATCAGCATAAAATCCAGGAAAATCAACAAAATCCGTGTCTAGCAACGACACCTCAAAACTGTCTCAAATCTCATATATCCATGTCAAGTATCTCTGGCCTCAGCCGTCCAGCTGATCCATATCAAATATCAATATCCCAATCCAGCGGCCACGGTCGGTATCCTCTGAATATCCGCCGTGCTAAATGAAGTCACCGGTAGGTAATCCGTCCCCTGCCAGGCTCAACGCCATCTCCTGTGATCTTCTTGCCCTGGGGTACCGTACCGGGCCCACCATGTACCCGAGACGGTTCATCCACCTCCGCGAAACGGGTCTCGAAAACCACATCAAACTCATGGTGGACGACACTTTACATCACTAGAAAACCGCAATTTTTATATTTTAAAAGATTATAAGTTTGAAATCTTGCGGCTTTCCCCCGAAATCCAGAAATATCATAAATCTCATGAAATCATCATGTATGCATATGTCAATGATAATGAGTGCCTATGGTATCAATTTGCAATGTATGATTTATACTAGGCATGAACAAATGATATAATAATACATATGCACGAGAATAGCAATTCTTATGATTTCATTTTAAATATTTGTTGCAATAACACAGGTCTAAGCAATTAACATGTTTCAGATTTATAGTTATCTAATATCGTGACAGGGCAATTACCAGGGTGTGTGTGTACACATGAATAGTGCTCGTGCTGCATATAAAAACCTGGTAATGGTGCATGTGTCCTACAAATGAGTTTGCGTATATGGAACATCATATAGATCCTAACTGCAGCAAATGTCATATAAGTATTATTATTCTAATGTCACAAGTAAATGTCAAGTCTACTATTTTCAAGTTTACTAAATTTATCGGGCGACTCGTGCCATCCAAACGATCGTCCCCCGTAGATGTTAAATCTACTCACCCGTAATCCCACGCTTGGTGTGCCCGACCACCTGCTTTCCTTTCTCGGCTGCGCTTGAAGTCCCCGCTGGCGAACCTAGCATTTACAAAAGTCACCATATAAGGAAAAATCCTGCAAAACACGATATATCTATAAAAAGGGATACGCGTGCGTGAAACTAGACGCGCGTGCACACGACACGTCGCGATGCGCACAAACCCACCAGAACCTACACCAACGCGCTGTGTAGCGCAGCGCGCTACAGAACCATGCGTATCACGCGCGTGTCGCACGAGACTTAAAACATCGAAAACACGATACAAGCTCCAGATTTTGCCTCTGGACCCAACTTAAAAATTTGCAGGTACCAACACTCTAGACTACCCAGCAGGACCCCATACCCAAAATCCCCACACCCTACCCCCTACTCTGGCCGCAATTTGCGGCCAGAATGATTAAACCGGCGGCCGAGAGGGGGGGTGGGTCCTCGTGCTCTGTGTGTGTGTCTCTACTAGTCTCACCATGCTACAGTCTTCACAATTTTATTTTTAAGGTCTCAGGTCAACAGCAGAATCTACAGAGGCTAAAAGTCGCTAAAACTGCCAATTTACGCCAAGTCGGATAAGTCGGGTATCTTTGTGAAATCTGGGACCAAACTTGGGTGTTCTAGTCTCCACAGCACCTAATAGGGCTACTCTAACCATCACAACCAATTCTTAGCCAAAATTCTCTTAATTCATCCAAAATTACCACTTAAGCATGCAATAAACACCAACTAAGCTAGATAACCATAATTTTAGCAATTTAATGTTATCTATCTAATTTTAACAACACTACTAGGCTAAAACAGACAAACCAACACCTAAAAGAGTTCATTAAGCTACAAGCACTCTAATGTAGCTAGATCTAACATCACGACATAATTCTAGCACTAAAACTCTATTAAGACACTAAACTAGCTAAACAAACACATAATCTAAGCAATAAGGAAAGAGTTTAGGAGTTATACCCCCTAGGAACCTCTCAAACGAGGAGAAGGAGAAGAAGAAGAGAGTGGGTGCTGCAAAACTTGGCTGGAAATGAGCTGAGCTTCACTGTTGTTGAAGCTGATGCTGTTGTTTGGGCTGTTGCTGTTGCTGTTGCTTTAGCTTGGTGTGGTGTTGTGTTATTTTGTGGTGCTGTTGTAGCAGCAGGTGGAGAAGATGTTGAAGTGTTTGTGGTGGAGTGTGGGGTGTAGTGATGTTGTGTAAGTGTGGCTGAAGTTGGGGGGCTGTTGTGCAGCTGCTGCTGCTGTTTTATGGTGTTTGCTTGGCTGTAGCAGCAGCTACTGTTGCATTAGAGGCTGGCTTTGTGGCTGATGATGTTGTGGTGCTGATATGAGGGGTTAAGTAGCTGTTGTATTATGGTAGGGGGGCTGGTTAGGCTGATGTTTGATGATGCTGGTTTGGAGGCTGATGGTGTGCTGTTGGTGGCTATAGCAGCTGCTGAAGCTAGGGGTAGGTAGCTGATACTAATGATGTTGCTGGGAGCTGAAGTGTTGCTGCTGATGCTGATGCATGGCTGAAGTTAGGGCTGAAGGAGTTGTTTTGGTGGCTAAAAGATGATGTTTGGTGTGTGAGTAAGGTTTTGGAGTTGGGGCTGTTTGCAATGATGTTAGGGGCTGAATGTGCAGCAGTTGGTTTGCTGGTTGTGATGTTTTGGTGCTGAATTTGGTGGCTGAAAAGCTGATTTTTGGGCTGATGTGAGTGTGTGAGAGATGTGAGTGAGAGGGTGATGGATAAGCTAAAATGTTGTGAAGTAAAAAGAGGTGACACATCCTTAACCCATCATTTCCCTCTCTCAAACCAAAAGCTATCATGATACACATCCCATCTCTCTCTCTCTCTCTCTCACAATAAGCAAGTCAACCTACACCCTAAACACCCTTGGACAAAACCAACCACCCCTAATTAACCTAATTAGCTCATAATCAACTCCATTATCTTAACCAAGGGCCTAACCCACCATGGTTAACTTAAACATAATTAACCCACAAGCTCCATTATATGGCAAAACCCTAGTCTTAACCCTAGCTAACGTGCACAAGTGTGTGTGGTCGAGATAAAATTCTACAAAAATCACCATAATTCCAGATAAATTACTAGAAACCCGTTTTGGTAAACTTTTTACCAAAACCCCACATTAACACACAATTACCACTAACCCTAATCTTAGGTGTTACAGTCTTCCCCCTTAAGAAAATTCGTCCCCGAATTTTAAAATATGCAACCACGCGTACCTTCAAAAAGATGAGGGAATTTCTTCTGCATCTCTCCCTCGCCCTTCCAAGTGACGTCTTCACTATCCGGGCTACGCCAAAGAACTTTCACCGACGGCAGGACCTTTGATCGAAGTTTCTTCACCTGCCGATCCAATATCTCAACTGGCTGCACGGTGAACGAAAGGTCGGGCTCAAGCTGAACGGTCTGATGCTGAATCGTGTGGCAAGGGTCATGAAGATATCGGCGTATCATCGACACGTGGAAGACGGGGTGAACATCAGAAAAGCTGGGTGGAAGAGCCAAATGATTTGCAACAGCGCCGACACGCTCGAGGATCTCGAAGGGACCTATGAATCTGGGGCTAAGCTTTCCCTTTCGCCCAAATCACATCACGCCCTTCATCGGAGAGACCCTCAGAAAAACATGATCGCCAACAGCGAACTCTAATCTGCGACGGCGCCTGTCTGCATACGATTTCTGCCTGCTCTGAGCTGCTCTCATCCGGTCTCGAATCAGCTATACTTTCTCGGTCGTCTCCTGCATGATCTGTGGCCCAAAAATACTGCTCTCGCTCAGCTCAGTCCAACAGACGAGCGATCTACATCTCCTCCCATACAACACCTCGAAAGGTGCCATCTGAATAGTATCCTGGAAGCTGTTGTTATAGGAGCACTCCACTAGAGGTAAATGACGATCCCAGCTACCGCCGAAGTCCAAAACGCACGCTTTGAGCATGTCCTCGAGAGTCTGAATGGTCCGCTCTGACTGTCCGTCGGTCTGCTGATGAAACGCTGTGCTGAAGCTCAAACGAGTGCCCAAAGCCTTCTGGAGTCTCTGCCATAGTCGGCTGGTAAACTGGGTGTCTCGATCTGACACAATACAGGTCAGTACGCCATGTAACCGCACGATCTCGTCAATGTAAATCTGGGCATACTGAGCAAAACTGAAAGTGGTCTTCACTGGCAGGAAGTGAGCCGCTTTCGTCAATCGATCCACGATCACCCAAATGGAGTCGTACCCCCGACTAGTCCTGGGTAGACCCACAACGAAGTCCATCGAAATCTGCTCCCATTTCCACTCCGGAATGGGCAAAGGCTGCAACTCTCCTACTGGCTTCTGGTGCTCGGCCTTGACTTGCTGACAAGTCAGGCACCTTGATACGAAGTCGGTGACATCCCTCTTCATCCCGTCCCACCAATAGACATCTCTCAAGTCGCGGTACATTTTGGTGGAACCTGGGTGAACGCTGTATGTAGATCTATGCGCCTCCTCAAGAATCTCACGTCGTAGTCCCTCCGAATCTGGTACGCACAATCGAGTCCCGAATCGTAGTACTCCCTGATCGTCGATCACGAACTCGGAATCTCTGCCCTGTCTAATCTGCTCCATGATCTCTGAAATACGGTCATCACTGGGCTGTGCCTCTCGAATGCGGTCAAGTATCTGCGGACGTGCACGAACATACGCAAGCTGTCCCCCTGTCGGAGTGAACTCGAACTCAACTCGGCTGTCGCATGAAATCTGCCAATCTGCTGACGACTGCCTCTGTACTGCGTGCAAACAGGATAGACTACCCCCGGGCCTCCTGCTCAAAGCATCCGCCACTACATTTGCCTTGCCCGGGTGGTACAAGATCTCACAGTCATAGTCTTTCACCAGCTCCATCCAACGACGCTGTCTGAGGTTCAGGTCTCGCCGCTGAAATATATATTTTAAGCTCTTGTGGTCAGTGAATATCTGGCACGACTCGCCGTATAGGTAATGTCGCCATATCTTTAGTGCAAAGACCACTGCAGCCATCTCTAAATCATGAGTGGGGTAGTTTTGTTCATGTTTCTTCAATTTCCACGAAGCATACGCGATCACCCTGTCATGCTGCATCAATACGCATCTTAACCCCACCGGTGAAGCATTACAATAAACCACGAATCCGCCTGATCCTGAAGGCAATGATAATACTGGCGCCGTAGTCAAACAAGTCCGTAGCTGCTGAAAACTGTGCTCGCACTCCTCCGTCCAAACGAAAGGAACTCCCTTCCGGGTCAAACCGGTCAAAGGTGCAGCAATACGGGAAAAATCCAGAACGAATCGCCTGTAGTAGCCCGCCAGGCCTAGAAAACTACGGATCTCCGTAACCGATGTCGGTCTGGGCCACTGCTTAACAGCCTCAATCTTCTTCGGGTCCACACATATGCCATCTCTCGTAATCATGTAGCCCAAGAAACCAACGCTGTCCAACTAGAAAGCACACTTGGAAAATTTTGTGAAAAGCTGGTGCTCCCTCAAAGTCTGCAAAGTAATCCGCAAATGCTGCTCGTGCTCCTCTCGGCTCCGGGAATACACCAAAATATCATCGATAAACATGATGATGAATAAATCAAGGTACGGCCTGAATGTACGGTTCATCAGATCCATGAATGCTGCGGGGGCGTTGGTGAGTCCGAACGACATCACCAGAAACTCATAGTGGCCATAGCGTGTACGGAAAGCTGTCTTCGGTATATCCTCCTGTCGGACTCGCAGCTGGTGGTATCCTGATCGTAAGTCGATCCTCAAAAAATAACCCGCACCCTGAAGCTGGTCGAACAAATCATCAATGCGTGGCAATGGGTATCTGTTCCGCACGGTAACCTTGTTCAGCTGGCGGTAGCCGATACATAAGCGCAAACTTCCGTCCTTCTTCTTGACAAACAGGACTGGAGCACCCCATGGAGAAACGCTGGGTCGAATAAGTCCCTTATCTAGCAAATCTTGCAGCTGAACCTTCAACTCTCTAAGTTCTGCCGGGGCCATCCGATAAGGCGGTATAGAAATAGGCCCCGAGCCGGGAATCAAATCAATACAGAACTCGACATCACGCTCAGGCGGCAGTCCTGGCAGCTCATCAGGGAAAACATCGGGGAACTCGCATGCAATCGGAAGCTGGTCCAATGGAATATCTGTAGCTCTAGTATCGCAAACATAGGCTAGAAATCCCCGACATCCCTTTCTCAACAGCTGATCAGCGCGAAGAGAAGAAATCAATATGTGAGGGGCGGCACCACGGTCCCCCTGCACAACAAAAGCCGACTCGCCGGGAAAACAAAATCTAACTGTCTTTTCGCGGCAGTCCACCGACGCATAGCACATGGCTAACCAATCCATGCCCAAAAGAACGTCGAAGTCCAACATCTCAAGAAGGATCAAGTCGACAAGCAGCTCTCGCTCGCCAATACGAACGGTACAGGATCGGAACACGTGCCTAGCAACAAATGACTCTCCCACAGGAGTGGTCACAACAAGCAGCTGATCAAGCAAACCGGACTCTCTACCCAAACTCGGCACGAAGTGTGTGGAAACATACGAATGCGTGGATCCGGGATCAAACAACACGTGTGCATCAACAGAACATACTGATAGGGTACCTGTCACGACGGCATTGGATGCCTGCGCATCCTGGGGTGTCAACGCAAAGACTCGGGCCTGACCTCCTCCGATTGCGGGCTGACCTCGGCCTCGGCCTCTGCCTCCTCGTCCTCTCTAGATCGGTCCGCCGCGTCCACGGCCTCTGGGTGCACCTAACTGGTGTGGAGCATCGCCTGTGGAAGGAAGTAAAGCTCTCTGAGGAAGGGGCGGTGATGGTGGTAGGGTCACATGCGGAACTGTCGCCGCTCCCTGTCGTCTCACTGGACAATCCCTAATACGATGGTGCAGACTCCCGCACCTATAGGATCCTGGCGACGACTGCTGTCCCTGTGTGTACGATCCATACAGCTGACCTTGTCCAAACCCTCTGCCGGCCCTATCTCTCGGAAGGAATCTGGCCTGCTGCCTCTGATCTGGCGTGCCGGTACGAATCCTCTTCGGCCCGGGAACGGCCGAAGTCGCTGAAATACGTGCCTCCATCTGCAATGCCGTATCCATAGCCGCTGAATAGGTATCGAAGTGCTGGGCACCAATGGCAAGAAATAGCTGGGCATCCAATCCCTGTATGAACCTCTTCACCCTCTTCGCTTCGGTATCCACCAGATACGAAGCATATCGAGATAACTGTGTAAACTGGATGTCATACTCAGACACCGTCATCCCTGGTGTCTTGATCAGGGCCTCAAAGCTACGAGCTCTGGCGTCACAAACGCTCTCCGGAAGGAAATGGGCTAAAAAGACTGCTGTGAACTCGGTCCAGGTCATGGGCGGTAGACCTGCAGCTCGACCTCTCAAAACCGACTCCCACCATATCTGTGTGAGACCCTCTAGTCGGAAACTCGTAAGCTCTACCCAGCGATCATCGGAACATCTCAGCGAGTGGCAGATCCTGGCCAAGCTGTCAAGGAATGTCTGCGGGTCCTCTGCTGCATCGGTACACGTAAAGACTGGAGGTCTCAGCCTCATGAACTCATGTAGCGACACTGGGATGGTCACTGCGTTAGTAGTAAGAGCAGGTATCATAGTAGTCTGGGATGTAGTAGGTACGTCCTCCGGCCTCGGTGCACGACCGGCTGCAACTAAGGATCCTAACATCTAACGTAGCTCCTGCATACTCCCCATCTTCTGTCGCAGCTCCTCCATACCGGACTCAAGCCTATCCATACGGCCTGGGGAAGATGGATCAGTCTGTCCCTGCGGCGTAGGCATACCACCCTGCTCAGCCCTAGTCTCAGACGAGCCAGCTTGAATCTCGTCTCGGGCGGCAGCCCTCTGCGCTCTGGTAGCCCTCTGCGGCATAGTGACTGGTACAGGAAACATGACAATAAGAACGGTGCAATAGAATCGAAGGATACACGGAATTGAAGAAGGAATTTCAAGCAAGTTTATCCTAAAGTCACCTAGGCGGAGTACCGCATCGCAAGTATGCCGCGGACATACGTACGCTACGCTGCCCTGCTTAAGTCACTTACTCCATCTACTAAGGGTTATCCTACACTCGGAAAGGTGAAACCTATCGCTCTGACACCAACTTTGTCACGACCCGCAAGGTACGGAACGCGACCGGCACTTAAGTTTCAAAGCGTCTCAAGGCGTCCGTAACATAAGTAAGCCGAAGCCCAGAATACAAAACCCAATTAAGAAATGGGAGAGAAGGAAAAACCATTTTTATTTGAAGCACCTAGTTTCATCAAGTCTCTTTTTATGAAAAACATCTTCCTTTTACAAATTTTCCGGCAAAATCTTGTAAAATAGTCCCCCCAACGGGTACAATAGAAATATAAGTGAATAACAGGAATATGGCATCCCCAAGCGAGAGCTAGCTCTTCGCCTCAAGGCGGTCACAAATCCCACGCAATGTACATAAATAAGCATGAAGCATAAGTAAAATAACATGTCGACTCAAGTGAGCTCGACCCAAACAACATAAATCCACAAGTCTCACAAGCTCGTCTCTTGGTCAATATACAGTAATCCAAATAAACTGGTACAGCTGAAATAGTAATAGTAGATGGAGTACTCTAGATACAATGAACATAAATAAGGTGGTACGAAATGATAACAACCCACCTATGAGCAAAAGCCTCGGGTCCAGGCAAAAAGAGCAAGAGAGGCAAAAGTATCCGCCGCTACAGTGCTGACGGAACGGATCTGCAGAAAAGTTGTGGCACAACGGGGGTGAGTTTCCAGCTCGTGAGTAATAAATATCATCTACAAAGGCTATCGCATGAATGTACACAAGTATCCTAGCATCCCTAGAACAGGTATGGCTATATGTACTAGCAGGTATGTATGCATCATCAGTGTACTATCAAGTATGTATGTCACATGGATGTAATAACAGGTATGTATGCCACATGAATATACTATCATATATGTATGCTATATGAGTCAACTCAAGATCTCATCATGTAGGTATAAGAATTATTCTTCCTTTGTTTTTGAAACTCCTTTCAAGTATCAGCATAAAATCCAGGAAAATCAACAAAATCCGTGTCTAGCAACGACAATTCAAAACTGTCTCAAATCTCATATATCCATGTCATGTATCTCTGGCCTCAGCCGTCCAGCTGATCCATATCAAATATCAATATCCCAATCCAGCGGCCACGGTCGGTATCCTCTGAATATCCGCCGTGCCAAATGAAGTCACCGGTAGGTAATCCGTCCCCTGCCAGGCTCAACGCCATCTCCTGCGATCTTCTTGCCCCGGGGTACCGTACCGGGCCCACCATGTACCCGAGACGGTTCATCCACCTCCTCGAAACGGGTCTCGAAACCACATCAAACTCATGGTGGATGACACTTTGCATCACTAGAAAACCGCAATTTTTATATTTTAAAAGATTATAAGTTTGAAATCTTGCGGTTTTCCCCCGAAATCCAGAAATATCATAAATCTCATGAAATCATCATGTATGCATATGTCAATGATAATGAGTGCCTATGGTATCAATTTGCAATGTATGATTTATACTAGGCATGAACAAATGATAGAATAATACATATGCACGAGAATTGCAATTCTTATGATTTCATTTTAAATATTTGTTGGAATAACATAGGTCTAAACAATTAACATGTTTCAGATTTATAGTTATCTAGTGTCGTGACATGGCAATTACCAGGGTGTGTGTGTACACATGAATAGTGCTCGTGCTGCATATAAAAACCTGGTAATGGTGCATGTGTCCTACAAATGAGATTGCGTATATGGAACATCATATAGATCCTAACTGCAGCAAATGTCAAACAAGTATTATTATTCTAATGTCACAAGTAAATGTCAAGTCTACTATTTTCAAGTTTACTAAATCTATCGGGCGACTCGCGCCATCCAAACGATCGTCCCCCGTAGATGTTAAATCTACTCACTCGTGATCCCGTGCTAAGTATGTCCGGGCACCTGCTTTCCTTTCTCCGCTGCGCTTGAAATCCCCGCTGGCGAACCTAGCATTTACAAAAGTCACCATATAAGGAAAAATACTGCAAAACACGATATATCTATAAAAAGGGATACGCGTGCGTGAAACTAGACGCGTGTGCACACGACACGCCGCGATACGCACAAACCCACCAGAACCTACACCGACGCGCTGTGTCACGCAGCGCGCCATAGAACCACGCGTATCACGCGCGTGTCGCACGAGACTTAAAACATCGAAAACACGATACAAGCTCCAGATTTTGCCTCTGAACCCAATTTAGATAGTTGCAGGTACCAACACTCTAGACTACCCAGCAGGACCCCATACCCAAAATCCCCACACCCTACCCCCTACTCTGGCCGCAATTTGCGGCCAGAATGATTACAACGGCGGCCGAGAGGGGGAGGTGGGTCCCCGTGCTCTGTGTGTGTGTCTCTACTAGTCTCACCATGCTACAGTCTTCATAATTTTATTTTTAAGGTCTCAGGTCAACAGCAGAATCTACAGAGGCTAAAAGTCGCTAAAACTGCCAATTTACGCCAAGTCGGATAAGTCGGGTATCTTTGTGAAATCTGGGACCAAACTTGGGTGTTCTAGTCTCCACAGCACCTAATAGGGCTACTCTAACCATCACAACCAATTCTTAGCCAAAATTCTCTTAATTCATCCAAAATTACCATTTAAGCATGCAATAAACACCAACTAAGCTAGATAACCATAATTTTAGCAATTTAATGTTATCTATCTAATTTTAACAACACTACTAGGCTAAAACAGACTAACCAACACCTAAAAGAGTTCATTAAGCTACAAGCACTCTAATGTAGCTAGATCTAACATCACGACATAATTCTAGCACTAAAACTCTATTAAGACACTAAACTAGCTAAACAAACACATAATCTAAGCAATAAGAAAAGAGTTTAGGAGTTATACCCCCTAGGAACCTCTCAAACGAGGAGAAGGAGAAGAAGAAGAGAGTGGGTGCTGCAAAACTTGGCTAGAAATGAGCTGAGCTTCATTGTTGCTGAAGCTGATGCTGTTGTTTGGGCTGAAATGCTGCTGTTGCTGTTGCTTTAGCTTGGTGTGGTATTGTATTATTTTGTGGTGCTGTTGTAGCAGCAGATGGAGAAGATGTTGAAGTGTTTATGGTGGAGTGTGGGGTGTAGTGATGTTATGTGAGTGTGGCTGAAGTTGGGAGGGGCTGTTGTGCAGCTGCTGCTGCTGTTTTATGGTGTTTGCTTGGCTGTAGCAGCAGCTACTGTTGTATTGGAGGCTGGCTTTGTGGCTGATGATGTTGTGGTGCTGATATGAGGGGTTAAGTAGCTGTTGTATTATGGTAGGGGGGCTGGTTAGACTGATGTTTGATGATGCTAGTTTAGAGGCTGATGGTGTGCTGTTGGTGGCTATAGTAGCTGCTGAAGCTAGGGGTAGGTAGCTGATACTAATGATGTTGCTGGGAGCTGAAGTGTTGCTGCTGATGCTGATGCATGGCTGATGTTAGGGCTGAAGGAGTTGTTTTGGTGGCTAAAAGATGATGTTTGGTGTGTGAGTGAGGTTTTGGAGTTGGGGCTGTTTGCAATGATGTTAGGGACTGAATGTGCAGCAGTTGGTGTGCTGGTTGTGATGTTTTGGTGCTGAATTTGGTGGCTGAAAAGCTGATTTTTGGGCTGATGTGAGTGTGTGAGAGATGTGAGTGAGAGGGTGATGGATAAGCTAAAATGTTGTGAAGTGAAAAGAGGTGACACATCCTTAACCCATCATTTCCCTCTCTCAAACCAAAAGCTATCATGATACACATCCCATCTCTCTCTCTCACAACAAGCAAGTCAACCTACACCCTAAGCACCCTTGGACAAAACCAACCACCCCTAATTAACCTAATTAGCTCATAATCAACTCCATTATCTTAACTAAGGGCCTAACCCACCATGGTTAACTTAAACATGATTAACCCACAAGCTCCATTATATGGCAAAACCCTAGTCTTAACCCTAGCCAACGTGCACAAGTGTGTGTGGTCGAGATAAAATTCTACAAAAATCACCATAATTCCAGATAAATTACTAGAAACCCGTTTTGGTAAACTTTTTACCAAAAACCCCACATTAACACACAATTACCACTAACCCTAATCTCAGGTGTTACAACAAGTGGCGGCGATAGCTCAAGTGGTTGTTCAGGTCGGTAACTCTCTGAGGTAACTCTCAAGTGGTTATTTTTTTTGCGCCTAACATGGCTCCTGTTTTCCCAGGTCCTCCAGCATTGCGCCCTCCTTACTGCAATGGAGTCCGAGGAGGTGGCCCCGGCGATGAAGAAGGCGGACGAATCTTCTTCACGAGAAGAAGTGCTCCTCGCCTGGCTGCAACAGGCGGAAGAGAAGGCGACCCTCCTCGATTCGAGGTTGGTCGCGTAGGGCCTGACAGCTGCTAAATTGAAGGAGTCCTATCGGCTCCTGACCGAATCTAACCGGGCTAACTAAGCCCAAATAGGGAAGGTCAACGGGCTCTTCGATGCCATGAAGAGGAAGAGGGACTCGTTCAAGCGAGATGCTCAGGCGTCTTGCGAGGCGGCGAAGCTTGCGGAGGGCAGAGCAGAAAGGGTCGTGGAGGAGTATAAGACTTCCGACCAGTTCTACCTCGATCTCACCGACTCCGCGGCCGTCGGGTGGCACAACGCCCTCGATGCCGTTATGGAAGCCATACCCGGGTTCAACGATCAGGAGCTTCGTGCTAGGTATCCCTTAGCCGAGGAAGCACCACATGGGGCCGATGCCGAGCCGGCTGGGAAAGGAAAGGCTACGGGCAGAAGTGCCGAGCCGGATGTTGAGATCGTAGCCCTAGACGGAGGCACCGATCAAGGGGAAGTGGCAGCCAAGAAGGCAGTTTGAGCTACCCCTGCCTCGGTTACCAAATTTTGTTAGCCTCCGGGTATTTTATAAGGCTGGGGAGCGCATAGTACCTTGTACACAATTTGGATATAAATAAAGTACTTTTAGCTCGCCTTCGGAGCGCTTCTATTTTCGCAAGTGCAAATAGGTCAGTGTCCAGCGGACATCCAGCACATGCAAAATCAAGTGTCGAGTGCTGGGCGAGCACGACATAAGAGCTAGCAAAAGCTAAGCATAGGTAGACCGGCGTATACCATCACCTAGAGTCGAGGTGACGATCGTGCGCCGCGTATAAATCGGACGAACGCCAAGTATAGGTAGGTCGGCGTCCCCCTCACCCCGGAGTCGAGGTGACAATAGATCATCGCATTTGAATTAGACCTTGAAAGAGCCGAGCAGGAAGCTGCTTGGTTGCCTCTAGATGAGGGCTTAGGATCCATAGAGTGGCTAGGCAGGAAGCCGCCTTCAGCGGATGAGCAGAGCAGGAAACTACTCGGCCGCCTCTTGGCGAGAGCTTTGGATCCACAGAATGGCCGGGTTGGAAGCTGCGTTCAGCGGACGAGCCGAGCAGGAAACTACTCGGCCGCCTCTTGGCGAGGGCTTTGGATCCGCAGAGTGGCCGGGCACGAAGCTGCCTTCAGTGGATGAGCCGAGCAGGAAACTACTCGGCCGCCTCTTGGCGAGGGCTTTGGATCCGCAGAGCGGCCGTGCAGGAAGCTGCCTTCAGCGGATGAGCCGAGCAGGAAACTACTCAGCCGTCTCTTGACGAGGGCTTCCCAGATTCTATGTTTTTCCTGGGAAATATCGTTCAACCTTCTTTTACCTGTATGGGGGAGGCGACCAGCAATCGGGTTCTATGTGGCCGTGCCTCATCGGGAAAGTGCGATATCCCATGATTTGCGTTGTAGCGCGAGAAGATCTCGGCCGTTGGAAGATTTTTGTTGAGGCTATAAATATCGAAGGTATGGTCTCACCTTCGAGTTCCCACGTTGAATTCCTCCTAGATGCTACGTTTCTTTAAGATGACAGGCCGCGTATACACCATCAGGGAGATCGTGTCCTGTTCAGTCGAAAATATTGCAATCTTTAACATAACAATTTCATCACTTCTCCAAACATCTAAGGGTGTTTGTTATAAATATAACACGGATTACAAGTTCGTCTAAAAAATACCAAATACCACGTGTTATACATTATAATCAACATTCTGTACGGAAATTGTGTGTTTATTATTTGAAGCATGATATTGTATATCTCAACAATCTTCAGTGAGATTTTGTGCAGAAAATTATTTCAGGACAGATATCGGAATCGAAAATTCGCCGACAAAAATGCAGCAAATCAAAGTGTTAAATTCTGGCAAAGATTCAGAAGAGATAAGAAGATTCCAGATATCACATATAACCCCAAAGACCAACAACAGAATACACAGAAAAAATAAAGCTCTGTTCTCACCAAACGGCCGCGGATCCACGGCCGAGTCAAGCCGATCCGCCGCGGATCGCGGCCGGGTTGGGGCATCGGCGATCAGGAATTCTCCAGAAACTTCTTCTCAACGACCTAGCTTGCTGGGAACGCTTCATTATAACAACCTTCTTCTGGAAACTTTTTACAACAACCTAGCTTGTTGATCAAGCTTTATAACTACCTAGCTTATTCTAGAAGCCTCCTTGTAACAACCTAACTTATGAGAGAAGCTTGATCTAGGGCTATAAAAAGGGACCTAGGGCTAATGTTGTGAGGTTGTTGAAGAGTGGTTGAATTTTAGTAGACATTTAGCACACAAACCAAAACCAAATCCAATTCAATTCCAAATCAAATCGAGAATCGTTGAGATCAATATCAAGCAACAACATTCAAGATGCTTTATGCAAAGCCGGTCATCATCAAGAGCACATGATCCACGATAGATCCAAGTCTCACGAAGATCGAGCAAAGCGAAAGTCGATGGAGAAATTACCTCTTCAAGGGAGCGATCGAGAGCACTTATTGTAACCTCAAATTGAAGGAACGTGTAATTTGAAGTTGATTAATAAAGGTGATCAATTGTTAATTCTTGCTTTCTTTACATTCTTGCATTAGGAAATTTCTAATTCTTGATCCTTCTATTTTCATTATGCGTGAGTAAATCTCCGCTTGCTAAGGATTTGAAAGTATTTGTTACATCAAATGGTGATGAAATCCTAAACTAATGTTAAGTCTTATGAGAATTATGAACTTTAGCAAAAAGAAACGTCAATGACCAAATTTGGAACGAGATCACCGTTCTTGATTATCACGTTGCAATTTGGGATTAAGTGATTGATGATTCTCTTCACTAAAGGCTAGATTTGAATGATTATCAATGAAAAGATAAGAGATAGTGAAGGAGAAACCCTAGTTTCTTTAATAGATCCCTAATCTTCATTCATTATCATCGTTCTAGTTATAATTCATCAATAGATAAGATGAGTCATTATTAGTATTCATCATTGCTACTAATTCCTATCGAATCCTACAAGCTATTCTACATTTTCTTGATAACTAAAATTGAATTTGGACATTTTCTTGATTACGAAATCATAAACTCTTTCTTGATTTTCTTGAAATGACAAACTCAATTAAATCTTGAAATCTCATTTTCTTGAATTTTCTTTACTATTTTCTTCCAGCTCAACTAAAACAAGAATGAATAAATACACGAATCTTAGTGGACGACCCGTACTCATTAATGAGCTACATCGACACCGTTATTGATTGCGGTTATAAATTCTTTGATTGTGATAACACTTTTCATGCCAATCATTCGACGACCAATCAAATGGCGCCGTTGCCGGGGATGCGTGCGTAATTTGTTCGTGCTTGCTATTTGAGTTGAAATATTATTATTCCATCAAAAATTTGAATAAAAATCGCATCGTGTGCTTAACGATTAGTGTGTGAATTTTGCAAGGAAATCTGGAATCACTGCAGCAGGGAGAAAATTATTCAAATCATTTCATCTAGGACAGAGGAGCAAAGAGAGCAGTAGTACAAAATTTCGTCCAAAGAACAGTTCATACCACCGCGGAACCGCGACGGATAGCAGCTATTGGCGGCGAATCCGCGGCTTTTTGGAAGAGTTAGGGTTTGTGCTCTCTGTGGTATATTCTCTACTTTCATATCTCTTCTCTGATCTGTCCAATAACAACTTTTCTGTAGGATTCTTTGCAAAAATTCGCTGCTCAAAAATAAAAATTTGTTGCGTGTTTTGATATTGGTTGTTTTGCATATTTTAATATGGAAATTAAGGGGCAAAGACCAAATTCAGATTAGGTGGGGATTTCATTACCCTTCCTAAGCACCAAAAATTACAAAACTAGCATCTGCATCACCCTCATTAACTAAAAAAATATCTAGACAAGACTCTAAGGACTGTCGCGCTCAATTAAAATAGAAGAAGGTCGTGGGTAATCTATTGCTTATCCGCATTTCTTTTGTGGTGTCTAAGGCATGTGTGTCTAAGGCAAGTGGTTAATTAATTAGGCCCGCTACTTACGTAGCGGATACCTCCCACTTACCTGACACTTACCTGGCCACAAGAGGGATAAAGAGGTAGTAGAGAATTTATCTTGTGACTTGTCTTCTGGAAGTCTAGGAGCGGTCTAGTGAATTGACCTAGGTGACCGTAGATCTAGGGTTGATTGTGCATTTTTTATGTGATTTTTCAAAATCCGTCTTTTTCAAAACAAACCAAAAACAAACCACTTTCTCTAATTATCACAAACGCTGCCACTTGTGCTAAACCGTTTAGTGCATGCTCGGCTGGACACGGGATTCTTGTGCCCGTCTTGTCCACGTCTCTTCTATCGACTTCGAACTCGGTAATTCTACATCTTCTTTTTCCTCACCACTCACCACATCCACCAAGATGGACGGATCTCCATCAAATTATAACACCACTTTGCCACCACCCGTAGGTGCGCAGAATCTACCGCGTATGTCTCTCCAAGAGAGATGCTACCCGATACGTAGTCCTCTTTCTACTTGTCTTTCCATTCCACCAGCCAATGAGGATAATTTTGAAATCAAACCACACTATATCAATCTTTTACCAAAATTTCACGGTCTCGAGTCTGAAGACGCATACGTTTTTATTACCAAATTTGAAAACGTATGTGCTATGATGGGCACTTCATAACTTTCTGTGGATGCTATGCGTTTACGTCTTCTCCCATTCACTTTGTGCGATTTAGCTGAGAAATGGCTTTATCTTACAGCTGCACACTCTATTTCAAACTGGGATGAATTCGTCATAGTATTCCTTAAGAAATTTTATCCCAATCATAAGACCGCCCGTGTCCGTAGCGAAATCAATCAATTTACCCAGCTTCCCAATGAATAATTTTGGAAATGTTTTTAACGATTCAAGGATCTGCTAGTCCAATGTCGTCATCACGGAATCCATCGATGGGATCTGTGTCGAATCATATACGAGAGCATTAATCCAACAAGAAAGCAGATGCTTGAATTCATGTGTCAAGGCAATTTCATGTCTAAAGACGATGGTGAAGCTTGAAAATTTTTAGAAGATTTCGCTGAAAAACATTGCAATGGGAGAGTGTTAGTCAACATCATCTAGGGGTGGTATCCATCAACTTGATGTTTCCATAGAAGTCAAAGCTGAAATGGAAGCAATGCAAAAGAAACTTGAAGCTATAGAACACAAATTTTTATTAGCCTCCCTACACCCGGTCACACTCCATAAAACCGTGTGTGGATGCTGTTCCGATCCATCACATCTGACGGAAGAATGTCTTTTGAATTCTCCATTTCAAGGTCAAGAACACACTAATGCTTCTTTTCAGCAACGACCTAGAAACGATCCTTATTCTTCCACTTATAATCAGGGTTGGTGGAATCACCCTAATTTTGCTTGGAACCAACACCAAACTCAAAATTCGATTCCAAACTAAAGTAACTTTCAAAGGGTCTCTCCACAACAACAGCAACCACTACAACTGAGTCAGCACCCCTTTCAACCATAAAATTTTCAAAATCCGGCCAACACTTCTGCACCGTATAATAACTCTTTGCAATTGGCCGGTACCGATAATTCCTCTTCACTCGAACGAACCTTGGATTTATTCATGAAACATTCCATCCAGGTGTCGGCTGATATAAGGTCTTCAATCGATGATAAAAAGAAGAACTCTGTCTCCCACAGTGAGAGTATTAAATCGATAGAAGCACAAATTGCATGATTAAATGCCGAAATGGGTGCTAGAGAGAGAGGAAAACTTCCATCTCAACCCCTACCGAATCCTGGGCATTCACAACACTACAATGCGAGTGCCATTACAACGTTGAGATCCGGAAGAGTGCTGAATAATCAAGTCAGTGAATAGATTGATACTGATAATGATGAATCTGTCAATGACACCCCGGCTTCCACTTCCACTTACACTTCTCACCCTAGTCCACCTTCTTCCGAGCCTATTCTCCGTTTTCCTCAAGGCTCAAACCCTCAGTCCACTTCTTCTAGTCAATCAAAGACGATCCCCACTCCAATTCTGGGATCTGTTCCACTCACACAACCTTCTCCAATGTTGGACCTAGCTCTTATTGCTAAAGCTCCTTATCCGAATCGGTTAAGGGGAAACAAACCAAGTCCATATATGGAGAAGATTATGAAACTGTTTAAAAAGGTTAACATCAACATCCCTCTCCTAGATGCTCTACAACAAGTTCCAGCTTATGCGAAAATCCTTAAGGACTTGTGCACTAGGAAGATGAAGATTCAAGTGCCCAAAAAGGTATTCATGACGAATAATGTTAGCACCGCTTTTACCCAACAATTACCAAAGAAGCGTAAGGACCCTGGATGTTCTATAATCTCTATTTCTATTGGGGGTAAAAATATTAACCGTGCATTACTCGACCTTGGCGCTAGTGTTAACCTGCTTCCATACTCTGTCTACGAGCAGTTAGGGATTAGAGAGTTGAAACCAGCTCATTGTACTCTCCTGAAGGGTTACGCTAGCGCCCCGGCCAACTTCCGTGGCCAAATGCGGAACAAAAATTTTATAGCGATACAAAACTTGGCGCTAGGATAACACTAAACTGGATCTTTACCATAAACATAGTTAGCTAGTAAGGGTTCTGTCTACTATGATAGAATGCATACCTAAAGAAAACAAGTCTTTCGGGTCTTCGATCCTCTTCTTAAGCTCATCGATGGAAGTATGGATCGTGCTTGAACTTCGACTTCCTTGTGTCAACAATGATCCACCCGAGAGCTCCAACCTTGAGCTAAAGCTCTAATTTGAGGCAACTAGAATGCTTAGCTTGATAATCTAAGTAGACTAGAGTGAGTAGAGTGTGATTTGAGTGGCTTAGTCTCACAAGCCCTTGATTCTCAACACATGAGACATTAGGGTTTGAGAGAGAAAGAAGGAAAGAACCATGAAAAAGAATAAGAGTAAGAATAATGAAGAGAGCTCACATATGAGGAAAAAGAATAATAAGTTTTATTAAGATAATTGTGATGGTTCATTTGATTTGACCATTATCATGTCACAATTAATGCTAAGCAAAATATCTTGTGCTCAACAAAAATATCTAAGTCAACAATGGTCAACAAGTCAAATGGTCAAACCAATTAACCATGACAAAATTATCTCTAATAAAGATTAGTAAACAATTTCCTCCATCTCATTATGGTTTTAATCAAGTCAATGGTCAAAACCCTAATGAGGTATCTCCTTCTCTGTCCGTCTCAACCGTATATACATACCCGCATCCGTGTTCCGAGAAACACGAATACAATGAGACTAAGCAAATCCAATAATCATATACTAGGATCCGGCTTAAACCAAAGCCCTCTAGTATAGTCCGCTCGAACATCATACGTGCACAAGTACACGTATGTGATCAAACCCTGTCGTAAAACCATACAACCTCTACATCGTTTCGCCCGAAGCTGGGAAACCCTCTGTGTAGGACTCTAAAGACTTGACCGTACTCTAGCAGTGGGTTTAACCACAAGCATGTCAGCGGCACTAGCTGTACGTAACGACTACCCAGGTACCTGTCGAAAAGGAAGGCCGACGAGCAAACTCGTCTGAACTCCTACTGAGCCTATCTGTGACAATATCCTTACAGTCCGGTCTCTTCGTTAAAGGCTATTGCATACCGGGTCTAGGGGGTGGTGAACGTCAGACCCTAATAACCTGATAAGTCATGCCGATTTGGCTCAGGACCAATCCAGGAAACTACTTATCAACCTATCAGTAAATCCTAACTGCCTTGGCTAAGGTCTTATGATCCTGACCAATCGATCACTGTGCGATATCAACTCCCAAGGAGAGACGAATCCCCAACAATCGCTCACTGCCTCCATGTGGCTCGGGACTGAACCCAACCAAAACCTGTTTTCACGACTCAGTAGAGCCGTGGTAGGGTAGTGATCAAAGCTCAGTGGGAACTCACACGAGACAAATGCCGATCTCAGGAATAAAGACTAACTTGCACACATGTCACCTGAGAACTTCCATCTGACGATAGGTACAGTACCATCTGGAAGTTCTCGGCGAGTCTGTCCAGTGTACTCACACCCAGTGAGCACCTGTATACGATCTTGGGTGCATCACCAATGGATGCGGGACCAACCATCCCCCGACGAGGCTAGAAACGTATACACTAGTCTACTCTGGAGTATCAATGCCCAGTCTCGATACTCACGCGATTAGAGACCATTTAAGGATGTTCTTATGGACTACCCTGCTCCCATAAGTATGATCGCCTTCACAACGCAGGTAGTCAAGCAAGATCCTACGGGCTTTATCAACATGTAACCGCAATATGTAATAACGAGTATGACATATGCTATGTTAAGATAAAAACAAACTATAATAGTATACTACCGTATCGAGTCATTATCAATATGTCCAAGCTAGATATAACAACAATAGAAATAAATACACATATCCTGACAAAGACAAGTCAAATAATATACTATAAAACTGAGCAAGATTTTCCTGTACATACATATCCCTAGCATCCATATGTATACATATACAATACTGGGCTCTAGGGCATATATATCCAACAATCTCCCACTTGCACTAAAGGCCAGTAATTGGCGTACCGAATACCCAACGTCTGCACTAAGGCCAGCTGCTTGCGTACCGCATACCCAACATCCCAAAAAGTTGCTCGAACTGTGCTTGAGGGAGGGCCTTTGTAAATGGATCTGCCTTGTTCTCTTTCGTATCCACTCTCCGGATCTCGATCTCCTGGCGATCTACGATCTCCCTGATCAGGTGATACCGCCTCAAGATGTGCCTGGATTTCTGATGGGACCGTGATTCCTTCGCTAAAGCTATAGCCCCATTGTTATCGCAATACAAAGGTATTGGATCAACAATGGACGTAACTACCTAAAGTTCAGCTATGAACTTCTTCTTCCAGACCCTTTCTTTTGCGGTATCGCTTGCAGCAATGTATTCAGCCTCCATCGTCGAGTCTGTGACGGTGTCCTATTTAGAACTCCTCCAACACACCACCCCTCCATTGAGGGTAAACACAAAACCCGAGACAGACTTGCTGTCGTCCTTGTCACTGTGGAAGCTTGAGTCGGTAAAAGACTCGACCCTGAGGTCTCTATTACCATAAACCAGGAACATCTCTTTAGTCCTTCTTAGGTACTTGAGAATGTTCTTCACTATTGTCCAGTGGTTCTCACCTGGGTCTGACTGATACCAGCTCACCACGCTTAGCGCGTAAGCTACATCTGGTCTTGTACATAGTATCGCATACATTATAGATCCTACCGCCGAAGCGTAGGGTATAGTGCTCATGCGAACCCTCTCCTCATCAGTCTTGGGAGACATCTCCTTGGAGAGGGTGATTCCGTGCAATGCGGGTATATTACCGCGCTTGGAATCTTCCATACTAAATCTCTTTAGTACGGTCTTTATGTATCTGGACTGCGAAAGTCCCAATAATCTCTTAGATCTATCTCTGTAGATCTTGATCCCCAGAATGTACGAGGCATCACCTAAGTCTTTTATAGAGAACCTTTGTGATAAGAATAGCTTGACCGATTGTAGCATAGGAATGTCATTTCCTATCAAAAGAATGTCGTCCACGTACAAGACTAGGAACACGACAGTTCGTCCTACAATCTTCTTATAAATACCTGGCTCATCTTCGTTCTTGATGAAGTCAAAGTCCTTGACTATCTCATCAAAACAGATGTTCCAGCTCCGCGATACTTTCTTTAATCCATAAATGATTTAAGCAACTTGCACATTTTCCCGCTGCTCTTACTGTCTACAAAACCTTCTGGCTGATCCATATAAACGAACTCTTCTAAACTTCCATTCAGAAAAGCCGTTTTTATGTCCATCTGCCAGATCTCATAGTCATGAAAAGCAGCAATGGCAAGTAGGATCCGAATGGATTTGAGCATAGCCACTGGAGAAAAGGTTTCGTCATAGTCTACACCTGGTCTTTGACGAAAACCTTTTGCAACGAGTCTAGCCTTATAGGTTTCCACCTGCCCATCTACACCAAGTTTCCTTTTGTAGATCCATTTGCATCCAACGGGTTTAACCCCAAGTGGAGCAATATCCAAGGTCCACACTTTATTGGTGTACATAGACTCCATTTCGGATCGCATAGCATCCAACCACTTATCAGAGTCCCTACTGATAATGGCCTGCCTGTAACTAGTAGGATCATCTTCTTCCAAGATGCAATCCTCTCGATTCCCATCTATGAGAAAACCGTAGTATCTCTTGGGCGGATGAGAAATCCTACCAGATCTGCGGAGTGGCTGAGGTTCGTCCAGGGTTATTGAATTTTGAGGTTCCACCAAATCTTCAGTTACAGTTTTTCCTTCTAGAATTTCTTCCAGTTCTACCGTTCTTCCACTAATTTCTTTTGCAAGAAATTGCAACTCAAAAAAGGTGGCATGCTGAGCAACAAACACCTTCTGTTCCTCGGTGTGGTAGAACAGATATCCATAACCGTTCTTAGGATATCCCACAAAATTACACAAAACTGACCGTGCCTCTATTTTATCCGGATTATGGTTTTTAACATAAGCCGGACAACCCCATATCTTAATATTTTAAGATACGGCCTTTTTCCATTCCACATCTCGAATGGTGTCTTAGGCACGGATTTGGATGGAACATCATTCAAAAGATATACCGCTGTCAAAAACGCATGTCCCCAAAATGAAAAAGACAACTCAGTATTACTCATCATGGAGCGAACCATGTCCAATAGGGTACGGTTCCTCCGTTCTGATACACCGTTGTGCAGTGGTGTACATGGAGGAGTAAGCTGAGAGAGAATTCCATTCTCTTTTAGGTATTCTTGGAATTTCGTGCTTAAGTACTCTCTTCCTCTATCAGATCGTAGGATCTTGATACTTTTTCCAGTCTGGTTCACTACTTCGTTTCTGAATTCTTTGAATTTCTTAAAAGCTTCAGATTTGTGTTTCATAAGATACACATATCTGAACCTAGAGAGATCGTCAGTGAATGTGATGAAGTACGAGAACCCAACCCTTGCATGTATAGACATTGGATCACATACATCACTGTGTATGTTCACGACCCGAAATTGGCACGTGACGGCCCTAATACTACGCAACGCCTACAGATGTAACGCAGTAAAAGAAAGCCAAAACCCAGAAATCTAAACCATGAAAAATACGGAAATGATAATAAAAGTTTTTGAAACATTTGAAATCACAACCCAAATTCTTTAAAAGAGTCCACTTTCTTTCTTTAAAATTTTGGCAGCACCTCCTTTGTAAAAGCTAGCCCTAAAAATGGGTACAACATAAATATAAAGTAAAGCATCCCCAAACGGGAGCAAATACACGCCCAAATGCGGAAAACAATCACCACCACAAATATACGACGCTGTAGCGAAAAAATAAAGACAACAGAGAGAAAGCTGTATAAAAGACAACAAATCCACAATTTATACAATATCGTCCTCACCAAGTCTCTAAGTCAACAACTTAATAGTAGATGGAGAGTACAAGATACAACGAATATACAATACAAATACTGATAACCACCAAAACCCACCTGAACAAAACAACACACTGTGAGCCGATGCGGTATCTGTAGCAAAAGATGATAGATGAATAGCCAGCCTCGACTACTCTGGGGAACACTCTGTAACACCTGTGGCACAACGAGGGTGAGTTGCCAACTCGTGAATAGTAAATAACATATGCAGATAATCACAAGTATGCACGTAAAGTGTGAATCTAAGATATGCAATTAACAGTAATAACATGTCATATGAATGCAGAATAATGGAAAGTACACTAGAAGGTACAACCAATATATATAAAACAATAATGATATGACAACAGTATGCAATAATCATGCGATAGGAATATGAGAATGTAACTGTGCAATAATCATGAAAGGTACACTAACATGTACTACTAATACATGAAGCAGTGCACTAACAGATAAAAGGGAGGTATGGAGTGAAATATGTCATTTCCACGGAATCCTGACATCGTGGTAGGATCACAATCCATCAAGACAAATCAAATCCCAATTCCACAAATCAGCCCCCAAATTGGCTCTCATATCATCTAAATACCACATCTCCTCAATTTCACAATATCAAGTATATTTCGTATATCCCGAATGTACAACATCAAGTAGATCTCACATATCTCGTATGTACAATATCAAGTGTATCTCACATATCTCGAATGTACAATATCAAGTATATCTCACATATCTCGAATGTACAGCAGCAAGTAGATCTCACATAAATCGAATGTACAATATCAAGTGGATCTCACATATCTCGTATGTACAATATCAAGCATATCTCACATATATCGAATGTACAACATCAAGTGGATCTCACATATCTATCCAGTATCCAATCCCAAATGAATCTCTTATAACCCGAATCAATTCTCCAGCAAAATTCTAACATCTAAATATAATGACATAATTAATTATGATGAGGTCAATACACATATATTAGCGTCCCATTTCCCTAATATTGGTGTAAGGGTATATATAACAGCGGCTCAATCCCCTGTTATATATACAAAGGAGTAATTAGAAATATCACGAAACCAATGTGCCAAGCATCGACACAGAAATGCTGAGCCATCAGGTGCTGTCTCCATGACTGGCCCCTTGATAGGTACGTATCATACGCTATCCCGAATGCTCGAGTGCCTAGCTCTGACCCTCGCCTCTCGACGTATCCATACGTACATGACTCCCGTCGGTATCCACATTATAGCCGCTGAGTCATTGGTCATGTCACCGGAAAGTATGGTTCCCCCACTAACTCATCTCCTCACTGAGATTCTTGCCCCGGGGTTCCTCCGGGCCCCACCATGTACCCGTACACGGATCCCTCCTTTCCTCGCGTAGGGTATACACATCGTAAACGACAAATCTCATGGTGGCTGCTAAAATATCATATCAAGAAAACCGGGTTTTTCAAATAATGCATAATTTCATGAACTCCCGCGGTTCCCAAATCCAAAAAATATCATGAAAAATCCATATAACAATGCGAAAATCCATGAATATAATATGTGCGCCATATCTGAAATGCAAGCATATAAAGGAAAAACCGCTAATTAACTGCATCAAGTTAATACAAATATCATGCGGTTTCTATTTATCCATTTCTAAATAAAATCAAGTGAAGGTAAACATGTAGCTAAAACCAGATGTATGTGAAATCAATAAGGTATAGCAAGATAATGTGTCTACCTATAAGCAATGATATAGTATACCCCCTGGGTATAAGAATAGTATGTGCAAGGTATACCTGTAGCTATGTCAGGGAGTGTATATGTATCTATCACTAATGGTACAATACTCTATAAGAATACAGGTATGCTAAATGCCATATATGATAAGCAGTATGAATCAATGTCACAATGTCCCCAACCAAGCAATATAACATATATAAGTGGTTTGTGTGTGACATGGCAATTATTGGCGGTGTGTGTAGCATACAATCTGTGCTCGTGCAATATGAATCGTCAATAATATGTGCAGTGTCCTACTACTACTAGTCCAGGAACAACTACATCTAAGTAATAGGGTAAAGGCGCAATTCTAACAATAACGTAGAATATGCGGCAAGTAATAAAATCTCTAGCCCTGACGCATAACGCCATGCAGGCGATTCCCCTGTAGATGTTAAATCTACTCACCAACGCTCCAAGCTAGGTGAAGCCTACCACCTGTTATCCCCTTGTCGTAGTGTCCGAAGTCCCCTCTTGCGAATCTAAAATTTCACAAACACATCACATAAGAAAAAATTCTACAATGACGAAAAGACAACGAAACGCGAAGAAAACGCCCGGAAAATTACACTGCGCGCTTAGCGCATCTATCATGCACGATACCGGCCAAAAACCCTAATTGGGGTCGCTAAACTACAAAACACCAAGTCTGGACCCCGATCGTCCCGATCGCGCAACACAACACAAGAATTACGAGGAATACAATAGATATAACCTCGCAACGACCAATCGAACGCACGTCGGAAAAACCACGAAATCTAGTAAGCAACCTATCGCAATATTTCGCACTAGTTTCAAGCTAATGCATATCTAGCGATTACAAACACCTTAAAATAACTTAACTAAGCTATCTAAACCATTCCTATATTTTTAGCACTCGCTAATTATGTTTTAGCAAAACCTAGTAAGCTAATAGCATAATTAAACAAAGTGTTCATTAGCAAAAATTAACATTTCCTACTAGGTTAATCATCTCCAAAACACAAATTAACACTTCAAATGAACACTAAACACTTAACAAAATTTAACCCTAACATGAATTTCTTAAACCAAATATAAATGAATTAATCATAATTTAAAAACTAAACTAAACACATAATTAGCTAACTAAATTAGCTAGAATAAGATTAAAGCAAATATAAAAGGATTAAGGTAAGAATTATACCTCCCCAAGAACACAAAATGAATCTTAATCCAACATCTTAGCATCAAAAACCAAGCTTTATTGAAGATCCATGAAGGATTAGTGAAGGAAATGAAGGAAAATGATTATATTTGAATTTTTGTGAATTTATTTGGATTTTTCATGATTTATTTGATACAAAATGAGTTGAAAAAGAGTGGGAATGATGGAGGGCAGCAAGGGGAAGGGAAGGGCCGGCCAAGGGGGTGAGGGGGGTATTTTTGTGAATTTTTGTGAAGAAATTGCTAGGAAAAAGAGTAATAAATGCTAATTAAAGCAATTTTGCCACCTTTCACTCTTTTCTTTTCTTTTTTAATCCAAATCCTTTTACACAAAGAAAAATCTAGATATTTGAAAAGAAGCTTCTAAAATAATTTTAGTGACAAAAAAAATAAATTTATTCACAAGAGAAAATTTTTCCGATTTACGTGCACAAAATACCGCTTAAAATAATATTTTATTTGGAAAAAATTCTATCTGAACCAAAACCTCCCAAATACTCCCAAAGTTCGCGCACAAGCTTTATTTTAGCTAAACTAGGTGCCGGCAAGCTTATACGGACGTTAGATCGAAATCGGGTTAAAACGGAAAATACCGACAATTTTGTCCTAAAACGGGAAAATTCGCAAAACGATTTTTGAAACGTTACAATCTTCCCCCTTTAAAGAAATTCGGTCCCCGAATTAAAATTCATCTACGCGTACCTTCAAGAAGATGAGTACAAAACTCCCAAATCTCGCTCGCAGCTTGCCAAGTGATCACCTCACTATACAGCTACGCCAAAGAACCCTCACTGACGGCAAGACCCTTGACCGAAGTTCCTCCACCTGCTGATCCACTATAACTAGCGGCTGCTGGTGAACGAAAGATCACGTCCAAGCTAATTGGTCTGATGCTGAATCAAGTGAAAAAGGTCTTGAAGGTAATTGCAAAGTATCGACACAAAGAATACGGGGTGAATACTCAATAATCTGGGCGGAAGTGCCAAATTAAAGGCAACGGAACTAACTCGCTTTAAGGATCTCGAAAGGACCTAAAATTGTGGGTAAGCTTCCCAAAACTCAACACGTCATTCATCAGAAAAATACGTAAGAATACATGATCTCCCACTGCGAACTCGAGCCTGCGATCACCATGGTCGGCATAAGACCTCTGTCCGCACAGAACTGTCATCATCCTCACCTGAAATAGCTGGATTATTTCCGAAGTCTCTAGACTAGCTGGGGTCCAAAAATCCTACTACGCAGATTCAGAAAAACAGACTGGAGATCAACACCACCTAACAAACAAAACTTAAAGGTTGCCAATTGGAATGTCTCCTGATAACTGCTATCGAAGGAGAGTCCTAACAATGGCAAATGACGATCCCAACTTCCGACAACAATTAGTACGTATGCACGAGTATAACCTCTAGAGTCGGTATAGCCCGCTCTCACAAAACCATCATCCTGCGGATGGAAAGACGGAGCTAAAGCTCAACCAGTACCCAAGGCTTCCTGAAGCTCCTGCCCAAGACGGCAAGCGAACAGGATGCCTTCATTGGATACGACCCTTGAAAGAACTCCATGCAACACACAAACTTAACAAAGAACAACTGAGCAGACTGAGAAAAACCGGACAACAAGCATCCGAATAGAGTCACACCCTGACTAAACCTGGGTAGACACCATAACGAATTTCATGGAGATCTGCTCCCATTCCCACCTCGGAACAGTTAAAGATTGCAACTCTCCAGCCGGTCTCAGATGCTCAACCTTAGCTCACAACAACACAGACACCTTGAAACGAAATCCAAAATTGCTCTTTACATCCCGGTCCACCCGTAACTATCTCATAAGTCACGTCAAATGCTGGTGGAACTTGAATGAGTACAGAGAATTGACAGATGTGCCAGCTCTAGGATTTCACGTCTCTACCCGATAATATCAGGTACACAAACGCATCCCTAACTTAGCACACTATTGTCACAAATCAAGGACTCCGAATCATTACCCAGCCGAGTATGCTCAAGTATCTCTAACGAACGAGCGTTGGTAGGCAGTGTCTCGCGAAAACGATTAGGGAAAAGTGGTCGGGCGAGGACATGAGCAAGCTGTCCCCTCAGTAGAGGCGAACCTAAGCTGTACTCCACGATCGCACAAGAACTGTAAATCTGCAGAAGACTGTCTCTGACTGCGCACAACTGGAACAAACTAACCTCGGGCCTACGACTCCAGCATCAGCTACCACAATCGCCTTGCCAAAGGTAATAAATGATCTCACAAACACAATCCTCCATACGTTCCATCCAACGGCGCTGTCTCAACAATCAAACCCCGCTGCAGGAAGATGTACATTAAGCTCTGGTGGTCCGTGAAAATCTGACACGACTCTCGAACAAGTAGTGTCTCCAATCCCCAATGCACTACCACCGCGGCCATCTCCAGATCATGAGTGGAATATCCTGCTAGTACTTCCTCCAAATGTAGGGAAGCAAAAGCGATAACTTTATAGTGCCGCATCAGCGCAAAATCGAGCCCCACTCGCGAAACATCACAGTTACACAACAAAGTCGCCCGAACCAGAAAGCAAAGAAAGAACTGATGCAGCTGTTAATCGAATCTTCAACTGCCGAAAACTCCGCACACAAGCCTCAGTCTAAAGAAAGAAACCTCCACTCCGGTCAATTCAGTCGACTGTGCAGCGCTACACTAACGATCCTGCACGAAACGGCGGTAAAAACCTGCTAAGCCCAAAAATCTGCGGACTTCCGTCCGAACACAAGCCTGGGACTAAGCTGTACGGCCACGATTTTCCTCGGGACCATACGAAAAACCGTATCCAGTAACTACAAGACCTAGGAGTCAACACAAACAAGCCTGAAGGAACACTCCGAGAATCTAACAAACAGCTGAGGCTCTCCCAATGTCTGCAAAACAAATCCTCAAGTGCTGCTCCTGTCCCTCATGACACAAAGAATAGACCAGAATGTCATCAATAACACAACAATAACTTGTCGAGGAACGGCCTGAAGAAATCCGGTTCATCATATCTACGAATGCTGCTAGGGCATTGGTGAGTCCGACGACACCACCAAAACACACAAAGTCCGTAGCATGCACAAGGCAGTCTTCGGAATGTCATCACTCCGAACCCGCAGCAATGATGGCCTGATCCCGAACAAACTTAGAAAATGTCTCGCACTCTGGAGCCGATCGAAGAAATCGTCAATGCGAGGTAAAGGATACCTATCCGCACCGTAAGCCGGTTCAATTGGCGATCCATCAATACACAACCTAAACTGCCGTCTTCCTCCTTGACGAACAGAAATAGGAGCTCCTCAATGTGAAACACTCAGACGCACTATCCCCCCAACAAACAACTCTGCAGCTGATCCTTAAGCTCCCTAAGCTCCGCCGGCTCATCTGGAACAACGTCGGAAAACTCTCGCACGATAAGAACCCGGTCCAACAAACCCACTGTGGCTCCGGTATCACGAATGAACGCCAAGAATCCTCGACATCCTCTCCACAAAAGCCGACTAGCGAAAAAAGCTGAATTCGAGCTGTGAGAGGCGGCACCACTGTCCCCCTGCACAACAAGAACTGACTTGCCGGGAAAACAAACCTGACTGTTTCCTCGCGGTAGTCCACAGACGCCTAGCACGTAATTAACCAGTCTGTGCCCAGGAGAACGTCAAATCCAACATCTCTAGAAGGATCAAGTGACGGATGAATCTCCTAACCGATTGGCATATGACTGAAATACGTGTCGCGCAACAAAAGAATCACTGACAGAAGTTAACACAACAAACGGCTAATCTAGCTAACACGAATCCCCTCGTCCCAAACCTCTGCTACTCCCGCAACGTTCACGAAAGCTGTCTCGACGACTAAGCCTCTGTCTCTGAGCTGATACCCCGGTACGAGTCCTCCACGGTTCTGGAACTCCCGAAGTCTCTGGAATACGTGTCTCGTCAACTAGGGCTGCATCCACTGGTGCTATGTAAGTGACGAAAAGCTGTGTGTTGATCGCAAGGAACAACTGGGTAACAGGGGTGACAACCTCCTGTCGCTGCGCTCGAATGGTCTCCACCAAAGAACTCATCGTCTGGTGCAAGTCCTGCATCTCTGCTACAAGCCTGACGATACTATCAGTCGAAGGCGAAACCGTTTGCACCTGTGCAACGAGCGTTCCATCCTGGTCAGTCCTCGCTTTCCCCGAGTCAATACTGACCTCGGCCCTCACTGCACCTCTCTGAGTCCCCATATTCGTCGTCAGCAAAGGCTATAAATAGGGATAGGATTCGATATGAACACGGAAATCGAATCACAAGGATATGAATCATCAAGGAAGGAATTTCAAGTAATTGTACTTAGGTCACTTTAGGCGGAGTACTGCATCGTGAGTATGCTGCAGACATACACACACTACGTTACTCTGCTTAAGCTACCTACTCCATCATATCAAGGTCATCCTACACTCCGTAAGGTAAAAACCTAGCGCTCTGATACCAACTTTGTCATGACCCGAAATTGGCACGTGACAGCCCTAATACTACGCAACGCCTACAGATGTAACACAGTAAAAGAAAGCCAAAATCCAGAAATCTAAACCATGAAAAATACGGAAACGATAATAAAAGTTTTTGAAATATTTGAAATCACAACCCAAATTCTTTAAAAGAGTCCACTTTCTTTCTTTAAAATTTTGGCAGCACCTCCTTTGTAAAAGCTAGCCCCAAAAATGGGTACAACATAAATATAAAGTAAAGCATCCCCAAACGGGAGCAAATACACGCCCAAAGTCGGAAAACAATCACCACCACAAATATACAACGCTGTAGCGAAGAAATAAAGACAACAGAGAGAAAGCTGTATAAAAGACAACAAATCCACAATTTATACAATATCGTCCTCACCAAGTATCTAAGTCAACAATATAATAGTAGATGGAGAGTACAAGATACAACGAATATACAATACAAATATAGATAACCACCAAAACCCACCTGAATAAAACAACACACTGTGAGCCGATGCGGTATCTGTAGCAAAAGATGATAGATGAATAGCCAGCCTCGACTACTCTGGGGAACACTCTGTAACACCTGTGGCACAACGGGGGTGAGTTGCCAACTCGTGAATAGTAAATAACATATGCAGATAATCGCAAGTATGCACGTAAAGTGTGAATCTAAGATATGCAATTAACAGTAATAACATGTCATATGAATGCAGAATAATAGAAAGTACACTAGCAGGTACAACCAATATATATAAAGCAATAATGATATGACAACAATATGCAATAATCATGCGATAGGGATATGAGAATGTAACTGTGCAATAATCATGAAAGGTACACTAACAGGTACTACTAATACATGAAACAGTGCACTAACAGATAAAAGGGAGGTATGGAGTGAAATATGTCATTTCCACGGAATCCTGATATCGTGGTAGGATCACAATCCATCAAGACAAATCAAATCCCAATTCCTCAAATCAGCCCCCAAATTGGCTCTCATATCATCTAAATACCACATCTCCTCAATTTCATAATATCAAGTATATTTCGTATATCCCGAATGTACAACATCAAGTATATCTCACATATCTCGAATGTACAATATCAAGTATATCTCACATATCTCGAATGTACAGCAGCAAGTAGATCTCACATAAATCGAATGTGAAACATCAAGTGGATCTCACATATCTCGTATGTACAATATCAAGTATATCTCACATATATCGAATGTACAACATCAAGTGGATCTCACATATCTATCCAGTATCCAATCCCAAATGAATCTCTTATAACCCGAATCAATTCTCCAGCAAAATTCTAACATCCTAAATATAATGACATAATTAATTATGATGAGGTCAATACACATATATTAGCGTCCCATTCCCCTAATATTGGTGTAAGGGTATATATAACAGCGGCCCAATCCCCTGTTATATATACAAAGGAGTAATTAGAAATATCATGAAACCAATGTGCCAAGCATCGACACAGAAATGCTGATCCATCAGGTGCTGTCTCCATGACTGGCCCCCTGATAGGTACGTATCATACGCTATCCTGAATACTCGAGTGCCTAGCTCTGACCCTCGCCTCTCGACGTATCCATACGTACATGACTCCCGTCGGTATCCACATGATAGCCGCTGAGTCATTGGTCCTGTCACCGGAAAGTATGGTTCCCCCACTAACTCATCTCCTCACTGAGATTCTTGCCCCGGGGTACCTCCGGGCCCCACCATGTACCCGTACACGGATCCCTCCTTTCCTCGCGTAGGGTATACACATCGTAAACGACAAATCTCATGGTGGCTGCTAAAATATCATATCAAGAAAACCGGGTTTTTCAAATAATGCATAATTTCATGAACTCCCGCGGTTCCCAAATCCAGAAAATATCATGAAAAATCCATATAACAATGCGAAAATCCATGAATATAATATGTGCGCCATATCTGAAATGCAAGCATATAAAGGAAAAACCGCTAATTAACTGCATCAAGTTAATACAAATATCATGCGGTTTCTATTTATCCACTTCTAAATAACATCAAGTGAAGATAAACATGTAGCTAAAACCAGATGTATGTGAAATCAATAAGGTATAGCAAGATAATATGTCTACCTATAAGTAATGATATAGTATACCCCCTGGGTATAAGAATAGTATGTGCAAGGTATACCTGTAGCTATGTCAGGGAGTGTATATGTACCTATCACTAATGGTACAATACTCTATAAGAATACAGGTATGCTAAATGCCATATATGATAAGCAGTATGAATCAATGTCACAATGTCCCTAACCAAGCAATATAACATATATAAGTGGTTTGTGTGTGACATGGCAATTATTGGCGGTGTGTGTAGCATACAATCAGTGCTCGTGCAATATGAATCGTCAATAATATGTGCAGTGTCCTACTACTACTAGTCTAGGCACAACTACATCTAAGTAATAGGGTAAAGGCGCAATTCTAACAATAACGTAGAATATGCGGCAAGTAATAAAATCTCTAGCCCTGACGCATAACGCCATGCGGGCGATTCCCCTGTAGATGTTAAATCTACTCACCAACGCTCCAAGCTAGGTGAATCCTACCACCTGTTATCCCCTTGTCGTAGCGTCCGAAATTCCCGCTTGCGAACCTAAAATTTCACAAACACATCACATAAGAAAAAATCCTACAATGACGAAAAGACAACGAAACGTGAAGAAAACGCCCGGAAAATTACACTGCGCGCTTAGCGCATCTATCGCGCACGATACCGGCCAAAAACCCTAATTAGGGTCGCTAAACTACAAAACACCAAGTCTGGACCCCGATCGTCCCGATCGCGCAACACAACACAAGAATTACGAGGAATACAATAGATATAACCTCGCAACGACCAATCGAACGCACGTCGGAAAAACCATGAAATCTAGTAAGCAACCTATCGCAATATTTCGCACTAGTTTCAAGCTAATGCATATCTAGCGATTACAAACACCTTAAAATAACTTAACTAAGCTATCTAAACCATTCCTATATTTTTAACACCCGCTAATTATGTTTTAGCAAAAACCTAGTAAGCTAATAGCATAATTAAACAAAGTGTTCATTAGCAAAAATTAACATTTCCTACTAGGTTAATCATCTCCAAAACACAAATTAACACTTCAAATGAACACTAAACACTTAACAAAATTTAACCCTAACATGAATTTCTTAAACCAAATATAAATGAATTAATCATAATTTAAAAACTAAACTAAACACATAATTAGCTAACTAAATTAGCTAGAATAAGATTAAAGTAAATATAAAAGGATTAAGGTAAGAATTATACCTCCCCAAGAACACAAAATGAATCTTAATCCAACATCTTAGCATCAAAAACCAAGCTTTATTGGAGATCCATGAAGGATTAGTGAAGGAAATGAAGGAAAATGATTATATTTGAATTTTTGTGATTTTATTTGGATTTTTTTGTTGTGTTATTGACGACATTTTGGTCTTTTCTAGTGTGTCTTGAGGAACATGAGCAGCACTTGAGGATTTGTTTTGCAGACATTGGTAGAGCCCCAGCTGTTTGCTAGATTCTCGGAGTGTTCCTTCAGGCTTGTTTGTGTTGACTCCTAGGTCTTATAGTTATGGGAGACGGTTTCGTATGGTTCCGAGGGAGGTCGTGACCGTACAGCTTAGGCCCAGACTTGTGTGCAGGACGGAGGTCCGCTGAATTTGGGCTTAGCAGGTTTTTGCCGCCGTTTCGTGCAGTATTATTAGCGTATTGTTGCACCGTTGACTGGAATGACCAGAATGGAGGTTTCTTTTCTTTGGACTGAGGCATGTGTACGGAGTTTTCGGCAGTTAGAGATTTGGTTAGCAACTGCATCAGTTCTTGCTTTTGGTTCGGGCGACTTTGTGATTTAACTGTAATGTTTCACGAGAGTGGCTTGATTTTGTGTGGTTGTGACACTGCCCGCCGACGCTCGTTCGTTAGAGATACTTGAGTATACTCGGCTGGGTAATGATTCGGAGTCTTTCATTGTGACAAGGGTGTGCTAAGTTAGGAATGCGTTTGAGTACCTGATTTTATCGGGTAGGGACGTGGAATCCTAGAGCAAGCACATCAGTCAATTCTCTATGTTCATTCAGGTTCCGCCAACATTGACGTGACTTGTGAGATAGTTACGGGTGGACAGGAATGTAAAGAGAAATTTCAGGTTTCGTTTCAAGGTGTTTGTCTTGTTGTGTGTTTGTGTTAGTTGTTGTCGGTAGTTGGGGATCGTCACTAGCCATTGTTAGGGTTCTCTTTCGATAGTTGTTATCAGGAGACACTCCAATTAGCAACCTTTAGGTTTAGTTAGGTCGTGTCGATCACCAATCTGTTTTCTGACTCTGCGTAGTAGGATTTTGGGACCTCAGCTAGTCTCTAGACTTCGGAGATGATCCAGTTGGTTCAGGTCAGGATGAGTAGCCCAGTGCAGACAGAGGTCTTATGTCGACCGTGTTGGTTGTAAACTTGAGTTCGCAGTGGGGAGATCATGTATTCCTACGGATTTTTCCGATGAATAACGTGTTGAGTTTTGGGAAGCTTATCCCAGAATTTTAGGTCCTTTTGAGATCCTTTAAGCGAGTTAGTTCGTTGCCTTTAATTTGGCACTTCCGCCCAGATTTTGATTATTCACCCCGTATTTTTTGTGTTGATTTTTGCAATTACCTTCATGACTTCCCACATGATTCAGTATTAGACCATTTAGTTTTGACGCAATCTTTTCGTTCACCGGCAGCCATTGGTGTAAATAGTTTGGCAGGTGGGGAAACTTCGGTCAAGGGTTTAGCTATCTGTGGAGGGTTTTTCTTGGACGTAGCCGTTTTGTGAAGTAATCACTTGGGAGGTTGCGAGCGAGATTTGGGAGTTTTGTACTCATCTTCTTGAAGGTACGCGTACATGAATTTTAATTCGGGGACCGAATTTCTTTAAGGGGGGAAGATTGTAACGTTTCAGAAATCGTTTTGCGAATTTTTCCGTTTTAGGGCAAAATTGTCGGTTTTTCCCGTTTTAACCCGATTTCGATCAAACGTCCGTATAAGCTTATCGGCACCTAGTTTAGCTAAAATAAAGCTTGTGCGCGAACTTTAGGGGTATTTGGGAGGTTTTGGTTCAGATAGAATTTTTCCCAAATAAAATATTATTTTAGCCGGTAAAATATGCGCGTAAATCGGGAAAAAATTTCTAAATGAAAATTTTTGGGAATCATCACTAAAATTATTTTAGAACCTTCTTTTTAAATATCTAGATAATTTTTGGTCAAAGGGAATTATTTTTTTTTTTTAAAAAGAAAATGAATAAAAGGTGGCATTTTTGCATTAAATATGCATTAATTGTTTTCTTTTACTAAAAAATTCCACACACTTCACCAAAAATCTCCCCATTCTCCCCTTGGCAGGCCCTTCCATACCAACAATTTTGCCCTAAAACGGGAAAATTCGCAAAACGATTTCTGAAACGTTACAGTGTATGAGTCCCAAGAGCTCTTCTGCTCTTTCTCCATGTCCGGTGAACGGAGATTTGGTCATCTTTCCTTTGAGGCAAGATTGACAGGTTTCATAAGATGAAAATTCAAACGTATCTAAAAGTCCATCTTTATGCAACTTTTCTCTCTGATATGACCAAGTCTACAATACCACAAGTAGGATTCGTCCATATCTGAACTCTTCCTCTTGCATGTGTTTTGTATACTGAGAACTGTGTTTTGATTAAAAACATAGATACCATTATATAGTGTACCTTCTGCAACCAATACCTTATCAAGATCGATATTCATGATATTTATATCAAGAACAAACTTATATCCATCTTTATCAAGTAAAGAAACTGATATTATGTTGCAAACCATAGAAGGTACATAGTAGCAATTGTTCAAAATCATACTATTGCCATTTAGCAACACTAGGTGTTATTCACCGATGGCTGTAGTATTAACTTGTGCTCCGTTCCCTACTCTAAGGGACATATCACCAGGTCCAACTATCCTACTTTTTCTCAGTCCCTACAATAAATTACAGATATGAGATCCCGATCCGGTATCTAGTACCCAGGAGGTAGGACTGACCGAAAAGCAGTTCCCAATAACAAGAACACCTGAAGAAGACATAATAGTATGTTTCTTCTTCGATGGGGTCTTCAAGGAATTCAAACAATCCTCTTTCCCTTGCTCACACTCATGACTGTAGTCATAAGTTAGAGCCGAACAGACGTTCCCCACCCCCGATTAAGAATTCGGATCGGTCAAGCGATACATTTTATTATCTTGATTAGGGCATGAAATGGTTGCTACCAGGAGAGAGAGAAAAGAAACACTCAGCGTGCGCTCTTGCAAGATTAGATTGGTTATAAATTCATCTAACCAGGACGGCTCCCACTGTTTTCTCAAATTCTTCTTCAAACCCTATAAAAGAACTAGTCAGGATTTAATCGTACGACACAATAATTGCTTAACTTTTCAGCCAGGCTGGTGTTGGTACTTCGGGGAGGTTTTCCAACGCTTTCGCGAAGTTCCTTAATTATATAACATCTTTTCCCTGGAGGCATAGCCCCGCTAACACTATTCTAGACACCTACTTGGTTTATAGCATTGATTGTTAAGTGAAATAATCTCCCAAGAGTAATTCTACTCATCAGTGGGATCGGGATCCAACTATCATTGTGTGATGCACTAGATGGAATCCACTCTAGTCACTATACTCCAGAAGGTATGCTGAATCTGCAAGTTTCTTGTATGTTTGAAACTCCCGATGTGGTTTTTGCCTCTAGCGGTTTATGACCTTGACTAGGTCAACATATCATAAGCCGCTAGTCAAGTTCAACCCATCATTATTCTAGATTAACTTAGACCCATCCATATATACCGTTGACTAAGTCAAAATGGTTATACGGCTGTCCTAAATAATCGCAATACCTGCAACAAACAAGCATTACTCAGCTACCGAACACTATATCTTGACTAGGTCAAAATACGCAGCACGAATACTAAGCAACACTCGTGACAAATGACGGAGGGCTATGACTGGGTTTTTGGCGAAAAACCCGTTAATGTAATGAACTTGATATCGTTGAGGAACCAGAGTGGTTTTACAAATATATAGTGGCGAAAACTCTTGCTAAAGAGGTCACTCCCTGTGAAGAGATCTCGGCTCTTTCCTCGTCGAATGAGATGCAGGATATTCCAAAATGAATACCACGATGCAAAGCAAAAATAATCGACTATAGTGAAGTTATTACGTTGACGCAAACTTTTACTCAAAGGGTCACTCCCGATGAAGGGATCTCGGCCCTTGCCTCGTCGAATGAGGTGCTGTATATTCATAACCGAATACCACTGTGCAAAGTAAAAAAGAACGTCTGTAATGTCAGTTTTTCGAAGTCTGTTCCAACAACATCTTTTAGGTTTATTTTCTTGCATTAATCAAAATCAATGCGGTCCCATCATTTTAATCCTATCACACCAGAAAAGAACGAAAATACAATGTACGTATATGCCATCCGCATTCGCCACTGGGCCCCGTCATCACCCGTTATGTTACTTAACTAACGACAGAGCGGGGGCTGGACTAGCGCGGATGCAAAACATATACAACATCTACTAGTATATATATAAGTATATATAACATTCGTCCCAGGAATGATAATAAGCAACATCACAGAATCTCAGCCAATAATACAGAATGGTGGATAATCTTGGAGCCCCGGGTTTCATTTGAGCCACAAATAAAACTTGACGTTCCCAGTTGTGTGGATAGCCTGTGTAATGAAAACCTGTACCCCTTACGAGTGCGATGAATAGCCCGCCAATTCTAGAATGAAGCCCCCTCCGTCTCAACGCCATGAGATGCGGGCTTGTTGCCTTCTAGAACCCGACTATCCGTGTACTCTACCGCTGGGTAATCCTAGTACCGAAAAAGAAAATAATATGTACAAATGGTGATATCGACCTCAACCTGGTCGTGTCCCAAAATAATATACAACCCGGCAAAGACGGCTGTCCACATGTTGGACGCTCGCCCCGCAAAAACAAATGTACAAATGAATATAAATTGTACTGCTAACATTGCATCACATGCTATCCACCATGACAATCCAACCACAATCACAACACAAGCACAAAACATCAACGTGAATGTCACGTTCGCAAACCCGTCTAAAAGAACATATAGCAATTAGACGAGTTTACCGATCAAATGACATTCACAGTCGCAGATGAAATTTAATGTACTGTTAACAAAATACGTATTCCAAAATTTTGATCGACTAAACTTTCCCAAATTGGCCCCAAAGAAAAATAGAGCACTCAAACAAACCTGGGCCAAAACCATATATCAGAAAAATCATATTTCCATGAACTAAAGCCCCAGAAAAAATTTCGGGCACTGTAGCCCAAAAAGCACGGCGGAACCGCCGCAAAATGTGCCATTTTGCTCCGGTTTCGCCGCCGAATTTTAGAGTTACGAGCCCAAATTTTTTCCACAGCTATAGTTTTGCCTGCACATATTTTTAAGATTTCTGGAAAAATTTTATGAACGACTTTAAAATTCGACAGCAAGCAAACAACAATGGAAATACGATTCGGAAATTTGGGTCGATTGAGATTTTAACCTTGTGCAAACTAGATAGTAGGGTTTATGGGTTGGCTCTGATACCATGAAGGGTTACGCTAGCGCCCCGGCCAACTTCCGTGGCCAAATGCGGAACAAAAATTTTATAGCGATACAAAACTTGGCGCTGGGATAACACTAAACCGGATCTTTACCATAAACATAGTTAGCTAGTAAGGGTTTTGTCTACTATGATAGAATGTATACCTAAAGAAAACAAGTCCTTCGGGTCTTCGGTCCTCTTCTTAAGCTCCTCGATGGAAGTATGGATCGTGCTTGAACTTCGGCCTCTTTGTGTCAACGATGATCCACCCGAGAGCTCCAACCTTAAGCTAAACCTCTAATTTCAGGCAACTAGAATGCTTAGCTTGCTAATCTAAGTAGACTAGAGTGAGTAGAGTGTGATTTGAGTGGTTTAGTCTCAAAAGCCCTTGATTCTCAACACATGAGACATTAGGGTTTGAGAGAGCAAGAAAGAAAGAACCATGAAAAATAATGAGAGTAAGAATAATGAAGAAAGCTCACATATGAGGAAAAAGAATAATAAGTTTTATTAAAATAATTGTGATGGTTCTTTTGATTTGACCATTATCATGTCACAATTAATGCTAAGCAAAATATCTTGTGCTCAACAAAAATATCTAAGTCAATAATGGTCAACAAGTCAAATGGTCAAAACTATTAACCATGTCAAAATTATCTCTAATAAAGATTAGTAAACAATTTCCTCCATCTCATTATGGTTTTAATCAAGTCAATGGCCAAAACCCTAATGAGGTGTCTCCTTCTCTGTCCCTCTCAACCGTATATACATACACGCATCCGTGTTCCGAGAAACACGAATAAAATGAGACTAAGCAAATCCAATAATCATATACTAGGATCCGGTTTAAACCAAAGCCCTCTAGTATAGTCCGCTCAAACATCATACGCGCACAAGTATACGTATGTGATCGAACCCTGTCGTAAAACCATACGACCTCTACATCGTTTCGCCCGAAGCTGAAAAACCCTCAGTGTGGGACTCTAAAGACTCGACAGTACTCTGGCAGTGGGTTTAACCACAAGCACATCAGCGACACTAGCTGTACGTAACGGCTATCCAGGTACCTGTCGAAAAGGAAGGCCGACGAGCAAACTCGTCCGAACTCCTACTGAGCCTATCCGTGACAATATCCGTACAGTCCGGTCTCTTCGTCAAAAACTATCGCATACCGGGTCTAGGGGGTGGTGAACGTCAGACCCTAATAACCTGATAAGTCATGACGATGTGGCTCAGGACCAATCCGGGAAACTACTGATCAACCTATCAGTAAATCCCAACTGCCTTGGCCAAGGTCTTATGGTCCTAACCAATCGATCACTGTGCGATATCAACTCCCAATACCAGGAGAGACGAATCCCCAACAATCGCTCACTGCCTCAATGTGGCTCGGGACTGAACCCAACCAAAACCTGTTTGCACGACTCAGTAGAGCCGTGGTAGGGTAGTGATCAAAGCTCAGTGGGAACTCACACGAGACAAATGCCGATCTCAGGTCCCAAGACTAACCTGTACACATATCACCTGAGAACTTCCATTTGACGATAGGTATAATACCATCTGGAAGTTCTCGGCGAGTCCGTTCAGTGTACTCACACCCAGTGAGCACCTGTATACGATCTTGGGTGCATTGGACCAATGGCTGCGGGACCAACCATCCCCCGACGAGGCTAGAAACGTATACACTAGTCTACTCTGGAGTATCAATGCCCAGTCTCGATATTCACGCGACTAGGGACCATTTGATGATGTGCTTATGGACTACTCTACTCCCATAAGTATGATCTCCATCACAACACAGGTAGTCAAGCAAGATCCTACGGGCTTTATTGTAACCGCAATATGTAATAACGAGTATGACATATGCTATGTTAAGATAAAGACAAACCATAATAGTATACTATATCGAGTCTTTATCAGTATGTGCAAGCTAGATATAACAACAATAGAAATAAATACACATATCCTGACAAAGACAAGTCAAATAATATACTATAAAACTGAGCAAGATTGTCATGTGCATACATATCCCTAGCATCTATATGTATACATATACAATACTGGCCTCTAAGGCATATATATCCAACATCTCCAAATGGCAGTTCGATCCATCACCAAACCTAGGGGTGAGCTTGAGGATGTGTTGATAAAAGTCGGGAAATTTATATTTCCTATGGACTTTATTGTTTTAGATACACGATCTGTAGCAAACCCACGAAACCAAATTCCAGTGATTCTCGGTCGACCCTTCCTTACCACTTCCAATGCTGTCATTAATTGTCGAAACGGTTCCATGAATCTATGCTTTGGGAAAATGACAATTGGGCTTAACATTTACAAGATTGGAAGTCAGCCATCTGAACCCTCTTCTCATATTCTTGATATCTGTTCTGTCCACGAGATAGCTCCTGAAAGCTGCAGGGTTGATGAACTTTGCTTTGATGATCTCGACGACATGAGCACATCATTGTTTGATCTTGCACATTATAGTGAGGACACTTTTAACGAGTCCTACCCTGAGTTTGAACCTTCTGACTCATCACAAGAGTCGGTCACACTTTCCGAGTGTGTATCCTTTGCAGGTTATGAACTTTTTCGAGAATCCAATGTCATTCACTTACCCTACCTTCTATTGTCTCTCCACTGACATTAAATCTCAAATTGTTACCTTCTCATCTTAAATATGCATATTTAAGTGAGAATGAGTCTTTACCCGTGATCATATCCGCTTCTCTAGCCTTCGAGCAAGAGAACGCTCTTCTGATGGTCTTGAGATCTAATCGGCAAGCATTTGGTTGGACAATAACTGACATCAAAGGGATTAGTCCCTTGATTGTTGAACATCATATACATTTGATGGATGAAGCTAAGCCAACCCGAGAACCACAAAGATGGTTAAATCCCATCATGAAGGAGGCGGTAAAGAAAGAAATTGTCAAATGCCTTGACAGTGGTATCATTTACCCAATCTCTGATAGCCAATGGGTAAGTCCTATTCATGTAGTCCCTAAGAAATCCGGCATCACGGTCATAACTAATGAGGCTAATGAGTTGATCCTGACACGCACTCAAACTGGATGGCGTGTGTGTATTGATTATAGAAAACTCAATACCGCAACGAGGAAAGACCACTTCCCTCTATCTTTTATTGACCAGATGTTAGAACGATTAGCTGGACATGAATATTATTGTTTCATGGATGGATATTCTGGCTATAACCAGGTCCCTATTGCCGAAAAGGATCAAGATAAAACCATATTTACTTGTCCTTTTGGTACTTTTGCTTATAGACGCATGCCTTTTAGGTTATGCAATGCTCCCGCTACATTTCAGCGGTGTATGATGGGGATATTCTCGGACTGTCAGTGCATGATGCATGCTCCCACAACTCTTGTGACGCAGCGGAAGTGATAATCAAAAATTTTTTTTGCATACAACACGCACTTTCCATTAGATCTTGTCTAAACCACAACTAGAAAACCCTAACTAGAGATGTTATCTACCATGTTAGGGATTATACCTTGATGATCCGGTCCTTCGGGTCTTCTTTGATGAACTCCTTGGCTCCTTGGACGTTGCCGATGAACTCGATCTCCGGCCACCCCAAAACCTAGATGATCCACGCGAGAGTTGTCGTGCCAGCTAGAAACTCTTCACAAGAGTTTAACTTAGAGACCAAGTTTGCTAGAAGAGGTCACTAGGATTATGTAGAGATTAGTGTATTGGATTAACTTAAGGTCCTAAGCTTTCTATTCACATCTCATGTGAGGGTTAAAGTTAGAAAGAAGAAGGAGGAGAGAAGAAGGAGAGTGAAAGTGTTTTTAATAATGAGAGAGTTCAAGCATGAGAAAAATGATATATTGCAAATGAAATAATTGAAGCATATAATATAAAATTAGCACCATACTTCAATAGTAATTCCAAAACAATATAAAATTAAACAGCCCATTCTTTCAACCATGCTTGGACTTTCTTACTTCCACCTCATTTATTTATTTTCATAAAATAAATAATGCCATTATGAGGTGGCACCTTCTAGAAGGTATTCTTGTAATAATTACAAGAATACCCCTCATCTGTATACCGTATACTGTATACCGTATACCCGTATCCGAATTCAAAAAAAATACGAATACGATTAATCCAATAATATAATACCGGTATCCGGCTTAAACCAAAGCCTACCAGTATTATCGTTCCAATTATTATTCCTGTAACAATTATACGAACATAATCTAAAACCTTGTCGTAACACCTTACGGCTGTCGTAACAACTTACGGCCTCTACATCTTTCGCCTGAACGAGGGAATTCTCTGTGTGGGACTCTAAAGACTCGACAATACGCTGGCAGTGGGTTTAACCACAAGCACGTCAGCGGCACTAGCTGTGCGTAACGGCTACCCAGGTACATGACAAAAAAGTGGCCGACGAGCGAACTCATGACAACCCTAACGAGCCTATAAGCAACACATACCGTACAGTCCGGTCTCTTCGTCTGATACGTCGCATATGAAGTCTAGGGGTGGTAAATGTCAGACCCCAATAACTTTATAAGTCATGCTGATTTACGGCTCATAACAGTTCGAGGAACTACTGATAACACTTATCAGTAAACCTCGAGAACCCTGGCCAGGGATTTAGGTGTTATAGCCGATCAAACATAGCGCGACATCAACTCCCTATACCGCGAGAGACGAAACCCCTCCTATCGCTCACTGTCTCCATGTGATTCGGGACTGTACCCAAAGTGCACCTGTTTGCACGACTCAATAGAGCCGTGGTATGGTGGAAATCAAAGCACAGTGGGAATCACACAAGACACGATGACGATCTCGGGTCTACAGACTAACCTGTACAAGTGTCACCAGAGAACTGCTATCTGACAATAGGTATATATACCATCTAGGAGTTCTCGGTGAGTCATGTTCGGTATACCCATTCTCCAATAAGCACATGTGTACAATCTTTGATGTCAAACACCAATGTTTGTGGAATCAACCATCGCCCCCAGGGTCAAGAAACGTACACACTAGTCTTATCTGGTAATACCGATGCCCTGTCTCGATATACCTTCGACTAGGAACTATTAAAGGATATGCTTATAGACGCCTAGGCCCTACTAGTATAATCTCATCATAATCTTGGTAGTCAAGTATAATCCTAAGGGCTTCATCAACATGCATATAAAGATATGAAATATAACACAACACATCACATGTTAAGATGAAGATAAACCATATAGTATACTATCATTTCGAGCAAAGATTGTTTCTGTACATATACATGCCTAACATCCTATACAATACAGGCCTCTAGGGCATACATATCTAACAATCTCCCACTTGCACTAAGGTCTGTAGTTGATGCAATAAGTACCCACTGTCTGCACTAGAACCAGTTGCCGGCGTACCGCATGCCCAACAGCTCGAACAGTTTCTCAAACTGGACTTGAGGGATGGCCTTAGTGAATGGATCTGCTGTGTTGTCTTTCATGTCTACTCTCCGTACCTCGATATCCTGGCGATCCACTATCTCCCTGATGAGGTGATACCGCCTCAAGATATGTCTGGATTTCTGATGGGACCTCGGTTCCTTTGCCAAAGACACGGCTCCATTGTTATCGCAATACAGAGGTATTGGATTAGCAATGGATGGAACCACCTGAAGTTCAGAAATGAACTTCCTCATCCAGACTGCCTCTTTTGCGGCATCATTAGCAGCAATACACTCAGCTTCCATCGTGGAGTCAGCGACGGCACCTTGCTTGGAACTCTTCCAACATACTGCCCCTCCATTTAGGGTAAATACAAACCCTGAGATGGACTTACTGTCATCCTTGTCGCTCTGGAAGCTGGAGTCGGTAAATCCCTCCATTTGGAGATCTCCATTACCATACACCAAGAACATTTCTTTAGTTCTTCTCAAGTACTTCAGAATGTTCTTCACAGCAGTCCGGTGTTTCTTCCCTAGGTTAGATTGATACCTGCTTACTGCACTCAGTGCATAAGCTACATCTGGACGAGTACATAATATCGCATAGATTATAGATCCTACTACCGAAGCGTAAGGTATAATGCTCATGCGAGCCCTCTTCTTATCAGTCTTTGGAGACATCTCTTTGGAGAGGGTGATCCCGTGACAAGCGGGTAAATTAACCCTCTTGGAATCTTCCATACTAAATCTCTTTAGTATGGTGTCAATGTATCTCGATTGGGACAATCCCAATAATTTCTTAGATCTATCTCTATAAATCTTAATCCCCAGAATGTACGAGGTATCACCCAGGTCTTTCATGGAGAACCTCTGCGATAAGAATAGTTTGACCGATTGTAGCATAGGAATATCATTTCCTATCAAGAGAATGTCGTCCACGTACAATACGAGGAATGTAACAGTACTCTCTACAATCCTTTTATAAATACATGGTTCATCCACATTTTTGATAAAACCAAACTCTTTGATTGTATCATCAAAGCAGATGTTTCAACTCCGTGATGCCTGCTTTAATCCATATATGGATTTAAGAAGCCTGCATGCCTTTCCGCTGCTCCCACTATCAATGAAGCCTTCTGGCTGATCCATAAAAACGCATTCTTCTAAATCACCATTTAGAAATGCCGTTTTAACATCCATCTGCCAGATCTCATAATTATAGTGAGCAGCTATAGCAAGCAGGACCCGAATGGATTTGAGCATCGCGACTGGTGAAAAAGTTTCATCATAGTCCAAGCCTGGTCTCTGACGAAATTCTTTTGCTACCAGCCTAGCTTTATAGGTCTCCACCTGACCATCCACACTGATCTTTCTTTTAAAGATCCATTTGCACCCTATGGGTTTTACTCCAGAAGGTGCAACCTCCAAAGTCCATACTTTGTTGGTGTGTATGGATTCCATTTTGGATCTAATGGCATCCAGCCACTTCACTGAGTCACCACTCGTGATAACTTGCTGAAAACTAGTAGGGTCATCATCATCTATGATGCAATCTTCTCTATCACTATCAATTAGAAAACCGTAGTATCTATCAGGTAGACGAGAAGTCCTACTAGATCTACGGAAGGGCTGAGGTTTGTCAGGTTCTATTGAAACCTTAGGTTCAACCAAATCATCGGTAATTGTTTGTGTATCTGGAATTTCTTCCAGTTGTACCGCATTGCCAACAGTATCATTTGTAAAAAATTCATTTTCTAAAAATGTGGCATACTGAGAAACAAACACCTTTTGTTCCTCCTTGTGGTAGAAAAAATATCCATACGAGTGTTTTGGATATCCCACAAATCTACACAAAACCGACTGTATCTCAAGTTTGTCCGGATTCTGCTTTTTCACATAAGCCGGACAACCCCATATCTTAACTCTTTTAAGAGATGGTCTCTTCCCATACCATATTTCATATGGAGTGGTAGACACGGTTTGGGTCGGAACCCTGTTCAATAAGTAAATCGCAGTCTCCAATGCGTGCCCCCAGAATGATATTGGTAACTCAGCATCACTCATCATATATCGTACCATATCTAATAAGGTATGATTCCTCCTTTCTGATACACCGTTGTGCTGTGGTGTGTACGGAGGAGTGAGCTGAGAGATAATCCCATTCTCTTTTAGGAATTCTAGAAACTCTGAGTTTAGATACTCACCTCCTCGATCTGATCGAAGTTTCTTGATACTTAAGCCTGTTTGTTTTTCTACTTCAGATTTATACTCCTTGAATTTTTCGAAGGCTTCGGACTTATATTTCAACAAGAACACGTGCCCGAATCTCGATAAATCATCAGTGAAGGTTATGAAGTATGAAAAACCACCTCTCGCATGTGTAGACATTGGTCCACATACATCACTATGTATGAGGCCTAAGAGTTCAGTAGCTCTCTCTCCGTGTCCAGTAAACGGAGTTTTGGTCATTTTACCCTTGATACAAGACTGGCAAGTCGCATAAGATTTATATTCAAATAGGTTCAAATATCCATCTTTATGTAGCTTGGTTAGTCTTGTTTCGTTAATATGACCAAGTCTATAATGCCAAATGAAAGCTTCATTTATGTCTGAAACCTTTCTTTTGTTTGCGTGTTGTATATGAAAAACTGTATGCTGATTTAGGACGTATATCCCGTTATTTAATGTACCATACCCAATCAACTCTTAATTAAGGTTAATGTTCATAACATTAGATTGCAATACAAAATTATATCCAGCATTGTCCAACAACGATACAGATATAATATTACATAACATCGAAGGTACAAATAACATGGGTTCAAAACCAATATACAACCCGACGGCAAACCAAGATGATACTCTCCCACTGCAGTAGCATGTACCGAGGAACCATTTGCAACCCGGAGAGTGTGATCACCTTTCTTCAAAAACCTGCTATTTCTCAGCCCCTGCACACAATTGCATATGTGAGATCCTGACCCAGTATCTAATACCCAGGAAGCAGAGTTAATTGAAAAACAGTTTTCCATTACAAACACTCCTGAAGTGGAAGTATCACCATGCTTCTTCTTCTTGAGGTCGGCCAGATATCCAACGCAGTTTCTCTTCCAGTGCCCAGTCTGGTGGCAGTGGAAACATTCCCCTCGTCCTGTCGTAGCAGCCCCTTTCTTGTCCCTTCCCGGTGCCTTTTTCACTCCACCTCTCTGCTTGATGGAATTCTTCTTCTTCTTTCCCTTGGCCTTGGCTTTCGGGACGGAGGAAGAAGATAGCCCAGCAATAAGAGCGGGAGTTTTCGCTACCTTTAGTGTGCTCTCTGCACTCCTCAACATATTGAGTAGTTCAGGTAAAGACTTCTCCATGTTGCGCATGTTGAAGTTTACAATGAATTGAGCAAAGGCAGGGGTAAGCGACTGCAGAACAATATCAACATACTTCTCGTTCTCTATGGTCCAACCCAGGTCCTCAAGTTCTTCGATAAGTCTATTCATCTTCAATACATGGTCACCTACAGACGTGCCAGCAGCCATCCACATCTGAAACAACTTTCAAGATGCCTCGTATCGGAGAGTACGAGATTGCTCTCCATACAACTCCTTTGTATGGAGAAAGATGAATTGAACATCCATCTTCTCGTGCTGCTTCTAATGTTCATTGTTCATAGAAGCAAGCGTGAGGCACTTGGCTGTTGCGCAGTCTATATCCCATGTCTTGCGGATTTCTTTATCCGCAACTGAAGAATTAGGGCCTGGGCTAGGAGGGGCTGGAGTAGTCAGGACGTATCCGACCTTATCATAGGTCAGGGCAATATTCATGTTCCTTAGCCAATCTTTGTAATTTGGTCCCGTGAGTACATTTTTGTCTAATAAAAGCTTAAGTCCCGTCATAGGTATCTTCCATTAGGAGAGAGAAAAGAAGACACTCAGCGATTGCTCTTGCATAATTAGATTGGTTATTAATCTTATCTAATTGATGTCTCCCACTGCTTTTTATCAAATTTTCCTTCAAACCTTTTAAAAGGAAAACTAGCCAGGATTAATTGCAATCTACAAGTTTGCTAACCGGTCGGCCAGGCCAGTGTCGGTACTCCGAGGGAGGTTCCCCATGCTTTCGCACGGACCTAATTAAAATAAAACTCGTTTTTCTATAGGCGTAACCCCGTTGACACCTTTCTAGACACCTACTGGATTAGCTAATTGTAAAGTGCAAAACTCTCCCGGGAGTAACCTTTACTCACAGTGGGATCGGGATCCAACTATCATAGAAGGTATGCAATCTCATTGCAAATTTCAACTCTTGAAATTCCCGATATGATTTTTACCGCTAGTGTCTTATGACCTTAACTATGGTCAACAAATCATAAGCACTAGTCAAGTTCTACCCGCCATTTCGGGATTGATTTAGACCCACCCGCATGGCCCTTAACTATGGTCAACAAAGTCATGCGAATGTCCTAATCGATCGCATCAAATACTTTGTAGGAAGACATCACTTAGCTACCGTACACCACGCCTTAACTATAGTCAACAAACGTGACACGAATACTAAGTACTCTGCTTCCTAAAATGGCGGAGCGCTACGGATGGTTTTTATGAAACCTTTAACGTTTTGAACTTAATATCGTTGTAGAATCGAGTGAGAAGGAGTGGTTTAAGCTCCAATTTTTAAAAATCGAATGGTTTTATAGCATTTTTCTAATCTTGCTAAAGAGGTCATTCCTGGTGAAGGGGTCTCGGCTCTTTCCTTATCGAATAAGGTGCTGGATATGTAAATACCACGATGCAAAGAAAAATTAAATCAACTATAAAATCAAATCGAGTTCTTTGTAACATTTGCCAGTTTCGCTAAAAGGGTCACTCCCGGTGAAGGAATCTTGGCCCTTTCCTCATCGAATGAGGTGCAAGATATTCAAGAATACCACCATGCAAAGCAAAAGCTAGTGTTACCTTTTTTTTTTTAAATTTGATTCTACAACATCTTTAGGTTTCTTTTTCTTAACATTAATCACATTAATGTTGTCCCATCATTTATGTTTTCTAAACATCACAAAAAAAATGAAAATAGAACGTACGCTTATGCCATCCGCATTCGCCACGGGGCCCCATCATGCACCGTTAGGTTACTTAACTAATGGCAGAGCTGGGGCTGGACTAGCGCGGGTGCAAAACATAAGCAACGTTTATTATACATCTCATATATAAATATAGCCATTTTAGATCACAGATGAATACATTGGATATACTAGGAATTCCGTATTTCATTCAAGCCCTTAATGAAAGACTGGTTCCACGGTCGTGATGAATAGCCAAAACCCCACCCTAGACCCCTATGGGTGCGGAAAACTACCTGCCAAATTCCCGAAGTGAAGCAACCTCCCTCAACAAAGTGAGTAGGCCACTCGGCACTTCGAAAACCCGGTAGTTTATGCACCCCACCTTAGGTCTATCCTAGGAGCAAAAACAATAAAAAGAAATTATACAACGGTGGCTACAACCTCAACCCGGATGTGCCCCGCAAAATAATATTACATTGCTTTTTACAAATTACATTGAATGAAAGAAAAGGAAAAAAATGCTCTTCTCACACACGCACCCCGGCCATTCATCACGACGATCCAACATATTCATATACACATACCATCAAAGAAGTGTGCAACCCCGACTAATCAATTTATAGCAATTAGTCGATGTTTCAAACACATATATAAAATGAACGGATAAACGATATTAAAAGTTCTAATTCGAAACACTCCATATTTACCTAACACTTAGTTTACATCACATGTAATTTGGAAATAATCAAATAATACCATAAATCCCCAAACCCATGTTTCCTGATTAAAAAATCAGGAATTACCTCAATAAGGTATCATGTGTTCACACGTGACCAATGGTCACGTGATGACGCGTGATGGTTAAAACTTCATCAAACAGAAGCGAAAACAAACTGCTGAAAAATAACTCAATTGACGGTCACGTGCTCACACGTGACCAAGAGTCACGTGCCAGCACGTGACAGGCTTTGAGAACTGTACAGTTTAAAGGAATTTAATTCTAAAAGTCAGAAAAAAATACCTCAACGAGGTGTCACGTGCTCACACGTGACCAATGGTCACATGTTGACACGTGATGGTTAAAACAAAAACATAAACGAGCTACTGAAAAATAACTCAATTGAGGGTCACGTGCTCACACGTGGCCAAGGGTCACGTGCTCACACGTGGCCAAGGGTCACGTGCCAGCACGCGACAGGCTTTGAAAGCCTTACAGCTTAAAAGAATTTAATTTAATTCTAAAAGTCAGAAAAAATACCTCAACGAGGTATCACGTGCTCACACGTGACCAATGGTCACATGTTGACACGTGATGATCAAAACAGACACAAAATAACAAACGGCTGAAGGAAATACCTCATTGAGGTGTTACGTGCTCACACGTGACCAATGGTCACGTGTTGACATGTGATGGTTAAAGCTGAAGCGTAAGTAAATACTGAGAAAAGGAATCAATTGGGGGTCACGTGTCAGCACGTGACTGGCTTTAAAAGCCTCACAGTTTAACATAATTAAAATTCTGAATTCCTCTAAAATCTTTCCAAATAGGAAAGGAGTAAGGAGAACCATTGGATTAAAAATTCAGGGGTGATTAAATATCACCAATTTATGGAAAAATCTTAGACAAGGAAAGATTTCCCCTAAATCTCACCAGAAATAACAAATAGAATATCTTTGGATTAAACATCCAACGGTGAACAAAATTCACCTAATAATATAAAGACTCGGATTAATGATGAAAACAAATCAAATCTTTCAATGAAAGATTTACTAAACAAATTGATTCTTTTCCTCCTCCTATAAATAGAAGCTAAGAGAAAGGTGGGAAGAATTATTTTTAGAGAGAAAACTTTGCAGAGAGTTTTGGGAATCTTGAAATTTCAGAGAGAAAAGAGAGGAGAATTTAATTCTCTACAAAGAAAAACCCTAGGTAAGAAAAGAAAGGGGATCAAAACTTCAATAAAGAGAATTTAATTCTCAATCCAAGAGTTTAACTCTTCTACAAAAAAGAACCTAGTTCTTCTTCTGGTTGAAGATCTGCACAGAGCACATCTCCCCATAAGTTGAGAATTTAATTCTCATCGGGTCGAGATCCTGCCATGCAGATCCTAAACTTAGAGGGGGAATTGAATTTTGAGAATTTAATTCTCCTAAAAAAAATTAGGGTTTAACCCTATATGAGAATTTAATTCTCCCAAAGTTATAGGAATTTAATTCCTTCAAGATGGATGAAACTAGGGTTTAACCCTAATTGAGAATTTAATTCTCTCAGATTAACATGAATTTAATTCCTCCAAGACAGAATTAGGGTTTCACCCTATACAGGAATTTAATTCTATTACATATATGGGAATTCAACCTCTAAAAGAAATTAGGGTTTAACCCTACATAAGAATTTAATTCTTTCACAATAGGAATTTAATTCCTCCAAAGTTATAATTAAGGTTTAACCTTATGGAGAATTTAATTCTCAGAATAAAATAAAGAGACTAAAGAGATCTCTGTGCATGAAAAAGAACTAGGGTCACGTGTCCCCACGTGACCCGTGAAAAGATCCCCAAAAATTAGAAGGAAAGAGCTCAGAGGCAACGCCTCACGTGCTCCACGTGACCCCCGAAACACAGAAAGAAAAAGCAAAGGAAATAGAGGCCTTGGGCGCTCTCACGTGTTCCCACGTGACCTCTTGGCAGACACTTTAAATCCTCCTCACGTGCCAGCACGTGATGCTCCAAAATAAAATATAAAAAAATGCTTAACACTCGTTTGCATAACGAAGTAAAAGGATCTGGTCCCACTTCTGGGCGCCCTTACGTGGCCCCACGTGACCCATTCCTATTTAGGGTTTAAACACTAATTCGTGAGCTTTATTCCTAGTGTTTAACACTGATTATCTTTTAGTGTTTAACACTAATTCCAGAACTTATACCCAGTGTTTAACACTGGTGTTTTCTAGTGTGTAACACTAATTTGGGGACTATATATCCAGTGTTTAACACTATTACCTTCTAGTGTTTAACACTAACTTGAGAGCTTTAACACTGTTGCTATCTAGTATTTAACACTAGTTTTAACCAAATTGGTTAATATTCCAGAGGCAAAGTCTCCCATTCAAAATTGAGTAAAAATCAGAGCTTTAATGTCTACTGCTCAATCACAGATAAAAATGTTATCAGAGCCCTCAAACTTTTGTTTAGCACTGCTAAATGATGTGAGCCTGAAACTAGATAAATAGACTAATGGTCCAACAAAAGGCCAAAATGTCAAACTTAATTGGACTTAACCCAAATTGGTCATAAGTCCTCAATCCAGACTTAACTGAGCCAATGTGCTCATAATATAATTAATTGGTCTTGGTTCCAAACTGGGCTACAGATCATTTAATCCACCTTGGTTCAAGGGTACATCTCTTCATCCCTTTGATATTTGTCGTTGTAATCCCTCAACGTCTTCAAAGAGGTGACGGGTCCCAACAACCATACATTTCACGGACTGTGGGGTCCTTAAACTCATAGATTATGATGTCCTTAACCTCGACCGCGATGTCTAAAACTAACAACGGACTGTGGGGTCCTTAAACTCATGGACTATGATGTCCCTAATCTCGACCGCGATGTCTTAAAACTAACAACAGACTGTGGGGTCCTTAAATCCATGGACAATGATGTCCCTAACCTCGACCGCGATGTCTTAAAACTAACAACGGACTGTGGGGTCCTTAAACTCATGGACTATGATGTCCTTAACCTCGACCGCGATATCTTAAAACTAACAACGGACTGTGGGGTCCTTAATTCCACGGACTGTGATGTCCTTAACCTCGACCGCGATGTCTTAAAACTAACATTGGACTGTGGAGTCTTTAAATCCATGGACTATGATGTCCTTAACCTCGACCGCGATGTCTTAAAACTAACATTGGACCACCAGGCCCTTAAACTGGTAATCGACCGTAATGTCATTAAACTAAACAATAGAGCCCAATTGCTCTCTTGTCGGATCTAAACGATCCTGTTAAGTTGATCTTAGTCTAAAAATTGGGCTAACGTATCCTTAACAAACGTTTAAGTTGATTTTAGTCTCAAAAGAGACTAACGTATCCTTAAACCCAACCCCCAAACCCAAATCTAAGAAAGATACGGATTTGGACTAGTCCACGCCCTACGGGCGACAACATAACTTAGTCTCTGTATACAATCTACGGGCAACCACAAACAAAACAAACACCCACGATACGAAGTGACCATCTGGAGAAGGAGAAAGTTGTTACCGCGATGCGGTAGCATAATTAACTGCAGGGGCTTGGGCCTGCAGGGAAGAGCATCCCCATAATCAAAAACCCCTCAAGCGAGGGGGAATCTGACGAAGTCTGCTACATCGGCCGCATCCGTTTAAACCTTCGATACATGGTGCCATAAATCAACTTGGCATCTTCGGAGAGGTGGACGGATAGCACCAATTAGCATCTGCCCCGAATTTCAGGCAAGACGTCAGTCTTGCACCGTCTTTCGGAGGGGAACAGATTCTGACACGCCCGGGGGGACATTTTCCCCTTTCCTCTCCACACTTCGTGTTTCATGTTCGCGAACCAATCGCGGTTTTCTAATGGTTGCCCTTGGGTTTCGAGGTGCTAAAATTTGGCGTTTTGCTTAGTGCAGAAAGCAAAGGATCAATGGCATTCACCCGCTCAAAGTGTTCCACATGCAATTACAACTCGCGTCCTGCCTCAACTGGGGGCATAACCTACGGACCTTAAGCTGCTTCCCTGTTCACGATGCCCATGGAACAGGTTACTCAAGACACCACAAGGTTGTTTTTCGGGACCATGCTCTTGCCAGCAAACTTCACCACTCCCGTGCCAGTACCGGAAACTCCCAAGAAGTCGGTCTTTGATCGGCTTACAGCTACTACGGCCCCTCTCAACGGGTCGTCCAGCACCGGCACCTCGGTCTTCTCCAGATTGGGCTAAAGTTCAGGTGGGTCTATGATAAAGCATGCACCTCCAAAGAAGGTTATTCCGAAGAGAGTAACCAACCCTGCTCTCGAAGTCGTCAAGGCGACTTCTCCTGCCAAGGGGTCGGTCTTTACAAGACTGACAGTCGGAGCTAGGATGAATCGATGTCCTTTGGACGACGCTGGTTCGATGGGGCCGATTATGTCAGCCCCCCACATTTCGAACGGCCAGAGCGGATCCTGGTCCTCGCAGAGCACGGCAATGAACCCGTGTGAAGCATCCAGAGCGGAGCCTAGTCCTCTCCGAACACGGAAGTGAACCCATGGGAAGCATCTAGAGCAAAATTCCTGGCCACGCGGAACGCGGATAACGTCACTTCTGACCCCGTGGAAAACGTCCAGAGCGGATCCTGGTCCTCGCAGAGCACGGCAGTGAACCCGTGTGAAGCATCCAGAGCGGAGCCTAGTCCTCGCCGAACACGGCAGTGAACCCGTGGGAAGCATCTAGAGAAAAATTCCTGGTTACGTGGAACGTGGATTATGTCACTTCTGACCCTGTGGAAAACGTCCAGAGCGGAGCCTAGTCCTCGCCGAACACGGCAGTGAACCCGTAGGAAGCATCTAGAGCAAAATTCCAGGTCACGTGGAATGCGGATAACGTCACTTCTGACCCCATGGAAAACGTCCAGAGTGGATCCTGGTCCTCGCAGAGCACGGCAGTGAACCCATGTGAAGCATCCAGAGCGGAGCCTAGTCCTCACCGAACACGGCAGTGAACCCGTGGGAAGCATCTAGAGCAAAATTCCTGGCTACGCGGAACGCGGATAACGTCACTTCTGACCCCGTGGAAAACGTCCAGAGCGGATCCTGGTCCTCGCAGAGCACGGCAGTGAACCCGTGTGAAGCATCCAGAGTGGTGCCTAGTCCTCACCGAACACGGCAGTGAACCCGTGGGAAGCATCTAGAGCAAAATTCCTGGCTACGTGGAACGCGGATTATGTTACTTCTGACCCCATAGAAAATGTCCAGAGCGGAGCCTGGTCCTCGCCGAACACGGCAGTGAACCCGTAGGAAGCATCCAGAGCAAACATCGGACTGTGGAGTCCTTAAATCCACGGACTATGATGTCCTTAACCTCGACCGTGATGTCTTAAAACTAACATCGGACTGTGGAGTCCTTAAATCCACGGACTATGATGTCCTTAACCTCGACCGTGATGTCTTAAAACTAACAATCAACAGTAATGATTTTAAACCAATTTCACCTTGGTTCTAGGGTACATCTCGTCATCCCTTTGATATTTGTCGTTGTAATTCCACAACGTCTTCAGAAAGGTGACGGGTCCCAGCAACCACACATTTCATGGACTGTGAGGTCCTTAAACTCACGGACTATGTTGTCCTTAACCTCGACCGCGATGTCTTAAAACTAACATTGGACTGTGAGGTCCTTAAAATCACGGACTATGATGTCTTTAACCTCGACCGTGATGTCTTAAAACTAACAACGGACTGTGGAGTTCTTAAACCCACGGACTATGATGTCCTTAACCTCGACCGTGATGTCTTAAAACTAACAACAGACTGTGGAGTCCTTAAATCCACGGACTATGATGTCCTTAACCTCGACCGTAATGTCTTAAAACTAACAACGGACTGTGGAGTCCTTAAATCCATGGACTATGATGTCCTTAACCTCGACCGCGATGTCTTTAAACTACGGTACCCCGAAGAACATCCAGAGCGGAGCCTGGTCCTCACCAAACACGACAGTGAACCCATGGGAAGCATCCAGAGCAACCCTTAACTCCGTGAAATGCGGATAAGGACAACTTCACCCATCACTTGCGAGTCCTCACGACTCGTAAGGGAGTAAATTCTCTTGTGAGATCCTTACGACTTTCAAGAGAAAACAGGCACTTAGGAATTCTCACGATTCTTAAGGAGAAACCACACCTATGGGATCCCCTCGACCTGTAGGGAGAAAAACTCTTTATGAGACCCTCACGGCTCATAAAGTTGAAAAGTCTCAGGAGGCAGATCTTAACCTTGAATCCTAAGCCATCATTGTCCTCCAAAGAGATCAAGATAGACTATCCGCAGAATACATTCAATAAAAAGGGACACGCCATTGAGAAGAAAAATATGTCTTTCATTCATGAACCAAAATGGATACAAAGTACAATTTGTGAAAGAACAAAAAATATATACTCTCATTCATGAGTATGTACAAAAAGAAAAAAAGGGATATACAAGTCTTCAGGCCGGCGGGCGATTTAGCAGCTTGGTCAGCTCATCCCTCTTCCGCTGGGCCATGCCTTCGTGATTCAGTATCGCCAGAAGACGGGCCTCCGCCTGAGCCTGCTGGGACTGATACAAGGCAAGCCGGCCTTCAAGCTCTTTCTCGGTAGCCTTGTGAGCCTCAACCCTCTCGTGAGTGAACACGACAGCTTTATCGAGGGCCACCACCTCTTTGATAGACTCTTGAAGTACTCTCCAGAGTTCATACGCTTCGTTGGCTTTGGCTGTAAGGTTGGCTTGGAGCTCGTTCAGCACCTTAGAGGCCAGCTCCCTCTCCGAGAATTTGCGGCCGAGCCTCTTCTCGCACGACACCATGTTCACCGCACACCGCTCTATCAGACCCCGCAAGCCCGCCTTTGCAGCCACAGCCTCCGAAGAAAGGCGTGAACACTCAAGTACGTGCAAGCAAGCCTCCACCTACCGACAGAACTCAACCCAGACTCGCACCACCACTTCGCTGTGGTAGATGGCAAGAAAAGGAAGAGAACCGTTAGCTTCGGCAGCAAATGCTTCAGCTGTGATTGCGCTGCCAGCGCGAAGCTCCTCGATCAAAGATGACAGGGAGACAAGGCTTAGCTTGGCCAAACGTTCTGAGGCTCGCAAAGCATAGGGGCCGGGTGGCATATTAATGTGCGACTCCAGTGCGGTAAGAACTGGAAGGGCTGTTCAGATGTGTAAACGGTCAGTGAAACTTCTAAGCAAAAGAACAAGCGGGACGATACTGAGACTTCACTTACCCACAGTCATGCAAGAAGGAGATGAAGGCTCCCCTGACCCTTCAAGAACCTCAACCTCGTCGTCGGCCTCCAGAACTGTAAAGGACATCAATGTCATTTTGCGAAATAACAACAATACTATGAAAAGGCGCTGAACAACACTAACCTTGCCCAGATGAGAGGACGATATGTTGAGGAGATATCGCTTGTGGAGCGGCCATCTCCAACAGGCGCTGAAAGGAATGCCGGGGTGACAGATCGGCAATAGAGGCCGCCAGTCCACGCAGTTCTGAAAAGATAAAAGAGTTCAGATAATGGAAAGATCACTAGTTTAAAATGTGGAAGGTTACCTTCGACGCTCCTCCCGTTCTGAGCTGGAGGGATAGCAGCTTCAACGGCCTCCGCCGCGACCTCAGGCACAGTACCAAGAACACGAGCCGGTGTAACGGCCTCTAAGGAAGGAGCGGCGGCAGTCATTGCGGGTTCCAACGAAGGGAGGGTAGTCTCCACTACCTCCATCCCAGCCTTCGGGTCGCCCTCAGGAAGAGCCGTTGGGACGGCGACCACCAAGGGTGCCTCTCCCATAGGAGCGAGTGCTTCGGGATCAAGAACCGCCACAGGAGGCTCTATAGCGAGAGGGATAGCGTCGTCAACCCCCTCCGCATCGAGCAATGTTTCATTGGGGGTGTCAACAGGCGCTACCGTCAGCAAGCCCGTAGGAACCTCCCCCATCGCCGAAGTCTCTGCACAATTCACACAAGAATAAGAATACATATATACAAGTGCAAGCAATACGAAGTACTGCAAAGAAATATAGGAACATACCAATGCGTAAGGAAGCCTTCAATATGACTTCTTCAAGCCGATGCTCCTTCTTAAGGAGGTGTGCTCGCCGGGGTTCAAGGGTGGACTCGTGGCCGCCAGTCAACAAGGAAAGCGCGTCCGCAGCATCCTCCAAAGCAGCCTGGTTAAGGGCCCTTTCTCCCCATTCCTCCAAAGGGCCGATGAACCGCTGCCGTATCCACGAAGGATCTTCGTAGAAGATGACGGCAGGATAAGGCCTCTTCGGGATCCTTACCTTCTCAGTTTCAAGCTGCGAGCGTCTTATAGCTTCAGCCAATTGTGCGGCTTCCTTGGCAGATGAACCTGGGAAAAGAAGACCATCATCCGGCGATATCATGGATATTGGTTCGTCTTGAACGACAGGTTCGGAGTCTTCTAAAAGATCGAGTAGACGGGCGACTGTCTTCTTCCTCCTCTTTGGCCCGGAACTAATGCCAGAGGACGCTCGCCTCTTTTCCCATGGAGCCTTGGCATGACGCCGACCCACCTCACCTTCAACACCCTCGTTACCGGCACCCTCACTTGGCGGTGCTGCCGAGGACGACACGGCCATTGTCGACGCCGCCGGCGGTGGTACTTCTACTGGCGCCCTTTTACCCCTTGACTGAGCTCGGGTATCTAACGGCATACCAATTGTGGGGGTAAGGTCCACCTCCGACTCCCCTGGAATGAGTGCAACACTGGTGTCCCTCAGGGGAAAGCGGACCGGTGCGTGTGGCCGCAGCGGAATTCCCGCAGCCTGAGCCGGAGCAAGAGCGCCATGGCCAAGAAGCAACCTCTTCTCCTCAGCAATAACTGGGTTGACCCGATGAAGATACCAGCCTGTGAAGGCCCCCATGCATCGGGGAGTATGATCTGCTTCGGGGATCATGAAGTAAGAACCAGTGTTCAACCTCATGAAGTGATGAGCGGCATCGCGAACAGCTGCGGGTGAAGGGACCGGCGCAACCGTAAAAGCCTCAAAGGGGACGCCCTGATCGTATCCAAGCTGCCGGGCGAAGCGATGCGGATTGTACCGCATAAACAGAGCCTCACTGTTCTGACGGAATACAAGATAGCCCGGTCTGATCGCGTACAAGTGCATGGCCTCTCGGGGCTTCAGAGAAGGCACCTCACCTTTCGACTGGTCGTGGAGTTGTTGAATCAGGCCTGAAGGAGCAGACAGAACCCGATCAATAAATCTCAGCCCGCCTGCACTAGCGTAAGGAGTAATCAACAGGCGAATAGCCCCGAACTGAGTCGGGTCGGGAGCAGCAGTGTCCACCAGCCGCATGAGTCGCGGAAAAGTATAGGCGTCATAAAAAGTAGGTCTATGATGCGCAGCAAAAGCCCCCAACACGTGCATCTCAATCCAAGATGTAAAATAGTGAAGGGAGAAGTTTACTACGTCCACACCGGGAGTTGAGGTGTTAGCAGCGGCGCCCAATCCATGATAGAGATGCGCTAGCGCCGGGATGCCTATGGCCAGCCGTGTCCCCTCAGCGATACGATGAGCCGGATAGATAACCGAGACTCTCATGAAGCGGCGATGCATAGGGATGACGAACCAGCTGAGCCAGACACTGAAAAAGCCCACAAAGAATGTCTCCTCGTCCATGCCGGGAGCTGCAATCGATTCGAAAGATACCGGCGACATGATAGGAATATAATACTGTGGTAAATCCGATTCCTTAGTCGGCCGCCTGTTCAAACCAAACCCAAAGGGGTCGTTGATGCTTACAAACTTGGGAGCCGTCTTCGACAGGACATCCTCGCGAAGGAAGCAAGCGATGAAGCTCTTGAAAGTGACGCCCTGCTCCTCAGATTCTGTGAACAGTTTGTCGAAGATACCCAGCGCCTTGATCAAACTCGGACGCTTATGGCGGACGGCATTCTCGGTAGACAAGCCGTCAAGCGTTGCGGGCTCAGTCTCAAAGACGTACTCGTCAGAAGGCAACAATTCCTCATAAAGTGTCCCTCTGATTGGCAGTCCCGAGATCTCGCGAAATTCTTCCAAAGAAATTGAAACTTCACGATCCCCCAAGAGAAAAGTGTTGGTGGGAAGATTCCACTGGTTCAGGAAGGCCTTAACCCACCAGACGTGGGGAGACTGGTAGTGGAAGAGGGATGCATATATCGCCCGATAAAGCCCAACCTTCTGCAGTCGCGCGCGATGGGCGGACAGGATGTATCGAGCCCAAAGGAGATAGCCCGTAGGGTGTCAAGGGGTAAGCTCTATCTTATAAATCTGCCCCCACGGTTGGGCCTCGCCCTGGCAGATACGGCGTCCCAGAATATCTATGGTCAGTATCGGATGGTTCGGGATACCGGTCGTCGAAGGCTCGAGCCGTCCCATCAGGGTCCAATTCGGCATCTCCACAGCGAAGACAGTCCCTGGAGGATCCATCGGCAGGAACGGAAAGGTAGGCTCCGTCGGTATTTCGCAAAGAAAACTCCGGTGACCCCGGATGATATGACTGTACCAGGTCCCCCACAGAAGTAGATTGGTGCGATTCGGGTCGTGAGCCCTGATCATTGCCATCACCTCCTCGTCGGATGGTAATTGGGGAAAAGCGGCTTCCAAGCGGGTGAAAGGGAAATACGGAACAGACTTCATTGCACCTGTAATAAAATAAAGGGAAACTATTAAGGCAAAGCCAACAGTGATTATAGATATATATACAAGGAAAAAGACAGTGACAGAAGACTCATTTTATGGGACCACTGGTTACAAAACACATGGGTCCCACAAAATCAAGATGGCGGCTGGCTAATGATGAAGCAAAGCAATTATAATGAGACAAAAGGAAGATTCTCATTAAATAAGCGGTGGATTTCAAATGACCCTACACATTCCTCTAAAAAGAAATCCATTTTGGACTCTGTGACAAATCAAACAGAATCAAGGGAATTAAATTCCCAGGAAGAGACATTGCAAACTTCTTCTTCTCGGATGTGAAAGAATACAACTCAGGGCAAGAAAACCCTAGGAAGCTCTCTGGGAAGAACTGAGTTCTTCATAGGAATTAAATTCCTTGTTAAAAAGGGGGGGGAATTGAATTCCCAGAAACATTTTTGAGATGGAATTAAATTCCATGGAAAAAGGCAAACACCACCATTAACCCCTGAAGATCAGAGAAACCCTAAAGGGCCTGTTGATTAAAGAATGAGTGGTTTTCTTCTTAAAGAACTTAAAAATGGGTTCTTATTAAAAGGGAAAACCCTTGGTGTGGATTTAAAATCCAAAGAGTTTTATATGTATGAAAGTTCTTCAATTGTCCAAAGCCATTACCTGAAGAGATGGGTCTTTCTTAAACAGAGTTAAACTCTGAAGATTTTGGAACAGAGAACTAAGCTCTGAGAACGAGAATTAAATTCTCAAAAGAAAAGTTTATAAGGAAGAAGATGAAAGAGTGGAGGCGCTTCTGAAGAGACCCCTGCATTTATAGGATGTGATGGAAACACTTCATCTTCCCGATTCCCTAGATGAATCCAACGGTCATAAAAGTGACAGCGTTGCACTCACGTGCAGACACGTGAGAGCAACGCTGTGGGGGAATTTGTTTCCTGATTAAAAAATCAGGAATTACCTCAATGAGGTATCACGTGTTCACACGTGACCAATGGTCACGTGATGACACGTGATGGTTAAAACTTCATCAAACAGAAGCGAAAACAAACTGCTGAAAAATAACTCAATTGAGGGTCACGTGCTCACACGTGACCAAGGGTCACGTGCCAGCACGTGACAGGCTTTGAAAACTTTACAGCTTAAAAGAATTTAATTCTAAAATTCAGAAAAAATACCTCAACGAGGTGTCACGTGCTCACACGTGATGGTTAAAACAAAAACATAAACGAGCTACTGAAAAATAACTCAATTGAGAGTCACGTGCTCACACGTGACCAAGGGTCACGTGCCAGCACGTGACAGGCTTTGAAAGCCTTACAGCATAAAAGAATTTAATTTAATTCTAAAAGTCAGAAAAAATACCTCAACGAGGAATCACGTGCTCACACGTGACCAATGGTCACGTGTTGACACGTGACGATCAAAACAGACACAAAATAACAAACGGCTGAAGGAAATACCTCATTGAGGTGTCACGTGCTCACACGTGACCAATGGTCACGTGTTGATACGTGATGGTTAAAGCTGAAGAGTAAGTAAACGCTGAGAAAAGGACCCAATTGGGGTTCACGTGCTCACACGTGACCAAGGGTCACGTGTCAGCACGTGACTGGCTTTAAAAGCCTCACAGTTTAACAGAATTAAAATTCTGAATTCCTCTAAAATCTTTCCAAATGGGAAAGGAGTAAGGAGAACCGTTGGATTAAAAATTCAGGAGTGATTAAATATCACCAATTTATGGAAAAATCTTAGACAAGGAAAGATTTCCTCTAAATCTCACCAGAAATAACAGATAGAATATTTTTGGATTAAACATCCAACGGTGAATAAAATTCACCTAATAATCTAAAGGCTCGGATTAATGATGAAAACAAATCAAATCTTTCAATGAAAGATTTACTAAACAAATCGATTCTTTTCCTCCTCCTATAAATAGGAGCCAAGAGAAGGGTGGGAAGAATTATTTTTAGAGAGAAAACTTTGCAGAGAGTTTTAGGAATCTTGAAATTTCAAAGAGAAAAGAGAGGAGAATTTAATTCTCTACAAAGAAAAACCCTAGGTAAGAAAAGAAAAGGGATCAAAACTTCAATAAAGAGAATTTAATTCTCAATCCAAGAGTTTAACTCTTCTACAAAAAAGAACTTAGTTCTTCTTCTAGTTGAAGATCTGCACAGAGCACATCTCCCCATAAGTTGAGAATTTAATTCTCATCGGGTCGAGATCCTGTCATGCAGATCCTAAACTTAGAGGGGGAATTGAGTTTTGAGAATTTAATTCTCCTAAAAAAAATTAAGGTTTAACCCTATATGAGAATTTAATTCTCCCAAAGTTATAGGAATTTAATTCCTTCAAGATGGATGAAACTAGGATTTAACCCTAATTGAGAATTTAATTCTCTCAGATTAACAGGAATTTAATTCATCCAAGACAGAATTAGGGTTTCATCCTATACAAGAATTTAATTCTATTACATATATGGGAATTCAATTCCTCTAAAAGAAATTAGGGTTTAACCCTACATAAGAATTTAGTTCTTTCACAATAGGAATTTAATTCCTCCAAAGTTATAGTTAGGGTTTAACCCTACGGAGAATTTAATTCTCAGAATAAAATAAAGAGACTAAAGAGATCTCTGTGCGTGAAAAAGAACCAGGGTCACGTGTCCCCACGTAACCCCTGAAAAGATCCCAGAAATGAGAAGGAAAGAGCTCAGAAGCAACGCCTCACGTGCTCTACGTGACCCCCGAAACACAGAAAGAAAAAGCAAAAGAAATAGAGGCCTTGGGCACTCTCACGTGTTCCTAAGTGACCTCTTGGCAGACACTTTAAATCCTCCTCATGTGCCAGCATGTGATCCTCTAAAATAAAATATAAAAAAATTCTTAACACTCGTTTGCATAACGAAGTAAAAGGATCTGGTCCCACTTCTGGGCGCCCTTACGTGGCCCCACGTGACCCATTCCTATTTAGGGTTTAAACACTAATTCATGAGCTTTATTCCTAGTGTTTAACACTGACTATCTTTTAGTGTTTAACACTAATTCCAGAACTTATACCCAGTGTTTAACACTGGTGTTTTCTAGTGTGTAACACTAATTTGGGGACTATATTTCCAATGTTTAACACTGTTACCTTTTAGTGTTTAACACTGTTGTTATCTAGTGTTTAACACTAGTTTTAATCAAATTGGTTAATCTTCCAGAGGCAAAGCCTCCCATTCAAAATTGAGTAAAAATCAGAGCTCTAATGTCTACTGCTCAATCACAGATAAAAATGTTATCAGAGCCCTCAAACTTTTGTTTAGCACTGCTAAACAATGTGGGCCTGAAACCAGACAAATCGACTAATGGTCCAACAAAGGGCCAATATGTCAAACTTAATTGGACTTAGCCTAAATTGGCCATAAGTCCTCAATCCAGACTTAACTGAGCCAATGTGCTCATAATATAATTAATTGGTCTTGGTTCCAAACTGGGCTACAGATCATTTAATCCACCTTGGTTCAAGGGTACATCTCTTCATCCCTTTGATATTTGTCGTTGTAATCCCTCAACGTCTTCAAAGAGGTGACGGGTCCCAACAACCATACATTTCACGGACTGTAGGGTCCTTAAACTCATGGACTATGATGTCCTTAACCACGACCGCGATGTCTTAAAACTAACAACGGACTGTGGGGTCCTTAAACTCATGGACTATGATGTCCCTAACCTCGACCGCGATGTTTTAAAACTAACAACGGACTGTGGGGTCCTTAAATCCATGGACTATGATGTCCCTAACCTCGACCGCGATGTCTTAAAACTAACAACGGACTGTGGGGTCCTTAAACTCATGGACTATGATGTCCTTAACCTCGACCGCGATGTCTTAGAACTAACAACGGACTGTGGGGTCCTTAATTCCACGGACTATGATGTCCTTAACCTCGACCGCGATGTCTTAAAACAAACATTGGACTGTGGAGTCCTTAAATCCATGGACTATGATGTCCTTAACCTCGACCGCGATATCTTAAAACTAACATTGGATCACCAGGCCCTTAAACTGGTAATCGACCGTAATGTTATTAAACTATACAATAAAGCCCAATTGCTCTCTTGTCGGATCTAAACGATCCTGTTAAGTTGATCTTAGTCTAAACATTGGGCTAACGTGTCCTTCACAAACGTTTAAGTTGATCTTAGTCTCAAAAGAGACTAACGTATCCTTAAACCTAACCCCCAAACCCAAATCTAAGAAAGATACGGATTTGGACTAGTCCACGCCCTATGGGCGACAATATAACTTAGTCTCCGTATACAATCCACGGGCAACCACAAACAAAACAAACACCCACGACACGAAGTGACCATCTGGAGAAGGAGAAAGTTGTTACCGCGATGCGGTGGCGTAATTAACTGCAGGGGCTTGCGCCTGTAGGGAAGAGCGTCCCCACAATCAAAAACCCCTCAAGCGAGGGGGAATCTGACAAAGTCTGCTAAATCGGCCGCATCCGTTTAAACCTTCGATAAATGGTACCATAAATCAACTTGGCATTTTCAGATAGGTGGACGGATATCACCAATTAGCATCTGCCCTGAATTTCAGGAAAGACGTCAGTCTTGCGCCGTCTTTCGGAGGGGAACAACCCAGTATACAGATAACCCTAAAAAGCCCAAACCCAAACCAAGTAGGAAATCCGGCGACGCCGGAAATGATGGTCTCGTCGCCGGCCAAAGGCCGGTGGTTGGGGCTCGTTTTTCTAGGGTTTTCTAGTTATCATATAACAAGTATTCCGCACATGTTTAAAAAAATTTCAGAACACTTTTGAAAAATTTCCAGAGAGCAGGGTTTAAAAATACGGTTTTTGGAGTTATTTCGTGTTCGAAGCTTTAAACATCTTCTAATCATCTAGTTGTGGTTTAGTTAGGCTCTGATACCATGTTAGTGCATGATGCATGCTCCCACAACTCTTGTGAGACAGCGGAAGTGATAATCAAAAATTTTCTTTGCATACAACATGCACTTTCCATTAGATCTTGTCTAAACCATAACTAGAAAACCCTAACTAGAGATGCTATCTACTATGTTAGGGATTGTACCTTGATGATCCGGTCCTTCGGGTCTTCTTTGATGAACTCCTTGGCTCCTTGGACGTTGCCGATGAACTCGATCTCCGGCCATCCCAAGACCTAAATGATCCACGCGAGAGTTGTCGTGCAAGCTAGAAACTCTTCACAAGAGTTTAACCTAGAGACCAAGTTTGCTAGAAGAGGTCACTAGGATTATGTAGAGATTAGTGTATTGGATTAACTTAAGGTCTTAAGCTTTGGATTCACATCTAATGTGACGGTTAAAGCTAGGAAGAAGAAGGAGGAGAGAAGAAAGAGAGAGAAAGCATTTTTGATAATGAGAGAGTTCAAGTATGAGAAAAATGATATATTGCAAATGAAATAATTGAAGCATATAATATAAAATTAGCACCATGCTTCAATAGTAATTCCAAAACAATATAAAATTAAATAACCCATTCTTTCAACCATGCTTGGACTTTCTTACTTCCACCTCATTTATTTATTTTCATAAAATAAATATTGCCATTATGAGGTGGCACCTTCTAAAAGGTATTCTTGTAACAATTACAAGAATACCCCTCCTGCGTATACCGTATACTGTATACCGTATACCCGTATCCGAATTCAAAAAAAATACGAATACGATTAATCCAATAATATAATACCGGTATCCGGCTTAAACCAAAGCCTACCGGTATTATCGTTCCGATGATTATTCCTGTAACAATTACACGAACATAATCGAAAACCTTTTCATAACACCTTACGGCTGCCGTAACAACTTACGGCCTCTACATCTTTCGCCTGAACGAGGGAACTCTCTGTGTGGGACTCTAAAGACTCGACAGTACGCTGGCAGTGGGTTTAACCACAAGCACGTCAGCGGCACTAGCTGTGCGTAACGGCTATCCAGGTACATGACGAAGAAGTGGACGACGAGCGAACTCATGACAACCCTAACGAGCCTGTAAGCAACACATACCGTACAGTCCGGTCTCTTCGTCTGATACGTCGCATATGAAGTCTAGGGATGGTAAATGTCAGACCCCAGTAACTTTATAAGTCATTCTGATTTACGGCTCATAACAGTTCGAGGAACTACTGATAACACTTATCAGTAAACCTCGAGAACCCTGGCCAGGGATTTTGGTGTTATAGCCGATCAAACATAGCGCGACATCAACTCCCTATACCACGAGAGACGAAACCCCTCCTATTGCTCACTGTCTCCATGTGATTCGGGACTGTACCTAAAGTCCACCTGTTTGCACGACTCAATAGAGCCGTGGTAGGGTGGAAATCAAAGCACAGTGGGAATCACACAAGATACCATGACGATCTCGGTTCTACAGACTAACCTATACAAGTGTCACCAGAGAACTACTATCTGACAATAGGTATATATACCATCTAGGAGTTCTCGGCGAGTCCTGTTCGGTGTACCCATTCTCCAATGAGCACCTGTGTACAATCTTTGATGTCAAACACCAATGGTTGTGGAATCAACCATCGCCCCCAGGGTCAAAAAACATACACACTAGTCTAATCTGGTAATACCGATGCCCTGTCTCGATATACCCTCGACTAGAAACTATTAAAGGATATGCTTATAGACTGCCCAGGCCCTACTAGTATGATCTCATCATAATCCTGGTAGTCAAGCATAATCCTAAGGGCTTCATCAACATGCATATAAAGATATTAAATATAACACAACACATCACATCACATGTTAAGATGAAGATAAACCAGATAGCATACTATCATTTCGAGCAAAGATTGTTTCTGTACATATACATGCCTAGCATCCTATACGATACAGGCCTCGAGGGCATACATACCTAACACGGACATGGTCGAGAATTTTCTGGAGATTTTTATGGACGATTTCTTGATATTCGAGGATTCTTTTGATGATTGCCTATCTCATCTTGACGCAGTTCTTACTCGTTGTAAAGATAAGAACTTAATTTTGAATTGGGAAAAATGTCATTTAATGGTCCAAGAGGGTATTGTGCTTGGACATATCATTTCACGGAAAGGCATTGAGGTTGACAGAGCTAAGATAGATTTCATTCATAACCTTCCTCATCCCAAATGCGTCAAAGTTATACGATTTTTACTTGGTCATGCAGGATTTTATAGGAGATTCATTAAGGACTTTAGCAAAATTGCTAGACCCTTAACTTTTTTCTTGGCCAAGGCTACCACATTTCACTTTGATTCGGATTGTGAGGCTCCATTTGACTCGCTTAAAAATTCTCTCACTATATCCCCCGTTCTATCATCTCCCGATTGGAACCACCCGTTTGAGCTTATGTGTGATGCATCAGATTTTGCTGTTGGTGCAGTCTTTAGGACAACACATTGATAAGATGCCACATGTGATTTATTATGCAAGTAAGACCTTGAATGATGCCCAAATTAATTATACAACAACCGAGAAAGAACTCTTGGCAGTTGTATTTGCATTAGAAAAATTCAGGCCTTACTTGATTGGCTCACCGATTGTGGTTTACACTGATCACTCCGCCTTAAAACATCTTTTATCAAAGAAGGATGCTAAAGGTAGGTTAATACGTTGGATCGTATTATTACAAGAATTTGATCTTGTCATACGAGATAAGAAATGATGTGAAAACGTAGTAGCCGACCATCTTTCACGCATCTCTTCACCAACTGTGACCTTGCCAATTAATGACTCTTTTCCTGACGAACAGCTCTTGACCGTATCCGGCGAACCTTGGTTCATGGATATTGTGAATTATCTTGCAACGGGACTTATTCCCAGCGATTGGTCAAAACAAGATAATTATCGATTTCTATCCCAAGTAAAGCATTTTTACTGGGATGAACCTTATTTGTTTAAATATTGTCCCGACCAAATCATTCGCAAATGTGTCCCTAATGATGAATTCAAAAGTGTTTTGTCTTTTTGTCATGATCAGGCATGTGGCGGTCACTTTGGTCCACTAAAGACGGCGGAGAAGGTTTTGCAATGCGGTTTTTACTGGCCTACATTATTCAAAGATGCATTTGATCATTCCAAAAACTGTCCACAATGTCAAAACACGGGTCGGATTTCTAAAATAAATGAGATGTTACTTCAACTGATCTTGGTTGTTTAAATTTTCGACATTTGGGGTATTGATTTTATGGGTCCTTTTCCCAACTCTTTTGAGAATTTTTACATCTTGTTAACGGTTGATTACGTCTCGAAATTGGTGGAAGCTATTCCATGTCGCACTAATGACAACAAGGTTGTCATTAAGTTCCGTAAAGAAAATATCTTTTCGCGATTTGGACACCCTCGCGCTATCATTAGCGACAACGGGACACATTTCTGTAATCGGTCTTTCGAGACTTTGATGCGGAAATATTCAATCAATTACAGACTTTCAACACCCTATCATCCCCAAACGAGCGGGAAAGCTGAGATTTCCAACAGGCAGATCAAACAAATTTTGGAGAAAACGGTTTCTAAAAACCGGAAAGATTGGTCAACCAAATTGACGGATGTTTTTTTGGCATTTCGTACCGCTTATAAGACCGATCTTGGTATGTCTCCTTGCCGTCTAGTGTTTGGAAAGGCTTGCCACCTTCCGGTTGAGATCGAACATAAAGCAATGTGGGCCATTAAAGAACTTAATCTCGATTTGAATCAAGCCTGCAACTTTCGGAAGCTGCAATTAAACGAGCTAAGTGAACTCCGCGATGAAGCTTACGATAATGCGGTGATAGTAAAGAATCGGACTGAGGTATTTCACGAAAAAATATTTTGAGAAAAACTTTTACCCCAGGTCAACAAGTCCTTCTTTACGATTCCCGTCTCCATCTTCATGCGGGTAAGCTACGATCTCGTTGGAAAGGACTATTTGTTGTGCGGTATTTCTACCCGCACGGGGCAGTTGAAGTTGAAAACAGAAAAAACGGTACAATTTTCAAAGTGACTGGGCATAGATTAAAACCGTATTTCTCCACTGACCCCACGGAGGAGCTCCTATTTTTACAGGAGCCGATTTATAATGATTAATTTTCCTCCATCTCACCTCCATGTCTTGGTAATATTGTCTTATTTTTAGAATGGAGGTGAATCATTTGTAAATAAAAATAAAATATAAAAAAGTAAAAAAAAAATAAAAAAATAATAATGCAAAATTGTACATAAATAAAAAATAAGTTTGGGGGAAGATTTTCACTTTCATTTATTCTTGCCCCCGTTAATAACTTTTCCTCCCAAGCCTACAGGTTTTTAAGATTTAACAGATGACAACAGTGAGGACACTGCTGTAAACAGGTTTGGGGGAGATTTGTGCTTATTTACGCATCACTTTGCATTACACTTTGCATAAGCACAAAACACAAAATTTTCACAAAAAAAAATTCTTTTATAATAAAAGATTAGAAAGTGAAAAATTACACTTGAAAGATTGGATGAATTTAAGAAAACCAAGAAAATTAGATGTTTTCTTAAACGAACCTAGTAATAAGTAATTATGAGCCGTTGTCCCAAGGGTTAGTAAGTTGAAGGAAGTCACTAATCTGAAGATAAAAATAAGTCTGAAAAATAGTTCCTATTCTGGAAGCCAAACATCTGAACGTTGATACCCTACTATACGCACTTACACACGTCTTGAAACTCGGGATAATAGAGGATACCTTGAAATGCTCTTGTCTAAAAGCCAAAGTACGAAAAAATAAGAAAAGAAGTATAAAAGTATAAAATGGTGAAGAAAAATGAACACTGGTTTTGTAATCACCAAGGCAGTATAAAAAAAATAGCGAGGGTGCTTCATCACCTAGTATCTTAGACCAACTGGTTTGGGAGTCACTGCTAAGCCTTAGGTGTTGCAAGATAAGGAAATTGCTAATTACACTTAATATGTGAGCACATTTAATAATCGGTCGGTTAGTACCTCAAGAAGTATTAATGGTCGCATGAAGAATGTGTGAGCAATTCCATCTAAAATATTCACCGACTAAGGAGTACTGAGGTAGATGGACAAGAGTTTGATAGCTTGAATTGAATTCTCCGAGTGTAGGAATGTCTTTTACACACATATAGGGGTATATGATCTATGTTTGGAAGAAAGGTAGGGATGAAGAATAAAGGCAATATTTTATTGAGAGATGATGTGATTTCTAACACCTTTTCATGACTATTAAGATAGAGCTCATTACAACCGAAAAGCTAGTGTAGTTAGAAATTCTGATTTTCAAAGTGTTTCTGTTATAATTCCTATCTTTATATGTAACTTTCACAGTCTTCCTTTTATTATAGGATTTTGTGGGTGCAATCCGCTGAAAACCATCAGGAGACAACACTCTTCCTACTAGGAACACCTAGAGATTTAAAGGCTTGTTGCACGTGCTCAGTGCAATCGTGTTTGCCTACGAAAGTGTGCTAGTTAGTTTTTCTTTTTCTTTCTATTTTCTCCTTCTCTTGAATAAAAGAATTTTGCTCGAGACGATCAAAATCAAGTTTGGGGGAATTTATTCAGTCGAAAATATTGCAATCTTTAACTTAATAATTTCCTCACTTTTCTAAACATCTAAGGGTGTTTGTTATAAATATAACACGGATTACAAGTTCGTCTGGAAAATACCAAATAACGCGTGTTATACATTATAATCAACATTCTGGAAGGAAATTGTGTATTTATTATTTGAAGCATGATATTGTATATCTCAACAATCTTCTGTGAGATTTTATGCAGAAAATTATTTCGGGACAGATATCGGAATCGCAAATTCGCCGACAAAAATACAGCAAATCAAAGTGTTAAATTCTGGTAGAGATTCAGAAAAGATAAGAAGAGTCCAGATATCACATATAACCCTAAAGAGCAACAATAGAATACACAGAAAAAATGAAGCTCTGTTCTCACCAAACGGCCGCGGATCCGCTGCCGAGTCAGGCCGATCCGCCGCAGATCCGCGGCCGAGTCAGGCCGATCCGCCGCAGATCCGCGGCCGAGTTGGGGCATCGACGATCAGAAATTCTCCAGAAACTTCTTCTCAACGATCTAGCTTGCTGGGGATGCTTCATTGTAACAACCTTCTTCTGGAAACTTCTTCACAACAACCTAGCTTGTTGATCAAGCTTCATAACTACCTAGCTTATTCTAGAAGCCTTCTTGTAACAACCTAGCTTATGAGAGAAGCTTGATCTTGTTAGTTATATGTATGCCCTAGAGGCCATTACTGTACATAGGATGTATATTGTAGTGGATGCTGGGACGTATATAGGGAGGACTTTCTTGCTCGACATGATAGTATGCTATCTAGTTGAACTTTACCTTAACGTGTATAATCATTGTCTCTCTGTTACATGTTGGTAAAGCCCTTAGGATGTGTGCTTGACTACCTGGACTATGATGCGGATCATACTAGTGGGGACATGGTAGTCCATAAGTACATCCTTCAAAGTCCCTAGTCGTGGGTGTATCGAAACAGGGCATCGATATACCAGTGTAGACTAGCGTGTACCTTCTCGACCCATACAGATGGGCGATGGATGATCCCATATCCATTGGTGTTTGACATCAGAGATGATATACGGGTGCTCAGTAGAGACTGGGTACACTGGACGGACTCGCCGAAAACTCCCAGATGGTATTATACCTCATGTCAGATGGCAGTTCTCTGGTGACACTGGTACAGAGTAGTCTGTCGACCCGAGAGCGTCATAGAGTCTTGTGTGGTTCCCACTGTGCTTTGATTTCCATCTTACCACGTCCAAGAGGGCGTGCAAAATGGTGGTTTTTGGGTACAGTCCCGAGTCACATGGAGGCAATGAGCGATAGGAGGGGATTCGTCTCTCCCGGTATAGGGGGTTGATGTTGCGCTATGTTCGATTGGCTATAACAAGAAATCCCTGGCCAGGGTTGCTGAGATTTACTGGTAAGTGTTACCAGTAGTTTCTCGAACAGTTATAGACCTCATATCGACACGACTTATTGAGCTATTGGGGTCTGACGTTTACCACCCCTAGGCGAGATATGCGACATATCAGACGATCAGACCGGACTGTACGGTAGTGTTACTGGTTGGATTCACTGGAGTATGAGCGGGCTTGCTCGTCGATCTTCAGATCGCTCAATACCCGGGTGGCCGTTACGTTTAGCAGACCGCTTGCGGCTTGTGGATGTTTGATATGATCATCATCTGCTGCCGGCGTATTGACGAGTCTTTAGAGTCCTACACAGAGGTTTCCTGGCTCAAGAGAAACGAAATAGGAGCGCATATGAGATATGTGCGGGACTGAGAATAATACCAGTATGTGATACTGTATTCGATTCTCACGATGTGACATTGATCGGTTATATGCGATATAACCGAGTTATCGGATCAAGTGTTGATTCGATAAGTTGTTACTGATGATACCAGTCGGTTATGTGCGACATGACCGGATCATTGAATCAAGTGTTGATTTAATGATTTAATGCATAATTATATATTTGATATATTACTTTGCATTAACTAGTATCGGTTCACTTTAAATGGATTTTCTCGCTCGGGTGTGCACATTGTATATACGATATAGTTTTGTGCACTTACTTGTATCATGTTTGATGATGCATGGTTTTTGGTTAAGTGTATAGAATAAAACTATGGTCAAGATGATGATTAGGGTTTTGCATATTCTTTTAATTATTTGCTTTTTGGAAAATAATTAAAACATAAAAGAAGAAAAACAAAATGGTTTTCTTTCTTTATTCTTCATGAAGCTTATTGAAGCTTCATGAAACTTTGACCACTTAACCATTTTGTCTTCTTCTTTTGACCCTAACCATTGATCTAACCTAAGTTAATTCTCTACACCTAACCATGGTGAAAATTATGATAAGTTGATTATTCTTTTCTATTCTAATTTTAACTTATCATAACTTTTATCTTCTTCTTGCTCTTCTTCTTCTTCATGAAGAAGCTTGTCTTCATCAATGGCATATTGAGCATATGAGTGAGAAATCCAATCCTAAAGTGAACCCACTTCCTATTTCTTCATCCACTACCTCTTGCCAAGTAGTAGAGTGTGTTTCCTTCACAAGTTTTCATGGCAAGGTGAAGGTGGAGCTTGATCTAGCGATGCCTCGACGTAGATCATCTTCGGCATGGACATCGACGACCTAACTCGCTTATTCTTCGACGAAGCCGACGCTAGAGCCCGGGAGTTCACTTGGACAGCGAAGGCACTTCGTTGTGGAGCTATGGAGGTGGACAAACGGATCTACAAAGGTTGTATTTCCGTATTCCCTTAGTTAATTGTTAACTAGTTAGCTTTTTCGCCTAGTTTTCTAGCAAACGATCCGTACACTAGGGTTTCTCGGCACCATAATTTTTGAAATTGGCATGTTCGATGCCTTGTGAGACCTCTCGAGAGTGCCTAGGAACCCTACAGTGGTATCAGAGCCTAGCTAGAGCCTTAGGCGAAGTCCCGACGGAATTTGAAGTCCGATCGACCCGAAACCCAAACCCTTAACATGCTCTCTGGACATTTCTGTAAAATGTGGATTTTTTGGAATTAAAAATATGCAGTGAAATGTGCAGGAAATTCTAAGAAAAACTGGAGAAAACGACAAGGTAATTCAACAGTACAGTCGCGGAACCGCGGTGTTGACCCCCCTTTTGCGGCGGTTCCGCGGCCGTCTGTGATGATTAGCATGTGTGTTTTCTTCAGTTGTTTCTGTTGGTGTTTCTTGTGTGTTCTGGATGTTTTTAATATTTATTCCAGAGTTGTATTTTTTGGGTTGTATTGGGGACTCGGTGTATTCGATCGGACTGTCTAATTTTTGTCGGTGTGCTTTTCCGGGTATTTTTAGAATATGTTAAAAAGTTCGACCGGATATAAATACCCAATTTTTCCCCTGTCGGGAAATTTCCAAGTGTTGGATTTTTCCGTAGTTTAACGACGTTCTAAGTAGTGCAAGTAACTCGATGGACCCTCTAGAAGACAACAAACCTTAACTCGATTATGTGACCGTCTTGAACTGCCCTTTGAACCTTCGGGTTTGGGGGAGTACGGCGTGCCACATGTGAGGCGTTGGCTTGACCCTTCTACGGCTGGACCGTTGGTACTGAGGCACGAACGGAATGTTGTTAGACTTATTTCATGTGTTGATCTGTATCGGAAAAACTTGGGTGTTTGACTGTTCGATCGAAAAGTTTAACATTTTCTATTTATCCGGAATGGGATACAATAATTGGAATTCACAAGTAGTTATGTAATAACTGAATGAATGATATAAACATAGCAGTTTAGTCTCACTTGATCGGTTGCCACGGGATTTTGATGTGATCAAAAGTCCGTCGCAATCACGTAGCGTACGCGGATACTCGCCGGGTAAACTTAATAGACAGCCTCACTCCATAGCCCCGACTAAGTGACTGTAGGAGAACCCCGTCGCCGAAAGCATCCGTTCGGGTGCTCGCGGTAGCGGTGTTCCGCCTTGGTGCACTTCGTCAACGGTATCAGGGGTGCTGCCGCCTACTAAAGTTTGCGACGAGCATTCGATCAGTTTTTCGGGAATCTTGTTGAATTACCCGACTTGATATTGAAAAGTGTTTTCGATAATGAGACTGAAATGCGGGGTTTATAATTGTTAGGCATGCGATGTCTAAGAAATTCATTTGGTCAGGCATGCGATGTCTGAGGTGGTTGCGGATTCCAACTGTTGTAGTTTTACACTTTCTTTTCTGTGACCGTAAGTGTAATATGTGATATCGCCGGTTTCGTTGCTATATGTCAACGACAATTGGGATGGACATATTTACTTACGTTGATGACATGTGATGTTATGTGATGCTGGATATGTTATATTGGATCGTCGTGTTTGAATAGCCGGGGGTTTTTATGTGAGATGAGTGTTTTTCATTTTCATTCATGTAAAAACTTGTATGTAATATTCTTTTATTGGGGCGCTTCCAGGTTGCGGAAGTTGTCACCCTTTGTATATTATTTACTTTTCTGCACTAGGATAGACCCAAGGAGGAGGGCACAAGTAACCGGGTTCTGGGGTCCAGTGGGAGACCAACTCGAGGAGCCGGGTCCGGGTCTCCTAACTCCAGAATTGGTAGGGTTACTTGCCGCTCTCGTAGGGGTCTAGGGGTGTGGGTTTGGCTATTCATCACGACCGTGGAATCCGTGTTTTATACTGGCTCGTATTGAAAACACGGACGTCCTAGTATATCCAATATTTCATATGTTTCTTCTGCTGCGATATCTGTGATGTGATCATGAGATGTTCTGTGATAGATACAGTATATAGTATATATGATATATTATATAGGCGTTTCTTATGTTTTACACCCGCGCTAGCCCTGCCCCGCTCTGCCGTTTGTTACCTAACCTAACGGTGCACGAGGGGACATCGAGGCGAATGCGGATGGCATAAGTGTACGTCGTATTTATCTGTGATGTTTAGGTATTTAAATGATGGGACTTCATTAATGAGATTAATGAAATAAAAGAAACCTAAGATGTTGTAGAATCGAATTTCAAAACAAAACAGGTAGCTACAGTTCTTGCTTTGCACAGCGGTATATATGATATATCCTGCACCTTATTCGATAAGGAAAGGACCGAGATCCCTTCACCGGGAGTGACTCCTTTAGCAATAACTGGCAGATGCTACACATTCGGTTTGGTTTTTGATAGCTTTTAAGTGTTTTTGCTTTGCACAGTGATATATGTGATATATCCCGCACCTCATTCGATGAGGAAAGGACCGACGATCCCTTCACCGGGAGTGACTCCTTTAGCAAAACTAGAAAAGCCTCAAAAACACTCCATTTCAAAATTCATTCGATCCTACAACGATATCAAGTTCATTACGCAATAGGTTTTCAGAAAAACCTGTCGTAGCCCTCCGTCATTTCAGATAAGTGCTGTTTAGTATTCGTGCTGCGTTTGTTGACCTCCGTCAAGGCGCAGTGTGCGGTAGCTAACCAGTATTTATCTGCTTATGCATATGATGCAGATTGAGTTAGGGTAGTCGTGCGGCCTTGTTGACCTCCGTCAAGGGTCGTGCGGGTGGGTTTAATTCGATCAAGAAATGACGGGTTGAACTTGACTAGTAACCTATGGTTTGTTGACCTCCGTCAAGGTCATAGGGTGCTAGGGGCAAAACATTATCGGGAATTTCAAGTGTTGAGATTTGCAATGAGATTGCATACCTTCTGTGAGATAGTTGGATCCCGATACCCGCTGCGAGTAAGAGTTACTCCTGGGAGAGTTTTATACATTACAATTAGCCGATCAAGTAGGTGTCTAGAAAGGTGTCAACGGGGTTACGCCTCTGGGAAAACGAGGTTTACATTAATTAGGTTCGTGCGAAAGCACGGGGCACCTCCCTCAAAGTACCGACACTGGCCTGGCTGAAAGATTGGCGAACTTGTAGTGTGTAATTAATCCCGGCTAGTCTTTCCTTTTAGGGTTTGAAGGAAGATTTGATAAAAAGCAGTGGGAGCCATCCTGATTAGATAAAATAATAACCAATCTATTCTTGCAAGAGCGCACGCTGAGTGTTTTCTTCTCTCTCTCTCCTGGTAGCGACCATATCACGCCTTAATCAAGATAATAATACGGATAATTGACCGGACCCGCTTGTTATACTGAGCTGGGGAACGTTGGTCCCGCTCCAACTTATAATTGTTATAAGACCGAGCAGGAAATTGGGGAATACCAGATTTCCCGTGCCGCCCAAACGAAGAAAGTGCATATGATGCATCTCTTTCGGTTGTGTTCATTATACAGAACTGTTTCTCAGTATCCTCCGCATCCTGGGTATATGATACCGGATCAGGATCCTAGATATGTAAGATGTTACATAGGGCTACAAAAGGGTAGAAAAACTGAGAACGGGTGATAAGTTTCATGAGACAGAAAACGGGGCAAGAGTTGCAGCCAAGTCTGTCGGTCACTGTCACCCTGTATTACCAATACATTGATTCTGAACGAATGTTATTAGATACCGAACCTGATATACCAAATCATATCACTCTCTTTGTTAGAAAAGAAAGGATATAATTTTGTATTGATGGATAATGTTTTGAACATTTCCTATATCAAAAGTTGATCGGTTCAGGCACGTTATCTAAAAGCGTTGATGTTCTAAATCAAACTACAGTTCTTAGTATACAGAACACACACAAGAGGAAGAGTTCAGAAATGAACGAATTCTTCTTGAGGTATTGTAGACTAGGTCAGATCAATGTGACCCGACTAGCTAGAGTTACATAAAGATGCATATTTAAATTAGTTTGAACTTACATCTTGTGAAACTCGCCAGTCATGTCACAAAGATAAGATGACCATAGCTCCGTTTACTGGAAATAGAGAAAGAGTTAGTGAACTCTTAGGATGATACATGTTGATGTATGTAAGGTCCCCTGTCTATACATGCCAGGACAGGTTCTTTATACTTCATTACGTTCTCTGATAATCTCTCAAGATTCAGACATATGTTCCTATTGAAACATGAGTCCGAACCTTTTGAGATAGTCACAGAATATAAGTGAGAAGTAGAGAACCAGAATACGGGTATAAGTATTATGTCCTTTGATGTGATCAGGGAGGAGAATACTTGTGCATGGAATTCCTGGACTATTCTAAAGGAGAATGAGATTCTCTCTCAGCATTATTCCTCCGTATACACCATAGCACGATGGTATATCGGGGCGGAGCAGATACACCCTATTTGATATGGTGTGCTCTATGATGAGTACTACTGAGTTACCTGTTTCCTTTTTGGGGGTTATGCACTTGAGAAGTTGCATACCTATTGAATAGGGTTCCAATCAAATCAGTTGCCTACCATTTCATATGTGATATGGAAAGGGAAGCGCCCATATCTTAAGTTAGTTAAGATTTGGAGTTGTCCGGCCTATGTCTAAAAGAAAAATCCGGACAAGCTCAAGGCAAGATCTGTTATGTAGAACTGGAAATGTTCCAGCTATACAAACTACAGCAGATGATTTGAAAGAACCAAACGATTCAATAGTTACCAACGAACCTCAGCCTCTCCGCCGATCTAGTGAGGTTCCTCACCCGCCTGAGAGATACTTCGGTTACTCTATAACAGTGGGAGCGAGGATTGCATCATGAGATGATGACCCAACTAGCTTCGAACAGGCCATCGAGAGTAAGACTCTATAAGAATGGCTGGATGTTTATCGATCTGAGATGGAATCCATATACACCAACAAAGTATGGACTTTGGTTGCAATATCTGAAGGGTTAAATCCCCATCAGGAGCAAGTATATCTTGAGAAGATTACTTGGTGTAGATGGAAAAGTTGAGACTTTCAAAACTAGACTTGTTGAAGGTTTTCGTCATCAACCAGGCGTGGATAATGATGAAACCTTTTCAAGTATCTATGCTTAAGTCCATCCAGATCCTACTTGCCACGGCTACATACCATGACTACGATATCTGGCGGTTGGGTGCCATGACTGCTTTTCTAGATGGTGTTTTAGAAGAGTGCGTCTATAAGTACACAACCAGAGGGCTTCGTAGACAGTGGGAGCAGCGGAAACGTGTGCAAGATGCTTTATAGGATTAAAGCAGGCATCGCGGAGTTGGAACATCTGTTTTGATGTGTTAGTCAAAGAGTTTGACATCATCAAAATGGTAGATGAACCTTGTATAAACAAAAAGGTAGTAGGGAGTATGGTAACGATCCTCATAGAGTACGTGGATGACATACTCTTGATAGGGAAGGAGTTTCCTATGCTACGCTCGGTCAATCTCCGCTTATCACAATGATTCTCCATATAGGATCAAAACGATACCTCCTAAATCCTGGTATTTGGATCTATGAGATAGATCTAATTGGATATTAGCATACTCACTAGTTGTAGTGAGATAGTATCAATTGATCCTGGAGAGAATCACTGGAAGGGTTCCAGGGTGATAAAGACGACTGAATGTCAGTCGCAGGCATTGTCTTTACCCTCAGTAAAGGGACGGTATGTTGGAAGAGTTCCAAGCTAAATACCGTGGCATACTAGACGATGAAGGCAGGATACATCGCTACTTAAGATGCTACCAAAGAGGCTGTTTGGATGTATATTGGTTCATGAGATGAACTATGTTCCTCCCATTGTGTGACAATGGAGTTGTGGCTTATGCCAAGGAACGCCGATCCCATCAGTGATCCAGACATATTCTAAGGCAGTATCACTTGATCATAGAGATAGTTGATCTCCAGGGTGATCGAAGTTTGGAGAGTAGACTCAGAGGACAACACAGCGGATCCACTCACAAAGGCCTGTTCCCAGAGAGAGACTTTTATGGGATGGTTGAGTATGAGATACTACAACCACTGCTACAGATGGCCCTAGTGCAAGTGGGAGATTGTTAGTTATATGTATGCCCTAGAGGCCATTACTGTACATAGGATGTATATTGTAGTGGATGCTGGGACGTATATAGGGAGGACTTTCTTGCTCGACATGATAGTATGCTATCTGGTTGAACTTTACCTTAACGTGTATAATCATTGTCTCTCTGTTACATGTTGGTAAAGCCCTTAGGATGTGTGCTTGACTACCTGGACTATGATGCGGATCATACTAGTGGGGACATGGTAGTCCATAAGTACATCCTTCAAAGTCCCTAGTCGTGGGTGTATCGAGACAGGGCATCGATATACCAGTGTAGACTAGCGTGTACCTTCTCGACCCATACAGATGGGCGATGGATGATCCCATATCCATTGGTGTTTGACATCAGAGATGATATACAGGTGCTCAGTAAAGACTGGGTACACTGGACGGACTCGTCGAGAACTCCCAGATGGTATTATACCTCATGTCAGATTGCAGTTCTCTGGTGACACTGGTACAGAGTAGTCTGTCGACCCGAGATCGTCATAGAGTCTTGTGTGGTTCCCACTGTGCTTTGATTTCCATCTTACCACGTCCAAGAGGGCGTGCAAAACGGTGGTTTTTGGGTACAGTCCCGAGTCACATGGAGGCAATGAGCGATAGGAGGGGATTCGTCTCTCCCGGTATAGGGGGTTGATGTTGCGCTGTGTTCGATTGGCTATAACAAGAAATCCCTGGCCAGGGTTGCTGAGATTTACTAGTAAGTGTTACCAGTAGTTTCTCGAACAGTTATAGACCTCATATCGACACGACTTATTGAGCTATTGGGGTCTGACGCTTACCACCCCTAGGCGAGATATGCGACATATCAGACGATCAGACCGGACTGTACGGTAGTGTTACTGGTTGGATTCACTGGAGTATGAGCGGGCTTGCTCGTCGATCTTCAGATCGCTCAATACCCGGGTGACCGTTACGTTTAGCAGACCGCTTGCGGCTTGTGGATGTTTGATATGATCATCATCTGCTGCCGGCGTATTGACGAGTCTTTAGAGTCCTACACAGAGGTTTCCTGGCTCAAGCGAAACGAAATAGGAGCACATATGAGATATGTGCGGGACTGAGAATAATACCAGTATGTGATACTGTATTCGATTCTCACGATGTGACATTGATCGGTTATATGCGATATAGCCGAGTTATCGGATCAAATGTTGATTCGATAAGTTGTTACTGATGATACCAGTCGGTTATGTGCGACATGACCGGATCATTGAATCAAGTGTTGATTTAATGATTTAATGCATAATTATATATTTGATATATTACTTTGCATTAACTAGTATCGGTTCACTTTAAATGGATTTTCTCGCTCGGGTGTGCACATTGTATATACGATATAGTTTTGTGCACTTACTTGTATCATGTTTGATGATGCATGGTTTTTGGTTAAGTGTATAGAATAAAACTATGGTCAAGATGATGATTAGGGTTTTGCATATTCTTTTAATTATTTGCTTTTTGGAAAATAATTAAAACATAAAAGAAGAAAAACAAAATGGTTTTCTTTCTTTATTCTTCATGAAGCTTATTGAAGCTTCATGAAACTTTGACCACTTAACCATTTTGTCTTCTTCTTTTGACCCTAACCATTGATCTAACCTAAGTTAATTCTCTACACCTAACCATGGTGAAAATTATGATAAGTTGATTATTCTTTTCTATTCTAATTTTAACTTATCATAACTTTTATCTTCTTCTTGCTCTTCTTCTTCTTCATGAAGAAGCTTGTCTTCATCAATGGCATATTGAGCATATGAGTGAGAAATCCAATCCTAAAGTGAACCCACTTCCTATTTCTTCATCCACTACCTCTTGCCAAGTAGTAGAGTGTGTTTCCTTCACAAGTTTTCATGGCAAGGTGAAGGTGGAGCTTGATCTAGCGATGCCTCGACGTAGATCATCTTCGGCATGGACATCGACAACCTAGCTCGCTTATTCTTCGACGAAGCCGACGCTAGAGCCCGAGAGTTCACTTGGACAGCGAAGGCACTTCGTTGTGGAGCTATGGAGGTGGACAAACGGATCTACAAAGGTTGTATTTCCGTATTCCCTTAGTTAATTGTTAACTAGTTAGCTTTTTCGCCTAGTTTTCTAGCAAACGATCCGTACACTAGGGTTTCTCGGCACCATAATTTTTGAAATTGGCATGTTCGATGCCTTGTGAGACCTCTCGAGAGTGCCTAGGAACCCTACAGATCTAGGGCTATAAAAAGGGACCTAGGGATAATGTTGTGAGGTTGTTGAAGAGTGGTTGAATTTTAGTGGAAATTTAGCACACAAACCAAAACCAAATCCAATTCAATTCCAAATCAAATCAAGAATCGTTGAGATCAACATCAAGAAACAACATTAAAGATCCTTTATGCGAAGCCGATCATCATCAAGAGCACGTGATCCACGATAGATCCAAGTCTTATGAAGATCGAGCGAAGCGAAAGTCGACGGAGAAATTATCTCTTCAAAGGAGCGATCGAGAGCACTTCTTATAACCTCAAATTGAAAGAACGTGTAATTTGAAGTTGATTAATAAAGGTGATCAATTGTTAATTCTTTCTTTCTTTACATTCTTGCATTAGGAAATTTCTAATTCTCGATCCTTCTATTTTCATGATGCGTGAGTAAATCTCCGCTTGCTAAGGATTCGAAGGAATTTGGTAGATCAAATAGTGATGAAATCCTAAACTAATCTTAAGTCTTATGAGAATTATGAACTTTAGCAAAAAGAATCGTCAATGACCAAATTTGGAATGAGATCACCTTTTTTGATTATCACGTTGCAATTTGGGATTAAGTGATTGATGATTCTCTTGGCAAAAAGTTAGATTTGAATGATGATCAATGAAAAGATAAGGGATAATGAAGGAGAAACCCTAGTTTCTTTAATAGATCCATAATCTTCATTCATCATCATCGTTCTAGCTATAATTCATCAATAGATAAGATGAGTCATTATTAGTATTCATCATTGCTACTAATTCCTATCAAATCCTACAAGCTATTCTACATTTTCTTGATAACTAAAATTGAATTTGGATATTTTCTTGATTACGAAATCTTAAACTCTTTCTTGATTTTCTTGAAATGACAAACTCAATTAAATCTTGAAATCTCATTTTCTTGAATTTTCTTTACCATTTTCTTTCGGCTCAACTAAAGCAAGAACGAATAAATACACGAATCTCAGTGGACGACCCGAACTTATTAACGAGCTACATCGACACCGTTATTGATTGCGGTTATAAATTCTTTGATTTTGATAACACTTTTCATGCCAATCATTCGACGACCAATCATGTCCCGAGACGACGTGTATTTCTATGATTTTGACCGTTCTGAGGCGACGTATGAGAATGTGATAGGTCGTTTGGAGGGGTACTGCGGGAGTCTACTTCCCCGACGATCTCCTCTCCTCTAAGTGCTAATCTACGTGATATGGAGGTCATCCCTGGCTCTTTATAATGTTATGTCCCCGCAGACGATGGGCGAGGCGTTTGATAAGATTTATACAGCCCATGAGCTTGGTCTTATCTCGAAGTGACGGCGGGATCGCTCGGTGGACATTCTTCTCTAATGTTTCCAGCAGAGGTTGGTTGTGGTGTCGTGCTCGGCAGTTGGGGACCCCGGTGAATTCATAGGTTCTAGGGTCCACGAGAACCGTCAGAGGGAGCGGGCGGACGTTGCCTAGGCTCGGCTGGAGGAGCTCTCTTCCGAGTACCATCGTAAATGTTTTCTTAATTCTCTTCCTCCTTTCCTGTAATGGTTGTAAGACTGTGGAGCCAAGAATACATCCGAATAAAATATAAATAATTTTTCTCTTGGTCAAGGTCCGGCTACATCAAGATGAGCACGAGTGAGGTTAAGAGCCTGAGAGTGCCTTTCTTTTTCCCTGCGCACGTCATCACCTCGGGGAGGGGATGCTGCGATTTGGCAGGCATGGCCTGCCGCTTGGACGCGGGCGAGTGCATCCACCATCGCCGTGAGCCTGTCAATTCGAGCGAATAAGGCGTTGATGACGTTAGGAGGGAGAGTAGGGCCGTTTCCGCCCCCGTTGTGGAGGACAGGATGGTTCGTGTTGGGATCGTCGTGGTTGTCGCTTGTCATTGAATCGGGGGCGGAAGATCAACTTTTTGAGTAGAGAAGAAAGGTTTGCCACAGACGGCGCTTACTGACGAAGGTTGGAATCTCTCTCAGATGTTGTCCTCCGCCGATCTTGCAGCAAGCGGTTCTGAACGGTTGTGATTGAGAGTGAGAATTGAACGTGTCGATTTCAATGGGTTGTTGGATGCTGTTGACGCCGAGCTACCTGCAAGGGAAGTCCCGGGTAGGGAAACCACCGTAGGATCCTACGACGATCAAGTAAGTACCGAGAAATAATGGCAGCGTAGCGGCGTATTGGAATGAATTCCACTTACCTGAGTCGTCTGGTGGAGGGGATTTATATAGTGGTCGCATAAGGTGAACCGGCAAAAGATTCTCGCAGTCCGTTACACCTCTGCGTCATGTTCGCATTGATGGCGGGACATGCCTATTAATGGTGGGATACGCTCATTAATGGCGAGATACGCTAGTGCGAGATGCGGGTCGTGGAACGGTGGAAATGTCGTCGTGGCGAGATACACGGAGCCGTTATGGGAGAGCTTGGTCTCCGTGCTCTTGGTTGAACAGGGAAGCCGAAGAAGCTCAGCTCGGTGGATAGCTCGGAGGCCGGAAAAGCTCAGCTGTAGGATTGCTCGGGAGCGAGCAAGGAGGCTGAGAAAGCCAGCTGTAGGATTGCTCGGAGGCGAGCTATCGGCTGGTTGCTAGGCGAAAAGGGAAGGTACTTCGGTGAGGTCTCCAAAAGGTCGGATGCATCCTCGGAGACTAGGTGCCGAAGAATGTCCCCAATGCATCATACTTATTCCAGCTCCGTAGCTCCCAAGAGCCTAGCGGGGTTACATGGATGACACGTCATCCGCTACATGTCATGATCTGGAGAATACTCGTTTATGAGCCTCATCACCATGTGATAATGAAACTTTTAGGTGAAATTAATATTCAACTTACCCAAGTATAGTGCATGTTTTACCCATTTTTAGTGCATGTTATATTGAAGTTTATATGTTTTATTTTTCCATAGATTAGTTTGTGTATCTAGTTTAGCCATTTTCATAATAGCAAGTCGAATTGATAATATGAGATGATCTCTGTAACATTTCGGAAAATATAAAATATTATTTTTGGAATTTAATATTAAAATAATATATTTTCCGAAAACTGCCCGATATGCGAAATTAGGGTTTTCGAAAAAGGGTATAAATATATACCAATAATTGTGAACTAATTGGAGATTAAAATGATTTATTCATTTAAAAATATAATTATTGGATTTGGCATTTTTATATTTAATTATATGCAGTTTGGATAAAAACCCGATTAGTGTACTGCTAATCGCGATTAGGCCAAATCCGTGTTTTTACAGTTTTCCATGGCTAGTGCACTATGTCATGTTGCATTTTGATTACATGTTGTTTATTGTGTTGTTTTGAGTTATTATATGGTTTAGTTTTAAAAGAAAAGAGAAAAAGTTAAAGAAAGAGAATGATTGGAGAGAGAGAGTGAGTGAGACATAAGAGTGAGAGGGTGGGAATAAGAAAGAGAGAGAAAGAGAGCTGCCCATTATTTTCCCTTCTCGTTATTTTTCCTTCATCTTCTTCATCCTAATCTCCCTCCATCTCTACCCTATGAAACCATCTCAAAATCTCCATCAAAATCCTACACCCTCTTCACAAAAGATGATCCCCACTTCTTCCTCAACACATTGGACCAAGAAAAGTTAGATTTTGATGACATTAAGAAGTTAGGGTTTTTCTTGAGTTGCCCAAAGGAGGTATAAATTCTTCCATTTAGTTTAATTTTTAGTTCTTTATATTCTAGTTTAGTTTAGAAGTTGTTTTAGTGTGGAATTGTGATGTTAGAAAATTCAAGAGAAGGGTTTGAGTGTTTGCGTGGTTTGGGTGATACCTAGTGGCTGTATACAAGACCCTAGTATGGATTCGTTGCCCAAAAACAGAGAATACGAACTTTAGAATTACCGATATCGGGTTTTTTGGATTTAGTGATGGTATTTAGAGATCTGGGATGACCCGAGATCATTGTAAATAAAGTTCTCTTGACAGTGAGACGTGCAGGCAACCATGAAGCAACACCTTAAACCCTAGCTCCTTTGGATCTTTTCCGGCCGTAGATTTATTCATTGTGGCTGCAATTTGCGGCCACATTTTTGTGGAATTCGATGATTTTTGGTCTGGGGCATTGTTATCCTATATCTAGAGCAACCCCATATGCAAAATTGGCTAATTTTGCCTGATGGAAAATCTGGGAGCACATTGGTGTGATTTTTGGTTATGTTTCCGTATTTTGAATGCTTGGTTTTGGAAATTGGTATTGTATTTGGTTTTGGGGCGTTTGTACGTCAACAAAAAGGGTTGTTTGATTGTTTTGTATGCGTAGGCTATAGGTTCTAACCTATGAGCGCACCATGTGCCGTATCGGTTTTCTGTATTCGATTTTAATAGCGATTGCGATTGTGTATTATTGTAGGTACCTTCGCGTGGATTCCGAGGCGACGGAGCATGACGTCATCGATTTCGGCAAGTAAGGATCAAGGTGAGTAAATTTATATCTACGGGGGAAGTCGGGTGGATGACATATAGCAACCTCGCAAATTTTGATGGAAACCGATATATATATATATATATATATATATATATATATATATATATATATAGTATGGTTAAGCTAACCGTGTTAGAAACTTATAAATAGTTAAGAATTAGTAGGAGATAAGATATGCCATGACTTAAAGTTATAGATTATGGTTTAGGTGACATGGTATGATTGGAAAGATATCCCGAATTGATATTTAAGGATGTGAATTACTATAGATATAGATAAGTAGTTGCAAAGAGAATCAATAGGAGTCTATAGTGGAATGTTATGAGATTGGTAAATACGACTTTAAACTAATAAGATGATTGATATGAGATTAATGAGTTGGAGGTGATATGGATGATCGAGTATTTATATTGAGATATGAGATGAAAGCTCAGGGATATGAATAGTGAAGGCGACTCATGACTTATAGAAGGATGATGATTGATGATATTACCGTATTGGATAATATAAGACTAGATAGCCGACGTAAATGTGTCATCCAAACTATACCTATTTCCAAACTGAAGAATCGTATGCATCTTTTAAACAGATAGCTTGAGTGACGTTACGGATTTTCAAATGATATCTTTTTCTTAAAAACACCGTAGCCCCTAGTTTCAAAACTACGATTCGCATATTTTAAAAACTGATCGTATGGTTCGTGTGTGGATGTTAGATTAGATACGTATGCTTATAGTAAGAGTAGAATGTATATATAAAGATGACTTAATGTGATGACTACGATGTAATATGATGACTTGATTGATATGTCGGTATACGGATGCGAGTCGATATAAGAGAATTGATACCTTTTCCGGTCCCCAGATATGAGATTGTTATGGATGTGACCTGGGATATAGGTATATAGATATATTTGATGTTGTGAATCATGAGTGATATACCCTATGAGAAGTTAGGTCCGTACCCTCATCGTCGTACAGGTTGATAGGATCCCTAATGGTTTAATGCCGCCATATGATAATTTTCCGTACGTGATGACTTGACTTGATGATTGATCCATACCCTTGACTAGAGGATACCGTACGATAGATTATACCGTACGTGGTGTTGTGAGGCTAGATACTGATTGATAGATGTTAGTTATATGTATGCCCTAGAGGCCATTACTTTACATTGGATGTATATTGTAGTGGATGCTGGGACATATATAGGGAGGACTTTCTTGCTCGACATGATAGTATGCTATCTGGTTACTCTTTACCTTAACGTGTACACTGATTGTCTCTCTGTTACATGTTGGTAAAGCCCTTAGGATGTGTACTTGACTACCTGGACTATGATGCGGATCATACTAGTGGGGACATGGTAGTCCATAAGTACATCCTTCAAAGTCCCTTGTCGTGGGTGTATCGAGACGGGGCATCGATATACCAGAGTAGATTAGCGTATACCTTCTCGACCCATACAGATGGGCGATGGATGATCCCATATCCATTGGTGTTTGACATCAGAGATGATATACGGGTGCTCAGTGGAGACTGGGTACACTGGACGGACTCGCCGAGAACTCCCAGATGGTATTATACCTTACGTCAGATGGCAGTTCTCTGGTGACACTGGTACAGAGTAGTCTGTTGACCCGAGATCGTCATAGAGTCTTGTGTGGTTCCTACTGTGCTTTGATTTCCATCTTACCACGTCCAAGAGGGCGTGCAAAACGGTGGTTTTTGGGTACAGTCCCGAATCACATGGAGGCAATGAGCGATAGGAGGGGATTCGTCTCTCCCGGTATAGGGAGTTGATGTTGCGCTGTGTTCGATTGGCTATAACAGGAAATCCCTGGCCAGGGTTGCTGAGATTTACTGGTAAGTGTTACCAGTAGTTTCTCGAATTGTTATAGACCTCATATCGACACGACTTATCGAGCTATTGGGGTCTGACGTTTACCACCCCTAGGCGAGATATGCGACATATCAGACGATCAGACCGGACTGTACGGTAGTGTTACTGGTTGGATTCACTGGAGTGTGAGCGGGCTTGCTCGTCGATCTTCTGATCGCTCAATACCCGGGTGGCCGTTACGTTTAGCAGACCGCTTGCGGCTTGTGGGTGCTTGATATGATCATCATCTGCTACCGGCGTATTGACGAGTCTTTAGAGTCCTACACAGAGGTTTCCTGGCTCAAGCGAAACGAAATAGGAGCGCATATGAGATATGTGTGGGACCGAAAATGATACCAGTATGTGATACTGTATTCGATTCTCGCGATTTGTGACATTGATCGGTTATATGCGATATAGCCGGGTTATCGGATCAAGTGTTGATTCGATAAGTTGTTACTGTTGATACTAGTCAGTTATATGCGATATGACCGGATCATTAAATCAAGTGTTGATTTAATAATTTAATGTATAATTATATATTTGATATATTACTTTGCATTAACTAGTATCGGTTCACTTTTAAATGGATTTTCTCACTTTATGTGCACATTGTATATGTGATATAATTTTGTACACTAGTTTGTATCATGTTTGATGATACATGCTCATTAGGGTTTGTGTAAAAAATTAAACCATGGTTGTGTAATGGTTAGGGTTTTCCTTTTATTATTCATTTATTTATTTATTTATTCTTTTTGGAAATTAAAAGGATAAATGAATATGGTGGCTTTCTTTGTATCTTTCATGAAGCTTCATGAAGTGTTGAAAGTTTGACCACATTTGTCTCATGCTTAACCCTAACCATTCCACTTAACCATGGTTCATTCTATACACTTAACCATGGTTTAAATATGATAAGGATTGATTTTCTTTTCTATTTTAATTAACACTTATCATATTCTTTCTTGCTTCTTCTTCTTCTTCACTTGAAGAAAGCTTGCTTCAACAATGGCAACTTGAGCAAATGAGTGAGAAATCCAATTCTAAAGTGAACCCACTTCCTATTTCTTCAACAATGGATATTGACGCTGGGAATATTTTGGATGATGAACCCATAGATTTGGCTGAGTTTTTCTCTTCAAATCATCATCCCGAGTCATTAAATGTTTTTCCCGAACTTCATATGCGTCTTGATATTGATGATGAAGGCATGGATGAGCTTAACGTTGAGGAGAATTCTGAGGATAGTTTTGAGGATGAACCAGTTATAATTGATGAGTCGGATTTTTCAATTCATCCTATCCCTTCCACTGACTGTGTACACCCTCCTGCACCTTTAACCGATAACCTTCCTCAACCACTTCCCTCCACCCTTTCCATCATTCCAACCATGCAAGAAACCGTCTCCCTTTCATTTCGTATGTCTGGTTTACCAAGTTCGGCGTACTCATGGTTTCTCTCGAATCTTGAGGGATTTGATCCAATCTCTCGACGGGTTAATAGATTAGCACAATCGCTGTTTACACATCGCTCATCACAAATTGTGCTAATCTATTCACTCCATTTGCACCCTCAAGTTCGTACTCCACTTCTTTTTCCCTTCCGCCATTCTTCTTCTGATATACCGAGACCGTATCCCGCTTCTATCTCCGTACGGTCTCGCGTATTTTCCATCTCTTTCCTCTTCACCTTCTTTCACCAACCACTGCTTTACCATGATAAAATCTTTGAATGGTTGGTATTAACTTTTGGCCTGTGTAAGGCCTTGTATAGATTGATACTGTTCTTTCCCCCCTAATCCTGAATTTCAACGCTTAACAGTGGAAACACTGTTTTACTTAAGTTTGGGGGGGACATTTTTTTTGTATATATTTTTTGTTTTCCTTTTTGTATATAATTTGTTTTTAGGGGGAGCGCCGACAATTTTGACCCACTTGGTGTAGCCTGACAGTGAGGGCACTGTCAAGTTTAAGTTTGGGGGTGTGCTCGGTAAGCTTTCTTCCTTCGCATTCATTTGTATATTTTGCATTTGCATACCTTATTAAAAACCCACAAAAATCAAAAAATTTCTAAAAACATAAAAACTTTTCTGTCAAGTTAGCTAGTGGGAGGACTCTGATTCAACATTTCGACGGTTTTGTTTGATAAAATAAGAATAACTAAATCTTACGTTTAGATTTTGAAAACCTGAAAAATAACTCTCCTTTGAAGTTAACTATAGCTGATATACGTCTTTACATCACACTACACGTGTTGTGAGTCTTGGAAATTAGATGACAAGTCTTTTATGTTTAAAAACTTTTAAATAAGATAAATGATTTTCTGAGGATCAAATAGGTTTGTTCTGAAATAAGTAATATATCAAGAATAGTTTATGAAGTGAGTGAATATGAAGGAATGTTATTGATGTCTTAATTGGAACTAAGTCTGAAAAATAACCCATCTGAAACTTGATTGGAATGATTACACACCGAACCCACTAAACATGTCTTTTATCCAAAAAATAATTGAACTACCGGTTATATCTCCGTTCGTATTGAATCATCATGATTTTCACGCCAAACTGTCTTTTGTTTTTGGACCTAGGTAACTTGAGTAATTAAGTCCGCTGGGGTGTTTCTACACCTAATGCCCTAAAACCAACTGGTTTGGGTGCATTGGCCCAAAGCTCGCTAAGAAACCTAGAAAGTCCAGATTAAAACAAAATCAAGCAAGTGTTCCCTCCGAGTTAAAATTCCTAACGGTTCTTTGTGTGAGAATAATCTTGATAAAAGACAGGCTTTCATAAAAAATTTAGCGGGGATATGAAGGTTTTACTCCATGATAAAGACTATTGCACGTTCACAGAGGTGTGTATGAAATGAAAACAAGAAAAAGGTGGAGTGAAGAATAAGACCTAGTTTCCTGTTAGGGAAGATAGAAATTCTGAAGTTGAAACTTTACTGGAAAACGAAACTTGAAAAATACTTAACTCTTTATAAAACTTATGTGATCCTTTTAAAATAGTTATCTGGGCTTTATTGTGTGACATAATGACTTTATTCGATCTTTCGGGAACTTAACGACACTATTTGCACTGCACGTAAAGACATATAAAATCTGTAGTTAAATAAGAAGCGAGGAGTGAAAAATAAAGGTTCGATAGTCTAGACTTAGGATAATAGAATTGTTATTTTCTGAAACAAAACTTTAGGGGTTTGAATCTTAGTTATTTTACAAAACTAGCTTGACGGGATTTTGTGGGTAGTATCCGCTGAAAACCCTCAGGAGACAACACTCCTCCTACTAGGGACACCTAGAGGTTTAACGGCTTGTTGCACATGCTCAGTGCAATCGCGTTCCCTGCGAAAGTGCGGTTATCATTTTATTTTTGTGAATAATTGGTTTTGCTCGGGACGAGCAAAAGTTAAGTTTGGGGGTATTTGTTCATCACAGAATACTGCATTTTATACCGCCCATTCTTACGCTCGGTTGTTTATAGGTAGGTGCTTTTAATCCGTGTTTGTTACATATTTGCAGGATACAGGTTCTCGGTTCTAAAACGGTGAAATTCATGGAAAACACGACAAAATCCGGGTTCCTTCCAACCACTGAGAAAACACGGTCTCCGCTCGTCATCCGTATGTTGCCAGATACCAGTTTAGGAAGACAAAATGTCAAATCAATGTCACCTTCATGCACAAGGCTCAATGGCAACAACAAGTTCCAAGAAATCTACGCGGAGCTCGAGGCAATCATGACAAAAGCATCCACAAAAGTCCACCTTTCCTCAACAGAAATTCTGGAAGAAATGTGAATGTATTTTCAGAAAATATATGTACCAGACAGCTGTAAACACCAAACCAGGAAAGTGCCCAAAACCCGAGGAGCCAACTCCTCTAATCCGCCGCGTTTCCGCGGCCAATAGGGGGTATTGGCCGCGGAAACGCGGCCGTACGGCCTCGACAGAGCATCATTTTTGGTGGGTATTTGGGTCTTTTTACATATGTTCTGGTGGTTGCCCTAGATCTTCAACTCTCTGCCTATAAATACAGCAGAACTGAGCTCAACCAAGGGTCATTCTTTTGTTCCTCTTTCTTTTGTAGTTTTAGTTCTTTTTCTTCTTCTTCTTCATTCCTCTTCCATGAATTGTAGTGAGAGCTTTTTGTGGATGTGAATAAAGATGAAGGTTTTTGTATTATTCTTTTTGTTTAGCTTCCCCCTTGAGCTCTCTACCTTAACTTGATCTTGCAACCTCTTAAGTGAGCTTGCAAGTTTAAGTTTTGGTCATTGGTCTCAAGGGGTTGTATCATTTCGTTCTCGCCTTAGCGCTTCAATTCACATGCGTTCTCTACCCTTCCCTTGATCTTGCAACCTCTTGATTGAGCTTGCAAGTTTAAGGGTTGGCTATTGATCCCATGCTTGTTTTGAGTTCTATGGTTCTTATATTTTATTACTCGCTTATTATTATCGTGCTTTACTTTCTTGCAATTTTATTCATGCACTTTAATTACTTGTTTGTAATCTTTTCTTTTCTTTGTTCTTTTCTTCTTGTTCTCTCTTTTTGGTTCTCTTTTGTGAATGAATGTAATTATTATTGTTAAGAAGAAATACGGTATTATAAGTTAATGTTTCTTTACCATTTCCTTTTCCCGTATTTTCCATTGAACTCCGCCCAAACCATACGCAAGCGCTCCGTTAGGCACCGTACCTGACAAGGTAACGGTGATTCCTAACCGCGACCGGTTGCGTTCGGTTTCGCCGGAGGCGAAAGCAAGAGACAAGAACGGAAGGACAAGGGTAAATAAGCCGTATTCCACGAATACCGCGCTTAAATCCCCTAATCCACGTTGTTGCCGATTGCTTAGCTTCAATTGGTCAAGATTCGGCTCAAAGGTTTTGAGTACGGATTTCTTTAGCTTATAATCTCGTATCTTTTTCTTAACAACTTTATACATGCAAATATTACACATAGGATAGTCTCGAACATACACAAATTCTTTATTGACTCGTCTAAAACAAGAGAGGAAACACAACCATCTCCCTGTGGATCGACCCGTGCTCAACCGGCTAGCTGCATAGCGACACCGTCTTGATTGCGGTTAACTTAAACTCTTACAATCATGCGGCGGAACCGCGACAGAAGCTTGGCTTCTACGGCGGTTCCGCGGCCAATATATGGTATCACTATTTATTTTTTGCACAGTAATTCATGTTTTCAGGTGTTGAGTTTTCTGGGAATTTTTAATATTTATTCAAGAGTTGAATTTTCTGGGGTTGTATTGGGGCTTCGGTGATTCGATGGGATTATCTCATCTTGTCTGTATTTTTCCGGATATTTTTTGAATATGTTAAAAAGTTCGACCGGATATAAATACCCAATTTTTTCCCTGTCGGGAAATTTCCAAGTGTTGGATCTTTCCGTGGCTTAAAGACGTTCTAAGTAGTGCAAGTAACGCGATGGACCCTCTAGAAGACAACAAACCTTAACTCGATTATGTGACCGTCTTGAACTGCCCTTTGAACCTTCGGGTTTGGGGCAGTACGGTGTGCCACATGTGAGGCGTTGGCTTGACCCTTCTATGGCTAGACCATTGGTACTGAGGCATGAACTGAATGTTTTTAAAACTTATTTCATGTGTTGATCTGTATCGGGAAAACTTGGGTGTTCGATTGTTCGATCGGAAAGTTTAACATTTTCTAATTATCTGGAATGTGATACAATAATTGGAATTCACAAATAGTTATGAGATAACTGAATGAATATTATAAACATAGCAGTTTAGTCTCACTTGATCGGTTGCCACGGATTTTTATGTGATCAAAAGTCCGTCGCAATCACGTAGCGTACGCGGATACTCGCCGGGTAAACTTAATAGACAACCTCACTCCATAGCCCCGACCAAGTGACTGTAGGAGAACCCCGTCGCCGAAAGCATCCGTTCGGGTTCTCGCGGCAGCGGTGTTCCGCCTTGGAGCACTTCGTCGACGGCGTCGGGGGTGCGGCCGTCTACTGAAGTTTGCGACGAGCATTCGATCAGGATGTCGGGAATCTTGTTGAATTGCCCGACTTGATATTGAAAAGAGTTTTCGATTTTGAGACTAAAATGCAGGGTTTATAATTATTAGGCATGCGATGTCTAAGGAATTCATTTGGTCAGGCATGCGATGTCTGAGGTGGTTGCGGATTCCAACTGTTGTAGTTTTACACTTTCTTTTCTGTGACCGTAAGTGTAATATGTGATATCGCCAGTTTCGTTGCTATATGTCAACGACAATTGGGATGCGCATATTTACTTACGTTGATGACATGTGATGTTATGTGTTGCTGGATATGTTATATTGGATCGTCGTGTTTGAATAGCCGGGGGTTTTTATGTGAGATGAGTGTTTTTCATTTTCATTCATGTAAAAACTTGTATGTAATATTCTTTTATTGGGGCGCTTCCAGGTTGCGGAAGTTGTCACCGTTGATGTATATTATTTACTTTTCCGCACTAGGATAGACCCAAGGAGGGGAGCACAAGTAACCGAGTTCTGGAGTCCAGTGGGAGACCAACTCGAGGAGTCGAGTCCGGGTCTCCTAACTCCAGAATTGGTAGGGTTGCTTGCTGCTCTCGTAGGGGTCTAGGGGTGTGGGTTTGGCTATTCATCGCGACCGTGGAATCCGTGTTTTATACTGGATCGTATTGAAAACACGGACGTTCTAGTATATCCAATATTTCATATGTTTCTTCTGCTGCGATATCTGTGATGTGATCATGTGATGTTCTGTGATAGATACAGTATATAGTATATATGATATATTATATAGGCGTTACTTATGTTTTACACCCGCGCTACCCCTGTCCCGCTCTGCCGTTAGTTACCTAACCTAACGGTGCACGAGGGGACATCGAGGCGAATGCGGATGGCATAAGTGTACGTCGTATTTATCTGTGATGTTTAGGTACATTAAATGATGGGACTTCATTAATGTGATTAATGAAATAAAAAGAAACCTAAGATGTTGTAGAATCGAATTTCAAAAATAAAACAGGTAGCTACAGTTCTTGCTTTGCACAGCGGTATATGTGATATATCCTGCACCTTATTTGATGAGGAAAGGACCGAGATCCCTTCACCGGGAGTGACTCCTTTAGCAATAACTGGCAGATGCTACACACTCGGTTTGGTTTTCGATTGCTTTTAAGAGTTTTTGCTTTGCACAGTGATATATATGATATATCCCGCACCTCATTCGACGAGGAAAGGACCGACGATCCCTTCACCGGGAGTGACTCCTTTAGCAAAACTAGAAAAGCCTCAAAAGCACTCCATTTTAAAATCATTTGATTCTACAACGATATCAAGTTCATTACGCAATAGGTTTTCAGAAAAACCTGTCGTAGCCCTCCGTCATTTCAGATAAGTACTAGTTAGTATTCGTGCTGCGATTGTTTGGCCTCCGTCAAGGCGTAGTGTACGGTAGCTAACTAGTGCTTATCTGCAAGCATATGATGCGATTGGATTAGGGTATTCGTACGGTGTTGTTTGGCCTCCGTCAAGGGTCATGCGGGTGGGTTTAATTCAATCAGGAAATGACGGGTTGAACTTGACTAGCGGACTATGGGTTGTTTGGCCTCCGTCAAGGTCATAGGACGCTAGGGGCAAAATATTATCGGGAATTTCAAGTGTTGAAATTTGCAATGAGATTGCATACCTTCTATGAGATAGTTGGATCCCGATACCCGCTGTGAGTAATTGTTACTCCTGAGAGAGTTTTACACATTACAATTAGCCGATCAAGTAGGTGTCTAGAAAGGTGTCAACGGGGTTACGCCTCTGGGAAAACGAGGTTTACTATAATTAGGTTCGTGCGAAAGCATGGGGGGCCTCCCTCAAAGTACCGACACTGGCCTGGCTGAAAGATTGGCAAACTTGTAGTGTGTAATTAATCCCGGCTAGTCTTTCCTTTTAGGGTTTGAAGGAAGATTTGATAAAAAGCAGTGGGAGTCATCCTGATTAGATAAAGTAATAACCAATCTATTCTTGCAAGAGCGCACGCTGAGTGTTTTCTTCTCTCTCTCCAGGTAGCGACCATATCACGCCTTAATCAAGATAATAATACGGATGTAATTGACCGAACCCGCTTGTTATACTGAGCTGGGGAACATTGGTCCCGCTCCAACTTATAATTGTTATAAGACAGAGTAAGAAATTGGGGAATACCAGATTTCCCGTGCCGCCCAAACGAAGAAAGTGCATATGATGCATCATCTTCGGGTGTGTTCATTATATAGAACCGTTTCTCGGTGTCCTTTACGTCCTGGGTATATGATACCAGATCAGGATCCCAGATATGTAATCTGTTACATAGGGCTACAGAAAGGTAGAGAACTGAGAACGGGTGATAAGTTTCATGAGGCAGAAAACGGGGCAAGTGTTGCAGCCAAGTCTTTTGGTCACTGTCATCCTGTATTACCAATACATTGATTCTGAACGAATGTTATTAGATACCGAACCTGATATACAAAATCATATCAGTCTCTTTATTAGTAAAGAAATGATAAAATTCTGTATTGTTGGATAATGTTTTGAACATTTCCTATATCAAAAGTTGATCGGATCAGGCACGTTATCTAAAAACGTTGATGTTCTAAATCAAACTACAGTTCTTAGTATACGGAACACACACAAGAGGAAGAGTTCAGAAATGAACGAATCCTTCTTGAGGCATTGTAGACTAGGTCATATCGATGCGACCCGACTAGCTCAAGTTACATATAGATGCATTTTTAAATCAGTTTGAATTTACATCTTGTGAAACTTGTCAGTCATGTCACAAAGATAAGATGACCATAGCCCTGTTTATTGGAAACAGAGAAAGAGTTAATGAACTCTTGGGACTGATACATGATGATGTATGTAAGGTCCCCTGTCTACACATGCCAGGACTGATTCTTTATACTTCATTACATTCTCTGATGATCTTTTGAGTTTCAGACCTATGTTCCTGTTGAAACACAAGTCCGAACCTTTTGAGATATTCATAGAATATAAGTTAGAAGTAGAGAACCAAAATACGGGTATAAGTATTATGTCCTTTGATGTGATCAAGGAGGAGAATACTTGAGCACGGAATTCCTGGATTATTCTAAAGGAGAATGAGATTCTCTCTCAGCATCACTCCTCCGAATACACCATAGCACGATGGTATATCGGGGCGGAGCAATCACACCCTATATGATAAGGTGCTCTCTATGATGAGTACTACTGAGTTACCTTTTTCCTTTTGGGAGTTATGCGCTTGAGAAGCTGCATACCTGTTGAATTAGGTTCCAATCAAATCAGTTGCCTACCATTTCATATGCGATATGGAAAGGGAAGAGCCCATGTCTTAAGCTAGTTAAGATTTGGGGTTGACCGGCCTATGTCTGAAAGCAGAATCCGGACAAGCTCGAGGCAAGGTCTGTAATGTAGAACTGGAAAGGTTCCAGCTATGCAAACTACAGCAGATGATTTGGTACAACCAAAGGATTCAATAGTAACCAACGAACTTCAGCCTCTCCGCCGATCTAGTAGGATTTCTCATCCACCTGAGAGATACTTCTGTTTCTCTATGACAGTGGGAGCGAGGATTGCATCATGAGATGATGACCCAACTAATTTCGAGCTGGCCAGCAGGAGTAAGACTCTGTAAGAATGGCTGGATGCTTATCGATCTGAGATGGAATCCTTATACACCAACAAAGTATGGACTTTGGTTGCTATATCTGAAGGGTTAAATCCCCATCAGGAGCAAGTATATCTTGAGAAGATCACTTGGTGTATATGGAAAAGTTGAGACTTTCAAAGCTAGACTTGTTAAAAGTTTGCATCATCGACCAGGCGTGGATAATGATGAAACCTTTTCCAGTGCCTATGCTTTAGTCCATCCAGATCCTACTTGTCACGGCTACATACCATGACTACGATATCTGGTGGTTGGGTGTCATGACTGGTTTTCTAAATGATGTTTTAGAAGAGAGCGTCTATAAGTACACAGCCAGAGGCCTCGTAGACAGTGGGAGCAGCGGAAACGTGTGCAAGATGTTTTATGTAATAAAGCAGGTATCGCGGAGTTGGACCATCTGTTTTGATGAGTTAGTCAAACAGTTTGACATCATCAAAATGGTAGATGAACCTTGTATAAACAAAAAGGCAGTAGGGAGTATGGTGGTGATCCTCGTAGAGTACGTGGATGACATACTCTTGATAAGAAAGGAGTTTCTTATGCTACGCTCGATCAATCTCCGTTTATCACAAAGATTCTCCGTATAGGATCAAAGTGATACCTATTAAATCCTGGATTTTGGATCTATGAGATAGATCTAATTGGATGTTAGGATACTCACTAGTTGTAGTGAGATGGTATCAGTTGATCCTGGGGAGAATCACTGGAAGGGTTCCAGGGTGATAAAGACGACTGAATGTCAGTCACAGGCATTATCTTTACCCTCAGTGGAGGGACGGTATGTTGGAAGAGTTCCAAGCTAGATACCGTGACATACTAGACGATAAAGGCAGGATACATCGCTACTTAAGATGCTACCAAAGAGGCTGTTTGGGTGTATATTGGTTCATGAGATGAACTAGGTTCCTACCATTGTGTGACAATGGAAGTGTGGCTTTGCCCCGGGAACCCCGTCCCATCAGTGATCCAGACTTATTCTAAGGCAGTATCGCCTGATCATGGAGATGGTTGATCTCTAGGGGATCGAGGTAAGGAGAGTAGACTCAGAGGACAACACGGCGGATCCACTCACGAAGGCCTATTCCCAGCGAGAGACTTTTATGGGATGGTTGAGTATGAGATACTACAACCACTGCTATCAGATGGCCCTAGTGCAAGTGGGAGATTGTTAGTTATATGTATGCACTAGAGGCCATTACTTTACATTGGATGTATATTGTAGTGGATGCTGGGACATATATAGGGAGGACTTTCTTGCTCGACATGATAGTATGCTATCTGGTTACTCTTTACCTTAACGTGTACACTGATTGTCTCTCTGTTACATGTTGGTAAAGCCCTTAGGATGTGTACTTGACTACCTGGACTATGATGCGGATCATACTAGTGGGGACACGGTAGTCCATAAGTACATCCTTCAAAGTCCCTTGTCGTGGGTGTATCGAGACGGGGCATCGATATACCAGAGTAGACTAGCGTATACCTTCTCGACCCATACAGATGGGCGATGGATGATCCCATATCCATTGGTGTTTGACATCAGAGATGATATACGGGTGCTCAGTGGAGACTGGGTACACTGGACGGACTCGCCGAGAACTCCCAGATGGTATTATACCTTACGTCAGATGGCAGTTCTCTGGTGACACTGGTACAGAGTAGTCTGTTGACCCGAGATCGTCATAGAGTCTTGTGTGGTTCCCACTATGCTTTGATTTCCATCTTACCACGTCCAAGAGGGCGTGCAAAACGGTGGTTTTTGGGTACAGTCCCGAATCACATGGAGGCAATGAGCGATAGGAGGGGATTCATCTCTCCCGGTATAGGGAGTTGATGTTGCGCTGTGTTCGATTGGCTATAACAGGAAATCCCTGGCCAGGGTTGCTGAGATTTACTGGTAAGTGTTACCATTAGTTTCTCAAATTGTTATAGACCTCATATCGACACGACTTATCGAGCTATTGGGGTCTGACGTTTACCGCCCCTAGGCGAGATATGCGACATATCAGACGATCAGACCGGACTGCACGGTAGTGTTACTGGTTGGATTCACTGGAGTGTGAGCGGGCTTGCTCGTCGATCTTCTGATCGCTCAATACCCAGGTGGCCGTTACGTTTAGCAGACCGCTTGCGGCTTGTGGGTGCTTGATATGATCATCATCTGCTACCGGCGTATTGACGAGTCTTTAGAGTCCTACACAGAGGTTTCCTGGCTCAAGCGAAACGAAATAGGAGTGCATATGAGATATGTGCGGGACCGAGAATGATACCAGTATGTGATACTGTATTCGATTCTCGCGATTTGTGACATTGATCGGTTATATGCGATATAGCCGGGTTATCGGATCAAGTGTTGATTCGATAAGTTGTTACTGTTGATACTAGTCGGTTATATGCGATATGACCGGATCATTAAATCAAGTGTTGATTTAATGATTTAATGTATAATTATGTATTTGATATATTACTTTGCATTAACTAGTATCGGTTCACTTTTAAATGGATTTTCTCACTTTATGTGCACATTGTATATGTGATATACTTTTGTACACTAGTTTGTATCATGTTTGATGATACATGCTCATTAGGGTTTGTGTAAAAGATTAAATCATGGTTGTGTAATGGTTAGGGTTTTCCTTTTATTATTCATTTATTTATTTATTTATTCTTTTTGGAAATTAAAAGGATAAATGAATATGGTGGCTTTCTTTGTATCTTTCATGAAGCTTCATGAAGTGTTGAAAGTTTGACCACATTTGTCTCATGCTTAACCCTAACCATTCCACTTAACCATGATTCATTCTCCATACTTAACCATGGTTTGAATATGATAAGAATTGATTTTCTTTTCTATTTTAATTAACACTTATCATATTCTTTCTTGCTTCTTCTTCTTCTTCACATGAAGAAAGCTTGCTTCAACAATGGCAACTTGAGCAAATGAGTGAGAAATCCAATTCTAAAGTGAACCCACTTCCTATTTCTTCATCCTCTACCTCTTGCCAAGTAGTAGAGTGTGTTTTCTTCACAAGTTTCATGACTTGGTGAAGTGGGAGCTTGATCTTGTGATGCTTCGATGTAGATCATCTTCGGCACGAAGCCGACGACCTTGTCCGCCCATTTCTCCGATGAAGCCGACGCTAGAGCCCGGGATTCCATTTGGACAGCGAGGAGACTTCATCACGGAGCCGTGGAGGTAGAGGACCGGATCTACAAAGGTTGTATTTCCGTTCACTTAGTTAAAGTAGTTAACTAGTTTCTTTTTATCGCCTAGAATTCTAGCCAACGATCCGTATTAGGGTTTCTCGGCACCGTAATTTTTGAAATTGGCATGGTTGATGCCTTGTGAGACCTCTTGAGAGTGCCTAGGAACCCTACAATAGATTCACCGACTCGGACATATTATAGACACGTATACCTTTAACATCGAGCTTACAATTTATTTATGCTAAGCATATGTCATTCTCACTGTATCATATATACCTGTGCTAGTACACCTACACCATTATCGATGATGCATATACTACACTTACACAGATTGGCCGGCTCACACACTTCATCATCGATAATTGCTATGTCACTACACAGTAGAGTTGCTGCATCATGATATGACTCCTTGCATGATTTACCTGCTATAGTTACATATACGCCTTCATACGATGTTGCATTTGACTTGGTAGAAATTGGGAACCGCATGATATATTTAAAACTGGATTTATTTAAAAGAGCGGTTTTCCCCTGATATATGCATATTACTGTTGTATGTTGCATGATATACGGATATGCTTATATTTCTGTTAGATGTCGCATACATCATGCTTTACGATTATACGCATTAAGATATGCTGTTTTCATCAGATTTCTGGATTTGAGAACCGTGGGTATATCAAAAGAAAGTATGAACTGTTTTAAAAAACCCGGTTTCTCTTGATATAATATTTCAGTGCGTCCACCATGCGTTTTCGCGGTTCTGAGACGTGTGACAATGATACCCGATTCGAGGAGCTGGACGAGGCCGATTGCGGGTATATGGTGGATCCGGTATGGTATCCTGAGGTAAGAACGGATTTGTTGTGTAGTAGACGGTGAGCCTAGCAGAGAAACCACTACCTACGGTGATTAGTTGGACCTGAAGGTTATTCGGAGGATTCCGACCGGAGTCGAGAAATGGATAGGGGCCGACCCGTTCTGCCGGACTCCGAGGGCCGATCCCATAGACGGAACCCATGGGCCGATCCGGACTGACGGAGCCCGAGATATATGAGAATTTACGTGTCGATACTGGACACGGGTTTCATGATGTTTCGAGTGTCGATGCTGGACACTCAGGTTCCATGATTTTGATGTGTCGCGAGGGACACACGTTGATTTATATCCTCATACTTTCATGCATATACTTTTATGATATTTACATATATAATGTTGTTGTGTCATCGGTTGACACGTGGACGAGATCCACATGCATATAGGCATTGATTATATGATTGGATTATATCCACATGCTGATAGGCATTTATTTATAGTGTTGGTACATATGCAGATACGGTCACCCTAGATATCATAGTATTACCTTCATGATATAGTTGACCTAGAAGTCGTTATTTATTCGATTTCTACTTGTTGATGTTTTTCTATTCACGAGTTGGCAACTCACCCCCGTTGTGCCACAGTTCTTACAGGTTGACTGCATGGATCAGTAGTGGCATCGCTGGCACACAGTTGCATTCGGGTGTTTTGCATTGGTAGGTAGGACATTTGCATCGCGCCCACTCTTGTATTTACTATTCATATTGTATCTAGTCAACTCCATCAATCAAACTAGTATTTGTATAAGTAATGAGATTTAGTGAGACTTGTGGTTGTGAGACTTGGAGCGAGGGGTATTCCTCTACTTGTGGTTTTGATGTCTTGCTTATTTCTTTATCTTTTGTGGTGAATTTCGCCGTTGGGCGTCGTATATTTATATTTATGCTTTGCGTGGTTGTGGATCCGCCGATTGGCGAAGAGCTAGCTCCCGCTTGCGGATGCTTTTATATTATCATGTATTGTGGTTTTGGATCAAAAAAATACAAAGGAGGTGCTGCCCAAATTTTTAAAAGTCGAAACATATTTTCAACTAGTAACACCCACTTGCATTTTTATGTTTCATTGTTTTTGTATTTAGGAAAACTTTTGATTTCATCATACCTTATTTTCAAAACTTCACTTGTTCTGTTTTCTTAAAAAGGTTTAGATTTTTGGGTTTCGGCTTACTTGATTTGCGTTACGTCTTTAGACGTGGCGTGATTCAAGTGCCGGTCACGAGCTAATATTTTCGGGTCGTGACAATCTCCTTCGAAGAAATGTGATGATTTAACCCATGATTGTTGAATTGCATGAATTGTTATTCCATGATGATTGTTATACTTAACTATGATGATGCTAAAAATATACTTAGGTATCCGATGATTATGAAGATTGATATTAATATGGGGCACAATTCGAAATAGATTATGTACTATCAAAACCACATCCATCACAATGAAAGCTAAGTTTAGCGCATGTTTTACCCATTTTTAGTGCATGCTATATTGAAGTTTAGATGTTTTATCTTTCCATAGTTTAGTTTGTGTATCTAGTTTAGCCATTTTCATAATTGCAAGTCGAAATCATTTTCATAATTGCAAGTCGAAATCATAATATGAGATGTTCTCCTTCCAAGAAATGGGATGATTTAACCCATGATTGTTGAATTGCATGAATTGTTATACCATGATGATTGTCATACTTAACTACGATGATGCTAAAAATATACTTACGTATCGAATGATTATGAAGATTGATATTAATATGGGGCACAATTCGAAATACGTTATGTACTATCAAAACCACATCCACCCAATGAAAGCTAAGTTTATCCACAGGTCTTTTGTTGGATGCTAATTAAGAAGTCCACAAAAAATATAAGTATATAAGATTATTGGTAAGTGGATCATATATTAATTTGTTTAAATTTAGCTTGCTAATCGAAGCCAAATAATTAGCTAGATTCATCATTGTAGTTTTAAGTTCCATGTACATTTTTATTATTACTAAAATCAATTATTTTATGTGAAATCTCAATTATTTGAGTAGAATATCTATCATTTATGTGGAATATAATTAATTCTCATGACTATTTTTTCCCCAAAAATCTTCTACAATTTAAATAATTTGATAAACTAAGCATAGAATTATAGACAGAAGCCACCTGTATAATTCATTTATATTTAAGAGGTCCAAAACTACAAATTGAATTTTATTTATTTTTTATTGGAACTTTGATGATAATGTTTATCTCAAATTAAACTTTTGATTATGTCCATAACATGCACATGGAATTTCACTAGATGACCAAAAATGTCCCCATCTTTATTTCATGTCTATCTGTATGCTAATTAAAGAAAGGAAAAAAAAAAGCTTAAATTTTGTTGTCCTTTTGCATTTCTAAATCAAAATAGTATAATAACCAAATAATAAAAAATAATGTACATATAATAGTTTTATTTTAATATTTCCCATGTTAACCTAAATTTATTTAGGATGCCATAAAATGTAAAACTTGAACCATCCAATTCTCAATGGTTCTATACCCTAGAAAAAACCCTTTTCAATAAACAACAATCTAACAGATAGATACATATATCGATGCATTTTAATGTTAACAGATAGAGCAATCATATATGTTTCTTTCCCTATCAAACAGCATCATTGATATTGAAATGTTAGGCAAAGTATTAATGCAGGCAAAGCTCCCAAAAGGCGAAGCAAATGAAACAATCATGAGAGCAGCAAAGCCATCAAACTAAACTTACATGTAAGAAGAAACCTCCTTTCTTGTGGAATTCAAGGCTTCTAGAAATTCTGCCTGCTTGGAAAAAGAGGCCAAAAATTAAATGATTTAAATAAGGAAAAAGTAAAACTTGGTCAACTGAAAATAATATATAAGACCAAAATCTTCTTGCTTATGAAGCAACCACATTTAGAATGAGATCATTTTGCCATATATATATATATATATATATATATATGGTGATCAATTGTCAACAATGCAATGCAGAGGGATACACACATAGGGAAAAATAGGAAATGTAGCAATCAAATGAGAATATATATGAATATGGTCGGTTCCTTTTGTTAATTTGCAGGGAGTTTGTAAAGGATGGAGGAGCAACTATAGCATGTTTAGAGAGAGAGAGAATGTGATTATTTGAATTAGCTTTTAGACATTATTGCGGTTTTTTTTTTGGCTCTTTTACGATCGTACATGTTGTTGGATGCAATATAATCTGAATCAATAAAACACCGAGAAAACCGAAAGTAAAATTAAAGGTCAAAGAAACTTATCAAAGCGTGTCTGTATGACATTGTCCTTAGAACAGCTGCACCGTCCTCAACAATGGAGATTTGCACCGCTAAATTTCCTTTTGGCTCACAATGCGCGTGATTCTATTTTTATGAGTCATGCACTTGCCATATGGAAGTGGATTATCTTTGTTAGTCCTACACCTGCCATATGGGAGTGGATTTTAGTACACACACATCGTACTCCATTTCCAACGTGGGGCTAAAAGAGAGGGACTTTGAGAGTTAAATGCAAAATGGGTACGGTACCAATTGGGCCTGATTTCTAGTGGGCTATGCAAAATGGGTACGGTAACAATATTCTCGTCCCAAAGGCTTTGCCTCTTCAACTTTATAAAAGGATCCTTCTCTTCATTATTTTAGTATCCTCTTCTCACTATTTTCATAAGAGAGTAACAATATCATTTTTAGAAAAGTGTATCATACACTTCTCAAATCTCTAATTCTGTCAATTATTTGACTCATCATTATGTCCGATAAGCTTATTTCCAAACCTTCAATTCCTATCAAGGTAGGAAAAAAAAGATATTGGATCTTAATTATATTTCTTAGCATTTTATCCTGCAAGAACACGAATTTTTTTCCAGAAAGACAAGATACCACAAACATGAAACTATGCAACATTGTAATTATATTTTCTTATGGAAACAAAACCAAGCCTCAGGTCCAATAATTGGGCCCTCAGGTGAATCGAGTGGACATAGCCTTAGCCCAGAGCAAATATATTGAATCTTATATTTCAGGGTAAATTGCCAAAAAAAAAAACCCGGTACGCTGCAAACTTTTGTAAAAGTCCATGGGCCTTTTTCTCTTAAAAACCCTAGACCCAAGTAAAAACCCCTTTATACTACTTGCTTGCTTGTAATATCTAAGCATTTGCATGTAATATCTAAGCATTTGCATGTAATATCTAAGCAGCTGCCTGTAATTTTCAAACTGTTGGAGTGAATAAAGGTCTAAATGTAATGCAGGGTTTTTCACAAAGATTTTGAACAGTAAGCCTTTTCCAACAATTTCGAAAATATCAGGGATATTTAGACAACTCCCGAACGGGCCAGGGGCTTTGTGATAATTTACCCTAGATTTTATATATCCAAAATGGGAGGGGACAGAGTCGAGCTAACATCATAATATAGTTTTACAACTCATAAGAAAGCTAAAGAGCGGAAAAGAATAAAAAGGAAAGGGATAAAAAAGGGTTTTTCGATAAAAGCCTCCTAAAACGTTGCTATTTTGAAAAACCCCCCTAAACTTCATAAATACATCCCATAAAACTATTAATTAAACTAAATTGACCATTATGCTTAATTATCATTCATAAGACTTTTAGAAATCTCCGTTAAAAAACTAAAATGATAATTTAAAGATAAGGGTTCGGAAGAAAAAGACTAGTGGGTTTTGGCAAAAGTGAAAAGAGATGTGGGTTTTGATATTATATAAGACTTTTTATCCCACAATTTATCATATTTGCTCCAATCCAATTATTAATCCTAATTAACTGAATTAAAAGGGTGTTTTTAGTTAACAGAGAAGTTTTAGGAGGTGTATTTAAAAATATGCAGTTTTCGGAGGTGTTTTTCAAAAGACATATTTCACACAAACCACCATGTGGTTTACTCGAATTTTCCAAAACTATCTTATAATTCAAACTCATCATGAAGCCCCCTAACTTTCAATTCCTTATACAAAACCCTAAAGTTATTTACTATAAAATTAAAATTTTACTAAATTAATATCTTATTTTAATAAAAATATGAATTCTTCAGATGTATTGAACTAAACCATACTCATAATGTTATTTTTTAAGCAACTTACCATAATTTGGAGAACAAAATTTTAGATTTGAGGACTTGGAGAAGAAGCCTCAAATTGAAATTAAATCACAATTTAGAGAAAAAAGAGCTGATAAAATATGATTAGGAGGGATAATCTAGGATAAAACTACAAGAATCGGTCAATGTGGGATCATATGACCCGTTAATCGCAAAAAAACTTTACAAATCAAACCACAGGGGTTTTTGTATGAGAAATTGAAAGTTCAAGGAGGCTTTGGAAAACTCGAGTAAACCACAGGGTGTTTTTTGTGAAATAAGCCTTTTCAAAATACCAATGTTCTAGGAGGCCTATATAAAAAATCTAAAAAAGTTTAAAAGAAAATTTTCTTTTTTGGAGAGGAAATAGAAAATTTTAAGATATGAAAGTCATATCAAGGTGGGATTTTTTTTGGGAATCGACCCTTTCCAGGTTCGAACTTGTGTTCTCTCACATTGAAGAGAAAATTGTAACTAAAGATAATCAGAGAACGCTTTCCTCACACAATTCTTTGTGCGGGATATCTTATCTATAGAAAAAGATTACACAAGTTTGCAATTAATGAAAAGATTACAAAGAGAAATTCTGGGAGTGATTTTGAAATTTGAATACAATCTCATTTCTCTTGATTGTTGTCTTGTTCCTTATCAGTGTCAACTTCCGTTATACTCGCATGGACTGGGATGACTCTCCTTCGATATTGGCCTCTGATTTGTTCTTCATAATTACTGATTTTGCAAGATTATATCCTGTTGATTTTGCTCTGATTAATTCTGCATAATTGTTACCTTCTATACTCCCCCGCAAAGTAGCCGTTGGGTAATTGCTTCATGAATTTATCAATCACTTGATTGATGGGATGAAACAAATCGATTAAGAATAGAACCAAGAGCAACCTTTTCCTTCAAAAAATAATGGTTAAGTTCAATGTGCTTTGTTCGAGCATGAAAAACCGAATTGACTGACATGCAAAGTGCAACAAGATTATCGAAAAAGAGGACAAATGGTTTTGGATGAGAAATCCCAACATCACGCTACAAAGGAAGACAACCTTGTGAGCTCTGCTGCAGCAGATACCATTGCACGATATTCTGCTTCAGCATTTGAGCGTGCAACTGTATTTTGCTTCTTTACATCCATGAGATGCCGTTGGATCCAAGAAAAGTGCAACATCCTGTTGTTGATCGTCTGGTTTCTTTACAACCTCCCCAGTCAGCCTCGGAGAAAGAAAATAGGTCAAGACTGCTTTTAGACAATATACGAATGCCATAGTTTAAAGTACCATGAACATAACACAAAATACTTTTAACTAAATTGAGCGTGAAGGACGGTGGGTTATTGCATATGCTGACAAACAATATAAACAACACAAGAGAGGTCGGGACAATGCTTCGATATAGAGATGGGTCTGAAAAGGGACCAAGATTCGAAGCCTCTGGAGTGTTCTTTTTGGACATGGGAGTGGCACTCGACTTGCAAGTACTCATCATAGCACAAAGGAAACGATATCCTTTGTGTTTCTCGATATAGCCAAGAAAAACACATGGAGGAGACCTGGATTAAAATTTGTTAGCAGTATAGTTTGTTCGATACAGATAACAACATGAGCCAAAGATTTGAAGCATAGCATATGAAGGTCCCTTGTAAAAAAGTGTGGTATAAGGACATGTATGTTGAATATGCAAAATTTAAAAGAAGACAAAAAATACTTGAAATAAAAGAAGCTTCGACTGCCACATCTCCGGTTGCTCCATTTCGGTTGCCTTTCTCGGCTGCCCCCTTACACGGCTAGACCGATCTTTTCCTTGAAACAGTTCCGAATGCCGTATTTAGAGTATTCAAACCACCAGTAGAGGGTTATTTACCCTCCCCAACTTGCCCTAAAATATAAGGAGTGGTATATCTAAGAGGGTATAAATACTCCATCTTAGATATAAAAAAAAAAAGATATATACAACCGCCGAAAGAAGAATTTCCAGAGCAAGAAAAGAAGAAGAAGAAGAAGATCGAGAAAAAGAGAAGGTAAGAATCGGAGACCAATCTCCTACTTCTTTAAATCATTTTCTTGTTTCTTCATCTCTTCATGTATATCCTTGAAACCGAGAAAGTAAGATGGTTTTGGATTCCCTAATCATCAAGCTTCAAATGAACCATGAGAATGTGGATAAACCCATCATTCTCCCATTCATTTGATATATATAGAGAATTATTAAACTTTAAGAATGTGGCTAATCCCATGATTCTTTAAAACTCCAAGAACGTGAATGATAAATTCATGATCAAATTTAGGAAGTGAAGGAAACTTCATTCTCCTCACAAACTGAAAGGCTAACACCGTATATTCCATCAATTTAAAATAGACTTAAAACTCTATTTTTACAAATATAAAACATAGAAGATGGTACGAATGATATTTTCTGTTTTCTCTTGAACGGTTTATCACATAGAACAAATGAAATACAGAATGCACATATAGACAAGAACCGGAAAAGAGAACAATGCAATTTCCAAACTAAAACTCATATCCATGTCCTAGGCCCCCTCCTTATTGGGTCCCCACCCGATACTCGGATCCCTTTTGGACATGATCAGGCCCCTTAGCGACCACCGGCTCCTCACCAGAATAATCGGCACCTCTTCTGTTCGTCCACTTATCTCTCTGTTGATGATCAATAAACGTTAAAATAGCATTGTAAATTCATTTATGAAAGCACTTGTAATCCTTTCATGTAATCTTTGAGATGAAGTGTACCGGTAAATAAGAATATGAATGAAATAACCTTCTTTTATATTGTCTCTTTATTGCAAATATATATTTATGTTGTGATCTTTATTCAATTTGATGTGATTCAAAATAACCTAACAAAATACCATGTCTTAATACTCTCTAAGACAATAGGGTATAATTAACGTTAAGTGCTTGCGCTTATCAAAAGTTTCGAACCCCAAGATCTTATGGTCAAATTATAAAACCCTTTTAAACTTGTTTTATTTAAACTCTATCTTTTCTTAACAATGTGATCGTTAGAAGTCCTAAAGAGGGTAAACAAAAATGGTGACTCCGCTGGGGATTGACTTCACTTTAAGTTGTTTTAAATCACATCAATATTTTATTCTGTCCTAAAATCTCAGGTTGACAGAATTTCCGTTTAAAAGATCACATGCATTTGTAATATATGATTCAAGACGGTCATACACTAACAAGGTCCACTAGATTTTGATAAATCATCTGGTAAGGCTATGTTTCCTCTTGTGCCAACATTAACGACATTATGAAACCTTAAATAAATATTTTTATTATGTAGTGAGGCTTGGCGTATGATACCGAGCCCATTGAAGGTTTCTAATACCATGATACTATACTTTATAGGTTACTACAAATGGCTTTCAACAACATGAATGCTTCTTCCGAAGTCTTGGTCGATGCTGTCAAAACGTGCGTTCGATGTTCCTAATAACCGGGGCTAATCCCCAGTTTGTCTTACCGGCTACAGGGCTTTCCAGATATGACCCTGAGCAGTGCCCCTTCAGCACTATCAATGATTTTCCTACACTCCACGAGGCTCAGTAGAAGAATCCTTTAATTGTAGGCTTAATTTTGAGAAAGGGGATCCTCCTCACATCGTCAGCCTAACCTCACGGTCCAGGCTATTATTAGTAGGCCTGTGGTGAGCCCATCACCCCCTATGAACAAGGTCACTCGCCAGGTCCGAGGCGGCTGGGTTTTTGTCTTAGAAACCACTACTTTTCGCCAGGGGCAACCTATGAAGGTGTCGGCTTCTGATGCGAAGGTGAAAAGGAAGTCTGTGTTTGAAAGACTTTCATACTCAAGGAATGAACCATGAAACGATGAGGGCATCACTTTTTTGGCTAATTGCTTTAAGTCCTCCTCTTCCCCAAAAAAGCTGACCTCTTGCAATGTAAGGCTGTTTACTGCCGAAAACAAGAGACGGACTGGGTAAGAACGTCTTGCCTGAATTTGGGGGCAAATGCATATGTTCATCTATCCACCTCTCCGAAAATACTAAGTGATTATAGCGCCGTATATTAAAGGTTTGGAAGGATGCAACCGAGACTTCAGATCCTCTCTCATGAATGAGAGGTTTATTGATTGCGGAAACGAATTTTTCCTACAGGCGCAAGTCCTTATAGTTAATTACTTTGTCGCATACGACAACAACTTTCTGCACTCCAATTTGTTTCCTTTATGTGTCATGTCTTTTTGTTTTTATTTTATTTGGGTTGCCCTTGGATTGTATACGAAGACTAATTTTGTCGTCGCCCGTAGAGCACGGATTTGTCCAAATCTGTATATATTTTATATTTTAGGTCAAGCATTGCTTGACGGGGTCCATGTTGGTAGTTTGGTTTGCCAACGGGAGTGAACTTAGGTCAGTCCTCACACTTGTGAGGTCCATCAGTTCATATAAAACTTAAACTTTATCTAAGAATATGTTAGTCTCATTTGAGAACTAAGGTCAGCTTAGAGGGTTTGAGCATATAGACACTACCTAGGGACACATAGTCTCATTCGATAACTAGATCAACCTAGGTAGCATGAAAATATTATTCTCAATGATCTTAAGATCATTAGGAAGCTTAAGCTTTAAGACTTAGTAAAATTGTGCTAAGTATGGGGCCTGTTTGGCGCTCATATGCTTTTGGCATTGGCACGGCTCGTGGCTTGGGATTGGTGCACAACTTTGGTGCATGGCTTTGGTGCATGCTTATGTGCATTGCACGTAGAGCCTGGTGGGAGAAAGTGTATGCTTGGTGTTGGCGCACGGCTTTGGCGCAACTCGGGTTAGCTTAATGCTGGCGCACGTGCTTTGCATATGGCACAACCTGAGTCTTGGTAGGCTTTTCTTTGGTGCCGGCGCACATGTTTGCATATGGCGTAAGCCAGGGTTTGAGAGCTTAAGCTCTGTTCATGGAAATGTTAACCTTTCAAGATGATCTTTTGATCAAGTTCATAAAAATCACATTTTTTGTGATCTTCAGAACTTAAGTTCTCAGGTATGAATATTTTTTGGGGGAAACTATGTCTCATGAAGTTGAGACTTCGATTTCTTGTCTTTGGTGACCTTTTAATGGAAGGGTTACTTAAATTTTTCCCTTGATATTAGATTTTGAGATCAAATCCCTCCATCTGAATCATGGATCTTTGATCCGAAGGAAGAATTTAAGTTCTTATGAAGCTTAAGCTTCTTTAATGGAGAAAGATGGTAAAGAGAGAATTTTCTACATTATTTATCTAGGGTTTGGAGGAAGAAGATCTTTTACAGAGGCTTAAATTTCTTTTTCTTCACCTTATGGGGGGTATTGTGTGTATGGAGATTAATCTCCTAGGCTCCTATTTATAAGAGAGGAGAGAATTAATCAAGTTGAGAGATTTTAATTGATCTTAAGATCAATCGGTGATATTTAAGCATCGTTGGATTTTTTATCCAAAGGCTCTCGGTTAATAGAGGAAATAACTTTCTTGTTTTAGAAAGATATAAGGAAAATTTCTTGTTAATAAGAGATATTTTTCTGTTTTAGAAAGATAAAGGGAAATTATTTTTCCAAAATGAAGCAAGCGCTTCAACAAAACTTGGCACCGGCGCCACGTGCCTTGCTCGTATGGCGCAACCCAAAGAAATGGCACTGGATCCACATACATTACATATGTGGCACCTGCGCCGGAGTTGGCATCAGCTCAGCCTGCATCAGAGTTGGCATCGGCTCAGCCTGCGCTAGAGTTGAGCGTAAGCTCTTGAGCCCAAATTTGAGCGGGAATAAATGCCCCCACCACGGCGCTCACGAGCATTGCATGTAGGGGACGTGGTGTCAGGCTTATCGCCGTTGGATCCTCCGAGGGATGCGAGGGAAGCTGAACCGACCCCACATCCCTATAAATAGAGCTTAAGCTCTAGGGAGGCCCGGAGCCTTCACTTATTTTCCTTTCCTGAGAACTTAAGTTCTCGTTTTAGAGCTTAAGCTCTGGTTCTGACCTTTGACGGGCCAAATCAAGGATTTGTCTTGTCAAAGAATTGGATAAGAACCCAAACTTTGAGCTTAAGATTTAGCCTGATGCTGAAGCTTCCCTCTGAACATAATTTTAACAAGGTCTTTCTTTGTCAAAAACTTAGGTTAGAACCCAAATTCTTGGAGCTTAAGCTCTGGCAATTTTTGGAGCATTCCTTTTTTTTAGGACTATGGGACTTGAGTTCTACAGAAAAATCCTCTGATTTTCTGTAGAGCACGTGCTCCTACTCTAACTTTAGTGGGTCACTTTTGGCCCAGTAGGGTCTCTTAGCTCCGAAGCTTGAGACTCCATGCTTTGAACTTACAGTACTTTGAACCGACGCTCTTTTGTCCTTTCTTTTCATGTATTATGGCTCTAACACCCAACTTCCCATATGCTCGTCCGGACGACCTGCCTGCTTACGAGCCTAATGATCTAGAAGTTCTAAAAATGATCCGGGAATATGATCCCCAGCAGGAGTATCTTCACTTGTGGGCGGGCTGGTATAATTGGATCATACATGAACACACCGGCTTCACATATGGGGAAATGTCTGAACCGATTCCTCCGATGCTCTATACTGATCCTCCACCGGTTGCCTATACAAAGGAGTTTACTGACTAGACCACTTTCCGACTGCTTTAGCCATCTTCGGGTCAGTCCAGTAGACGATGGTTGTGGATATTTTAAGGCGTCGAATCTGCCAAAGGGAGTCGTGCACGTGGGGACAAGGAGTGATGCCTCAATTCCTGCGTGGCTATACTACTTGGGCCCGATATATTTTGGCTACCGAGAAGCCATTGCTGATCAAGACCGGGCTTTTTTCGGCCGTGTATGGATCCTTGTTCTGCTATCCCAAGCTCCACGTGGGTTAAGGCATTTTTGGAACGATGGAACGCCAAAACTAACACCTTTATTTTGTCAGATTGGGAGGTGTTAAGTTCTCTATCCGATTTTCAGGAAATCTCCGGACTACCGATCACCGGCGATCATTACGAGGAGTTGTTACCCCCAGATGAGTACATATTTGCTACATAGTCACCTGTAGATGTCCTGTCAGTCCAAAACGTTACCGAACATAAATTTCCCAGCTTCTACAACGTGTTGGGTATATATGAGAAGCTGCATGTGGCATCCCAAGGGCGAGGAGTGGACTTTGACAGGTTCATCGAAGAGTTCCTTAATCCAGATGTCCTATCAAAAGAGACTCTGAAGTTTGCTCAGATTGAGAATCCTTTCAAGTTCAATATGGATCAGTTGCCAAAGGACACTGAGTCGCTAGAGCGCTTTTTCACTCCGGGCAAATCTTTCATCAGTTTTGAGGAGGTTGTTGCTCCAGGAATGTACATTGATTGGCTTTCTAGGCTTATGGCTGAGCTGGTTCGTGATACCCATACATGGCCGGTTGTTGCTGTTAGTTATATGTATGCCCTAGAGGCCATTACTGTACATTGGATGTATATTGTAGTGGATGCTGGGACATATATAGGTAGGACTTTCTTGCTCGACATGATAGTACGCTATCTGGTTGCTCTTTATCTTAACATGTATACTTTCTGTCTCTCTGTTACATGTTGATAAAGCCCTTAGGATGTGTACTCGACTTCCAGGACTATGATGCAGATCATACTAGTGGGGCCTGGGTAGTCCATGAGTACATCCTTCAATGTTCCTAGTCATGGGAATATCGAGACGGGGCATCGATATTCCAGAGTAGACTAGCGTATATCTTCTCGACCCATGTGATGGGCGATGGATGATCCCATATCCATTGGTGTTTGACATCAGAGATGGTATGCGGGTGCTCAGTGGAGACTGGGTACACTGAACGGACTCGCCGAGAACTCCCAGATGGTATTATACCTCACGTCAGACGGCAGTTCTCTGGTGACACTGGTACAACTTATTCTGTTGACCCGAGATCGTCATAGAGTCTTGTGTGTCTCCCACTGTGCTTTGATTTCCACCCTACCACGGCTCTACTGAGTCGTGCAAACAGGTGGTTTTTGGGTACAGTCCCGATTCACATGGAGGCAATGAGCGATAGGAGGGGATTCGTCTCTCCCGGTATTGGGGTTTGATGTTGCGCTATGCTCGACTGGCCATAACAGGAAATCCCTGGCCAGGGTTGCTGTGATATACTGGTAAGAGTTATCAGTAGTTTCACGATTGTTATGGACCTCACGTCGGCATAACTTATCAAGCTATTGGGGTCTGACGTTTACCACCCCTAGGCGAGATATGCGACATATCAGACGAATAGACCGGACTGTACGGTAAGTGTTACTGGTTGGATTCACAGGAGTGTGAGCGGGCTTGCTCTTCGATCTTCTGATCGTTCAATACTCGAGTGGCCGTTATGTTTAGCAGACCGCTTGCGGCTTGTGGGTGTTTGATATGATCATCACCTGCTGCCGGCGTATTGACGAGTCTTTAGAGTCCTACACAGAGGTTTCCTGGCTCAAACGAAACGAAATAGGAGCGCATATGAGATATGTGCGGGACCGAGAATAATGCGTGTATGTGATACCGTATTCTATTCTCGTGATGAATGTATCGATTGGTTGTATGCGATATAACCTAGTTATCGAATCAAGGATTGATTCGATAAGCCGATATATTGGATATTAGTCGGTTATATGCGATATAACCGGATCGTTAAATCAAGTATTGATTTAATGATTTAATGTATAATTATATATTAGATATATTACTTTACATTAACTAATATTGGTTCACTTTAAATGGATTTTCTCACTTGATGTGCACATTGTATATATGATATAGTTTTGTGCACTGGTTTGTATCATGTTTGATGATACATGCAAACTTGGGTTTGTGTAAGACTTAAACCATGGTTATGTTAATGGTTAGGGTTTTGTTTATTTACTTATTCATTTATTTATTTAATTTTAAGGCAAGAAAGAATGGTGGCTTATTTTGTTGTTTTGTTGAAACTTCTTGAAGTGTTGAAAGCTTGACCATTCTTGTTCTTTTCCTTAACCTAACCATTCAAACTAACCCTAGTTTAGTCTCTACACTTAACCATGGTTGCTATATGATAAGTATTCATTTTATTTTCTATTTTGAATAATACTTATCATATTCCTTCTTCATCTTCTTCATCTTCAACAATGAAGAAACCTTGCAACCATCAATGGCAACTTAAGAAAAAGAGTGAGAAATCCAATTCTAAAGTGAACCCACTTCCTATTTCTTCATCCTCTACCACTTGCCAAGTAGTATAGGGTGTTTTCTTCGCAAGTTTCATGACTTGGTGAAGTTGGAGTTTGATCTTGAGTTGCCTCGACGTAGATCATCTTCGGCATCGACGTCGGCGACCTAGCCCGATCCTTTCTCCGATGAAACCACCGTAAGAGTCTAGGATTCCGATTGCTACAGTGGAGGGATGTCAAAGCGGAGCTATGGTGGTGGAGAACCGGATCTACAAAGGTTGTAGTCACTTTCCTTTAGCAATAAATTCGTTTACTTGCTTGCATCGCCTATAAATCTAGTTAACGATCCGTATTAGGGTTTGTAGGCACATGAAATTTTTGAATTGGGCATGTTTGATCACTTGTGAGACCACATTAGTGTGCCTAAGAACCCTACAGTGGTATCAGAGCCTAGCTAGAGCCTTAGACGATGCGTAGACGGAGTTAGAAGTCCGATCGAACCGAAACCCTAACTCCAAAATGCTCTCTGTACATTTTTGAAATTCGTGGAATTTTGTAAATTAAAAATGCTTAAAAAATTCAGCAGGAAATTATAAGAATTACGGTGCAAAAATTACCTAATGATGTGTCTAAAGCACGGCGGAACCGCGGCATTAGCATGGCTAATGCGGCGGTTCCGCGCCCAGTTAGTCTCTTCAGTCAACCATTTTTGCACAGTAACTTCTTTATTTAAATGCTGAGTTTTATGGGAATTTTTAATATTTACTCAAGAGTTGAGTTTTCTGGGTTGTATTGGGGACTCGGTGTTTCGATCGGATTGTCTAATTTTGTCTGTGTGCTTTTCCGGATAATTTTAGAATATATTAAAAAGTTCGACCGGATATAAATACCCACTTTTTCCCCTGCCGGGAAATTTCCAATTGTTGGATTTTTCCATAGTTTAATGACGTTCTAAGTAGTGCAAGTAACGGGATGGTCTCTCTAGAAGACAACAAACCTTAACTCGATTATGTGACCGTCTTGAACTGCCCTTTGAACCTTAGGGTTTGGGGCAGTACGACGTGCCACATATGAGGCGTTGGCTTGACCCTTCTACGGCTGGACCGTTGGTACTGAGGCATGAACTGAATGTTTTTAAACTTATTTCATGTGTTGAGCTGTTTCGGGAAAACTTGGGTGTTCGATTGTTCGATCGGAAAGTTTAACATTTTATATTTATCCGGAATGTGATACAATATTTGGAATTCACAAGTAGTTATGAGATAACTGAATGAATGTTATAAATATAGCAGTTTAGTCTCACTTGATCGGTTGCCACGGAATTTTGATGTGATCAAAAGTCCGTCGCAATCACGTAGTGTACGCGGATACTCGCCGGGTAAACTTAATAGACAGCCTCGCCCTATAGCCCCGACCAAATGACTATAGGAGAACCCCGTCGCCGAAAGCATCCGTTCGGGTGCTCGCGGCAGCGGTGTTCCGCCTTGGTGCACTTCGTTGTCGGCGTCGGGGGTGCGGCCGCCTGCTAAAGTTTGCGACGAGCATTCGATCAAAATGTCGGGAATCTTATTGAATTGCCCGACTTGATATTGAAAAGTGTTTTCGATAATGAGACTAAAATGCGGGGTTTATAATTGTTAGGCATGTGATGTCTAAATATTTCATTTGATTAGGCATGCGATGTCTAAAGAGGATGTGGATTCCAACTGTTGTAGTTTTACACTTTCTTTTCTGTGACCGTAAGTGTAATATGTGATATCGCCGGTTTCGTTGCTATATGTCAACGAAAATTGGGATGCGCATATTTACTTACGTTGATGACATGTGATGTTATGTGTTGCTGGATATGTTATATTGGATCGTCGTGTTTGAATAGCCGGGTTTTTTTTTTATGTGAGATGAGTGTTTTTCATTTTCATTCATGTAAAAACTTGTATGTAATATTCTTTTATTGGGGCACTTCCAGGTTACGGATGATGTCACCATTTGTATATTATTTACTTTTCCGCACTAGGATAGACCCAAGGAGGGGAGCACAAGTGACCGGGTTCTAGGGTCCAGTGGGAGACCAACTCGAGGAGTCGAGTCTGGGTCTTCTAACTCTAGGATTGGTAGGGTTGCTTGCCGCTCTCGTAGGGGTCTAGGGGTGTGAGTTTGGCTATTCATCGCGACCGTGGAATCCGTATTTTATACTGGCTCGTATTGAAAACACGGATGTCCTAGTATATCCAATGTTTTATATGATTCTTCTGCTGCGATATCTGTGATGTGATCATGTGATATGTTCTGTGATAAATGCTGTATATAGTATATATGATATATTATATAGACGTTACTTATGTTTTACACCCGCGCTAGCCCTGCCCCGCTCTGCCGTTAGTTACCTAACCTAACGGTGCACGAGGGGACATCGAGGCGAATGCGGATGGCATAAGTGTACGTCGTATTTATCTGTGATGTTTAGGTACTTAAATGATGGGATATTCATTAATGAGATTAATGAAAGAAAATAAACCTAATTGATGTTGTGGAATCGAATTTTAAAATAAAACTGGTAGGTACAGTTCTTGCTTTGCATCGCGGTGTTCATTATAGAACATCCTGCACCTTATTCGATGAGGAAAGGACCGAGATCCCTTCACCGGGAGTGACTCCTTTAGCAATAACTAGCAGATGCTACAACCCTCGATTTTTCTTTTGATTGCTTCTATAGTTTCTGCTTTGCACAGTGATATATATGATATATCCCGCATCTCATTCGACGAGGAAAGGGCCGACGATCCCTTCACCGGGAGTGACCCCTTTAGCAAAACTAGAAAAGCTTCAAAAACATTCCATTTAAAAACCATTTGATTCCGCAACGAGATCAAGTTCAAAGAGTTAAAGGTTTTCTTAAAAACCATTCGCAACCCTCTGTCATTTTAGGAAGTAGAGTACTTAGTATTCGTGCTACGTTTGTCGACCATAGCCGAGGCGTAGTGTGCGGTAGCTAAGTGATGTCTTCCTATACAGCATATGATGCGATTAGTTAGGACAGTCATGTGGCTTTGTTGACCTTAGCCAAGGGTCATGTGGGTGGGTCTAATTAATCACGAAATGACGGGTAGAACTTGACTAGTACCTATGATTTGTTGACCTTAGCCAAGGTCATAGGTGCTAGGGGTAAAAACCATTATCGGGAGTTTCAAGTGTTGAAATTTGCAATGAGATTGCATACCTTCTATATGATAGTTGGATCCCGATACCCACTGCGAGTAATTGTTACTCCTGGGAGAGTTTTGCACTTTACAATTAGCCGATCAAGTAGGTGTCTAGAAAGGTGTCAACGGGGTTGCGCCTCTGGAAAAACGAGGTTTACTGTAATTAGGTCCGTGCGAAAGCACGGGGAACCTCCCTCAAAATACCGACACTGGCCTGGCTGAAAAATTGGCGAACTTGTAGAGTGTAATTAATCCCGGCTAGTCTTTCCTTTTAGGGTTTGAAGGAAGATTTGATAAAAACAGTGGGAGCCATCCTGATTAGATAAAATATATAACCAATATAATCTTGCAAGAGCGCACGCAGAGTGTTTTCTTCTCTCTCTCTCCAGGTAGCGACCATATCACTGTTGGAGATAGTGCCCTCATAGTCAATTATTGGATCGCAGGTACGTGATTGCAATGATTGCGGAGGACCTATCCCGGTAGCACAGTCTTACTCAAGATGATAGTATGCTATCTGGTTTGCCTTTATCAGTTGTGTACATGTTCAGGTGACTGATTGCATGTTACACTTTGATAGAGCCCTTAGGATCTTGCTTTACTACCAACTGTATGAGGGCGATCATATACGTGAGAGTTGGGTAGTTTATATGCATATCCTTAATTATGGTCCCTAGTCGTGGGAGTTTCGAGACAGGGCATCGATACTCCGGAGTAGACTAGTGTATACAGTCGAGACCCCGACGAGGGGCGGTGGCCGGTCTCACAAGCCACTGGTGTCAGTTGGATCACCTAAGATGTATACAGGTGCTCATTGGGTTATGAGTACACCGGACAGGACTCGCTGGGAATCTGCTAGTTAGTATTATATCTACCGTCAGATAGCAGTTCCCTGGTGACATGTGTACAGGTTAGTTCATCGACCTGAGGTCGTCATTTGTCTCATGTGAGTTCCCACTGTGCTTTGATTACTACCCTACCACGGCTCAAAGGAGTCGTGCAAACAGGTAGCTTTTGGGTACAGTCCCGAGCCATATGGAGGCACGTGAGCGGATCGGCAGGGGATTCGTCTCTCCCGGTATTGGGGGCGAGGTCGTGCTGTGTCTAGGAGAGCCATTACACAAAGTCCATGGCCATGGCAGGAGATTTACTGGTAGGTACTCCAGTAGTATCTCAGGGTGTTATTGGGCTACACTCCGACACGACTTATACTGCTTCTGGGGGTCTGACGTTACTAGCCCCCTAGGCGGATATGCGATACTCATTGACGAACGGACCAGACTGTATATACATTGTCACTGTTAGGCTCAGTAGGGTTTCTGGATGTGTTAGCTCATCGGCCACCCTTGAGTGCGCTCATCAGCCTCCCTTAAGTTCAGTCCATGGGCAACCGTTACGCATAGCTAGTGCCGCTGACGGTTTGTGGTTAAACCCACTGCCAGGGTACTGAAGAGTCATTAGAGTCCCCCACAGACAGTTTCCCAAGTTTCGGGCGAAACGTTGTAGAGGCCGTATGGTTTTATGGCAGGGTTCGGAAAATGCACGTGCGTTTACGCACGTGTTATTTTTCGGGCAGATAATACTGGTCGGTTTTGGTTTAAGCCGGATCCGAGTATTATATTGAGTAGGTATAATATCTTTGTCTCAGTTGCATTTGTATTCAGTCGTAATACAAATGCGGGTATATTTATACTGTTTCGGGGTTATCCTGAAAGTCGTTTCAGGATCACTTTTGGAAGTTGCCAGTTTCCAGTTTTCTATCAGCCGTCTTTTAACATTCTGTTAAAGACGGATTTATCTTTTCTTCAGATGGAGTGAGTCATCATTCTAGAAGCTTCTAGAAGTGATGATGAGGCTAATAGGTGTTATGTTTTCATTGGTTGCAATTAAAGCATGATGAGGTGTATATGTGAGTCATGCTTTAGGTTTAATGATTCTTGTTTTTGGTTAAGATATTTCTTCTTGATCTTTTAAGTGAGAAGATTTCCTATGTTAACCCCCCCTCTCCTACGGTCACCTCCCTCATTCTATAAAGAGGCCGGCCCCTCTCTCTCTCTCTCTCATGGTTGTTGTTTTCATCGGTTAGAAAAGATATGATAGTTTTGGGGTGTATGGAATTCACAGTTCATTTTATTCCATCACCCGATTTCTACGGCAACTTCATTTACCGATCGTCCACGGATTTGGACGAAGTGAGACAAAGTCATCTACTCATTCTCTACATCAATCTTGGTCGTCTCTTTTAGCAAACTTGACGATCGAGTTGCCTCGAGTCAGAGGCGGGAGCCCGTTTAAAGAACCGATCATGTGGTGCCACCTCGACGGAGGAGTTCGGAGATCGACGAGATCGGAGCAGTCGCAACGGAGCGTGGGATGATGGTTGAAGAACGAAGGACTCGGATCTTTCGGTATAACCATTCTACACTCTTTACAGTTTGTTAGTTTAGCAATAATGGCAGATCCGGGTGAAAGTATACGATAGCGCCAGTTTAAAAGTTTTTGTTCCGCATTTGGCGTCTGTAGACGGCCGGGGCGCTAGCGTAGACTTACAGTGGTATCAGAGCCTAACCATTTTGCTATACTAACTTGTGCTAACGCGTTTAAAACATCGATCCGACCGGAAATCGAAAACTACAAAATTCCATTTTGACAGTTTCTGTTGTTTTAAAATAATCTCGTAAAATTATTCTACATATCTCAGAATACTGTGCAGGCTTTTATTAGAACGACGTAGAAATTTGGGCACGAGATTCGATGATACTGCCGCGGAAAGGCGGTCAAACCTATGGTTTGACCGCGCTTCCGCGGCCAAACAGTGAGCTCGTGGCCCCAAATTTTTCCAGTGGGTTCTATGTTGGATTTTGTGGTTTTTGGTAAATATCGTTTTGGCCCAGATTTTGTTACTGTTCACCAGTAAGCTGTGGGGCCCACTTTTTGATATTTGGTCTTTGGTCGATCGAAATTTAAACACGTTAGTTTACAGTGCTTACATTATATCTCCGACCGGGAATGTCATTTGATCGGTAAACCGCGTCCGATTGCTATAGTTCTTTTAGACGGGTTTGCGAACGTGACATTCGCGTTGATGTTCTGTGTTGTGCTGTATTGTTGCGGATTTGTCGTGGTGGATAGCAGTGTGCAATGATAGTACAGTTTATGTTTATTTGTACATTTGATATTGCGGGGCGAGCGTCCAACTTGTGGATTGCCGTCACTGCCTGTTGTATAATATTCTTTTGGGGCACGACCAGGTTGCGGTCGATGTACCTATTGTACTATTTTTCATTACTGTACTAGGTTTTACCCCGCGACGGAGTGCACGGATAGCCGGGTTCGGGAAAGCAACGGGTCCGCATCTCATGGCTTTGAGAGGCAGAGGGGCCCCACTTCAGAATTGGCAGACTATTCGTCGCACTCGTAGGGGGTACAGGTTGACCCAAGGAGGGGTGCCCAAGTTTACCGGATTCCGTGAAGTGCCGGGTGTTCCATTCACTATGCTGTGGGGACTGCCTCGCTTCAGGTTTTGGCGGGTAACTTGCCGCACCCGTAGGGGTCTAGGTTTCTTTGCACAGGCTATCCACACGACAGGGGAACGTCGAGTTTCAGCAGCGGCTCTGTGAAACTCGGGGATCCCAGATATCTGTATTGTTCTGTGATGCTTATTACTTTTCTGTAATGTTGCATATTATCACGCCTGGAGCGATTATGTATATTGGTTTATATACTATTAGATGTTGTATATGTTTTACACCCGCGCTAGTCCAGTCCCCGCTCTGTCGTTAGTTAAGTAACCTAACGGGTGATGACGGGACCCAGTGACGAATGCGGTTGGCATATACGTACATTTTATTTTCGTTCTTTTCTGGTGTGATTGATTGATGGGACTGCGTTGATTCTGATCAATGCAAAGTAAAACAAACCTGTTTTAGTTGTTGGAACAATTTTAAAAGGTGTTATTGCAAAGACGTTTCCTTTTGTTTTGCATAGCGGTATTCAGTGGAATATCCTGCACCTCATTCGACGGGGCAAGGGCTGATATCCCTTCACCGGGACTGACCCCTTGGGCAGAAGTTTGCGTCAGGGTAATAACTTCACTATAGTCGATTACAAGTTGCTTTGCATAGCGGTATTCAGTGGAATATCCTGCACCTCATTCCACGAGGAAAGAGCCGAGATCCCTTCACCGGGAGTGACCTCTTTAGCAAAAGGTTTTCGCCACTATATTTTAAAAAGCTATCAGGTTCCTTTAGCGATATCAAGTTCACTACGCTAAAGGTTTTTCGCCAAAAACCAGCCGTAGCCCTCCGTCACTTCTTTTGGGTATTCAGTAGTATTCAAGCTATGTATTTTGACCTAACGCCAAGGCATAGTGTTTGGTAGCTGCTGGGTATTCAATTGTTGCATAGATAGATGAGTTGGTTTGGGACAGCCGTTCTGCCATTTTGACCTAACGCCAAGGGCATGTGCGGGTGGGTTCAAATTAACAAGATAGTGATGGGTAGAACTTGGCATGTGACTTATGACATTTTGACCTAACGCCAAGGTTATAAGAGCATGGGGCAAAAATTGATATCGGGAGTTTCTAAAGAAACTGAAACTTGCCAAGTGTGCGCATACCTTCTGGAGTATGAGTAACGTGGATGCAATCCATCACGTTATCATGCGATGAGAGTTGGATCCCGATTCCCACTGATGAGTTGGTTTACTCTTCGGGTGATCCCGATTGATTCTTCTTTAGGTTTGGAGGAGAATTTGACAGGACAGTGGGAGGTTTCCGGATTAGATAAAGTTATAACCATTCTGATATAGGTTAGAGTGCACGCAGAGTGTTTCTTTTCTCTCTCTCTCTTTGGCAGCGACCTTTGACCAACCCTAGACTATGACTCAGTGACCAAGTTGACCGAACCTTCTTAAAATACTGGCTTTTGGATTGTCTGAGTTGCATAAGTCATTGCCACTCCTTCTTCTACCCTTTGCATTTCTCAGAACACCCGTATTACTACGGATATCCATTTCCATTGGATAGATCCATCGTATGGTTATATACGAACTCGAAGGGACTTCTTCGAGGATGGATCCAGGTTCAGGAGAAATAGAATTGGTTTATTCAGTTGTCTTTTATTATCACCTTCTCTCAGGTTGCGAGAGCTCCTTGGTTTAGGAGAGTACACCTATTACGCTTATTGGATAGTCTTATTCCAAACCATAGGCTGGTGCCGAAAGGTAGGGAATGAAGAAAACCAATTAGCCTAAGTAGGGTGTGCAGAAGGTAATATGTAAAGACAAAATAAAGGGATTAGAAAGAGGGCAAAGTAAATTGCGACTGATATCATTCACGACCAAAACCGCGTAATTCATCGCCACTCCTATTTCACCTTTAAAAGAATAAGGTATTATTCAGTTGTCTTTTATCATCACCTTCTCTCGAGATGCGAGTACTCCTTGGTTTAGGAGGGTACACCTATTATGCTTACTGGATAGTCTTCTTCCAAACCATAGGCTGGTGCCGAACGGTAGGGAAGGAAGAAAACCATTTAGCCTAACGATGGTGTACAGAAGGTAACGACTAAAGACAAATAAAGGGGATTTGGAGAGACGGCAATAAAATATACGGTTGAAGTCATGAATTGGATTATGGAAGAGGCATTGCTATGAATACCAGGAGACCCCTACGAAACATTTTCATGTTTCAGTGCATTGTTAAAGGAAAAACTGTTTTCCCGATTAGACACTTACTCCAAGGGTATGTATTTACCAGGTTTCATTCTCATATCTGTATGGTTTTACAGATGATGAGTGGGAGTAAGATATTGGGAATTAGGTGATCATCCTCAATATATCGGAATTCGTTGTAATTGGTGATATTTGAGGAAATCGCCAGGGTACAGTTTTCAACCTACGACGCACAGGTTTTGAGTTGTTTAACTCAGCGGACTTATACAGAGTATTTTATGTTGTCCAGTGTCCTTCGGGACAAAGGGGTAGGTCCTCGTACTATGTTCTGTTTACTTATAACTTCTCTAGTATTTAGGCAAGTGTTTCGTAGAAATACAAGGTCTAAGTTTTAAGAAGTTGTGGGTATAAGAATAAAGTAGAGAACCAGGCATCACAAGTATCGGGATTCTTCAAAGATATCGAAGATGTAGATTCTTGTGATTGGTATTCAGATGATAGTGATGGTTTTGAGAAACGAGTTTTCTCTTTCAGGTTACTCATAATTGGATGGATTCCTAAGTTGAGTAATGCTGATTAGCCTTTTTCCATTAAGTTGATATGCACTGGAGACAGCTGCATGATATGAATATGGTTCCAATTAAATAAGTGCCAAAGTTTCTGTATTGGATATAGAATGGATCGTACCTTAAAAGAAATTAAGGTATGGGGAGTTGTCCAGCTTATGCTTAAAACCAGACTCTGGATAACTCAGGGCACGGTTCTGTAATGGCTGTTTGTGGGTTGACCCTGGCTATGACGAGGGTTGATATTCTACCATTTGGAAGATCAATAGTGATATTGTTCTTGACTCGCCACAGTTTTAGTAAAATGGATCTTTTTCAGAAAACAGTAGTGGGAGTATGGTAGAACTGGAAGTGATTCCAGAACCGCGAACGATTACGGAAAATTTAATAGGACCTATACATTCAATCAGGTTTGACATTCCAATAGCCACTCCGCAGATTTGGTAGGTAACCTCAGACACCCGAGAGGTACTTCGGTAACCTCAAGGACGGTGACAGGGAGGTTCTTATCTACCAAGACTTGACACTACTGTTGTTCCAGGATATGAGACCCGGTAGGAGGGTTGTCGTAGTCAGTGGGAGCATCGGAAGCATAGTGGGCAAGTAGCTTATATCTATTTATAGACTTGAGCAGTTATAGCGGAGATAGATCATCTAATTTTGATATGACAGTCATGGTTTTGACTACAATCAGAATAGGGGATGGATCAGTTAAGAAGGTAGTAGGGTGTGATGTCATGATATCTAGATGACATACACAGAGTAGGAAGTAAAATTCCTATACTACGATCGGTTGTACTGTGGTTGTCACACAGTTGTTTCTCCAGACAGGATATGGATATAATATTCGACATTCTGGTTTCTAGATCTATGGTTTTAGATCTGGATTTGGGTAGTTTCCCAATGTGGGTACTTTGACAGTTATTCTAATGGTTTTTAGAATAGTTGACTCCTAGCATGGTAGTGTACCTGCAGGTGATGGAGTCACCCTCTCTAAAGGTGTCGTATAGACTAAAGGGGAGAGGGATGTGCATGATTGGCAGATCACTTGCTTAGGCAATTGAGTCAATCATGAAATGTCAAGTACCGCACCAAATGTTGTTTTTGCACTAGATGCAATAAGTTTGTATTAATCCAATCCTGGAGAAACATAAGGAAGCAGTTTTAGAACACTAGTACATGTTCTACGGATTTGATAACGGCAGCCTCTTTCGGGAGACGGTTATCATTCCAGGCTTCAAAGGTGACATGGATGACAGAGTGATTGTCAGAGTTTTAGTTTTCCCTCTGACGAGGGACAGTATTATGGACAGGTGGTTCCAGAGGATACTGTGGGTGGCATGGTGCCCGATACTGATTAGGTTCAGTGATCGATAAAGTCTAAGAAGTTTGGATATGGAGTTCATTTATGAACTAAGGTCCCATCAGATATCCAGATATATTCTAAGACAGGTACTACTCAATTCGGGAGATGGCTTTCTCCGCGAACTTGAGATTATGAGAGATACAGAAAGAAACTTCTAGGCGGATCCACTCACCGAGGCTATTTCTCGAACACAATAGTTTTACAAACTGGCTTTGTGAAACTGATTAGTAGAGGAGTTGGATGTTCGGTTTCACACGGGCTGTGAGTAGTCGACATCGCAATATTAGCCTTGAGTGCAAGTGGGAGATTGTTGGAGATAGTGCCCTCATAGTCAATTATTGGATCGCAGGTACGTGATTGCAATGATTGCGGAGGACCTATCCCGGTAGCACAGTCTTACTCAAGATGATAGTATGCTATCTGGTTTGCCTTTATCAGTTGTGTACATGTTCAGGTGACTGATTGCATGTTACACTTTGATAGAGCCCTTAGGATCTTGCTTTACTACCAACTGTATGAGGGCGATCATATACGTGAGAGTTGGGTAGTTTATATGCATATCCTTAATTGTGGTCCCTAGTCGTGGGAGTTTCGAGACAGGGCATCGATACTCCGGAGTAGACTAGTGTATACAGTCGAGACCCCGACGAGGGGCGGTGGCCGGTCTCACAAGCCACTGGTGTCAGTTGGATCACCTAAGATGTATACAGGTGCTCATTGGGTTATGAGTACACCGGACAGGACTCGCTGGGAATCTGCTAGTTAGTATTATATCTACCGTCAGATAGCAGTTCCCTGGTGACATGTGTACAGGTTAGTTCATCGACCTGAGGTCGTCATTTGTCTCATGTGAGTTCCCACTGTGCTTTGATTACTACCCTACCACGGCTCAAAGGAGTCGTGCAAACAGGTAGCTTTTGGGTACAGTCCCGAGCCATATGGAGGCACGTGAGCGGATCGGCAGGGGATTCGTCTCTCCCGGTATTGGGGGCGAGGTCGTGCTGTGTCTAGGAGAGCCATTACACAAAGTCCATGGCCATGGCAGGAGATTTACTGGTAGGTACTCCAGTAGTATCTCAGGGTGTTATTGGGCTACACTCCGACACGACTTATACTGCTTCTGGGGGTCTGACGTTACTAGCCCCCTAGGTGGATATGCGATACTCATTGACGAACGGACCAGACTGTATATACATTGTCACTGTTAGGCTCAGTAGGGTTTCTGGATGTGTTAGCTCATCGGCCACCCTTGAGTGCGCTCATCAGCCTCCCTTAAGTTCAGTCCATGGGCAACCGTTACGCATAGCTAGTGCCGCTGACGGTTTGTGGTTAAACCCACTGCCAGGGTACTGAAGAGTCATTAGAGTCCCCCACAGACAGTTTCCCAAGTTTCGGGCGAAACGTTGTAGAGGCCGTATGGTTTTATGGCAGGGTTCGGAAAATGCACGTGCGTTTACGCACGTGTTATTTTTCGGGCAGATAATACTGGTCGGTTTTGGTTTAAGCCGGATCCGAGTATTATATTGAGTAGGTATAATATCTTTGTCTCAGTTGCATTTGTATTCAGTCGTAATACAAATGCGGGTATATTTATACTGTTTCGGGGTTATCCTGAAAGTCGTTTCAGGATCACTTTTGGAAGTTGCCAGTTTCCAGTTTTCTATCAGCCGTCTTTTAACATTCTGTTAAAGACGGATTTATCTTTTCTTCAGATGGAGTGAGTCATCATTCTAGAAGCTTCTAGAAGTGATGATGAGGCTAATAGGTGTTATGTTTTCATTGGTTGCAATTAAAGCATGATGAGGTGTATATGTGAGTCATGCTTTAGGTTTAATGATTCTTGTTTTTGGTTAAGATATTTCTTCTTGATCTTTTAAGTGAGAAGCTTTCCTATGTTCACCCCCCCCTCCTACGGTCACCTCCCTCATTCTATAAAGAGGCCGGCCCCTCTCTCTCTCTCTCATGGTTGTTGTTTTCATCGGTTAGAAAAGATATGATAGTTTTGGGGTGTATGGAATTCACAGTTCATTTTATTCCATCACCCGATTTCTACGGCAACTTCATTTACCGATCGTCCACGGATTTGGACGAAGTGAGACAAAGTCATCTACTCATTCTCTACATCAATCTTGGTCGTCTCTTTTAGCAAACTTGACGATCGAGTTGCCTCGAGTCAGAGGCGGGAGCCCGTTTAAAGAACCGATCATGTGGTGCCACCTCGACGGAGGAGTTCGGAGATCGACGAGATCGGAGCAGCCGCAACGGAGCGTGGGATGATGGTTGAAGAACGAAGGACTCGGATCTTTCGGTATAACCATTCTACACTCTTTACAGTTTGTTAGTTTAGCAATAATGGCAGATCTGGGTGAAAGTATACGATAGCGCCAGTTTAAAAGTTTTTGTTCCGCATTTGGCGTCTGTAGACGGCCGGGGCGCTAGCGTAGACTTACAATCACGCCTTAATCAAGATAATAATATGGATGTATTGACCGAACCCGCTTGTTATACTGAGCTAGGGAACGTTGGTTCCGCTCCAACTTATAATTGTTATAAGACAGAGCAAGAAATAGGAGAATATCAGAATTCCTATGCCGTCCAAACGAAGAAAGTGCATATGATGCATCTCCTTCGGGTGTGTTCATTACAAAAAATTGTTTTTCAGTATCCTCTGCATCCTGGGTATTTGATACCGGATCAGGATCCCAGATATGTAATCTGTTACATAGGGCTACAAAAATGTAGAAAAACTGAGAACGGATGATAAGTTTCATGAGACAGAAAACGGGGCAAGTGTTGCAGCCAAGTCTGTTGGTCACTGTCACCCTGTATTACCAGTACATTGATTCTGAACAAATGCTATTAGATACCGAACCTGATATACAAAATCATATCAGTTTATTTATTAGTAAAGAAGGATATAATTTTGTATTGTTGGATATTGTTTTGAACATTTCCTATTTCAAAAGTTGATCAGTTCAGGCACGTTATCTAAAAGCATTGACGTTCTAAATCAAACTACAGTTCCTCGTATACAGAACACACACAAGAGGAGGAGTTCAGAAATGAACGAATCATTCTTGAGGCATTGTAGACTAGGTCATATCAATACGACCCGACTGGCTGAAGTTACATTTTAGATGCATATTTAAATCAGTTTGAATTTACATCTTGTGAAACTTGCCAGTCATGTCACAGAGATAAGATGACCATAGCTCTGTATATTGGAAACAGAGAAAGAGTTAGTAAACTCTTGGAACTGATACATTATGATGTATGTAAGGTCTCCTGTCTACACATGCCAGGACTGGTTCTTTATACTTCATTACGTTCTCTGATAATCTCTCAAGATTCAGACATATGTTCCTGTTGAAACACAAGTCCGAACCTTTTGAGATATTCACAGAATATAAGCTAGAAGTAGAGAACCAATACGGGTATAAGTATTATGTCCTATGATAAGATCAGGGAGGAGAATACTTGTGCATGGAATTCCTGGACTATTCTAAAGGAGAATGAGATTCTCTCTCAGCATTACTCCTCCGTATACACCATAGCACGATGGTATATCGGGGCGGAGCAATCACACCCTATGTGATATGGTGTGCTCTATGATAAGTACTACTGAGTTTCCTATTTCCTTTTAGGGAGTTATGCACTTATGAAGTTGCATACCTATTGAATAGGGTTCGATTCAAATCAGTGCCTACCACTCCATATAAGATATGGTATGGGAAGAGCCTATCTCTTAAGTAAGTTAAGATTTGGGATTGTCCGGCCTGTGTCAAAAGCAAAATCCGGACAAGATCGAGGCAAGGTCAGTCTGTAGAACTGGAAAGGTTCCAGCTATACAAAACTGCAGCTGATGATTTGAAAGAACCTAAGGATTCAATAGTCCCCGACGAACCTCAGCCTCTCCGCCGAACTAGCAGGGTTCCTCATCCGCTTGAGAGATACTTCGGTTTCTCGATGACAGTGGGAGCAAGGATTGCATCATGAGATGATGACCCAACTAGATTCGAGCAGGCCATCGAGAGTAGGGACTCTGTAAGAATGGCTGGATGCTTAGCGATCTGAGATGGAATCTATGTACACCAACAAAGTATGGACTTTGGGTGCTATATCTGAAAGGTTAAATTCCCATCAGGAGCAAGTATATCTTGAGAGGATTACTTGGTGTAGATGGAAAAGTTGAGACTTTCAAAGCTAGACTTGTTAAAGGTTTTAGTCATCAACCAGGTGTGGATAATGCTGAAACCTTTTCTAGGGACTATGCTTAAGTCCATCCAGATCCTACTTGCCATTGCTACATACCATGACTACGATATCTGGTGGTTGGGTGCCATGACTACTTTTCTAAATAGTGATTTAGAAGAGAACGTCTATAAGAACACAGCCAGAGGGCTTCGTAAACAGTGGGAGCAGCGGAAACATGTGCAAGTTACTTTACAAGATGAAGCAGGCATCGCGGAGTTGGAACATCTGTTTTGATGTGGTAGTCAAAGAGTTTGACTTCATCAAAATGGTAGATGAACCTTGTATATACAAAAATGTAGTAGAGAGTAAGGTGGTCATCCTCGTATTGTACGTGGACAACATACTCTTGATAAGAAAAGAGTTTCCTATGCTACGCTCGGTCAATCTCCGCTTATCACAAGGATTCTCCAATAGGATCAAGGTGATACCTCCTAAATCCTGAGTTTTCATCTATGAGATAGATGTAATTGGATGCTAGGATTCTCACTAGATGTAGTGAGATGGTATCAATCGATCCGGGGGAGAATCACTGGAAGTGTTCCAGGGTGATAAGGACGACTGAATGTCAGTCACAGGCATTGTCTTTACCCTCAGTAAAAGGACGGTATGTTGGAAGAGTTCCAAGATAGATACCGTGGCAAACTAGACGATAAAGGCTGGTAATATCGCTATTAAAGATACTACCAAAGAGGCAGTTTGGGTGTATATTGGTTCATAAGATGAACTAGGTTCCTACCATTGTATGACAATGGAAGTGTGGCTTTGGCTAAGGAACCCCGATCCCATCAGTGACCCAGACATATTCTGAAGCAGTATCACCTGATCATGGAGATAGTTGATCTCCAGGGTGATCGAGGTTAGGAGAGTAGACTCAGAGGACAACACGGCGGATCCACTCACGAAGGCCTTTTCCCAAAGAGAGACTTTTAGGGGATGGTTGAGTATTAGATACTACAACTATTGCTACAGATGGCCCTAGTGCAAGTGGGAGATTGTTAGTTATATGTATGCCCTAGAGGCCATTACTGTACATTGGATGTATATTGTATTGGATGCAGGGAAATATATAGGTAGGACTTTCTTGCTCGACATGATAGTACGCTATCTGGTTGCTCTTTATCTTAACATGTATACTTTCTGTCTCTCTGTTACATGTTGATAAAGCCCTTAGGATGTGTACTCAACTTCTAGGACTATGATGCAGATCATACTAGTGGGGCCTGGGTAGTCCATGAGTACATCCTTCAATGTTCCTAGTCGTGGGAATATCGAGACGGGGCATCGATATTCCAGAGTAGACTAGCGTATATCTTCTCGACCCATGTGATGGGCGATGGATGATCCCATATCCATTGGTGTTTGACATCAGAGATGGTATGCGGGTGCTCAGTGGAGACTGGGTACACTGAACGGACTCGTCGAGAACTCCCAGATGGTATTATACCTCACGTCAGACGGCAGTTCTCTGGTGACACTGGTACAGCTTAGTCTGTTGACCCGAGATCGTCATAGAGTCTTGTGTGTCTCCCACTGTGCTTTGATTTCCACCCTACCACGGCTCTACTGAGTCGTGCAAACAGGTGGTTTTTGGGTACAGTCCCGATTCACATGGAGGCAATGAGCGATAGGAGGGGATTCGTCTCTCCCGGTATTGGGAGTTGATGTTGCGCTGTGCTCGACTGGCCATAACAGGAAATTCCTGGCCAGGGTTGCTGTGATATACTGGTAAGAGTTATCAGTAGTTTCACGATTGTTATGGACCTCACGTCGGCATGACTTATTAAGCTATTGGGGTCTGACGTTTACCACCCCTAGGCGAGATATGCGACATATCAGACGAACAGACCGGACTGTACGGTAAGTGTTACTGGTTGGATTCACAGGAGTGTGAGCGGGCTTGCTCGTCGATCTTCTGATCGTTCAATACTCGGGTGTCCGTTACGTTTAGCAGACCGCTTGCGGCTTGTGGGTGTTTGATATGATCATCACCTGCTGCCGGCATATTGACGAGTCTTTAGAGTCCTACACAGAGGTTTCCTGGCTCAAGCGAAACGAAATAGGAGCGCATATGAGATATGTGCGGGACCGAGAATAATGCGTGTATGTGATACCGTATTCTATTCTCGTGATGAATGTATCGATTGGTTGTATGCGATATAACCTAGTTATCGAATCAAGGATTGATTCGATAAGCCGATACATTGGATATTAGTCGGTTATATGCGATATGACCGGATCGTTAAATCAAGTATTGATTTAATGATTTAATGTATAATTATATATTAGATATATTACTTTACATTAACTAATATTGGTTCACTTTAAATGGATTTTCTCACTTGATGTGCACATTGTATATATGATATAGTTTTGTGCACTGGTTTGTATCATGTTTGATGATACATGCAAACTTGGGTTTGTGTAAGACTTAAACCATGGTTATGTTAATGGTTAGGGTTTTGTTTATTTACTTATTCATTTATTTATTTAATTTTAAGGCAAGAAAGAATGGTGGCTTATTTTGTTGTTTTGTTGAAACTTCTTGAAGTGTTGAAAGCTTGACCATTCTTGTTCTTTTACTTAACCTAACCATTCAACCTAACCCTAGTTTAGTCTCTACACTTAACCATGGTTGCTATATGATAAGTATTCATTTTATTTTCTATTTTGAATAATACTTATCATATTCCTTCTTCATCTTCTTCATCTTCAACAATGAAGAAACCTTGCAATCATCAATGGCAACTTGAGAAAAAGAGTGAGAAATCCAATTCTAAAGTGAACCCACTTCCTATTTATTCATCCTCTACCACTTGCCAAGTAGTATAAGGTGTTTTCTTCACAAGTTTCATGACTTGGTGAATTTGGAGTTTGATCTTGAGTTGCCTCGACGTAGATCATCTTCGGCATCGAAGTCGGCGACCTAGCCCGATCCTTTCTCCGATGAAACCACCGCAAGAGTCTAGGATTCCGATTACTACAGCGGAGGGACGTCAAAGCGGAGCTATGGAGGTGGAGAACCGGTTCTACAAAGGTTGTAGTCACTTTCCTTTAGCAATAAATTCGTTTACTTACTTGCATCGCCTATAAATCTAGTTAACGATCCATATTAGGGTTTGTAGGCATATGAAATTTTTGAATTGGGCATGTTTGATCACTTGTGAGACCTCATTAGTGTGCCTAGGAACCCTACAGATGCGTCCATCAGTCTTCTATCCTGCTCATCGAATAACTAAAGGCATGCATTTAGCCATCGGCGGGCATGCATTTAGCCATCGACATTGCCGGTCTATCTCATCTGTATTGGGGTTTAGGCATAGTAGCCAACACAGATCACCCTAGGTTGGAACTGTTGGTTATAGTGCTCTCAAGGCAATTATTGTAATCAAAAGTAGGCAATTATAATAATTGAAGGAGGACCTATACACGTAAAACAGTCTTACTCGAAATGATAGTATGCTACCTGGTTTGTCTTTATCATTGATGTGCATACATTTTACTAGATATTACGTGTCGTTAATACTTAATGATAAAATCCGTAGGATCTTTGCTTGACTACCAGAGTTATGATGGCGATCATACTAGTGAGAGTTGGGTAGTCCATAAGTACATCCTTAAATATCCTTAGTCGTGAGAGTATCGAGACTGGGTATCGATATTACAGAGTAGACTAGTGTATATGTTTATACACCTCGATGAGGGGAGGTTGTAGGTCTCATAGCTATTGGTGTGTTGCACCTAAAATTGTATACAGGTGCTCACTCGAGGTGAGTACACCGGACGGACCGGCCGAGAACTTCTAGATGGTACTATACCTATCATCAGATAGCAGCTCTCGGTTGACATGAGTACAGGTAGTCTGTTGACCTGAGATCATCATTTTTCTTATATGAGTTCCCACTGTACTTAGATTACTACCCTACCACGGCTCTATTGAGTCGTGAAAACAGATTTTAGTTGGATACAGTCTCGAGCCACATGGAGGCAGCGAGCGATCGTCAGGGATTCGTCTCTCCCGATATATGGAGTCGATGTCGCGCTGTGTTCGGTTGGCCATAACCAAAAGTCGCTGGCCAGGGCGGACGATCGGAGATCAGTAGTTTCTCAGTTGATAATGGGCTTGGAACCGGCATGACTTATCAGGTTATTAGGGGTCTGACGTTTTCCACCCTCTAGACTTGGTATGCGATATTTTTTGACGAAGAGACCGGACTGTACGGAGATTGTCACTTACAGGCTCAGTAAGGATGCATAAGAGTTTGCTCGTCGATTTTCCTTTCGTTTAATACCGGTTAGCCGTTATGTACAGCTAGTGCCACTGACGTACTTGTGGTTAAACCCACTGCCAGCGTATTGTCGAGTTTTTAGAGTCCCACATAGAGGGTTTCCTGGTTCTGGCGAAACGATATAGTGTGCGTATTTTAATACTCACTCAGGTTCGATTAAATACGTGTATTTAGTGAACATACTTTAATCGGACGTTTTGATAATATTAGAAGGTTTGATAGATGGATCATTGTGAGCTAGTATTATATCTCTCAATATCTCTCTTTTGGTAGTCGTATTTTTATACGAATACGAATATCTGTATTTTCATATGAATACAATATTTATACGAATATGAGTATTTGTATAAATACGGGTATTTGTATCTTAATACGAATACGTTTTTTCTTATCTCTATACGCATATAGGTATTCGTATTTTTATATGAATACAGTATTCGTATTTTGATAACAATGCGTGTATATATATTTTGATACATGTATGGTTGTATGTATATGTGTGTGTATATGTCAATGTGTATTTATACACATTCTTTCTATTCTTTTGTAGAAGTATTGTGAAGTGTGTGGGCTTGTGACTCACAAGGGCGAGTCACAATTCCACCTATCACTTCACAAAGCATAAGAGTGAGAGAGAGTGAGAGAGAGAGGATTTTGATTAAGGATTATATATATTATTACATCCTCATCATCTTTCTTTCCACTTTGGATAAAAGAAAAGATTGAGGAAATTCAACTCAGGCTTATACACACATATTCCTATCTACTCTTTTCTTTTTGAAGTTTCTTCTACTTTGTAAAAAGAAATTAGAAAATAGAGAAAACTTAAGATTCACCACTATATCACTCTCACAATCAATTCTTAGTGAGTTTTTATTGTGAGTTGCTTCACTTGATTACTTGAAATGAAGCTAAAGCTTGTATTTGCATTCTCTCGGGTAGATCATTTTCGATGAGGATGATTGGTATGCAAGCTCATTCCCGATGGTTTCGGAGCCGATCTAGAGTCCATGGAGCGGTGTAGGGGTCTTCCATATTTGCGCAGACACGCTAAAAAGGTAGCTAGCCTCCTAACTTTGTATGTAATGATATCTAGTTTAGTGTTTGGAATCGATTATAAGGTTTTGGTCGCTAGTGCTCACTTTAAAGTTTTTGTTTTTTCTTCCGCTTTTGCCACGAGTCTTGCGGTGCGAGCACTAGGGTCCTTATAGTGGTATCAGAGCTATGCTAAACACCTTGACTAGTTATAGACGATGTTTATGTTTCGAAACCGAAATTTTAACCGTATTCGATCGCAAAACCAAGTTTCTGTATATTTTTTAAAACGACACCTGAAATTTTTTCAAACTATGTCGGTGGACTATTCTTTGTAAGTCCATGTCACGCACCCCACGAACTTGCAGGGAGGCGGAATATATGAAAAACGATTATCAAAGTTTCGTAGCACGGACTTGAGCGCATAAATCGTTATCTAAACCATTGCTAACTACAACTAGAGGTTTAACTACTCGGTTCCGATGTTATACCTCACGTTACTTGTCCTTCGGGTCTTCATCGCTGTCCTCCACTCCTCGTAGGCTCCTTGGAACATCGGCACCTCAACGACCTCCTCGAATCAAAGACGATCCACCCGAAAGCTCCTACGCCAAGCTTAATCTCAAACTTGAGATAACTAGGTTGCTTAAAGTGCTAATCTAAGCTACCTAGGGGATATAGAGTGAGGTTATGGATGTATTAGTCTAGCTAACCCTTGATCTCAACTCATGAGAGGTTAGGGTTAGGGTTTGAAGAATGAGAGAGCTTGAGGAGAGAGAAGGTGAAGGTGAGAATGAAATGAATAATGAACTCATATGAATATATCAACCACAACTATTAATCAAATAAATAATATAAATGATTTATCATCATGGTTAGATTCATTCACCTAGTGTGATTCATCATATGACTTATTAATTCATTAATGAATCATTTAAAGCAAAGGATGAATCACACAAATGAGTCATTAAGCAATTAATGCTCATGCCACCTTAACCCCTTAGTCACCACTCTTCTAGAAGCTTCCCGACAAATTACGAGAACGCCCCTCCAATCTGTGAAAACACGGAAAAACTTTAGACTGTATAAATCCAGTAACCCGATACTAGAATCTGGCTTAAACCAAAGCCGGCTAGTAAAAACTGTCCGAAAAGTCGTACGAGCGTAAACACACGTATGCGTCCGAACTCTTTTCGTAAAACCATATGACCTCTATATCGTTTCGCCTGGAGCAGGGAAACTCTCTGTGTGTGACTCTAAAGACTCGACACTACGCTGGCAGTGGGTTTAACCATAGACCGCAAGCGGCACTAGCTGTACGTAACGGTCCCCAGGTAGATGTCGATAAGAAGGCCGATGAGTAAACTCATCCGAACTCTCACTGAGCCTGATGTGATAATCTCCGTACAGTCCGGTCTGTTCGTCTAAGACTATCGCATATCAAGCCTAGGGGGGCGGCAAGCGTCAGTCCCCTAATAGCTGTATAAGTCGTGTCAGAGCGAAGCCCATTACACCCTGAGAAGCTACTGGAACCTACCAGTATATCTCGCTTGCCCTGACCAGGGACTTTGTGTAATGGCTCTCTGACACAGCGCGATATCATCTCCCAATACCGAGAGAGACGAATCCTTGTCCAACCACTACTGCCTCCAAGTGCTGGGGACTGCACCCAACTGCTACCTGTTTGCACGACTCCTTTGAGCCGTGGTAGGGTAGCAATCTAAGAACAGTGGGACACACTCGAGGCGAAGTAGCAGTGTCAAGTCTGCGGACTATGCTGTACTCATGTCACCTGGGAACTGTTAACTGACGGTGGGTATAGTACCAACCAACAGTTCCCCTGCGAGTCCTGTCCGGTGTACCCATAACCTAACGAGCACCTGTGTACTATCTCCAGTATAACGTACTGATGGCAATGGGACAGACCATCTCCCCAACCGGGATAAGAAGCGTACACATTAGTCTACTCTGGAGTATCGATGCCCTGCCTCGATAATCCTACGACTAGGGACAAGTATAGGATGTTGCTTATAGACTACCCAGCCCCCACTAGTGTGACTGCCATCACAATGCTGGTAATCAAGCAAAGAACCTATGGGCTCTACTAATATGTATAAGTGATACGTCATAAGAAACATATGCACATATTAAAGTAGACACAAACCAAGTAGCATACTACCATTTTCAGCAAGACTGTATATATATACAACTGTGAATATCCCAAGCTTCCATTAAGTAATATACATGCTAGTATGATACAATAATGGCCCCTAGGGCATATACACTAACATTCTGTAGGCAAGAAAACTTGTCCCAAAATTCGAGGCAATTTGGTTTTTTTTTTGCCGCCGGTTTTGTATTTTGTTCAGCCCAATTTTTGAATTAGGTCCCTGGGTTTTGTAGGTTCTTGGTTGTTTGGAAACTTGATTTTTGGTTATATTTATTTTTGCCCAGATTTCAGTTTGTTTTATCTTTGTATTCGGGCAAGTTCGGGAAACTTTTCGGTCGAAATAATACCATCGTTTATGATCGCATTTTTATTAGTGTGTTGTTAAACGCCGTCTAATTGCTATATGTTCAATTAGACGGGGTTGTGTGCTGGTTACTTGTTATGTTGTTTGCATATATATATATATATATATATATATATATATATATATATATATATATATATATATCTTGTGATGGTTTAGCCAGATTGTCATGATTGGATAGCCTCTCATGCAATTTGTGTGTATAGTTCTGATTCATGTATTTGTTTATTCGGGATGAGCGGCCGGGTTGTGGCTGTCGTTGCCGCTTGATGTATATTCTTTCTGGGACACGTCCAGGTTGCAGGCATTATCACCATTGTATATATATTTCATTACTTGTACTAGGATACCGCATGACAGAGTGCTTGGGTAGTTGGATTCAAGAATGCAGCGGGTGACCATCTCGTGGAGTCGAGCATAGGAAACCTCATTCTTGTATTGACAGGTTTCCCGTCGCACTTATAGGAGATGTAGCTCTGGCCCACGAAGGAGCGCTCAAGTTATCGGATTCCAAGAAGTGCCGGGTGGCCCACTCATTACATTGCGTGCGAGTTGCCTCATTTCTAGAATTGGCGGGTAACTTGCCACACTTGTTGGGGTCTTAGTTCGAGTTTGTATGGGCTACCCTTACGACCAGTGAACGTTGGTTTTCATCTGCGGCTCAAACGAAACACGGGGCTCCTAATTTATCCGCTATTCCATCTTATTTGTTGTTTTTCACATGCCTATGATGTATATTATTTGTCTGTGATAATGATATATATATTATTAGATGTTTCTATATATTTTGTATCCGCGCTAGTCCTGTCCCTGCCTTACCGTAAGTTAAGTAACCTTACAGTGAAGACCCGGGACCCCGTGGCGAATTCGGATGGCATATAAAAGCTAACTATTTTGGTTTTTTCTGTTGTGGCTTAGAAACATAGTATGATGGGATCACATTATATGTTTAATGTAAAGGAAAACAAACCTAAATAATGTTGTCAGAACCAATTTTTAAAATTACTCGGTTTTCTTCAAAACCACTCGATTTTCTACAAAACCAAATGTTTTAAAAGCGGAGCCAAGGCCACTCCTTTTAAAAGCCACTCGAGTTCCTTCAATAATATCAAGTTCATTACGTTAAAAGTTTTCACCTAAAACCAGCTATATCCCTCCGTTATTTCAGACGGGTATGTTGGGGTTTGCTAGTGCCCTGGCCATCTCTCATGGCCAGTGTGGAAGAAAAATGGTGTTTAAAAACTTTGGCGCTAAAAACCCGTCCTAGAATCGAAACCATAAACTGATACTAGCTACAAAAGGAGATCTTAACTACAAGGTTAGAAGCTGTATACTGAATGAACCGTGTCCTTCGGTCTTCTACCACCTTCCTTAGCTCCTAGAGGTTTTCTCGATCGAGCTTGGCCGCCGGTCTTCCTCCGTCGAAAATGATCCACCCGAGAGATGTAGCTCATAGCTCTAGCTCCACACTAAGAAACTAGTGGAGCAACTAGGAACTCTAGGTTACTAATCTAGAGTGCCTAGGGATGTAGTGAGTGGCTCTAAGTTTTTATCTATTTCTCTTCTACCCTTGTTTCTCAACACATGAGATGGTAGGGTAGAAGATGAAGAAGATGGAGGAGGAGCTCAAGAAAGGTAGTGAGGAGAGATAACAAAATGGTGAGAATGAAACTCATCTAGAGAGAGAAAAAAATGATGCATGGTTTTGTAAAACCAATTTCCAAATATAATATGCAACCATACTTGAATAGTTTGCACAAATGAATTAACAATTCATTTGTCAACACTATTCAAGCATGGTCCTAACCATTCTCACCTTACTACCTTTACACCTCATTTTCATTTAAATAAATAAATGGATAATCCAAAATGAGGTGTCCACCTTCTAGAATTTTTTCCGTATAAATACGGATTATACTCAACTGTATATACATACCTGTATTCGTACCAAAATACAAATATCCAAAGAGATAGAATAACACAAAGAACATAATACTAGAATATACATATCGAAATACATGTACGTAAATTATTAAATCAATACCTGATTTAATAATCCAGCTTAAACCTGAGCCGGCTAGTATTATCTACCGTCTGATCGAAAGTCCGGGTAACTAGTACAATTATTCGATCGGAGCCATGCACGTATCAAAATATGGCTACCACATCATTTCGCCTGAACCAGGGAAACCCTCTGTGTGGGACTCTAAAGACTCGTCAATACGCTGGCAGTGGGTTTAACCATAAGCACGTCAGCGGCACTAGCTGTACGTAACGGCTACCCAGATATTGAGCGAAAGAAAGGCCGACGAGCAAATCATCCAAACCCCTACTGAGCCTGTCTGTGACAATCTCCATACAGTCCGATCTGTTCGTCTAAGTGTATCGCATATCGAGTCTAGGGGATGGATAAAGTCAGACCCTTAATAACGCAATATTTCGTGTCGGTATGAAACCCATCACCAACTAAGAAACAACTGATCCAAATCAGTAATACTCGTCTATCTTGGCCAAGGATTTCTGGTGATGGCCACCCGTGCACCGCATGACATCAACCCCCCAATACCGGGAAAGCCGAATCCTCGACGATCCGCTCACTACCTCCATGTGGCTCGGGACTGTACCCAACTAAAACCTGTTTGCACGTCTCCTTTAAGCCGTGGTATGGTAGTAATCAAAGCACAGTGGGAACTCACACAAGACAAATTACGATCTCAGGTCGACAGACTAACCTGTACTCATGTCACCTGAGAACTGTTATCTGACAATAGGTATAATACCAACTAGTATGTTCTTGGTGAGTCCGTCCAGTGTAACTCATAACCAAATGATCACATGTATATTATCTTAGGTGACTAACTGACACCAATGGCTTGTGAGACTGGCCACCATCCCTCATCGGGTCTCGAAAAGTATACACCAGTCTACTCTGAAGTATCGATGCCCAGTCTCAATACTCCCTCGACTAGGGACATTTAAGGATGTGCTTATAGACCACCCAGTTCCCACGTATATGATCGCCATCATAATGTTGATAGTCAAGCAAGAATCATATGGGCTCTATCAACATGTAATAGTGATCTGTAATACTGCATAATGCATGAACATGATGATAAAGACAAACCAGATAGCATATTATCATTTTGAGTAAGACCGTTCTGCCCGTATAGGTCCTCCCTAAATCATTACAATCGCGTGCATGCGATTACAATAATTGACTTGAGGGAACTATATCTAACAATCTCCAACTTGCACTTAAGGCTAATTATTGTGATGTCGCATACTCACAGCCCGTGTGATACCGAACACCCAACTTCTTTACTAATCAGTCTCACAAAGACCGTTTGTGAAATTATTGCGTTCGAGAAATAGTCTTAGTGAGTGGATCCACTCTATTGTTTCTATCTTTATCTCTCTATATCTCAACTTCACAGAGAAAGATTATCTCCCGAAATGAGCGATACATGTCTTAGAATTTGTCTGGATATCTGATGGGACCCAGTTCACAAATGAACTCCAAATCCAACAAACTTCTTAGACCGTATCTTCCACTGAATTTAATCAGTATCCTATGCCATGCCTTCTTCAGTATCCGCTTGGACCATCTGTCCAACATACTGCCCCTCAAAAAGAGGGAAAACTATAACTCTGACAGCCACTCTGTCATCCAGATCACCTTGGAAGCCTGAAATGATAACCGCCTCCGGAAGGAGGATGCCGTTACTATATACCAAGAACATCCACTTATGTTCATAATTGCTTCCCAATGTTTCTCCAGAATTGGATTAATATATACGCTTATTGCAGCTAGTGCAAAAGCAATATCTGGTGTGGTACTTGACATTTCATGATCAACTCAATTGCCTAACCAAGTGATATGTCAATCATGCAAATACCTCTCCTCATCAATCTAGAAGACATCTCTTTTAGAGAGGATGACTCCATCACCTGCGGGTACACCACTACGCTAGGAGTCGTCCATTCTAAAACAATTTAGAATAGTGTCAAGTACTCGAAGACACTTCCCAAATCTAGTTCTAAAACCATAGATCTAGTGACCGGAATCTCTGATATTTTATCCAGATCCTATGTGGAGAAACACCTTATGACAACCACAGTATAACCGATCGTAGTATAGGAAGATCACTTCCTATCAAGAGTATGTCATCAAAATACCAGGACATTACTCCCTACTATTTTCTTACCAGGTCCATCTGTTATTCTTATGAAGTCAAGCTCTATGACTATCATATCAAAAATAGATGATCTATCTCCGCTATACTTGCTTTAGTCTATAAATAGACATAAGCTGCTTTCTCACCATGCTTCCGCTGCTCTCACTGACTACAACGACCCTCTGACATAGTCGTATACATGTGCACTACTAAAGCTAATATAGAACGATGTTATACTCATCCACCTGCCAGATCTCCAAGTCTAGAACAGCAGTATTGGCAAGCTTGGGTCATAAAAAACCTCCCTGTCACCGTCTTTGAGGAGAAGTACCTCTCCGGTGGCTGAGATTACCCACCAAATCTGCGGAGTTGATAATGGATTGTCGAATCCAATTGAATTTTTAGGTCCTACTAAATTTTTAGTGATCGTTTGTGGTTCTGGAATCACTTCCAGTTCTACCATACCCCCAATAATATTTTCTGAAAAGAATTCATTTTACAAAAGAGGTGGTGAGTCAAGAACAATATAAATATTAATCCTCCAAATGGTACAATGTTAACCATCGTCAAAGCCGGGGATAACCCACAAACAACCATTACTGAAATGTGCCTTGAGTTTATCCGGATTCTGGTTTTAAGCATAAGCCGGACAACTCCATATATCTTAACATCGTTAAGATATGAATCCATCCTATATCTAATATAGAAAAAAGGCATTGATTTAATTGGAACCAGATTCAAAATCAAGCAGCTGTTTCTAGTGCATATAGACTAAATGGAAGAAGGCCAAGCAGCATTACTCATTAAGGAACGTACTCACAGATGAGTAACCTGAGAGAGAAACAAGTTCTCAAATATATTAGTTACAACGAATACCTAGCATAAGTATCTACATCTTCGATCACCTTGAAGAATCCTGATATTTGCAACATATGATTCTCTACTTTATTCTTATACCTATAACTTCTCAAAATTTAGATCTTGTACTTCAACGAAATACTTGTCTAAAACTAGAGAAGTCATAAGTAAACAGAATATAGTCCGTGTACCAACCCCTTTGTCCTAATGGACATCGAACAACATACAATACTTTGTATAAGTTCTCTGAATTTAATAACTCAACCTCTGTGCGTCGTAGGTTAAAAACTGTGCTATGGTTAAGAAGAAATACACCGTTGTTGAATGCTCCTTACCTAACCATCAACTGATATAGGTAAATGTCATAGACATAATTTCAAAAAATTATATCTCACTTTATAAAACAAATGTACATATATATTAGTTTGAAATTGGTGCATAACAACAGATATTCAAAACCAAAAATTTACCGTAAGGCAAAACCTAGATGATTTCCTCAAATATCACCAATTACAAAGAATTCTGATATATAGAGGATCTAATCACCCAATTCCCAATATCTTACTTGTTAGTGATATATGTCCTAGAGGATATTATTGTATCATACTGGTTTGTATATTACATATTGGAAGTGTAACGTTTTAGAAATCGTTATGCGAATTTTTCCGTTTTAGGGCAAAATAGTCGGTATTTTCCGTTTTAACCCGATTTCGATCAAACGTCCGTATAAACTTACCGGCACCTAGTTTAGATAAAATAAAGCCAGTGCACGAACTTTGGGGGTATATGGGAAGTTTTGGTTCATATAGAATTTTCCCTAATAAAATATTATTTTGAGCGGTAAATTATACACATAAATCGGGAAATTTCTTTTAAATGAGAATCATTGGAAATCATCACTACAATTATTTTGGAAGCTTCTCCACAAAATATCTAGATTTTTTAGTGCAAAAGGATTTAATTTTTTAAAGAAAAAGAAAAGAAAATGAAAGGTGGCATTTGCATTAAATGGCATTAATTGAATTACTTTGCTATAACATTCTTCATTCTTCACAAAACCCCCTCCTTGCTTTGGCCGACCACTTCCTTGGCTGCCCCAAAATTTTCCCTTCCATTTCTATCTCATTTTGCTTCATTAGGATCCTCAAAAATCATAAATAATTCCCACAAACTCTTTTATAAATCAAAACCCTTCATTCTTGAACTCAAAATACGCTTGGATCATCATGGAAGACTTCATTTTGGATGCTCAGATTTGGTGTTTTGTTGCAAATTTTTGAATCATTTTGGAGGTATAAAACCCTAACCCTAATGCTTAATTCTTGTTTTAAATCTTTAATTAGCTTTTTAGTTGTTAATTTAAAGCTATTTTAATGCATGTTTAAAATTCTAGAAAGGGGTTTTTGTTAATCAAGTTAAGGTTTTGGTTAGCAAAAAGGTTAACTAGTAAGTTAAGCTTGATGAAAACTTAATCAAGTGGCTAATTTGTTAAATAATATTTTCCTAATTACCTAATTAGCTTAATTACAAACTAGACTTTTGCTAATCCTAATTAGATAAGATTAAAAATTATAGTATTGATTTGAATGGTTTAATCTTGCTAATTAGTGATGTTTGTAAATACTAGTTTGGTAAAAAGTTGTTGTTTTGTGATAAAATGATATTTTGCTTACTAGGTTTTTGCTAAAACTTAATTAGCAAGTGTAGAAAAATAAGGAAATGGTTTGGATAGTTTAGTTAAGCTATTATAAGGTGTTTGTGAGCGCTAAATTTATGTTAGCTTGATTCTAGTGCGAATTATTGCGATAAGTTGTTTACTAGATTTCGGTAACTTTTAGGCGTGGGTTTGTTTTGACGTTGTGACGTTAATTATATTGATTCTACGTTTATTATTGTGTTTTGAATGCGCGATCGGTACGATCAGGATCTAGGCTTGGTAGTTGTGTCGCTTTGCGTTCCTAGTTAGGATCGTGCCGATGTTGTTTGTGCCTTTATGTAGCTTTTGCTCTTGAGTTGGTTTCGTAGTGTCGCTACGCGCGTTAGCCACAATACGAACACTTGAGAGTAAGTTTTGTGTTGTCGCGTTGGTCAGCGTAGTTTGTACGTGTTTTGGGTCTATTGCTAATATACACTTGTTTTATTGTTTTAATGTTTTAAGTTCGCAGGCGGGGATTACGGACACTGCTACAAAGGGAAAACAGGTGGTAGGCTTCACTTAGCCAGGAGCGCTGGTGAGTAGATTTAACATCTATAGGGGAATCGCCCGCATGGCATTATGCGTCTGGGCTAGAAATGACTTGACTTGTCGCATATTCTATTTCATATTTAGAATTTGCGACTACACTTTATTGCTTAGATATTGTTGTGCTTGGACTAGTACCCTCATGACACTGCACATATTATTGACGATTCATGCTGCACGAGCACTGATTGTATGCCACACACATCGTCAATAATTGCCATGTCACGCACAACCCACTTATAGATATGATATTGTTTGGTTAGGGACATTGAAACATTGATTCATATTTCTTTACGCATATGACATATAGCATACCTGTATACCCACATGCTTACACATATGCATTGACATGCTTACATGCTAGTTACCTGTATACCTATAGAGTATTGTACCATTAGCGATAGGTACATACACACATAATGACATAGCTACATGTATGTAAGTCCACGTTGCCCACCCCGGTTCTTACGGGGAGGCGGAAACGGTAAAAAACGATTTTTAAACTCAAGGCAACATGGACTAGAAATGAGGATCTTTGCTAAACAAAAACCTAGCAAACTAACTAGAAGTTTAACTACTATGTTAGAGGGTTATACCTAGGTCTTGAACTCCTTCTCTTCTTGCTCCTTGGGATGGTTTGAACGGCTCTACCTCGTAGTCTCCTTGTTGTCGAAGAAGGATCCACCCGAAAGCTTCTACCTTGAGCCCCTACCTCAACCGAAAGGCAACTAAAGTGCTTGGCTTGCTACACCTAGAACTCTAGAGTGAGTAGAGAAGAGTTTTGGGGTTTTTTTTTTATCTCAATAGCTCATGCTTCTCAACACATGAGACATGAGAGCTTTGAGAGAGAGGAAGAGGATGAGCTTTGGATGAGAGAGAATGAGAAAGTGAGAATGGGCTTGACTTTTTAGAACCATACTCACAAAAGAAAGAATGATGATGATGATAATAATAATTAAGAATTGTGATGGTTAGTTTCAATGACCATTATCATTTTAGGCATTTAATGCATTTTGTAAAGAACAACAAGTAAACAAAAGTCATAGAAATGAAATGATGATGGTCAACAAGTCCACAATGGTCAACCGGTCAACAAAGTCAACAAGTCAACAAAAGTCAAATGTTCAACTCAACCATGGCACAATAATACTTAATTAATATTATTAATCATATTTCTTATTCTCATTAGGGTTTTGAAAAAGTCAACGGTCAACAACTCCAATGAGAATCCTCTGCCTCTGCCTCTGTCAACTGTGCATACACACCCGCACCCGTGTTCCGAGGAACACGAATATAATGAGATAAAACCAATCCCAAAACATATACTAGGATCTGACTTAAACCAAAGCCCGCTAGTAATAACTTCCCGGACACCAAACGTGCACAAGTTCGCGGATGTGAACGAACCCTGTCGCAAAACCATGCGACCTCTACTCTGTTTTGCCCAAAGGCGAATAGCTCTCTGTGTGGGACTCTAAAGACTCGACACTACGCTGGCAGTGGGTTTAACTACAGGTCGCAAGCGGTACTATCTGTACGTAACGGTTCCCAGGTAGATGCCGATAAGAAGACTGATAAGGTGAACCCATCCGAACTCCTACTGAGCCTGAATGTGACAATCTCCGTACAGTCCGGTTTGTTCGTCTGAGATTATCGCATGTCGGGCCTTGGGGGGGTAAACGTCAGTCCCTTAATAGCGGTACAAGTCATGTCGGAGTGTAGCCCAGAACACCCTGAGATAACACTGGAAACGCTACCAGTATATCTCGCTAGCCCTGGCCAGGGACTTTGTGTAGTGGCTCTCCTAGACATAGTGCAATATCAACCCCCAATACCGGAAGAGACGAATCATGTCTAACCGTCTCTGCCTCCAAGTGCTTCGGGACTGCACCCAACTACTACCTATTTGCACGACTCATTTGAGCCGTGGTAGGGTAGTAATCTAAGAACAGTGGGAACTCACTCGAGGCGAAGTGACAGTGTCAAGTCAACGAACTATGCTATACTCATGTCACCTGGGAACTGATAACTGACGAAAGGTATACTACCAAACCAATAGTTCCCAGTGAGTCCTGTCCAATATACTCATAACAAAATGAGCACCTGCATACTATCTCCAGTACGACGTACTGATGGCTGTGGGACAGACCATCTCCCCTCCTGGGATGAGAAGCGTATAAACTAGTCTACTCTGGAGTATCGATGCCTTGTATCGATAATCCTACGACTAGAGACCTGTATAAGGATGTGCTTATAGATTACCCAGCCCCCATTAGTGTGACTGCCATCACAACGCTGGTAATCAAGCAAAGATCCTAAGGGCTCCACTAATGTGTATAGGCAATATGCTAAAAGAAACACATGCACACATCAAAGTAGAAACAAACCAAGTAGCATACTACTATTTCGAGCAAGATTGTCTATACAACTGTGAATATCCCAAGCTTCCATTAAGTAATATACAAACTAGTATGATACAGTAATGGCCTCTAGGGCATATACACTGACAATCTCCCGCTTGCACTAAGGCCATGTACTGGCGTATCGAAGACCTATCATCTCGATCAGCCGCTCGAACTGAGTCTGGGGTATGGCCTTCTTGAATGGATCTGCCGTGTTATTCTTCGAATTTACTCTCTTCACCTCGATCTCCCGGCGATCTACGATCTCCCTGATCAGATGGTCCTGCCTCAAAATGTTCCTGGACTTCTGATGGGACCTGGGTTCCTTCGCTAAAGCTATAGCGCCGTTGTTGTCACAATACAGCGGTATTGGATCAACAATGGTAGGAACCACCTGAAGCTCCGTGAGGAACTTCTTCATCCAGACAGCTTCCTTTGCGGCATCGCAAGCAGCTATGTACTCCGCTTCCATAGTTGAGTCAGCAACGGTCTCCTGTTTGGATCTCTTCCAGCAAACCGCCCCTCCATTGAGGGTAAAGACATAACCCGACATGGACTTGGAGTCACCCTTGTCACTCTGGAAGCTGGAGTCAGCAAAGGCCTCGATCTGGAGGTCTTTTCCGCCATACACCAAGAACATCTCCTTAGTCCTTCTCAGCTACTTGAGAATGTTCTTTACTGCTATCCAGTGTTTCTCCCCTCGGTCTGACTGATACCGGCTTACAACGCTCAATGCGTATGCTACATCTGGTCTGGTACACAACATCGCATACATTATAGAGCCTACCACTGATGCGTAGGGTATAGATGACATGCGAGCCCTTTCCAAATCAGTCTTGGGAGACATATATTTGGAGAGGGTGATTCCGTGACAAGCCGGTAGATTACCGCGATTTTAATCTTCCATACTGAATCATTTCAGTATGGTGTTGATGTACCTGGACTGCGAAAGTCCCAACATCCTCTTAGATCCATCATGATAGATCTGGATCCCCAGAATGTAGTTGGCATCGCCCAGGTCCTTCATGGAGAACCTCTATGACAAGAATCCTTTGATTGACTGTAGCATAGGAATATCATTTCCTATTAGGAGAATATCATCCACGTACAAGACGAGGAATACTACAGTTCTCCCTACAATCTTACTGTAAATGCATGGTTCATCTGGGTTTTTGATAAAGTCGAATTCTTTGACAGTATCATCAAAGAAGATGTTCCAACTCCGCGATGCCTGCTTCAGTCCATAGATGGAATTAAGCAACTTGCATACTTTACCGCTGCTCCCACTCTGATTGAATCCCTCCGGCTGATCCATATAGACGTACTCTTCCAAATTTCCATTTAGGAAAGCCGTCTTTACGTCCATCTGCCAGATCTCATAATCGTGGAAGGCAGCAATGGCAAGAAGGATCCGAATGGATTTGAGCATAGCCACTGTAGAAAAGGTTTCGTCATAGTCCAAACTAGGTCTTTGACGAAAACCCTTTGCAACAAGTCTAGCTTTATAGGTTTCAACCTGCCCATCTACACCAATCTTCTTTATGAAGATCCATTTACAGCCTACGGGTTTTACCCCTTCTGGAGCAAAGTCCAAAGTCCAAACTTTGTTGGTGTACATGGACTCCATCTCGGTCCGCATTGCATCCAGCCATTTTACCGAGTCACCGCTCTGAATGGCTTGCTGGAAGCTAGTAGGCTTATCATAATCAATAGTGCAATCCTCTCGATCCCCATCTATGAGAAAACCGTAGTATCTCTCGGGCGGATGAGACTGCCTACTACTCCTGCGGAGTGGCGCTGGGATGTCCGGTTCTCCTGAACCTTCTGGCTCTTCCAAGCTTTCAGTAATAGCTTGTGATTCTGGAATTTCTTCCAGTTCTATTGCGCTCCCACTTGTTTCTTTTTCTAAGAACTGATGTTCCAGAAAGTGGGCATGACAAGAGACAAAAACCTTTTTTTCTTCTCCGTAATAGAAAAGATACCCCCTGGAGTTCTTTGGGTATCCTACAAACTTGCACTGTACTGAGCATGCCTTGAGTTTGTCCACATGCTGCTTTTTGACAAAAGCTGGACATCCCCAAATCTTCAGATATTGAAGATAGGGTTTCTTCCCATTCCACATCTGATATGGTGTGGTAGGCACAGTCTTATTTGGAACTCGGTTCAAAAGATATGCAGCTGATTCTAGTGCATATCCCCAGAAAGATCGCGGCAACTCAGCGTTACTCATCATGGAATGTACCATATCCAATAGGGTTCGGTTCCGTCTCTCCGATACACCATTATGTTGTGGGGTGTATGGAGGAGTAAGTTGAGAGAGAATTCCATTCTCTTTTAGGTAACCCAGGAACTCGGCACTCAAGTATTCACCACCTCGATCAGATCTAAGTGTCTTGATACTTTTGCCTGTTTGTTTTTCTACTTCATTCTTGTATTCCTGGAATTTTTCAAAGGCTTTAGATTTATGCTTCATTAAGAAGACATGCCCGAACCTTGAAAAATCATCCGTAAAAGTAATGAAGTAAGAATAACCACTTCGCGCATGTGTAGACATTGGACCACACATGTCACTGTGTATTAGTCCCAAGAGCTCGCTCGCTCTTACTCCGTGTCCAGTGAATGGAGTCTTTGTCATCTTTCCTATGAGACAAGATTCACAAGTGGCATAAGACTGGTACTCGAACGGATTCAAGTATCTCTCTTTATGTAACTTTGTTAACCGTGTCTCATTAATGTGACCCAGTCTACAATGCCATAAGAAAGCCTGATTTAATTCCGGAGACTTTCTTTTAAGTGTGTTCTGGACACTGAAAATCTGAGCTTGATTCAATACATATATACCGTTTTCTAATGTACCTGACCCAATCAGAACTTGATTTAGGTGGATGTGGACCACATCGCTTACAAAAGTAAAATCATATCCTTCCTTAGAAAGTAAGGCTACAGATATGATATTACAAGTCGCACTAGGTACATACAAACAGTCACGCAGAATCAATATCTGCCCAGTTGTCAGTCCAAGATGATATTCCCCTATGGATTTAGCGTCCATGCTTATTCCGTTGGCAACCCTGAGAGTCATATCACCTATCCTGATAACCCTATAGTTTCTCAGAGCCTGTAATGAATTACAAATGTGAGATCCTGATCCGGTATCCAATACCCAGGAAGTAGGGTTAACTGACATACAGTTTTCTACTACAAACACACCCGAAGCCGAAGCCACAAAATGCTTCGAATCCTGGCTATTGGCTTTGCTAGCCTTGCAATCCTTTTGCCAATGTTCATTCCAGTAACAATAGGAACGTCCCTCCTTTACTATATCCAATCCCGAAACTTTTGCCCTTCCCTTTCCTTCTTCTTCCCTGGTTTCCTTCAGGGTATAAGTAGAGGGCTGAGACTGTAGAATCAAGTCAGTATTTGACCCGTTCTTCAACGTGGTCTTCAGGTCCGTGATCTCATCAAAATAGCTGGTCTCTGTAAGGACGTTGCCCCTACAGATGACCCGATAGCCAACCTCGCTTGAAGCAATTCGTTCGAGGTCTCATATCTTGCGATACGAGATTGCTCCCCATATAAATCTTTGTTATGGAGGAAGATAGAAACTAAGTCCATCTTCTCGTGCTGCCTCTGGTATGCACCATCAACTGAGGCCAACACAAGGCACTTGGCATTCGCACAGTCTTTTTCCGATGTCTTACGGATATCAATATCCGTGACAAGGGAAACTGGTCCTGAGACGGCAGGGGTTTGAGTAGTTAAGAGGTGTCCCAGCTTGTCATGGGTAATGGACATCTGGACAGACCTTTTCCAATCATAACAGTCAGATTCAGTCATTTTATTATCTAGATGTAACCTATGTGTGGTCACTGGGTCGCTGCAATTAAGAGAGAGAGAAGAAAACACTCAGCATGATGCTTTTGCAAGTTTAGAGTAGCTTTTAGTTTGTCTAAACAGGATGGCTCCCACTGTTCCTCGAATCCTTCCTCAAATCAAAAAGGAAGAATTAGTCGGGATCAATCTCACCATACAATACTTGCTTAACCGTTCAGCCAGGCCAGTGTTGGTACTCCGAGGGAGGTTTTCCAACGCTTTCGCGAAGTTCCTTAATTAAATAACCTCTTTTTCCTGTGGGCGTAGCCCCGCTAACACCTTTCTAGACACCTACTTGGTTTATAGCATTGATCGTTTAAGTGAGAAAGTTTTCCGAGGAGTAGCATATACTCATAGTAGGATTGGGATCCAAATATCATCGCGTGATAAAACTGAAGAAATCCTACCAGAATCATCACACTCCAAATGGTATGCAGCACTAGCAAGTTTCAGTTTCTTTAGAAACTCCCGATGTGGATTTTTGCCCCATGCTTTTATGACCTTGACATAGGCTAAAATATCATAAGTCACATGTCAAGTTCTACCCATCATTTACCAGGTTAATTTGAACCCACCCGTACATACCCTTGACGTAGGCCAAAATTGCAGTACGACTGTCTCAAACCAACCCATCTATCTATGCAACAGATAAATATCCGGCAGCTACCAATCACTATGCCTTGGTGTAGGTCAAAATACATAGCTTGAATACTACCGAATATTTAACTGAAATGATGGAGGGATACGAATGGTTTTGGCGAAACCGTGAACGTAGTGAACTTGATATAATAGAAGGAACTTGATAGCTTTTAAAAGGAGTGGTTTAAGCTCCGCGTTTAAAAGTTATTTTGAAAAGAAACCGAGTGGTTTTGAAATTGTTCCAACGATTTTACTTTGGTTTATTTTTCTTGCATTAATTTAATGCGTCCCATCAATTAATCCTACCATTGCAGAAAACAACGAAAATATGACGTACGCTTATGCCGTCCGCATTCGCCACGGGGCCTCGTCATTACCTGTTAGGTTACTTAACTAACGACAGAGCGGGGACTAGACCAGCGCGGATGCAAAACATAAGCAACGCCTACTAGATATCATATATAGATATATACATTCGTCAGATGCAATGATAGCCATTCCAGATCACAGATGAACACATTGGATATACTAGAAATCCGCGTTTCGTTCGAGCCTGCAACAAAAAACGGATTACACGGTCGCGATGAATAGCCAAAACCCCACCCTAGACCCCTACGGGTGCGGCAAACTACCCGCCATGTACCCGAAGTGAAGCAACCTCCCTCAACAACGTGAGTAGGCCACTCGGCACTTCGAGGTACCCGGTAGTTTGTGCACCCCACCTTGGGTCTATCCTAGGAGCAAAAACAGTAAAAGAGATAATATACAATGGCGGTTACAATCTCATCCCGGATGTGCGGCCATAAAAACAATATTACATCAATTTACATATTACATCAAATGAAAGATAAAGAAAACTCTCATCTTACAACCCCCGGCTATTCATCCGCGACAATCCAACGAGTTCATATACACAAACCATCAACATTACAGATCACAGATATCCACAACCCCCACTAATCGATGTATAGCGATTAGTTGACGTTCAGTGCATATATCACATCACAGATATAACCCATTAGCTAAAGTCTACAGAACTTCGATCAAAAATACAGATTTGTAACTACCCCAAACACAACTTTGTTCTCTGGAAAATCTGGGCAGAAACAAAATATCCTAAAAATCCCAAAACAGAATACTAATGAAACTGCAGCAAAGACGAGTCACGGCCGAGTCAACTCGGCCGCGGATCCACGGCAAGAAGCATGTTCTCGCCGCGGTTCCGCGGCGCATTGACCGAGTCAGTGGCTCGTTTTTGCTGTGTGTTCCTACAAAACCCTGAGCCGATTTTTAAGATGTGTGGAATTAATTTTTGAGCAGTTTTAAAATCGGCAGAAAGTTCAGTTTTCGGACGTGTTTTGCGATTTTTTCTCGGATCGAAATTCTAAATACTTTGCTAACATACTAGTTGTTGTTTAGCTAGTCTCTGATACTACTGTAAGTCCACGTTTCCCACCCCGGTTCTTACGGGGAGGCGGAAACGGTAAAAAACGATTTTTAAACTCAAGACAACATGGACTAGAAATGAGGATCTTTGCTAAACAAAAACCTAGCAAACTAACTAGAAGTTTAACTACTATGTTAGAGGGTTATACCTAGGTCTTAAACTCCTTCTCTTCTTGCTCCTTGGGATGGTTTGAACGGCTCCACCTCGTAGTCTCCTTGTTGTCGAAGAAGGATCCACCCGAAAGCTTCTACCTTGAGCTCCTACCTCAACCGAGAGGCAACTAAAGTGCTTGTCTTGCTACACCTAGAACTCTAGAGTGAGTAGAGAAGAGTTTTGAGGGTTTTATCTCAATAGCTCATGCTTCTCAATACATGAGACATGAGAGCTTTAAGAGAGAGGAAGAGGATGAGCTTTGGATGAGAGAGAATGAGAAAGTGAGAATGAGCTTGACTTTTTACAACCATGCTCACAAAAGAAAGAATGATGATGATAATAATAATAATTAAGAATTGTGATGGTTAGTTTCAATGACTATTATCATTTTATGTATTTAATGCATTTTGTAAAGAACAACAAGTAAACAAAAGTCATAGAAATGAAATGATGATGGTCAACAAGTCCACAATGGTCAACCGGTCAACAAGTCAACAAGTCAACAAAAGTAAAATGTTCAACTCAACCATGGCACAATAATACTTAATTAATATTATTAATCATATTTCTTATTCTCATTAGGGTTTTGAAAAAGTCAACGGTCAACAACCCCAATGAGAATCCTCTGCCTCTGCCTCTGTCAACTGTGCATACACACCCACACCCGTGTTCCGAGGAACATGAATACAATGAGATAAAAACAATCCCAAAACATATACTAAGATCTGGCTTAAACCAAAGCCCGCTAGTAATAACTGCCCGAACACCAAACATACACAAGTGCGCGGATGTGAACGAACCCTGTCGCAAAACCATGCGACCTCTACTCTGTTTTGCCCAAAGGCGAATAGCTCTCTGTGTGAGACTCTAAAGACTCAACACTACGCAGGCAGTGGGTTTAACCACAGGCCGCAAGCGGTACTAGCTGTACGTAACGGTCCCCAGGTAGATGCCGATAAGAAGACTGATGAGGTGAACCCATCCGAACTCCTACTGAGCCTGAATGTGACAATCTCCGTACAGTCCGGTCTGTTCGTCTGAGAGTATCGCATGTCGGGCTTAGAGGGGCGGTAAACGTCAGTCCCCTAATAGAGGTATAAGTCATGTCGGAGTGTAGCCCAGAACACCCTGAGATAACACTGGAAACACTACCAGTATATCTCGCTAGCCCTGGCCAGGGACTTTGTGTAATTGCTCTCCTAGACACAGTGCGATATCAACCCCCAATACCGGGAGAGACGAATCATGTCTAACCGTCTCTGCCTCCAAGTGCTTCGAGACTGCTCCCAACTACTACCTGTTTGCACGACTCATTTGAGCCGTGGTAGGGTAGTAATCTAAGAACAATGAGAACACACTCGAGGCGAAGTGACAGTGTCAAGTCAACGGACTATGTTGTACTCATGTCACCTGGGAACTGATAACTGACGATAGGTATAGTACCAAACCAATAGTTCCCAGTGAGTCCTGTCCAGTGTACTCGTAACCTAACGAGCACCTGCATACTATCTCCTGTACGACGTACTGATGGCTGTGGGACAGACCATCTCCCCTCCTGGGATGAGAAGCGTATACACTAGTCTACTCTGGAGTATCGATGCCCTGTATCGATAATCCTACGACTAGGGACCTGTATAAGGATGTGCTTGTAGATTACCCAACCCCCACTAATATGACTGCCATCACAACGCTGGTAATCAAGTAAAGATCCTAAGGGCTCCACTAATGTGTATAGGCAATATGCTAAAAGAAACACATGCACACATTAAAGTAGAAACAAACCAAGTAGCATACTACTACTTCGAGCAAGATTGTCTATACAACTGTGAATATCCCAAGCTTCCATTAAGTAATATACAAACTAGTATGATACAGTAATGGCCTCTAGGGCATATACACTAACAATGTATACTTTGCATACATAGTTACACTTATACCTGGAGCGTATATTACATCATTACTGATAGGTAGATATCTATATCTTGCTATAGCTTTTATGTTTACGCATATATCTGGTTATAGCTACATGTTTACCTTTACTTGATATTATTTATGTTAGTAGTATGTATGCCCTAGAAACCAGTATTGTACAGATGATGTATATTATATTGGATGCTTGGACATATATAGAGATGACTTTCTTGCTCGACATGATAGTATGCTATCTGGTTGCTCTTTATCTTAACATGTACACTAGTCTCTTTATACTGTCTTATAGTTACATGTTGGTAAAGCCCTTAGGATTTGTACTTGACTACCTGGACTATGATGCAGATCATACTAGTGGGGACATGGTAGTCCATAAGTACATCCTTCAAGGTCCCTAGTCGTGGGTGTATCGAGACGGGGCATCGATATACCAGAGTAGACTAGCGTACACGCTTCTCGACCCATGTGATGGGCGATGGATGATCCCATATCCATTGGTGTTTGACATCAGAGATGGTATACGGGTGCTCAGTGGAGACTGGGTACACTGGACGGACTCGCCGAGAACTCCCAGATGGTATTATACCTCACGTCAGATGGCAGTTCTCAGGTGACACTTATGCAGGTTAGTCTGTAGACCCGAGATCGTCATAGAGTCTTGTATGATTCCCACTGTGCTTTGATCTCCACCTTACCACGTCCATGAGGGCGTGCAAAACGGTGGTCTTTGGGTACAGTCCCGAGTCACATGGAGGTAATGAGCGATAGGAGGGGTTTCGTCTCTCCCGGTATTGGGGGTAGATGTTGCGCTGTGCTCGATTGGCCGTAACAGGGAAGTCCCTGGTCAGGGCTGATCAGAGATTTGCTGGTAAGTGTTACCAGTAGTTTCTCGACCCGTTACAAGCCTCACATCGGCACGACTTATCGGGTTATTGGGGTCAGACGTTTACCACCTCTAGACTTGATATGCGACATATCAGACGAAGAGACCAGACTGTATGGTAAGTGTTACTGGATGGATTCACAGGAGTGTGAGCGGGCTAGCTCGTCGATCTTCTGATCGCTCAATACCCGGGTGGCCGTTACGTTTAGCAGACCGCTTGCGGCTTGTGGATGCTTGATATGATCATCATCTGCTACCGGCGCATTGACGAGTCTTTAGAGTCCTACACAGAGGTTTCCTGGCTCAAGTGAAACGAAATAGGAGCGCATATGAGATATGTGCGGGAGTGAGAATAATGCGTGTATGTGATACCGCATTTCATTCTCGCGTTAAATGTTTCGATTGGTTGTATTCGATATGACCTAGTTATCGAATCATTGATTCGATAAATCGATACATTGGATTCTAGTCGGTTATGTGCGACATGACCGGATCATTGAATCAAATGTTGATTTAATGATTTAATGTATAATTATATATTTGATATATTACTTTGCATTAACTAGTATTGGTTTACTTTAAATGGATATTCTCACTTGATGTGCAAATTGTATATGTGATATATTTTTGTGCACATGTTAGTATCATGTTTGATGATGCTTGCTCATTAGGTTAAGTGTATAGAATTAAAACTAGGTTAAGAAAGTGATTAGGGTTTTCATTTATCCATTCTTTTATTTATTCTTTTTTGGAAAAAGAATGGCATAAGAATACAAAATGGTTGCTTTCTTTCTTGAACATTGTTGAAGCTTCATGAAGCTTTGACTTTGTGACCATTTGTCTTCACATTAAACCCTAACCATTCTTCTAACCTTAGTTAACTCTCTACACTTAACTATGGTTCTCTTTATGATAAGTATTGATTTAATTTTATTAAATCTCAACATTATCATATTCTTTCTTCTTCTTCTCCTTCTTCTTCAAGAGAGAAAACTAGTTGCCATCAATGGCAACATGAGCAAAAGTGAGTAAAATCCAATTCTAAAGTGAACCCACCTCCTATTTCTTCACCCTCTACCTCTTGCCAAGTTGTTTTGGGTGTTTTCTTCACAAGTTTCACAACTTTGTGAAGTCGGAGCTTGAGCTTGTGCAACCTCGACGTAGATCGTCTTTGACACGAAGCCGACGACCTATTCCGCACGTTTCTCCGATGAAGCCGTCACGAGAGTCCAAGGTTCAAGATGGACAGCGAGAGGACGCCCTCATGGAGCTAAGGAAGTGGGTATCCGGATCTACAAAGGTTGTAGCTCTCTTCCTTTAGTTAAGTAGTTAACTAAGTTTTCATTTCGCCTAGAATTCTAGTCTAAAGATCCGTAGTCTAGGGTTTCTCGGCACCATTTTTTTTTAAATTGGCATGTTCGATGCCTTGTGAGACATCATTAGAGTGCCTAGGAACCTTTCACTGGTATCAGAGCCTAGCTAGAGTCTTAGGCGAAGTCTAGACGGAATTTGAAGTCCGATCGAACCCGAAACCGCATTTTTTACACGCTCTCTGGACTTTTTATGAAAACGTGGATTTTTCCAGATTAAAAATGCCTAAAAAATTCAGCAGGAAGATCTAAGAAATCTGGTGAAACACGAGATCATGAGGCCTCCAAACAGCCGCGGAAACGCGGCAGAAGCATGGCTTCTGCCGCGGTTCCGCCGCCGACTGTTCACTTTGCTCAATTTTGTTTGCATAGTAATTCTTATTTTCCAGTGCTGGATTTTCTGGGAATTTTTAATAATTATTCAAGAGTTGAATTTTTTGGGGTTGCTTTGGGGATTCGGTGTTTCGATCGGGGTATCAAATTTCGTCTTTGTGTACTTCCGGATAATTTATAGAATATGTTAAAAGGTTCGACCGGATATAAATACCCAACTTTTCCCCTGTCGGGAAATTTCCAAATGTTGGATTTTTCCGTAGTTTAACGACATTCTAAGTAGTGCAAGTAATGCGATGGACCCTCTAGAAGACAACAAACCTTAACTCGATTATGTGACCGTCTTGAACTGCCCTTTGAACCTTCGGGTTTGGGGCAGTACGGCGTGCCACATGTGAGGCGTTGGCTTGACCCTTCTACGGCTGGACCGTTGGTACTGAGGCACGAACTGAATGTTGCTAAACTTATTTCATGTGTTGGACTGTATCGGGAAAACTTGGGTATTCGACTGTTCGATCGGAAAGTTTAACATTTTCTGTTTATCTGGAATGTGATACAATAATTGGAATTCACAAACAGTTATGTGATAACTGAATGAATGTTGTAAATCTAGCAGTTTAGTCCCACATGATATTGAAAAGAGTTTTCGATAATGAGACTAAAATGCGGGATTTATATCTGTTAGGCATGTGATGTCTAAGTATTTCATTTGATTAGGCATGTGATGTCTAAAGAGGTTGCGGATTCCAACTGTTGTAGTTTTACATTTTCTTTTCTGTGACCGTAAGTGTAATATGTGATATCGCCGGTTTCGTTGCTATATGTCAACGACAATTGGGATGGACATATTTACTTACGTTGATGACATGTGATGTTATGTGTTGCTGGATATGTTATATTGGATTGTCGTGTTTGAATAGCCGGGGTTTTTTTATGTGAGATGAGTGTTTTTCATTTTCATTCATGTAAAAACTTGTATGTAATATTCTTTTATTTGGGGCACTTCCAGGTAGCGGAAGCTGTCACCCTTTGTATATTATTTACTTTTCCGCATTAGGATAGACCCAAGGAGGGGAGCACAAGTAACCGGGTTCTGGGGTCCAGTGGGAGACCAACTCGAGGAGTCGAGTCCGGGTCTCCTAACCCTAGAATTGGCAGGGTTGCTTGCCGCTCTCGTAGGGGTCTAGGGGTGTGGGATTGGCTATTCATCACAACCGTGGAATCCGTGTTTTATACTGGCTCGTATTGAAAACACGGGCGTCCTAGTATATCCAATATTTCATATGTTTATTCTGCTGCGATATCTGTGTTGTGACTCTATGATGGATATAGTATATAGTATATATGGTATATTATGTAGACGTTACTTATGTTTTACACCCGCGCTAGCCCTGCCCTGCTCTGTCGTTAGTTACCTAACCTAACGGTGCACGAGGGGACATCGAGGCGAATGCGGATGGCATAAGTGTACGTCATATCTATCTGTGATGTTTAGGTATTTAAATGATGGGACTTCATTAATGTGATTAATGAAAGATAAAAAACCTAAGATGTTGTGGAATCGAATTTCAAAATAAAAACAGGTAGCTACAGTTTTTGCTTTGCACAGCGATATATATGATATATCCCGCACCTCATTCGACGAGGAAAGGACCGAGATCCCTTCACCGGGAGTGACTCCTTTAGCAATAACTGGCAGATGCTACACACTCGGTTTGCTTTTGACTGCTTTTGGGTTTTTGCTTTGCACAGCGATATATATGATATATCCCGCACCTCATTCGACGAGGAAAGGACCGAGATCCCTTCGCCGGGAGTGACTCCTTTAGCAAAACTAGAAAAGCCTCAAAATCACTCCATTTCAAAACTTCATTTGATTCTACAACGATATCAAGTTCATTACGCTCATGGTTTTCAGAAAAACCTGGCGTAGCCCTCCGTCATTTCAGATGAGTAGTAGTTAGTATTCGTGCTACGTTTGTTGGCCTGCGTCAAGGCGTAGTGTGAGGTAGCTAACTAGTATTTATCTGCTTATGCATATGATGCAGATTGGATTAGGGTAGTCGTGCGACTTTGTTGGCCTGCGTCAAGGGTCGTACGGGTGGGTTTAATTCAATCAGGAAATGACGGGTTGAACTTGACTAGCGCACTATGGTTTGTTGGCCTGCGTCAAGGTCATAGGACGCTAGGGGCAAAATATTATCGGGAATTTCAAGTGTTGAAATTTGCAATGAGATTGCATACCTTCTATGAGATAGTTGGATCCCGATACCCACTACGAGTAAGAGTTACTCCTGGGAGAGTTTTACACATTACAATTAGCCGATCAAGTAGGTGTCTAGAAAGGTGTTAACGAGGTTACGCCTCTGGGAAAACGAGGTTTACATTAATTAGGTTCGTGCGAAAGCACGGAGGACCTCCCTCAAAGTATCGACACTGGCCTGGCTGAAAGATTGGCGAACTTGTAGTGTGTAATTAATCCCGGCTAGTCTTTCCTTTTAGGGTTTGAAGGAAGATTTGATAAAAAGCAGTGGGAGCCATCCTGATTAGATAAGATAATAACCAATCTGATCTTGCACGAGTATACGCTAAAGTGTTTTCTTCTCTCTCTCTCCAGGTAGCAACCATTTCATGCCTTAATCAAGATAATAATATGGATGTATTGACCGAACCCGCATGTTATACTGTGCTTGGGAACGTTGGTTCCGTTCTTTCCTATAAGAGTTATAGGACTGAACAGGATATAGGGGAATACCAGGATTCCCATGCCACCCGAATGAAGAAAGTACATGCTGATGCATTTTCTTCGGGTGTGTTCGTTACTGAGAACTGTTTCTCCATTTGCTCTACGTCCTGGGTATTGGATACCGGGTCAGGATCCCATATATGTAATCAGTTACATGGGCTTAAGAAAGGTAGAGAACTTGGAGAAGGTGATAAAGACATTAGAGTTGGAAATGGTGCAATTGTTGCAGCTAAGACTGTCGGGGAATATCACCTTGTATTACCAACTGGTAATACATTGGTTCTGAACGAATGCTATTACATGCCGAACCTGATATGCAACATTATATCGGTTTCTTTATTAAGTAAAGAAGGATATAATTTTGTATTACAGGATAATGTTATGAACATTTTCCGTAACCAAAAGTTGGTTGGATCAGGCACGTTATGCAAGGGTATTTATGTTCTAAATCAATCAACAGTTCTGAGCATAACAAACACACACAAGAGGAAGAGTTCTGAACTCAACGAATCCTTCTTCTGGCATTGTAGACTGGGTCACATCAATGTGACACGACTGGCTAAGTTGCATAAAGATGGATATTTAAATCCGTTTGAATTTTCATCCTATGACACTTGCCAGTCATGTCTCAAAGGCAAGATGACCAAAACTCCGTTTACGGGACACGGAGAGAGAGTTACCGAACTCTTGGGACTGATACATAGTGATGTATGCGGTCCCATGTCTACACATGCCAGGGATGGTTCTTCGTACTTCATTACATTCACTGACGATCTCTCTAGATTCGGATATGTGTTCCTGATGAAACACAAATCAGAAGCTTTTGAGAAATTTAGAGAATATAAACAAGAAGTCGAGAACCAAACTGGAAAAAGTATTAAAATCCTTCGATCTGATCGAGGAGGTGAATACTTGAGCAATGAATTCCTGGACTTCCTAAAAGAGAATGGGATTCTCTCTCAGCTGACTCCTCCATATACACCACAGCACAACGGTGTATCAGAACGGAGGAACCGCACCCTATTAGATATGGTGCGCTCTATGATGAGCACAGCTGAGTTACCTATTTCCTTCTGGGGATATGCACTGGAAACAGCTGCAGACCTATTGAATATGGTTCTCACCAAAACCGTGCCGACCACTCCATATGAGATATGGAAAGGAAAGAGACCATGTCTTAATTATGTTAAGATATGGGGTTGTCCGGCCTATGTAAAAACGCAAAATCCGGACAAACTCGCGGCAAGGTCTATTCTGTGTAAGTTTATTGGATATCCCAAACATTCGCGAGGGTATATCTTTTACCATACCGAGGAACAAAAAGTGTTTGTTTCTCGACATGCCACCTTTTTAGAAAAGGAATTTCTTGAAAAAGAAATTAGTGGCAATGAGGTAGAACTGGAAGAGGTTCCAGCAATACAGACTACAACAGAAGATTTGGTTGAACCAGAGGATTCAGTAGCTCCCAATGAACCCCAACCTCTCCGCCGATCTAGTAGGGTTCCTCGCCAACCTGAGAGATAATACGATTTTCTCATGGATGGTGGGAGCGAGGATTGCATCATGGAGGATGATGACCCAACTAGCTTCGAGCAGGCCATCACGAGTAGGGACTCAGTGAAATGGTTGGATGCAATGCGGTCCGAGATGGAATCCATGTACACCAACAAAGTATGGACTTTGGAAGTTGCTCCTGAAGGGGTAAAACCCATTGGGAGCAAGTGGATCTTCAAGAAGAAACTTGGTGTAGATGGGAAAGTGGAGACTTTCAAAGCTAGACTTGTAGCAAAAGGTTTTCGTCAAAGACCAGGTGTGGACTATGACGAAACCTTTTCTCCAGTGGCTATGCTTAAATCCATCCGGATCATGCTTGCCATCGCTGCATATCATGACTACGAAATCTGGCAAATGGATGTTAAGACCGCCTTTCTAAACGGTGATTTAGAAGAGTGCGTGTACATGACTCAGCCAGAGGGCTTCGTAGACAGTGGGAGCAGCGGGAAGGTGTGCAAGCTGCTTAAATCCATTTATGGATTAAAGCAAGCATCGCGGAGTTGGAATATCTGCTTTGATGTCGTTATCAAAGAGTTTGATTTCGTCAAAAATCCAGATGAACCTTGTATCTACAAGAAGGTGGCAAAGAGTAAGGTTGTCTTCCTCGTATTGTACGTGGACGACATACTCTTGATAGGAAATGATATTCCTATGCTGCAAGCGGTCAAGCTCTTCTTATCACAAAGATTCTCAATGAAAGATCTTGGTGATGCCTCCTGCATATTGGGAATTAGGATCTATAGAGATAGATCCAAACGGATTTTGGGATTGTCCCAATCCAGGTACATTGACACCATACTAAAGAGGTTTAGTATGGAAGAGTCCAAGCGTGGGAACTTGCCCACGATCTCTGGAGTCACTCTCTCCAAAGAGATGTCTCCCAAGACTGATTTGGAGAGAGCTCGCATGCAAGGGATACCCTATGCTTCGGCAGTAGGCTCTATCATGTATGCGATGCTATGTACCAGACCCGATGTTGCATACTCACTAAGTATAGTGAGCAGGTATCAAGCTGATCCTGGAGAGAGTCACTGGACAGCTGTGAAGAGCATTCTCAAGTACTTGCGAAGGACTAGAGATATGTTCTTGGTGTATGGTAACGGAGAGCTCCAAGTGGAGTCCTTTACCGATTCGAGCTTCCAGAGTGATAAGGACGACTCTAAGTCGCAGTCGGGCTTTGTCTTTACCCTTTACGGAGGGGCGGTTAGCTGGAAGAGTTCCAAGCGGGAAACCGTGGCAGACTCGACGATGGAGGCTGAATACATCGCTGCCAACGATGCTGCTAAAGAAGCTGTCTGGATCAAGAAGTTCATTACTGAACTTGGAGTGGTTCCATCCATTGAGCGTCCAATACCTTTGTATTGCGATAACAATGGAGCGGTGGCTTTGGCCAAGGAACCCAGGTCCCATCAGCGATCCAGGCATATTCTGAGGAGGTATCACCTGATCCGGGAGATAGTTGATCGCCGGGAGATCGAGGTCAGGAGGGTTGACACGAAGAACAACACGGCGGATCCACTCACGAAGGCCATTCCCCAGATACAGTTTGAGAGACTCTTCGGGATGCTCAGTATGCGATACTACAGCAGCTGGCCCTAGTGCAAGTGGGAGATTGTTAGTAGTATGTATGCCCTAGAGGCCAGTATTGTACAGATGATGTATATTATATTGGATGCTTGGACATATATAGAGATGACTTTCTTGCTCGACATGATAGTATGCTATCTGGTTGCTCTTTATCTTAACATGTACACTAGTCTCTTTATACTGTCTTATAGTTACATGTTGGTAAAGCCCTTAGGATTTGTACTTGACTACCTGGACTATGATGCAGATCATACTAGTGGGGACATGGTAGTCCATAAGTACATCCTTCAAGGTCCCTAGTCGTGGGTGTATCGAGACGGGGCATCGATATACCAGAGTAGACTAGCGTACACGCTTCTCGACCCATGTGATGTGCGATGGATGATCCCATATCCATTGGTGTTTGACATCAGAGATGGTATATGGGTGCTCAGTGGAGACTGGGTACACTGGACGGACTCGCCGAGAACTCCCAGATGGTATTATACCTCACGTCAGATGGCAGTTCTCAGGTGACACTTGTGCAGGTTAGTCTGTAGACCCGAGATCGTCATAGAGTCTTGTGTGATTCCCACTGTGCTTTGATCTCCACCTTACCACGTCTATGAGGGCGTGCAAAACGGTGGTCTTTGGGTACAGTCCCGAGTCACATGGAGGCAATGAGCGATAGGAGGGGTTTCGTCTCTCCCGGTATTGGGGGTAGATGTTGCGCTGTGCTCGATTGGCCGTAACAGGGAAGTCCCTGGCCAGGGCTGATCAGAGATTTGCTGGTAAGTGTTACCAGTAGTTTCTCGACCCGTTACGAGCCTCACATCGGCACGACTTATCGGGTTATTGGGGTCTGACGTTTACCACCCCTAGACTTGATATGCGACATATCAGACGAAGAGACCGGACTGTATGGTAAGTGTTACTGGATGGATTCACAGGAGTGTGAGCGGGCTAGCTCGTCGATCTTCTGATCGCTCAATACCCGGGTGGCCGTTACGTTTAGCAGACCGCTTGCGGCTTGTGGATGCTTGATATGATCATCATCTGCTACCGGCGCATTGACGAGTCTTTAGAGTCCTACACAGAGGTTTCCTGGCTCAAGTGAAACGAAATAGGAGCGCATATGAGATATGTGCGGGAGCGAGAATAATGCGTGTATGTGATACCGCATTTCATTCTCGCGTTAAATGTTTCGATTGGTTGTATTCGATATGACCTAGTTATCGAATCATTGATTCGATAAATCGATACATTGGATTCTTGTCGGTTATGTGCGACATGACCGGATCATTGAATCAAATGTTGATTTAATGATTTAATGTATAATTATATATTTGATATATTACTTTGCATTAACTAGTATTGGTTTACTTTAAATGGATATTCTCACTTGATGTGCAAATTGTATATGTGATATATTTTTGTGCACATGTTAGTATCATGTTTGATGATGCTTGCTCATTAGGTTAACTGTATAGAATTAAAACTAGGTTAAGAAAGTGATTAGGGTTTTCATTTATCCATTCTTTTATTTATTCTTTTTTGGAAAAAGAATGGCATAAGAATACAAAATGGTTGCTTTCTTTCTTGAACATTGTTGAAGCTTCATGAAGCTTTGACTTTGTGACCATTTGTCTTCACATTAAACCCTAACCATTCTTCTAACCTTAGTTAACTCTCTACACTTAACTATGGTTCTTTTTATGATAAGTATTGATTTAATTTTATTAAATCTCAACACTTATCATATTCTTTCTTCTTCTTCTCCTTCTTCTTCAAGAGAGAAAACTAGTTGCCATCAATGGCAACATGAGCAAAAGTGAGTAAAATCCAATTCTAAAGTGAACCCACCTCCTATTTCTTCACCCTCTACCTCTTGCCAAGTTGTTTTGGGTGTTTTCTTCACAAGTTTCACAACTTTGTGAAGTCGGAGCTTGAGCTTGTGCAACCTCGACGTAGATCGTCTTTGACACGAAGCCGACGACCTATTCCGCACGTTTCTCCGATGAAGCCGTCACGAGAGTCCAAGGTTCAAGATGGATAGCGAGAGGACGCCCTCGTGGAGCTAAGGAAGTGGGTATCCGGATCTACAAAGGTTGTAGCTCTCTTCCTTTAGTTAAGTAGTTAACTAAGTTTTCATTTCGCCTAGAATTCTAGTCTAAAGATCCGTAGTCTAGGGTTTCTCGGCACCATTTTTTTTTAAATTGACATGTTCGATGCCTTGTGAGACATCACTAGAGTGCCTAGGAACCTTTCAATTTAGAATTGGAGAAAATAGGAACCACATGATATTTATATTAACTTGTTGCTGTTAATTAGCGGCTCTTTCTTTATATGCTTACATTACAGTTTTATGTTGCGTATATTTTATTCATGGATTTTCGCATTGAGATATGGATTTTTCATGATGTTTTATGGATTTGGGGACCGTGGTAGTTTCATGAAATTATGCATTATTTGAAAAATCCGGTTTCCCTTGATATGATATTTCAGCATCCACCATGAGATTTATCGGTTCTGATATATATACCCCATGCGAGGAGTCGAGGGCCGTATGAGGGTACATGGTGGGGCCCGGTACGGTTCCCCTCGGCAAGATGATCGACGGTCCATGCCGATTGAGCCTGGATGGTTGGCAAGTACCTACCGGTGACATTACCAATGACTCGGCGGTTATCATGAGGATACCGACGGGAGTCATGTGCGTATAGATACGTCGAGAGGCGAGGGTCAGAGTTAGGCACTCGAGCTTTCGGTATAGCGTATGATACGTACCTATCAGGGTGCCAGTCTTGGTGACAGCACCTGATAAATCACTATTTTGTGTCGATACTTGACACTTGGTTTTTATGATATTTTACTCCTAAGTATATATAACAATGGAATGGGACGCTGTTATATATGCATATACATATATATATTAGTAGAATCGGACGCTAATATATATGTATACATATAAATTCATATACTTCATCTTAATTATTCATGAAAATTATATATAGGATATAAGAGATTTACTTGATATTGGATTTGGGATATAGATGATTCATTTGATATTGGATACAGGATATTTATGAGATTGCTGATTTTGTACATTCAGGATATATGAGATTTATTCGATATTGTACATTCAGAATTTGTGAGACTTATATGATATAAGAGCCAATTTGGGGGCTGATTTGAGGAAATTGGGATTTGGATTGTCTTGTTGGATTGCGATCCTACCACGATATCAGGATTCCGTGGAAATGACATGTTTCATTCCATACTCCATATTTATTGTTTATGCACTGCTTCATGTATTAGTAGTACCTGTTAGTGTACCTTTCATGACTGTTGCATATATACATTTTCATATCATTATTGCATGATTATTGCATACCGATTGTCATATTATTATTGCTTCATGTATTAGTTGTACCTGCTAGTGTACCTTTCATGATTTTTGCATTCATATGACCTTTTATTGCTATTAATTGCATATGTTAGATTCACGCTGTACGTGCATACTTGCGATTACCTGCATATGTTATTTACTATTCACGAGTTGGAAACTCACCCCCGTTGTGCCACAGTTTGTTTTGCAGGTTGTTTCCCAGAGTAGTCGAGACTGGCTATTCATCTATCTTATCATCTTTTGCTGCGGATACCGCATCAGCTCACAGTGTGCAGTTTGCTTAGGTGGGTTTTGTGGTTATTCGTTGTTGTATTGTATATTCGTTGTATCTTTGTACTCTCAATCTACTATTTTCATGTTGACTTAGAGACTTGGTGAGGGCGATATTGTATATTATTTTGTGACCGGGTTGTCTTTTATACAGTTTCCATTTGATCGTCTTTTATTTCTTTGCTACGGCGTCGTATATCTGTTGTGGTGGTTGTTTTCCGCCTTTTGGCTTGGATTTGCTCCCGTTGGGGATGCTTTACTTTATATTTATGTTGTACCCATTTTTGGGGTTGGTTTTTACAAAAGAGGGGCTGCCGAAATTTTCAAGAATGTAAATTGGACTTAAAGAATTTATACTTGAGATTTTCAAAAGTTTAAACAATGTTTCTTATCTTTTCTTGTCTTTTAATGGTTTAGATTTCTGGGTTTTGGCTTTCTTTTACGGCGTTACGCCTGTAGACGTTGCGTAGTATTAGGGCCGTCACGTGCCAATTTCGGGTCGTGACAGAAAGCTTGGGATATACACGGATATAGTAACAATCTTGCTCGAAATGGTAGTATGTTACCCGGTTTTTTTCTACCTCAATATGTGCATGTGTTTCTTTTAGCATATTGCTTATACATATTGGTAGAGCCCTTAGGATCTTTGCTTGATTACCAGCGTTGTGATGGCAGTCACACTAGTGGGGGCTGGGTAGTTTATAAGCACATCCTTATACAGATATCTAGTCGTAGGATTATCGAGACGGGGCATCGATACTCCAGAGTAGACTAGTGTATACACTTCTCATTCCAGCAGGAGAGATGGTCTGTCCCACAGCCATTAGTACGTCGTACTGGAGATAGTATGCAGGTGCTCATTGGGTTATGAGTAGACTGGACATGATTCATAGGGAGCTGCTGGTAGGTGTTATACCTATCGTCGGGTAGCAGTTCCCAGGTGACATGAGTACAGCTTAGTCCGTTGACTTGACACTTCTACTTTGCCTCAAGTGTGTTCCTACTGTTCTTAGATTACTACCCTACCATGGCTAAAAGGAGTCGTGCAAACAGGTAGTAGTTGAGTGTTGGATATGTATGCCCTAGTGGCCATTATTGTATATGCATACATGTGGATGCTAAGGATATGTATATACAAGACATTCTTTCTCAGTTATATAGTATATTGTTTCAGTTGTCTTTTATCAGGATATATGTATTTGTTTTTATTCATAATTTATCCAGCTTGCACATATTGATAAAGACTTGATACAATAATATACTATTATAGTTTGACTTTATCTTAACATGGCATATGTTATACATGTTATTACATATTGCAGCTACATGTTGATAAAGCCTGTAGGATCTTGCTTGACTACCTGTGTTGTGATGGCGATCATACTTGTGGGAGCAGGGTAGTCTATAAGCACATCCTTAAATGGTCCCTAGTCGCGTGACTATCGAGACTGGGCATTGATACTCCAGAGTAGACTAGTGTATACGTTTCTAGCCCCGACAAGGGGCAATGGTTGGTCCCGCAGCCATTGGTCGGATGCACCTAAGATCGTATGCAGGTGCTCACTGGGTGTGAGTACACTGGACGGACTCGTGAAGAACATCCATATGGTACTATACCTATCGTCAGATGAAAGTTCTCAGGTGACATGTGTACGGGTTAGTCTTCGGACCTGAGATCGTTATTTGTCTTATGTGAGTTCCCACTATGCTTTGATCACTACCCTACCACGGCTCTACTGAGTCGTGCAAACAGGTTTTGGTTGGGTACAGTTCTGAGCAACATAGAGGCAGTGAGCGATTGTTGGGGATTCATCTCTTCCGGTATTGGGAGTCGATATCGCACAATGTTCGATTGGTCAGGACCATAAGACCTTGGCCAAGGCAGTTGGGATTTACTGGTAAGTTGATCAGTAGTTTCCCGGATTGGTCCTGAGCCACATCAGCATGACTTATCGGGTTATTAGGGTTTGACGTTTACCTCCCCTAGACCCGGTATGCGATACTCTTTGACGAAGAGACCGGACTGTACGGATATTGTCACCGATAGGCTCAGTAGGAGTTCGGACGAGTTTGCTCGTCAGCCTTCCTTTTCGACAGGTACCTGGGTAGTCGTTACATACAGCTAGTTCCGCTGACGTGCTTGTGGTTAAACCCACTGCCAGCGTACTGTCGAGTCTTTAGAGTCCCCCACAGAGGGTTTCCCTGCTTCGGGCGAAACGATATAGAGGCCGTATGGTTTTACGGCAGGGCTTCGATCACATACATGTAATTGTTCACGTGTGATGTTCGGGTGGATAATACTAGTGGGCTTTGGTTTAAGTCAGATCCTACTATTATATTGATGGATTATTTTTGTCTCATTGTATTCGTATTCTTCGGAATACGGATATGGGTATGTATATACGGATGATGGGCATTCTCGTAATTCACTCGAGAAAGCTTCTAGAATGAGACACCTCATTAGGGTTTCCTTTTAATCTTTTGATTAAAGATTAAAGCTTTTAATCTTTTGATTAAAGATTAAAGATAAATGAGGTAAAGGAAATGAGGTGGAGATATTTTTAGATGAAGCTTGACTCATAGCTTGACAAAATAGATATTTGTGAGGCATGGTTGATATTTTGAAGAGGTATTTTATCTCATCAATTATTATATGCTTCATAGATATTAATTATCATCTCACTTGAGCCATTCATTCTTGATCTAAGCCTTTTCTTCACTTGCTCTTCCTGAAGCTCTCTCTTCTTCCTCATAACTCTAAACCTCTCATGAGTTGAGAAACCTAGGGTTCCAAGAGACAAACTAATCCATCTTCACACTCTACATACTCTAGGCTACTTAGATAAGCAAGCTAAGTAACCTAGTTACCTTGTTTTGGAGGTAGGAGCTCAAAGTCGGAACTCTCGGGTGGATCATCTTTGACGTGAGGTGGCCGAAGTTCAAGCACGATCCATACTTCCTTTTAGGAGCTAGAGGAGAGGATTGAAGACCCGAAGTACTTGATTTTCATGGTATAACTTTTTATCATAGTAGATAGAAATCATTTGTAGCTAGTTGGGTTTATGGTAAAGATCCGGTTTAGGGTTATTATAGAGCCTAGTTTTGTTCGTTATCAAAATTTTTGTTCTGCAAATGGCCATGGGAGATGGCTAGGGCGTTTGCATAACCTTTCATGGTATCAGAGCAAACCCATAAAAGCTAAACTAGCTAGTTCTAACGTGTTTAAAAGATCGATGGAAAAAACTTTCCGAAATCACATTTTCAAACTTGGGTTCTCTGCCGATTTTTAAATGCATTCAAAAATTATTTTTCTGTATCTCAGAAATTCGTGCAGGGTATTTTAGGACACCATATGAAATTTGGACACGTGTTACCATAAGAAGGCCGCGGAACCGCGGCAGAACCACTTTGTTTGCAGCGGTTCCGTTGTCAACTTAGGGAATCGGTGCACAAAATTTCATATGGTGTTCTATTTTTTGGAGAAGTGATTTCTGGAACATTTAGTTTCTGGCCCAGATTTTTTTGAGTTCTGGATAGCACTTGGGGCCAATACGGAAGTTTTTTGTCGATCGAAATTTTAAAATGCGTTAAGTTTCAGTGCCTACATTACTATCTGCGACCGTGAATGTCATTAGAGCGCTATAACTCGTCCAATTGCTATATGTTCTTTTAGACGGGTTTGCGAACATGACATTCACGTTGATGTTCTGTGTTTGTGGTTGGATAGTCGTGGTGGATAGCTTGCGGTGCAATGATAGTAGTACAGTTAAGATTCATTTGTATATTTGATATTGCAGGGCGAGCGTCCGACATGTGGACTGACGTCTTTGCCGGGTTGTATATTATTTGATTGGGACACGACCGGGTTGAGGTCAATGTCACCATTGTACATATTTATGTCATTTTCTGTACTAGGATTACCCCGCGGTGGAGTGCACGAATAGCCGGGTTCTAGAAGGCAACAAACCCGCATCTCATGGCGTTGAGGCGGAGGGGGATTCATTCTAGAATTGGCGGGCTATTCACAGCACTCGTAGGGGGTATAGGTTGACCCAAGGTGGGGCGCCTAAGTTACCGGATTTCGTGAAGTGCTGGATGGCTTATTCACCTAGTTGAAGGGGGTTGCCTCACTTCTGGGATTGGCGGATAACTTGCCGTGCTCGTAAGGGTCCAGGTTTACATTGCACAGGCTATCCACATGACCAGGAACGTCGGGTTTTATTTGTGGCTCAAATGAAACCCGGGGCTCCAAGATTATCCACTATTCTGTATTGTTGGCTGAGATTCTGTGATGTTGCTTACTATCATGCCTGGGACGAATGTTGTATATACTTATATATATATACTAGTAGATGTTGTATATGTTTTGCACCTGCGCTAGTCCAGCCTCTGCTCTGTCGTCAGTTAAGTAACCTAACGGGTGATGACGAGACCCAGTGGTGAATGCGGATGGCATATACGTACATCATATTTTCATTCTTTTCTGGTGTGATAGGTTAATTGATGGGACCGCTGTTAGTGATATATGCTCTAGAGGCCATTATTGTATCATACTGGTTTGCATACTACTTAATGGAAGCTGGGATATACACGAATGTAGTAACAGTCATGCTCGAAATGGTAGTATGCTACCTGCTTTGTTTCTACCTCAATATGTGCATGTGTTTATTTTAGCATATCGCTTATACATATTGGTAGAGCCTTTAGGATCTTTTCTTGATTACCAGCATTGTGATGGCAGCCACACTAGTGAGGGCTAGGTAGTCTATAAGCACATCTTATATAGGTCCCTAGTCGTAGGATTATCGAGATGGGGCATCGATATTCCAGAGTAGACTAGTGTATACGCTTCTCATCCTATCACGGGAGATGGTCTGTCCCACAGCCATCAGTACGTCGTACTGGAGATAGCATGCAGGTGCTCATTAGGTTATGAGTACACTGGACAGGACTCGTCGGGAACTGTTGGTGGGTATTATACCTATCGTCGGGTAGCAGTTCCTAGTTTACATGAGTACAACTTAGTCTGTTGACTTGACACTGCTATTTCGCCTCGAGTGTGTTCCCACTATACTTTGATTACTACCCTACCACGGCTCAAAGGAGTCGTGCAAAAAGGTAGTAGTTGGGTGCAGTCCTGAAGCACTTGGAGGCAGTGGCGGTTAGATAGGATTCGTCTCTCCCGGTATTGGGGGTTGATATCGCGCTGTGTTCGGAAGGCCATTACACAAAGTCCTTAGCCAAGGAAAGCGAGATTTACTGGTAGGCACTCCAGTAATTTCTCAGTGTGTTTTGGGCTATACTCTGACACGACTTATTGCGCTATTAGGGGTCCGACAATTACTGCCCTCTAGACCTGATATGCGATACTTTTAGACGAACAGACCGGACTGTACGGAGATTGTCACATACAGGATCAGTAGGAGTTCGGATGAGTTAGCTCATCGACCTTCTTATCGACACATACCTGGGTAGCCGTTACGTGTATCTAGTACCGTTTGCGGCTTGTGGTTAAACCTACTGCCAGCGTAGTGTCAAGTTTTTAGAGTCCCACATAGAGGGTTTCCTTACACCGGGCGAAAGGTGTAGAGGTTGTATGGTTTTACGACAGGGCTTCGATCACTTACGTGTACTTATGTACGTATGATGATCGGACGGATAATACTTGTGGGTTTTGGTTTAAGCTGGATCCTAGTATTATATTGATGGATTATTTTCGTCTCTTTGTATTCGAATTCTTCGGAATGCAGATGTGGGTATGTATATACGGATGAGGGGCGTTCTAGTAATTCTTGCGGGAAAGCTTCTAGAAGGGACACCTCATTTAGGGTTTATTTCTTGTATGGATTAAACATAATGAGGTGTAGAAAATGAGTGGAGATATTTCTTGGATGAGCTATGAGTCATCACTTGACAAAATAGATATTTTGTGAGCCATGGTTGATATTTTTGAGATATTTATTTATCTCATCAATTATCATATGGCTCATTATTCATCACAAATGAATGAGCATTCTTCATCCAAGCTTTTCTTCTCCTCTCTCATTTTCTCATGTGACCTTCTTCCTCATCAAAACCCTAGACCTCTCATGTGTTAAGAATCCTAGGGTTCCAAGAGACAAAGCACTCCATCTTCTTACTCTACACCCTCTAGGAATTCTAGTTTAGCGAACTAGAAGCCGTAGTTACCTCGGATTTGAGGTAGGAGCTCGGAATATAGACTCTCGGGTGGATCGTCTTTGACTTGAGGAGGCCGTCGAGGTTGCTTCGATCCGTTTCGATCCTCGGAGCCTAAGATGATGAGGAGGATAGCAAGAAGATATGAAGGACATGATACTACGAGGTATAACATTTATCCGAGTAGTTAAACCTCAAGAAGTATGCTAGCTATGGTTTATGATCGATCCTTGGTTCAAGTCGGTGTTGCGAAGCCCGTAAAAATCATTTTTTGCAATTTCTGCCTCCCTGTGAACACGTGGGGTACGCGACATCGACTTACAGTGGTATCAGAGCCTCTCATAAACCTTAGATAGCTTGTAGGGACGTTAGATATCCGCCGTTTTTGTCGCGCAAAAACTGTCGATAAAAACAATTTCCAAAAATGATGTTTTGAGTTGTTTGCACACCCCGCGGGCTTACGGTTTGAACCGAGAAGCCGCGGGGTGAAGCGTGCGCACCCCAAAGACACCTCAGGGGGGACTAAAGGCCGGGCCCACCCCCCAAGACTACCACAAGGTGGCCTTGGGGGTGGTGACCCAAGAGCACCACAGATTGGTGCTCTCGGGTCTGCCTCCCCTTGGAGGCCTTCTTGTGGTGGCACCCTAGGGTGGGTACCCCTAGGCCCCCATTCGACAGTTAATTTTGGTATCTTCGTGTCCGCGAAGATTTGGGCGGGTTTCGAGTTCGTTTCGATTTCCGGATTGGCTTAAAACGATCGTTTTTGGAACTTTAGCTCACTGGATTTTTATGTTTTGGAAAATTGGTTAAGTTTGCTAATTGCGTGCAGAATTCTAATATCGCAGTTACTTTACAAGCTTTGTGATGTGTATAAGTGTTTGGAAACGTCGACTAATTGCTGTACGTCGATTAGTCGAGGTTGTACATATCTGTGATCTGTGATGTTGGTTTGTGTATATGAACTTGTTGGATCGTTGTGGATGAATAGCCGAGGATGTGAAATGAGAGTTTTCATTCTTTCATTCGATGTAATATTATTTTGCGGGGCACATCTGGGTTGATCTTGTAGCCACCGTTGTATTATTTCTTTTACTGTATATGCTTCTAGGATAGACCCAAGGTGGGGTGCACAAACTACCGGGTACTTTGAAGTTCCGAGTGGCCTACTCACTTTGCTGAGCGAGGTTGCTTCACTTTGGGTATTTGGCGGGTAGTTTGTCGCACCCATAGGGGTCTAGGGTGGGGTTTGGCAATTCATCACGACCGTGGAATCCGTCTTTTGTTACAGTCTTAAACGAAACGCGGAATTCCTAGTATATTTAATATGTTCATCTATGATCTGGAATGCCTATTATTGCGTGAGATGAATGGTTATTATATATATATATGCTATATAATAGGCGTTTCTTATGTTTTCCATCCGCGCTAGTCCAGCCCCTGCTCTGGCGTTAGTTAAGTAACATAAGGGTGTTAGACGGGGCCTAGTTGCGAATGCGGATGGCATAAGTGGACGTGGTATTTTCGTCTTTTTCTGTGATGATAGGTGTAAATGATGGGACTGCATTACATTAATGCAAAAAAATAAACCAAAGCTAGATCGTTGGAACAAATTTTAAAAACCACTCGGTTATTTTAAAACATGAGACTTTTAAATGCGGAGCTTAAACCACTCATTTTAAAAGCTATCAGGTTCCTTCGATTATATCAAGTTCACTACGTTCACGGTTTCGCCAAAACCATTCGTAGCCCTCCTTCATTTCATATGAATGTTCAGTAGTATTCAAGCTATATTTGTTGGCCTTCATCAAGGCATAGTGATTGGTAGCTGCTGGGTATTCATATGTAGCATAGATATATGCGTTGGTTCGGAACAATCGTATTACTTTGTTGGCCTTCGTCAAGGGTATATACGGATGGCTTAAAATTAACCTGGACAATGATGGGTAGAACTTGGCATGTGACTTATGATTTGTTGGCCTTCGTCAAGGTCATAAGAGCATGGGGCAAAAATCCACATCGGCAGTTTCTAAGGAAACTAAAACTTGCTAGTGCTGCATACCATTTGGAGTATGATAATGTTGGTAGGATTCCTTCAGGATTATCACACAATGATATTTGGGTCCCGATCCTACTGTGAGTATCCGCTACTCCTCGGGAGATTCTTCACTTAGCGATCAATGCTATAAACCAAGTAGCTCTCTAGAACAGTGTTAGCGGGGCTACGCCTCCAGGAAAAAAGTGGTTATTTAATTAAGGAACTTCGCAAAAGCGTCGTAAAACCTCCCTCGAAGTACCGACACTAGTCTGGATGAACGATTAAGCAAGTATTGTACGGTGAGATTAATCCTGACTAATTCTTCTTTTATGGTTTGAGGAAGGATTTGAGAGACAGTGGGAGCCATCCTGTTTAAATAAATTAAAAACTAATCTAAACTTGCAAGAGCATCATGCTGAGTGTTTTCTTCTCTCTCTCTCTCTCCTAATTGTAGCGACCAGGTGACCAGATTAGGTTACAGTTAGATAATAAAATGACTGAGTTATACTATAGTGACTGGTAAAGGTTTGTCCAGATGTCCATTACCTATGACAAGCTGGACCACCTCATTACTACTCAAAGCCCCCGCCGTTCTAGGTCCAGTTTCCACCGTCGCGGATGTTGATATCCGTAAGACAAGGGAAAAAGACTGTGCGAATGCCAAGTGTTTCGTGTTGGCCTCAGTATATGGTGAATACCAGAGGCAGCACAAGAAGATAGGCTTAGTTTCCATCTTCCTCCATAACAATGATTTATATGGAGAGCAATCTCGTATCGCAAGATATGAGACCTCGAAAGAATTGCTTCAAACGAGGTTGGATGTCGGGTCATCTGTAGGGGACCATGTCCCTACAATGATTAGCTATATTAAAAAGCTCACGGACCTGGAGACCACGTTGGAGAATGAGTCATATGCTGACTTGATTCTACGGTCCCTACCTCCTACTTACGCCCAGGGGAAGAAAGTTATACTTCCAGTTGAGGGCACCCTGAAGAAAACCAGGGAGTCACCTGCTCTGCTTATTGGGGAATCTTCTTCTTCTGGATCTAAGGCGGATGCCAAGGGTGAGAAGAAGAAGACCTCCACAAAGACGATAAGCAGTGTCAGTAAGGTAGAAGGAAAGGGTAGGGCAAAAGTTTCTTGGTTAACAGTAAGGAAGGAGGGATGTTCCTATTATCATGGGAAATGGCATTGGCAGAAGGGATGTAGAGGTTGGAAAGCCAGAATCCAGGATCCGAAGCATGTTGTGGCTTTGACTTCGGGTGTATTTGTGATTGAAAACGGTCTGTCAATTAACTCTACTTCCTGGGTACAAGATACCGGATCAGGATCTCATATCTGTAATTCATTTCTGGCTTTAAGAAACCGTAGAGTTATTAGGGCAGGTGATATGACTCTTAGGATTACTAACGGAATGAGCGTGGACGCTGTATCCGTATGGGATATCACCTAGAATTGACAAGTGGGCAGATATTGATTTAACGTAACTATTTGTGTGTACCTAGTCTAGTTTGTAAGCGATGTGGTTCACATCCACCTAAATCAAAGTTTGATTGGGTCAGGTATACTAGAAGACAATATATACGTGTTAAATCAAGCTCAGGTTTTCAACGTCTAGAACACACTTACAAGAAAGTCTCCAGAATTAAATAAGGCTTTCTTATAGCATTATAGACTGGGTCACATCAATGAAACACGGTTGACGAAGTTATATAGAGAAGGATATTTGGATCCGTTCGAATATCAGTCTTATGCAACTTGTCAATCTTGTCTCATAGGAAAGATGACAAAGACTCCATTCACTAGACACGAAGTAAGAGCGAGCGAACTCTCAGGACTCATACACAGCGACGTGTGTGGTCTAATATCTACAGATGCATTCCTATTTCATTACTTTTACGGATGATTTCTCTAGCTTAGGACATGTCTTCTTGATGAAGCATAAATCCAATGCCTTTTGAGAAAATTCCGAGAATATAAGTATGAAGTGGAAAAACAAACAGGAAAAAGTATCAAGACACTGAGATCTGATCGATATGGTGAAACCTAATTTCCGAGTTCCTGGATTACCTAAGAAAGAATAGAATTTTCTTTCAGCTTACTCCTCCATACACACCACAACACAACGATGTATAGGAAAGGCGGAACATAACCCTATTGGATATTTTTCATTCCATGATGAGTAACGCTGAGTTTCCGTGATCCTTCTAAAGTTATGCACCAGAATCAGCTGCATATCTTTTGAATAAGTTTCCTACCAAGATTGTGCCTACCACACCATATCAGATGTGGAGTAGGAAAAAACCCTATCGTCAGTATCTGAAGATATAGGGATGTCCATCTTTTATTGAAAAGAAGTATGTGGACAAGCTCGAGGCTCGCTCAGTACTGTATAGGTTTATGGGATACCCAAAGAATTCCAGGGGGTATCTTTCCTATTACGCAAAGGAACAAAAGGTTTTTGTTCCTCGTCATGCCCACTTTTTAGAAAATCAATTTTTTGTAAAAGGAAATAGTGGGAGCACAATAGAACTGGATGAAATTCTAGAACCACAAACTATTACTGAAAGTATGGTAGAACCAGAGGTTTCAAAAGAACTGGACATCTCTACGCCAATCCGCAGGACTACTAGGCAGTCTCATCCGGCCGAGAGACACTACGGTTTTCTCATAGACAGGGATCAAGAGGATTGCAGTATTGACAAAGATGAGCCAACTAGCTTCCAGTAAGCCATTTAGAGCGGCGACTCGGTAAAATGGCTGGATGCAATGCGGACCGAAATAGAGTCTGTAGGGTTGCTAGGCACTCTCACAAGGGTCTATAAGGCATCAACCATGCCCGATTTAAAATTTAGCTGTGTCGAACAACCCTAAACCAAGATCTTAGACTAGAGATTAGGCGAAACAAAGCATGTTAAACACTTTAACATCTAAGAGTTTGGGATTACAACCTTTGTAGTCCAGTCCTTCACTTCATAAGCTCCGTATTGTGGTCCCTTCGCTGCGATCATCAAGTTCCGGACTCTCGAGAGGCTCCACAAAGAGAAAGATGCAAGTTTGCTTCCGATCTTCAATAACTAAGATGATCAACCTTGAAGTTTTTATAACACAAGCTCTCACTCACTAAATGAAGTGAACACCCTAATCTAATTGGCAAGAATAGATTAGGATAGTAAAGTAGGATTTTTTCTCTCATTTGTTTTCTTTAACTCACCCATTTTCATCACTAATGAAAAAGCTAGAAAGCTTTTCCATCAAGAACTCAAGGAAGAAGAAGAAGAATCCTTTTGTGATGAATAATGAAACTCTAGTATGGTTAGAATTGCAACCATGGGTTAAGTATGAAGACTTAAGCCATGTAGAGATTTAATTAGGGTAAAGGGTTGGATTGGGTTAAGGAAATATCTATGCAAAATATCCAAGTCAAAGTGAAAACTTCAAGAAGCTTCTTGAAAGGTTCATGAAGACTTAACCCTAATCCAAACCCTAACCTCAATTAAACTCCACAAAACATGTTGCATTTATAACCATAACATGTTACAATATTATATATCACATATATAATATTTATTGTAATAAAATAAAATAATACTATTAACATATATCACATATATATCAATGTATTACTCGAGCGAGAAAAATAATCTTTAAGTGAGCTTATATTAGTTAATATAATTTAATATATCAAATATATAATTATACATTAAATTATCGAATCAACACTTGATCCGATAATCCGGCTATTTTACAAATAACCGACTAATATAATCTGTATCAGTTCATCGAATCAACACTTGATCCGATGACCCAGCTATATCACATATACCAGGCCGATATCTCATATCGTGAGAATCTAATACGGTATCACATACACGTATTGTTCTCAGTCCCGCACATATCACATATGTGCTCCTACTCCGTTTTGCCTGAGCCAAGAAACCTCTGTGTAGGACTCTAAAGAATCGTCAATACGCCGGCAGTAGGTGATGATCATATCAAACACCCACAAGATGCAAGCGGTCAGCTAAACGTAACAGCCACCCAGGTATTGAGTGATCAGAAGATCAACAAGCAAGCCTGTACTTTCTCCTGCGAATCCAGTCAGTAACACTCCCGTACAGTCCGGTCTCTTTGTCTGATATGTCGCATATCTCGCCGAGGGGTGGTAAACGTCAGACCCCAGTAGCTTAATAAGTCGTGTCGATATGAGGTCTATAACAGTTCGAGAAACTACTGATAACACTTACCAGTAAATCTCAGCAACCCTAGCAAGGGATTTCCAGTTATGGCCAATCGAACACAGCGCAACATCAACTCCCTATACCGGGAGAGACGAATCCCCTCCTATCGCTCATTGCCTCCATGTGATTCGGGACTGTACCCAAAAGCCACCTTTTTGCACGCCCTCTTGGACGTGGTATGATGGAAATCAAAGCACAGTGGGAATCACACAAGACTCTATGACGATCTCGGGTCTACAGACTACTCTGTACCAGTGTCACCAGAGAACTTCCATCTGACGTGAGGTATAATACCATCTGGGAGTTCTCGGCGAGTCCGTCCAGTGTACCCAGTCTACACTGAGCACCCGTATACCTTCTCTGATGTCAAACACCAATGGATATGAGTTCATCCATCGTCCATCATATGGGTCAAGAAGCGCATATGCTAGTCTACTCTGGAGTATCGATGCCCTGTCTCGGTACTCCCACGACTAGGAACATTTGAAGGATGTACTTGGCGACTACACTGTCCTTACTAGTATGATCTGCATCATAGTCCTAGTAGTCAAGCACTCATCCTAAGGGCTTTATCAACATGTAACATAGAGACAATCAGAGTATATGTTAAGATAAAGAGTAACAAGATAACATACTATCATGTCGAGCAAGAAAGTCCTCCCTATATATGTCCAAGCATCCACTACAATATACATCGTATGTACAGTAATGGCCTCTAGGGCATACATATAACTAACAATCTCCTACTTGCACTAGGGCCATCTGTTGTGGTATCACATACCCAACAATTAGCTGTGGTTGAAGTATCTCATACTCAACCATCCCATAAAAGTCTCTACTGGAAAAAAGTCCTTCGTGAGTGGATCCACGCTGTTGTCCTCTGTGTCTACTCTCCTAACCTCGATCTCCCTGGAGATCAACCATCTCCATGATCTGGTGATACTGCCTAAGAATTATATCTGGATTTCTGATGGGACGGGGGTTCCTTAGCCTAAGCCATAACTCCATTGTCACACAATGGCAGGAACAAAATTCATATCATGAACTTATATATATCCAGACCGCCTCTTTGGTAGCATCCTTGGTGACGATGTATCTTTCCTTTAATCATCTAGTAAGTCACGGTATCTCGCTTGGAACTCTTCCAACATACCGTCCCTCCACTGAGGTTCAAAAAAATGCCTGCGACTGACATTCAGTCGACCTTACCACCCTGGAACCATTCCAGTGATTCTCCCCAGGATCTATTGATACCATCTCACTACAACTAGTGAGAATCCTAACATCCATTTAGACCTATCTCATAAATCCATAACACAGGATTTAGGAGGTATCACCTTGATCCTATATGGAGAATATTTATGATAAATGGAGATTGACCGAGCGTAGCATAGGAAACTCATTTCCTATCAAGAGTATGTCATCCACGTACTCTATGAGGATCACCACCATACTCCCTACTACCTTTTTATATACACAAGGTTCATCTACTATTTTGATGAAGTCAAACTCCTTGACAACCACATCAAAACAGACGTTCCAACTCCGCGATGCCTGATTTATATAAAACAACTTGCACACATTTCCGCTGCTCCCACTGTTTACGAAGCCATCTGGCTGTGTACTTACAGACGCTCTCTTCCAGATCATCATTTAGAAAAGCAGTCATGACACCCAACCACCAGATATCGTAGTCATGGTAAGTAGCAGTGGCAAGTAGGATCTGGATGGAGTTAAGCATAGCTTTGAAAGTCTCAACTTTTCCATGTACACCAAGTAATCTTCTCAAGATATACTTGCTCCTGATGGGGATTTAACCCTTCAGATAAAGCAACCAAAGACCATACTTTGTTGGTGTATAAGGATTCCATCTCAGATCGCTAAGCATCCAGCCATTCTTACAGAGTCCCACTCCTGATGGCCAGCTCGAAACTAGTTGGGTCATCATCTCATGATGCAATCCTCGCTCCCACTATCATAGAGAAAACCGAAGTATCTCTCAGGTGGGTGAGGAACCCTACTAGATCGGCGGAGAGGCTGAGGTTCGTTGGAAACTATTGAATCCTTTGGTTCTATCAAATCATCAGCTGCAGTTTGTATAGCTGGAACTCTTTCCAGTTCTACCTCATGACCAATAATTTCTTCACAAGAAATTCCCTTTCACAAAGGCGGCATGCTGAGAAACAAAACATTTTTTGTTCCTCGGTTTGGTAGAAGATATTCCCTTGCGAATGCTTGGGATATCCAACAAACTTCCACAGAACTGACTTTGCTTTGAGCTTGTCCGGATTTTTCTTTTAGACATAAGCCGGACAATCCCAAATCTTAACTTACTTAAGATATGGGCTCTTCCCATTCCATATCACATATGAAGTGGTAGGCAACTGATTTGATTGGAACCCTATTCAATAGGTATGCAGCTTCACAAGTGCATAAATCCTAAAAGGAAATAGGAAACTCAGTAGTACTCATCATAGAGCGCACCATATCAAATAGGGTATGATTGCTCCGCCCCGATATACCGATGTACTGTGGTGTATACGGAGGAGTAATGCTGAGAGAGAATCTCATTCTCCTTTAGAATAGTCCAGGAATCCCGTGCTCAAGTATTCTCCTCCTTGATCTCATCAAAGGACATAATACGTATACCCGTTTTTGGTTCTCTACTTCTAACTTATATTCTGTGATTATCTCAAAAGTTTTGGACTTATGTTTCAACAGGAACATATGTCTTAATCTTGAGAGATTATCAGTGAATGTAATGAAGTATAAAGAACCGGTCCTGGCATATGTAGACAGGGGACTTTCATACATCAGCATGTATCAATCCCAAGAGTTCACTAACTCTTTCTCTGTTTCTAATAAACGGAATTGTGGTCATCTTATCTCTGTGACATGACTGGCAAGTTTCACAAGATGTAAATTCAAACTAATTTAAATATGCATCTATATGTAACTTCAGCTAGTCGGGTCGCATTGATATGACCTAGTCTACAATGCCTCAAGAAGGATTCGTTCATTTCTGAACTCTTCCTCTTGTGTGTGTTTATACGTTAAGAACTGTGGTTTGATTTAGAACGTCTATCCTTTTAGATAACGTGCCTGAACCGATCAACACTTGATATAGGAAATGTTCAAAACATTATCCAACAATACAAAATTATATCCTTCTTTACTAATAAAGAGACTGATATGATGTTGTATATCAGGTTCGGTATCTAATAACATTCGTTCAGAATCAATGTATTCTGGTAACACAGGGTGATAACTACCAACAGACTTGGCTGCAACACTTGCACCGTTTCTATCTCATGAAACTTATCACCCGTTCTCAGTTCTCTACCTCTCTGTAGCCCATGTAACAAATTATATATGTGGGATCCTGATCCGGTATCAAATACCCAGGACGTAAAGGATATTGAGAAACAGTTCTGTGTAATGAACACACCCGAAGAAGATGCATCAACATGCACTTTCTTCGTTTGGGCGGCACGGGAATTCTGGTAATCCCCTATTTCCTGCTCTTTCTTATAATAATTATAAGTTGGAGCGGGACCAACATTCCTTAGCGCAGTATAACATGCGGGTTCGGTCAATACATCCGTATTATTATCTTGATTAACGCGTGACATAGTCGCAACCAGGAGATAGAGAGAAGAAAACACTCAGCGTGCGCTTTTACAAGATTAGATTGGTTATCAATTTATCTAATCAGGATGTCTCCCATTGTTTTAGTCAAATCTTCCTTCAAACCCTAACAAGAAAGACTAGCCGGGATTAATTATACTCTATAAGTTCGCCAATCTTTCAGCCAGGCCAGTGCCGGTACTTTGAGAGAGGTTCCCCGTGCTTTCGCACGGACCTAATTAAGTAAACCTCATTTTCCCAGGGGCGTAACCCCGTTGACACCTTTCTAGACACCTACTTGATCGGCTAATTGTAATGTGTAAAACTCTCCCAGGAGTAACTCTTACTCGCAGCGGGTATCGGGATCCAACTATCTCATAGGAGATATCCAATCTCATTGCAAATTTCAACACTTGAAATTCCCGATAATATTTTACCCCTAGCGTCCTATGACCTTGACGGAGGTCAACAAACCATAGGCTGCTAATCAAGTTCTACCCGTCATTTCCTGATTGAATTAAACCCACCCGCACGACCCTTGACGGAGGTCAATAAGGACGCACGACTACCCTAAAACAATCTGCATCATATGCATAAACAGATAAATACTAGTTAGCTACCGCACACTACGCCTTGACGGAGGTCAACAAACGTAGCACGAATACTAAGTAGGACTTATCTGAAATGATGGAGTGCTACGACAGGTATTTAAGAAAACCCTTTGCGTAATGAACTTGATATCGTTTTAGAATCGAGTGATTTTAAATGGAGTGTTTTCGAGGCTTTTCTAGTTTTGCTAAAGAGGTCACTTCCGGTGAAGGGATCGTCGGCTCTTTCCTCATCGAATAAGGTGCAGGATATTTCACAAATATCACTATGCAAAGCAAAAACTATATAAGCAATCAAAAGACAAACCGAGTTTGTAGCATCTGCTAGTTTCACTAAAGAGGTCATTCCCGGTGAAGGGATCTCGGCTCTTTCCTTATCAAATAAGGTGCTGGATGTTCTTCAAGGAACACATCTATGCAAAGCAAGAACTAGAGCTAATAGTTTTTAAACAAGCTTCTACAATATCTTTAGGTTTCTTTTATTTTCATTAATCTTATTAATGAAGTCCCATTTTATTATGCTTAACAAGCATCACATTTGAAACGAAATCTGCAATATAACATATATCTCATATATATAATATAAACATTCGTCTCAGGCAGTAATATGATCACATCACAGAACATTGCAGCAGAAGATAACATATGAAATATTGGATATACTAGGATTTCCGTGTTTTATGCGAGCCTGTATAAAACGCGGATTCCACGGTCGCGATGAATAGCCAAACCCACATCCCTAGACCCCTACGAGAGCGGCAAGCAACACTGCCAATTCTAGGGTTAGGAGACCCGGTCTCGACGCCTCGAGATGGTCTCCCACTGGACCCTAAAACCCGGTTACTTGTGCTCCCCGCCTTGGGTCTACCTAATGCGGAAAAATAAATAATATACAATGGTGAAATCATCCTCAGCCCGGAAGTGCCCCAATAAAAGAATATTACATACAAATGAATTTTACATGAATGAAAAAGAAAAACTCTCATCTCATATAAAACCCCCGGCTATTCAGAACACGACAATCCAATATAACATATCACAGCAACACATAATATCTCATATCATCAACGTAAGCAAGTATGCGTATCCCGATTGTCGTTGATGTATAGCAACGAAGCCAGCGATACACCACATACTACGCTTACGGTCGCAGAAAAGAAAGTGTAAAACTACAACAGTTGGAATCCGCAACCTACTTAGACATCGCATGCCTAACCAAATGAATTCCTTAGATATCGCATGCCTAACAATTATAAACCCCTCATTTTAGTCTCATTATCGAAAACTCTTTTCAATATCAAGTCGGGCAATTCAACAAGATTCCCGACATTATGATCGAATGCTCGTCGCAAACTTTAGCAGACGTCTGCACCCCTAGATGCCGTCGACGAAGTGCACTAAGGAGGAACACCGCTGCCGCGAGCACCAGAACGGATGCTTTTGGCGACGGGGTTCTCCTACAGTCACTTTGTCGTGGCTTTAGGGCATGGCTGTCTATTAAGTTTACCCGGCGAGTATCCGCGTACGCTACGTGATTGCAACGGACTTTTGATCACATTAAAATTCCGTGGCAACCGATCATCTGAGACTGAACCGCTAGATTTATAACATTCAAATTAGTTATCTCATAACTACTTATGGATTCCAAATATTGTATCACATTCCAGATAAATAGATAATGTTAAACTTTCCGATCGAATAAACAAACACCCAAGATTTCCCAAATAGCTAACACTTGAGCGGAGTTCAAAAAGTATCCATCACATGCCACAGTACCAATGGTCCATCCGTGGAAGGGTCAAGCCAACGCCTCACATGTGGCAATGCCGTACTGCCCCAAACCCTAAGGTTTAGAGGCGGTTCAGCCGGTCACATAATCGAGTTAAGGTTTGTGTTCTTCTAGAGGGTCCACCGCGTTACTTGCATGATTTTCCGGAAGTTTCAAACTCGAGAAAAAATCCAACTTTTGAAAAATTTTCCGACAGGGGAAAAAGTGAGTTATTATATCCGTTCAAACTTTTTAACACGTTCTATAATTATCCGGAAAAACTAAACGAAGTTATACTTTCCGATCGAATCAACGGGCTCCCAATACAACCCAGAAAACTCAACACTTGAGTAAAATAAAAAAAATTCCCAGAAACATGCAAAAGTACCTGCGGATCAACTGTAGCAAAATCTAACCCTCAATCCCCAAGACCTGTCGCGGAACCGCCGCCAATACCCCATTTTGGCCACGGTTCCACGGCGCATTGAAGGATTTAGGGTGCCGTTTTTCACACCTGTCCATAAATTTACCTGCTGAATTTTCTGAGCATTTTTAATACGAAAAATGTCAACTTTTTGAAAAATTTCCAGAAAAGGGTATAAACCGGGGTTTCGGGGTTCGATCGGACTTTAAACTTCGCCTAGACTTCGCCTAAAGCTCTAGCTTGGCTCTGATACCAATGTAGGGTTGCTAGGCACTCTCACAAGGGTCTATAAGTATCAACCATGCCCGATTTAAAATTTAGCCGTGCCGAACAACCCTAAACCAAGATCTTAGACTAGAGATTAGGCGAAACAAAGCATGTTAAACACTTTAACATCTAAGAGTTTAGGATTACAACCTTTGTAGTCCGGTCCTTCACTTCATAAGCTCCGTGTTGTGGTCCCTTCGCTGCGATCATCAAGTTCCGGACTCTCGAGAGGCTCCACGAAGAGAAAGATGCAAGCTTGCTTCCGATCTTCGATAACTAAGATGATCTACCTTGAAGTTTCTATAACACAAGCTCTCACTCACTAAATGAAGTGAACACCCTAATCTAATTGGCAAGAATAGATTAGGATGATGAAGTAGGATTTTTTCTCTCATTTCTTTTCTTTAACTTACTCATTTTCATCACTAATGAAAAAGCTAGAAAGCTTTTCCATCAAGAACTAAAGGAAAAAGAAGAAGAATCCTTTTGTGATGAATAATGAAACTCTAGTATGGTTAGAATTCCAACCATAGGTTAAGTATGAAGACTTAACCCATGTAGAGATTTAACTAGGGTAAAGGGTTGGGTTGGGTTAAGGAAATATCTATGCAAAATATCCAAGTCAAAGTCAAAGCTTCAAGAAGCTTCTTGAAAGCTTCATGAAGACTTAACCCTAATCCAAACCCTAACCTCAATTAAACTCCACAAAACATGTTGCATTTATAACCATAACATGTTACAATATTATATATCACATATATAATATTTATTGTAACAAAATAAAATAATACTATTAACATATATCACATATATATCAATGTATTACCGAGTGAGAAAAAGAATCTTTAAGTGAGCTTATATTAGTTAATGTAATTTAATATATCAAATATATAATTATACATTAAATTATCGAATTAACACTTGATCCGATAATCCGGCTATTTTACAAATAACCGACTAATATAATCTGTATCAGTTCATCGAATCAACACTTGATCCGATGACCCAGCTATATCGCATATACCTGGCCGATATCTCATATCATGAGAATCTAATATGATATCACATACACGTATTGTTCTCGGTCCCGCACATATCACATATGTGCTCCTACTCCGTTTTGCCTGAGCCAAGAAACCTCTGTGTAGGACTCTAAAGAATCGTCAATACGCCGGCAGTAGGTGATGATCATATCAAACACCCACAAGCTGCAAGTAGTCTGCTAAACGTAACAGCCACCCAGGTATTGAGTGATCAGAAGATCAATAAGCAAGCCTGTACTTTCTCCTACGAATCCAGTCAGTAACACTCCCGTACAGTCCGGTCTATTCGTCTGATATGTCGTATATCTCGCCTAGGGGTGGTAAACGTCAGACCCCAGTAGCTTGATAAGTCGTGTCGATATGAGATTTATAACAGTTCAAGAAACTACTGATAACACTTACCAGTAAATCTCAGCAACCCTGGCCAGGGATTTCCTGTTATAGCCAATCAAACACAGCGCAACATCAACTCCCTATACCGGGAGAGACGAATCCCCTCCTATCGCTCATTGCCTCCATGCGATTCGGGACTGTACCAAAAAGCCACCCTTTTGCACGCCCTCTTGGACGTGGTATGATGGAAATTAAAGCACAGTGGGAATCACACAAGACTCTATGACGATCTCGGGTCTACAGACTACTCCGTACCAGTGTCACCAAAGAACTGCCATCTGACGTGAGGTATAATACCATTTGGGAGTTCTCGGCGAGTCCGTCCAGTGTACCCAGTCTCCACTGAGCACCCGTATACCTTCTCTGATGTCAAACACCAATGGATATGAGATCATCCATCGCCCATCATATGGGTCAAGAAGCGCATACGCTAGTCTACTCTAGAGTATCGATGCCCTGTCTCGGTACTCCCACGACTAGGAACATTTGAAGGATGTACTTGGCGACTACACTGTCCTCACTAGTATGATCCGCATCATAGTCCTGGTAGTCAAGTACTCACCCTAAGGGCTTTATCAACATGTAATATAGAGACAATCAGAGTACATGTTAAGATAAAGAGTAACCAGATAGCATACTATCATGTCGAGCAAGAAAGTCCTCCCTATATATGTCCAAGCATCCACTACAATATACATCGTATGTACAGTAATGGCCTCCAGGGCATACATATAACTAACAGAGTCCATGTACACCAACACAGTCTGCACTTTGAACATTGCTCCAGAAGGGGTAAACCCGTAGGCTGCAAATGGATCTTTAGAAAGAAGGTTGGTGTAGATGGATAGGTTGAAACCTATAAGGCTAGATTTGTTGCAAAAGGTTTTCGTTAAAGACCTGATTTGGACCATGATAAAACCTTTTCTACAGTGTCTATGCTCAAATCCATTTGGATCCTTCTTGCCATTGCTGTCTTCCAAGATTTTGAGATTCGGAAGATGGACGTAGAGACGACTTTCTAAATGGTAATTTGGAAGAGTGCGTCTATATGTATTAGCCAGAGGGTTTCAATCAGAGTGGGAGCAGCGGGACAGTGTGCAAGTTGCTTAAGTCCATTTATGGACTAAAATAGGCATCGCGGAGTTGGAACTTTTGTTTTTATTGAGACAGTCAAAGAATTCGACTTTATCAAAAATCCATATTAACCATGCATTTATAGTAAGATTGTAGCAAGAACTGTGGAATTTCTCGTTGAGTACGTGGATGACATTCTCTTGATAGGAAATGACATTCGTATGCTACAATCAGTCAAAGGATTCTTGTCATAGAGGTTCTCCATGAAAGACCTGGGTGATACCAACTACATTTTGGGGATCCAGATCTATCGTGATAGATCAAAGAGGATTGTGGGACTTTCACAGTCAAGGTACAACAACACCATACTGAAAATATTTAGTATGGATGATTCTAAGCGCGATAGTCTACCGACTTGTCACAGAATCACCCTCTCAAAAAAGATGTCTTCCAAGACTGATTTGGAAAGGGCTCGCATTACATCTATACCCTACGCTTCTGCGGTAGGCTCTATAATGTATGCGATGTTATGTACCATACCAGATGTTGCTTACACACTCCGCGTGGTAAGCCTGTATCATTCAAACCCAGGGGAGAAACACTGGATAGCAGTAAAGAACATTCTCAAGTACCTGAGAAGGACTAAGGAGATATTCTTTGTGTATGGTGGAAAAGACCTCCAGATCGAGGCCTTTGCTGACTTAAGTTTCCAGAGTGATAAGGATGACTCCAAGTCCATGTCGGGTTATGTCTTTACCCTCGATAGAAGGGCGGTCTATTGGAAGAGCTCCAAGCAGGATACCGTTGCAGACTTGATGATGGAAACAGAGTAGTTCACTGCATGAGACGCTGCAAAAGAGGCAGTCTGGATGAGGAGGTTCTTAATTGAACTTCTGGTGGTTCCTGTAGGGTTCCTAGGCACTCTAATGAAGTCTCACAAGGCATCTACCATGCCAATTTTGAATTTTATGGGTGCCGAGAAACCCTAATACGGATCGTCGACTAGAAATTTAGGCGAAATACGAATCTAGTTAACATCTTAACTAAAGGAGAGAGGCTACAACCTTTGTAGATCCGATTCTCCACTTCCTTAGCTCCACGTAGGCGTCCTCTCGCTATCCATCTCGAATCCCGGACTCAATCGTCGGCTTGATCGGAGAAATGGGCGGACTAGGTCGTCGGCTTCGTGCCGAAGATGATCTACGTCGAGGCATCACAAGTTCAAGCTCCGACTTCACAAATTTGTGAAACTTGTGAAGAAAACACCCAAAACAACTTGGCAAGAGGTAGAGGGTGAAGAAATAGGAGGTGGGTTCACTTTAGAATTGGATTTCTCACTTTAGAACTCAAGTTGCCATTGATGGCATCAAGCTTTCTTTCTTGAAGAAGAAGATCAAGAAGAAGGAAATATTATGATAAGTTAATGCAAAATGAAAAAGAAATGAATACTTATCATAATAGGAACCATGGTTAGGTGTAGAGAATTGACCAAGGTTAGAAGAGTGGTTAGGGTTAAGCATGAAGACAAATTGGTCACTTTGGTCAAAGCTTCATGAAGCTTCACAAAGGTTCAAGAATGAAAGCAACCATTTTGTATTCTTATCCCATTCTTTTTTTTCCAAAATCAATAAATAAAAGAATGGATAATTAAAGCCCTAATCACTTTCTTAACCTAGGTTTAATTCTTTACACTTAACCAAATGAGCAAGCATCATCAAACATGATACAAAGATGTGCACAAAAGTATATCACATATACAACTTGCACATCAAGTGAGAAAATCCATTTAAAGTGAACCAATACTAGTTAATGCAAAGTAATATATCAAATATAATTATACATTAAATCATTAAATCAACATTTGATTCAATGATCCGGTCATGTCGCACATAACCGACCAGTATCGAATGTATCGATTTATCGAATCAATGATTCGATAACTAGGCCATATCGCATACAACCAATCGAAACATTCATCGCGAGAATGAAATGCGGTATCACATACACGCATCATTCTCGGTCCCGCACATATCTCATATGCGCTCCTATTTCGTTTTGCTTGAGCCAGGAAACCTCTGTGTAGGACTCTAAAGACTCGTCAATACGCCGGTAGCAGATTATGATCATATCAAGCACCCACAAGCCGCAAGCGGTCTGCTAAACGTAACGGCCATCCGGGTATTGAGCGATTAGAAGATCGACGAGCTAGCCCGCTCACACTCCTGTGAATCCAACCAGTAACACTTACCGTACAGTCCGGTCTGTTCGTCTGATATGTCGCATATCAAGTCTAGGGGTGGTATACGTCAGACCCCAATAACCGATAAGTCGTGCCAATGTGAGGCTCATAACGGGTCAAGAAACTACTGGTAACACTTACCAGCAAATCTCTGATCAGCCCTGGCCAGGGACTTCCCTGTTACGGCCAATCGAGCACAGCGCAACATCAACCCCCAATACCGGGAGAGACGAAACCCCTCCTATCGCTCATTGCCTCCATGTGACTCGGGACTGTACCTAAAGACCACCGTTTTGCACGCCCTCATGGACGTGGTAAGGTGGAGATCAAAGCACAGTGGGAATCACACAAGACTCTATGACGATCTCGGGTCTACAGACTAACCTGCACAAGTGTCACCTGAGAACTGCCATCTGACGTGAGGTATAATACCATCTGGGAGTTCTCGGGGAGTCCGTCCAGTGTACCCAGTCTCCACTGAGCACCCGTATACCATCTCTGATGTCAAACACCAATGGATATGGGATCATCCATCGCCCATCTCATGGGTCGAGAAGTGTATACGCTAGTCTACACTGGTATATCGATGCCCCGTCTCGATACACCCACGACTAGGGACCTTGAAGGATGTATCTATAGACTACCATGTCCCCACTAGTATGATCTGCATCACAGTCCAGGTAGTCAAGTACACATCCTAAGGGCTATACCAACATGTAACTATAAGACAGTGCAAAGAGACAAGTGTACATGTTAAGATAAAGAGTAACCAGATAGCATACTATCATATCGAGCAAGAAAGTCATCTCTATATATGTCCAAGCATCCAATATAATATACATCATCTGTACAATACTGGCCTCTAGGGCATACATACAACTAACAATCTCCCACTTGCACTAGGGCCAGCTGCTGTAGTATCGCATACCGAGCATCCCGAAGAGTCTCTCAAACTGTATCTGGGGAATGGCCTTCGTGAGTGGATCCGCCGTGTTGTTCCTTGTGTCAACCCTCCTGACCTCGATCTCCCGGCGATCAACTATCTCCCGAATCAGGTGATACCGCCTCAGAATATGCCTGGATCGCTGATGGGACCTGGGTTCCTTGGCCAAAGCCACCGCTCCATTGTTATCGCAATACAAAGGTATTGGATGCTCAATGGATGGAACCACACCAAGTTCAGTAATGAACTTCTTGATCCAGACAGCCTCTTTAGCGGCATCGTTGGCAGCGATGTATTCAGCCTCCATCGTCGAGTCTGCCACGGTTTCCTGCTTAGAACTCTTCCAGCTAACCGCCCCTCCGTAAAGGGTAAAGACAAATCCCGACTGCGACTTAGAGTCGTCCTTATCACTCTGGAAGCTCGAATCGGTAAAGGACTTCACTTGGAGTTCTCCGTTACCATACACCAAGAGCATCTCTTTAGTCCTTCGTAAGTACTTGAGAATGTTCTTCACAGCTATCCAGTGACTCTCTCCAGGATCAGCTTGATACCTGCTCACTATACTTAGTGAGTATGCAACATCGGGTCTGGTACATAGCATCGCATACATGATAGAGCCTACAGGCGAAGCATAGGGTATCCCTTGCATGCGAGCTCTCTCCAAATCAGTCTTGGGAGACATCTCTTTGGAGAGAGTGACTCCAGAGATCGTGGGTAAGTTCCCACGCTTGGATTCTTCCATACTAAACCTCTTTAGTATGGTGTCAATGTACCTGGATTGTGACAATCCCAATATCCGTTTGGATCTATCTCTATAGATCCTTATTCCCAATATGCAGGAGGCATCACCAAGATCTTTCATTGAGAATCTTTGTGATAAGAAGAGCTTGACCGATTGCAGCATAGGAATATCATTTCCTATCAAGAGTATGTCGTCCACGTACAATACGAGGAAGACAACCTTACTCTCTGCCACCTTCTTATAGATACAAGGTTCATCTTGAGGTGGTACCACTTGATTAGGGAGATCGTTGATCCCCAGGAGATCGACGTGAAGAGAGTAGATACGTAGAACAACACTGCAGATCCACTCATAGAGGCCATCCCTCAGACAGTGTTCGAGAGGCTATTCGAGATCTTCAGTCTGCAATATGCCAGTATATGGCCTTAGTGTAAGTAGGAGATAGTTAATGATATTTGCCCTAGATGCCATTATTGTATCATACTGGTTTGTATATTACTTTATGGAACCTTAGGATATGCACGGATATAGTAACAGTCTTTCTCGAAATGGTAGTATGCTACCTGGTTTGTTTCTACCTCAATATGTGCATGTGTTTCTTTTAGTATATTGCTTATAAATATTGGTAGAGCCCTTAGGATCTTTGCTTGATTATCAGCGTTGTGATGACAGTCATACTAGTGGGGGCTGGTGTTTGTTGTATGTATGCCCTAGAGGCCATTATTGTACATATGATGTATATTATAGTGGATGTTTAGATATATATAGGGAGGACTTTCTTGCTCGACATGATAGTATGCTATCTGGTTGCTCTTTATCTTAACATGTATGCTTACCGTCTCTCTGTTACATGTTGATAAAGCCCTTATAATGAGTACTTGACTGTCGGGATTATGATGCATATCATACTAGTGGGGCCATGGTAGTCGGTGAGTACATCCTTCAATTGTTCCTAGTTATGGGAATTTCGAAACGGGGCATCGATATTCCAGAGTAGACTAGCGTATACGCTTCTTGACCCATATGATGGGCGGTGGATGATCCCGCATCCATTGGTGTTTGACATCAAAGATGGTATACGGGTGCTCAGTAGAGACTGGGTACACTGAACATGACTCGCCGAGAACTCGTAGATGGTATTATACCTCACTTCAGATAGCAGTTCTCTGGTGACACTGGTATAGGTTAGTCTGTCGACCCGAGATCGTCATAGAGTCTTGTGTGTCTCCTACTGTGCTTAGATTTCCATCCTACCATGGCTCTACTTAGTCGTGAAAACAGGTGGTTTTTGGGTACAGTCCCGAGTCACATGGAGGCAATGAGCGATAGAGGAGATTTCGTCTCTCCCGGTATTGGGGGTTGATATTGGGCTATGCTCGATTGACCATAACAGGAAATCCCTGTCCATGGTTGCTGAGATTTACTGGTAAGTGTTATCAGTAGTTTCTCGAACCGTTATGAACCTCATATCGACATGACTTATCAAGCTATTGGGGTCTGACGTTTACTACCCCCAGGCGAGATATGCGACATATCAGACGAAGAGACCGGACTGTACGGTAGTGTTACTTATTGGCTTCCCAGGAGTATGAGCAGGCTAGCTTGTTGATCTTATGATCGCTCAATATCTGGGAGCCGTTACGTACAGCTAGTGCCGCTGACGGTTTGTGGGCATGCGATATGATTACTGCCTATTACTAGCATATTGATGAGTCTTTAGAGTCGTACACAGAGGTTTTCTGGCTCAGGCGAAACGAAGTAGGAGCATATATGTGATATGTGCGGGACCGAGATTAATACGAGTATATGATACTGTATTTCAATCTCGCGATATGTGATATCATTCGGTTGTATGTGATATAGCCGGGTTATCGAATCAAGTGTTAATTCGATAAGTTGATACAAATAATATTAGTTGGTTATATGTACAATAGCCTGATTATTAAATCAATTGTTGATTTAATAATTTAATGTATGATTATATATATTTGATATATTAATTTTACATTAACTAATATTTGCTCACTTAAGCATTTCTTTTTCTCACATGTGCACATTCAATATATATGTGATATATATTATTTGTGTCATGCTAATTGGTACATGCAACATAGGTTTATGAGACTTACACCATTCTTTAGATAAGTAAAGGGTTCTATTTATTTAAAGTAATTCAAAATTGGTTGGAAATTAGTCATGGTTGATACTTAGTGGATGCTTGTAAAATCCATTGACTTAGTCTACTAATTTTGTTTTACTCGAGATATTTATTAACCCAACCATTATCTTTTCGCCATGGTTTAGTCTCTACATGAGTTAGTATATGATATTAACTCACCCATGGTTGCTATTCTCACCCATATTCATTCTCATTCCATTCTCATCTTCATCTTCTTCTTCATTCCAATTTTGCTCTCTAGATTTTTGGAAAGTGAAGAAATATAGTGAGAAAAATTATTCTAAAGTGAGCAAAAATCTTACTTCATCAACCTATACTAGATTAGCTATTTAGTTTAGGTTGTTTTCTTCACTAATTCCCAATTAGAGAAGAGGTAGCTTGAGTTGGAGTTTTCTCGACGTAGATCATCTTCGGCCTCGAAGATTTCAAGCAAGCTTGTTCCTTTCGCCTTGTGAACCTTTACTAGAGTTCGGGAAATCACCACTTCGAGTGAAGGGACTACTACACGAAGCTTTAAAGTGAAGGACCGGTCTACAAAGGTTGTATTCCTCATTAACTTAGTGTAATGTTTGATTACATGCTAGCTTAACTCCTAATTTTCTAGTTAGATCCTTGGCATGGGTTGCATAGCTCTCTAGGTTTTTAAAAATTGCATGCTTGATACCCCATAAATCCTAGTTAGGGTGCTATGGAACCCAGCAGCTGGGTAGTTTATAAGAACATCCTATATAGGTCCCTAGTCGTAGGATTATCGAGATGGGGCATCGATACTCTAGTGTATACGCTTCTCTTCCCAGCAGGGGAGATGGTTTGTCCCACAGCCATCAGTATGTCGTACTGGAGATAGTATGCAGGTGCTCATTCGGTTATGAGTACACTGGACATGACTCGTCGGGAACTGTTGGTGGGTATTATACCTATCGTCGGATAGCAGTTCACAGGTGACATGAGTACATCTTAGTTCGTTGACTTGACACTGCTACTTCGCCTCGAGTGTGTTCCTATTGTACTTTGATTACTACCCTACCTTGGCTCAAAGGATTCGTGCAAATAGGTAGTAGTTGGGTGCAGTCCCGAAGCACTTGGAGGCAGTGGCGGTTAGATAGGATTCGTTTCTCCCGGTATTGCGGGTTGATATCGCGCTGTGTTCAGAAGGTCATTACAAAAAGTCCTTGGCCAAGGCAAGCGAGATTTACTGGTGGGTACTCTAGTAGTTTCTCAGGGTGTTTTGGGCTATACTCCGACATAACTTATTAGGGTCTGACGTTTACCGCCCCCTAGGCCCGATATGCGATACTCTTAAACGAGCAGACCGGACTGTACGGAGATTGACACATACAGGCTCAGTAAGAGTTCGGATGGGTTAGCTCATCGGCCTTCTTATCGACACATACCTGGGTAGCCGTTACGTGCATCTAGTACCGCTTATGGCTTGTGGTTAAACCCACTGCCAGCGTAGTGTCGAGTCTTTAGAGTCCCACATAGAGAGTTTCCCTACACCGGGTAAAAGGTGTAGAGGCCGTATGGTTTTACGGCAGGGCTTCGATCACTTACGTGTACTTGTGCACGTATGATGATCTGGCGGATAATACTAGTGGGCTTTGGTTTAAGCCGGATCATAGTATTATATTGATAGATTGTTTTCGTCTCTTTGTATTCGTATTCTTCGGACTGCGGATGCGGGTATGTATATACGGATGAGGGGCGTTCTCGTAATTCTTGCGGGAAAGCTTCTTGAAGGGACACCTCATTTAGGGTTTATTTCTTTTATGGATTAAACATAATGAGGTGTAGAAAATGAGTGGAGATATTTCTAGGATGAGCTATGAGTCATTACTTGACAAAATAGATATTTTGTGAGCCATGGTTGATATTTTGTGAGATATTTATTTATCTCATCAATTATCACATGGCTTATTATTCATTACAAATGAATGAGCATTCTTCATCCAAGCTTTTCTTCTCCTCTCTCATTTTCTCATGTGACCTTCTTCCTCATCAAAACCCTAGACCTCTCATATGTTGAGAATCCTAGGGTTCCACGAGACAAAACACTCCATCTTCTTAATCTACACCCTCTAGGACTTCTAGTTTAGCGAACTTGAAGCCGTAGTTACCTCAAATTTGAGGTAGGAGCTCGAACTATAGACTCTCGGGTGGATCTTCTTTGACTCGAGGAGGCCGTCGAGGTTGCTTCGATCCGTTTCAATCCTCGGAGCCTACGATGACGAGGAGGACAACGAGAAGACCCGAAGGACATGATACTACGAGGTATAACATTCATCCGAGCAGTTAAATCTCAAGTAGTTTGCTAGCTATGGTTTATGATCGATCCTTGGTTTAAGTCGGTGTTGCGAAGGCTGTAAAAATCATTTTTTGCAATTTCCGCCTCCTCGCGAACACGTGGGGTGTGCGACATCGACTTACAACCGCATTAATTTTGATTAATGCAAGAAAACAGACCTAAAGAAGAAACCGAGATCTCTTCACGGGGAGTGACCTCTTGAGCAAAAGACTATACTATGGTTTACTCAGTTTTTCCAGAAATTTTTAAAATGAGGAGCTTAAACCACTCCTTTTCAAAGCTATCAGGTTCTTTCAATGATATCAAGTTCATTACGTTAACGGGTTTTTGGCCAAAAACCCAGCCATAGCCCTCCATCATTTTTTATAAGTATTACTTAGTATTCATGCTGTGTATGTTGACCTCTGTCAAGGTATAGTGAATGGTAGCTAAGCAAAGCTTGTATGTTGCATATATAGAAGCGATTATTTAGGACAGTCACACGGTCATTTTGAACTCTGTCAAGGACTTGTGTGGGTGGGTCTAAATCAATCCAGGACAATGACGGGTTGAACTTGACTTGCGACTTATGACATGTTGACCTCTGTCAAGGTCATGAAGCCTCTTGGGGCAAAAACTACATTGGGAGTTTCAAATATACAGGAAACTTGTAGATTTAGCATACCTTCTGGAGTGTGGTGACTAGAGTGGATTCCTGTTGGGCCACGGCAGCGTCCCGGCCGTCAACCCGACGCCAAATGCGGAACAAAAACTTTTTACAAAACTGGCGCTACCGCAACCAAATACCCGGATCGTTCCATTAACCGTAAACTAGCGAATTGTAAAAGAGTTTGGAGATTATACCGATCAATCCGTGTCCTTTGGTCTTCAATCTCTGCTCCAAGCTCCTCGCTGCTGCGCTGACGAAGTCTGCTCCCCGATTTCGCTCGTCAAAGTGGCACCACGTCATCAAATCTTTATACGGGCTCCCGCTTCAAACTGAAGCAACTCGGAAATGAAGTTTGCTAGCCGACATGTCCAAGATTGAAGTAGAGAGAGTGTAGAATATTTTGTCTCAAGGCACCCAAGCGATTGGGTGGAGGTAAATTGAAGTTGCCAGGCTGTAGAAATGTTTGAGCATAGGATTTTTGCAAGGCTAGCAAAAAGATGGGGCTCGGCCGGTGAAAGAATTTTCTCTCTATGGAATTAAAGTTGAAGTGGAGTTGTGTATAAATTAATGAAGCAAGAATGAATATATCCTACAAGCAATTCACGGCCACTTCACTCCTCTCCACAAGAGACAGCTACCTCACACACCCATGCTGCTCATGACCCATGTGCAGGAATTTCAGGGCAAGGGGGGAAAAAGAAACAAGGTCAAATGGCTCATAATAATAAAGCCTGGATCAAGATGTTTAAGACGGGAAAAGAAACTGGCAACTTCGAAAGCAATCCCGTAACGAATTACGAAATTACCTCTCAACTGTAAATACATACCCGTATTTGTATTCCGACCGAATACAAATGCAGTAAGACCAAAATATTCCTACAATATAAAATTAGGATCCGGCTTAAACCAAAGCCCACTAGTATTATCCGTCCGAACCATGTCACATGCATAAGTGCACATGTATGTTCGAACCCTTCCATAAAACCATACGGCCTCTACAACGTTTCGCCCGAACTTGGAAAACTTTCTGTGGGGGACTCTAATGACTCATCAATACACTGGCACTGGGTATAACCACAATCACGTCAGTGGTACTAGCTGTACGTAACAGTTTTCCATGTATTGATCGGAAGGGAAGCTGACGAGCGAACTCATCTAGAAACCCTACTGAGCCTGACAGTGACAATATTCGTACAGTCCAGTCTGTTCGTCTATGAGTATCGCATATAGGGCTTAGGAGGCTGGTAAACGTCAGACCCCCAATAGCTGTATAATTCATGTCGAAGAGTAGCCCAGAACACCCTGAAATACTACTGGAATACCTAACAGTAAATCTCGATTACCTTGGCCAGGGATTTCGTGTAATGGCTCTCCTAAACACAGCGCGATATCACCCCCAATACCGGGAGAGACGAATCCTCGATGATACGCTCACTGCCTCCATATGGCTCGGGAATGTACCCAACTAAGACCTGTTTGCACGACTCCTTTGAGCCGTGATAGGGTAGTAATCAAAGCACAGTGGGAACTCACACGAGACAAATGACGATCTCAGGTCGACAGACTAATCTGTACACATGTCACCTGAGAACTGCTATCTGACGATATGTATAATACCAACTAGTATGTTCCCGGCGAGTCCAGTCCGGTGTACTCATAACCCAATGAGCATCTGTATACATCTTAGGTGAACCAACTGACACCAATTGCTTGTGAGTGTTAGTTATATGTATGCCCTAGAGGCCATTACTGTACATTGGATGTATATTGTAGTGGATGCTGGGACATATATAGGGAGGACTTTCTTGCTCGACATGATAGTATGCTATCTGGTTGAACTTTACCTTAACGTGTATACTAATTGTCTCTTTGTTACATGTTGGTAAAGCCCTTAGGATGTGTACTTGACTACCTGGACTGTGATGCGGATCATACTAGTGGGGACATGGTAGTCCATAAGTACATCCTTCAAGGTCCCTAGTCGTGGGTGTATCGAGACGGGGCATCGATATACCAGAGTAGACTAGCGTATACCTTCTCGACCCATACAGATGGCGATGGATGATCCCATATCCATCGGTGTTTGACATCAGAGATGATATACGGGTGCTCAGTAGAGACTGGGTACACTGGACGGACTCGCCGAGAACTCCCAGATGGTATTATACTTTACGTCAGATGGCAGTTCTCTGGTGACACTGGTACAGAGTAGTCTGTTGACCCGAGATCGTCATAGAGTCTTGTGTGGTTCCCACTGTGCTTTGATTTCCATCTTACCACGTCCAAGAGGGTGTGCAAAACGGTGGTTTTTGGGTACAGTCCCGAGTCACATGGAGGCAATGAGCGATAGGAGGGGATTCGTCTCTCCCGGTATAGGGAGTTGATGTTGCGCTGTGTTCGATTGGCTATAACAGGAAATCTCTGGCCAGGGTTGCTGAGATTTACTGGTAAGTGTTACCAGTAGTTTCTCGAATTGTTATAGACCTCATATCGACACGACTTATCGAGCTATTGGGGTCTGACGTTTACCACCCCTAGGCAAGATATGCGACATATCAGACGATCAGACCGGACTGTACGGTAAGTGTTACTGGTTGGATTCACAGGAGTGTGAGCGGGCTTGCTCGTCGATCTTCTGATCGCTCAATACCCGGGTGGCCGTTACGTTTAGCAGACCGCTTGCGGCTTGTGGATGTTTGATATGATCATCATCCGCTGCCGGCGTATTGACGAGTCTTTAGAGTCCTACACAGAGGTTTCCTGGCTCAAGCGAAACGAAATAGGAGCGCATTTGAAATATGTGCGGGACCGAGAATAATGCGTATATGTGATACCGTATTCTATTCTCGCGATGATTGTATCGAATGGTTGTATGCGATATAACCTAGTTATCGAATCGAGGATTGATTCGATAAGCCGATACATTATATACTAGTCGGTTGTGTGCGACATGACCGGATCATTGAATCAAGTGTTGATTTAATGATTTAATGCATAATTATATATTTGATATATTACTTTGCATTAACTAGTATTGGTTCACTTTAAATGGATTTTCTCACTTGAAGTTCTTAAGTTGTATATGTGATATACTTTTGTGCACTTGATTGTATCATGTTTGATGATACATGTTAACTTGGGTTTGTGTAAAGATTAAACCATGGTTGTGAAATGGTTAGGGTTTTCCTTTTGTTTTCTTATTCATTTATTTATCTATTTATTCTTTTTTGGAAAAATATTAAGCATAAAGAAAATGGTGGCTTGATTTGTATTCTAGTTGAAGCTTCATGAAGCTTTGACCTAAGTGACCATTTTGTCTCATGCTTAACCCTAACCATTCCCACTAACCCTAGTTTATTCTCTACACTTGACCATGGTTTGAACATGATAAGTATTCTTATTATTTTCTTTTTAAAAAAAACTTATCATAATATTCTTTCTTCTTCTTCTTCATCTTCTTCAATGAAGAAACCTTCACTTCATCAATGGTGATTGATGAAAAAGAGTGAGAAAACCAATTCTAAAGTCAACCCACTTCCTATTTCTTCATCCTCTACCTCTTGCCAAGTAGTATAGGGTGTTTCCTTCATAAGTTTTCATGACTTGGTGAAGTGGGAGCTTGATCTTGTGATGCTTCGACGTAGATCATCTTCGGCACGAAGCCGACGACCTTGCCCGCCCATTTCTCCGATGAAGCCGACGCTAGAGCCCGGGATTTGATTTGGACAGCGGAGAGGACTTCATCACGGAGCCGTGGAGGTGGAGGACCGGATCTACAAAGGTTGTATTTCCGTATTCTTGTAGTTAAGTGTTAACTAGTTTGCTTTGTCACCTAAACTTCTAGCCAACGATCCGTATTAGGGTTTCTCGGTACCGTTAAATTTTGAAATTGGCATGGTTGATGCCTTGTGAGACCTCTTGAGAGTGCCTAGGAACCCTACAGTAGTATCAGAGCCTAGCTAGAGTCTTAGGCGAAGTCTAGACGGAGTTTGAAGTCCGATCGAACCCGAAACCCCATTTTTCCACGCTCTCTGGACTTTTTCTGAAAACGTGGATTTTTCCAAATTAAAAATTGCTAAAAAATTCAGCAGGGAATTCTAAGAATTACGGCGCAAAAATTTTCTAATGATCCCTCTAATGCGCGGCGGAACCGCGGCATAAGCCTAGCTTATGCGGCGGTTCCGCGGCTAAAGTATGACGTCAGCCATTAAAATTTGCACAGTAATTCATTGTTTTCAGTGCTGAGTTTTCTGGGAATTTTTTAATATTTATTCAAGAGTTGGATTTTCTGGGGTTGTTTTGGGGATTCGGTGTTTCGATCGGAGTATCAAATTTTGTCTATGTGGCTTTCCGGATAATTTTAGAATATGTTAAAAAGTTCGACCGGATATAAATACCCACTTTTTCCCCTGCCGGAAAATTTCCAAGTATTGGATTTTTCCGTGGTTTAACGACGTTCTAAGTAGTGCAAGTAACGCGATGGTCCCTCTAGAAGACAACAAACCTTAACTCGATTATGTGACCGTCTTGAACTGCCCTTTGAACCTTCGGGTTTGGGGCAGTACGGCGTGCCACATGTGAGGCGTTGGCTTGACCCTTCTACGGCTGGACCGTTGGTACCGAGGTACGAACTGAATGTTTTTAGACCTGTTTCATGTGTTGATCTGTTTCGGGAAAACTTGGGTGTTTGACTGTTCGATCGGAATGTTTAACATTTTCTGTTTATCCGGAATGTGATACAATAATTGGAATTCACAAGTAGTTATGTGATAACTGAATGAATGTTATAAACATAGCAGTTTAGTCTCACTTGATCGGTTGCCACGGAATTTTGATGTGATCAAAAGTCCGTCGCAATCACGTAGCGTACGCGGATACTCGCCGGGTAAACTTAATAGACAGCTACATCCCTTAGCCCCGACCAAGTGACTGTAGGAGAACCCCGTCACCGAAAGCATCCATTCGGGTGCTCGCGGCAGCGGTGTTCCTCCTTGGTGCACTTCATCGACGGCGTCGGGGGTGCGGCCGCCTACTAAAGTTTGCGACGAGCATTCGATCAGGATATCGGGAATCTTGTTGAATTGCCCGACTTGATATTGAAAAGTGTTTTCAATGATGAGATTAAAATGCGGAGTTTATAATTGTTAGGCATGCGATGTCTAAGGAATTCATTTGATTAGGCATGCGATGTCTATGGAGGTTGCGGATTCCAACTGTTGTAGTTTTACACTTTCTTTTCTGTGACCGTAAGTGTAATATGTGATATCGCCTGTTTTGTTGCTATATGTCAACGACAATTGGGATGGACATATTTACTTACGTTGATGACATGTGATGTTATGTGTTGCTGGATATGTTATATTGGATCGTCGTGTTTGAATAGCCGGGGGTTTTTATGTGAGATGAGTGTTTTTCATTTTCATTCATGTAAAAACTTGTATGTAATATTCTTTTATTGGGGCACTTCCAGGTTGCGGAAGATGTCACCCTTTGTATATTATTTACTTTTCCGCACTAGGATAGACCCAAGGAGGGGAGCACAAGTAACCGGGTTCTGGAGTCCAGTGGGAGACCAACTCGAGGAGTCGAGTCCGGGTCTCCTAACTCTAGAATTGGTAGGGTTGCTTGCCGCTCTCGTAGGGGTCTAGGGGTGTGGGTTTTGCTATTCATCACGACCGTGGAATCCGTGTTTTATACTGGCTCGTATTGAAAACACGGACGTCCTAGTATATCCAATATTTCATATGATTCTTCTGCTGCGATATCTGTGATGTGATCATGTGATGTTCTGTGATAGATACAGTATACAGTATATATGATATATTATATAGACGTTACTTATGTTTTACACCCACGCTAGCCCTGCCCCGCTCTGTCGTTAGTTACCTAACCTAACGGTGCACGAGGGGACATCGAGGCGAATGCGGATGGCATAAGTGTACGTCGTATTTATCTGTGATGTTTAGGTATTTAAATGATGGGACTTCATTAATGTGATTAATGAAATAAAAGAAACCTAAGATGTTGTAGAATCGAATTTCAAAATTAAAACAGGTAGCTACAGTTCTTGCTTTGCACAGAGGTATATGTGATATATCCTGCACCTTATTCGATAAGGAAAGGACCGAGATCCCTTCACCGGGAGTGACTCCTTTAGCAATAACTGACAGATGCTACACACTCGGTTTGTCTTTTGATTGCTTTTAAGTGTTTTTGCTTTGCACAGTGATATATATGATATATCCCGCACCTCATTCGACGAGGAAAGGACCGACGATCCCTTCACCGGGAGTGACTCCTTTAGCAAAACTAGAAAAGCCTCAAAAACACTCCATTTCAAAATTCATTCGATCCTACAAAGATATCAAGTTCATTACGCAATAGGTTTTCAGAAAAACCTGCCGTAGCCCTCCGTCATTTCAGATAAATCCTATTTAGTATTCGTGCTACGTTTGTTGACCTCCGTCAAGGCGTAGTGTGCGGTAGCTAACTAGTATTTATCTGCTTATGCATATGATGCAGATTGGATTAGGGTAGTCGTGCGGCCTTGTTAACCTCCGTCAAGGGTCGTGCGGGTGGGTTTAATTCGATCAAGAAATGACTAGTTGAACTTGACTAGTAGCCTATGGTTTGTTGACCTCCGTCAGGGTCATAGGGTGCTAGGGGCAAAATTATCGGGAATTTCAAGTGTTGAAATTTGCAATGAGATTGCATACCTTCTATGAGATTGTTGGATCCCGATACCCGCTGCGAGTAAGAGTTACTCCTGGGAGAGTTTTACACATTATAATTAGCCAATCAAGTAGGTGTCTAGAAAGGTGTTAACGAGGTTACGCCTCTGGAAAAACGAGGTTTACATTAATTAGGTTCGTGCGAAAGCACGGGAGACCTCCCTCAAAGTACCGACACTGGCCTGGTTGAAAGATTGGCGAACTTATAGTGTGTAATTAATCCAGGCTAGTCTTTCCTTTTAGGGTTTGAAGGAAGATTTGATAAAAAGCAGTGGGAGCCATCCTGATTAGATAAAATAAAAACCAATCTATTCTTGCAAGAGCGCACGCTGAGTGTTTTCTTCTCTCTCTCTCCTGGTAGCGACCATATCACGCCTTAATCAACATAATAATACGGATTATTGACCGAACCCGCTTGTTATACTGAGCTGGGGAACGTTGGTCCCGCTCCAACTTATAATTGTTATAAGACAGAGCAGGATATTGGGGATTACCAGAATTCCCGTGCCGCCCAAACGAAGACAGTGCATGCTGATGCATCATCTTCGGGTGTGTTCATTATACAGAACTGTTTCTCAGTATCCTCCGCATCCTTCGTATATGATACCGGATCAGGATCCCAGATATGTAATCTGTTACATAGGGCTACAGAAAGGTAGAAAAACTGAGAACGGGTGATAAGTTTCATGAGACAGAAAACGGGGCAAGTGTTGCAGCCAAGTCTGTTGGTCACTGTCACCCTGTATTACCTATACATTGATTCTGAACAAATACTATTAGATACCGAACCTGATATACAAAATTATATCAGTCTCTTTTTTAGTAAAGAAATGATAAATTTTTTATTGTTGGATAATGTTTTGAACATTTCCTATATCAAAAGTTGATCGGTTCAGGCACGTTATCTAAAAGCATTGATGTTCTAAATCAAACTACAGTTCTTAGTATACGGAACACACACAAGAGGAAGAGTTCAGAAATGAACGAATCCTTCTTGAGGTATTGTAGACTAGGTCAGATCAATGCGACCCGACTGGCTGAAGTTACATTTAGATGTATATTTAAATCAGTTTGAATTTACATCTTCTGAAACTTGCCAGTCATGTCATAAAGATAAGATGACCATAGCTCCGTTTACTGGAAACAGAGAAAGAGTTAGTGAACTCTTGGGATGATACATGTTGATGTATGTAGGTCCCCTGTCTACACATACCAGGACTGGTTCTTTGTACTTCATTACATTCTCTGATGATCTTTCGAGATTAAGACCTATGTTCCTGTTGAAACACAAGTCTGAACCTTTTGAGATATTCACAGAATATAAGTTAGAAGTAGAGAACCAATACGGGTATAAGTATTATGTCCTATGATGAGATCAAGGAGGAGAATACTTGAGCACTGAATTCCTGGATTATTCTAAAGGAGAATGAGATTCTCTCTCAGTATTACTCCTCCGTATACACCATGGCACGATGGTATATCGGGGCGGAGCAATCACACCCTATATGATATGGTGTGCTCTATGATGAGTACTACTGAGTTATCTATTTCCTTTTGGGAGTTATGCGCTTGAGAAGCTGCATACCTATTGAATCGGGTTCGAATCAAATCAGTGCCTACCACTTCATATGTGATTTGGAAAGGGAAGAGCCCATTTCTTAAGTTAGTTAAGATTTGGGGTTGTCCGGCTTATGTCTAAAAGAAAAATCTGGACAAGCTCGAGGCAAAGTCTGTAATGTAGAACTGGAAAGGTTCCAGCTATACAAACTACAGCAGATGATTTGGTGAACCAAAGGATTCAGTATATTCCAATGAACCTCAGCCTCTCCGCCGATCTAGTAGGGTTCCTCACCCACCTGAGAGATACTTCTGTTTCTCTATGACAGTGGGAGCGAGGATTGCATCATGAGATGATGACCCAACTAGTTTCGAGCTGGCCATCAGGAGTGTGACTCTGTAAGAATGGCTGGATGCTTAGCGATCTGAGATGGAATCCTTATACACCAACAAAGTATGGACTTTGGTTGCTATATCTGAAGGGTTAAATTCCCATCAGGAGCAAGTATATCTTGAGAAGATTACTTGGTGTACTTGGAAAGGTTGAGACTTTCAAAGCTGGACTTGTTAAAGGTTTTCGTCATCGACCAGGCGTGGATAATGATGAGACCTTTTCCAGTACCTATGCTTAAGTCCATCCAGATACTACTTGCCACGGCTACATACCATGACTACGATATCTGGCGGTTGGGTGTCATGACTGCTTTTCTAAATGATGTTTTAGAAGAGAGCGTCTATAAGTACACAGCCAGAGGGTCTCGTAGACAGTGGGAGCAGCGGAAACGTGTGCAAGATGCTTTATAGGATAAAGCAGGCATCGCGGAGTTGGAACATCTGTTTTGATGGAGTAGTCAAAGAGTATGACATCATCAAAATGGTAGATGAACCTTGTATAAACAAAAAGGTAGTAGGGAGTATGGTGGTGATCCTCATAGAGTACGTGGATGAAATACTCTTGATAAGAAAGGAGTTTCTTATGCTACGCTCGATCAGTCTCCGTTTATCACAATGATTCTCCACATAGGATCAAAGTGATACCTACTAAATCCTGGACTTTGGATCTATGAGATAGATCTAAATGGATGTTAGGATACTCACTAGCTGTAGTGAGATGGTATCAGTTGATCCTGGGGAGAATCACTGGAAGGGTTCCAGGGTGATAAAGACGACTGAATGTCAGTCGCAGGCATTGTCTTTACCCTCAGTAAAGGGACGGTATGTTGGAAGAGTTCCAAGCTAGATACCGTGACATACTAGATGATAAAGACAGGATATATCGCTACTTAAGATGCTACCAAAGAGGATGTTTGGGTGTATATTAGTTCATGAGATGAACTACGTTCCTACCATTGTGAGACAATGGAGTTGTGGCTCATGCCGAGGAACGCCGGTCCCATCAGTGATCCAGACTTATTCTAAGGCAGTATCGCCTGATCATGGAGATGGTTAATCTCCAGGGTGATCGAGGTTAGGAGAGCAGAATCAGAGGACAACACAGCGGATCCACTCACAAAGGCCTGTTCCCAGAGAGAGATTTTTATGGGATGGTTGAGTATGAGATATTACAACCACTGCTATCAGATGGCCCTAGTGCAAGTGGGAGATTGTTAGTTATATGTATGCCCTAGAGGCCATTACTGTACATTGGATGTATATTGTAGTGGATGCTGGGACATATATAGGGAGGACTTTCTTGCTCGATATGATAGTATGCTATCTGGTTGAACTTTATCTTAACGTGTATACTAATTGTCTCTTTGTTACATGTTGGTAAAGCCCTTAGGATGTGTACTTGACTACCTGGACTGTGATGCGGATCATACTAGTGGGGACATGGTAGTCTATAAGTACATCCTTCAAGGTCCCTAGTCGTGGGTGTATCGAGACGGGGCATCGATATACCAGAGTAGACTAGCGTATACCTTCTCGACCCATACAGATAGGCGATGGATGATCCCATATCCATCGGTGTTTGACATCAGAGATGATATACGGGTGCTCAGTAGAGACTGGGTACACTGGACGGACTCGTCGAGAACTCCCAGATGGTATTATACCTTACGTCAGATGGCAGTTCTCTGGTGACACTGGTACAGAGTAGTCTGTTGACCCGAGATCGTCATAGAGTCTTGTGTGGTTCCCACTGTGCTTTGATTTCCATCTTACCACGTCCAAGAGGGCATGCAAAACAGTAGTTTTTGGGTACAGTCCCGAGTCACATGGAGGCAATGAGCGATAGGAGGGGATTCGTCTCTCCCGGTATAGGGAGTTGATGTTGCGCTGTGTTCGATTGGCTATAACAGGAAATCCCTGGCCAGGGTTGCTGAGATTTACTGGTAAGTGTTACCAGTAGTTTCTCGAATTGTTATAGACCTCATATCGACACGACTTATCGAGCTATTGGGGTCTGACGTTTACCACTCCTAGGCGAGATATGCGACATATCAGACGATCAGACCGGACTGTACGGTAAGTGTTACTGGTTGGATTCACAGGAGTGTGAGCGGGCTTGCTCGTTGATCTTCTGATCGCTCAATACCCGGGTGGCCGTTACGTTTAGCAGACCGCTTGCGGCTTGTGGATGTTTGATATGATCAGCATCCGCTGCCGGCGTATTGACGAGTCTTTAGAGTCCTACACAGAGGTTTCCTGGCTCAAGCGAAACGAAATAGGAGCGCATATGAGATATGTGCGGGACCGAGAATAATGCATATATGTGATACCGTATTCTATTCTCGCGATGATTGTATCGAATGGTTGTATGTGATATAACCTAGTTATCGAATCGAGGATTGATTCGATAAGCCGATACATTATATACTAGTCGGTTGTGTGCGACATGACCGGATCATTGAATCAAGTGTTGATTTAATGATTTAATGCATAATTATATATTTGATATATTACTTTGCATTAACTAGTATTGGTTCACTTTAAATGGATTTTCTCACTTGAAGTTCACAAGTTGTATATGTGATATACTTTTGTGCACTTGATTGTATCATGTTTGATGATACATGTTAACTTGGGTTTGTGTAAAGATTAAACCATGGTTGTGAAATGGTTAGGGTTTTCCTTTTGTTTTCTTATTCATTTATTTATCTATTTATTCTTTTTTGGAAAAATATTAAGCATAAAGAAAATGGTGGCTTGATTTGTATTCTAGTTGAAGCTTCATGAAGCTTTGACCTAAGTGACCATTTTGTCTCATGCTTAACCCTAACCATTCCCACTAACCCTAGTTTATTCTCTACACTTGACCATGGTTTGAACATGATAAGTATTCTTATTATTTTCTTTTTAAAAAAGAACTTATCATAATATTCTTTCTTCTTCTTCTTCATCTTCTTCAATGAAGAAACCTTCACTGCATCAATGGTGATTGATGAAAAAGAGTGAGAAATCCAATTCTAAAGTCAACCCACTTCCTATTTCTTCATCCTCTACCTCTTGCCAAGTAGTATAGGGTGTTTCCTTCATAAGTTTTCATGACTTGGTGAAGTGGGAGCTTGATCTTGTGATGCTTCGACGTAGATCATCTTCGGCACGAAGCCGACGACCTTGCCCGCCCATTTCTCCGATGAAGCCGACGCTAGAGCCCGGGATTTGATTTGGACAGCGGAGAGGACTTCATCACAGAGCCGTGGAGGTGGAGGACCGGATCTACAAAGGTTGTATTTCCGTATTCTTGTAGTTAAGTGTTAACTAGTTTGCTTTGTCACCTAAACTTCTAGCCAACGATCCGTATTAGGGTTTCTCGGCACCGTTAAATTTTGAAATTGGCATGGTTGATGCCTTGTGAGACCTCTTGAGAGTGCCTAGGAACCCTACAGTGAGACCGGCCACTGCCCCTCGTCGGGGTCTCGACTGTATACACTAGTCTACTCTGGAGTATCGATGCCCTGTCTCGAAACTCTCTTGACCAGGGACCATTTAAGGATGTGCTTATAGACCCCAGCTCCCACATATATGATCGCCATCATACTGCTGGCAGTCAAGCAAGAATCCTATGGGCTCTATCAATATGCAATAGTGAACTAAAGTATCTAAACGATGATAATGACAAACCAGATAGCATACTATCATCTCGAGCAAGATTGTCCTACCGGTATAGGTCCTCCCTCAATCATTGCAATTACGTACCTGCGATCTAATAATTAACTTTGAGGGCACTATATCCAACAATCTCCCACTTGCACTTAAGGCTAATTATTGCGATGTCGCATACTCACAACCCGTGTGATACCGAACACCCAACTTCTCTACCGATCAGTCTCACAAAACTTGTTTGTAGAATTATTGCTTTCGAGAAATAGCCTCAGTGAGTGGATCCGCCCTGATGTTTCTTTCTATGTCTCTCTTTGTCTCAAATTCGCTGAGAAAACCATCTCCCGAAATGAGCAATACCTGTCTTAGAATATGTCTGGATATCTGATGGGACCCAGTTCATAAATGAACTCCAAATCCAGCAAACTTCTTAGACTGTATCGTCAACTGAATATAATCAGTATCCTGCACCATGCCTCCCTCAGTATCCGCTTAGACCACCTGTCCAAACTACTTCCCCTCGTCAGAAGGAAAATTATAACTCTGACAGTCACTCTGTCATCCGGGTCACCTTGGAAGCCTGGAATGATAACTGTCCCCCGAAGGAGGCTGTCCTTATCAAATACCTAGAAAAACCACTTATGTTCTAAAACTGCTTCTGAACGTTTCTCCAAGATTGGATTAATATAAACTTATTGCATCTAGTGCAAAAACAACATCTGGTGTGGTACTTGGCATCTCATGATCAACTTAATTGCCTATGCAAGTGATCTGCCAATCATGCACATTCCTCTCCCCTTTAATCTGTAAGACACCTTTAGAGAGGGTGACTCCATCACCTGCAAGTACACCACCATGCCAGGAGTCGCTCATTCTAAAATACCTTTAGAATGCTGTCAAAGTACCCATATTGGGACACTTCCCAAATCTAGATCTAAAACCATAGATCTAGTAACCAGAATGCCTTATGTAATATCCAAATCCTATATGGAGAAACTACTGTGTGACAACCACGGTATAACCGATCGTAGTGTAGGAATTTCACTTCCTACAATGTGTATGCCATCCAAGTACTAGGACATCACACCCTACTACCTTCTTAACATATCCAACTCCTATTCTGATGAAGTCAAAGCCCATGACTGTCATATCAAAAATAGATGATTTATCTCCTCTATATCTTCTTTAGTCTATAAATAGACATAAGCTACTTATCCACTATGCTTCCGTTGCTCCCACTGACTACAACAGCCCACTGGCAGAGTCATATACACGTGCATTTCTAAAGCTAGTTTAGAACGACGCTATACTCATCCTCCTGCCGGGTCTCATAGTCTGGAACAACAGTAGTGTCAAGTCTGGGTAAACAAGAACCTCCCTGTCACCGTCCATGAGGATACCGGAGTACCTCTCGGATGCCTGAGGTTACCCACCATATCTGCGGAGTGGCTAATGGAATGTCAAACCTGATTGAATGTTTAGGTCCTATTAAATTTTCAGTAATCGTTTGCGGTTCTGGAATCACTTCCAGTTCTACCATACTCCAACTACTGTTTTCCAAAAAAAAACATTTTACTAAAACCGTGGCGAGTCAAGAACAATATCACTATTGATCTTCCAGATGGTAGAAAATTAACCCTCGTCAAAGCCCGGGTTAACCCACAAACAGCCATTACAGAAACGTGCCTTGAGTTATCCAGAGTCTGGTTTTAAGCATAAGCTGGACAACTCCCCGTACCTTAACATTGTTATGATATGAACCATTCTATATACAATATAGAAATAGAGGCACTGATTTAATTGGAACCAGATTCAAATCATGCAGCTGTCTCCAGTGCATGTCAACTAAATGGAGAGAGGACGCTCAGCATTATTCAACTTAGGAGTGCATCCAATTATGAGTAACCTGAAAGAGAAACAAGTTTCTAAAAACCATTACTATCAACTGAATACTAAACACAAGTATCTACATCTTCTATCACCTTGAAGAATCCCGATACTTGCAACACCCGGTTCTCTACTTTATTCTTTTACCTATAACTTCTCAAACTTGGACCTTGTATTTCTACGAAACACATGTCTAAAACTTGAGAAGTCATAAGTAAACAGAATACAGTATGAGGACCAATCCCTCTGTCCTAGTGGACATTGGACAACATACAATATTTTGTATAAGTCCCATGAGTTGAATAACTCAAACCCTGTGCGTCGTAGGTTGAAAACTGTACCCAGACGATTTCCTGAAATATCACCAATTACAACGAATTCCGATATAATGATGATGATCACCTAATTCCTAATAACTTACTCCCACTCATCATCTGTAAAACCATACATATGTGAGAATCATACCTGGTAAATACATACCCTGGAGCAAGTGTCTAATTGGGAAATCAGTTTTTTATTAACAATACACAGTGAAAATGAAACATGAATATGTTTCGAAGGGGTTTCCGGGTATTCCTAGTAATGTCTCTTCCATTATTAGATTCATGACTGTAACCGTATATTTCCTTGCCATCTCTCCAATTCCCTTTATTTGTCTTTACTCATTACCTTCTGTACACCATCGTTAGGCTTAATGGTTTTCTTCCTTCCCTACCGTTCGGCACCGGCCTATGGTTTGGAAGAAGACTATCCAATAAGCATAATAGGTGTACTCTCCTAATCCTAAGAGTGCTCGCAACTTGAGAGAAGGTGATGATAAAAGACAACTGAATAAACCTTATTCCTATTTATCCTGTACCAGAATCCATCCTCGAAAAAGTTCCTTCGAGTTCGTATATAACCATACGATGGATTTATCCAATGGAAGTGGATGTTCGTAGTAATACGGGGTGTTCTGGAGAAATACAAAGATGAAGTAGGAGTGGCGATGAAATATGTGGTTTGGTCATGAATGATAGCAGCCGCATTTTACTTCGCTCTCTTTCTAATCCCTTTATTTGTCTTTACTTATTACCTTCTGCACACCACACTTAGGCTAATTGGTTTTCTTCATTCCCTACCTTTCGGTTCCTGCCTATGGTTTGGAAGAAGACTATCCAATAAGCGTAATAGGTGTACCGTCTCTTAATCCTAGGAGCCCTCACAACCTGAGAGAAGGGAAAAGGAAAAGACAACTAAATAATCCTATTCTATCTCTCCAGAACCAGAATCCATCCTCGAAAAAGTTCCTTCGAGTTCGTATATAACCATACGATGGATTTATCCAATGGAATTGGATGTTCGTAAAATACGGGGTGTTCTGGAGAAACTCAAAGGGTAAAAGAAGGAGTGGCAATTATGTATGCAACTCAGACAATCCAAAAACCAGTGTTTTAAGAAGGTTCGGTTAACATGGTCATTGAGTTATAGTCTAAGGTCGGGTCATGGTCGCAGTCAAAGAGAGAGAGAAAGGAAACACTCTGCGTGCACTCTAACCTAGATCAGAATGGCTAATCACTTTATCTAATCAGGAAACCTCCCACTGTATTCTAAAATTCTCCTCGAAACCTGAAAGAAGAATTAGTCGGGATCACCCGAGGAGTAAACCAACTCATCAGTGGGAATCAGGATCCAACTATCATCGCATGATAACTTGATGGAAGCCACTCAAGTCACCACACTCCAGAAGGTATGCGCATGCCTGGCAAGTTTCCTGTATGTTTGAAACTCCCGATATGATTTTTACCCCTAGGATCCAAGTGACCTTGACAAGATCAACAAGTCAAAGGGTCCTAGTCAAGTTCAACCTGACATTATCTTGATTGCATTAGACCCACCCGCACAGACCCTTGAAAAGGTTAATAAGGTCGAACGACTGTCCTAACCAATCCATATTTGCTTGCGACAAAAAAGTATTACAGAGCTACCGCTCACTATGCCTTGACAAGGTTAACAAACGCAGCACGAATACTAAGCAATACTAATCTGAAATGACGGAGGGCTACGGCTGATTTTTGGCGAAAACCTTTAGCGTAATGAACTTGATCTCGTTGAAGGAATCCAAGTGGTTTTACAAATATATAGCGGCAAAAACTTTTGCTAAAGAGTTCACTCCCGGTGAAGGGATCTTGACTCTTTCCTCGTCGAATAAGGTGCAGGATATTCCAAACTGAATACCGCGATGCAAAGCAAAAAGTAATCGACTATAGTGAAGTTATTACGTTGACGCAAACTCCTGCCCAAGGGGTCACTCCCGATGAAGGGATCTCGGCCCTTGCCTCGTCGAATGAGGTGCTGGATATTCATAACCGAATACCACTGTACAAAGAAAAAGAGAACGTCTGGTATGTTAGTTTTTTTAAAAATCTTGGTTCCAACAACATCATATAATAGGTTTGTTTTCCTTGCATTGATAAGAATCAACGCAGTCCCATCAATAAATCACACCACAAAAGAACGAAAATATGATGTACGTATATGCCATCCGCATTCGCCACTGGATCCCGTCATCACCTGTTAGGTTACTTAACTAACGACAGAGCGGGGACTGGACTAGTGCGGGTGCAAAACATATACAACATCTACTAGTATATATACCAATATATAATAATCGCTCCAGGTATGATAAATGCAACATTACAGAAAAGTAATAAGCATCACAGAATAATACAGATAATCTGGGATCCCCGGGTTTCATTGAGCCGCAAGTGAAACCCGATGTTCCCCTGGTCGTGTGGATAGCCTGTGCAATGAAAACCTAGACCCCTATGAGCGCGGCAAGTTACCCACCAAAACCTGAAGCAAGGCAGCCTCCTTCAACAACGTGAATGGACTACCCAGCACTTCATGGAATCCGGTAACTTGAGCACCCCTCCTTGAGTCAACCTATACCCCCTACGAGTGAGGCGAATAGCCTGCCAATTCTAGAGTGAAGCCTCCTCCGTCTCAACGCCATGAGATGCGGGCCCATTGCCCTCTAGATACCGGCTATCCGTGCACCCCACCGCGGGGTAATCCTAGTACATAAAATAAAATATGTACAACGGGTACATCGTCCTCAACCCGGTCGTGCCCTAAAAGAATAATATACAAATAGGCAGTGACGGCAGTCCACATGTCGGACGCTCGCCCCGCAATATCAAATGTACAAATAAATCCAAACTGCACTACCATTGCACAGGAGCTATCCACCACGACAAATCCGCAACATCACAGCACAACACAGAACATCAACATGAATGTCACATTCGCAAACCCGTCTAAAAGGACTATAGCAATTAGACGAGATTTACCGCTCGAATGACATTCACGGTCACAGATAGAAAAGTAATGTACTGCAAAATTTAAACAATGTTAGAAAATATCGAATTCGAAATAACCCCCGAATAGCCCAAAGCAACCTGATAAGACCATATCCAAATGGGCTAAATAAACAACACCACTGAACCAACTTCCCAGAGACCAAAGCAACACCCAAAACACCAACACCATTGGCCTACACAGGGCCGGCGACGCCGGAAATCCTAGGCTAGGGATCGACCAAAATCCGAGGGTTGGGCTCCGTGTTTGGGGTGTGTCCTTGTGTCCTCCTGAGTAGTCTTCTGCATATGTTTAAAAGATTTTTCTGGACCATTTCAAAAACAATAGAGAACAGAAATCCAGTGGCATCGTTTAGGTTTGTTTCGGTTTTGATACTTTAACATTGTCTAAATCAACTAGTAGACAGTTAATAGTTTCGCTCTGATACCATGTTGGGCCACGGCAGCGCCCCAGCCGTCAATCCGACGTCAAATGCGGAACAAAAACATTTTACAAAACTGGTGCTACCGCAACCAAATACCCGGATCGTTCCATTAACCGTAAACTAGCGAACTGTAAAAGAGTTTTGAGATTATACCGATCGATTCGTGTCCTTCGGTCTTCAATCTCTGCTCCAAGCTCCTCGCTGCTGCGTTGACGAATTCCGCTCCCCGATCTCGCTCGTCAAAGTGGCACCACGTCATTGAATCTTTATACGGACACCCGCTTTAAACTGAAGCAACTCGTACATGAAGTTTGCTAGCAGACATATCCAAGATTGAAGTAGAGAGAGTGTAGAATATTTTGTCTCAAGGCACCCAAGCGATTGGGTGGAGGTAAATTGAAGTTGCCAAGATGTAGAAATGTTTGAGCATAGGATTTTTGCAAGGCTAGTAAAAAGATGGGGCTTAGCCAGTGAAAGAAGTTTCTCTCTGTGGAATTAAAGTTGAAGTGGAGTTATGTATAAATTAATGAAGCAAGAATGAATATATCCTACAAGCAATTCACAGCCACTTCACTCCTCACCACAAGAGACAGCCACCTCACACACCCATGCTGCCCATGACCCATGTGCAGGAATTTCAGTGCAAGGGGGAAAAAGAAACAAGGTCAAATGGCTCACAATAATAAAGCATGGATCAAAATGTTTAAGACGGGAAAAGAAACTGGCAACTCCGAAAGCAATCCCGTAACGAATTACGAGATTACCCCTCAACTGTAAATACATACCTGCATTTGTATTCCGAACGAATACAAATGCAGTGAGACAAAAATATTCCTACAATATAATACTAGGATCCGGCTTAAACCAAAGCCCACTAGTATTATCCGTCCGAACCATGACACATGCACAAGTGCACGTGTATGTTCGAACCCTGCTATAAAACCATACGGCCTCTACAACGTTTCGTTTGAACTTGGGAAACTTTCTGTGGGGGACTCTAATGACTCATCAATACACTGGCACTGGGTATAACCACAAGCACGTCAGTGGTAATAACTGTACGTAACGGTTGCCCATGTATTGATCGAAAGGGAAGATAACGAGCGAACTCATCCAGAAACCCTACTGAGCCTGACAGTGACAATATCCTTACAGTCCAGTCTGTTCGTCTATGAGTATTGCATATAGGGCCTAGGGGGCTGGTAAACGTCAGACCCCCAATAGCTGTATAAGTCGTGTCGAAGAGTAGCCCAGAACACCCTGAGATACTACTGGAATACCTACCAGTAAATCTTGATTACCCTGGCCATGGATTTCGTGTAATGTCTCTCCTAAACACAGCGCGATCTCACCCCCAATACCCGGAGAGACGAATCCCCGACGATCCACTCACTGCCTCCATATGGCTCGGGACTGTACCCAACTAAGACCTGTTTGCACGACTCCTTTGAACCGTGGTAGGGTAGTAATCAAAGCACAGTGGGAACTCACACGAGATAAATGATGATCTCAGGTCGACAGACTAACCTGTACACATGTCACCTGAGAACTGCTATCTGACGATATGTATAATACTAACTAGCATGTTCCCAGCGAGTCCTGTTCGGTATACTCATAACCCAATGAGTACCTGTATACATCTTAGCTGAACCAACTGACACCAATGTCTTGTGAGACCGGCCACCGCCCCTCGTCGGGGTATCGACTGTATACACTAGTCTATTCTGGAGTATCGATGCCCTGTCTCGAAACTCTCTCGACCAGGGACCATTTAAGGATGTGCTTATAGACCTCAGCTCCCACGTATATGATCGCCATCATACTGCTGGCAGTCAAGCAAGAATCCTATGGGCTCTATCAATATGCAATAGTGAACTAAAGCATGTAAACGATGATAAAGACAAACCAGATAGCATACTATCATCTTGAGCAAGACTGTCCTACCGGTATAGGTCCTCCCTCAATCATTGCAATTACGTACCTGCGATCCAATAATTGACTTTGAGGGCACTATATCCAACAATTCCATCTAGGTCATCACACAATAATAGTTAGATTTCGATCCCACTGATAAGTAGGATTGCTCTCAGGAGATTATTTCACTTAACAATCAATGCTATAAACCAAGTAGGTGTCTAGAACGGTTTTAGCGGGGCTGCGCCTCCAGGGAAAAGAGGTTACATAATTAAGGAACTTCGCCAAAGCGTTAGAAAACCTCACTCGGAGTACCAACACTAGCCTGGTTGAAAGGTTAAGGAAGTATTGTGATGTGCGATTAATCTTGACTAGTTCTTCTTTTAAGGTTTGAAGAAGAATTCGAGGAAACAGTGGGAACCATCCCGGTTAGATAAATTAATAACCAATCTAATCTTGCAGGAGCGTACGCTAAGTGTTTCTTTTCTCTCTTTCCAGGCAGCAACCATTTTACGCCTTAATCAAGATAATAAAATGTATCGCTTGATCGATCCGAATTCTTATTCGGGGCTGGGGAACGTCGGTTTGGCTTTAACTTATGATGGAGACCATAAGTATGAGCAGAGAAAAGAGGACAGTCTGAATTCCTTGAAGACCCCAATGAAGAAGAAGCATACTATTGCATCTATTTCAGGTGTTCTTGTAATTGAGAACTGCTTTTTGGTCAGTCCTACCTCCTGGATACTAGATACCGGATCAGGATCTCATAGCTGTAATTTATTGCCGGGACTGAGAAAAAGTAGGATGGTTGGACCTGGTGATATGTCCCTCAGAGTAGGGAACAGAGCACAAGTTGATGCTGCAGCCATCGGTGAATATCATCTTGTGTTGACAAATGGCAATACTATGATTTTGAACAATTGCTACTTGTAGGGTGTTTTTCGTCACCCCATTGAGATGGGAGTACGCGCGCGCTTGTCAGGCGTACTACAGATTCCCCCTGCCTAGGGTAGGCCGGGGTTTAATGATTGTGGGGATCCGAATCTCCGGCAGCCGCGGACTAAGCTGCCGTTAATTACCCCTCGCCTTTGGAGCGAGGGAACCTCCGATTGACAGGTTAAATTGGTCATGCGAACTCAATGTGCAGTGTACGTGTATGTTGTTTTGGAGCGGGGTTTGGATATATTGGGAGCCACGCAGAGTTTTTTACGGGGGTCCCGCTACCCGGATAGCGGGCTGGGGGTCAAGGGGGCTAGCAGCCCCCTTGCGGGGTGCGGGGCAGCGTCCCATTAGAAATTTTTTTCTAACAGGGACAGTGTCGTGGAGTATGTGTGTATGTACATATGTATACATATGTATAGATATACATGTATATATAAATAAAGGGCAAAAAGACATCCAAAGGATGCGTGGGGCCAGCGTCTAGGCGCTTGAGCGCAAGCGCGCCACGTGTCGGCACGTGGGCGCTTTGCGCTCGAGCGCAGAGTGCTGGAGCGCAACGCGCCACGTGTCGGCACGTAGGCGCTTTGCGCTCGGACGTTGAGCGCTTGAGCGCAAGCGCGCCACGTGTCGGCACGTGGGCGACTTGCGCTCGAGCGCTTGCGCTGGAGCGCAAGAGCGCCACGTGTCGGCACGGGGGCGACTTGCGCTCGAGCGCAAGTGCGCCACGTGTCGGCACCGGGGGGACTTGCGCTCGAGCGCTTGCGCTGGAGCGCAAGAGCGCCACGTGTCGGCACGGGGGAGACTTGCGCTCGAGCGCTTGCGCTTGAGTGCAAGCGCGCCACGTGTCAGCACGTGGGCGCTTTGCGCTTGAGTGCTGAGCGCTTGAGCGCAAGCGCACCACGTGTCGGCACGCGGGCGCTCTGTGCTTAAGCACCGGTGAGAAAAAGAGGCTTTTAGCCTGAAAAAATTTCTCGGAAGAGAAATCAGAGAGGAGTTGGACTCCTGAGTGTGTTTTTGGGGTTAATGGAAGGGGTTCTTCTTCTTCCTCCTCCTCTGTTAGCTGGATCTTGAAGATCAAGAGATGTGAGATCTTAAAATCCCTTCTTTTTGAGATCTGATGACAGATCCAAGCTCCCCTTTGTGGGTTTCGTGGTAAAAAACTATTTTGTTTTTGAAAAGGAAGAGTAAAATTCTTGATTTAATTCAAAAGAAAGAAGAAGGTTTTGGAACCTTGAAGAAGGAAGAAAGATCTCAGATCTGAAAAAAAAATTTTGGAGAGAGAAAAAGTTGTTGAGATATTTCATTATCTTTGCCTTTATAGGCTATACACTTTACACATAACCCCTTGGGCTTCACAAAATGGCATTTTGCCTATCCCATGGCTCATGTGCCATTTCTTTTTGCACATAAGCCATGGGCTTTACAAAAATTTGGCTTTATGCCTATTTTTCTTACATTTATCCACAAAATAAAATAAAAGAAATGCAACAAAATTATTTATTATAAAATTTTTTATCTTGGCATGGGGGGAGGCCGGCCGCTTCATGTTCTGGCTCGACCCGGGCATGGGCCCACTGGATCTGGGCTTGGGCCCACTTGGCTTGGGGTTGACTTTGATTTTGACTTGGTCAACCGGGGTGTAAATTTTTACCCCAACTAATTGCCCCCCATCAATAAATGCACACCACATATGTGGGTCGTGTGCATGAAATTGATGGATCTTCTTTCACGTGGAGGCGACTTGATTTGGTTCCCGCTTTTTGAGAAGCTGGCACTGCCCTTTTTACGACATGGATGGTCGTTGCTTGACAGGTCTCCGAGACGGAGTGTCCTGTGATAGACGTTTTCCCTGGCTCGGAGTGATCTGGTTCCCGCTTTGTAGGAATCCTGCACTGCCATTTTAGCGACCTGGACGGTCGATGCTGCCCTTTTTGCGACTTGGACGGTCGATGCTGCCATTTTAGCGACTTGGACGGTCGATGCTGCCATTTTAGCGACTTGGACGGTCGTTGCTGCCCTTTTAGCGACGTGGACGGTCGGTGCTGCCATTTTAGTGACGTGGACGGTCGATGCTGCCCTATTAGCGACGTGGACGGTCGGTGCTGCCATTTTAGCGACGTGGACGGTCGATGCTGCCCTTTTTGCGACTTGGCCGGTCGATGCTGCCCTTTTTGTGACTTGGCCGGTCGGTGCTGCCATTTTAGCGACGTGGATGGTCGATGCTGCCCTTTTAGCGACGTGGACGGTCGGTGCTGCCATTTTAGCGACGTGGACGGTCGATGCTGCCCCTTTTGCGACTTGGCCGGTCGATGCTGCCATTTTAGCGACTTGGACGGTCGTTGCTGCCCTTTTAGCGACGTGGACGATCGGTGCTGCCATTTTAGCGACGCGGACAGTCGATGCTGCCCTTTTAACGACGTGGACGGTCGGTGCTGCCATTTTAGCGACGTGGACGGTCGATTCTGGATTTGACTTGCCCCGCCTCTTGCGGCTTCAGGGATGAAGTTGACTTGTTTTCGAGGTGGAATTTGATTCTGCCAGGGAGGTCATTGGTTGTTTGACTTGATGTGATTTTGGTTGACATCAGCATCGCTACGCTGGAATATGGTACCAGGAGCGAATCATCATCTGTCCTTGAGAGGATTTAGGGATTGTTTTTTTTTGTTTGGCATCTGCATTGCTGCACTGGAATAATGCCAGGAGCAACTCATCATTTGCCCCGAGAGGATTTGGGGATTGTTTTTTTTGTTTGGCATCTGCATTGCTGCACTGGAATAATGCCAAGAGCAACTCATCATTTGCCCCGAGAGGATTTGGGAATTGATGGCTTAGGAGGCAGGTTTAGATCCCTATCACCTAAGACTTTTCAATTTTATGGGCCGTAAGGGTCCCATAAAAGCATTTTCTCCCAACGAGTCGAAAGGATCTCGTAGGTGTATTTTCTCCTTAAGAGTCGTGGGGACTCCTAAGTGTGTTGCTCCTTTGTGAGTCGTAAAGATCCCACAATGGTTTGTTCTCCTCATGTATCGTGAGGACACACGAGTGGGTCTTCTCAATGGAGCATAATTCCAAAGGCGGAGACCAGCCGCGTAACTGGTAATTGTGGTGGGGCATGGGTATGACGAGAATTATTTGAGCCCGTGGATTGTATACGGTAGTCAATTTGGGGACTAACCGTAGAGCTGGGAGAATTTTGCGAAATTGGATTTTAGTTGGCGTCTGCATCGCTGCACTGGAAAGTGGTACCAGGAGCGACTCATCATTCGCCATTTGGGGACTTGGAATTTGGATCTTGTTTGGCATCAGCATTGCTGCACTGGAATAATGCCAGGAGCAACTCATCATTTGCCTTGGGAGGACTTGGGATTTGGGTTTTTGGTCGGCATCAGCACCGCTAACACTGAAGCGAAATGTCAGGAGCGACTCATCATTTGCCGTTGCCCGTTGGGGAAGATGGCTTAGGAGACAGGTTTGGGTCCCTATCACCTAAGCCTTTTCAATTTTATGGGCCGTGAGGGTCCCATAAAAGCATTTTCTCCCTACGAGTCGTAAGGACCCCGCAGGTGTATTTTCTCCTTAGGAATCGTGAGGATTCCTAAGTGTGTTGCTCCTTTGTGAGTCGTAAGGATCTCACGCAGGGGTTTTCTCCTCACAAGGTCGAGAGGAATTTGCGAGTGTATTTCATCTCTTTTCACGAGTTTGCACCCTTTCGGGTTTTCACAGACTCGCCGGTAGTCCTGCTGTTTTTACTCACGGAGCCCTTTCGGGTTTTCATCCGTGCCCGTTTTGCTTATGGACATACCGTTTATTTTTTATTTCTTTTTCTTTTCTTTTTTTTCTTTTTTTTCTTCTTTTTCTTGCCGCTGGTGGGACTTTAAAAGTAGTCTCACCGGCAGGATTTGGGAGAGATAGAGGTCATTTTACGTCCGTGGATTGTATACGGTTTTGCAGGATGTATGATCCAGACCGTAGGGCTGATGTGCTCAATTCGCCTGCGACTTGGATCATTCACGTGTAGTATTTCTTGAGATATCGGCCATTGATGGATGGCATGGGCCTTTCTCCCTCGGCACTTATTAGTTGGTAGGATCCTCCGTCGAACACTTTCTCGATGACGTATGGTCCTTCCCAGTTTGGCTCGAATTTTCCCTTGGCATGTCGATTGGGGATGATCGGTCTTTTGAGGACCAATACCAATTCACCTTTCTTGAAAGCGCGGAGACGGGTTATCTTGTCATAGGCCCGTGACATTTGGGCTCGGTATAGCTCCAGATTTTGCTGCACCGCGAGCCTCTTTTCTTCGAGGGCATCGAGCTCTTCAAGTCGAAGGAGCACGTTTTCCTCCTCCGTCAACTCGTGCTGAACGGCCATTCTTAAGCTTGGAACTTCGACTTCGAGGGGGAGGACCGCCTCCACTCCGATGATCAATGAGTATGGAGTGGACTGTGTTGGAGTACGGTGCGTTGTACGATATGCCCACAACGCCTCGTGAAGTTTGAGATTCCAGTCTCTCTTGTTGGCGGAAGCATTTTTCCTCAGGAGCTTGCATAGAGTCTTATTGAAGGCTTCGGCTAGCCCATTGGCTCTTGGATTATAGATGGAGGAATATCTCCAGTCTATCTTGTGCTGAGTAGCGAACCTTGAGACATTGAAGCTCTTGAAAGAAGGCCCGTTGTCAGAAATGATTCTTCTTGGTGTACCGAAGCGGTATAGAATATTATGCTGGAAGAATGTCAGAATATCTTTTGTCTTGACTTCTTTTAATGGGACAGCTTCAGCCCATCTGGAGAAGTAGTCTGTCGCGGCCAGTATGAACCGGTGGCCTTTGGATGACGGAGGATCAATTGGGCCAACAATGTCGGTGCCCCAGACTTCAAAGGGCCACGACGCCACCGTAGGATGCAACGGATAGGGATGCTTGTGAATGAAATCACCATGGATTTGGCAGATCTGATATTTCTTTGCATGCTCTCCGCAATCCCGTATCATGGTGGGCCAGTAATACCCAAGCCGTTTGATTTGAAGTCGCATCTTGGGGCCAGATTGGTAAACACCGCTAACGCCCGAGTGAACATCTTTCATGACCTTTTGGGCTTCGGCCAATGACAGACACCTGAGCCAGAGTTGGTCATATGACCTGCGGTATAACGTGTCATTTACAAACACGTATCGGAGAGCTCTTTTCTTCAGCTGAATCCTCGCAGATTTTTCTTCTGGTAGCTTGTCGTATCGGAGGTGCTCTATGAAGGGTTCTCTCCAATCGGGCTCGTCTTGGATGATCAAAGCTTCTTCGGCGGGACTGCTCTTCTGTTCCGCGCTTTCCTCTCCTCGTAGAGAGACTAGGGGTAGAATTTGCCGGCTCCTGACTGTGACCAGAATTTCGTCCATGTCAGGATCAGCCAGCTCCTTGGCTAAGCGAGCGAGTATGTCGGCTTTTCCGTTCAACGCTCTGGGGATTCTCATTAGTTCAATGTGAGTGAACCGTTTCATGAGTTCCATCACCCGGCCTCTGTACCGAGCTAACTCAGGTTTGTATATCTTATAGTCTCCGCTTACTTGGTTGACGACAAGCTGGGAGTCACCGTAAACCCATAGCCGAAGGATTTCCATTTCTATAGCGAGTTCCAAACCAGCTATCAGAGCTTCATACTCAGCTTCATTGTTTGTCCGAGGCTCGGTGAGAGCAAAAGAACGCCGTAGGGTTCCCATTGATGGCGTGATGAACACCAATCCTATCCCCGCTTTTACCTCCGGGACGCTTGATCTCGGAGCTCCTTATTGATGAGGCACCATCGAAGTAGAGCTCCCAACATGGCTCATCTTCCTCGAGGTGCAGCACTTGTTCGTTGGGTAACTCACAATTTAGCGGTGACCCTTCTGGTATGGGATGAGCAGCGAGAAAGTCTGCAAGAGCTTGCCCTTTTACTGCTTTCTGAGGGGTATAAACTATGTCAAACTCAAGTAGCATGACAGCCCATCTTGCCATTCTGCCGGCTAGGCTTGCTTTGATCATCAAGTGTTTGAGCGGGTCGACCTTGGAGATCAGCATAACCCGATGAGCGAGCAAATAGTGCATCAGCTTCTTCACAGCAAATATTAGAGCCAGGCATTGCTTTTCGATTGGGGAATAGTTGTGTTCCGCCCCGACTAGAGTTCGACTGAGGTAGTAGAGGGCATTTTCTTTTCCCTCCTCGTTATTCTGGACAAGGAGCGCACCGAGTGACTCATCTAGCGCGGCAATGTAGAGAATCAACGGTTTATTTGGAATGGGAGCGGCCAGCACTGGAGGGTGCAACAAGTACTGTTTGATGCTTTCGAACGCTGCTTGACATTCGGCATCCCAGATAAAAGGAGCTCCTTTCTTCATGAGCTTTGAGAAGGGCCTACATCTCCCCGATAAATTTAAGATAAACCTCCGTATATAAGCAAGCTTGCCTTGAAAAGATCTTAGCTGCGTCAAACTCTTCGGAGAGGGCATCTCCATGATGGTCTTTATCTTTGATGGGTCAACTTCGATCCCTCGATGCCGGACTATAAAACCCAGGAATTTTCCCGATGACACGCCAAAAGCACATTTCAGAGGATTCATCTTCAGATCGTATTCCCTCAGTCTGGTGAGAACGGTCCTAAGATCTTGGATGTGGTCGGCCTTGGCTTTAGTTTTGACGACCAGATCATCAACATAACATTCGACGACTTTATGGATTAGGTCATCAAAGATATTAGTCATTGCCCTTTGATATGTAGCACCTGCGTTCTTCAGTCCGAACGGCATGACCTTGTAGCAATATATTCCTATCGGGGTTCGAAATGAGGTGTGTTTCTCATCCTCAGGCGACATCTTGATCTGATTGTATCCAGACGAGCCGTCCATAAAGGTGAACAGCTCGTAATTTGAGGTGTCATCAACCATCATTTCCATGACCGGTAGACGGAAGTCGTCATTAGGACATGCCTTGTTGAGGTCCCTGAAATCGACACAAACTCGGATCTGCCCATTTTTCTTCTTCACTGGGACTATGCATGCGATCCAGTCCGCATATTTGTCTTCCCTGATGAAGCCGGCATCAATGAGCTTCTTAGTTTCCTCGATGACCTTTTCTTCTAGTTCCCTTCTTATTCTTCGAGGAGCTTGTTTGACTGGCTTAGCATCAGGAGATATAGCCAACTTATGTACAGCCACTTCAGGGGAAAGGCCAGGCATTTCTTTGTATGTCCATGCGAAGCAGTCGACGAACTCATGCAGCAGGGCAATTATCTGCGCTTTCATTTCCTCTGATAAGAGCGAGCTGATGTAGGTCGACCTTGGATTTTCGGGCGTTCCTAAGTCAATCTCGGTTAGCTCGTCAAAGGTTACTTGTCCGCCATCTTCGAGCTCTTGAGGAGCTTCTTCTGGCTCGGCTATCTCGTCATCACCATTTGATCTTTCGCTGGCCTCACCAACATGGATCATGCAGCACGCTTTGGAATCAGGTTGAATGTAGCCTATGCCCCGTCTATCTGGAATTCGTCCATCGATGAGCGCTCGGACCTGGGGCGGATACCATAGCCCTTCGTAAAACTTTACTTTGGACTCCGTTTGATATAACCGGCATCCGCACTTCTTAAAGTATTCCCGCATCTCGGGCGCATAGTATCTGGGATTGAGGACGGCTCTTATGCCTCTCTTGTAAGTCTACGCTAGCGCCCCGGCCGTCTACAGACGCCAAATGCGGAACAAAAACTTTTTATCTGGCGCTATCGTATACTTTAACCCGGATCTGCCATTATTGCTAAACTAACAAACTGTAAAGAGTGTAGAAAGGTTATACCGAATGATCTGAGTCCTTCGTTCTTTAACCATCATCCCACGCTCCGTTGCGGCTGCTCCGATCTCCGATCTGCTCGTCCAGGTGGCACCACATCAACGATTCTTTAAACGGGCTCCCGCCTCTGACTCGAGGCAACTCGGTCGTCAAGTTTGCTAAAAGAGACGACCAAGAATGATGTAGAGAATGAGTAGATGACTTTGTCTCACTTCGTCCAAATCCGTGGACGATCGGTTAATGAAGTTGCCACTCGAATCGGGTGATGGAATGAAATGAGCTGTGAAATTCCATGCACCCCAAATGCTATCATAATCCTTTTACAAATGAATCAAGCAACCCAATGAGAGAGGGGAAGGGCCGGCCTTATAAAGAGAAGGAGGAGGGTGAGTGTAGGAGGAGGGGAAGGTAACCATAAGAGGATGAAGCTTATCTTGATCATTAATGAAAACAATGAGTCACTAAGATACAATGAATCTAATAACCTAGTCACCATAAGCATTAATTGAACCATTAATGCAACCATGAGTCACTAAATACCTCACCACTTCTAGAACCTTCTAGAAGAATCCACACTCATCTCAAAAAAAGACAAATCCGTCTTTAACCGAATGTTAAAAGACGGCTGATAGAAAACTAGAAACTGGCAACTTCCAAAAGTGATCCTGAAACGACTTTCAGGATAACCCCGTAACTGTATAAAAATACCCGCATTTGTATTACGACCGAATACAAATGCAACTGAGACAAAGATATTATATCTACTCAATATAATACTCGGATCCGGCTTAAACCAAAGCCGACCAGTATTATCTGCCCGAAAAATAACATGTGCGTAAACGCAGGTGCATTTTCCGAACCCTGCCATAAAACCATACGGCCTCTACAACGTTTCGCCCGAACTTGGGAAACTGTCTGTGGGGGACTCTAATGACTCGTCAGTACCCTGGCAGTGGGTTTAACCACAAACCGTCAGCGGCACTAGCAATGCGTAACGGCTGCCCATGGACTGACCTCAAGGGAGGCTGATGAGCGAACTCATCCAGAAACCCTACTGAGCCTAACAGTGACAATGTATATACAGTCCGGTCCGTTCGTCTATGAGTATCGCATATCTGCCTAGGGAGCTAGTAACGTCAGACCCCCAATAGCAGTATAAGTCGTGTCGGAGTGAAGCCCAATAACACCCTGAGATACTACTGGAGTACCTACTAGTAAATCTCCTGCCATGGCCATGGACTTTGTGTAATGGCTCTCCTAGACACTGCACGACCTCGCCCCCAATACCGGGAGAGACGAATCCCCTGCCGATCCGCTCACGTGCCTCCATATGGCTCGGGACTGTACCCAAAAGCTACCTGTTTGTATGGCTCCTTTGAGCCGTGGTAGGGTAGAAATCAAAGCACAGTAGGAACTCACACGAGACAAATGACGACCTCAGGTCGATGAACTAACCTGTACACATGTCACCAGGGAACTGCTATCTGACGATAGGTATAGTACTAACTAGCAGATTCCCGGCGAGTCCTGTCCGGTGTACTCATAACCCAATGAGCACCTGTATACATCTTAGGTGATCCAACTAACACCAGTGGCTTGTGAGACCGGCCACCGCCCCTCGTCGGGGTCTCGACTGTACACACTAGTCTACTCCGGAGTATCGATGCCCTGTCTCGAAACTCCCACGACTAGGGACCACAATTAAGGATATGCGTATAAACCACCCAACTCTCACGTATATGATCGCCATCATACTGTTGGTGGTAAAGCAAGATCCTAAGGGCTCTATCAAAGTGTAACATGTAATCAGTCACCTGAACATATACACGACTGATAAAGGCAAACCAGATAGCATACTATCATCTCGAGTAAGACTGTCCTACCGGTATAGGTCCTCCGCAATCATTGCAATCACGTACCTGCGATCCAATAATTGACTATGAGGGCACTATCTCCAACATCTCTCATAGGGAAGACACGCGACAGAAAGATCGTCTGGGTGCACAACGGGGTTTGACCCATAAAACAGGATGCCCTTCTGTCCATTTTCCTCCCGGGCACGTAGAAAGTTTTCAGCTGGTCCACGGTAGAAACTGACAATGCGTCGAGCTCTTTGCACATCCGTTCCGGCACCCTTGTGATGGCCAGGGACCCTTCTGCAACTTCGAAGGTCTCTCATAGTTTCGCTTGCTTCCTGGGGGTCCAATCTGCACAGCTGTTGCATGGCAGGTCCTCTTCTTCTGACTCTTCGGTGTCACTGCCAAGATGAGGGCGGACTTTGCTGCTAAATGGGCCTTCAGTAACAGATTCGTCCGTATCGCTGCCGAAATGAGGGCGGGTTTTACGGAAGGACGGGCTTCCAGCGTCGGACTCGTCAGTGTCGCTACCGAAATGTGGGCGCACTTGGGCATTTTTACTTTTGAAAGTGACAACCGGCGCAGATTTGCTTTTGAGTCTTGGGGCCGGTCTATCCTCAGTCAGTTGTGGCTTAGCATTTTGGTGGTTCGTAAAGTACCGAGAATCTTCATAGCGGACTTCATGCACACCGAACGGCTGGATGTCTCCGTCAATGCGTCTTTCTTCGCCATTTTTAGTATACTTCATGCATTGATGGAGAGTTGACGGAATGATGCCGTAATCGTGAAGCCACGGCCGCCCCAAGAGAATCTTATAAGATGTGTCGGCGTCGATAACGTATATCTTAGCTTCAGTTTGCAGATCCCCAAATTTGATTGGCAAAGCTATAGACCCCAGAACTTGCTGGCAATTTTGGTTGAAGCCTTGAATGACAATTCTTTCCCTTGACAGGTGTCGGACGTCCATTGACAAACTATTCAGAGTTCGCAAGTTCATGATGTTTACTGAGGACCCCGGATCAATCAATATGCGATTAATTCGATCTCCGTCGCTGTACCCGGTCACGTAAAGCGGCCGATTATGCTCAGCCGTTCCCAGTAGCAAGTCTTCATCCTTAAATGTGACTGCGGCGGCATGCGAAGCGTGCTGGGCTTCTTTCATATTAATTTCCGCAAAGTGAGCCTGATACCGCTCGGGGTTTTGTAGAGCATGAATGAGAACATCTCTAAGTGTAGCGTTTTGAAAATCGTTTCGGTGAAATTTCGGAAAATCGGTAAAATAAGGGGGTTTTCTGTAAAAAGTCAAAATACAAATATTTTTATTATAAAATTAAATATACATATTCTAGCTATGTAATTGCTAGTATTTGGTGTTTATTGAGTCACTGGTGAAATTTCAAATTTTCTGAAAATTTTTCCGAAATTAATTATTTTAAGCCGTCCCTAATACATTTAATTAGGGAAAATTACAAATTGGAATGAGTTGAAACAAATTTTGTGCATCATAAAACATTAAATAAAATTTTATTATGTGGTTTTTGAAACGAAATCGTTTGCCAAAACGGTTTAGAAAATATTGAAGAAAAAGGCTTTTTTTAGTGTAAATGGATGTTTGGGGTATTGTATTTGTCATTTTCCATCACCCCACACCCATGCCCACACTCACACATCCCCATTTACTTCTCCCCTTGGCTGAATTCAGCAGCCCCCACTTTTTTCCCCACTTGAATTTCAAAGAAAAGAAATGAAAGAAAAGAAAAGAAAATGGATAAAAGAGTTGACCATTTGTTGACTTGGACTTTTCCCTCACCATACCTCACACCACACCCCCTCTCTCCTCTCCTCCACATGCATTTGGCCGGCCCTTCCAGCAGCAGCCCCCTCCCCCTTTTTTCCTCTCATTCCTCTTCAAAAATGCTTAAAAATTGCCTCAAAATCCATCAAATAAATCCCAAAATCCAAATCCAACTCCTACCCATTTCTCATTAGCCATTCTAGCATGGATCTAGGGATCAAAATGGCATCTTAGGAGGCTAGATCTTGAGCTTGATCTCATCATGGGAGGTATAATCTCATGCTTTTGTTAAAATTTGTTATCTAGTTGCTTTAATCTAAGTTAACTAAGTGCTTAATTAGGTTTTGATGAGTTTAATTGCATGATTAAAGATTTCAAGTTAGGGTTTTGTTGTGGAAATGGGTTATGATAAATTGTGCATGGTTTTGTGTTGTGGATTAACATTTTAAGTTTTATAGAAAGCTAATTTAGTTGTTAATTCCAAACCATTACTTATAAAATGCCCTAATTAAGTTATTTTGCTAACTAGAGTTTTGGAAAATTGTTAAATGCTTTAGATTAAAATTTAATTATTGTTTTATGTCATTATTAATATTATAATGAGTGGTTTAATGACTTTGGATCATGCAAAACCAAGCTTAATTGTTAAATTGTGAATTTTGCATTAAAAAGAGTTAAAATCAGTATTTTTGCAAACTAGTTTTTTTGAACATATATGGTTTGGTGAAATTAAATTATGGAAATGATTTATATGACTTATTTAAGATATTTAATAAGTATATTGGCCGCTACATTCATTTAAACGTCGAGTTTTGTACTAAAACGGGTAATTTTTGCTTGCTAGATTTTCGGAAAAATGGCTTCTAAAGTGAATTTGGGGTTTTTGTTAATTTTAACCTATTCTATATTTAAATTAGTATTCGTGAATGTGCAAATGAGTGTACTTGGGTTTTTCTCGATGGTCGTGCGTTTGCACGCCGACGTCTAGGGTTTTTGGGTTGGTTTGTGAGAGCAACCATAGGTTTTGACCTATGTAGGATTCGTGCGTCGTTTTGGTCATGAGTCGGATTTTAATGCGATATGGTGCGTTTTGATATGTAGGTACCCCATGTGGACTTCGAGACGACAAGCAAGCGCGTGGCGACGTCGGCACCGGCGAGCGAGGACCAGGTGAGTAGATTTATATCTACGGAGAGAAGTCGGGTGGATGGCGTATAGCACCCCCGCAGTCCGTGGTGGTGTATACGGATGCGTATACACACCAACATTTATTATATGTTATTTGGGATTAATAACGATGTTAGGATAGATATTGGTGTATTGGATTACTTTAGTGTTGCGAACCCTAGGGTAGTGTTGCACTACACATACACACATACATACTTGCATACATTCCTATTTATATGTGCTCATGGGATTCTTTATAGTTATGTGTTCACATGGGTATGGGACTATGTGTTCACATACGGATTTGAGGATGATATTGGGATTGAGCTGAGTCGATGAGATTTGTTTTGTGGTTGTGATATCAGTGATATGGCAGGATTCGTACTTGAGGTACGTCCTGGGGTTATAGCGGATCTTGGGGCGGCGATACGGGTGAATAGTGTTATAAATAAAATGGTCGACATGTGATCGTGATATAAGATATGATATGCTAGGATATCGATATTAGGCCGTATCGGGCGATGTATACCCCTTGATGATGATTGTGCTGACGATATCGGTTTGTACGAGATTGTCGATCAGTAGTCAGATCATGAGTATATTGAAGATATTAGTATTGTACTAGACATAGGTCAGTACCCTAGACTATGATCTTAGATAAAGAGGATACCTGAGGAATAGTGTGAGGAATATGATATTGACCCGTACCCAGATTTGGGGATGCCGTACGACGGATTTACGTACGAGCTATATTTTGATGATTGATCCGCACTCTTGACTTGGGATGTCTGATTATAGATATGGTATCGGATATGATATTATTGAGGCGGGATCACCGACTAATATATATACAGGTATGTATATGGATCGACTCAGATGTTAGACGGTTTCCTTACCTGTAGTCCAGCTTGTTAGTTTAGCCCTTTTGTTTAGTTTAGTTGTTATATTAGAGTCGGTTCTTACCTATTTCAAAAACTAACGAATCGTGGGTATTTTAAAAGACAGTCCAAGGGATCCTACGGATATTTTCAAAAGACGTATCTTTTCATAAAAACACCGTAGCCCCTATTTTCAAAACCCCATGATTCGTGTTATTTCAAAAGGCACCATTTGTAGGACTTATATTAGATTAGTGCAGATTAGTTATAGTTGCGTCTAGTATTCAGCTCCCGCTCATTATTGTGGTTCGCTTCGCATCGCATGCTTATATTATGTTTCATACTCCATTATTGATATCATGCTGTTAGGACACCAGCACCATTACCGATGATGCGTATGTACCACGTACACTGACTTGCCGGCTCACACACATCTTCATCGGAAATTGCCATGTCACGTACACCTTAGAAAATATTATTGCTTGACTTAGCTTGTTAGTTAGTAATTTGACATGATATTAGTATACCTGCCTTATATGCCAGTTTAACATTGTAGTTATTACTTGTCACTTCATGCATACTGTTATTCATTGTTATGCCTATATTCATGGTTTTACATGCTATTGATGATTTAGATTCGGATTTCCATGAGATTTTCTGGATTTGGGGGGGGGGGGAACCGCAAGAACTTATATAAACTGATTTCTCTCTTTTTAAATAAAAAGTGCGGTTTTTCCCATGATATATGAGTCGTCCACCATGAGTTTGCTGATGGATTTCGAACCCGATTCGAGGAGACGGATGAACCGTTTCGGGTACATGGTGGACCCGGTAAGGTACCCCGGGGTAAGAAGCGCGTGATGATGACGATGTGAGCCTAGCAGGGGAGCACTACCTACCGGTGATTTTACCCGACGCGTCGGATATCCGGAGGATACCGTCGTGGTCTTGAGATGGATGGTAGGGGCCGGTCTGGACTGACGGCGCCCTAGATATTGAGATTGTGATATTGAGATTTCGAGATATTGAGGTACAGAGACTGTGATACAGAGATATCGAGATGTTGGGTGTAACGCTTTGAAAATCGTTTCGGTGATATTTCGAAAAATCGGTAAAATAAGGGGGTTTTCTGTAAAAAGTCAAAATGCAAATATCTTATTATAAAAATTAAATATACATATTCTAGCTATGTAATTGCTATTATTTGGTGTTTATTGAGCCGCTGGTGAAATTTCAAATTTTCTGAAAAAAATATTATTTTATTATTATTTAAGCCGTCACTAATACATTTAATTAGGGAAAATTACAAATTGGAATGAGTTGAAACAAATTTTGTGCATCATAAAACATTAAATAAAAATTTATCATGTGGTTTTTGGAACGAAATCATTTGCCAAAACGGTTTAGAAATTATTGAAGAAAAAAGGCTTTTTTTTAGCGTAAATGGATGTTTGGGGTATTGTATTTATCATTTTTCATCACCCCACACCCGTGCCCACACCCACACACCCCCACTTACTTCTCCCCTTAGCTAAATTCAGCAGCCCCCATTTTTTCCCCACTTGAATTTCAAAGGAAAAGAAATGAAAGAAAAGAAAAGAAAATGGATAAATTAGTTAGACTTTTGACCTTGAATTGACTTTGACTTTCTCCCCATTTTTCTCCACCTCCCTCTCTCTCCTCCCCCACTCATTTTCTGGCCAAAATCTGAACCCCAACAGCCCTTCATTCTTCATCTCCTTCTCTTTAAAAAAAGTTCTTCAAAAAAACTTGAAAAATCCACAAAAAATCAAGCAAAAATCCAAATCAAAATCCACCTCCTACCCATTTTCCCTTGGCTACCATAGCATGGATCTAGGGATTTAGATTTCAATTTGGGAGGTTAAGTATGCTTGTGGGTTCTTCAAATTATTTGGGTATAAATTCTAACATTTTTGCTTAATGTGTTGTTAATTGCTTAGGTTAGCTTAATTAATTGTTTAATTAGGTTTTTAATTAGTTTTAGGTGCATGATTTAAAATTCAAGAGAGGGGTTTGATTTTAAATTGGTATTTTGTGTTGTGAGATTTAGTTTATGTGATATAATTGACATATTAATGTTATGCTAAATCCAATTTAAGTTGCTAGTTTGCATATTTGTTAATTTAAAAGTGATAATTATATAATTGGTAAACTAGGTTTTTTAAATAATTATATTCTTATGAGATAAAATTCAAATTTAGGTTTCATGTCATTATAAAGATTATATTGAGTGGTTTAATGCTTTTTGTTCATGGAAATCCAACATAAATTGTAGTTTGTGCATTTTTTTTTGCTTTGAAATTGTTAAAAAGGGTATTTTGTAAACTAAAATATTAGGGTTTTTGGAATTTAATGAGATTAAATTCCGGAAATTGTTTCTATGACTTATTTAAGATATTTAATAAATTTATTGGCCTCTACATTCATTTAAACAACATGTTTTGTACAAAAACGGTGAATTGTGCTCGCTAGATTTTCGGAAAAATGACTTTTTGAGTGAAATTGGCGTTTTTGTGAGTTTCAACCTAGTTTATATTAAAATTAGTGTTCGTGAATGTGCAAATGAGTGTATTTGGGTTTTTCTCGATGGTTTGGCGTTTGTACGCCGACGTCGAGGGTTTTTGGGTTGATTTGTGAAAGCAACCATAGGTTTTGACCTATGTGGGATTCGTGCGTCGTTTTGATCATGAGTCGGATTTTAATGAGATATGGTGCATTATGATATGTAGGTACCCCCATGTGGACTTCGAGACGACAAGCAAGCGCGTGGCGACGTCGGCACCGGCTAGCGAGGACCAGGTGAGTAGATTTATATCTACGGGGAGAAGTCGGGTGGATGGCGTATAGCACCCCCGCAGTCCGTGGTGGTGTATACGGATGCGTATACACACCAACAATTATTATATGTTACTTAGGATTAATAACGATGTTTAGGATGGATTTTGGTGTGTTGGATTATTTTAGTGTTGCGAACCCTAGGGTAGTGTTGCACTACATATACACACATACATACTTGCATACATTCCTATTTATATGTGCTCATGAGATTCTCTATAGTTTATGTGTTCACATAGGTATGTGACTATGTGTTCATATACTGGATTTGAGAATAGTATTTGGAATTTGAGATGAGTCGATGATATTGGACTTGAGGCCAGAAGATCGGTAATGTGTTATGGTTCGTATTGAGATACGACATGATGTTTTAGCGGGTCTTTTGACGTAGCAATTCTTACACCTGTATGCATACTTAGGCGGTATCAGTATTGTACTAGACGTAGGACATTGTCCCGGATCATGATATTTGATAAAGAAGATACCAGATGAATAGTGTGATTGAATGTGAAATTAACCCGTACCCAGATTTGGGGATGCCGTACGACGGATTTACGTACGAGCTATTTATTGATGATTGATCCGCACTCTTGACTTGGAATGTCTAATTATAGATATGTTATCGGATATTATATTATTGAGGCGGGATCACCGACTAATATATATACAGGTATGTATATATATCGACTCAGATGTTAGGCGGTTTCCTTACCTGTAGTCCAGCTGGTTAGCTTAGCCCTTTAGTTTAGTTTAGTTGTTAGTTTAGATTCGATTCTTACCTATTTCAAAAACTAACGAATCGTGGGTATTTTAAAAGACAGCCCAAGGGATCCTACGGATATTTCAAAAGACGTATCTTTTCATAAAAACACCGTAGCCCCTATTTTCAAAACCCCATGATTCGTGTTATTTCAAAAGGCACCATTTGTAGAACTTTTATTAGATTAATGCAGATTAGTTATAGTTGCGTCTAGTTTTCAGCTACCACTTATTATTATGGTTCGCTTCGCATCGCATACTTATGTTATAATTTCTTATTGAAATGTTGATATCATGCTGTTAGGACACCAGCACCATTACCGATGATGCGTATGTACCACATACACTTACTTGCCGGCTCACACACATCTTCATCGGTAATTGCCATGTCACGTACACCTTAGAAATATTATTGCTTAACTTAGCTTGATAACTCGTAGTTTGACATAATATTAGTGTACTTACCTTATATGCCAGCTTAGATATTGTAGTTATTACTTGTCACTTCATGCATACTGTTATTCATTGTTATGCCGTATTCATGGATTCTCATATTTATATTCATGGTTTTACATGCTATTGATGATTCGGATTCCCATGATATTTTCTGGATTTGGAGGAAAACCGCAAAAAACATATATAAACTGCTTTCCCTCTTTTTAAATAAAAAAAATGCGGTTTTCCTATGATGTATGAGTCGTCCACCATGAGTTTGCTGATGGATTTCGAGACCTGATTCGAGGAGTTGGATGAACCGTTTCGGGTACATGGTGGGCCCGGTGCGGTACCCCGGGGCAAGATGAATGTGGTGATGACGTTGAGCCTGGCAGGGGAGCACTACCGACCGGTGATTTTACCTGACGCGTCGGATATCCGGAGGATACCGTCGTGGTCTTGAGATAGATGGTAGGGGCCGGTCTGGACTGACGGCGCCCTAGATATTGTGATTGAGACATTGAGATTTTTGAGATTTTGAGGTACAGAGATTACGACACAGAGATATCGAGATATTTGGATACTTGTTTTGTGTCGATGCTGGGCACTGTTTTATGCTGATTTCATTTATGGTACCTCCTATTTAAAAATAAGGAAATCTCACTAAACTATGAAAACAGTTCTTCATTTACATGTATTCTATTTTCATGCATTCATACCTCATTCATATGATATATTGCTACCTGAGGCACTGACACGGGCATATGAGATTACACTCGGGTTAGATATTTACCCTAGCCTTGTTATAGGTTGCTGGTTATATTTGAGGATATATTATGATCATTGACCTAGATTGCGTTATTTATGCGATTTCTGTGCGTAGATGTTTTTCTATTCACGAGTTGGCAACTCACCCCCGTTGTGCCCCAGTTTCTTGCAGGTTTGCCGTACAGGTTTCATTACGGCTTTGCGGGCTCAGTTTCATTCGGGTGACTTGCTAGTAGGTGGGTTTTTCTTGTATCGTACCCATCATATTACCTTGTATAATATTATTCCGTTGTATCTAGTAAATTCCATCAACCAAACATGTATTTATTGAGATAGAGACCAGTGTTGGTTATTCTTTCGACCTTAGAGTCGCTCGTTATATTTCTGGTGGTTTTGAGTTTCCTTTTGAGTTTTGATCATCGCCGTTGGCGTTGTATATTATATTGTTTGTGTGGTTGTGACCGTCGATTGACGAAGAGCTAGCTCCCGCTTGGGGATGCCCTTTTCTTGATTTCGTATACTATTCATGTTGTATCCCGTTTGGGGGCCAGTTTTTACAAAGGAGACTCTGCCGAAATTTTCAGTAAATTTTTGATGTTTTAAAAACCGCATAATTCGGCTTATGCTATTGAAATTACTTGCTTTAAGTTGTTTTTCCTGCACTCTACTATTTTCTTGGTTTGGATTTCTGGGTTTTCGGCATACTTAGATTACGTACGCCTCGAGACGTTTCGTAGTTTAAGTGCCGGTCATGTTCTATACTTTCGGATCGTGACAAAGTTGGTATCAGAGCGTTAGGTTTTAACCTTCGGAGCGTAGGATGACCCTTGGTTGATGGAATAGGTGATTAAAGTAGAGTGACGTACCGTTGGTATGTTCCGCGGCATATTTACGACACGCCACTCCACTTATGAAGCCTTAGGATGTACATTTCCTTGTTCAGTATTATATTCCTTCCTGATCTAGCCTCATCGGTACCAGTTTGGTTTTGCTGCTACGGTTACGGGCAGGGAGAGCTACGGCTAGAGTTGCGGTCAGCACAAGCTCGTCACGAACGAGGACTGACCAAGGCGAAATTCCGGCGACACACGATTGCAGAGATGTGTCTTTTTACTGTGTTTCCGCGCCACGAGCGTTTGGCGGATCGCCTTTATGAGGTTACTCGGAGGTGCTGATCGACACTAGAAAATTGAGCCAATGATACAGGCCAACCAGATTTTGATGACCGTTGGTGTGTTGCTTATTCATGATGGTCGAGGCACTGTTCAGCGTGTAGACGAGCGAGCCAGTTAATGCTGCGAACGACGAGATATTGCCCCAGATGCTGGAATTAGTGCAGAACGAGTTGTACTGAGAGATGATAGAAGGTCGCTAGTCATCGAGGATGAATGACTAGGACATGTGGATCGTTTGCCTACCCCGATGCGAGGTCATCAGATAGAATGATTCCAGCTAGAGACGACTTCACGCGGAGACGTTGGGAGTCGACAGAGACGATCGAATGTCAGAAACCTATTATTCCAAGTTTAAAGTAGTCGGAAAGACATGCAGGCAATTCTATGGTCCCTCTAGAAGAATGAAACCCTAACTCGACTTAATGACCGTGTGAAAGCCTTTGAACCTTCGGGTTTGCGGCAGTTCTACGGCGCCATTAGTGAGGCTTGGGTTTGCCCTTCTACGGCTGGACCACCGATGCTGTGGTATGTACTCGATACTATTATACTGTGCCCAAGATGTTGAGCTCATGGGGGATTATGAGGTTTTGACGACTCGATCGGATGGCTCGACTTAATTCGGATGCTTGGTGGTGAGATGCATTCTTGGGAGACTCCAGATACGAGGATAGTCATTGGAGCTCAGTCCATGTAGCCACGATGAGACGAGTCCGAAGCAGTCGACATTAGAGAAAGTGGAGTAAAGAGGTCCGTACAAGATCTGGATAAGACGACGTTCCACTCCGCCGACATCAGAGATGCGATACGCATGCCGAGGCAGAGTACTGGATATACCTTCCAGAAGGAGTCGCGATGGGTATGCAGTCGTTCCAGAGCAAGATGCAGATATAGGAAAGGACAATGACTTCCGGACAGTTGGCAGAAACGAGACATGGAAGAGACTGTGAACAGGATTCCTTCCAGGACACTGCTGCAATGATACTTGCACCCAGGATCAGATGTGTCACGTACATTCAGAGAGCCAGAGGCCGACGCCAGTAATATGCTGTCTTACGAGTGGTCGCGATGATTGACCAAGAGATGACCAGAGAAGTGCCAGAACGGAATCACCCCCGTTAGCACACCTGACAGGGCCGATGAGCCGATGGACCGAAAGATTGGTAATTCACAGTGAAGACCTTGACCCAGGAGTGGTCATGGTTACGCACGCCAGCAGGACAGAGTTCATGATCATCGACGAGACGTCCCACTAGTGACAGCGACAGTTGGCCGAGATTCTTAGAGGATGCGCTTGAGCAGTACTATTCCGCCATTATTGATTACGATGTTTTGGGTGATTTATTCGTATGATTTGATTTTGATGATTGAGGATTTACGATCTTTGCACAGTGTTGCACTTGATATCGTTTTCGTGCTTCAGTTTCACATGTTTGTGATTTTACAATTTTAAACAGTTGAGTTGGTTTTGTGCGTATGCATGCACACGATTTCGTTCCTGCACTCGGTATAGTTTATATATGCTTGCAGTGTAGTGATCGCCTTTTGTGCACTTAGATGCATTGGACTTTGATTTCGATGGTGATGTTCGATATTTATTTTGTGCACCTTGTGCACCTGATTTGATTTTGCGCATGTTCGGAACTTGATATTGGATTTCATGATTTCGTGCACGATGGATGCACCTGATTTGGATTTTCGCGCATGTTGGGCGCATGTTTTGAAGTGTGATTTTGGTGCACACCAGATGCACTAAATCGAGATTATTCGTGCATGTCAGATGCGCCTGATTTTGCTGTCAGGCATACATGTTGCCTACGACAGATATTTCGTGCACACCCGATGCACTTAGATGTTGTTTCTGTGCGCATGTATGGCACATTCATGGATTTTGATTTCCGTGGGCACCAGACGCACGTAGCATTCATGTGCATATTTTGGGGATTGATTTCGTATAGAGCAGTACGTTTTTATGATATTGCTATGTGTTTTCGTACTGAGCAGGACTAGTCAGAGGACAGTACCTGAATATATTTTGCATGCATTGATAGTTATTGAAGGGATTTCCAAAAAAAAAAAGCGAGCTATAGCCTCAGTATTTACCTACGTGTCTGATATGACACGAAATGTTTAAAACAAGGAGACCCTTCTAAATTGTTTCCAAAACGGCGGAACGTACATTTCAAACAAAGGTATATATGTATATAGTTATTTCATTATGTTAGACATCCTCCACTGTGCAGTGTTATACGCGTGCACAGCGGCATAAAGAGATTTGGCATGCATTTCCTTCAGATACTTACATATATAGATTCGATATTTACATGTATAGTTTCGAGTTATGTCATATTGGTTTTGATTTGGATTTGGCATTGATGTCTTCTCCATGACTCCGACGATTGCGGGATGCTTGACGGAGTTTTGATTTGAGTTATATGCTCATTTTTCAAGCGCATGCGCTGCGCTACGATTTGTTTTATGTATTTACAATTTCGGAGCCCCGACGACTTGATGGGTTTTCTTAGATGTTTTAGTATTTGGGGGAGTTTGAATTTAAATTCGGGGACCGAATTTCTTTAAGGGGGGAAGATTGTAACGCTTTGAAAATCGTTTCGGTGATATTTCGAAAAATCGGTAAAATAAGGGGTTTTCTGTAAAAAGTCAAAATGCAAATATCTTATTATAAAAATTAAATATACATATTCTAGCTATGTAATTGCTATTATTTGGTGTTTATTGAGCCGCTGGTGAAATTTCAAATTTTCTGAAAAAAATATTATTTTATTATTATTTAAGCCGTCACTAATACATTTAATTAGGGAAAATTACAAATTGGAATGAGTTGAAACAAATTTTGTGCATCATAAAACATTAAACAAAAATTTATCATGTGGTTTTTGGAACGAAATCATTTGCCAAAACGGTTTAGAAATTATTGAAGAAAAAAGGCTTTTTTTTAGCGTAAATGGATGTTTGGGGTATTGTATTTATCATTTTTCATCACCCCACACCCGTGCCCACACCCACACACCCCCACTTACTTCTCCCCTTAGCTAAATTCAGCAGCCCCCATTTTTTCCCCACTTGAATTTCAAAGGAAAAGAAATGAAAGAAAAGAAAAGAAAATGGATAAATTAGTTAGACTTTTGACCTTGAATTGACTTTGACTTTCTCCCCATTTTTCTCCACCTCCCTCTCTCTCCTCCCCCACTCATTTTCTGGCCAAAATCTGAACCCCAACAGCCCTTCATTCTTCATCTCCTTCTCTTTAAAAAAAGTTCTTCAAAAATGCTTGAAAAATCCACAAAAAATCAAGCAAAAATCCAAATCAAAATCCACCTCCTACCCATTTTCCCTTGGCTACCATAGCATGGATCTAGGGATTTAGATTTCAATTTGGGAGGTTAAGTGTGCTTGTGGGTTCTTCAAATTATTTGGGTATAAATTCTAACCTTTTTGCTTAATGTGTTGTTAATTGCTTAGGTTAGCTTAATTAATTGTTTAATTAGGTTTTTAATTAGTTTTAGGTGCATGATTTAAAATTCAAGAGAGGGGTTTGATTTTAAATTGGTATTTTGTGTTGTGAGATTTAGTTTATGTGATATAATTGACATATTAATGTTATGCTAAATCCAATTTAAGTTGCTAGTTTGCATATTTGTTAATTTAAAAGTGATAATTATATAATTGGTAAACTAGGTTTTTTAAATAATTATATTCTTATGAGATAAAATTCAAATTTAGGTTTCATGTCATTATAAAGATTATATTGAGTGGTTTAATGCTTTTTGTTCATGGAAATCCAACATAAATTGTAGTTTGTGCATTTTTTTTTTGCTTTGAAATTGTTAAAAAGGGTATTTTGTAAACTAGAATATTAGGGTTTTTGGAATTTAATGAGATTAAATTCCGGAAATTGTTTCTATGACATATTTAAGATATTTAATAAATTTATTGGCCTCTACATTCATTTAAACAACATGTTTTGTACAAAAACGGTGAATTGTGCTTGCTAGATTTTCGGAAAAATGACTTTTTGAATGAAATTGGCGTTTTTGTGAGTTTCAACCTAGTTTATATTAAAATTAGTGTTCGTGAATGTGCAAATGAGTGTATTTGGGTTTTTCTCGATGGTTTGGCGTTTGTACGCCGACGTCGAGGGTTTTTGGGTTGATTTGTGAAAGCAACCATAGGTTTTGACCTATGTGGGATTCGTGCATCGTTTTGATCATGAGTCGGATTTTAATGAGATATGGTGCATTATGATATGTAGGTACCCCCATGTGGACTTCGAGACGACAAGCAAGCGCGTGGCGACGTCGGCACCGGCTAGCGAGGACCAGGTGAGTAGATTTATATCTACGGGGAGAAATCGGGTGGATGGCGTATAGCACCCCCGCAGTCCGTGGTGTTGTATACGGATGCGTATACACACCAACAATTATTATATGTTACTTAGGATTAATAACGATGTTTAGGATGGATTTTGGTGTGTTGGATTATTTTAGTGTTGCGAACCCTAGGGTAGTGTTGCACTACACATACACACATACATACTTGCATACATTCCTATTTATATGTGCTCATGGGATTCTCTATAGTTTATGTGTTCACATAGGTATGTGACTATGTGTTCATATACTGGATTTGAGAATAGTATTTGGAATTTGAGATGAGTCGATGATATTGGGCTTGAGGCCAGAAGATCGGTGATGTGTTATGGTTCGTATTGAGATACGACATGATGTTTTAGCGGGTCTTTTGACGTAGCAATTCTTACACCTGTATGCATACTTAGGCGGTATCAGTATTGTACTAGACGTAGGACATTGTCCCGGATCATGATATTTGATAAAGAAGATACCAGATGAATAGTGTGATTGAATGTGAGATTAACCCGTACCCAGATTTGGGGATGCCGTACGACGGATTTACGTACGAGCTATTTATTGATGATTGATCCGCACTCTTGACTTGGAATGTCTAATTATAGATATGGTATCGGATATGATATTATTGAGGCGGGATCACCGACTAATATATATACAGGTATGTATATATATCGACTCAGATGTTAGGCGGTTTCCTTACCTGTAGTCCAGCTGGTTAGCTTAGCCCTTTAGTTTAGTTTAGTTGTTAGTTTAGATTCGATTCTTACCTATTTCAAAAACTAACGAATCGTGGGTATTTTAAAAGACAGCCCAAGGGATCCTACGGATATTTCAAAAGACGTATCTTTTCATAAAAACACCGTAGCCCCTATTTTCAAAACCCCATGATTCGTGTTATTTCAAAAGGCACCATTTGTAGAACTTTTATTAGATTAATGCAGATTAGTTATAGTTGCGTCTAGTTTTCAGCTACCACTTATTATTGTGGTTCGCTTCGCATCGCATACTTATGTTATAATTTCTTATTGAAATGTTGATATCATGTTGTTAGGACACCAGCACCATTACCGATGATGCGTATGTACCACATACACTTACTTGCCGGCTCACACACATCTTCATCGGTAATTGCCATGTCACGTACACCTTAGAAATATTATTGCTTAACTTAGCTTGATAACTCGTAGTTTGACATAATATTAGTGTACTTACCTTATATGCCAGCTTAGATATTGTAGTTATTACTTGTCACTTCATGCATACTGTTATTCATTGTTATGCCGTATTCATGGATTCTCATATTTATATTCATGGTTTTACATGCTATTGATGATTCGGATTCCCATGATATTTTCTGGATTTGGAGGAAAACCGCAAAAACATATATAAACTGCTTTCCCTCTTTTTAAATAAAAAAAATGCGGTTTTCCTATGATGTATGAGTCGTCCACCATGAGTTTGCTGATGGATTTCGAGACCTGATTCGAGGAGTTGGATGAACCGTTTCGGGTACATGGTGGGCCCGGTGCAGTACCCCGGGGCAAGATGAATGTGGTGATGACGTTGAGCCTAGCAGGGGAGCACTACCGACCGGTGATTTTACCTGACGCGTCGGATATCCGGAGGATACCGTCGTGGTCTTGAGATAGATGGTAGGGGCCAGTCTGGACTGACGGCGCCCTAGATATTGTGATTGAGACATTGAGATTTTTGAGATTTTAAGGTACAGAGATTACGACACAGAGATATCGAGATATTTGGATACTTGTTTTGTGTCGATGCTGGGCACTATTTTATACTGATTTCATTTATGGTACCTCCTATTTAAAAATAAGGAAATCTCACTAAACTATGAAAACAGTTCTTCATTTACATGTATTCTATTTTCATGCATTCATACCTCATTCATATGATATATTGCTACCTGAGGCACTGACACGGGCATATGAGATTACACTCGGGTTAGATATTTACCCTAGCCTTGTTATAGGCTGCTGGTTATATTTGAGGATATATTATGATCATTGACCTAGATTGCGTTATTTATGCGACTTCTGTGCGTAGATGTTTTTCTATTCACGAGTTGGCAACTCACCCCCGTTGTGCCCCAGTTTCTTGAAGGTTTGCCGTACAGGTTTCATTACGGCTTTGCGGGCTCAGTTTCATTCGGGTGACTTGCTAGTAGGTGGGTTTTTCTTGTATCGTACCCATCATATTACCTTGTATAATATTATTCCGTTGTATCTAGTAAATTCCATCAACCAAACATGTATTTATTGAGATAGAGACCAGTGTTGGTTATTCTTTCGACCTTAGAGTCGCTCGTTATATTTCTGGTGGTTTTGAGTTTCCTTTTGAGTTTTGATCCTCGCCGTTGGCGTTGTATATTATATTGTTTGTGTGGTTGTGACCGTCGATTGACGAAGAGCTAGCTCCCGCTTGGGGATGCCCTTTTCTTGATTTCGTATACTTTTCATGTTGTATCCCGTTTGGGGGCCAGTTTTTACAAAGGAGACTCTGCCGAAATTTTCAGTAAATTTTTGATGTTTTAAAAACCGCATAATTCGGCTTATGCTATTGAAATTACTTGCTTTAAGTTGTTTTTCCTGCACTCTACTATTTTCTTGGTTTGGATTTCTGGGTTTTCGGCTTGCTTAGATTACGTACGCCTCGAGACGTTTCGTAGTTTAAGTGCCGGTCATGTTCCATACTTTCGGATCGTGACATTGGGATTACGTTTTGTGCCGATGCTAGGCACTGTTTTATGCTGATTTCATTATGATACCTCATTTTAAAAATACAAAGGAAATCTCACTAAATTATGAAAACAGTTCTTCATTTACATGTATTCTGTTTTCATGCATTCATACCTCATTCATATGATATATTGCTACCTGAGGCACTGACACGGGCACATGAGATTACACTCGGGTTAGATATTTATCCTAGCCTTGTTATAGGTTGCATGTTATTCTTATATTTGAGGATATATTATGATCATTGACCTAGGTTGCGTTATTTATGCGATTTCTTTCCGTAGATGTTTTTCTATTCACGAGTTGGCAACTCACCCCCGTTGTGCTCCAGTTCTTGCAGGTTTGCCGTACAGGTTTCATTACGGCTTTGCGGGCATAGTTTCGTTCGGGTGATTTGCTAGTAGGTGGGTTTACTTGTATCGTACCCCCATTATATATCATGTATATCATTATTCTGTTGTATCTAGAAGTTCCATCAACCAAATATGTATTTATTTTGAGTTAGAGACCAGTGATGTTTTTCTTTCGACCTTAGAGTCGCGCGTTATTTTTCTGTTGATTTCTTGTGCTTTTGAGTTTCCTTTTGAGTTTAGATCCTCGCCGTTGGCGTTGTATATTATTTTGCTTGTGTGGTTGTGACCGTCGATTGACGAAGAGCTAGCTCCCGCTTGGGGATGCCTTTTTATTGATTTCGTATACTATTCATGTTGTATCCCGTTTGGGGGCCAGTATTTATAAAGGAGACTCTGCCGAAATTTTCAGTAAATTTTTGATGTTCTTAAAAACCGCATAATTCGGCTTATGCTTTTAAAACTACTTGTTTTAAATTGGTTTTCCTTCACTCTATTACTTTTCTTGGTTTGGATTTCTGGGTTTTCGGCTTACTTAGATTACGTACGCCTCGAGACATTCGTAGTTTAAGTGCCGGTCATGTTCCGTACTTTCGGGACGTGACACTAAGCTCCTTAGATAGGACCAAGGTGTCGTAGATGCTCAGGAGAGACGGAAGCTTCCGGAGATGTGCCAAGACATTATAGTCCACCGAGGAAGGACTTATGTTTTCATCGGCTGGTTCTCTGCCATCTTCTTCATTAGCGACTTGTTTTTCCTTCCCTTTTAGGGCGTTGCCCTGATTTTGCGGTAGAGCCCTGCCGCTTCTGAGCTGGATTTGATTGGCCTTTGTGGTGAGCTCCTCGTCCTCTTCGGGAAAACAGAGCTCATCCTCGGAGTCGCTGCCAAGATGGATGGCGTAGCAGATCACTACTGGGATCTCTTCATTGGAGTTTTCTTCTAACTCCTCCAGAATTTCAGCCGCTTGTACAGGGAAGAACTCCTTCAATTGAACCAATGTTTTTTCCTTTTGTTCATATTCTTCGAGGGAATCAATATATTTTTGAATGGTCGATCTCCCTGCAGACTCTTTTTCGCGCCGAGCTGCACTTTTCTTCTTCTTGAGCTTCTTGGATTTTGAGCCTGATGGAGCCGCATTAGCAGCTGGATTGGTAGGCTTCTTCTACCCTTCCCATTCCGTCCTGGGTTCTTTCCGAAGTAGCTTGAATATTTTTTTTATTAGATATGCGCGTACTCCACGGAGGCCGCGATGAGTCCGTTTCATTTCTCAAGGCAGCAGGTTCGGCTGTCTGCTCCTAGAAGGCTTCAGTTTCTGTCTGTATAAAGTTGGTGGTTGCAACTTGATTGTTCACCAACACACTTTTGGACAGCTCGATCTCTCCAGCCTTGTACGGCTTCTCGACCCAGTCTTTGAAGATATAGCAATCCTCGATCGCATGGCTCACTACTAAGTGGTACGGGCAATACAGAGGATTGTCGGTCATTTTTGCTTCTTGGGGTCTTTTCGACTCCGGCAATTGTAGGCCGTTGTTCAAGGCATTTTTAAATATCTTGCGGACCTTGTCCCTTCTGAAAGAGTAAACCTTGTTCTTTTTCTCCTCCAGGGAAGGCCCATCTCCTCCCAGCAATGGCTTTCGAGACCGGTTGGTTTTGGATACGCCCGCCCTTCGCTTTTCTTCATCGTCGGAGGCATTGAAGACATTGGAACTGCTGGAACTCCCGCTTCTACAGTTGTCGTCCTTCTTGCTTTTCTAAGTTTTGTCTCTCTAAGAATCCGGCGAGGACTCTTGCTTCGAGTGTTCCAGCATTTGGACTTTCTTGGTTAGCTCATGAAATGTCTTGAGGCCTGCTGTACACAAGAATGGGACCATCCAATTGCTGAGGTTCCCAATGAGAAGGCTGACGGACTGGTCCTGCTCCAGCGGCGGTTCACACTTGACTGTGAGATTACGCCATCGGGCGATAAAGTCGGTGTTACTTTCATTCTTCCCCGGCTTGGTCCTCACAAGGTCGGCAATGGAGATTTTATCACTGACGCTCATGAACCTTTGCCAGAACAGAGACTCCATTTGGGAAAAGGTAATGACGGACCCGTCTGGTATGCTCGCGTACCAGTCGAAAGCGACACCGGTCAGGCTGTTGACAAACTGACGAAGAAGAAGCGCGTCATTGCCCCCTGTATTTCCGCACGATGCTTTGAAGTGGGCGACGTGCTGATTTGCATTCCCCGTTCCATCAAATCTTCCGAACTTAGGAATGACGTAGCCGCTTGGGAACTCAATCAGATCGTACTGCGCGGGATATGGCCGCCCACTACTGCCGATTTCTTTCTGAGGTTCAGCTTCAGCCACCAATGTTTTAACCTTGCTGGTGACCAAATCCATTATCCGATCCTATGTTAGCGGGATAGTGCTATCTGGGGCCAAGGCGTCCCCAGAAGCGGAGTGTGGCCAGATTTCATGTGGCTCGACCAGTCTTGGACCCGAAGGAACAGGCATTGGCTGCCTTGGATTGTCATCACCCGGCTGATTAGTAGCGGCTTGTGCTTGATTGGGAGGCGCTCGAGCAATTTGAGCCGTAAGCTGCATCACCACGTTCGTTAAGTCGTCAATCTTCGAATAGAGCTTGGCCATCTCTTTATCTTTGCTCCTGAGCTGTTTTCGAAGCTCTTGAAGCAGCTCTTGCTCCGCAGTCCTGGGGCGGAAAGTCGGCTCTTCCTCGCTGTCCGAGCTTGACTCTGCATGGACCGAGGGGTCTTTCTGCCTATCATCCTCATCGAGAGGGTTTTCTTCATCCAGCGGGGGCGGCTGTTCTTGGGCGGCGGCAACCAGATTCAGGCTAGATTAGGCATGGGATGTGGTGGCCCCATCCTTGCTTTTGCTGTGAAGGTTGTCGCTGGGGCGCCCGCCCGCCATATATACCATATGGATGATATATCCGGCCGTCTTTCTATCATTGGCGGCTGATTTCACGAATCGTTGTCTTGACCCCCTTGCTTCGGTAGCTGGTAGTAGATTGAAGGCGGCTGGCCTAACCAGGTTCTTGAATGGTGCTGGCGCTTCTTTTCTGGGTTTGCCCCGCTGCTTTCGTGCGGCACAGAGTGCTTGATAGACCTTTGAAGAGACAGTGTCATACTTTTTCTGTTGGGGCCGGGACACGTCTCTTTGTGGCACTGTTCGGACTGCTGTCTTCTTGATTCTGGCGGTCATGGCATTTTTCTTAACCCACTTCAGAGGCTCGAAGGAATTGCTGATTCTTACGTCCGACTCAGCCGTCGTCGCGGGGCAACCCTGCACTTGGAACTTCACACGATTCCATTTGGCCGAAGCCTTGGCCCTCTTGTTGGCTCGATACCTGAGCCGCTTCTGCCTTAACTTCTCTGTTCTAAGCACCTGGCAGACTTCGGCTCTTTGGGAAGACGCCGCAGATTGGGCGACGGAGGATTTTGGAGATACGATCGATTGTGCATTTGTTGGAGTCATCGCCTAAGCTTGTCCGCAACATTTGATTTTGCCCTTTGTACCGAAGTTCTTGCCCCCCGCTGGAGCACCAGAGAATCGTTCAGATACCGTCTTAAGTTTCGGTTGTGGTGCCTTGGCAATCACGACATTCGGCCTTTTACCCCTTGAGACCGTCTTGGCCACCTGTTCCGCCGGGATCTTCGCCAGATGAGCGCTTCCAGCAGGGTAGATGATGACAGAGCCAAACTGGCGGGGCGGTTCCTCCCACTGTCGACTGAGGCTCGCGGGGAGAACCACACGAGCGTTGATCTTGACCACGTACGAAATCGGGGTCATGCTGGAAGCTGAATTCGTATGGGGAAACATTGTCGTCGAAGGTTGATTGCTTCACGGGAAAAAAAACATCATTTCAGTATAGGCAATCGATATGTATATGGATTGAGTTCGCACAAACGTCTAACCCGAAATATGGGAGGAGAGATAGCGTCCCACCGGGCGTGCCAGAATCTGTAGGGTCTTTTTCGTCACCCCATTGAGATGGGAGTACGCGTGCGCTTGTCAGGCGTACTACAAATTCCCCCTGCCTAGGGTAGGCCGGGGTTTAATGATTATGGGGATCCGAATCTCCGGCAGCCGCAGACTAAGCTGCCGTTAATTACCCCTCGCCTTTGGAGCGAGGGAACCTCCGATTGACGGGTTAAATTGGTCATGCGAACTCAATGTGCAGTGTACGTTTGTGTTGTTTTGGAGGGGGAGTTTGGATATATCGGGAGCCACGCAGAGTTTTTACGGGGGGCCTGCTACCCGGATAGCTGGTTGGGGGTCAAGGGGGCTAGCAGCCCCCTTACGGGGTGCGGGGCAGCTCCCCGTTAGAAATTTTTTTCTAACAGGGACAGTGTCGTAGAGTATGTGTATATGTATATATGTATACATATGTATAGATATACATGTATATATAAATAAGGGGAAAAAGACATCCAAAGGATGCGTGGGGCCAGCGCCTAGGCGCTTGAGCGCAAGCGCGCCATGTGTCAGCATGCGGGCACTCTGCGCTTGAGCGCCGGCGAGAAAAAGTGGCTTTTAGCCTAAAAAAATTTCTTGGAAGAGAAATCAGAGAGGAGTTAGACTCCTGAGTGTGTTTTTAGGGTTAATGGAAGGGGTTCTTCTTCTTCCTCCTCCTCTGTTAGCTGGATCTTGAAGATCAAGAGATGTGAGATCTCAAAATCTCTCCTTTTTGAGATCTGATGACAGATCCAAGCTCCCCTTTGTGGGTTTCGTGGTAAAAAACTATTTTGTTTTTGAAAAGGAAGAGTAAAACTCTTGATTTAATTCAAAAGAAAGAAGAAGGTTTTGGAACCTTGAAGAAGGAAGAAAGATCTCAGATCTGAAACTTTTTTTTTGGAGAGAGAAAAACTTGTTGAGATATTTCATTATCTTTGCCTTTATAGGCTATACACTTTACACATAGCCCCTTGGGCTTCACAAAATGGCATTTTCCCTATCCCATGGCTCATGTGCCATTTCTTTTTGCACATAAACCATGGGCTTTACAAAAATTTGGCTTTATGCCTATTTTTCTTATATTTATCCATAAAATAAAATAAAAGAAATGCAACAAAATTATTTATTACAAAATTTTTATCTTGGCATGGGGGGAGGCCGGCCGCTTCATGTTCTGGCTCGACCCGGGCATGGGCCCACTGGATCTGGGCTTGGGCCCACTTGGCTTGGGGTTGACTTTGATTTTGACTTGGTCAACCGGGGTGTAAATTTTTACCCCAACACTACTATGTACCTTCCATAGTTTGAAACATAATATCAGTTTCTTTACTTAATAAAAATGGATATAACTTTTTTCTTGATAGAAATATCATGAACATTTATCTTGATAAGGTACTGGTTGTAGAAGGTACACTGTTTAATGGTATCTATGTTCTAAATCAAAACACAGTTTTCAATATACAAAACACACGCAAGAGGAAAAGTTCAGAAACGAACGAATCCTACTTGTGGCATTGTAGACTTGATCATATCGGACAGAAAAGACTAACTAAGTTGCATAAAGACGGACTTTTGAATATATTCGAATTTTCATCTTATGAAACTTGTCAATCTTGCTTAAAGGGAAAGATGACCAAATCTCCGTTTACCGGACACGGAGAAAGAGCAGCAGAGCTCTTGGGACTCATACACAGTGATGTATGTGGTCCAATGTTTATACATGTAAGGGATGGGATTTCGTACTTCATCACATTCACTGACAATCACTCTTGGTACGGATATGTGTATCTGATGAAACACAAATCTGAAGCTTTTGAGAAATTCAAAGAATTCAGAAATGAAGTAGAGAACCAGACTAGCAAAAGAATCAAGATCCTCCGATCTGATAGAGGAGGGGAGTACTTAAGCACAGAATTCAGGGACTTTCTAAAAGAGAATGGTATTCTCTTTCAGCTTACTCCTCCGTATACACCACAGCACAACGACGTATCGGAGCGGAGGAACCGTACCCTATTGGACATGGTTTGTTCCATGATGAGTAGTGTTGAGTTATCTCTTTCATTCTGGGGACTTGCGCTTGAAACATCAGCGTACTTGTTGAATCAGGTTCCATCTAAATCAGTGCCTAAGACTCCATATGAAATATGGAGTGATAGAAAACCATGTCTTAAACGGGTTGAGATATGGGGTTGTCCGATATATGTGAAAAACCAGAATCCGGACAAACTTCAGGCACGGTCAGTTTTATGTAAGTTTGTAGGATATTCCAGGCATTCAAATGGATATCTGTTCTACCACACAGAGGAACGGAAGGTGGTTGTTTCTCAGCACACTACCTTTTTAGAGTGGCAATTTCTTGCAAAAGAAATAAGTGGGAGCACGGTAGAACTGGAAGAAATTCTAGAGGGATAAACTATAACTAAAGATCTAGTAGAACCACAAAATTCAATAGTCCCAGACGAACCTCAACCACTCCGCAGATCTGGTAGGATTTTTCATCCGCCCGAGAGATATTACGGTTTTCTTATAGACAAGGATCGAGAGGATTGTATCTTGGAAGAAGATGATCCTACTAGTTTCAGGCAGGCCATTATCAGTAAGGACTCCGATAAGTGGCTGGATGCTATGCGATCCGAGATGGAGTCCATGTACACCAATAAAGTGTAGACCTTGGATATTGCTCCACCTGGGGTAAAACCCGTTGGATGCAAATGGATCTACAAAAGGAAACTTGGTGTAGATGGGCAGGTGGAAACCTATAAGCCTAGACTCGTTGCAAAAAGTTTTCGTCAAAGACCAGATATGGACTATGACGAAACCTTTTCTCCAGTGGCTATGCTCAAATCCATTCGGATCCTACTTTCCATTGCTGCCTTCCATGACTATGAGATATGGCAGATGGACGTAAAACGGCTTTTCTAAACAGAAGTTTGGAAGAGTGTGTTTATATGGATCAGCCAGAAGGTTTTGTAGACAGTGGGAGCAGCGGGAAGGTGTGCAAGTTGATTAAATCCATTTATATGGATTAAAGCAGGCATCGCAGAGCTGGAACATCTATTTTGATGAAACTGTCAAGGAAATTGATTTCATAAAAAACGAGGATGAGCCATGTATATATATAAGACGATTGTAGGACGAACTGTTGTATTCCTAATCTTATACGTGTACGATATTCTTTTGATAGGAAATGATATTCCTATGCTACAATCGGTCAAGCTGTTCTTATCACAAAGGTTCTCCATGAAGGACCTGGGTGATACTTCATACATTCTGGGGATCAAGATCTACAGAGATAGATCTAAGAGATTATTGGGACTTTCGCAGTCCAGGTACATAGAGAATGTACTAAAGAGATTTAGTATGAAAGATTCCAAGCGGGATAATATACCCGCATTGCATGGAATCACCCTCTCCAAGGATATGTCTCCTAAGACTAACGAGGAGAGGGTTCGCATAAGCACTATACTCTATGCTTCAGCGGTAGGATCTATAATGTATGCGATGCTATGTACAAGACCAGATGTAGCTTACGCGCTAAGTGTGGTGAGCCGGTTTCAGTCATACCCAGGTGAGAACCACTGGACAGCTGTGAAGAACATTCTCATGTACCAGAGAAGGACTAAGGAGATGTTCCTGGTTTACGGTAATGGAGACCTCAGGGTTGAGTCCTTTACCAATTCAAGCTTCCAGAGTGACAAGGATGACAACAAGTCTGTCTCGGGTATTGTGTTTACCCTCAACGGAGGGGCGGTGTGTTGGAGGAGTTCCAAACAGGACACCGTCGCAGACTCGATGATGGAGGCTGAATACATTGCTGCCAGTGATGCCACAAAAGAAGTGGTCTGGATGAAGAAGTTCATTACCGAACTTCAGGTGGTTCCATCCATTGTTGATCTGATACCTTTGTATTGTGATAACAATAGTGCTATACTTTAGTGAAGGAACCACGGTCCCATCAGAAATCCAGACACATCTTAAGGCAGTATCACCTGATCAAGGAGATCATTGATCGCCAGGAGTTCGAGGTGCGGAGAGTGGACACTAAAGAAAACACGGCGGATCCATTTACAAAGGCCTTCCCTCAAATGCAGTTCGAGCGACTTTTTGAGCTATTGGGTATGCGGTACGCCAGCAGCTGGCCTTAGTGCAAACGTTGGGTATGCGGTACACCAATTACTGGCCTTTAGTGCAAGTGGGAGATTGTTGGATTTGTATACCCTAGAGGCCATTATTGTATATGCATACATGTGGATGCTAGGGATATGTATGTACATGACATTCTTGCTCAGTTATATAGTATATTGTTTCAGTTGTCTTTTATCAGGATATGTGTATTTGTTTTTATTCATACTTTATCCAGCTTGCACATTTTGATAAAGGCTTGATACAATAATATACTATTATGGTTTGACTTTATCTTAACATGGCATATGTTATACATGTTATTACATATTGCAGTTACATGTTGATAAAGCCCGTAGGATCTTGCTTGACTACCTGCGTTGTGATGGCGATCATACTTGTGGGAGCAGGGTAGTCCATAAGCACATCCTTAAATGGTCCCTAGTTGCGTGAGTATCGAGACTGGGCATTGATACTCCAGAGTAGACTAGTGTATACGTTTCTAGCCCTGACAAGGGGCAATGGTTGGTCCCGCAGCTATTGGTCAGATGCACCTAAGATCGTATGCAGGTATTCACTGTTGGCTATAGTGCCCTCAAGTCAATTATTGGATGGCAGACACATGATTGCAATGATTGAGGGAAGACCTATACCGGTAGAACAGTCTTACTCGAGATGATAGTATGCTATCTGGTTTGTCTTTATCATCGTGTGCATGCTTTAGGTGACATTACAGATCACTATTACATGTTGATAGAGCCCATAAGATTCTTGCTTGACTACCAGCAGTATGATGGCGATCATATACGTGGGAGCTGGGTGGTCTATAAGCACATCCTTAAATGTCTTAGTCGTGGGAGTTTCGATACTGGGCATCGATACTCAAGAGTAGACTAGTGTATACTGATCGAGACCCCGACGAGGGGCGGTGGCCGGTCTCACAAGCCATTGGTGTTAGTTTGTTCACCTAAGATGTATACAGGTGCTCATTGGGTTATGAGTACACCGGACGGACTCACCGGGAATATGCTAGTTGGTATTATACCTATTGTCAGATAGCAGTTCCCTGGTGACATGTGTACAGGTTAGTCTATCGACCTGAGATCGTCATTTGTCTCGTGTGAGTTCCCATTGTGCTCTGATTACTACCCTACCACGGCTCAAAGGAGTCATGCAAACAGGTTTTAGTTGGGTATACTCCCGAGCCACATGGAGGTAGTGAGCGGATCGTCAGGGGATTCGTCTCTCCCGGTATTGGGGTTGATGTCACGGAGTGCACGGGTAGCCATCACCAGAAATCCTTGGCCAAGGTAGTCGGGAATTACTGATTCGGATCAATAGTTTCTCATGTGGTGATGGGGTTCATACCGACACTGAATATCATTTTATTAGGGGTCTGACTTTATCCACCCCCTAGACTCGATATGCGATAATTATAGACGAACAGACCGAACTGTACGGATATTGTCACTGTCAGGCTCAGTAGGGGTTTCAGGATGAGTTTGCTCGTCGGCCTCCCTTTCGCTCAATACCTGGGTAGCCGTTACGTACAGCTAGTGCCGCTGACGTGCTTGTGGTTAAAACCATTGCCAGTATATTGACGAGTCCTTAGAGTCCCACACAGAGAGTTTCCCTGCTTTGGGTGAAATGATGTAGAGGCCGTATGGTTTTATGGCAGGGTTCGATCATATACGTGTACTTGTGCACGCATGATGTTCGGACGGATAATACTAGTGCCTTTGGTTTAAGCCGGATTCTAGTATTGTATTGTTCGATTATTTTCGTCTCATTGTTTTCGTATTTTTCAGAATACGGATACGGATATGTATATACGGGTGAGGGGTATTCTTGTAATTTTATTACAAGATACTTCTAGAAGATGCCACCTCATTATTGTTTTAAGCATTTATTATAAATGGTTAATGAGGTGGAGGATGATTCATTCTTTGGTATCAAATGAGGCATGGCTTTGTAGATGACTCATGGGGTGACTCATGGTGACACTATTCTTGCATGGTTGATTTATTGTAAGTGTTGTGAGGATTTTTCTCGCTTGATACTTCATGCTCACAAAACTTAGCCATTTTTCCTTTCTTGAGTTACTACACTCTCATCCTCATACTTCATCTTCTACCCCCATCCTGTTAGTGTATATGCCCTAGAGGCCATTACTGTATCATACTAGTTTGTATATTACTTGATGGAAGCTTGGGATATTCACAGTTGTATATACAATCTTGCTCGAAATGGTAGTATGCTACTTGGTTTGTCTCTGCTTTAATATGTGCATGTGTTTCTTTTAGCATATCGCTGATATACATATTAGTAGAGCCCTTAGGATCTTTGCTTGATTACCAGCGTTGTGATGGAGCTCACACTCGTGGGAGCTAGGAGATCTATAAGCACATCCTTATACAGGTCCCTAGTCGTTGGACTATCGAGACAGGGCATCGATACTCCGGAGTAGACTAGCGTATGCGCTTCTCATCCCAGTGTGGGAGACGGTCTGTCCCACAGCCGTCAGTACGTCGTACTTGAGATAGTATGCGGGTGCTCGTTAGGTTACGAGTACACTGGACAGGACTCGTCGGGAACTGTTGGTTGGTATTATACCTATCGTCAGTTATCAGTTCCCAGGTGACATGAGTACAGCTTAGTCCGCTGACTTGACACTGTCACTTCGCCTCGAGTGTGTTCCCACTGCACTTTGATTGCTACCCTACCACGGCTCAAAGGAGTCGTGCAAACAGGTAGTTTTTGGGTGCAGTCCCGAAGCACTTGGAGGCAGTGACGGTTAGACAGGATTCGTCTCTCCCGGTATTGGGGGTTGACATCGCGCTGTGTCCAGGAGAGCCATTACACGAGTAGTCCCTGGCCAGGGCAAGCGAGATATACTGGTAGGTTTCCAGTGTTATCTCAGGGTGTTCTGGGCTACACTCCGACACGACTTGTACCGCTATTAGGGGACTGACGTTCACCGCCCCCCTAGGCCCGCCATGCGATGTATCAGACGAACAGACCGGACTGTACGGAGATTGTCACATACAGGCTCAGTAGGAGTTCAGATGGGGTTCACCTCGTCAGTCTTCTTATCGACATCTACCTGGGGACCGTTACGTACAGCTAGTGCCGCTTGCGGTCTGTGGTTAAACCCACTGCCAGCGTAGTGTCGAGTCTTTAGAGTCCCACACAGAGAGCTATTAGCCTTTAGGCAAAATGAGTAGAGGTCGCATGGTTTTGCGACAGGGTTCGTTCACATCCGTGCACTTGTGCACGTTTGCTGTCCGGACAGCTTATACTAGCGGGCTTTGGTTTAAGCCGGATCCTAGTATATGATTTGGGATTGGCTTTTTCTCTTTGTATTCGTGTTCCTCGGATCACGAATACGGGTGCGTATGCACAGTTGCTTGAGACAGAGGGAGGGGACTTTGATTAGGGTTAATGACTATTGTCATTTTATTAACCCTAATGCTTATGTGTGTATTATGGTTAATTGATATTAGTTTAATAATTGTGCATGGTTATGGTTGTTGACTATTTGACCTCCTTGACTTGTTGACCTAGGTTGACACTTTGACCATCATCATTTCATTTGGAAGATGCTCTTTGATCCTTGCAAATTGCATTAAAAATGAAATGATAATGGTCATGTCTTGATTAACCATGACAATTATCTAGCTAATTATCTAATTACAATAATTCACACATATATGTGAGAATGGTTTATTTTATTCTCATTCTATCATTTACTTTCTCTCTCTTGTTCTTCTTCTCCCTCAAGCTCTCCCCTCTCATGTGTTGAGAAACACTTGAGCTTGAGAAAAACCCTTTCTTGATAATCTCTACTCTCATCTAGGGTTCAAGGATTAGCACTTCTTGCACCCTAGTTACTTCTAGCTTGGAGTTGAAGCCAAAGGTTGAGGCTCTCGGGTAGATCTTTCTTCGACGTGAGAAGAAAACAAAGGTGACCTCCTTCCACCACTCCAAGAAGCAAGGAGAGAAGGACATAAAGCCCAAGGTATAACCTTTCTAGCACTTAGCTAGTTTCTAGTTAGCTTTAGCTTGTTTTTGTTTAGCAAAGATCCTCCATAGTGTAGTCCATGTTGCCTAAGCTCATAAAAATTCGATTTTTATTCCGTTTTCCGCCTCCCCGTAAGCACCGGGGTGGCCAACGTGGACTTACAGTGGTATCAGAGCCTAACTAAACATAAACTAGCTAGGTAGTAGAGTGTATCGAAGTTCGAATCAAAAAAATCGAAAAACCGAGTTTTCAAAACCCTAAGTTTCTGTTAAATTTTTTTCTGTTCAAAATAAAATTTGTCATACTCCAAAAATCATCTCAGGGTTTTGTAAAGAAAGCCACCAAAAACAATCCAGTGACTCGACCAAAGAGCCGCGGTTCCGCGGCAATAGCAAGCTATTGCCGCGCAACCGCGGCCGTCTTGGCTCTTCACTGGGTCGAGTTTGGTGCAGTGTATTTCTGGCTTGGTTTTAGGATTTTTAAGATGGTTTATATGTGCCCAGATTTTCCAGAATAGAAATTTGTTTTTGGGGGCCTATAAATCCGTATTTTTTTTCCGAACTTCAATACACTTTGACTAAAAGGTTATATCTGTGATGTTTATGTATTGAACGTCAGCTAATCGCTATATGTCGATTAGTCGGGGTTATACATATCTGTGATCTGTGTTTGATGATGGTATGTGTATATGAATGGGTTGGATTGTCGCGGATGAATAGCCGGGGTGGATGTGAGATGAGTGTTGCTTTTTCTTTCATTCATTGTAATATGTAAATTGTTGTAATAATATTATTTGTATGGCTGTGCAATCGGGTCGGGGTTGTAGCCGTCATTGTATAATTCTTTTTACTGTTTTTGCTCCTAGGATAGACCCATGGAGGGGGTGCACAAACTACCGGGTATCTCGAAGTGCCGAGTGGCCTACTCACGGTGGTGAGGGAGGTTGCTTCGCTTCGGGTACTTGGCGGGTAGTTTGCCGCACCCGTAGGGGTCTTGGGTGGGGTATTGGCTATTCACCGCGACCGTGTAATCCGCTTTTCGTTGCAGGCTCGAACGGATTGCGGATTCCTAGTATATCCAATGTATTCATCTGTGATCTGTAATGTCTATCATTGCTATATATTTATATATGATAACTATTTAGGCGTTGCTTATGTTTTACAGCGGCGCTAGCCCAGCCCCCGCTCTGTCGTTAGTTAAGTAACCTAACGGGTAATGACGGGGCCCCGTGGCGAATGCGAATGGCATAAGCGTACGTCATATTTTGGTTGTTTTCTGCAATGGTAGGATTAAATGATGGGACGCATTAAAAGAACTAATGCAAGAAAATAAACCAAGTAAAAGTCGTTGGAACACTTTGAAAACCACTCGGTTCTTTTCAAAAATAAGCATTTTAAACGCGGAGTTTGAACCACTCCTTTTAAAAGCTATCTCGTTCCATCGACTATATCAAGTTCACTACGTTCACGGTTTCGCCAAAACCATCCGTAGCCCTCCGTCGTTTCATATAAATATTCAACAGTATTCAAGCTGTGTATGTTGGCCTTAGTCAAGGCACAGTGTTTGGTAGCTGGTGGATATTCATATGTTGCATAGATAGAATGCGTTGGTTTGGGACAGTCGTATTGCTTTGTTGGCCATAGTCAAGGGTATATACGGGTGGGTTCAAATTAACCTGGATAACGACGGGTAAAACTTGACATGTGACTTTTGATTTGTTGGCCTTAGTCAAGGTCATAAGAGCATGGCGCAAAAATCTACATCGGGAGTTTCAAAAGTACTGAAACTTGCTAGCGCTGCATACCATTTGGAGTGTGATGATTCTGGTAGGATTCCTTCGGTTTATCACGCGATGATATTTGGATCCCGGTCCTACTGTGAGTATATGCTACTCCTCGGGAAAACTCACTTAACGATCAATGCTATAAACCTAGTAGGTGTCTAGAAAGGTGTTAGCGGGGCTACGCCCACAGGGAAAAGAGGTTACTTAATTAAGGAACTTCGCGAAAGCGTTGGAAAACCTCCCTCGAAGTACCGACACTGGCCTGGCTGAACGGTTAAGCAAGTATTGTACGGTGAGAAAAATCCCGACTAATTCTTCCTTTGTGGTTTGAGGAGGGATTCGAGAGACAGTGGGAGCCATCCTGTTTAGATAAATTAAAAACCAATCTAAACTTGCAAGAGCATCATGCTAAGTGTTTTCTTTTCTCTCTCCTAATTGCAACGACCATTCAACATGACCGGACTTAAGTTATTACTAGATAAAAACATATTGACAGGGCCAAACTACAAAGATTGGCTCAGGAATGTCAAGATGGCTATCACTTACGACAAGTTGGGGTATGTCCTTACCACCAAAGCTCCCCCTGTCCCAGGTCCCAAAACCAGTGTCGTAGATAGGGAAATCTACAAGACCTGGGAAATAGATTGCGCGAAGGCCAGATGCCTCGTACTAGCCTCGATGGACAACGAACATTAGAGGAGGCACGAGAATATAGACCTAGAGTCCATATTTCTTCATACAAAAGAACTGTAGGGAGAGCAGTCTCGTATCGCAAGATACGAAGTGTCGAAGAAGTTATTTTCGGCAAGGTTGGCCGTCGGATCATCGGTAGCGGAACACGTGCTTAAGATGATTGGCTACATAGAGGAGCTCGCGGACCTTGGGACCACGTTGGAGAATGAACTCTATACTGATTTGATTCTCCAGTCCCTTCCTTCCACTTACGCCCAGTTTATTCTTAACTTCAACATGCAAGGAAAGGAGGTTGAACTTTCTGAACTTCTGAACATGTTGAGGAGTGCTGAGGGCACCCTACAGAAGGGTAGGGAGACATCCACTTTGTTTGTAGGAGGATCTTCCTCTTCTAGGTCCAGGGCGAAAGCCAAGGGCAAGAAGAAGAAAGCCCCCGCCAAACCAAGAGGCGGTGTCAGTAAAGTGGATACGAAGGGAAAAGGAAAAGCAACAAAGATAGCGGGAAAGCTGGTGGGGAAGGAAGAATGCTTCTATTGTCACAAAAGTGGTCACTGGAAACAGGATTGCAAGGCTTGGAAGGCCAGAACACAGGATTTGAAGCGAGTTGCAGCTTCAGCTTCAGGTGTGTATGTTATTGAAAACTGTATATCAATAAACTGTACATCCTGGGTATTGGATACCGGATCAGGATCTCATATCTGTAATTCTTTGCAGGCGTTGAGAAAGCGTAGAGTTTTGAAGGCAGGTGACATGACCCTCAGAGTTGCAACGGGTGCTAGCATGGATGCTGAGGCCGTGGGGGATTATCACCTGGGATTGTCGGATGGACACTTTTTGGTTTTACGTAGTTGTTATTATGTACCAAATGCAACCTGTAATATCATTTCTGTATCTTTATTATCTAAAGAAGGTTATGAATTTGCATTTGTAAGTAATGTAGTGAACATTCACCTTAATCAAGTTTTGATTGGGTCAGGTACATTGAACAACAGTATATACGTATTAAACCAGCCACAGATTTTCAATGTCCAGAATACACACAAAAGAAAGTCTCCAGAAATCGATAGAACTTTCTTATGGCATTGTAGACTGGGTCACATCAATGAGAGAAGGTTGACTAAGTTACATACAGAAGGATATTTGGATTCGTTCGAATATCAATCGTATGCAACTTGTCAATCCTGTCTCAAAGGAAAGATGACAAAGACTCCGTTCACTGGACACGGAGTGAGAGCGAGCGAGCTCTTGGGACTCGTACACAGCGACGTGTGCGGTCCAATGTCTACACATGCACGAAGCGATTATTCTTACTTCATTACTTTTACGGATGATTTCTCAAGGTTCGGACATATCTTCTTGATGAAACATAAATCCGAAGCTTTTGAAAAGTTCCAGGAATATAAGAATGAAGTAGAAAAACAAACAGGCAAAAGTATCAAGGCACTGAGATCTGATCGAGGTGGTGAATACTTGAGTGCCGAGTTCCTGGGTTACTTAAAAGAGAATGGAATTCTCTCTCAGCTTACTCCTCCATACACTCCGCAACATAACGGTGTATCGGAGAGACGGAACCGAACCCTATTGGATATGGTACGGTCCATGATGAGTAACACTGAGTTGCCGCGATCGTTCTGGGGATATGCGCTAGAATCAGCTGCATACCTTTTGAACCGAGTTCCCACTAAGACTGTGCCTACCACACCATATGAGTTATGGAGTGGGAAGAAACCCTATCTTCAATACCTGAAGATTTGGGGGTGTCCAGCTTTTGTAAAAAAGCAGCATGCGGACAAGCTCGAGGCACGTTCAGTACAGTGTAAGTTTGTGGGATACCCAAAGAACTCCAAGGGGTATCTTTTCTATTACGCAGAGGAACAAAAGGTTTTTGTTTCTCGTCATGCCCGCTTCTTGGAAACTGAGTTTTTGGAAAATCAGATAAGTGGGAGCGCGATAGAACTGGAAGAAATTCCAGAACCACAAGCTATTACTGAAAGCTTGGTAGAACCAGAGGGTTCAAAAGAACAGGACATCCCAGCGCCACTCCGCAGGAGTAGTAGGCAGTCTCATCCTCCCGAGAGATACTACGGTTTTCTCATTGACGGGGATAGAGAGGATTGCACTATGGATTATGGTGAGCCTACTAGCTTCCAGCAAGCCATTCAAAGCGGTGACTCGGTAAAATGGCTGGATGCAATGCGGGCCGAAATGGAGTCTATGTACACCAACAAAGTTTGGAATTTGGACTTTGCTCCAGAAGGGGTAAAACCCGTAGGCTGCAAATGGATCTTCAGAAAGAAGATTGGTGTAGATGGGCAAGTTGAGACCTATAAAGCTAGACTTGTTGCAAAGGGTTTTCGTCAAAGACCTGGTTTGGACTATGATGAGACATTTTCTCCAGTGGCTATGCTGAAATCCATTCGGATCCTTCTTGCCATTGCTGCCTTCCACGATTATGAAATCTGACAGATGGACATAAAGACGGCTTTCCTAAATGGAAATTTGGAAGAGTGCGTCTATATGGATCAGCCGGAGGGATTCAATCAGAGTGGGAGCAGCGGTAGAGTGTGCAAGTTGCTCAAGTCCATTTATGGACTTAAGCAGGCATCGCGGTGTTGGAACATCTGCTTTGATGATACTGTCAAAGAATGACTTTATCAAAAATCCAGATGAACCATGCATTTACAGTAAGATTGTAGGGAGAACTGTAGTTTTCCTCGTCTTGTACGTGGATGACATTCTCCTAATAGGAAATGATATTCCTATGCTACAGTCTGTCAAAGGATTCTTGTCATAGAGGTTCTCCATGAAGGACCTGGGCGATGCCAACTACATTCTGGGGATCCAGATCTATCGTGATAGATCTAAGAGGATGTTGGGACTTTCAAAGTCAAGGTACATCGACACCATACTGAAAAGATTCAGTATGGAAGATTCCAAGCGCGGTAATTTACCGGCTTGTCACGGGATCACCCTCTCCAAAGATATGTCTCCCAAGACTGATTTGGAAAGGGATCGCATGTCTATTATACCCTACACTTCTGCGGTAGGCTCTATAATGTATGCGATGTTGTGTACTAGACCAGATGTAGCATACGCATTGAGCGTTGTAAGCCGGTATCAGTCGAACCCAGGGGAGAAACACTGGATAGCAGTAAAGAACATTCTCAAGTACCTGAGAAGGACTAAGGAGATGTTCTTGGTGTATGGCGGAAAAGACCTCCAGATTGAGGCCTTTGCTGACTCCAGCTTCCAGAGTGACAAGGATGATTCCAAATCCATGTCGGGTTTTGTCTTTACCCTCAATGGAGGGGCGGTGTGTTGGAAGAGCTCCAAACAGGAAACCGTTGCTGACTCGACTATAGAAGCGGAATACATCGCTGCATCTGATGCCGCAAAAGAAGCTGTCTGGATGAGGAAGTTCTTGAGAGAACTTCAGGTGGTTCCGTCCATTGTTGACCCAATACCTCTGTATTGCGACAACAACGGGGCTATAGCTTTAGCGAAGAAACCCAGGTCCCATCAGAAATCCAGACACATCTTAAGGCGGTATCACCTGATCAGGGAGATCGTGGATCGCCAGGAGATCGAGGTTCGGAGGGTTGCTTCAGAAGATAACACAGCAGATCCATTCACCAAGGCCTTGCCCCAGACTCAGTTCGAGCGGCTGATCGAGATGATAGGTCTTCGATACGCCAGTACATGGCCTTAGTGCAAGTGGGAGATTGTTAGTGTATATGCCCTAGAGGCCATTACTGTATCATACTAGTTTGTATATTACTTGATGGAAGCTTGGGATATTCACAGTTGTATATACAATCTTGCTCGAAATGGTAGTATGCTACTTGGTTTGTCTCTGCTTTAATATGTGCATGTGTTTCTTTTAGCATATCGCTGATATACATATTAGTAGAGCCCTTAGGATCTTTGCTTGATTACCAGCATTGTGATGGCGCTCACACTCGTGGGAGCTGGGTGATCTATAAGCACATCCTTATACAGGTTCCTAGTCGTTGGACTATCGAGACAGGGCATCGATACTCCGGAGTAGACTAGCGTATGCGCTTCTCATCCCAGTGTGGGAGACGGTCTGTCCCACAGCCGTCAGTACATCGTACTTGAGATAGTATGCGGGTGCTCGTTAGGTTACGAGTACACTAGACAGGACTCATCGGGAACTGTTGGTTGGTATTATACCTATCGTCAGTTATCAGTTCCCAGGTGACATGAGTACAGCTTAGTCCGCTAACTTGACACTGTCACTTCGCCTCGAGTGTGTTCCCACTGCACTTTGATTGCTACCCTACCCTGGCTCAAAGGAGTCATGCAAACAGGTAGTTTTTGGGTGCAGTCCCGAAGCACTTGGAGGCAGTGACGGTTAGACAGGATTCGTCTCTCCCGGTATTGGGGGTTGACATCGCGCTGTGTCCAGGAGAGCCATTACACGAGTAGTCCCTGGCCAGGGCAAGCGAGATATACTGGTAGGTTTCCAGTGTTATCTCAGGGTGTTCTGGGCTACACTCCGACACGACTTGTACCGCTATTAGGGGACTGACGTTCACCGCCCCCCTAGGCCCGCCATGCGATGTATCAGACGAACAGACCGGACTGTACGGAGATTGTCACATACAGGCTCAGTAGGAGTTTAGCTGGGGTTCACCTCGTCAGTCTTCTTATCGACATCTACCTCGGGACCGTTACGTACAGCTAGTGCCGCTTACGGTCTGTGGTTAAACCCACTGCCAGCGTAGTGTCGAGTCTTTAGAGTCCCATACAGAGAGCTATTCGCCTTTAGGCAAAATGAGTAGAGGTCGCATGGTTTTGCGACAGGGTTCGTTCACATCCGTGCACTTGTGCACGTTTGCTGTCCGGACAGCTTATACTAGCGGGCTTTGGTTTAAGCCAGATCCTAGTATATGATTTAGGATTGGCTTTTTCTCTTTGTATTCGTGTTCCTCGGATCACGAATACGGGTGCGTATGCACAGTTGCTTGAGACAGAGGGAGAGGACTTTGATTAGGGTTAATGACTATTGTCATTTTATTAACCCTAATGCTTATGTGTGTATTATGGTTAATTGATATTAGTTTAATAATTGTGCATGGTTATGGTTGTTGACCATTTGACCTCCTTGACTTGTTGACCTAGGTTGACACTTTGACCATCATCATTTCATTTGGAAGATGCTCTTTGATCCTTGCAAATTGCATTAAAAATGAAATGATAATGGTCATGTCTTGATTAACCATGATAATTATCTAGCTAATTATCTAATTACAATAATTCACACATATATGTGAGAATGGTTTATTTTATTCTCATTCTATCATTTACTTTCTCTCTCTCCCTCAAGCTCTCCCTCAAGCTCTCCCCTCTCATGTGTTGAGAAACACTTGAGCTTGAGAAAAACTCTTTCTTGATAATCTCTACTCTCATCTAGGGTTCAAGGATTAGCACTTCTTGCACCCTAGTTACTTCTAGCTTGGAGTTGAAGCCAAAGGTTGAGGCTTTCGGGTGGATCTTTCTTCGACGTGAGAAGACAACAAAGGTGACCTCCTTCCACCACTCCAAGGAGCAAGGAGAGAAGGACATAAAGCCCAAGGTATAACCTTTCTAGCACTTAGCTAGTTTCTAGTTAGCTTTAGCTTGTTTTTGTTTAGCAAAGATCCTTCATAGTGTAGTCCATGTTGCCTAAGCTCATAAAAATTCGATTTTTATTCCGTTTTCCGCCTCCCCGTAAGCACCGGGGTGGGCAACGTGGACTTACACACCCATCATGTCTCATGTGTTGAGAAATATTGGGTGATTAGAGACAACTTAATCCATCATTAGTTTCTACATTTCCTAGGTTATCAAGGTTGGCAAACTAGATACCCCAGTTACCTCGTTTATGAGGTTGAAGTTCGTTGCACAAACCTTCGGGTGGATCATCTTCGATGGAGGGAGACCGGAGATCAAGCTTGATCAAGGAATCCCTTAAGAGCTTGGGATGATGGTTGAAGAACGAAGGACACGGATCTATTCAGTATAACCACTCTAAACTCCTAGTTTATAGATTGCTAGTAAAGGGTTATTGGTAGATCCGGGTAATTGGTTGTGGTGGCGCCAAGTTTTGTAAATTTTTGTTCCGCGTTTGGCCACGGTTTGATGGTCGGGGCGCTGCCGTAACCCAACATGGTATCAGAGCCAACCCGTTAACCCATTGCTAGCTTGTTTAGACGATGTTAAAGTGTCGAAACCGAAACAACTACAAAATATCACTCGATGTATTCCATTCTCTGTCGAATTTTCAGAGTCTTCAGAATTTTTTTTAAGCAACCGCAGAAGACTACTCTGATGACCACTAGAACATACCCCAAATACGAGCCCCTTTCACCTTATTTGACCCGGCCACATGAATAAAAATTCCGGCCTGGCCGGTTCTATATTGGAGTTGGGACTTGGGTTTTGGAGTGTGGTTTAGTCTCTGGAATATTGGTTCAGTGGTATTTCTTGTTTAGCCCAGTTTGGATATTATGTTATCTTTTGTTCAGGGGTGATTCGGGGTGTTTCGAAGTCGATAATTTAACATTGTTTAAATGTTTACAGTACATACATTACTATCTGCGACCGTGAATGTCATTAGAGCGGTACAACTCGTCTAATTGCTATATGTCCTTTTAGACGAGTTTGCGAACGTGACATTCACGTTGATATTCTGTGTTGTGTTGTGGTTGGATCGTCGTGGTGGATAGCTTGGGTGCAATGTTAGTACAGTTTAGTTTTATTTGTATATTTGATATCACAGAGCGAGCGTCCGACATGTGGACTGCCGTCACTGCCTGTTTGTATATTATTTGTTTGGGGCACGATCGGGTTGAGGTCGATGTCACCGTTGTGCATATTTTTCTTTTCTGTACTGGGATTACCCCGCGGAGGAGTGCACGGATAACCGGGTTCTAGAAGGAAATGGGCCTGCATCTCATGGCATTGAGACGGAGGGGGCCTCACTCTAGAATTGGCGGGCTATTCGCCGCACTCGTAAGGGGTACAGGTTGACCCAAGGAGGGATGCTCAAGTTACCGGATTCCCTGAAGTGTCGGGTGGCCCATTCACTTTGATGAAGGGGGTTGCCTCACTTCTGGTTTTGGCGGGTTACATGCTGAGCTCGTAGGGGTGTAGGTTTTCATTGCACAGGCTATCCACACGACCAGCGGAACGTTGGGTTTCACTTGCGGCTCAAAGGAAACCCGGGGCTCCCAGATTATCATTATTGTTCTGTGATGCTTATCGCTATTCTATGATGTTGCATATATCATGCCTGGAACGATTATTATTATTATTAATATATATATATATACTAGTAGATGTTGTATATGTTTTACACCCGCGATTGTCCAACCCCAGCTCTGTCGTTAGTTAAGTAACCTAACGGGTGATGAAGGGGCCCAGTTGTGAATGCGGATGGCATATACGTACATCATATTTTCATTCTTTTCTGGTGTGATTAATTGATGGGACTGCATTGATTCTGATCAATGCAAGGAAAACAAACCTAATTAATGTTGCTGGTTTAGGGTTACTTAGCACGACAACAAGGTTTTGGGAGGTATTGTCCATGCCATTTTCAAAAATTTGCCATGTTACTTAACCCTAACCCTAGAATCTTAACTAAAGATTTAGAAGAATCAAAGCGTAAACAACTTTACAACTAAGTGAATATGGAATACAACCTTTGTAGACCGGTCCTTCATTTCAAATGCTCCGTGTAGAAGTCCCTTCACTCCAAGTAGTGGTGATCCAGACTCTCCGTAGGATCCACTAGTCGAAATGAACGAGCTTGCTCAATGATCTTCGAGGCCGAAGATGATCTACTTTGAGGAGACACCAACTCAAGCTACCTCTTCACTAATTAGGGATTAGTGAATCTAACACCCTAAACTAAATGGCTAATCTAGTAGAGGATGATGAAGTAGGAATTTTTCTCACTTTAGAATTCTTTTTCTCACTCTATTTCTTTTCCTCACCAAAACCTAGAGAGCTTTCTCTTGTTGAAGATGAAGATGAAGAGAATAATGGATGAGAGAGTGAATGGCAACCATGGGTGAGAAATATCTCAAATAACCCTTGTAGAGACATAACCATGGCTAAAGATTATGGTTAGGTTAACAAATATCTAATGCAAGATAAATTTAGTGGACTAAGTCAAGGGTTTCCACAAGCTTCCAAAGCTTGAATCATGCTTAATTCCCACCAATTTAAATTTGCATTAAATAAATAAAATCCCAATAATCTAATGGCATGGTCTAAATCTCATACACCTATGTAGTGTGTATCATCAAGCATGACACAAAAAAGAAAACACAAATAATATATATCACATATATATTAAGTGTGCACATGTGAGAAAAGAAAAGTATAAGTGAGCAAATATTAGTTAATGTAAATTAGCATATCAAATATACAATTATACATTAAATTATCAAATCAAAATTTGGTTTAATAATCCGGTTATATCACATATAACCGACTAATATTATATGTATCATCTTATCGAATCAACACTTGATTCGATAACCTGGCTATATCACATATAACCGACCGATATCACATATCACGAGAATAGAATATGGCATCACATACTCGTATTAATCTTGGTCCCGCATATATCACATATGTGCTCCTACTTCGTTTTTCCTAAGCCAGGAAACCTCTGTATAGGACTCTAAAGACTCGTCAATACACCGGCAGTATGTGTTAATCATATCAAGCACCCACAAGCCGTCAGCGGTACTAGCTGGACGTAACGGCTATCTGGGTATTGAGCGATCAGAAGATCAACAAGCAAGCCTACTCATACTCCTGTAAAGCCTGTCAGTAACACTACCGTACAGTCCAGTCTCTTCGTCTTATATGTCGCATATCCAGTCTAGGGGGGTAAACGTCAGACCCCAGTAACCGATAAGTCGTGCCAATGTGAGGCTCATAACGGGTTGAGAAACTACTGATAACACTTATCGGTAGATCTCCATATCAGCCCTGGACAGGGACTTCCTTTTATACCCAATCGAGCACAGCGCAACATCAACCCCAATACCGGGAGAGACGAAACCCTTCCTATCGCTCATTGCCTCCATGTGATTCGGGACTGTACCCAAAAGCCACCGTTTTGCACGTTCTATTGAACGTGGTAAGGTGGAAATCAAAGCACAGTGGGAATCACGCAAGACTCTAAGACGATCTCGGGTCTACATACTAACATGTACCAGTGTCACCAGAGAACTGCTATCTGACGATAGGTATAATACCAACTAGGAGTTCTCATTGAGTCCGTTCAGTGTACCCAGTCTCCACTGAGCACCCATATACCATCTTTGATGTCAAACACCAATAGATGTGGGATCATCCATCGGCCATCATATGGGTCAAGAAGCGTATACGCTAGTCTACTCTGGAGTATCGATGCCCTGTCTCGATACACCCTTGACTAGGAACAATTATAGGATGTACTTTTGGACTACCCTGGCCCCACTAATATAAGCTCCATCATAGTCCTAGTAGTCAAGTACATATCCTAAGGGCTTTATCAACATGTGAGAGCAAGACAGTATCACAATACTAGTCTACATGTTAAAACAAATAGCAACCAGATAGCATACTATCATGTCGAGCAAGAAAGTCCTCTCTATATATATCCAAGCATTCACTATAATATACATCATATGTACAATAATGGCTTCTAGGGCATATACATAACTAACAGCTGGAACCAAGTTTTAAAAACAGACATTGCAGACGTTTGCTTTTGTTTTGCACAGTGATATTCGGTTATGAATATCCAGCACCTCATTCTACGAGGCAAGGGCCGAGATCCTTTCATCAGGAGTGACCCCTTGGGCAGAAGTTTACGTCAACATAATAATCTTTTTATAGTCTATTCTTTTGCTTTGCACAGTGGTATTCAGTTTGGAATATCCTGCACCTCATTCGACGAGAAAAGAGCCGAGATTCCTTCACAGGGAGTGACCTCTTTAGCAAAAGTTTGCGCCACTATATATTTGAAAAACCACTCGGTTCCTTCAACGATATCAAGTTGATTACGTTAAAGGTTTTTTGCCAAAAACCAGTTGTAGCCCTTCGTCATTTCTTATAGGTATTACTTAGTATTCATGTTGTGTATGTTGACCTCTGTCAAGGCACAGTGCTTGGTAGCTGGGTAATGCTTGTTTGTTGCATAGATATGTGATTATTGAGGACAGTCACACAGTCATTTTGACCTCTGTCAAGGGCACGTACGGGTGGGTCTAAGTTAATCCAGGACAATGACGTGTTGAACTTGACCTGCGACTTATGATATGTTGACCTCTATCAAGGTCATAAGCCACTTGCGGTAAAAATCACATCGGGGGTTTCAAACATACAGGAAACTTGCCAGGCATGAGCATACCTTCTGGAGTGTGGTGACTTGAGTGGATTCCATCAAGTTATCATGCGATGATAGTTGGATCCTGATTCCCACTAATGAGTAAGTTTACTCCTCGGGTGATTTTAGATGATCCCGACTAATTCATCTTTTAGGTTTGGAGGAGAATTCGAGAAAACAGTGGGAGACATCCTGATTAGATAAAGTGATTAACCATTCTGATCTAGGTTAGAGTGCATGCTGAGTGTTTCTTTTCTCTCTCTCTTTGGCTGCGACCATGGCCCGATCCTAGACTAGAACTCATAAACCAAGTTAACCGAACCTTCTTAAAACACACTGGTTTTTGGATTGTCAGAGTTGCATACTTCATTGCCACTCCTACTTTTACCCTTTGTTTTTCTCCGGAACATTCCGTATCACTACGAAGATCCACATTTATTGGATATGACCATCGTATAGTTACATACGAACTCGAAGAAACTCGTTTCAGATTCGAGAATGGTTTCCGGTTCTGGAGAAAATGAATAGGACTATTCAGTTGTCTTTTCCTTTTACCTTCTCTCAGGTTGTGAGGGCTCCTAGGATTAGAAGAGTACACCCATTATGCTTATTAGATGGTCTTCTTCGAAACCATAGGCTGGTGCCGAAAGGGAGGTAAGGAATAAAACTAATTAGCCTAAGTGTGGTGGACAGAAGGTAATAAGTAAAGACATATAAAGGGATTAGATTAGGGTAAAGGACATCGCGACTACTATCATTCACGACGAAACCATGTATACCCCTGCCACTCCTACTTCACCTTTGCATTTCTCCGGAACATTCCGTATTACACCCATTACGCTTATTAGATAGTCTTCTTCGAAACCATAGGCTGGTGCCGAAAGGGAGGTAAGGAAGAAAACCAATTAGCCTAAGTGTGGTGTACAGAAGGTAATAAGTAAAGACATATAAAGGGATTAGATTGAGGGCAAAAGACATCGCGACTACTATCATTCACGACGAAACCGTGTATACCCCTGCCACTCCTACTTCACCTTTGTATTTCTCCGGAACATTCCATATCACTACAAAGATCCACTTTTATTAGATAGCCGGGAACATGCTAGTTGGTATGATACCTATTGTCATATAGCAGTTCCCTGGTGACATGTGTACAGGTTAGTCTATCGACATGAGATCGTCATTTGTCTCGTGTGAGTTCCCACTGTGCTCTGATTACTACCCTACCATAGCTCAAAAGAGTCATGTAAACAGGTTTTAGTTAGGTACAGTCCCGAGCCATATGGAGGCAGTGAGCGGATCATCAGGGGATTCGTCTCTCCCGGTATTTGGGGTTGATGTCGCGGAGTGCACAGGTGGCCATCACCAGAAATCCTTGGCCAAGGTAGTCGAGAATTAATGATTCAGATCAGTAGTTTCTCATGTGGTGATAGGCTTCATACCGACACTGAATATCAAGTTATTAGGGGTCTGACTTTATCCACCCCCTAGACTCGATATGCGATACTCATAGACGAACAGACCGGACTGTACGGATATTGTCATTGTCAGGCTCGGTAGGGGTTTCAGGATGAGTTTGCTCGTCGGCCTCCCTTTCGCTCAATACCTGGGCAGCCGTTACTCACAGCTAGTGCCGCTGACATGCTTGTGTTTAAACCCACTGCCAGCATACTGTCGAGTCTTTAGAGTCCCACACAGAGGGTTTCCCTGCTACGGGAGAAACGATGTAGAGGCCGTATGGTTTTACGGCAAGGCTTCGATCAAATACATGTACTTGTGCGCGTGTGATGTTCGGGCGGATAAAACTAGTGGGCTTTGGTTTAAACCAGATCCTAGTATTATATTGATGGATTATTTTCGTCTCATTGTCTTCGTATTCTTCAGAATACAGATACGTGTATGTACATATGGATGAGGGGCATTCTCGTAATTCACTCGAGAAAGCTTCTAGAATGAGACACCTTATTAGGGTTTCCTTTTAATCTTTTGATTAAAGATTAAAGCTTTTAATCTTTTGATTAAAGATTAAAGATAAATGAGGTAAAGGAAATGAGGTGGAGATATTTTTTGTTGAAGCATGACTCATAGCTTGACAAAATAGATATTTGTGAGACATGGTTGATATTTTGAAGAGATATTTTATCTCATCAATTATTATATGCTTCATAGATATTAATTATCATCTCATATGAGCCATTCATTCTTGATCCAAGCCTTTTCTTCACTTGCTCTTCCTGAAGCTCTCTCTTCTTCCTCTTAACTCTAAACCTCTCATGAGTTAAGAAATCTAGGGTTCCAAGAGACAAACTAATCCATCTTCATACTTTACATACTCTAGGCTACTTAGATTAGCAAGCTAAGTAACCTAGTTACCTTATTTTGGAGGTAGGAGCTCAAAGTCGGAACTCTCGGGTGGATCATCTTTGACGTGAGGCCGCCGAAGTTCAAGCACGATCCATACTTCCTTCGAGGAGCTAGAGGAGAGGATTGCAGACCCGTATAACTTTCTATCATAGTAGATAGAAATCATTTGTAGCTAGTTGGGTTTATGGTAAAGATCCGGTTTAGGGTTATTATAGCGCCTAGTTTTGTTCGTTATCAAAATTTTTGTTCCGCAAACGGCTACGGGAGATGGCTAGGGCGTTTGCATAACTTTTCATGGTATCAAAGCCAACCTATAAAAGTTAAACTAGCTAGTTCTAACGTATTTAAAAGATCGATCGAAAAAACTTTCCGAAATCACATTTTCAAACTTGGGTTCTCTGCCAATTTTTAAATGCATTCAAAAATTATTTTTCTGTATCTCAGAAATTCATGCAGGGTACTTTAGGACACCATATGAAATTTGGATACGTGTTACCATAAGAAGGCCGTGGAACCGCGACAAAACCACCTTCTTTGCGGCGGTTCCGCGGTCAACTTAGGGAATCAGTGCACAAAATTTCATATGGTGTTCTAGTTTTTGGAGAAGTGATTTCTGGAACATTTAGTTTCTGGCCCAGATTTGTTTGAGTTCTGGATTGCACTTGGGGCCAATACGGAAGTTTTTTGTCGATCAAAATTTTAAAATGCGTTAAGTTTCAGTGCCTACATTACTATCTGCGACCGTGAATGTCATTAGAGCGGTATAACTCGTCTAATTGCTATATGTTCTTTTAGACGGGTTTGCGAACATGACATTCACGTTGATGTTCTGTGTTTGTGTTGTGGTTTTGGTTGGATAGTCATGGTGGATAGCTTGCGGTGCAATGATAGTAGTACAGTTAAGATTTATTTGTACATTTGATATTGCAGGGCGAGCGTCCGACATGTGGACTGAAGTCTTTGCCGGGTTGTATATTATTTGATTGGGGAACGACCGGGTTGAGGTCTATGTCACCATTGTACATGTTTATTTCATTTTCTGTACTAGGATTACCCCACGGTAGAGTGCACGAATAGCCGGGTTCTAGAAGGCAACAAGCCCACATCTCATGGCGTTGAGACGGAGGGGGCTTCATTCTAGAATTGGTGGGCTATTCACCGCACTCGTAGGGGGTATAGGTTGACCCAAGGTGGGGCGTCCAAGTTACCGGATTTCGTGAAGTGCTGGGTCTGTATATACGGGTGAGGGGTATTCTTATATTCGTATTTTTCGGAATACGGATATGGGTATGTATATACGGGTGATGGGAATTCTTGTAATTTACTCAAGATTGCTTCTAGAAGAATACACCACATTTTGTATTTAATCTTTTGATTAAAAGATAAATGAGGTGGAGGTATGAGGTGGGGGTTTACATTAAATGAAGCACGGCTCTTAGTGACTCATAGGGTGACTCACTAGGTGACTCGTGAACCATACTTGATATTTTGGTGAGATATTTATCTTTTGCATTATTGGTATGCTTCATTATTCATCAAAAACTAGCCTTCTTCATTTCTAATGCTCATTCTACACTCTCACTTCCTCAAGCTCCCCTTCTTCTTCCTCTAACCTTAAATGTCTTACGTGCTGAGAAGCCTAGGGTATTTAGAGACAAAGTAATATATCTACACTCCCTACATTATCTAGTGTAAGTGCACGGCGGCGTCTCGGCCGTCAATCCGACGCCGGAATGCGGAAGTGGTGATTTACTTTAATTTTTCAAACCGGCACCACCGCGCACTAAAAATCCGGATCGGGCCATTAAACTAGTCCTAGCTAACTACAAGATGGGAAGAGAGATATACCGAGTGATCCGTGTCCTCTGGTCTTCTCGTCGTCGTCCCGATCTCCCGCGGAATCTCCAATCTCCACTTCGTCGCCGGAAGGGCACCACGTCGCCGGCTTCTTTTACGGGCTCCCACCTCTATATCGAGGCAACTCGGGCACGAAGCTGGCGAGTCGACGTGCCCAAGGTTTGCTGTAGAATGGTGTAGTGTTATGTCTCATTTGGGGTTTAGGATGTTGCCTTTGGTGGAGGGATGAACTATGGAGTTTTTCTTGGGAACTTTGGTGAAGAAAATTGATATGAGATCAACAAAACAACCACACTCAAAAATGGGACAGCCCTCATCTCATGTGGCCGGCCAAGTCTTGGTGGGAGCGTGAATCAATCAAAGAAAAATAAGCCCACCATCATACAAGAGAGAGAGAGGGTTACAATGATAAACAATGATCACAAAAGGAAAACCTCTCCATCAACCTCATCATTTCCAAAAGTCAAGTAATCATGAAGATAGAAGTCAAGCAATGATGGAGTAAACAAGTCAAATGATGGTGCAACCATCATGACACATCAATATGCAAAGACCCCCTTCCAAATTGCTTATTTGCACAAATGCAAATAAGCCCTCCTCCACCAATCTTCGGCCAATGAAAGATACAAAGAAATATGGCCGAAACGGAAAACAAACTGGCAACTCCAGAAAACTGGTCCCGTAATAAATTACAGGAAAACCCCGATACTGTGTATACACACCCGCATTTGTATTCCGACCGAAATACAAATGCAATGAGACAAAATCTACACTGTACTATACTAGGATCCGGCTTAAACCAAAGCCGGCAAGTATTATCCGTCCAATCCTGATCTGTGCAATACCGCACGTATCTGATCGAACCCTGCCATATCTCCATACGGCCTCTATAGCGTTTCGCCCGAAACTTGAGTAACTGTATGTGTGGTGGACTCTAAAGACTCGTCAATACTATGGCTGTGGATTTAACCACTAGCACGTCAGAGGTATTAGCCATACGTGACGGGCCACCAGCTATTGACCAAAAGGGACGTCGATGAGCGAACTCATCCTGACACCCTACAGAGCCTGTCAGTGACAATATCCGTACAGTCCGGTCCGTTCGTCTATGAGCATCGCATGGCGGGCCTAGGGGGTTGGTAAAAGTCAGACCCCCAAAAGCGGTACAAGTCGTGTCAGAGATCAGCCCAGAACACCCTGAGATACTACTGGAATACCTACCAGTAAATCTCCTGCCTTGGCCAAGGACTTTTCATGTTCTGGCTCTCCTAGACACAGCGCGACCTCACCCCCAATACCGGGAGAGACGAACCCCCGAAGATCTGCTCACTGCCTCCATGTGGCTCGGGACTGTACCCAACTAAAACCTGTTTGCACGTCTCCTTTGAGCGTGGTAGGGTAGTAATCAAAGTACAGTGGGAACTCACACGAGACAAATGACGATCCTCAGGTCGATGAACTAACCTGTACACATGTCACCAGGGAACTGCTATCCGACGTCAGGTATAAGACCAACTAGCATGTTCCCGGCGAGTCCTGTCCGGTGTACTCATAACCCAATGAGCACCTGTATACATCTTAGGTGAACCAACTGACACCAGTGGCTTGTGAGACCGGCCACCGCCCCTCGTCGGGGTCTCGACTGTATACACTAGTCTACTCTGGAGTATCGATGCCCTGTCTCGAAACTCCTACGACTAGGGACCTTTTAAGGATGTGCTTATAGACTACCAGCTCCCACGTATATGATCGCCCTCATACTGCTGGAAGTCAAGCAAGAATCCTAGGGGCTCTATCAACGTGTAATAGCGACCTGTCTGGTCACCTAAAGCAGTACACGATGATATAGATAAACCAGATAGCATACTATCATCTTGAGTAAGACTGTCCTACCGGGATAGGTCCTCCCTCAATCATTGCAATCACGTGCCTGTGATCCAATAATTGACTCTGAGGGCACTATCTCCAACAATCTCCCACTAGCACTCAAGGCTAATTATTGCGATGTCGCATACTCACAGCCCGTGTGATACCAAACACCCAACTCCTCTACTAGTCAGTCTCACAAAACCTGTTTGCGAAACTATTGCGTTCGAGAAATAGCCTCAGTGAGTGGATCCGCCTTGATATTTCTTTCTATGTCTCTCTATATCTCAAGTTCGCGGAGAAACCCATCTCCCGAAATAAGCAATACCTGTCTTAGGATGTGTCTGGATGTCTGATGGGACCTAGCTCATAAATGAACTCCAAATCCAAACTTCTTAGACTGTATCGTCAACTGAACTTAATCAGTATCCTGCGCCATGCCTACCTCAGTATTGCCTTGGACCACCTGTCCAAAATACTGCCCCTCGTCAGAAGGAAAACTATAACTCTGACAACCACCCTGTCGTCCAAGTCACCTTGGAAGCCTGGAATGATAACTGTCTCCCGAATGAGGCTGTCGTTATCATATCCCTAGAACATCCACTTATGTTCTAAAACTGCTTCTGACTGTTTCTCCAGGATTGGATTAATATCAACTTATTGCATCTACTGCAAGAACAACATCTGGTGTGGTACTTGACATCTCATGATTGACTCAATTGCCTAAGCAAGTGATCTGCCAATCATGCACATCCCTCTCCCCTTTAGTCTGTAAGACACCTTTAGAGAGGGTGACTCCATCACCTGCAGGTACACTACCGTGCCAGGAGTCGTCCATTCTAAATACTCTTAGAATGCTGTCTAAGTACCCTTAATTGGGAAACCACCCAAATCTAGATCTAAAACCATAGATCTAGTAACCAGTATGTCTGATATAATGTCCAAGTCCCATGTGGAGAAACCACTGTGTGACGACCAAAGTGTAACCGATCGTAGTATAGGAGTATCACTTCCTACTCTGGGTATGTCATCCAAATACCATGACATCACACCCTACTACCTTCTTGACAGATCCATCCCCTATTCTGATGAAGTCAAACCTATGACTGTCACATCAGAAATTGATGATCTATCTCCGCTATATCTGCTTTAGTCTATAAATAGACATAAGCTACCTGTCAACCAATGCTTCCGCTGCTCCCACTGACTACAACAACCCTCTGGCAAAGTCATATAAACGTACACTTCTAAAGCAAGTTTAGAACGACGCTATACTCATCCTCCTGCCGGGTCTCACAGCCTGGAACAACAACAATGGCAAGTCTGGGTAAACAAGAACTTCCCTGTCACCGTCTTTAAGGCTACCGGAGTACCTCTCGGGTGCCTGAAGTTACCCACCTTATCTGCGGAGTGGCCAATGGAATGTCAAACCAGATTGAATCTTTAGGTTCCTATCAAATCTTCAGTAATCGTTTGTGGTTCTGGAATCACTTCCAGTTCTACCATACTCCCACTACTGTTTTCTGGAAAAAAAATCCATTTTTGTTAAAACTGTGGCGAGTCTAGAACAATATCTGTATTGATCTTCCAGATAGTAGAAAGTCAACCCTCGTCATAGCCTGGGTCAACCCACAAACAGCCATTACAGAAACGTGCCTAGAGTTATCCAGAGTCTGGTTTTAAGCATAAGCCAGACAACTCCCCGTACCTTAACATCGTTAAGATACGAACTGTTCTATATCCAATATAGAAACAGAGGCACTGATTTAATTGAACCAGATTCAAATCATGCAACTGTCTCCAGTGCATGTCAACTAAATGGAAAGAGGCCGATCAGCGTTACTCAACTTAGGAATGCTTCCAATTATGAGTAACCTGAAAGAGAAGCAAGTTCTCTTAAACAATACTATCAACTGAATACCATACTCAAGTATCTACATCTTCGAAAATCTTGAAGAATCCTGATACTTGCAACACCTGGTTCTCTACTTTATCCAAATACCTATAACTTCTCAAAATTCGGACCCTGTGTTTCCACGAAACACCTGTCTAAAAACTAGAGAAGTCATAAGTAAACCGAATATAGTACGAGAACCAACCCCTCTGTCCTCATGGACACTGGACAATATACAATACTCTGTACAAGTCCTTCGAGTCTATAACTCATTCCCTGTGTGTCGTAGGTTGAAAACTGTACTTATGGTTAAGAAGAATTACACCGTTGTTTAATGCTCCTTACCTAACCATCCACTGATATAGGTAAATGTCATCGACATAATTTCAAAAAGGTATGTCTCACTCTATAAAAATAGACGTACAGATATATCAATTTGAAATTGGTGCATAACAGCGGATATTCAAAACCAAATATTTGCCGACCGGCAAACAACCCAGGTGATTTCCTCAAATATCACCGATTACAACGAATCCTGATATAATGAGGATGATCACCCAATTCCCAATAACTTACTCCCACTCATCATCTGTAAAACCATACAGATGTGAGAATCATACCTGGTAAATACATACCCTGGAGTAAGTGTTTAATTGGGAAATCAGTTTTCCTTTAACAGTACACAGTGAAACTGAAACATTGAAATGTTTCGATGGGGTATCCCGGTATTCCCAGTAATGCCTCTTCCAGATTCACGACTGTAACCGTATAATTCTTTGCCATCTCTCCAAATCCCTTTTTATGTCTTTAGTCATTACCTTCTGCACACCCCTTTAGGCCAAATAGTTTTCTTCCTTCCCTACCGTTCGGCACCAGCCTATGGTTTGGAAGAAGACTATCCAATAAGCATAACGGGTGTACTGTCCTAATCCTAGGAGCACTCGCAATGCGAGAGAAGGTGAAGATAAAAGACACCCGAATAAACCTTATTCCTATTTCTCCTGAACCAGAATCCATCCCCGAACTGGAACAAGTTCCTTTCGAGTTCGTATATAACCATACGATGGAGTATCCAATAAACTGTGGATCTTCGTAGTGATACGGAGTGTTCTGGAGAAATACAAAGGTGATTTGGGAGTGGTAATGAAATACCTGGTTTGGTCCTGAATATCAGTTGCAATTTACTTTGCCCTCTTACTAATCCCTTGCTTTGTCTTAACTTAATACCTTCTGTACACCATCGTTAGGCTAATTGGTTTTCTTCATTCCCTACCGATCGGTACCTGCCTATGGTTTGGAAGAAGACTATCTAATTTGCGTAATAGGTGTACTATCTCCTAAACCAAGAAGTTCTCGCAATTTGAGAGAAGGTAAAAGGAAAAGACAACTGAATAGTCCTATCCGTTTTCTCCAGAACCTGAAACCATCCTTGAATAAATCCCTTCGAGTTCGTATATAACCATACGATGGTTTGGTCCAATGGAAGTGGACGTTCGTAGTAATGCGGGGTGTCCTGGAGAAAAAGGTAAAAGTAGGAGTGGCAATGAGGTATGCAACTCTGACAATCCAAAAGCCAGTGTTTAAGAAGGTTCGGTTAATTTGGTCACTGAGTCATAGTCTAGGGTCAGGTCAATGGTCGCTGCCAGAGAGAGAGAGAGAGAAAAGAAACACTCAGCGTGCACTCTAACCTAGATCAGAATGGTTACCAATTTATCTAATCTGGAAACCTCCCACTGTCACCTCAAATTCTCCTCCAAACCTGAAAGAAGAATTAGTCGGGGTCACCCGAGGAGTAAACTAACTCATCAATGGGAATCGGGATCAACTATCATCGCATGATAATGTGACGGAATCCGCTCACGCTATCATACTCCAGAAGGTATGCGCATATCTAGCAAGTTTCAGTTTCTTTAGAAACTCCCGAGTGAACCTTCTGCGATCACGACCTCTCTAAACACGAGCCTGACACGGTGCTAAGGAACAATTCCTGATGAAGTGATGAAGGCTCCCGCATCGAAAACATCCACTCCATAGCTGCTGACCCTCCTGGGGATGAGAGCTGAGCGACTGTCCTCGTCCTAAGCCTCTACTACTCCCGCGACGTGCACGAAACCTATCACGACGACTGAATCTTTGTCTCTGGGCCGATACACCTGTACGAGCCCTCCTCGGTCCGCGAACTCCTAAAGTCTCGGAAAGACGCTCCTCGTCCAAAAGGGCTGCGTCCACTGGTGCTGTGTAAGTGACGAAATGCTATGAACTGATCGCAAGGAACAACTGGGTAGCATGGGTGGCAATCTCCTGTCGCTGCGCTCGACTGGCCTCCACCAACGACCTCATCGTCTGGCACAAGTCCAGCATTTCTGCCTCAAGCCTAGAAATACGATCTATCGAAGGCGGATCCATCTGCTCCTGTACAGCGAGCATACCATCCTGGTCAATCCTCACCCCAAACGAGTCAACTCTGACCTCGGCCCTCGCTGCACCTCTCTGAGTCCTCATAGTCATCGGCGGCAAAGGCTATAAATGGAAAAGGATTCGATAAGAACACGGAAATCAAATCACAAGGATATGTAGCATCAAGGAAGGAATTTCAAGCAATTAGTACTTAGGTCACTTTAGGCGGAGTACCGTGATCGTGAGTATGCCGCGGACATACACACACTACGTTACTATGCTTAAGCTACCTACTCCATCATACCAAGATCATCCTACACTCCGAAAGGTAAAATCTAGCTCTCTGATACCATTCTGTCACGACCCACCCCCAATACGGAGAGTATTTTCCGCTCTGGCCGAAGCCGCACGGTTTTTTCCTTCGGGGCGAACTGGACCCGACCAGGGGCCACTTCCCAGGAAGTCACCCATCCCAGAACTTCCCTGGCTCAAGCATGCTTAACTATGGAGTTCCCAAGTCCTGTAGTGCCGGTTCACTTAAAAGGCGCATCTATATTGAAGAGCGGTATCATTCAATTTATAATACAGATCGGTCCTCTTTCGGAATGTATTCCGAAAATTCCCTATTGTTTTACAGTGGGTCCCCATGCTTATCAGGTATAAATAGGTATACCGGATAATACCTGGGGTATTACGTTCTCCCCCACTTAGAACAATGGTTCGTCCTCGAACCACAAACTTACTATTGAGGAACCAGCTCTGATATCAACTTTGTCGCGACCTGAAATTGGCACGTGACGGCCCTTAAACTACGCAACGTCTACAGGCATAACGCAATTTAAGTAAGCCGAAAACCCAGTAATCTAAACCATCAAAAGTAGTAAGTGATAATAACAATTTTAAAACTTTTGAAATCTCAAACCAAATTCTTTAAAGTCCAACTTTATTTTCTTTAAAATTTTGGCAGCACCTCCTTTGTAAAAACTAACCCCAAAAAGGGGTACAACAAAGATATAAGTAAAGCATCCCCAAACGGGAGCAAATACACGCCCAAAGGCGAAAAACAACCACCACAACAGATATACGACGCCGTAGTGAAGAAATAAAAGACGATATAAATAAAACTGCATAAAAGACTTCCAAGTCATAAAATAATATACAATATCGTCCTCACATCAAGTCTCTAAGTCATACATGAAAGTGGTAGATGGAGAGTACATGGTACAACAAATATACAATGAGCAATATCGGATAACCGCAAAACTCACCTATAGCAAAACTGTACACAGTCATCCGTAGCGGTATCTGCTGCAAAAGATGATACGATAAATAGAAAAACCCCTGCCTCTGACTGCTCTGAGGGACAACCTGCAAAACACTGTGGCATAACGGGGGTGAGTTGCCAACTCGTGAATAGTAAATAATATATGCAGGTAATCGCAAGTACGCACTAACAACGCGAATCTAACATATGCAAGCGGATAGTAATAAAAGGCAATATGTATGCAACAGTCATAAAAAATACTCTATCAGGTACAACTAATACATAAAGCAATAATATGGCAATATGTATATCCAACAGTCATGAAAGTTACTCTATCAGGTGCTACTAATACATGAAGCAATGCATATAAAACAAATGCAAAGTATGGGATAAAACATGTCATCCCCATGGAATCCTGACCTCGTGGTAGGACCAAAGTCCATCAAGACAATCAAAATCCCAAATTTCTTCAAATCAGCCCCCAAATTGGCTCTCATATCTTGTAAGTCTCATATATCCTGAGTGTCCAATATCAAGTAAATCTCATATATCCTGAGTGTCCAATATCAAGTAAACCTCATATATCATGTATCCAATATCAAGTAAATCTCATGAAATGAATAAGTATATTTGCATGAATCATTATGATGATGTATATAAATTAGATATGTATACATATATATTAGCGTCCCATTCCACTAACACACACACACACACACACACACACACACATATATATATATGCATATATAACAGTGTCTCATTCCACTGTTATATATATACTTAGGAGTAAAAATATCATGAAAAAAAGTGTCTAGCATCGACACATAAATACTGATTTATAAGGTGATGTCACCACGACTGGCCCAGATAGGTACGTATCATACGTTATCTTGAAAACCCGAGTGCCCAGCTTCGACCCTCGCATTTCGACGTATCCATACGTACATAACTCCGGTCGGTATCCCCACGATAACCGCCGAGTCTAAATACTGTACCGGTAGGTATGATTTCCCTGTCAGGCTCATCGACGTGGTCCATCGACATACCTTTCTTGCCCGGGGGTACCTCCGGGCCCCACTATGTACCCGCACACGGCCCACGATGCCTCCTAGCATGAGGTATATATCAGAACCGAGAAATCTCATGGTGGCTGCTGAAATATCATATCAAGAGAAACCGGGTTTTTCAAATAATGCATAATTTCATGAAACTACCACGGTCCTCATATCCAGAAAATATTATGCAAAATCCATATCTCAATGCGAAAATCCATGAATATAATATATGCAACATAAAACTGAAATGTGAACATATAAAGGAAAATCCGCTATTTAACAGCAACAAGTTAATATATATATCATGCGGTTCCTAATTTCTCCAAGTCCATATAATATCAAATAAAGGTGAACATGTAACTATAGCCAGATATATGTGTAAACATGTAGGTATAGCAAGGTATATGTATCTACCTATCAGTAATGATGTAATACCCTCCAGATATAAGTTTAAGTATGTATGCAAGATGTACATATAGTTATGTCTCATATGTGTATATACATATCACTAATGGTACAATACCATATAGGTATATGGGTAACTAGCACGTAAGCATATCAAGGCATATGTGTAAGCATGTAGGTATACAGGTATGCTATATGTCATATGCACGAAGGAAAATAAGGATCATGTCTCAATATTCCTAAACAATACAATATCACATATGTATAGGTGTTGTGCGTGTCATGGCAATTATCGACGGTGTGTATATAGCATACAATTAGTGCTCGTGAAACATGAACCGTCAATAATGGTGTTGTGTCTCATTAGTACTAAGTCCCTACACAATAGGTAAATGAGATATGCAATAAAGGTACACATGCACAATCAATATCCGTATACTTCTAACTAATAGTCATATCATTTAATCTAGCCCAGACGCATAACACCATGTGGGCAATTCCCCTATAGATGTTAAATCTACTCACCAACGCTCGTGGCTAAGTAAAGCCAACCACATGTTCCCCCTTCTTCGCATCGTCCGAAGTCCCCGCCTGCGAACCTAAAACCTAAAACAATATAACAAGTATGTATATTAGCAAACGACCAATAACACTTACAAACTACGTTTGACCGACACACCAATTCCAAACATACTCTCATGTGTTCGTATTGTGGCTAACGTGCGTAGCGACGCTACGAAACCATCCCAAGAGCAAAACCACACAAACTGCACGAACTGTGTTGTATAACGTAACACACGTAATCGTAACATAAGAAACTAGCTATGTGATCCCAGATTTTGTATACAGAGAAAACCCAAAAATCAAACAGGACTAAACACACCTAAACCAAAGCAGACAGCTACCCACAAAAACCCACACTCTAACTCTACCCTAAGGCCGAGCTCGCCGGAATTCCAAGAGATGTCGCCAGCCATGGTCCGAGCCTAAGGGTTCGTGCTTCAAGTGAAGGCTTAGGGTCTCTGGTACAACACAACTACACTGCTAGATTTTCTAGTATACTCTCGGGGTCACAGAAGATCACAGATATCATATATTGACACTAAAAATACGCTATGTGCACAAAACATGACTTAAAGCGTTCTAAACTAAAACTAAAAGGCCACATAACACTATAACATCATAAAGAACAGATAGAGATCATTCCCTACTCCCACAAGCTCAAAGATCCTACATTTCCAAGCTCCAAGGCATCCAAGAGGCAAAACAAGGCAAATGAAGTGATTTGGTGATGTTTTGTGAAGGTTTAGTGTAGGTTTAGTGAAGAGATTAGCAAGTGTTCAGTTGAGAGTGAAGGAGAGATGAATGAAACAATGAGAATGAGATAGTGAAGTAAGAATGAGAGGATAAGGAAAGATAGAGGTGAGGATAAGAAAGAGTGAGGTGAGTGCACGCTTGCATTAACTCCTCATTAATGCAAGCATTAAGCTCACCATGTCACCTCTCCCCAAAACAAAACAAATACAAATATCTCTCCATAAATATCTAGGATTAGGGTTAAGGTTTAAACAAAGGATTAGGATTAGGTTAAGTTGTCATTGTTGCTAAACTAGATTACACAAACATACCCTCATATAAACATGCACATGTGTGTGCATGCCATAACAAATAATAATAAATTATTAATTAAATGTTATAAAATTTGAGGAATCCAAATTGGTTAACTTTTTACCAAAAACCCGCATTATCTTCTAAATTAACACTAATCTAAATCTAAGGCGTTACAAAGGGTTTTCAAGTTAGATACAAATATAGCGTTTTCATATATTACTACATACGTATATATAAGAATAAGTTTGATTTCAGTAAACCTTATTTCAAAACTGCATCTCCATTATTTTCCCTTAAAAAGGTTTAAATTTATGGGCTTTTGGCTTATTTGAATTAGGTGGGGTCCTATATGTTAGGTCCACGTTACCCACCCCGGTACCCCGGTTCTTTCGGGGAGGCGGAATAGGTAAAAATCAAAATTTTCCTAACTAGGTAACATGGACCATTCAAGAAGGATCTTTGCTAAACAAAAACTAACAATTAAACTACAAGTTCTAGCTACTATGTAGAATGGTTATACCTAGGTCTTGAACTCCTTCTCTTCTTTTGGTGGTTCTCCTCCTTGCTTGCTCCATGTAGCGGCTTGAATGGCTCCTCCTCGTCGTCTCCTCTTTGCCGTAGATGGATCTACCTGAGGGCCTCGAACTTGAGCTCCTATCTCAACCTAGAGATAACTAAGGTTCTTGGTTTGCTAGACCTAGGACCTTAGAATGAGTAGAGAAGAGTTATGGTGGTTTTGTCTCAAAGGTTCATGATTTCCAACTCATGGAACACTTGAACCTTGAGAGAGGAAGAGGGAGAGCTTTTTTCTAAGAGAGAGAAACAAAATGATAGAATGAGCTCTCATATTGCAACCATGCTCACAAAAGCAAAAATAATAATGATAATAATAATAATTAAGAATTGTGATGGTTAGTTTCAATGACAATTATCATTTCATGCAATTATTACATTTTGTAAAGAACAACAAGTAAACAAAAGTCATAGCAATGAAATGTTGATGGTCAACAAGTCCACAATGGTCAACCGGTCAAAAAAGTCAACAAGTCAACAAAAGTCAAATGTTCAACTCAACCATGACACAATAATCCTTAATTAATATTATTAATCATATTTCTCATTGTCATTAGGGTTTAGAAAAAGCCAACGGTCAACAAGTCAACCAAAATCAAATGGTCAACAACCCTAATGAGAATTCTCTTCCTCTGCCTCTGTCAACTGTGCATACACACCCGCATCCGTGTTCCAAGGAACACGAATACACTGAGACAAAACCAATCCCAAAACAAGTACTAGGATCTGGCTTAAACCAAAGCCCGCTAGTAACAACTGTCCGGACACCAAATGTGCACAAGTGCGCGGATGTGAACGAACCTCGTCGCAAAACCATGCAACCTCCACTCTGTTTTGCCCAAAGGCTAGTAACCCTCTGTGTGGGACTCTAAAGGCTCGACACTACGCTGGCAGTGGGTTTAACCACAGGCCGCAAGCGGTACTGGCTGTACGTAACGGTCCCCAGGTAGATGCCGACAAGAAGACTGATGAGGTGAACCTATCCTAACTCCTACTGAGCCTGAATGTGATAATCTTCGTACAGTCCGGTCTGTTCGTCTGAGAATATCGCATGGCGGGCCTAGGGGGCGGTAAACGTCGGTCCCCTAATAGCGGTACAAGTCGTGTCGGAGTGTAGCCCAAAACACCTTGAGAATCTACTGGAAAACCTACCAGCAATTCTCGTGTCACGCCCCGCTTCCCGGTGTACGGCGAAGGAGACGCGACGAGGTCCGCTACGTATATACTCAGAAGTACATACGCTAAGCGTATCTAAGCAATATAAAAGTAAATCACAAGAGACAAGAGATATAAAAATAACAGCAACTTTATTAATAACATTCTTTTGTACAATGCATGAAAAGTAAATACAACTGAAATGAAAAGCGATGCCTAAACAATGGCATAACAGGAAATGAAAATGTTGAATAGAACAAGGTACGATATCTAGAGCTCGGGGTCTTCGTGAAACTGCTCCAAGTCTTCACAGTTGGGCTCGATCTCTGCTGGGTCCAAACCACCTGACGACATTCAAAGAAGAAAGAAATAGAATGTCGTCAGCGAACAGGTCGTTCGGTAAGTCCCAAAGATAAGGAAGAATTAGAAAGACAGAATAAGAGTATTTTCTAAAGTATTATGTTGTAGAATATTATGGAATATTGTGTTAACGTTGTTGTTTGTAGCTTGGTACAGAAGGATACCAGTGTATACGAGAGGGGTCTCTATATGCTAGAGACCAGGGCAAACGGAATGTACAAGGAACCGTTAAGCCACGGTACAACAGCAACGGAATATGGTTAGGTGTCTTAATCTGACTATCTCGTGCCACCTTTAACACCTTCCGTACCAATCTACCCCTTAAACCCTGTAGTGTTTTGATTGTATTGTTGTATTGTATTGTGTAAGTTAGATGACCGACCAAAACCATGATATCAGTAAACATGTTGTAACTGCATAATCAGATAAATGGAATAACAGAATAATGGATGTATATCCATGGTTTGGTTCAGTCAAGTTGTATAGATTGTTAACTGGATTTTGGGATTCATGTGTTCATATTAAGTTGGAATATTAAAGAATGTAGATTGACTTGAATCATATTCAAGTAAGAAATAATCAGACTCAAACCCGAGTCAGACCAAAAGAAATGTAATTTGAAGTTCTATAATTGTTAGGGTCCTTATTGTAAATTATAAAACTTGAGGGGGTTTTATGTAAAAAGTACTTTTATATAGTTTTCAAAATACACCTCAAGTATTTATTATTCGTCTTTATAGTTATAATGAGAATGATTTTATTTAGTGATATTTCTAGTGAATATATCCTAATAAATGTATTAATCTGTAATATTGATTTATTTGAAATTCATGGTATTTTAATGTAACTTTTAATCTTGTAATTTTTAGGAAAAGGTGAAAACTTTATCTTATAATAAAATAGGTGTTTAAATGATAAATATACATATATTTATACAAGAATAATTTTAATAAATATTTTATTTTCCAAAAATCTCATTTTTCATAAATGTCGTATTCTAAACCTTTCGAGACCGAATGCTCCTTGAGGAGGTCTGAATCTCGCACTACTAAGCCCGAGGGTGCACGATAAACCGTACTATCCCTAACGAGTTCCCCAAAGATGGGTTGTAGTGGCGCTTTGCAAAGATTTAATAAATACTAATCGTTTAGAAAACGGTTTTAAAAAGATAAGGTATTTATTTATAAAAGATGTAAATTTCCGTATTTTAGATTCTAGGATTTCCTAAGCCAACTAGCCTATTTCTAAATGGTCTAAACGATACGTCATTAGAAGCCTCAAATCGCCTTTTCACCGCCAATTGCGGCCAGGTAATTGCCAGGTGAGTGGGAGGCTCTCCACTACAAGTAGTGGCCCTAATTAAGTAACCACTCACCTTAGACACACTTGTCTAGACAACACAAAGTCAGGTTTAGATGAACGATCGATGTCCATGACATATCGTATTTTCCTATTAAAAGATTTTGTTTTAAAATTGTATACAACTTAGAACTTTCAGAAAAGGTTTATAACGAAAATGGTATTTTAATGTAAAGTCTTGTATTATCGTATTCTAAGTTTTGATGATATCAATTAGGGTTGTATCTGCGTGTGTGTGGAGGTAGGTCATTGCCTCGTGATCTATTTTAAGGTATAGCAGTGTTAAAGGGTTAAATGAGATAATCTAAACATGGTGGTATTTAAGTGCGAAAATACGGTATTTTGCAAAAGTTATCATTTCATGTGAGAAACTTTATCCAAATTGATTTTTAAGTGATTGGTAGTCAACATGAGTATGTTTAAGCATTATGGAATTAGTGACGAGTTAGTTTTGATAGAAAACCGAATTGGAAATCGGTTTGTTCCGATTTCCGTCGGGTTTTAAAAAGTCGTATTATTATGAAGGAAAAGAAAGGTAGAAAAGGAGACTTACGGGTTTGGACAAGCTAGAGAGTGCTAGGAAGGTAGTGGGTTTGTCGGTGCGTCGAAACGTCGTGAAGAGTCCTAGTACGATTGCCGGGATTCGCCGTCGATTTTGACAGCGCTTCGCCTTTCGCTCGTTTTCTAACGTACCGAGTTCTCTTAAAATTTTTAGAGAGTGGACTTAGGAATGTAGGGTGAGAGGGTAGAGGGTAGGGGTGTTTATATAGGGTTAGGCTAGTGTTAGGGTTTTAATTAAAAAAATATAAAAATATATAAAAAAAACATTAAAAAATCATTAAATTTTGGAGTAAAAGTGATTTATTGAGAATTTGATAACCGATCAAGAAAATTAAAGTATTCAGGTGAGAAGACCAGGTCAACACGGAAAAATTCTGTGTTGACGACTCGGCTGTCCGGCCGAGTCCGGCCGGCGGCGCCGGCCCGAGTCGGCCGGTCCGCCGGCCGACTTGGCCGAGTCAGGCCGAGTCAAGGGCTCGTCGGGTGGGGGATCATCTAGGGGGAATTTTGGTGCATCTAATTTTTTGTGTTCAGTATAAATTTTGTGAGTTATTGCGGTTTGACTGTTGACTTTCCAGAAAAATTTAAAACAAAATAATATAAAAATAATGTGGGGCATGGGATTTGAACTCTGGTGGCTTGGTTCAGCAGTGCAAGGTATTACGAATGAGCTACAAGCTCCTTCTTGTAATTATGGAGTGAAATAAATACTTAAAGAGATATCAGCTGCAATAAATACTCCAAGTATACATTGAATTTAAATCAATTCTTTGTACATAAAAATGGAGTTGTTACAGTTTACCCACCTTACAAAAATATCGTCCTCGAAATTTACAACTTTTATTTAAGGACTAGTTTACAAAGAGGTGTGGATATCTAGTACGCATTTCATCCTCCCTTTCCTAAGTGGACTCTCCTGGAGTGTCTTTCCTCCACATCACTCGAACCAAGTTAACTTCCTTATTCCGAAGTGTCTTCACTTTCCTGTCCAGGATCTCCACGGGCTGTTGCTCACAAGACAAGTCGGGCTGTATAGTGAGCTCGGAATGATCGAGAACATGGCTGGGGTCACTCACATACTTTCTGAGTTGGGATATATGGAACACATTATGCACTCCTACCAATGAAGGTGGAAGCGCTAAGCGGTATGCCACTCACCGACTCGTTCGAGTATGTCGAACGGTCCAATGTATCTTGGACTCAACTTACCCCGTTTTCCAAAATGGATCACTCCGCGGTTCGGAGATATTTTCAGGAATACGTGATCTCCTGGCTGGAACTCCAAGTGTCGCCTCTTTGCATCAGCCCAGTGCTTCTGTCGATCTTGGGTTATGCGCATCCTTTCACTGATAGTACGGACCACATCAACAGTCGCTACTATCATTTCTGGTCCAAGAAGTTCCCTATCACCGATGTCGTCCCAATTTAATGGCGATCGACACTTCCTTCCATACAATACTGCAAAAGGTGCCATTCCTATGCTTGCTTGGTAGCTGTTGTTGTACGAAAACTCCACAAGATGTAGGTGATCTTCCCACGATCCTTTGAAGTCTAACATACACGCTCTGAGCATATCCTCCAAGATCTGAATAATTCGTTCCGACTGACTAACTGTTTGTGGATGATAAGCCGTGCTGAAGTTCAGACTTGTTCCCAAGCTTGCTTGCAGACTCTGCCAAAATTGCGATCGGAACCTGGTGTCACGATCGGAGACAATGCAGACCGGTACTCCATGGAGTCTCATAATTTCCTGTATGAGTTCATGGGTATCAGAGATAGTACATTATGAAGAGTTTTAAATCTAAATTAGATTATTACCTCCATATACTTCTTTGCTAGTGTCTCAGTTGATTGGCCAACTCGAAATGGGATGAAGTGAGCCGACTTTGTGAGTCGATCCACAATGACCCATATGGCATCATTACCTTTTGTGCTGCGAGGAAGAGCAGTCACAAAGTCCATCGTGATGTATTGCCACTTCCATTCTGGGATTGGTAACGGTTGAAGTAATCCAGCAGTCCTGTGATGTTCAGCCTTTACTTGCTGACACACCAAGCATTTTGCGACGCTTCTGGCTACTTCACGCTTCATTCCATGCCACCAATAATTCTGACGTAGATCTTTGTACATTTTGGTACCTCCAAGATGTACTGAGTAGGGAGAGTTGTGGGCTTCTTTCATTAACTCTTCCCGAACAGGTCCTTTTTGTACACACAATCTGCTGCCGTATCTCAAAGATCCGTCTTCATGGATGATGAAGTCTGTTCTGAGTCCATTCTCCACTTGTTCTCTGATCTTTTGCAACTTAGCATCGCTGGCTTGAGCTGCTTTGATCTGATTGACAATGGTTGATTGAACTTGTAAATTCATCAAACTTGAAGCATTACCTGGCATGACTACTTCAATCTCCATCTGATGCAAGTCTTGTTGAAGCTTCCACTGAGCGGTGAGATTCATTGCTAATGGTTGGCGACTAAGAGGATCAGGTACTACATTCACCTTCCCTGGGTGATATTGCAAGTTGATGTCAAAGTCCGCCATGAGTTCTAACCATCTTCTCTGCCATATATTCAACTCCTTCTGAGTAAATACGTACTTCAGGCTCTTATGATCTGTGTAGATGTTCACTCGTTCACCAAGTAGATAATGACGCCAAATTTTGAGAGCAAAGATGACGGCTGCCAACTCCAAATCATGCGTCGGATAATTGCGCTCATGGATCTTCAGCTGTCTTGAAGCATAAGCCACAACCTTACCGTGCTGATGTAGAACACAGCCTAATCCCTTACCGGATGTATCGCAATGCACTTCGAATCCTCCAGATTGATTCGGTATGACGAGAATAGGTGCTGATGTCAACCTTGACTTGAGTTCTACGAAAGCTTGTTCGCATGCTTCTGACCACACAAATTCTTCATCTTTACGTGTGAGCTTGGTCAGGGGCGTTGCTATCTTCGAAAAGCCTTCAATAAACCTTCTGTAATATCCAGCTAAACCCAAGAAACTTCGAATATCCTTCACTGATTTTAGTGTAGGTCATTCGCTAACTGCCGAAACTTTCGCTGGATCTACAGAGATTCCTTCTCCTGATACGATATGTCCAAGAAAACCAACTTGATTTAGCCAAAACTTACACTTGCTGTACTTGGCATAAAGCTGATGTCGTCGAAGAGTTTCCAGGACAATTCGTAGATGTTCTGCATGCTCTTTCCGACTCTTAGAATACACCAGGATGTCGTCGATGAAGATGACAACAAACCTGTCTAAGTACTCCCGGAAAACTTGATTCATAAGATTCATGAATATTGCGGGTGCGTTGGTCACTCCGAATGGCATCACCAGAAATTCGTAATGTCCATAGCAAGTTCTGAAAGCTGTTTTGTGAATATCAGCTTCCTTGACCTTCACTTGATGATAACCTGAACGAAGATCTAGTTTAGAGAAAACACAAGATCCACTTAGCCGATCGAATAAATCATCGATGCGCGGGAGTGGATACTTGTTCTTTATAGTGACTTTGTTCAAGGCTCTGTAATCGATGCACATTCTGTATGAACCTTCCTTCTTCTTCACAAGTAATACAGGCGATCCCCAACTTGAAGTGCTGGGACGAATCCATCCTTTTGCCAGTAATTCGTCCAACTGTGTTCGGACTTCCTTCAAACTTTCCGGACTTAAACGATAGGGTGCTTTGATCACCGGTTGTGCTCCTGGTACTAAATCAATACTGAATTCAAGAGCTCGATCAGGAGGCAAACCTGATATATCGTCAGGAAATACATCGTCGAACTCTCGAACCACATCTGGTCTTGATTCTTCCTCCGCTTGAGCTGCTGCAACTACTGCTTCTCTTGGCTTCGCTTTGTAGGTACTTGGCTCCAGTGTACGGTCTCCGCTTTTGAAATAGAAGACCGGATGGTCTGGGATCTCGAATACTACCCTCCTTTGACGACAGTCTATGGTAGCATAAAAAGTTCCAAGCCAATCCATTCCTAGAACCACATCGAAGTTCGGTATGTCCAGCACTTTGAAGTCAGCATAAAACTCTTGACTGCAGACGACGACTGGACACATGCTGTATCCCATAGTTGCCTTTAGAACGCCATTTCCGGAACTGACATTCCAGCTGGATATAAGCGGTGAAACTGGAATCGCATGGGTTCGGACAAACCGTTGCGACATAAAGCAATGTGATGCTCCAGTATCGAACAGTGCAAGTGCAGGGATTGAGGATACTAAGATTGTACCTAAGGTATGTGGGATTTGTTTTAGGTATAGGAAATATGTAACTAAGTAGTAGAATAGAAAAGCAAAGTTTGAAAAGAAAAGTTTACCAGTGATGACTTGGCCAGTGGCCTCAGCTTCTTCCACGGACATCGTGAAAGACTGGCGCCTTGGTACATTCCTCCTGGCCTGAGGAACGTTCCTTTGAGCTTGATAGAACTGACGAGGAGGTGGTGCAGCTTGTGGTCCTCTGGGTGGTGCAGGTAGTGCAGGTCTGGGAGCAGGTGCCTGATGAGCTGGTCGCTGCTGATAAGTAATTGCTGGCCTGGGTGCAGCAACTGGATTCTGTTTTTGGGGACAAGACCCAATATCGTGAGTAGTTGAGCCTCAGACTAAGCAAAGGCGGTTGGCTCGACGGCAGTCCTTCATCATATGTCCAGTTCTCTTGCAGTAGGTGCAAAAGGCTGGGCTGGGACGATGGGTTGGTACTCCGGGTCGTCTTGGCACGAAAGGTGGCCTGGACGAGGCTCCACCTGCCATCTGGTTGGCAGGGCGCTTGACTCCTACAGACTGAGGTCTGCCCCTTGCTTTTATCACTGCCTCATAGCTGCGAGCAGCTTCTAGAGCATCCTCATGAGTCAAAAATTTTCCCGTGGCTAGAGCAGCCTGAATCTCCGTGTCCAGTCCTTGTTGAAAGCGACGGGCTCTGATCTCGTCTGTCGGTATCAAGTGTGCCGCGAATCTGTTTAAAGATTGTGTTAGCTGTGTAGTATGTGATATTTTAAAAATTGAACTATTGTGACATATCTTACCGACTTAATATGGTGAATTCAGCGTCATATTCATCTACTGATTTGTCCCACATTGAACCCTGTTGTAGATGAATAAACTGCTGTTCCATTGCAAACCTGGCAGTCACAGGGAAATATTTCGCGTCGAACTTCTCGCGAAAAGTCTTCCATTCAATCGGCTGTACCAGACGGCTTTCTTCCGCCTTCCACCAGTTGCGAGCATTATCCATGAGCTGTAATTTTGCTGCACGGACCCAAGCGATGTCTGGCACTTGAGCTGTTGTCAGATCGTCTTCGATGCTTTGTGCCCATTCTTCTGCTTCAAGAGGGCTTCCTTTACCAGAGAACTGCTTGGGATGTAAAGCCCTGAATTGCTTTACTCCCAGTGCGTCGGTTTCAGGACGGTTCAGAAGTTGTTGTTGTCCCTCGAGAAGGCTGCGGATCGCTTCCAGTAGCACTGTTTTCTCGGTGGTTGGTGCAGGAACAGCTGGTACGAAAGGTAGTGTTGGAGGTGTGTTGTTGACGTTGGTGCTGATGTTGTTCGGGGAATCCATAATCTTGAAGAAAAATTTGGGTTAGGACAGATTCAAATACATGAAATGATAGGATTCAAGGAATAGAAATTTATAAGATTCAAGAAACATGAATTGTAAAGAATGTTTTAGTTGCTGGTTCTTGTGTTATATTGCTTAGGTTGTTCACGCAGACAAGAACTGCATGATAGGGATTCATACAGCTCTGACCTGCATGGGCCACCAACAAAACCTGACACGCCCCGCTTCCCGATGTACGGCGAAGGAGACGCGACGAGGTCCGCTACGTATGTACTCAGAAGTACATACGCTAAGCGTATCTAAGCAATATAAAAGTAAATCACAAGAGACAAGAGATATAAAAATAACAGCAACTTTATTAATAACATTCTTTTGTACAATGCATGAAAAGTAAATACAACTGAAATGAAAAGCGATGCCTAAACAATGGCATAACAGGAAATGAAAATGCTGAATAGAACAAGGTACAATATCTAGAGCTCGGGGTCTTCGTGAAACTGCTCCAAGTCTTCACCGGTGGGCTCGATCTCTGCTGGGTCCAAAGCACCTGACGACATTCAAAGAAGAAAGAAATAGAATGTCGTCAGCAAACAGGTCGCTCGGTAAGTCCCAAAGATAAGGAAGAATTAGAAAGACAGAATAAGAGTATTTTCTAAAGTATTATGTTGTAGAATATTATGGAATATTATGTTAACGCTGTTGTTTGTAGCTTGGTACAGAAGGATGCCAGTGTATACGAGAGGGGTCTATATATGCTAGAGACCAGGGAAAACGGAATGTACAAGGAACCGTTAAGCCACGGTACAACAGCAACGGAATATGGTTAGGTGTCTTAATCTGACCATCTCTTGCTACCTTTAACACCTTCCGTACCAATCTACCCCTTATAAACCCCGTAGTGTTTTGATGGTATTGTTGTATTGTATTGTGTAAGTTAGATGACCGACCAAAACCATGATATCAGTAAATATGTTGTAACTGCATAATCAGGTAAATGGAATAACGGAATAATGAATGTATATCCATGATTTGGTTCAGTCAAGTTGTATAGATTGTTAACTGGATTCTGGGATTCATGTGTTCATATTAAGTTGGAATATTAAAGAATGCAGATTGACTTGAATCATATTCAAGTCAGAAATAATCAGACTCAAACCCGAGTCAGACCAAAAGAAATGTAATTTGAAGTTCTATAATTGTTAGGGTCCTTATTGTAAATTATAAAACTTGAGGGGTTTTATGTAAAAAGTATTTTTGTATAGTTTTCAAAATACATCTCAAGTATTTATTATTCGTCTTTATAGTTATAATGAGCGTGATTTTATTTAGTGATATTTCTAGTGAATATATCCTAATAAATGTATTAATCTGTAATATTTATTTGAAATTCATGGTATTTTAATGTAACTTTTAATCTTGTGATTTTTAGGAAAAGGTGGAAACTTTATCTTATAATAAAATAGGTGTTTAAATGATAAATATACATATGTTTATACAAGAATAATTTTTAATAAATATTTTATTTTCCAAAAATCTCATTTTTCATAAATGTCGTATTTTAAACCTTTCGAGACCGAATGCTCCTTGCGGAGGTCAGAATCTCGCACTACTAAGCTCGAGGGTGCATGATAAACCGTACTATCCCTAACGAGTTCCCCAATGGTGGGTTATAGTGGTGCTTTGCAAAGATTTAATAAATACTAATCATTTAGAAAACGGTTTTATAAAGATAAGGTATTTATTTGTAAAAGGTGTAAATTTCCGTATTTTAGATTCTAGGGTTTCCTAAGCCAACTAGCCTATTTCTAAATGATCTAAACGACACGTCATTAGAAGCCTCAAATCGCCTCTTCACCGCCAATTGCGGCCAGGTAAGTGTCAGGTGAGTGGGAGGCTCTCCACTACAAGTAGTGGCCCTAATTAAGTAACCACTCACCTTAGACACACTTGTCTAGACACCATAAAGTCAGGTTTAGATAAACGATCGATGTCCATGACATATCGTATTTTCCTATTAAAAGATTTTGTTTTAAAATTGTATACAACTTAGAACTTTCAGAAAAAGTTTATAACGAAAATGGTATTTTAATGTAAAGTCTTGTATTATCGTATTCTAAGTTTTGATGATATCAATTAGGGTTGTATCTGCGTGTGTGTGGAGGTGGGTCATTACCTCGTGATCTATTTTAAGGTATAGCAGTGTTAAAGGGTTAAATGAGATAAACTAAATATGGTGGTATTTAAGTGCGAAAATACGGTATTTTGCAAAAGTTATCATTTCATGTGAGAAACTTTATCCAAATTGATTTTTAAGTGGTTGGTAGTCAACATGAGTATGTTTAAGCATTATGGAATTAGTGACAAGTAAGTTTTGATAGAAAACCGAATCGGAAATCGGTTTGTTCCGATTTCCGTCGGGTTTTAAAAAGTCGTATTATTATGAAGGAAAAGAAAGGTAGAAAAGGGGACTTACGGGTTTGGACAAGCTAGAGAGTGCTAGGAAGGTAGTGGGTTTGTCGGTGCGTCGAAACGTCGTGAAGAGTCCTAGTACGATCGCCGGGATTCGCCGTCGATTTCGGCAGCGCTTCGCCTTTCGCTCGTTTTCTAACGTACCGAGTTCTCTTGAAATTTTTAGAGAGTGGACTTAGGAATGTAGGGTGAGAGGGTAGAGGGTAGGGGTATTTATATAGGGTTAGACTAGGGTTAGGGTTTTAATTAAAAAAATATAAAAATATATATAAAACATTAAAAAATCATTAAATTTTTTAGTAAGAGTGATTTATTGAGAATTTGATAACCGATCAAGAAAATTAAAGTATTCAGGTGAGAAGACCAGGTCAACACGGAAAAATTCCGTGTTGACGACTCGGCCGTTCGGCCGAGTCAAGGGCTCGTCGGGTGGGGGATTATTTGGGGGGAATTTTTGTGCATCTAACTTTTTGTGTTCAGTATAAATTTTGTGAGTTATTGCGGTTTGACTGTTGACTTTCCAAAAAAATTTAAAACAAAATAATATAAAAATAATGTGGGGCATGGGATTTGAACTCTGGTGGCTTGGTTCAGCAGTGCAAGGTATTACCAATGAGCTACAAGCTCCTTCTTGTAATTATGGAGTGAAATAAATACTTAAAGAGATATCAGCTGCAATAAATACTCCAAGTATACATTGAATTTAAATCAATTCTTTGTACATAAAAATGGAGTTGTTACATCTCGCTTGCCCTGGCCAGGGACGACAATGTGTAATGGCTCTCCTAGACACAGCGCGATATCAACTCCCAATACCGGGAGAGACGAATCCTGTCTAACTGTCACTGCCTCCAAGTGCTTCGGGACTACACCCAACTACTACCTGTTTGCACGACTCAGTAGAGCCGTGGTAGGGTAGTAATCTAAAAACAGTGGGAACACACTCGAGGCGAAGTGACAGTGTCAAGTCAGCGGACTAAGCTGAAGTCATATCACCTGGGAACTATTAACTGACGATAGATATAATACCAACTAACAGTTCCCGACGAGTCCTGTCCAGTGTACTCGTAACCCAACGAGCACCTGCATACTATCTCCAGTATGACGTACTGATGGCTGTGGGACAGACCATCTCCCCTGCTGGGAAGAGAAGCGTATGCACCAGTCTACTCTGGGGTATCGATGCCCTGTCTCGATAATCCTACGACTAGGGACCAAAATAAGGATGTACTTATAGACTACCCAACCCCCACTAGTGTGATCACCATCACAACGCCGGTAGTCAAGCAAAAATCCTAAGGGCTCTACCAATATGTTTTTAGCGATATGTTAAAAGAAATATATACACATATTAAGATAGAAACAAACCAAGTAGCATACTACTATATCGAGCAACACTGTCGTAAAAACCGTATATATATATATATATATCCCAAGCCTCCAAAATGTATTATACAAACTAGTAATATACAATAATGGCCTCTAGGGCATACATATCTAACAATCTCCCACTTGCACTAAAGGCCAGTAATTGGTGTACCGCATACCCAACGTCAGCACTAAGGCCAGCTGCCGGCGTATCGCATACCCAATAACTCAAAAAGTCGCTCGAACTGTGTTTGAGGGAGGACCTTTGTGAATGGATCCGCTGTGTTGTCTTTCGTTTCCACTCTCCGTACCTCGATCTCCCGGCGATCAATGATCTCCCTGATCAGGTGATACCGCCTTAAGATGTGTCTGGATTTCTGATGGGACCTTGGTTTCTTCGCTAAAGCTATAGCCCCATTGTTATCGCAATACTAAGGTATTAGGTCAACAATGGACGGAACCACCTGAAGTTCACTAATGAACTTCTTCATCCAGACCGTCTCTTTTGCGGCATCGCTTGCAGCAATGTATTCAGCCTCCATCGTCGAGTCTGCGACGGTATCCTGTTTGGAACTCCTCCAACACACCGCCCCTCCGTTGAGGGTAAACACAAAACCCAAGACAGACTTGTTGTCATCTTTGTCACTCTAGAAGCTTGAATCGGTAAAGGACTTGACCCTGAGGTCTCCATTACCGTAAACCAGGAACATCTCCTTAGTCCTTCTGAGGTACTTGAGAATGTTCTTCACTGCCGTCCAGTGGTCCTCACCTGGGTCTGACTGATATCGGCTCACCACGCTCAGCGCGTAAGCTACATATGGTCTTGTACATAGCATCGCATACATTATAGATCCTACCGCCGAAGCGTAGGGTATAGAACTCATACGAACCCTCTCCTCGTCAGTCTTAGGAGACATCTTCTTGGAGAGGGTGATTCCGTGCAATGCGGGTATGTTACCGCGCTTGGAATCTTCCATACTAAATCTCTTTAGTACGGTCTCTATGTACCTAGACTGCGAAAGTCCCAGTAGTCTCTTGGATCTATCTCTGTAGATCTTGATCCCCAGAATGTACGAGGCATCACCCAGGTCCTTCATGGAGAACCATTGTGACAAGAATAGCTTGACCGATTGTAGCATAGGAATGTCATTTCCTATCAAAAGAATGTCGTCCACGTATAAGACTAGGAACACACAGTTCGTCCTACAATCTTCTTATAGACACAAGGTTCATCTTCGTTCTTGATGAAATCAAATTCCTTGATTGCCTCATCAAAACAGATGTTCCAGCTCCGCGATGCCTGCTTCAATCTATAAATGGATTTAAGCAACTTGCACACCTTCCCGCTGCTCCCACTGTATGATCCATCTAAACGCACTCTTCTAAACAGCCGTTTAGAAAAGCCGTTTTAACGTCCATCTGCCAGATTTCATAGTCATGGAAGGCAGCAATGGCAAGTAGGATCCGAATGGATTTGAGCATAGCCACTGGAGAAAAAGTTTCGTCACAGTCCACACCAGGTCTTTGACGAAAACCTTTTGCAACGAGTCTAGCCTTATAGGTTTCCACCTGCCCATCTACACCAAGTTTCCTTTTGTAGATCCATTTGCATCCAACGGATTTTACCCCAGGTGGAGCAATATCCAAGGTCCACACTTTATTGGTGTATATGGACTCCATTTCGGATTGCATTGCTTCCAGCCACTTATCAGAGTCCCTACTAATAATGGCCTGCCTGAAACTGGTAGGGTCATCTTCTTCCAAGATGCAACCCTCTCGATCCCCGTCTATGAGAAAACCGTAGTATCTCTCGGGAGGATGAGAAATCCTACCAGATCTGCGGAGTGGCCGAGGATCGTTTAGGGTTATTGAATCCTGAGGTTCTGTCAAATCTTCAGTTACAATTTGTGGTTCATGGATTTCTCCCAGTTCTACCGAACTGCCACTAGTTTCTTTTGCAAGAAACTCCCTTTCTAAAAAGGTTGTATGGCGAGATACAAACATCTTCTGTTCCTCAGTGTGGTAGAACAGATATCCTAGTGAATCTTTAGGATATCCCACAAATTTACATAGAACTGACCGTGCCTCTAGCTTGTCCGGTTTCTGTGTTTTCACATAGGCCGGACAACCCCATATCTTAATAAATTTAAGACATGGTTTCTTACTGCTCCATATTTCATACGGAGTTTTAAGCACAGATTTGGACGGAACTTGATTCAAAAGGTATGCCGCTGTCTGAAGCGCATGTCCCCAGAATGAAAGAGGCAACTCAGCACTATTCATCATGGAGCGAACCATATCCAATAGGGTATGATTCCTCCGCTCCGATACACCATTGTGCTGTGGTGTATAAGGGGGAGTAAGCTGAGAGAGAATACCATTCTCTTTTAAGTAATCTAGGAATTCCGTGCTTAAGTACTCCCCTCCTCTATTAGACCGAAGGATCTTGATACTTTTGCTAGTCTGGTTCTCTACTTCGTTTCTGAATTCCTTGAATTTCTCAAAAACTTCAGATTTGCGTTTCATCAGATACACATATCCGAACCTAAAGAGATCGTCAGTGAATGTGATGAAGTACGAGAACCCACCCCTTGCATGTATAGACATTGGACCACATACATCACTATGTATGAGTCCCAAGAGCTCTATTTCTCTTTCTCCATGTCCGGTGAACGGAGATTTGGTCATCTTTCCTTTGAGACAAGACTGACAAGTTTCATAAGATGAAAACTCGAACGTATTCAAGAGTCCATCTTTATGCAACTTACTTAGTCTTTTCTCTCCGATATGACCAAGTCTACAATGCCACAAGTAGGATTCATTCGTATCTGAATTCTTCCTCTTGCGTGTGTTTTGTACATTGAGAACTGTATTCTGATTTAGAACGTAGATACCATTATACAGTGTACCTTCTGCAACCAGTACCTTATGAAGGTAGATGTTCATGATATTTCTATCAAGAACAAAGTTATATCCATCTTTATCGAGTTAAGAAACTGATATGATGTTGCAAACCATGGAAGGTACATAGTAGCAATCTTTCAAAATCATAGTATTGCCGTTTGGCAACATTAGGTGATATTCACCGACGGCAGCAGCATTAACTTGTGCTCTGTTCGCTACCCTGAGCGACATATCACCAGGTACAACATTCCTACTTTTCTCAGTCCCTGCAATAGATTACAGATATGAGATCCTGATCCGGTATCAAGTACCCAGGAGGTAGGGCTGACCGTAAAACAGTTCTCAATTACAAGAACACCTGAAGTAGATGCAAAACTATGCTTCTTCTTCAACTGGGTATCCTTGGAATCCATACAATCATCTTTCCCTTGCTCATACTTATGACTGTTGTCGTAAGTTAAAGTCGAACCAACGTTCCCCAGCCTCGAATAAGAATTCGGATCGGTCAAGCGATACATTTTATTATCTTGATTAGGGCGTGAAATGGTTGCTACCTGGAGAGAGAGAAAAGAAACACTCAGCGTGCGCTCTTGCAAGATTAGATTGGTTTATTGATTTATCTAACCAGGATGGCTCCCACTGTTTCCTCAAATTCTTCTTCAAACCCTAAAAGAAGAACTAGTCAGGATTAATCGCACGTCACAATACTTGCTTAACCTTTCAGCCAGGCTGGTGTTAGTACTTCGAGGGAGGTTTTCCAACGCTTTCGCGAAGTTCCTTAATTAAATAACCTCTTTTCCCAGGAGGCGTAGCCCCGCTAACACCGTTCTAGACACCTACTTGATTTATAGTATTGATTGTTAAGTGAAATATTCTGCCGAGAGTAATCCAACTCATCAGTGGGATCGGGATCAAACTATCATTGTGCGATGACCTAGATGGAATCCACTCTAGTCAACACACTCCAGAAGGTATGCTAAATCTGCAAGTTTCAGTTTCTTTAGAAACTCCCGATGTGGATTTTTGCCCCTAAGACCCAAGTGACATTGACGCATAATCAACAAATCAAAAGGTCCTAGTCAAGTTCAACCCGTCGTTATCCAGGATTGCATTAGACCCGCCTGCATGATCCTTGACGAATAATCAACAAAATCATGTGACCGTCCTAACCAATCGCATCTATCAGTTCAACAGAGAATTATTACTTAGCTACCGTTCACTGTGCCTTGATGAATAATCAACAAACGCAGCACGAATACTAAGTATCAATTATCTGAAACGACGGAAGGCTACGGCTGGGTTTTTGGCAAAAAACCCGTTAACGTAATGAACTTGATGTAGTTGAAGGAACATGATAGCCTTTTTGAAAATATAGTGGCGAAAACTTTTGCTAAAGAGGTCACTCCCTGTGAAGGGATCTCGGCTCTTTCCTCGTCGAATGAGGTACAGGATATTCCAAACTGAATACCTCGATGCAAAGCAAGAACAATCGACTATAGTGAAGTTATTACCCTGACGCAAACTTTTGTCCAAAAGGTCACTCCCGATGAGGGGATCTCGGCCCTTACCTCGTCGAATGAGGTGCTGGGCATTCATAACCGAATACCTCTGTGCAAAACAAAAGAGAACGTCCTTGCAATAACAGCTTTTTGAAAATTATTCCAACAACATCTTATTAGGATTGTTTTTCTTTGCATTAATAATGCGTCCCATCAATTAATCCTACCATTGCAGAAAACAACGAAAATATGACGTACGCTTATGCCATCCGCATTCGCCACGGGGGCCCGTCATTACCCGTTAGGTTACTTAACTAACGACAGAGCGGGGGCTGGACTAGCGCGGATGCAAAATATAAGCAACGCCTACTAGATATCATATATAGATATATACATTCGTCAGATGCAATGATAGCCATTCCAGATCACAGATGAACACATTGGATATGCTAGGAATCCGCGTTTCGTTCGAGCATGCAACGGAAGACGGATTACACGGTCGCGATGAATAGCCAAACCCCACCATAGACCCCTACGGGTGCGGCAAACTACCCACGAAATACCCGAAGTGAAGCAGCCTCCCTCAACAACGTGAGTAGGCCACTCAGCATTTCAACGTACCCGGTAGTTTGTGCACCCCACCTTGGGTCTATCCTAGGAGCAAAACAGTAAAAGAAATAATATACAATGGCGGCTACAACCTCATCCCGGATGTGCGGCCATAAAAATAATATTACATCAATTTACATTTTACATCAAATGAAAGATAAAGAAAACTCTCATCTCACAAAACCCCGGCTATTCATCCGCGACAATCCAACAAGTTCATATACACAATCCAACAACATTACAGAACACAGATATGCACAATCCCCACTAATCGACGTATAGCGATTAGCCGACGTTCAGTGCATATATCACATTACAGATATAACCATTTAGCCAAAGTTTATAGAACTCCGATCAAAATTCAAATTTATAACCACCCCCAAAAATAACATTTTTCTCTGGATAATCTGGGCAGAAACAAAATATCTCATAAATCCCAAAACACCAAAATAAGAAATCTGCAACAAATCGGAGTCGCGGCCGAGTCAACTCGGCCGCGGATCCGCGGCGGAACGCATGGTTCCGCCGCGGTTCCGCGGCGAGTTGGCCAAGTCGTGGGCTCCAATTTCTTGACTTTTCCAAGAAAACCCTGCTTGTATTTTTCATGTCATACAAAATATTTTTAGGCCTGTTTTGAAAATCGACAGAAAATACAATTTTTTGGTTTGTTTTCAGGATTTTTTCCGGATCGAAGTTCTAAACACTTTGCTAACAGTTAGTTATTGCTTAGCTAGGCTCTGATACCACTGTTAGGTCCACGTTACCCACCCCGGTTCTTTCGGGGAGGCGGAATAGATAAAAATCAAAATTTTCCTAACTACGTAACATGGACCATTCAAGAAAGATCTTTGCTAAACAAAAACTAACAATTAAACTACAAGTTCTATCTACTATGTAGAATGGTTATACCTAGGTCTTAAACTCCTTCTCTTCTTTTGGTGGTTCTCCTCCTTGCTTGCTCCTTGTAGTGGCTTGAATGGCTCCTCCTCGTCGTCTCCTCTTTGCCGTAGATGGATCCACCCGAGGGCCTCGAACTTGAGCTCCTATCTCAACCTAGAGATAACTAAGGTGCTTGGTTTGCTAGACCTAGGACCTTAGAATGAGTAGAGAAGAGTTATGGTGGTTTTGTGTCAAAAGTTCATGATTTCCAACTCATGGAACACTTGAACCTTGAGAGAGAAAGAGGGAGAGTTTTTTTCTAAGAGAGAGAAACAAAATGATAGAATGAGCTCTCATATTGCAACCATGCTCACTAAAGCAAAAATAATAATGATAATAATAATAATTAAGAATTGTGATGGTTAGTTTCAATGACCATTATCTCGTCGAATGAGGTGCTGGGCATTCATAACCGAATACCTCTGTGCAAAACAAAAGAGAACGTCCTTGCAATAACAGCTTTTTGAAAATTATTCCAACAACATCTTATTAGGATTGTTTTTCTTTGCATTAATAATGCGTCCCATCAATTAATCCTACCATTGCAGAAAACAACGAAAATATGACGTACGCTTATGCCATCCGCATTCGCCACGGGGGCCCGTCATTACCCGTTAGGTTACTTAACTAACGACAGAGCGGGGGCTGGACTAGCGCGGATGCAAAATATAAGCAACGCCTACTAGATATCATATATAGATATATACATTCGTCAGATGCAATGATAGCCATTCCAGATCACAGATGAACACATTGGATATGCTAGGAATCCGCGTTTCGTTCGAGCATGCAACGGAAGACAGATTACACGGTCGCGATGAATAGCCAAACCCCACCATAGACCCCTACGGGTGCGGCAAACTACCCACGAAATACCCGAAGTGAAGCAGCCTCCCTCAACAACGTGAGTAGGCCACTCAGCATTTCAACGTACCCGGTAGTTTGTGCATCCCACCTTGGGTCTATCCTAGGAGCAAAACAGTAAAAGAAATAATATACAATGGCGGCTACAACCTCATCCCGGATGTGCGGCCATAAAAATAATATTACATCAATTTACATTTTACATCAAATGAAAGATAAAGAAAACTCTCATCTCACAAAACCCCGGCTATTCATCCGCGACAATCCAACAAGTTCATATACACAATCCAACAACATTACAGAACACAGATATGCACAACCCCCACTAATCGACGTATAGCGATTAGCCGACGTTCAGTGCATATATCACATTACAGATATAACCATTTAGCCAAAGTTTATAGAACTCCGATCAAAATTCAAATTTATAACCACCCCCAAAAATAACATTTTTCTCTGGATAATCTGGGCAGAAACAAAATATCTCATAAATCCCAAAACACCAAAATAAGAAATCTGCAACAAATCGGAGTCGCGGCCGAGTCAACTCGGCCGCGGATCCGCGGCGGGACGCATGGTTCCGCCGCGGTTCCGCGGCGAGTTGGCCAAGTCGTGGGCTCCAATTTCTTGACTTTTCCAAGAAAACCGTGCTTGTATTTTTCATGTCATACAAAATATTTTTAGGCCTGTTTTGAAAATCGACAGAAAATACAATTTTTTGGTTTGTTTTCAGGATTTTTTCCGGATCGAAGTTCTAAACACTTTGCTAACAGTTAGTTATTGCTTAGCTAGGCTCTGATACCACTGTTAGGTCCACGTTACCCACCCCGGTTCTTTCGGGGAGGCGGAATAGATAAAAATCAAAATTTTCCTAACTACGTAACATGGACCATTCAAGAAAGATCTTTGCTAAACAAAAACTAACAATTAAACTACAAGTTCTAGCTACTATGTAGAATGGTTATACCTAGGTCTTAAACTCCTTCTCTTCTTTTGGTGGTTCTCCTCCTTGCTTGCTCCTTGTAGTGGCTTGAATGGCTCCTCCTCGTCGTCTCCTCTTTGCCGTAGATGGATCCACCCGAGGGCCTCGAACTTGAGCTCCTATCTCAACCTAGAGATAACTAAGGTGCTTGGTTTGCTAGACCTAGGACCTTAGAATGAGTAGAGAAGAGTTATGGTGGTTTTGTGTCAAAAGTTCATGATTTCCAACTCATGGAACACTTGAACCTTGAGAGAGAAAGAGGGAGAGTTTTTTTCTAAGAGAGAGAAACAAAATGATAGAATGAGCTCTCATATTGCAACCATGCTCACAAAAGCAAAAATAATAATGATAATAATAATAATTAAGAATTGTGATGGTTAGTTTCAATGACCATTATCATTTCATGCAATTATTGCATTTTGTAAAGAACAACAAGTAAACAAAAGTCATAGCAATGAAATGATGATGGTCAACAAGTCCACAATGGTCAACCGGTCAACAAAGTCAACAAAAGTCAAATGTTCAACTCAACTATGACACAATAATCCTTGATTAATATTATTAATCATATTTGTCATTCTCATTAGGGTTTAGAAAAAGTCAACGGTCAACAAGTCAACCAAAATCAAATGGTCAACAACCCTAATGAGAATCCACTTCCTCTGCCTCTGTCAACTGTGCATACACACCCGCATCCGTGTTCCAAGAAACACGAATACACTGAGACAAAACCAATCCCAAAACAAGTACTAGGATCTGGCTTAAAGCAAAACCCGCTAGTAACAACTGTCCGAAGACCAAACGTGCACAAGTGAGCGGATGTGAACGAACCCCGTCGCAAAACCATGCGACCTCTACTCTGTTTTGCCCAAAGGCGATTAACCCTCTGTGTGGGACTCTAAATACTCGACACTACGCTGGAAGTGGGTATAACCACAGGCCGCAAGCGGTACTAGCTGTACGTAACGGTCCCCAGGTAGATGCCGACAAGAAGACTGATGAGGTGAACCCATCCTAACTCCTACTGAGCCTGAATGTGACAATCTCCATACAGTCCGGTCTGTTCTTCTGAGAATATCGCATGGCGGGCCTAAGGGGCGGTAAACGTCAGTCCCCTAATAGCGGTACAAGTCGTGTCGGAGTGTAGCCCAAAACACTCTGAGAATCTACTGGAAAACCTACCAGCAATTCTCGCTTGCCCTAGCCAGGGACAACAATGTGTAATGGCTCTCCTAGACACAACGCGATATCAACTCCCAATACCGGGAGAGACGAATCCTGTCTAACCGTCACTGCCTCCAAGTGCTTCGGGACTGCACCCAACTACTACCTATTTGCACGACTCAGTAGAGCCGTGGTAGGGCAGTAATCTAAGAACAGTGGGAACACACTCGAGGCGAAGTGACAGTGTCAAGTCAGCGGACTAAGCTGTATTCAAGTCACCTGGGAACTGTTAACCGACGATAGGTATAATACCAACCAACAGTTCCCGACGAGTCCTGTCCAGTGTACTCGTAACCCAACGAGCACCTGCATACTATCTCCAGTACGACGTACTGATGGCTGTGGGACAGACCATATCCCCTACTGGGAAGAGAAGCGTATGTACTAGTCTACTCTGGAGTATCGATGCCCTGTCTCGATAATTCTACGACTAGGGACCAAAATAAGGATGTGCGTATAGACTACCCAGCCCCCACTAGTGTGATCGCCATCACAACGCCGGTAGTCAAGCAAAAATCCTAAGGGCTCTACCAATATGTTTTTAGCGATATATTAAAAGAAACATATACACATATTAAGATAGAAACAAACCAAGTAGCATACTACTATATCGAGCAAGACTGTCGTAAAACCGTATATATATATATATATATATATATATATATATATCCCAAGCCTCCAAAATGTATTATACAAACTAGTACTATACAATAATAGACTCTAGGGCATACATATCTAACAATATAGATTTCACATGATTCAAGTGTCAGTCATGTGCCTTTTCCGGGTCGTGACACCGGTATAGGGAGTTGATGTCGCGTTGTGCAGGACATGACTATAAGCAGGAGTCTATAGCCACAACAAGTGAGATAAACTGATAAGTGTTATCATTTGTATCTCTGGTGGTTATGAGTCCTCTATCAGCATGCCTTATCAGGTTAATGTGGGTCTGACAATTTCCACTGCCCAGACCTGGTATGCGACACTCTTAGGCGAAAATACCAGACTGTACGGTGACTATCACTAATAAGTTCTGATTGCATTCAGATGGGTTTTCTTATCGACTTTTCTTTCATTCAATACTTGGGTAGCCGTTACGTGCAGTTAGTACCGCTGACGTGCTTGTCGGTTGTCCTGTTAGGGAGTTAATTTGAAAGTGTTTCAGATCAATCGGATGTTCCCAACTTACTGCCCGCGTATTGTCGAGTTTTTAGAGTCCCACGCAGAGCTTTTTCCTGCTCAGGCGAAACGATGCGGTGCGCGTATGTGGATATGTGCGGAAGTTCGATTATATGCGATAATCGGACGTTTGCTAAAACTAGCAAGTTTAGTAACAAACCGGATTGTTAAATCATGTGATGATTTAATAATAAATGTATATATATTTCTAGTATTATACCCACTCTATATTTTTCTCTCATATGTATTTGTATATGATATAAATACGGATTTATGTATATGATACATATTGATATGTTTATATATGTGTGTTGCGTGTGTGTGTGTAAACATAATGAAATAGACACTTCATTTCATTTGTTTTCTTCTTTTTATGATAAAAGAAAAGAAAAGAAAAGAAATGGGGTGGAAAAGAAGAGCGTAAAGAGGTATGAGCATTTTGACTTTAAAATTGGAAAATGGTTTTTAAAAGGATATGGTTGATATTTTTTTAAAGACTTAGCCATTCTATTTTTTAAAGAAAAAAGAAAATTCTTTCATCTTCTTCTTACTCTTCTTCTTCTTCATAATTTCCATAGCTGTTTTGAGTTTGCAATATGGGAAATTAATAATAGAGAAATGATTAGTGAGACTACTACATCCCTAATCAAGTAGATTAGCAAGCCACTTGATTATGTTTCTCAACTTAGTTACTTGATGAAGTGGAGATGAAGCTTGAGTCGGAGTTTCCTCAATGTGGATCATTTTCGGCAAAAGATTGGCATGCAAACTTGTTTGGGATGGCGTAGGAGCTTAGCACGAGTTCAAATTCACCCATTGGAGCATATGAAGATATTTCAAAAGTTGTAAATATCTCACTTTGCTCTCTTGGTTTTTCTTGCATAGCAATTTAGTTCATGAAACAATCTATTTGGTGTTTGTTGGGGCTAAGCATGCTTAAATTTTTTATTTTATCATTCTGACACGATCATAAATGTTGCGACCCTAGCCTCGACAAACCTACAGCATGTAATCATCATCTAAACCCTAATTTGGTATGCATTCTTTTATATAAAAAGAAACCCTAAATACTCCGTTACATCGTTATTGGCATGAAGGTATGTTAGGCTCCCAACTCACATGATGCCTCCAATATGTGTTCTTGTCCTTGCATGATCTTATTCCCTCTATTATCACTGTATTGTTCTATGCCGATACTATTTTCAGATGCAACATGACAACCGTAACAATAGGTATTTGAGTTAACCGTGGCGTGCTATAGGTTTACACATGATATATGCAAAATACTAAACATAAAGGGTGTTTTATTGAGAAAAACTAAATTTTGAAAGTGATAAGGAGGAAAACCCTATTATTAATTAATAATTACATTAGGCTCATTTTTAAATTTCTAAACAATGGCAGTGATAGAGAAAACACACAAATAGAGAGAAGACTACAAAAAAGCTTGCCATTGCTTTAAATGCACCATTAATGGCTCCCTCTGATGACCCCTGCGCACTTCTGGCCCCCCTCTCCTTACCGCTGGAAATTTGTGTTTCTCTCTTAAAAACATTTAAAAATCAATCAAAATTCCCCCATTTCTTCCCATTTTAGCCAAGGAAAAAAAAACAAAGAAAAAATTCTAGGTGGGCATCTCCCTCTCAACTTTATTCCTCCATTTTTCTTTTTTATGGTTTTTGAGTTGTGTTTGATTTTGTACTTTTGTTTTCAGAAGCTATGTACAAGAATCAGCTTCAAGAGCTGGCTCAAAGGAGCTGCTTCAACCTCCCATCATATGCTTGCATTAGAGAAGGGCCTGATCATGCCCCAAGGTTCAAAGCTTCTGTCAACTTTCATGGTGAGATCTTTCAAGGCCCAAGCTATTGTCCTACCCTGAGACAAGCTGAGCATGCTGCAGCTGAGGTGGCCCTCAACAATCTGTCTAATAGAGGGACCTCAAGGACTTTGGCTGCTAGAGTCTTGGTAAAAGATTTCATCTTGCCGCTCTTTTTTTTTTTTGCCGTTGGAGAAGTTAATTAGTGATCCATAAGCTGAAATTTAAATGAAAGATGATCCCATTTGGTTTTTGTCTGATTTCATTTGAATATTTAGACATATACTGCTGCTTTAGTTCTTGAAGAAAAGCTAATTAGTTGTATCTTGCTATTGTTTGACCAAGGTATCTAGTGAGAATTTCCATCAAATATCACATCTTGCTTTTGTTTCCATGAAAATGGGGTTAGTTATAAAGTCGTGAAAGATTTGATGAAGTTCCATGACCAATTGAGTTAATGACAACTCTTTCGCTATCAAATAATCGGTATTAAATTGGAACAAGAGAGGTGCTTGCCATGACCAATTCGCTTCCTGAAAGCCTAGAATAGAGGGAACTTGATATATTTGCTATAATAAATTATGTTCAGACTAAGGCATGGATTAAGCCAGGAGCCAAACAGAAGACATTCCCACTTGTTCGGAGGACGAATTTTATTATTTATTTTTAATTGTTATTTGATTTTTGTTTTGAGCTCCAAGTTGAAATTTCTAATGACTTCGTTCTTCTGGACTACAATGACTTGCATTCTGTTACAAAGTTAGAAATTTAATCTGATGTCAATACTCTTTATGAATGCTGAATTTAGGATCTACCTTTGATATTGTGATCTTTATGTAAAATTACCTTAAAAAAAATTGTGATTTTGTTTCTTTTTCCTTTTCCCTAGGATGAAACGGGCGTCTACAAGAACCTTCTGCAAGAGACTGCCCATAGAGCAGGGCTCAAACTCCCTGTATACACTACGATACGGTCTGGGCCCGGGCATCAGCCAATCTTCACTAGCTCTGTAGAGCTTGCCGGCATGAGCTTCTATGGCGAACCAGCGAAAACCAAGAAGCAAGCTGAGAAGAACGCTGCCATGGTTGCTTGGTCATCTCTCAAAGCAAGTATGTACGAACAAATTTCCCATTTCTTGTGTCTCCTATCACATTGTTGAAATTTCAACTAAATTTACAAAAACAGTACCCCTCACTACTGCCAATTTTGAGTAAGACTAAGGTAGTTTATTAAAAGCAACGACGGTTAAGGGTATATTAGTGCAATCTAGTCTAAATATTGGTCTATACTAATAATCTGTACCATTTCAAGTGCCCAATTTGGAATCTTTGCAATCTAAAGAGATCGTGATCGGTGAAGAGCATGAACAAGTGGTCGTAGTGCGAGTCCTTTCTAATTTCAAGACCAAGGATGAGAATAGACCTCAACACAAGAGGAGAATGGATTCTCCTCAAAATGCTTTAAGCTTCCGGCATCAATTGAGATTTAATGATCCTCTCTCCGATTGCTCTTCGATCGCAGAGAAACAAAGAGGATTCTTGGCTCTCAGTGGCCCCAAAATTTTACCACCGTCATTGTTACTGCCACAATCTGCTATAAATAGGCCAATTGCAAATTTGAGAGACGGCTGGGTGAATGAAATATCCACTGCCAGAGGAAAATCCACGGCTAACGACCATTTCGTAAACTCAAAGCCAATGCAGGAGTTGGGACCGAGTCCACCTTATCATAGAGAATTTCCACTTCCATACCAAAGAAGGCAACAAATCGACATGCCACTTAGTCCCCAAATGAGAAATCCGATCGTGGGCTCCTTTCCAAGAACAATGGGAAGCGGTGGGCTCCACGGCATTGCTCCTGCGGTGCTCATAAGATCGGTGGTCCCAGTCTGTGCAGCCCCATCGCCACCAAGGCCATCGCGGCAGAAAGATGCAAAAGAAGAGCTGTTAGTTGCCGCATCAAAGCTCAGGCAACTCCAATTATGAAGAGCAGTTTGGACCATGATCTTTAAATTTTGTGAGTTTTGCTTCATGGTATTTCTTTAAAATCATCTGATATCTTGTTTGTTGGGAAAATTTTGTTGCATTTGGTTTTGTTCCATGCCTTAGTGGTGAACTGAAGTGAAACATGCATCCAAGGCATCACACATGATCACAAACTTGCTACAAATATTCCACATATGTGTTGCTCATGAACAATTATGATACCCTTATCTTCTTATTAGCTTCACTTTGATGTGTTTTAATCAAATTTAGTTGCTCTTTGAATCAATGGATTGAGCTTTACATGGATTCAGCTCAAGGGATCCCCCCCCCCCCTCTGTGTGTGTTTATATATATATAAGAAAATTTCAAAATATACTTCGTTTGACTTGTAGAGTTGATGCTTTTGGCTGGACAACATCAAACCTCTTAAGGCCTTTTGTTCGATATATTGAAACTTGCTTGGCTACGAACATTGTTAGTTAAGATAGATGTGGTGTTGTCTTCGATACTATAGGATGTTATTGTTTGATACAAGATGCTGATCCTCTTTTTCATCTTCATCGTCTTTTTAATCTCTTAGACCGGCTTATGTTACTGTTTGATACAAGATGCTGATCATCTATATCTGGTTCCGCAAATTTCTTGTTGGTGATATTTTCTTAACCTGTGTCTCATTATGAACTTGATCTGTTTTAGTTACGTATGCATCTAAGTTTGTCAAATTTAATTTAGAAAATGATTAAGAGGAAATTACTGGTTTTTATAGGGATTCATGAATATATTTTTGGGTTTAGGGCATGCAGTCAATGTTGTTCCCGTGTACCCGATCTCCATGAGGGTCAGAACTTACTGCAGTAAGAAAGGAGAATCACAGTGATGAGGAAAATGTACTTGTTGTGCAGTGATACATGTGTGTGTGTGTGTGTATGAACAAGGCATTTGTTTGCATCTCAGAAATATATTTTAAAAGGAGGATGGAGGCATTAACTGCAATCTTGAGAAAAGTTTGAAAAAGAATGAAGAGAAAAAAATGCAAGTTTGAAAAAGAATGAAGAAAAAAAATGCAATTATAAGTAGGGAGGATAGCAGAGGAAAGATGCAATAGGACGAAATTCTCCTATGGCGTGGAAAAAATACGTCCTTCATGTGTTTTTCCCGATCCATCATCTCCATCTGTATCATCTAAGAGGTGGATCCAGTAAATTTCATATGGTTCTATCATTTTTTTCGCCGTGATTTAGTAGGTGCAAAATTAATGATTTATCGACCATAGAACTTTTTATATTGTTAATTCAAAGGTATAAAAGTGGTATAATCACGTGAAATTTGGTGTATCCACATCTTAGATGGTAAAGATAAAGATGATGAATGCCGATCGACGAAAAAAATTATGTAGGATATAGATTTTTGACGCCAACTAATGAAAAAGTCATCTAGGGCATTTTTTCTTCATTATTTCTTCATTATCCTTTTATATTTAGGGCATTTTTTCTTCATTATTTCTTCATTATCCTTTTATATATATATATATATATATATATATAAATATATATATATATATATATATATATAAAAGAATAATGGATATATGAGAATAATGGAGAAAAGAGGCTATAGGAGGGGATTTCCTTTTATGGCGTTGAAAAAATATACCCATCCTCATTTTTTCCGACGATCGGCACCCATCATCTTCATCGTTATCATCTAAAATGTGGGTACACCAAATTTAATGTGATTCTACAATTTTTTCACCGTTGATTTAGGAATGTAAAAATTTCTGTTGTTGGTAAACCGTTAATTTTGAACTCACTAAATCAACAGTGAAAAGGTGTTGGAATCACATGAAATTTGGTGTATAGACATGTTAGATGATGAAGATCAAGATGGTCGGTGACGATCTTCGAATTAAATGGTGGAGGACATGATTTGTGCCGCCACCTAATGCAGAAAGCCTTCTAGTGCCTCTCTCCTCCATTATTCTCATATACATATATACATACATACATACATTTATGAGAATAATGGAGGAAAGATGCCTTAGAAGGCTTTTTTTGTTAGACGGCGGCAAAAAGTACATGCTCCACTATTTTATTCGATGATCGGCAATATCCAACTTGATCTTTATCATCTAATATGTCGATACATCAAATTTCATGTGTTTCTAACACTTTTTAAACGTTGATTTAGCAAATGTAAAAAGCTCTATTGTCGGTAAACCGTTAATTTTGCATCCACTAAATCAACAGTGAAAAGGTGTTAGAATCACATGAAATTTGGTGTATCGACATATTAGAAAATGAAGATAAAATGGACGGTGTCGATCGTCAAATAAAATTGAGGGGGTGGGGAGGGGAGGGGAGGGGTTGTACTTTTTGCCGTCATCTGACGAAAAAAGCCTCACATGGCCTCTTTCCTCCATTATTCTCTCTATTAATTTAATGGGTGCAAAATTAACGGGTTACCGACAGTCGAGCTTTTTGCATTGCTAAATCAACGGTGAAAAGTTGTTAGAATCATATGAAATTTGGTTTATCGACATATTAGACGATGAAGATCAAGTTGGATTGTGTCGATCGTCGAATAAATTTATGGAGGGTGTGCTTTTTACCGCCACCTAACGAAAAAAACCTCCTAGCGTATCTTACCTCTATTATTCTCTGGAGGAAAAAAGCCTTAGAAGGCTTTTTCGTCAGGTGGCGTCTAAAATCTATATCCTCTGCAACTTTTTTCGACGATCGGCACCCATCATCTTCTTTATCATGCAAAATGTGGATACACCAAATTTCATGTGATTCCATTACCTTTTCACTGTTGAAATAGCAACTTAAAAAGTTCTATTGTCGGTAAACCGTTAATTTTGCACCCATTAAATCAATGGTGAAAAGGTGTTGGAATCAAATGAAATTTGGTGTATCAACATCTTAGACGATAAAGATGAAGATGATGGGTGCCGATCGTCTAATAAATCATGGAGGGTGTATTTTTTTGATGCCATTGGAGGAAATTCCCTCTTATATCATCTTTCCTCCATTATATATATATATATATATATATATATATATATATATAGAGAGAGAGAGAGAGAGAGAGAGAGAGGTGTCATAGGAGGGAATTTCCTTATATATATATATAGAGAGAGAGGTGTGTGTCATACGAGGGAATTTCCTTATATGGCGTTGAAAAAATACACGAACCATGATTTTTTCAATGATCGACATCCTTCATTATCTAAGATGTGCATACATAAAATTTCATAGTTGATTTAGTGGATGCAAAATTAACGGTTTACCGACACTAGAACATTTTACGTCGCTTATTCAAAGTGAAAAATAGGTAGAATCACGTGAAATTTAGTGCATTCGCATCTTAGAAGGTAAAGATGAAGATCATGGGCGCCGATCGTCGAAATAAATGGTGGATGATATAGATTTTTGTCGCCACCTAACGAAAAAATCTCCTTGGACTTCTTTTCTTTGTTATTCTAATATATATATATATATATGAGAATAATGGAGGAAATAGGCCATATGAGGGAATTTCCTTCTACGGCGTTGAAAAAACACACCCTCCATCGTGTTTTCCGACGATCGGAATGCATTATCTTCATCGTTATCATCTAAAATATGGGTACACCAATTTTCATGTGATTCTACAACATTTTCACCGTTGAATTAGTGGGTTCAAAATTAACGGTTTACCGATAATAGAACTTTTTTACATTGCTAAATCAACGGTGAAAAGGTTGTAGAATCACATGAAATTTGGTGTACTCACATCTTAGATGATAACGATGAAAATGATGCATTCCGATCGTCGGAAAACACGATGGAGGGTGTGTTTTCTCGATGCCATAAGAGGAAATTCCCTCATATGGCATTTTTCCTCCATTATTCTCTCTCTCTCTTTATAATATGGAGGAAATGTGCCATAGGAGGGAATTTTCTTCTATGACTTCGAAAATACACCCTCCAATTTTTTTTTGACAATCGGCACCCATCTCCTCCAATGTTATCATCTAAGATATAGATATACCGAATTCCTTGTGATTCTGCAACTTTTGCACCGTTGATTTGGTGGGTGCAAAAGTAACGGTTTACCGACAATAAAACTTTTGCATTGCTAATTCAACGGTAAAAAAGTGGTGGAATCGCATAAAATTTGGTGTATCCATCTTTTACATGATAAAGATGATGATGGTGGATGTCGATCGTCGGATAAAATGGTAGAGGATATGGATTTTTGACGCCACCTAACGAAAAAACATTTTAAGTTTCTTTTCTCCATTATTCTTGTGTGTGTGTGTGTAAGATGAATGGAGAATAGGTGCCGTTAGCGGGAATTTTCTCATATGACATCGAAAAAATACGCCCTACATGATTTTTTCCGACGATCGACATCCATCATTATCATCTAAGATGTGAATATACCAAATTTTATATGCTATCACTTTTTCATCGTTGATTTAGTGGGTACAAACTTAACGGTTTACCGATAATAGAACATTTTACATTGCAAATGCAACGGTGAAAAAGTCGTAGAATCACGTGAAATTTGGTGTATCCACATCTTATATGATGATGATGGTGCCGGTCGTTAGAAAATATCGTGGAAGATATATTTTTTTGACGCCATAAGAGAAAATTCTCTCTTATGACCTCTTTTCTTCATTGTGTGTGTGTGTAAATAATGGAGGAAAGAGGCCACAGGAGGGAATTTCCTCCCATGACGTCGAAAAAATATAGCCTATTTCATTTTTACTGACGACCGGCACCCACCATCTTCATCGTTATCATCTTAAGATGTGGGTACACTAAATTTCATGTGATTCTACAACCTTTTCACCGTTGATTTAGTGGGTTCAAAATTAACGGTTTACCGACAATAGAACTTTTTACATCGCTAAATTAATGGTGAAATAGTTGTAGAATCACATGAAATTTGGTGTACTCACACCTTAGATGATAACGATGAAGATGATGGGTGCCGATCGTCGAAAAAAATGAGGGAGGGTTTTTTTGCGACGCCATAGGAGGAAATTCCCTCTTATGGCATCTTTCCTCCATTACTCTCTCTCTCTCTATATATATATATATATATATATATATATAACGGAGGAAAGGTGCTAGGACGGAATTTTCTCATATGCCGTCGAAAAAATACACCCTTTATGATTTTTTTAACGATCGACATCCATCACCACCATTTTTATCATCTAAAATGTAGATACACCAAGTTTCATGTGATTCTACAACCCTTTTACCGTTGATTTTGTTGGTGCAAAATTAATGGTTTACCGACAATAGAAATTTTACATCGCTAATTCAACGGTGAGAAAATGGTAGAATCACAGGAAATTTCGTGTATCCACATCTTTAATGATAAAGATGGAGATGAATGCCGATCTAAGTAGAAAAAGGCGGAGGCTGTATTTTTCCGAGGTCACATGAGGAATTCCTGGGCATTGTCCTCTCTCTCTCTCAATGTAGGTATGTATGTATTGTGTAGACAAAGACATAAAACCTTTAAATTTGGGTGGCCAGTCATTAAATGCTCTTTGTCCTCTCCATTTTTCAACTCTACATTCCTATTCTGTTGTGGTAAACTAAACGAACTAGGTACGTTGGTAAAAAAAAAACTATACCAGGCATTAGATAAAGATATTGATGTAAACTTTTCTTTTCTTGCAATTTACTTTAAACTTAAATTTTTGAATATCATCTCTAAATAATCTTATTTGTACATGCCCCACGTAATTCCTAATACTAGCCATAAAAACCCCTTACACTACCTAATACGACGGACCTTTCAAAAGTGACAAAAGACCGTAGTAAAAAATATTCAAGGCCTGATTCGACGGCATATTATCGTCGAATTTGGGTCTCCCGTCGAGTTGACCTATATTTTCCTGTAGTGTTATTGCCACTGTTTTCATCTTGATTTTTTTTACCACGTGGCCCCTCATATCATCTGAAACTTTTTGTTATCTCCAAACCATCATAAACTAAACTCTCACTTTTCTTTTCGGTTTTTAATTTAGGGCTACAATTTTATAACAAGATGTGGCTAGTTTGAGGAAAACTACAACGGTTGTAACTCATATGTGGTATTTGAAATGTCTTCCTAGTTATGTAGAGGGCACTTCTTCTATTTGACGATTCTTTAAAACCATATTTAAAGATTCCCACAAAGAATAGATTTGTGAGAAACAGCTAAACTACTAGGAAAATAGCTTTATATTTGCTAGGGGTCCAACCATTGCCGTTTAAGATAAATTCTACTTAGATTAAAGCTATCGGTGAGATACACGAGACTAAAAGTGAGAATATAAGAAGGATGAATAGCAATTAAGATGTTAGAATTGGCTTTTAGCTGATTCCAGAGTTTTTTTTATTAGGTTGGAAAGTAATTATTGAAATATGTAAAGGGTAAATAGGTCAATTTTGGTCAGCTAATCATCAGAGTGATGGCAATGTTATTTTTAGCTAATGTTTTAAAGTAAACAAGGGTTTTGCCGCTGATGAGAAAAATTAGTGTGGGTTTTTAAGACAGTTTAACTAGACACGGTTTTTAGAAAATTACGTTGATTTATTTTATTGTAAATCCCCAGTTCCATTATATTTCTTATATTTAAAAATTTTAATCCCAATAAATTTTCGTTCGAATTCCCAAATTAAATTCCTAAATATTTTCCCAAAATTTTTCTAAATCTTTTTCCTTTAAACCTTAATCTAATTTCCTATATAATTTTCCTATCTGCAAATGCTAATATTTTTACCCAATTCCCTTCCTGAGTCCGAGCCCGGCCCAAACCCACGCACCCGACCTGACCCTACCCGTCCCCATCTCCCTCTCTTTCTTCTGCCTCCTTTTCTTTTTCTCTTTCTTTTTTTTTGAACGAGCCAACAGCTCCCCACCCCTCTCGCGCTCACCATCGCGAGACCCGCTCGCCATCGACGCCACCCCACCCCAACTAACCTCCGAGATCGTCTCTTTCGAATCCACTCTCACGATCTCTCGCCCTGAGCTCTCTCCCCCCTCTTCAAAGCTATCACTCGTTCTCTCTCTCACACTCTTTCTACTCCTCACTCACCGCCGCGCTCGTCGCCGATGAGCTCTTCTCCAACCACTGAATATCCCTTCCCCTCTCAAAAACCCATTCCCCGACACCACTGCGCAATCACCACCTTGCCGACAACCACCTCACCGACCTTCCTCCTCTCGCAACCAAGCTCACCCCTCGCCGACGAGCCTCCCCTGCCATCTCCTCATCCCCTTTGCCTCAACCCAGCACCACCGTCGGCCAACTCCTCCCGTCCACATCGCAGCCCAACTCTCCAGCTCCACCACCTCCGAGCCCAACTACCTCCTCCAGCATCTCAGCCCTCACCGAGCTCACCTCACCGTAGCTACCTCCGACCACCGAGCAGCCGCCATCGACGTCGACGATCCCCCTCGTCCTCGCCTCCACGACGCCAGCGCCGCTAGCACCTCCTTCCGTCGCCGGCGACATCAACCCAGCCCCATCTCCGGCTCACCTCTCGACTACCACTGCTGCCGCTGCGGCCCCATGCCAACTTGTCATCGCCCCATGCCCAGCGGTGCTCCGCCACCTCTGCCGTGCCCAACTAGTGCCACTTCATGCCCAGACCCGAGCCATTGCGTGCCGAGTACCGCATCCACTGTGTTCCCACCTTCGCACCACGACCATGCCCATTACCACACCAGCACTGTGCCCGGTAGTGCCCAGCACCGTGTTCAGTAGCGTCCAGTACCGTGTCGCGCCATACCATATCCGCACCATGCACCGAGCCAAGATTGTGCCCGGTAGTATGTCACGCCATGTCATCACCATGCCCACTACATTATCACGCCCGTGTTACCACCGCGTCCAGTACCGGGTCACCATGCATCGCGCATGCGCCACACACCGTGTCCGGTATCGCGCCGTCTCGTGTGTCGAGATGAATCCTGCACATTATGTCGCTTCTAGATCAGCGACCGAAGGCAAGTGAAACCTTCACTTGTTTATCATGCTACTACAATATTTAGCCAAAGCAATTTACTAGAACTAGATATCTATAGATATAATTATATCGTAAATTATTATTGAAATTGCGTAGCAAACCATAGTGCCGTCTTATTGATTGGAGCCCGACTAGAGCTTATTACCGTATTTGGTATCATGTAGGAGTTATACGGTCATTATCTAATTTTGTTTGGCTAAATGAAACGGGAGTTACGATCGATAACCGAATATTTACCTAGACGTTCGATAGGTTAAACGAATGAAAATCCTATTTAACATGCCTGTATTTTGTGAACGTCAAATTTCATCACCGTCGATAACTATTGTGTAGTGATTTAAGTTTAAAATGTTGAGAATATTGTCACGAAATGTCGTCCTAAGGAGGCGATGCCAAATCTAGGTTTCACTGTACATGTTGTGGTGTTAAATTGATATTAAATTAGATACATACCGGAATGCAATGTTCTATGGCTCATATCGAAGACGACTCGATAATATAGAACCCTCTATAGTTTATCTTTCGATACTAATATATCACAGCAACGAAAACTGACTTGGAATGCGGCTCTGGACTGCAGTCCAAAGCTGCATTCCATATTGACACCTGAATTTAAATTAATGTGTAGTGCTGTATGAATATGGAATTATGTATAACCTTATACCGTTGTAAAGATAATCTGGTTATATAACTATAAGTTTTGGTTTCGTTTGATTTTACTGCCGTTTGATATTTTAATTTCTTTTTAAACTGTCGAGATGTACTGCAGTTTAGTACAGGGACAGATTGTATATCCTAGCCTTAAACAGGACATAATTCCAAGCACACAGCGGATATTGTTGATCTGTATGGTGAGTCAGAAACTTAATTGAATGATATAAATTTTACCTAACTGTAGCGTCGCCTAATTATGAATCCAACAGGGACTAAAATGTGTTATGAAATGGTCTTTCGGTTCAGGAACTGAATTTCCAGCGATGAACACTTAAAATGAAATGATCGTAACTCGCAAACCTGAAGCCCGATTGACCTGAAACTAATTTTTTTGGATCGCTGTTTGAGTTTAATTTTAGCCTCTTTTGTAACATTTTGTCTAATTACGAACGTACGGATTAATATGTTTTTATGAACTCGCAATGTACATTGTGTTTCATATCGTACATGACTTGCTATGTTGCATCATTCTCATATCTTACCGGACCAAGATACCTTAGGTGATAGCGAATGGTCATAGAGATTTATAGTGAACTTTGCATTGTCGAACGTGAGTAGTATTGGATTAGTTGTGTCAAGCACGTCAGTGATAAGTGATTGATTCGTGAAAGTGAACAGTGTAGTGGAAAGTGAATAAGACCGTGATTGTGGCGCGTGCTTGTATACAACTAGTCCTATACGTATAGTTATTGTAACCTGAGGAAAATAGGGAAATCAAGGTGGAATCAAAATCGTATTTAGCGAGGTACAGTGACTTAGAGGATGATCATTCAATATTAGCGATATATACATATATTAGGTCGTGGGCCTAACGGAACGGCTGCAAGGTTATGTCATGGGCAACAGTGGACCGTAGTCTCGGGCATAAATGAGACCCTTGTTAAACACGAGCATCCTTTTCCACCGATTGGTTTCATTTGACTTAGCGCCTGATAGGTAACAACATACATATTGCGTGGATTACTGACGTGCTACATAAACCGTACTGTTCATATTCACTTGATATTCCTTATTCTCAAGGCATCACATTTCATACATTTCTGAGTAGGACAATCCATGGAATCGCTTGCAGAAAGGTATATGCAGGAGATTGTGAGACTGCATGGAGTTCCCATTAGTATCGTGTTTGATCGAGACACCAGGTTCATTTCTTACTTCTGGAAGAGCCTGCAGGAGAGTTTGGGCACTCATCGCAAGTTCAGCACGGCCTATCATACGCAGACGGATGGGCAATCCGAGCGTACTATTCAAACGCTCAAGGATATGTTGAGGGAATGCATGCTTGATTTTCAGGGCACTTGGTGTAAGTCGATGTACAACACCCCACGACTTGCGGGGAGGCGGAAAAATGAAAAACGATCTTGTTCTTTGCTTAAACATCGACTAACCGCATGAATCGAAGCTAAACGATAACTAACATCAAATATAGAAGTTAAAAACTACTATGTAAAGGGATTATACCTAAAGAACCGTGTCCTTCGTCTTTACGAACTCCACCTCCTCCTCGGCCTTCTCCAAGTAGTAGACGATCCACCACAAGAGCTAAACTCCAAGCTTTGCCTCTAAACTTGAGGCAACTAGGTATCTTTAAGTGCTAATCAAAGTACCTAGATGAAATAGAGTATGGTTATGGATTAAGTAGTCTAACTAATCCTTGTACTCAACACATGAGAGGGGAGGATTAGGGTTTGAAGAGAGAGAGCTTGAGGAGAGAGAAGATGAACATAATAATGAGAAGAGAAAATGAGTTATCATAATATATATCAAGCATTTTATTTTATCAAGAAAAGAAAAGAAAATGATTTACAACCATGCTTGATAAATATCTAGTGGTGATTCATCTCCATGAGTCATTAAGCAATTATGAAGCATTAATGACATGGATGAATCATCCATATGACTCACTAATCTCATTCAATGCATATGCCACCTAAACCTCCTTAGTCACCATCTTCTAGAAGCTTCTCGCGCAATTACGAGAACGCCCCTCCTATCCGTGAAAACATGGAAAAACTTTAGACTGTATAAATCCAATAACCGGATACTAGTAACTGGCTTAAACCAAAGCCGACTAGTAAAAACTGTCCGAAAGCCGTACGTGCGAAAACACACGTATGCGTCCGAACCCTTGTCGTAAAACCATACGACCTCTATATCGTTTCGCCTGGAGTAGGGAAACTCTCTGCGTGGGACTCTAGAGACTCGACTACTACGCTGGCAGTGGGTTTAACCACAGACCGCAAGCGGCACTAGCTGTACGTAACGGTCCCCAGGTAGATATCGATAAGAAGGCCGATGAGGAAACCAATCCGAACTCCTACTGAGTCTAATGTGACAATCTCCGTACAGTCCGGTCCGTTCGTCTAAGACTATCGCATATTGGGCCTAGGGGGGCGGCAAGCGTCAGTCCCCTAATAGCTGTATAAGTCGTGTCGGAGCGAAGCCCATTACACCCTGAGAAACTACTGGAACCTACCAGCAAATCTCGCTTGCCCTGGCCAGGGACTTTGCGTAATGGCTCTCTGACACAGCGCGATATCAACCCCCAATACCGGGAGAGACGAATCCTGTCTAACCGCCACTGCCTCCAAGTGCTCGGGACTGCACCCAACTGCTACCTGTTTGCACGACTCCGATGAGCCGTGGTAGGGTAGCAATCTAAGAACAGTGGGACACACTCGAGGCGAAGTAGCAGTGTCAAGTCTGCGGACTATGCTGTACTCATGTCATCTGGGAACTGTTCACTGACGACTGGTATAAAACTAACCAACAGTTCCCTGTGAGTCCTGTCCGGTGTACCCGTAACCTAACGAGCACCTGCATACTATCTCTAGTACGACGTACTGACGGCTGTGTGACAGACCATCTCCCCAACTGGGATGAGAAGCATACATACTAGTCTACTCCGGAGTATCGATGCCCTATCTCGATAATCCAACGACTAGGGACCTGAATAAGGATGTGCTTGTAGACTACCCAGCCCCCACTAGTGTGACTGTCATCACAACGCTGGTAGTCAAGCAAGATCCTAAGAGCTCTATCAATACGTATACTCACATATTAAGATAAAAAAACCCAAGTAGCATACTACCATGTTTAGCAAGACTGTTATATACATGTGAATATCCCAAGCTTCCATTAAGTAATATACAAACTAGTATGATATAATAATGGCCCCTAGGGCATATACACTAACAATCTCCCACTTGCACTAGGGCCATGTACTGGCATATCGAAGACCGATGATCTCGAGTAGCCTCTCGAACTGAATCTGAGGTAGGGCCTTTGTGAATGGATCAGCAACGTTCTCTTCAGAAGCAACTCTCCGAACCTCGATCTCCCGACGATCAATGATCTCCCTGATCAGGTGATACCGCCTTAAGATGTGTCTGGAATTCTGATGGGACCTTGGTTCCTTCGCTAAAGCTATAGCTCCGTTGTTGTCGCAATACAGAGGTATTGGATCAACTATGGTAGGAACCACCTGAAGTTCTGTTAGGAACTTCTTCATCCAGACTGCTTCTTTTGCGGCATCGCAAGCAGCTATATACTCCGCTTCCATCGTTGAGTCAGCAACGGTGTCCTGCTTGGAGCTCTTCCAGTACACCGCCCGTCCATTGAGGGTAAAGACATAACCCGACATGGACTTGGAATCGTCCTTATCACTCTGGAAGCCGGAATCAGCAAAGGCCTCCAACCTGAGGTCTTTTCCGCCGTAAACCAAGAACATCTCCTTAGTCCTTCTTAGGTACTTGAGAATGTTCTTTACTGCTATCCAGTGCTTCTCCCCTGGGTCTGACTGATACCGGCTTACCACACTCAGTGCGTAAGCTACATCTGGTCTGGTGCACAACATCTCATACATTATAGAGCCTACCGCAGAAGCGTAGGGTATAATAGACATGCGTTCCCTTTCCAAAGCAGTCTTGGAAGACATCTCTTTGGAGAGGGTGATTCCGTGACAAGCCGGTAGATTACCGCTCTTAGAATCTTCCATACTGAATCTTTTCAGTACTGTGTCGATATACCTGGACTGCGAAAGTCCCAACATCCTCTTGGATCTATCACGATAGATCCGGATTCCCAGAATGTAAGAGGCATCACCCAGGTCTTTCATGGAGAACCTGTGTGACAAGAATCCTTTGACAGATTGTAGCATAGGAATGTCATTTCCTATCAATAGAATGTCATCCACGTACAAGACGAGGAATACGACACTTCTGGCTACAACTTTACTATATATGCACGGTTCATCTGGATTTTTGATAAAGTCATATTCTTTGACTGTCTCATCAAAACAGATGTTCCAACTCCGCGATGCCTGCTTTAGTCCATAAATGGACTTAAGCAGCTTGCATACTTTCCCGCTGCTCCCACTCTGATTGAAACCCTCTGGCTGATCCATATAGACGCACTCTTCTAAATTTCCATTCAGAAAAGCCGTCTTTACGTCCATCTGCCAGATTTCATAATCATGGAAGGCAGCAATAGCAAGAAGGACCCGAATGGATTTGAGCATAGCCACTGGAGAAAAAGTTTCGTCATAGTCCAAACCAGGTCTTTGACGAAAACCCTTTGCAACAAGTCTAGCCTTATAGGTTTCCACCTGTCCATCTACACCAATCTTTTTCTTGAAGATCCATTTGCATCCTATGGGTTTTACCCCATCTGGAGCAAAGTCCAAAGTCCATACTTTGTTGGTGTACATGGACTCCATTTCGGTTCGCATTGCATCTAGCCATCGTACCGAGTCGCCGCTCTGGATGGCCTGCTGGAAGTCAGTAGGTTCATCATCATCTATGATGCAATCCTCTTTATCCCCATCTATGAGAAAACCGTAGTATCTCTCAGGCGGATGAGACGGCCTACTACTCCTGCGGAGGGGTGCGGGAATGTCCTGTTCTTCTTGAACTACCGGTTCTACCAAACTTTCAATATTAGTTTGTGGTTCTGGAATTTCTTCCAGTTCTATTTCGCTCCCACTTGATTCCTTTTCCAAAAACTGATGTTCTAGAAAATGGGCATTACGAGAAACAAATACCTTTGGTTCCTCTGCGTAATAGAATAGATATCCCCTGGAGTTCATTGGATATCCCACAAACTTACACTTTACTGATCGTGCCTCGAGCTTGTCCATATGCTGCTTTTTAACAAAAGCTGGACATCCCCAAATCTTTATATACTGCAGATGGGGTTTCTTCCCACTCCACATCTAATATGGAGTGGTAGGCACAGTCTTGGTAGGAACCATGTTCAAAAGATATGCCGCTGATTCCAGCGCATAACCCCAGAAAGATCGTGGTAACTCAGCATTACTCATCATGGATCGTACCATATCCAATAAGATTCGATTCCGTCTCTCCGATACACCATTATGCTGTGGAGTGTATGGAGGAGTAAGCTGAGAGAGAATTCCTTTCTCTTTTAGGTAACCTAGGAACTCAGCACTCAAGTATTCACCACCTCGATCAGATCTAAGTGTCTTGATACTTTTGCCGGTTTCGTTTTCTACTTCATTCTTATACTCTTGGAATTTCTTAAACGCCTCGGATTTATGTTTTATCAGATAAATGAATCCGTACCTTGAGTAATCATCCGTGAAAGTAATGAAATAGGAAAAACCACCTCTTGCATGCGTAGACATTGGACCACATAGATCACTGTGTATGAGTCCTAAGAGCTCGCGCTCTCTCACTCCTTGTCCAGTAAATGGCGTCTTTGTCATCTTTCCTTTGAGACAAGATTGACAAGTGTCATAAGTTTGATATTCGAACGAGTCCAAATATCCTTCTCTATGCAACTTAGTCAACCTTCTCTCATTGATGTGACCCAGTCTACAATGCCATAAGAAAGCTTTATTTAAATCTGGAGACTTTCTTTTTAGTGTGTTCTGGACATTGAAAATTTGGAGTTAGTTTAAAACATATATACCGTTATTTAGTGTACCGGACCCAATCAAACCATGATTAAGGTGGATGTTAACAACATCTCTTACAAACGTGAAATCATAACCTTTATTTGATAACAAGGAAACTGATATGATATTACACGTTAAGCTTGGTACAAAAAAACAGTTATGTAAAACCAAAATGTGTCCACTCGTTAATCCTAGGTGATAATCCCCGACGGACGCAGCTCCCACGCTAGCTCCGTTAGCAACCTTTAGGGTCATATCACCTTCCTTCAGCACTCTACGGTTTCTCAGTACCTGCAATGAATTGCAAATATGAGATCCTGATCCGGTATCCAATACCCAGGAAGTAGAGTTAATTGACAGACAATTCTCAATTACAAACACACCTGAAGTCGAAGCCACAGCTTGCTTCGGTTCCTGGTTCTTGGCGTTCCACGCCTTGCAATCTTTCTTCCAGTGCCCTTTCCTGTGATAATGGAAGTACTCATCCTGGCCCACTACCGGTACCGCAAACTTTTTCTTTCCCTTCCCTCCCACCTTACCAACACCTCCTCTAGGTTTGGTGGCGGCCTTCTTCTTCCTTCCTTTGGCCCTAGCCTTGGACCCGGAAGAAGATGCACCGCCAACAAACATAGCGGGTGTTTCCCTTGTCTTCTGCAAGGTGCCCTCTGCACTCCTTAACATGTTCAGGAGTTCCGGAAGTTCAACTTCTTTTCTTTGAATGTTGAAGTTCAGGATAAACTGGGCGTAGGTGTGAGGAAGGGACTGGAGAATAAGGTCTGTATAGAGCTCATTATCCAAAGTCGTCCCAAGGTCTGCGAGCTCTTCAATATAGCCGATCATCTTTAGGACATGTTCTCCTACCGATGACCCGACAGCCAACCTCGCTCGAAACAAGTTCTTAGAGGTCTCGTATCTAGCTATACGAGATTGCTCTCCATAAAGTTCCTTTGTATGGAGAAATATGCCATCTAGGTCCATATCCTCGTGCCTCCTCTGATGTTCATTGTTCATCGAGGCGAGCACGATGCACTTGGATTTCGCGCAATCTAAATCCCAGGTTTTGCGGATTTCCTTATCCGCATTACTGGATTTGGGACCAGGGACAGCAGGTGCCGTAGCGGTGAGGACGTACCCCAATTTGTCATAAGTCAAAGCCATTTTGACATTCCGCAGCCAATCTTTATAGTTTGGCCCTGTCAGTATATTTTTCTCTAAAAGTAACTTAAGTCCAGTCATTTTCAGGGTCGCTGCAAATAGGAGAGAGAGAAGAAAACTCTTTAGCATGATGCTCTTGTAAGTTTAGAGTGGTTTTTAGTTTATCTAAACTGGATGGCTCCCACAGTTTCTCGAATCCTTCCTCAAACCATAAAAGAAGAATTAGCCAGGACTATTCTCACCGTACAATACTTGCTTAACCGTTCAGCCAGGCTAGTGTCGATACTTCGAGGGAGGTTTTCCAACACTTTCGCGAAGTTCCTTAATTAAATAACCTCTTTTCTCTGGGGGCGTAACCCCGCTGACACCTTTCTTGACACCTACTTGGTTTATAGCATTGATCGTTAAGTGACGAATCTCCTGATAAGTAGCATATACTCACAGTAGGATCGGGATCTAAATATCATTGTATGATGATGTTGAAGGAATCCTACCAACATTCATCAAACTCCAAATGGTATGCAACTCTTTGTAAATTTCAGTTTCTTTAGAAATTCCCGATATATATTTTTGCCCCATGCTCTTATGACCTTGGCGTTAGGTCAAAATGTCATAAGTCACATGTCAAGTTCTACCCATCATTATCTTGTCAATTTGAACCCATCCGTATATATCCTTGACGTTCGGCCAAAATGATAATACGACTGTCCCAAACTAACTCATCTATCTATGCAACAAATGAATATCCAGTAGCTACCAAACACTATGCCTTGGCGTTAGGTCAAAATACATAGCTTGAATACTACTGAATACCCAGATGAAATGACGGAGGGCTACGAATGGTTTTGGCGAAACCGTGAACGTAGTGAACTTGATATAACCGAAGGAACCTGATAGCTTTTAAAAGGAGTGGTTAAAGCTCCGCATTTTTAAAAAATATCTGTTTTTAAAATTAACCGAGTGGTTTCTTTTAAATTGTTCCAACGATTAAACTTTTGGTTTATTTTCTTTGCATTATAAATAATGCGTCCCATTATTAACCTATCATTGCAGAAAACAACGAAAATATAACGTCCTCTTATGCCATCTGCATTCGCCACGGGGTCCCGTCATCACCCGTTAGGTTACTTAACTAACGACAGAGCGGGGGCTGGGCTAGCGCGGGTGTAAAACATAAGTGACGTCTAAATAGCTATCATATATAGATATTGTACATTCGTCAGACGCAATAATAGGCATTCCAGATCACAGATGAACTTTATTGGATTTGCAAGCAATCCGTGTTTGTTTTGAGCATGCAACAAAAGACGGATTACACAGTTGTGATGAATAGCCATTACCCCACCCAAGACCCCAACGGGTACGGCAAACTACCCGCCCGGCAGTTTGTGCACCCCACCTTGGGTCTGTCCTAGGAGCAAAAACAGTAAAATGAAATAATACAACGGTGGCTACAACCGCAACCTGGATGTGCCCCGCAAAATAATATTACAACAAATTACATTTACATCAAATGAATTAAATAAAAACCCATCACATAACCCCGGCTATACATCACAACAGTCCAACACAGTTCATATACACAAACAGATAAAATCCATTACAGAAATGTGCAACCCCCTGCCAACCGACATACTAGCAGTTAGGTGAGGTTTACGAACACATTATACAAACACAGATATAATCCAACAAGCAAATACCGTATAATTTCGATCGATTAAACACATTTAATTTTGCTCCAATACTTCTCTGTAAATCTGAAACTTGAGCAAAAATAAAAAATTCCAGAAAATACCAAATATCACAGAAAACCAACACAGGAAAATTGGGTTCATGAATCGGCAACTCGGCGGCGGTAGCGCGGCGGATCGGTGGGATCCGCCGCGGTTCCGCGGCGCTTTAGCCGATTCATGGGCCCAATTTTCTTGGGTGTTCTACTACTGTCATTTAGAGCTATCTGAACCTCCCTGAAAAATTTTTGGACTTCATTTAAAAAACGACAGAAACTCATGATATCGGGGTTTTCCGGTTTCGTTTTTTTCGTTCGAAATTCATACAATTTTGCAAGTGAGTTATTTATTGTTTAGCGAGGCTCTGATACCACTGTAAGTCGATGTACAACACCCCACAACTTGCGGGGAGGCGGAAAAATGAAAAACGATCTTGTTCTTTGCTTAAACATCGACTAACCGCATGAATCGAAGCTAAACGATAACTAACATCAAACATAGAAGTTAACAACCACTATGTAAAGGGATTATACCTAAAGAACCGTGTCCTTCGTCTTTACGAACTCCACCTCCTCCTCGGCCTTCTCCAAGTAGTAGACGATCCACCACGAGAGCTAAACTCTAAGCTTTGCCTCTAAACTTGAGGTAACTAGGTATCTTTAAGTGCTAATCAAAGTACCTAGATGAAATAGAGTATGGTTATGGATTAAGTAGTCTAACTAATCCTTGTACTCAACACATGAGAGGGGAGGATTAGGGTTTGAAGAGAGAGAGAGAGCTTGAGGAGAGAGAAGATGAACATAATAATGAGAAGAGAAAATGAGTTATCATAATATATATCAAGCATTTTATTTTATCAAGAAAAGAAAAGAAAATGATTTACAACCATGCTTGATAAATATCTAGTGGTGATTCATCTCCATGAGTCATTAAGCAATTATGAAGCATTAATGACATGGATGAATCATCCATATGACTCACTAATCTCATTCAATGCATATGCCACCTAAACCTCCTTAGTCACCATCTTCTAGAAGCTTCTCGCGCAATTACGAGAACGCCCCTCCTATCCGTGAAAACACGAAAAAACTTTAGACTGTATAAATCCAATAACCGGATACTAGTAATTGGCTTAAACCAAAGCCGACTAGTAAAAACTGTCCGAAAGCCGTACGTGCGAAAACACACGTATGTGTCCGAACCCTTGTCGTAAAACCATACGACCTCTATATCGTTTCGCCTGGAGTAGGAAAACTCTCTTCGTGGGACTCTAGAGACTCGACTACTACGCTGGCAGTGGGTTTAACCACAGACCGCAAGCGGCACTAGCTGTACGTAACGGTCCCCAGGTAGATGTCGATAAGAAGGCCGATGAGGAAACCCATCCGAACTCCTACTGAGTCTAATATGACAATCTCCGTACAGTCCGGTCCGTTCGTCTAAGACTATCGCATATCGGGCCTAGGGGGCGGCAAGCGTCAGTCTCCTAATAGCTGTATAAGTCGTGTCGGAGCGAAGCCCATTACACCCTGAGAAACTACTGGAACCTACCAGCAAATCTCGCTTGCCTTGGCCAGGGACTTTGCGTAATGGCTCTCTGACACAGCGCGATATCAACCCCCAATACCAGGAGAGACGAATCCTGTCTAACCGCCACTGCCTCCAAGTGCTCGGGACTGCACCCAACTGCTACCTGTTTGCACGACTCCGATGAGCCGTGGTAGGGTAGCAATCTAAGAACAGTGGGACACACTCGAGGTGAAGTAGCAGTGTCAAGTCTGCGGACTATGCTGTACTCATGTCACCTGGGAACTGTTCACTGACGACTGGTATAAAACCAACCAACAGTTCCCTGTGAGTCCTGTCCGGTGTACCCGTAACCTAACGAGCACCTGCATACTATCTCTAGTACGACGTACTGACGGCTGTGGGACAGACCATCTCCCCAACTGGGATGAGAAGAGTACACACTAGTCTACTCCGGAGTATCGATGCCCTGTCTCGATAATCCAACGACTAGGGACCAGAATAAGGATGTGCTTGTAGACTACCCAGCCCCCACTAGTGTGACTGCTATCACAACGCTGGTTGTCAAGCAAGATCCTAAGAGCTCTATCAATACGTATACTCACATATTAAGATAGAAAAAACCAAGTAGCATACTACCATGTTTAGCAAGACTGTTATATACATGTGAATATCCCAAGCTTCCATTAAGTAATATACAAACTAGTATGATACAATAATGGCCCCTAGGGCATATACACTAACAATTGGGAGGATCACCTCCATTTGGTAGAGTTTTCGTATAACAACAACTATCAAGCTAGCATCTAGATGGCACCATTCGAGGCTCTATATGGACGGAAGTGTCAATCCCCTCTTTGTTGGGATGTCGTAGGTGAACGAAGGTTGCTGGGCCCTGAGCTTATAGTACAGACAGTGAGCAAGGTTCAGACGATCAGGAAATATATCAAGGCTGCTCAGGACCGACAGAAGAGTTGGGTTGATGACGGCAGAAGGTCGTTGGAGTTTAGTGTTGGTGACCACGTATTTCTGAAGATATCACCCACTTAGGGAGTGATCAGGTTTGGTAGTCGGGGGAAACTCAGTCCCCGATTTATCGGACCTTTGAGTTGCTAGAGCGAGTAAGAGAGGTGGCTTATCGACTTGCCTCCATCGCTAGCTGGTGTGCATAATAATTTTCATGTATCTCAGTTGAGGCGCTACGTTTGGGATGATAGCCATATCTTGGACTATTTAGAGTTAACGTTGGGCACCGACCTGTCTTACGAGGAGCAGGCTGTTGGATATGTATGCCGCAGAGGCTTCATGTATAGGATACTAGGGATATGTATGTACAGGACAATCTTGCTCGATATGATAGTACGCTATTTGGTTTGTCTTTATCTTAACATGTGATGTATTTTACTTAGTATTTCATATCTTGAATACATGTTGATAAATCCCGTAGGATTTTTTCCTGACTACTAGCGTTATGATGGCAATCATACTTGTGGGAGATGGGTAGTCGATAGGCACATCTTTAATGTGTCCCTAGTCATAGGAGTATCGAGACTGGATATCGATACTCCAGAGTAGACGGGTGTATACATATCTAGACCTTGATGAGGGGCGATGGATAGGTCCGGCAGCCATTGGTGAGGTGCACCTAAGATTGTATACAGGAGCTCTTTGGGTGTGAGTACACCGGACAGACTCGTCGAGTACTGGCTAGATGGTATTATACCTAGCGTTAGATAGCAGTTTTTTAGTGACATGAGTGTAAATATTCTGTCGACCTGAGGTCGTCATTTATCTTGTGTGAGTTCCCAATGTGCTTTGATTACTGCCCTACCACGGCTCTACTGAGTCATGCAAATAGGTTTTAGTTGGGTACAGTCCCGAGCCACATGGAGGCAGTGAGCGATTATTAGGGATTCGTCTCTCCCGGTATAGGGAGTCGATGTCGCGCTGTGATCGGTTGCTCAACACCATAAGCCCCTAGCTAGGGCGGATTGAGAATTACTGGTAGCAGGACCAGTAGATTCTCGGATGGTCTTGAGCCATATCGACATGACTTGTATGGTTATTAGGGGCCAGACGTTTTTCACCCCCTAGACCTTGCATGCGATACTTTCAGACGGATAGACTGGACTGCATGGAGATTGTCACGGACAGGCTCAGTAGGGGTCGGATGAGTTCGCTCGTCGGTCTTCTTTTCGACATGTACCTGGGTAGCCGTTACGTACAGCTAGTGCCGCTGACGGACTTATGGTTAAACCCACTGCCAGCGTACTGTCGAGTCTTTAGAGTCCCATAAAGAGGGTTTCTCTTGTTCAGGCGAAACGATGTAGAGGCGTATGGTTTTACGGCAGGGTTCTGATCATATACGCGTAATGGATACATGGATGTTTTTCGGACGGATAAAACTAGTGGGCTTTGGTTTAAGCCGGATCCTTGTATTATATTAATGGATTATTATCATTTCATTGTATTCGTATTTTTCGGAATACGAATATAGGTATGTATATACGATGAGGGCATTCTTATAATTTCACAAGACATACTTCTAGAAGGAGACACCTCATTATTAGATTTATCTATTTATGGAAATAAATTAATGAGGTGGAAAATGGAGATATTTGTGGCATGGATGTAAGTACGGCTAAGTAATTTGATTATTCATTTGACTTTACTATTCAAACATGGTTGCTTATTTTCTATTGAAAATAATTCATACTTGATTATTGTTTTGACTTATCCATTCTCATTTTTCCTCCACAACCTAGATCATTTGCACTTGCTCATTCTCTCTCTAATTTTTCCTCTCCTCCTTCTTTCTCAAGTTTTAACCCTCACATGAGTTGTGAATCCTAGGGCTCTTGAGATAAAATACTCCATTCATCTTTCTACATTTTCTAAGTTGTCTAGCCTAGCAAACTAGACATCTTAATTACCTCACACTTGAGGTTGAAGCTTGAACCATAAGCTCTCGGGTAGATCATTTTCAACAGAGGAGGCCGACGATCGAGTTCCATTTAAGCTATTTAGGAGCCAAGAAAAAGAGAAAAAGCTTCAAGCCACCAAGGAGTTAAGAAGAAAAGTAGAAGACCCGAAGGACTTGATCAAAGAGGTATAAACTCTCACCGAGTAGTTAGAAACCTTCTTGTAGTTAGTCTTAGCTAGTTATAGTTTAATAAAGATCTTGGGTTGTCTTGGTCGATATTGCGAAGCCACTCTTTTGAAATAGAAAAAATCGTTTTTTGTGTATTCCGCCTCCCCGCGGACTCGTAGGGTGCGCGACATCGACTTACACTGGTATCAGAGCCACTTAAACTTTAACTAGCTTGTTAGCAAGTAGTTAGAACTTCGATCATCGGAAAAATTACCCGGAATCAAATTTTCATGCTATGCTTGCTGTCGTTTTTCAAAACTGTTAAAAAAATTATTTCAGTGGCCTTAAAATTACATGCAGGCATTTCTAAGAACACTGAAAAAATTCGAGCTCGTAATCTTCCAAGACTACCTCGGAACCGCGGCCAAACTCACTGTTTAGCTGCAGATCCGCGGCCGAGTCAAGGCCGATTCGCTCCAATTTTTTTTCTATGGGTCTTATTCTTGGAAATATGATTCTTGCATATTTGGTTTCTAACTAGAATATATTGTGTACTGGCTTGTACATGGGGTAGACACCGAAAATATTTTCAATCGAAATTCTAAGTTACTTGGCTAATCTGGGTTTTCTGTGTTTGTATATATGTTTCTAAACGTCTGCTAATTGCTATATGTCGATTAGTGGGGATTGCACATATCTGTGTTTTGTTGATGGTTTGTGTATATGGAGTACTGGATCGTCGTGAATGAATAGTCGAGGGATGTGAGAATAGCGTTTTTCTTTTCTTTCATTCATGTAAATTTGTAAATTGATGTAATATTATTTTTGCGGGGCACATCCGGGTTGAGCTTGTAGCCACCGTTGTATTATTTTATTTACTTTTTCTTGCACTTAGGATAGACCCAAGGTGAGGTGCACAAACTACCGGGTTCTTGAAGTGCCGAATGGCCTACTCATTTCATTGAGGGAGGCTGCTTCACTTCGGGAATTTGGCAGGTAGTTTGCCGCACCCGTAGGGGTCTAGGGTGGGGTTTGGCTATTCATCACGACCGTGGAATCCGTGTTTCGTTATAGACTAAAACAAAACACGAAAATCCTAGAATATTCAATATATTTATCTGTGATTCTGTGATCTGGAATGCTTATTATTGTGTGAGACGAATGGCTATATATATAAATTATATATAATAAACGTTGCTTATATTTTGCACCCGCGCTAGTCCATCCCCCGCTCTGCCGTTAGTTAAGTAACCTAACGGTGCATGACGGGCCCCGTGGCGAATACGGATGGCATAAGTGTACGTTCTATTTTTTTTTTCTGCAATGATAAGGTTAATTGATGGGACCGCATTAATATTAATTAATGCAAGAAAATAAACCTAAAATCTGATGTCGTTGGAATAATTACAAAACCACTCGGTTTTGTTCAAAAAGCATTTTTAAAAGCGGAGCTTAAACCACTCCTTTTCAAAAGCTATCCGGTTCCTTCGACTATATCAAGTTCATTACGTTAACGGTTTTTGCCAAAACCAGCCATAGCCCTCCATCATTTCAGATAGGTATCTACTAGTATTCATGCTATGTGTTTTGACCTTTGTCATGGCTTAGTGTTTGGTAGCTAGTGGGTGCTTATCTGTATCATAGATAGATGATTTAATCTAGGACAGGCGTACAGCTGTTTTGGCCTTCGTCAAGGGCTTATACGAATGGGTCTAGATTAATCTGGATAATGACGGGTTGAACTTGACTTGCGATGTTTTGACCTTCGTCGGGGAAAAAATCAAATCGGGAGTTTCAAACATAAATGAAACTTGTTAGTGTTACATACGTTCTGGAGTGTGGTTTTTTTGGTAGGCTTCCCTCAAAATCATCACACAATGATAGTTGGGTCCTAATCCTACTGTGAGTATCCGCTACTCTTCGGGAGAATTTTTCACTTAATAATCAATGCTATAAACTAAGTAGGTGCCTAGAACGGTGTTAACGGAGCTACGCCTCCAGGAAAAAGAGGTTATGTAATTAAGGAACTTCGCGGAAGCGTTGGAAAACCTCCCTCGAAGTACTGACACTAGCCTGGCCGAAAGGTTAAGCAAGTATTGCGACGTGCGATTAATCCTGACTAATTCTTCTTTTAGGGTTTGAAGAAGAATTCAAGGAAACAGTGGGAGCCATCCTGTTTAGATAAACTAATAACCAATGTAAACTTGCAAGAGCATATGCTGAGTATTTCTTTTCACTTTCTCCTAATTGCAGTGACCATGATGGGACTTAAGCTAATACTAGATAAAAATAAACTCGCTGGGCCAAACTATGAAGATTGGATGAGGAATGTCTATATGGCCCTTACATATGATAAGGTCGCATACGTCCTCACGGCGAAAACTCCCCTTGTTCCCGATTTAGAATCCTCAGTCGTGGACATTGAGGTCCGTAAGACCTGGGATCTTGATTGCGTGAAAGCCAAGTGCCTCGTGCTGGCCTCCATGGATAATAAACATCAGAGGCGGCACGAGAAGATGGACCTTGCTTCCATCTTCCTCCATACCAAAGAATTATATGGAGAGCAATCTTGTATCGCAAGATATGAGACCTCGAAGAAATTAATTCAGGCGAGGTTGGCTATCGGATCATTTGTTGGGGCCATGTCCTAAAGATGATTTCTCTCATTGAAGAGCTTGTGGACCTCAGAACGACGTTGGAAAATGAGTTGTACATCGACTTGATCCTATAGTCCCTTCCCTCCACCTATGCCCAGTTCATATTGAATTTCAATATGAATAGTATGGAAGTTTCACTTCCTGAGCTCCTCAACATATTGAGGATGGCAGAGGGCACCTTGAAAAAAACCAAGGAAACACCTGCTTTGTTTATTGGGGGATCTTCTTCTGCTAAATCTAAGGCTAAGGCCAAGGGGAAGAAGAAGAAGGCCCCCACCAAACTGAGGGGAGGTGTGCAGAAGGTGCAGGGAAAGGAAAAGGAAAAGATAGGGGGCAGCCACAAAGGAAGAATGCTTCTATTGTCGGAAAAAAGGACATTGGAAGAAGGACTGCAGAGCCCTAAATGCCTGAAATCAGGACACGAAGCATGTTGTGGCTTCGGCTTCAAGTGTGTTCGTGATTAAAAACTGCTTCTCTATAAACTCTACTTTCTGGGTATTAGATACTGGATCAGTATCTCACATCTGTAATTCTTTGCAGGCGCTAAGAAGCCATAGAGTTTGGAGGAAAGGTGACATGACCCTCAGGGTGGGCAACGGAGCGAGTGTGGATGCTGTTGCAGTAGGAGAATATCACCTAGGATTGGCGAGTGGACATATTTTGTTATTGCGTAACTGCTTTTGTGTACCCAGTATGGTGTATAATATTATATCAGTATCTTTATTATCAAATGAAGGATATAATTTTGCACTTGTAAGCAATGTTATCAACATTCACCTAAATCATGAAATGGTTGGGTCGGGTACACTTAATAACGGAATATACATTCTCAATCAACATCAAGTTTTCAATGTCCAAAACACACTAAAAAGAAAGGCTTCAGAATCAAACCAAGCTTTCTTATGGCATTGTAGACTCGGTCATATCAATGATGTTGGGTTACGGCAGTGCCCTGGCCATTGAACCGTGGCCGGATGCGGAACAAAAAATTTACAAACTTGGCGCTATCACAACCCCGAATACGGATCGACCATAAACCCTAAACCTAGCAAGCAATGAAAGAGTTAGGAAGGTTATACCGAATAATCCGTGTCCTTTGGTCTTTAACCTTTATCCCAAGCTCCTCGAGTCTTCCTTGATCAAGTTTGATCTCCGGTCTCCCCACATCGAAGATGATTTACCTGAGAGTCATTACATCGAGCTCAAACCTCATATCCGAGGCAACTCGAGTACTTAGTTCGCTACACTAGATAGCCAAGATAAAGTAAAGAGTGTGTAGGATTAGTTTATCTCAAGACACCCTAGGTTTCTCAACACATGAGACAATTAAGGTGGAGGTAGAAGAAGTCATGAGAGAATGAGAGTGTGAGGCTAAGGAAAAATCAAGTGAAGAAAATGGCTCAGTGTTGTGAGCTATTTGTTGTGAGCATATATCAAGCATGCTAGCAACTCAAGAAAACAACTCAAGAATAAATATCTCCATGTCTCACAATAAATATCTCACACCACAAACAAAAATTCAAGCATGCCACCAGAGTCACTACACGACCCACCACAAGGAGTCATGCTTGAATTAATGCTAAACCAAATCTCATCCTCCACCTCATTAAACCTTTTAATGAAAAAGATTAAAAAAAAATGAGATAGTATCTTCAAAAAGTAATCTTGTAATAAATTACAAGAATACCCCTCATCCGTATATACAAACCCGCATCTGTATTCCGAAAGAATACGAAAACAATGAGACAAAAATAATCCAACAATATAATACTAAGATCCGGCTTAAACCAAAGCCCACTAGTATTATCCGTCGGAATCATGATCCGTGCATAAGTGCATGTATATGATCGAACCCTGCCGTAAAACCATACGGCCTCTACATCGTTTCGCCCGAAGCAGGGAAACCCTCTGTGTGGGACTCTAAAGATTCGTCAATATGCTGGTAGTGGGTTTAACCACAAGCACGTCAGCGGCACTTGCTGTACGTAACAGCTATCCAGGTATTGAGCGAAAGGGAGGTCGATGAGCAAACTCATCCTGAAACCCCTACTGAGCCTGACAGTGACAATATCCGTACAGTTTCGTCCGATCGTCTATGAGTATCGCATATTGAGTCTAGAGGGGTGGATAAAGTCAGACCCTTAATAACGCGACATTTAGTGTCGGCATGAAACCCATCATCTCATGAGAAACTACTGATCCTGGATCAGTAATTCTCGTCTACTTTGGCCAAGGATTTCTGATGATGGCCACCCGTGCACAACGCGACATTAACCCCCAATACCGGGAGAGACGAATCCTCGACAATCCGATCACTGTTTCCATGTGGCTCGGGACTGTACCCAACTAAAACCTGTTTGCACTACTCCTTTTAGCCGTGGTAGGGTAGTAATCAAAACACAGTGGGAACTCACACAAGACAAATGACGATCTCAGGTCGACGGACTAACATGTACACATGTCACTTGTGAGCTGCTATCTGACAATATGTATAATACCAACCAGCAGGTTCCCGACGAGTTCGTCCGGTGTACTCATAACCCAATGAGCACCTGTACTTAGGTGAACAAACTGACACCAATAGCATATAAGACCGACCACCGCCCCTCATCGGGGTCTCGATCAGTATACACTAGTCTACGCTGTAGTACCGATGCCCAGTCACGAAACTCCTGCGACTAGAGACATTTAAGGATGTTCTTATAGACTACCCAGCTCCCAAGTATATGATCGCCATCATAATACTGGTAGTCAAGAAAGAATCTTATGGGCTCTATCAACATGTAATAGTGATATGTAATGCCACCTAATGCTATACATGATGATAAAGACAAACCAGATAGCATACTATCATCTCGAGTAAGACTGTTCTACCGGTATAGGTCCTCCTTCATTCATCATAATCACCTGCCTACGACTATGATAATTGCCTTGAGGGCACTATATCCAACAATCTTCCACTTGCACTTAAGGCTAATTATTGCGGTGTCGCATACTCACAGCCCGTGTGACATCAAACACCCAACTTCTCTACTAATCAGTTTCACAAAACCTGTTTGTGAAACTATTGCGTTCGGGAAATAGCCTCAGTGAGTGGATCCGCTCCAATACTTCTTTCTATATCTCTCTATATCTCAACTTCGCGGAGAAAATAATCTTCCGAAATGAGCAATACCTTTCTTAGAATATGTCTGGATATCCGATGGGACCCAGTTCACAAATGAACTCCAAATCCAGCAAACTTCTTAGACTGTATCGTCCACTGAATTTAATCAGTATCCTGCGCCATACCTTCCTCAGTATCCACTTGGACCACCTGTCCAAACTACTGCCTCTCAAAAGATCTTTCTTTACGTTTTCTCAATCAATCATGTGGAAAACTATAACTCTAACAGTCCCTTTGTCATCCAGGTCATCTTGGAAGTCTGGAATGATAACCGTCTCACGAAGGAGGTTGCCGTTACCAAATCCCTAGAACATCCACTTATGTTCATAAACTGCTTTCCAACGTTTCTCCAAAATTGGATCAATATATAAACTTATTGCAGCTTGTAACGTTTTAAAAATAAATAAATAAAATCCTTTAAGTGAATTTTCTGATAATTGGTAAAATAAACCGTATTTTCCGTAAAACTCAACTACTGTTATTTTTCAATATAGATTTAAATACGCCTAATTTAACCATGTAATTACTAGTAAATGGTGTTTATTTAGTGACTTATAAATTATTAGTTTACTAAAATATTTTCCGTAATTAATTAATTTTCAATATTTACATAAGCTTTTAATTATACATTTAATTAGCGATAAATACAAATTTAAATGGGTTAATTTTCCAAATGTGAACAATTTAAAACAAGTGTGTATCATACAAAATTCTTTTTCAAATCTCTCATGGTTCTATAAATTTCTTGGAAAAGGATTAAATTGAAAAAGTTAGATAAGTAAGGGTTTAAGTGAAAGATGCATTTAATCATGAACTTTCTACACAAACCTACACACTTTTCTCTCTCTCTCCTCTCTCCCATCCTCATGGCCGAGCCTCGCTTTGAGGCAGTTGTTCATATCATAATATTGTATTATTATATTCCCCATTCTTATTCTTTTTATAAATAAACAGGTGCTTTTGACGCATGTCTGCTACATGTTACAGGTTACAGGTTCTTGGATCTAAAATAGTGAAAACGATGAAAATACGATGCAAAAGTGGACTTTAACCAATAAACAGAAAACTCTTGATCAAGCTTATATAAGGAACAGTTCACAAAGCAAGATTCAAGAAGTCGACACAAAGCCATAGTAAAATTCCACTATATTATTCACTGGAGATCTGGAGGAAACCTAAAAGCCCAATTGAGAAAAGACATACAGAAACAGGAAGAAAAGTCAAGATAAGCCGGCCCAGAAAACAGGAAGCTTCAAGCTCTTACTTTGGCCGCGGAACCGCGGCCATCCAAAGCCCGTGTCGGCGCGAAGTTTTGTGACGGTGCGCGGGCGTTGATTAAGTCTTTTTCTTAGGGGCTATTTTTGTAAATGTAGACATGCGGATCAAAATGTAACCTAGGGTTTCCTATTCTCTATAAATAGGAACTCTAAAGATTGTAAACCTTATGCCTCCTTTTAATAATAAATTCAGAAATTCTTTATGGAGAGCATCGGTGCCTCTCTTCAATTCAGAAATTCAGATCTGACAACCCTGCGTTGATGATTGGAGAAATGCATCTGTAAGTAGATTTAATTCCTTGCCCTAGTTTAGATTTCAATTCTTTGCCCTAGGTAGATTTATTTCCTCGCCGTAGATAAATTGTTTAGGGTTAGCTTTGGGAAAGGATTTTGAGAGATGAGATCTCTTATCCCTTTCTTACCCATTATATATTTTCAATAGGACTCCATGCATACACGCACACACCGCGCCCTACGGCACCCTATCCCTCGAGGTAGCGGTGATACCGTAGTGTAAAAGCCCGGTTGCGCGCGTTTTCCATGGAGGTTAGGGTAAGATCTCTAAAAGAAGGACAAGAACCTAGAGGAAGGAACATCTTCCCGAATGGATCTAATCCCCTTTATTGATAATTACCATAACTCCTCATAGATCTTCATTCGGGTATAGAAAGCGTTGAGATTTACTTGCATTTCCAAACCATCCCTAAACCTAACCCTAGCAAGAATAGATCTAGATAATCGTAGATAGAATAATTTAGGTTTTTAGATTTAATAAGCAATCCGAACACCCTTCGGAATTAACTCGTTAGCGCGACTAGGAGATTCACAACATCCCTGTGGACCGACCTGTACTCACCGGCTAGCTTCATGCGACGCCGTTCTTGATTGCGGTTATAGAAATAGTTTTTGACATACGAATCAAATGGCGTCGTTGCCGGGGATGGCGTAGAAATTTCCTATTTGCAATTTCGGGTTAATCTTAAATTAAAAAAAATCATAAAAATCTGAAAAATCAAAAAAAAAATATAAATATATATAATCTGTTATTTTTGGAAGGGATACTTTGTTGTTTGAATTTTTGCAGGATATACAAATACGGATCTGGAGATTTCCAGAAAGTAAAACAGGAAACAAAACATCGGAACAGAAGCGATTTTAAATAACAGAGCAGGGAAATTTTTCTGGAGACCCAAATCCCCCACCCCGCCGCGCTTCCGCGGCCAAAACCCACCTTAGGCCGCGGAAACGCGGCCGTCTTGTCGATTCGTCGCGCGAAATTTTTTTTGGGGATCTGAGCCATCAAGAAGACCGCGGAACCGCGGTGTTAGAGCTCTATTGCCGCGGAAGGGCGGCACTCTGGTGGCATCTTTTTCTGAAAATTTTTCTGTAAGATCTTCTGTCTCTTCTCTGTACATTTTGAAATATCTTTTCTGAAAATTCCTGCAGGATTTTGTGCGCTTTAAAAATCTTTCCCTTCCAAAATAAAAACCTTGTGCAGGATTTTTGGGCCCCGCTTAAAATAAAAACTGATTGCAAGTAATATTTTGCTGTTGCATATCTTTTATCAAAATCTTTTTGCAACAATTTCCAAATAAAAAGAAAAAAAAAAAGAAAAAGGATTTTTTTTAGAAAACTTGCAACTTTTTGCCACAAATAAATCCTCGCACCACCACCAACAATCTTTCGTTCTTTACCCCTTCTTCTAACATGGGTATCCCACATAATAAATCACTTGCCGAACTTTGGTATCCCGAACCTAATCTTGCGTCGTATGTCAATTTGTTCGGTCAATTTAAAGACGATCCCTCCTTGCCAAAAATATCGTTGAAAGATCAAATAGAGGCGTCTAGGAGAAACAGTTTGACTTTTCAACCCACTTTGTGTCAACCAAGTCAACCGTTACGACCTTCATATGTTGATACCACTTTTTCAAGCCATTCTGTCACTCCTAAGCCGATGTCCATTGCTGAGCATATTGCTCAATCTCGTAGCCGATCTTTCACCCCTCTCCACACATCTAGTTCTAGGGATCCACAAGTCTATTCACCTTTTTACCCACATGTTGACCCTACCCCTGTCCAACCACCCACTTCCTACCAGTCCTACCCGACTTTCCCACCTTCACTAGACACTGTTTCTACACAGCCATTAGGGAGTTTCACATATCCAAACAATTTCGAATCTTTTACCGAAACCCCCTTACCACCCAAGTCTAGTTTGGAAGAGTCGTTGGAGGCTTATATCTTAGCAACAAACAAAATGACTAGGAATGTGGAAGCGTCCGTGGCCGCCCTTATGCAAGCTAGTAAACCGGTAGCTAGTTTCCCACTAGCTTCAAATTTTTTAATGTATAAGGAGGCGGTTGGACAGAGTGAGAATGTGAGAGGATTTCCAAATCAAACCTACCCCTACCCAATTGAATACGACAACTCCAATTTTCAAACATGTGTCCAAAATGATGAGTTGTGCGACTTTGTAGTGTTTGATTTGCCAACTTGTGAAGAACCCTTTTCGAGTGAAACCACACTTAATCCTTTCGATCTTTACACCTCCACTCTAGAACCTAAATTGATAAATATCCATACTTTTGATGAGGTATCTAAAGAAATTGATTTTCACTTGATTGAGGATATAGACGCCGGGAATATTTCGGATGATGAACCTGTCGATTTAATTGAAATTTAATGTTCAAATCATTGTCCCGAGTTATTAAATGTTTCTCCCGAATCTTATATGCGTCTTGATTTTGAAGATAATGGCATGGATGAGATAAATATTAAGGAGAATTATGAGGATAGCATTGAGGAGAGTTTTGAGGATCATATTGAGGTTGAACCATTTTTCTTTGATGTGTCGGATTTTCCAATTCATCCTCTTGAACGTTTAACTAAATCACCTGCCCTCCTTTCCATCGTTCCGACCACGCTTGAAGACTGTGAGCTTGAAAATTTTTCCTTTGAATCTGACACTGTTCTCACAGATGATAACACCTACGAGTGTTTCACTTTTTCGGACGATGTTGATGACTCACTGCCCGAGTTTGAGTCCTTTACATTTTTAGATGAGTTAGTTGAACCATCAGACTCGGTTGCTTACAATAGTTTCGAACCACTAATGGAATCTTTCAAGTTCGAGACAGTTTACTACAGTGAGAATGATACTATCCCGAATTCACTTCCTTTCGTCCTTCCTATTGTTCCGACCGTACAAATGACCGTTACGCTTTCATCTCCTATACCAAGTTCGGCGTACCTATGTTTTCTTGCGAATCTTGAGGGATTTGACCCTATTTCTCGACGGGTTGATAGCTTAGCGCAATCGCTATTAACACATCGGTCATCACAAATTGCATTAATTTATTCACTCAATTTACACCCTCAAGATCGTACTCCACTTCTTTCTTCTTTCCGCCATTCTTCTCCCCCACCGAGACCATATTCTACCATTCTTCTTTCCACACGGCCTCGTGTGCTTCTCATCTCTTTTCTTTCCACTCCCTCCTTTCACCAACTATACCATTACCACGATAAGATCTTTGAATGGTTGGTGCTCACCTTTGGCTTGTGTAAGGCCAAGCTTAAGTTTGGGGGGAACCTTGTTGTATATATGTATATATTTTTTTTTTCTTTTTCTATAAAAAAAAATTCAAAACATTAAAAATATAATTTTTTTAAAAAAATAAATAAACAGGGGAGTATCGGCATTTTGACCCTCGTGGTTTAGCATGACAGTGAGGACACTGTCAAGTTCAAGTTTGGGGGTATGCTCGGTACGTCTTCTTCCTTCGTATTCATTTGTACATATTTTTGCATTTGCATACTTATTTGAAAACCCATAAAAAATTGAAAATTTTCAAAAACTATAAAAATTAATGTATTCAATTTTGGCTAATTGACTTGAGTTTGACAAATAGGTTAACTGGCTAGGAACAACTAGATCTTAGACTTAGTGAATTAAAAACCCTAAAAATAACTTTTCTTAAAGTTTAACGGTAGAAAGTATATGTTTTTGTAGTTTATTTAGAAATAGGCAAATTTTGGGTTCATTTCTTGGGCTAAGTCGAAACGAAGGAAAAGTATTGATGTTCTTATTAGAGTATTAGTTTGAAACATAGTTCCTACCTTAAGTCTAGATTTTGAAAATGTATACTTTACAATTTGCACAATCACGCACTTTGAAACTTGGAATAGTAGAAGAGACCTTGAAATGCTCTTGTCTAAAGTCCTTAGTCCGAAGAAAATAAAAGAAAAAAAATATGAATAATGAATATAAAAAATGGACACTGGTTTTTGTGATTACTTAAGGCTGCAAAAATAGAAAAATATTTAGCGAGGGTGCTTCATCACCCAGTGCCTTAGACCAACTGGTTTGGGAGTCACTGCTAAAGCCTTGGGTGTTGCAAGACTAGGAAGTACGCTTTAAAGTGCAAACACAACTTGTAATCGGTTGTTGGTACCTCAAGAAGTATTAACGGTCGCATGAAGGATGTGTAAGCAAAATTCAATTAAAAATTCACCAATTAATAAGTGCTTTGGACAATGGACAAGGGTATGATTGCTTGATTTGAATTTCCAAGTGTAGGGGTGATTTATACACACACGTAGGGGTATGTGATTGGGATTTAGATAAGAGAAAGGAGTGAAGAATAGAACTTGTATCTTTAGTAAGGGTTGATAGAAATTCCTAAGTGGAGATGGAAACCTAGAAAGAAAACTTAAGAAATGCCGAAAGCTAAGTAAGTCTATAGAACATATATAATCTTAAGTTAAATGATGAGAAAGTGTGAAGAATATGGGTGGATAATTTGCGGGTCAACGATAATAGAATTCCTTGTTAGAAAACCTAATTGGAGAATTAAAGTCGAAAAGCCAAATTGATAGGATTTTGTGGGTAGTATTCGCTGAAAACCCTCAGGAGACAACACTTGTAACCCTTCGAAAATCGTTTAGGCAGTTTTTCAGTAATCGGCTAATTTTTCGGCTTTTTCCGTAAAAAGTCAAAATAGGTATTTTTCATTGTAGACCTAATTATACAAAATTTAGATAAGATATTACTATAAATTGGTCACTAAAATGCCACTTATAATTTTCTAGTTAAATAAATTTTTTTTCGTAATTAATTATTTTTTTTATTATTTTAAGCTTTTAAAAATACATTAAATTAGTGATAAATACAAATTTAATTAGGTAAATTTCATAATTAGGAATCTTTATAATCTAAAATAGAGTGTTAATAAATTGTATCACGACTTTATAAGATTTTAGTTTTATGGTTGGAAATTTATGAAAAAAATGATGTAAAAAGGGGTTTTTTTGGAAAAAGTTGATGTGAAATGCATTAAATGAGATTTAAGGGGTCTTTTTGACCTAGAAACCTCTACACAAAACCCCCACTTGCTCTCCTCACCTGCTGGCCGAGCTTGAGCTGCTGCATCCTCTCATTTTCCTCACTTCTTTTGCTTCATTTCACATCAAAATCCATTAAAATTTCACAAATTCCTTCTCCAATTCAAAGCAAAATCCTAATCCCATCTCTCCTCAAACCAAATTTAGTTCAAAACTTAAAGAAAGGAGGCATCTTTGGTGGCTTGAGCAAACTAGGGTTCAACTTGTAAGGTGAAATTTCTAAACTAGTTGTTAAATTGTAGATTGAATGTGCTAAAATTGAAATTTGAAGTGTTAATTTAGTAGTAATTGTTTGTTTAGGAAATTCAAGAAAGGGATTTGATTTTGAATTAGGGTTTGTAGCATGGTTGATGGAGTTAAGTTAGGGTTTGGTTATCTAATTGGTTAGAGTGGTTAATTGTGCAATGTTACGCTCGCTAAATCGATAAATTGCGATATTTGCATCGAATCGGTATGCTTTTTGCTTACTAGATTTTTATTAAAATTAGAATGTGATCTAATTACGTTATATTAGCGATATAATTAGCTTCATATACGGATATTAGTGTGCGCGAATGCGGGGTTTTGTCCAGCCGGGTTTTAGTTTTGTCGATTGCTCCGAAATAACGATTCTAGTTAAGATTTAGCGATTTTCGTGTGTTTTCCCGCGCACCGAGTGCACGTTATGTTTAATTCGAGAGCGTCGATATTTGTATATTGTGACTTGCATCATTTTAGGATATGTAATCTTATGCTTGGTGTTGTGCAAATATAGGATCGGTCGGGGAAACATCGGACACGGCGCGTAAAGGCAAGGCAGTGGTCCGATCGGATTAGCGAGGCATTCAGGTGAGTAGATATATTCATCTATGGAGGAATCGTCTGGATGGCGCGAGGCGCCCCCTAGTTAGGATTACCCTACTTCTTGCAAGATTTATATTGTTAGTTAGCTTACCCCTTTATTTACATTGCATACCCTTATAGCTAACCGTATACTAGATTGTACGGATATTCCTATACACATATGCGATATCACTTCGTAGGACACGAACACCATTACCATTGGCATCTGTTGCGCGCGCACTATTCATGTGACACACACGCTTTTGGTAATTGCTATGCCACGTGCACTATAGAACCTGTTTAGCTTAGTATCGTCTTGCATCATACATGATATATGAAATTGCATAGCATGTATATATCTCGCATCATCATCATACTTACATAGATTTTTAGCCACAATTCACATCGCATACCTGGTTATCATAGACATTTATCATATATAACATGTGGACATTATGATTTTTATTGAGGATTTCAGTATTGCTGCGATTTCTGGATTTTTGGGGAAAACCGCAAGAATTTAACAAAACCTTATATTTATCATTTTTAAAACAAAGTTGCGGTTTTCTCGTGATGTATGTGTCGTCCACCATGAGTTTTCATGTTTTCTGTTGGATTTCGAGACCCGATTCGAGGAGTGGATGAACCGTCTCGGGTACATGGTGGGCCCGGTATGGTACCCCGGGGCAAGAAGATCGAGTTGTAGACGATGAGCCTGGCAGGGGAAGACTACCTACCGGTGATGTCTGGCGCGGCGGATATCCGGAGGATACCAACCGTTGTCATGAGATTTGATGATATGGGCCGATCCGGACTGACGGAGCCCGATATTTGAGACATTGATACAGTGAGACATTGGGACAGATGTGATTTCATATTTGGTGTCGATGCTTGACACGGGTTTTCAGATGATTTCTTGATGGTATTTAGCTATTATACAGATATTCTTTTCTAAGTTAAGAATGCAGAACTCTTAGCATTTAAAATACTTAAAGATTTAGTAATGATATTGCATACATGTGCATGCATACTAGAGGTATTATATCACATCTGGACATACATGCTGTGACGCATTTGCGTGCATTCTTACGATTGCCTTACTAGATGTTATATTCTACTCACGAGCTGGCAACTCACCCCCGTTGTGCCACAGTGTCTTGCAGGTCGGACCCGTCATCCTTGTAGCGGCTGGCTATCTTATCATCAGCTCCTTTTGCTCAGACCCCGGGCATTGCTCGTAGGTGGGTTGCGAGCACACTTTGTTTCTTTTTGCTTTATCATTGTATCTAGTATTCTCTATCTACCACTTTTTATTTGTATATGCGACCTAGTGATGAGACTGAGAGATTTGTATATATGTGGTTTCTTTTGGGTCGAGCTCACTTGAGCCGACGTTGTGTTTTCTGATATTTTGCATTTCTTTTATGCTCTTTTTCTTGATATTACTTATATATTGCGTGTGGTTGTGATCCGCCTTGGGTGAAGAGCTAGCTCCCGCTTGGGGATGCCATTTGTTCATTACAGGTTATATATCTTGTTGTACCCATTTTGGGGGATAGAATTTACAGGGGAGACTCTGCCGAAATTTTCGGAAATTTTTGATGTTTTTTTTAAAAGGGATTCTATGCAACTTAATTGATTTAAAAATCTTTTTCATGTAAGGTTTTCCTTCACTCTCTTTTGATTTTGGTTTAGATTTTTCTGGGCTTTGGCTGACTTAGGTTACGGTACGCCTTTAGACGTCTCGTAATCTAAGTGCCAGTCACGTTCCGTACTTTCGGGTCGTGACAAAGTTGGTATCAGAGCGTAGGTTTTACCTTTCTGAGTGTAGGACGACCTTGGTAGATGGAGTAGGTGACTTAAGAAGAGTGGCGTAGCGTGGGTATGATCCACGGCATACTTACGATACGGTACTCCGCCTAAGTGACCTTAGGACATAATTTCTTGTATTTCCTTTCTTGATTCCTTGCATTCCTTGATTCAATTGCAATGCTCTTATCAGTCCTGTTTCTTATTCCAGCTTCGATGCCGCCAAAGACTACGAGAGCTCAGCGGGATGCCGCTAGGGATGAGGTTCGAGCGGGCTCGTCTGAGGCGAGGATCGAGCGGGAGGATACGCCTACCCTTCAGGGTCATACTGATCCGCCTTATCCAGATCATATTGCCAGATTAGAGGCCGGCATGCAAGAGTTGCGACAGATGATGGGATCTTTAGTTGAGTCCAGCCGGGCACAGAGATCCGAGGACGTTCCTTCCACCGCACAGACCACGATTGTACCTGCTGCACAGATGGTCACTCCTGCTGCTACTACGGAGACTATCCCTGTTTCACTACAGGAGTTCATGAGATTGAGACCTCCAGCTTTTACCGGTACAGATGCGACAGAGGACCCACAGGCATTTCTCGATAGGATGGCTCGGATTTGCCGTTCGTTGAGGTGTTCTGATGATAAATTGGTGGAGTTTGCGAGTTTTCGTCTGGAGGGTCTTGCCCAGACATGGTACGATTCAGTAGAGAGAGGCCGAGCTGTAGGTCTACCTTCTATGACCTGGGACGAGTTTACAGCTGCATTTCTTGCCCGTTTTCTTCCGGAGAGTGTCCGAGATGCTCGAGCCCGTAGTTTTGAGTCTTTGCGCAAGACTCCTGGGATGACAGTGTCGGAGTATGATATACAGTTTACCCAGCTGTCTCGATATGCTCCGTACCTAGTAGACACAGAAGAGAAGAGAATAAAGAGGTTTGAGCGAGGGCTTGATACACAGCTATTCCTTGCCATTGGCACCCAGCACTTTGATACATACGCAGCCGCGATGGATGCAGCCTTACTTTTGGAGGAGCGTATTTCTGAGACTCTGGTCGTTTCTGGGCCGAAGAGGATCCGTACTGATACGCCAGCTCAGCGACAGATGGGTAGACACTGCGATAGATTATTTTTGGGAGATGGTGGAGGCAGAGGATTGAGAAGAGGTCAGTTATTTGGTTCATATCTACAGACTCAGCAGTCGTCGCCAGGATGTTTTCGGTGCGGGAGTCGGTACCACCGTATCAGAGACTGTACCATGGGACGTCAGGGTGCGGCGACAGTCCCGCATGTGACCTTACCACCCTCACCACCTCCTCAGAGAGCTCTACTCCCTACTCCTAATGATGCTCCACGCTAGCCAGATGCTTCTAGAGGCCGTGGGCGTGGCGGTCCGGTTCAGAGAGGACGAGGCGACAGAGGCAGAGGCAGAGGCCGAGGTAGAGGCAGAGGACAGCCAGCTATTAGTGGTGGACAGGCCCGAGTGTTCGCGTTGACTCCTCAGGATGCACAGGCATCCAATGCCGTCATGACAGGTACTCTGCCAGTATGTTCTTTTGATGCACGGGTATTATTTGATCCAGGCTCCACACATTCCTATGTATCCACGTACTTTGCACCGAGGTTGGGCCGAGAGTCTTCTCCGTTAGATCAGCCGCTTGTCGTTATTACACCGGTAGGCGAGTCTTTTGTTGCCCGTTTTGTGTACCGATCGTGTTCCGTTCGTATCGGGGAGAGAGATTCTTCAGTTGATTTAATTCTCCTCGATATGTTAGACTTTGACGTTCTTCTTGGTATGGACTGGCTAGCCACCTGTTATGCATCCGTGGACTGCCGTGAGAAAGCAATCAGATTCAGTTTTCCTAGTGAGCCGGTTCTTGTGATTCAGGGAGATCGTAGCGCTACCCTTCCCAGCTTGATTTCTTCTCTGCGCGCTGGTCAGTTCTTAAGAAAGGGTGTCAGGGATTCTTAGCCTATATTTGTGATACTAGCTCCACAGAGGTTCCGTTGGACCAGGTCCCTGTTGTGAGAGAGTTCCCTGATGTATTCCCTGACGAGCTGCCTGGTCTGCCACCAGAGCGCGAGATTGAGTTCTGCATCGACCTGATCCCCGGCACGGGCCCTATCTCTATACCGCCTTATCGGATGGCCCCGGCGGAGCTGAGAGAGCTAAAGGATCAGTTACAGGACTTGCTGGACAAAGGGCTTATCCGACCGAGTGTGTCACCTTGGGGTGCTACCGTCCTGTTTGTTAAGAAGAAGGACGGAAGTATGCGGTTATGCATTGATTATCGTCAGCTGAACCGGGTTACTGTGCGGAACAGATATCCCCTACCCCGCATTGATGACTTATTCGATCAGCTCCAGGGTGCAGGGTTTTTCTCGAAGGTTGATTTACGGTCAGGTTATCACCAGTTGCGGGTTCGGAAGGAGGATATTCCGAAGACCGCTTTCTGTACTCGATATGGTCATTATGAGTTCTTGGTGATGTCATTCGGGCTCACCAATGCCCCGGCAGCATTTATGGACTTGATGAACCGTGTATTCAGGCCGTATCTCGATCAGTTCATTATTGTGTTCATTGACGACATCTTGGTTTATTCTCGGAGCCGGGAGGAGCATGAGCAGCACTTACGTATCACATTGCAGACTTTGAGGGAGCATCAGCTGTTCGCCAAATTCTCCAAGTGCGCATTCTGGTTAGACAATGTCGACTTCTTGGGTAATGTGGTGACGAGAGATGGTATTTGTGTGGACCCGAAGAAGATCGAGGCAGTTCAGCGTTGGCCTAGACCAGTATCAGTTACAGAGGTTCGCAGTTTTCTAGGTCTGGCCGGCTACTATCGACGTTTTGTCCAGGATTTCTCCCGCATTGCTGCACCGTTGACCGGATTGACCCGGAAGGGGGTTCCTTTTGATTGGACCCAGGCATGTGAGGATAGTTTCCAACAGTTGAAGACTCGTCTGACTACTGCACCAGTGTTAGCATTGCCTTCAGGATCAGGCGGGTTCGTGGTATATTGTGATGCTTCTCGAGTGGGGCTGGGCTGTGTATTGATGCAGCACGACAGAGTTATCGCATATGCTTCTCGGCAGCTGAGGAAACACGAGCAGAACTACCCCACCCATGATTTAGAGATGGCTGCAGTGGTATTTGCACTTAAGATCTGGAGACATTACCTATACGGTGAGTCGTGCCAGATATTCACTGACCACAAGAGTTTGAAGTATATCTTCCAGCAGCGAGATCTGAACCTGAGACAGCGCCGTTGGATGGAGTTGGTGAAAGATTACGACTGCGAGATTCTATACCATCCGGGCAAGGCGAATGTGGTGGCAGATGCTTTGAGTAGGAGGCCCGGAGGTAGCTTATCTTGTTTGAGCGCAGTACAGATGGCGGATTGGCAGGTGTTATGTGACAGCAGAGTGCAGTTCGAGTTTACTCCTACAGGGGGACAGCTGGCCCATTTCAGAGCACGCCCACAGTTACTTGACCGTATCCACGAGGCACAGTCCGGCGACGCCCGTATCTTAGAGATTATTGAGTAGATTCGGCAGGGCAGAGTTTCTGAGTTCGTGATTGATGATCAGGGGATACTTCGATTTGGGACTCGACTGTGCGTGCCAGATTCAGAGGGACTGATGCATGATATTCTCGAGGAGGCACATAGATCAGTATACAGTGTGTATCCAGGTTCCACCAAGATGTACCGTGATTTGAGAGAGGTTTACTGGTGGGACGGGATGAAGAAGGATATTACAGACTTTGTGTCGAGATGCCTGACTTGTCAGCAAGTCAAGGCCGAGCACCAGAGGCCAGCCGGCGAGTTACAGCCTTTGCCCATCCCTGAGTGGAAGTGTGAGCAGGTCTCCATGAACTTCATTGTGGGTCTACCCAGGACCAGTCGAGGGTATGACTCTATTTGGGTGATTGTGGATCGACTGACGAAAGCGGCTCACTTCCTGCCAGTGAAGACCACTTTTGGATTTTCTCAGTACGCCCAGGTTTATATTGATGAGATAGTGCGACTGCATGGTGTTCCGACTTGCATCGTGTCCGACCGGAGCACCCAGTTTACCAGCCGATTGTGGCAGAAACTTCAGAAAGCTTTGGGCACCCGATTGAGTTTTAGCACAGCCTTTCATCCGCAGACTGACGGTCAGTCGGAGCGTACTATTCAGACTCTTGAGGACATGCTCAGAACTTGTGTTTTAGATTTCGGTGGTAGCTGGGATCGTCATTTTCCTATGATCAAGTTTTCCTACAATAATAGCTTCCAGGAGACGATTCAGATGGCACCTTTCGAGGCTTTATATGGGAGGAGATGTCGATCGCCTGTATGTTGGACAGAGCTTAGGGAGAGCAGTATTTTGGGGCCGCAGATTGTACAGGAGACGACCGAGAAGATACAGCTGATTCGGGACAGGATGAGAGCGGCACAGAGCAGGCAGAAATCATATGCTGACAGGCGCCGTCGCCGACTCGAGTTCGCTGTTGGCGATCATGTTTTCCTGAAGATCTCTCCGATGAAAGGTGTGATGAGATTTGGGCGGAAAGGGAAGCTGAGTCCTAGATATGTTGGTCCTTTCGAGATCCTAGAGCGTGTTGGTCCAGTTGCTTATCGGTTAGCTCTTCCGCCCAGCTTCCCCGATGTTCACCCCGTGTTCCATGTCTCGATGCTCCGCAAGTACCTTCATGATCCTTCCCAGGCTATTCAGCACCAGACGATCCAGCCAGAGCATGATCTTTCATTCACCGAGCAGCCGGTGGTCATTCTGGATCGGCAGGTGAAGAAATTGAGGTCAAAGGTTATACCGTCCGTCAAGGTCCTTTGGCGTGGCCCGAACAGCGAGGAGGTCACCTGAGAGACCGAGGTCGAGATAAGGAAGAGATATCCCCAACTTTTTGAAGGTACGCGTAGTTAAATTCTAAATTCGGGGACCGAATTTCTTTAAGGGGGGAAGATTGTAACCCTTCGAAAATCGTTTAGACAGTTTTTCGGTAATCGGCTAATTTTTCGGCTTTTTCCGTAAAAAGTCAAAATAGGTATTTTTCATTGTAGACCTAATTATACAAAATTTAGATAAGATATTACTATAAATTGGTCACTAAAATGCCACTTATAATTTTCTAGTTAAATAAATTTTTTTTCGTAATTAATTATTTTTTTAATTATTTTAAGCTTTTAAAAATACATTAAATTAGTGATAAATACAAATTTAATTAGGTAAATTTCATAATTAGGAATCTTTATAATCTAAAATAGAGTGTTAATAAATTGTATCACGACTTTATAAGATTTTAGTTTTATGGTTGGAAATTTATGAAAAAAATGATGTAAAAAGGGGTTTTTTTGGAAAAAGTTGATGTGAAATGCATTAAATGAGATTTAAGGGGTCTTTTTGACCTAGAAACCTCTACACAAAACCCCCACTTGCTCTCCTCACCTGCTGGCCGAGCTTGAGCTGCTGCATCCTCTCATTTTCCTCACTTCTTTTGCTTCATTTCACATCAAAATCCATTAAAATTTCACAAATTCCTTCTCCAATTCAAAGCAAAATCCTAATCCCATCTCTCCTCAAACCAAATTTAGTTCAAAACTTGAAGAAAGGAGGCATCTTTGGTGGCTTGAGCAAACTAGGGTTCAACTTGTAAGGTGAAATTTCTAAACTAGTTGTTAAATTGTAGATTGAATGTGCTAAAATTGAAATTTGAAGTGTTAATTTAGTAGTAATTGTTTGTTTAGGAAATTCAAGAAAGGGATTTGATTTTGAATTAGGGTTTGTAGCATGGTTGATGGAGTTAAGTTAGGGTTTGGTTATCTAATTGGTTAGAGTGGTTAATTGTGCAATGTTACGCTCGCTAAATCGATAAATTGCGATATTTGCATCGAATCGGTATGCTTTTTGCTTACTAGATTTTTATTAAAATTAGAATGTGATCTAATTGCGTTATATTAGCGATATAATTAGCTTCATATACGGCTATTAGTGTGCGCGAATGCGGGGTTTTGTCTAGCCGGGTTTTAGTTTTGTCGATTGCCCCGAAATAACGATTCTAGTTAAGATTTAGCGATTTTCGTGTGTTTTCCCGCGCACCGAGTGCACGTTATGTTTAATTCGAGAGCGTCGATATTTGTATATTGTGACTTGCATCGTTTTAGGATATGTAATCTTATGCTTGGTGTTGTGAAAATATAGGATCGGTCGGGGAAACATCGGACACGGCGCGTAAAGGCAAGGCAGTGGTCGGATCGGATTAGCGAGGCATTCAGGTGAGTAGATATATTCATCTATGGGGGAATCGTATGGATGGCGCGAGGCGCCCCCTAGTTAGGATTACCCTACTTCTTGCAAGATTTATATTGTTAGTTAGCTTACCCTTTTATTTACATTGCATACCCTTATAGCTAACCGTATACTAGATTGTACGGATATTCCTATACACATATGCGATATCACTTCGTAGGACACGAACACCATTACCATTGGCATCTGTTGCACGCGCACTATTCATGTGACACACACGCCTTTGGTAATTGCCATGCCACGTGCACTATAGAACCTGTTTAGCTTAGTATCGCCTTGCATCATACATGATATATGAAATTGCATTGCATGTATATACCTCGCATCATCATTATACTTACATAGATTTTTAGCTACAATTCACATCGCATACCTGGTTATCATAGACATTTATCATATATAACATGTGGATATTATGATTTTTCTTGAGGATTTCAGTATTGCTGCGATTTCTGGATTTTTAGGGAAAACCGCAAGAATTTAACAAAAGCTTATATTTATCATTTTTAAAACAAAGTTGCGGTTTTCTTGTGATGTATGTGTCGTCCACCATGAGTTTTCATATTTTTTGTTGGATTTCGAGACCCGATTCGAGGAGTGGATGAACCGTCTCGGGTAGATGGTGGGCCCGGTATGTTACCCCGGGGCAAGAAGATCGAGTTGTAGACGATGAGCCTGGCAGGGGAAGACTACCTACCGGTGATGTCTGGCACGGCGGATATCCGGAGGATACCGACCGTTGTCGTGAGATTTGATGATATGGGCCGATCCGGACTGACGGAGCCCGATATTTGAGACATTGATACAGTGAGACATTGGGACAGATGTGATTTCATATTTGGTGTCGATGCTTGACACGGGTTTTCAGATGATTTCTTGATGTTATTTAGCTATTATACAGATATTCTTTTCTAAGTTAAGAATGCAGAACTCTTAGCATTTAAAACATTTAAAGATTTAGTAATGACATTGCATACATGTGCATGCATACTAGAGGTATTATATCACATCTGGACATACATGCTGTGACGCATTTCTGTGCATTCTTACGATTGCCTTACTAGATGTTATATTCTACTCACGAGCTGGCAACTCACCCCCGTTGTGCCACAGTGTCTTGCAGGTCGGACCCGTCATCCTTGTAGCGGCGGGCTATCTTATCATCAGCTCCTTTTGCTCAGACTCGCGACATTGCTCGTAGGTGGGTTGCGAGCATACTTTGTTTCTTTTTGCTTTATCATTGTATCTAGTATTCTTCATCTACCACTTTTTATTTGTATATACGACCTAGTGATGAGACTGAGAGATTTGTATATATGTGGTTTCTTTTGGGTCGAGCTCACTTGAGCTGACGTTGTGTTTTCTGATATTTTGCATTTCTTTTATGCTCTTTTTCTTGATATTACTTATATATTGCGTGTGGTTGTGATCCGCCTTGGGCGAAGAGCTAGCTCCCGCTTGGAGATGCCATTTGTTCATTATAGGTTATATATCTTGTTGTACCCATTTTGGGGGATAGAATTTACAGGGGAGACTCTGCCGAAATTTTCGGAAATTTTTGATGTTTTTTTTTTAAAAGGGATTCTATGCAACTTAATTGATTTAAAAATCGTTTTCATGTAACGTTTTCCTTCACTCTCTTTTGATTTTGGTTTAGATTTTTCTGGGCTTTGGCTGACTTAGGTTACGGTACGTCTTTAGACGTCTCGTAATCTAAGTGCCAGTCACGTTCCGTACTTTCGGGTCGTGACAACACTCCTCCTACTAGGGACACCTAGAGGTTTAACGGCTTGTTGCACGTGCTCAGTGCAATCGCGTTTCCCTGCGAAAGTGCGGCTAGGTTAGATTTTTATCGAGAATAAAAAAATATGTTTGCTCGAGGACGAGCAAAAGATAAGTTTGGGGGTATTTGTTCATATCATAATATTGTATTATTATATTCCCTATACTTATTCTTTTTATAAATAAACAGGTGCTTTTGACGCATGTCTGCTACATGTTACAGGTTACAGGTTCGTGGATCTAAAACAGTGAAAACGATGAAAAGACGATGCAAAAGTGGACTTTAACCAATAAACAGAAGACTCTTGATCAACCTTATATAAGGAACAGTTCACAAAGCAAGATTCAAGAAGTCGACACAAAGCCACAGTAAAAGTCCACTATATTATTCACTGGAGATCTGGAGGAAACCTAAAAGCCCAATTGAGAAAAGACATACAGAAACATGAAGAAAAAGTCAAGATAAGCTAGCCCAGAAAACAGGAAGCTTCAAGCCTTTACTTTGGCCGCGGAACCGCGGCCAAAGCATGCCTTTACCCGCGGAACCGCGGCCATCCAAAGCCCGTGTCGGCGTGAAGTTTTGTGACGGTGCGCGGGCGTTGATTAGGTCTTTTTCTTAGGGGCTATTTTTGTAAATGTAGACATGCGGATCAAAATGTAACCTAGGGTTTTCTATTCTCTATAAATAGGAACTCTAAAGATTGTAAACCTTATGCCTCCTTTTAATAATAAATTCAGAAATTCTTTATGGAGAGCATCAGTGCCTCTCTTCAATTCAGAAATTCAGATCTGACAACCCTGCGTTGATGATTGGAGAAATGCATCTGTAAGTAGATTTAATTCCTTGTCCTAGTTTAGATTTCAATTCTTTGCCCTAGGTAGATTTATTTCCTCGCCGTAGATAAATTGTTTAGGGTTAGCTTTAGGGAAGGATTTTGAGGGATGGGATCTCTCATCCCTTTCTTACCCATTATATATTTTCAATAGGACTCCATGCATACACGCACACACCGTGCCCTACGGCACCCTATCCCTCGAGGTAGCGGTGATACCGTAGTGTAAAAGCCCGGTTGCGCGCGTTTTCCATGGAGGTTAGGGTAAGGATCTCTAAAGGAAGGACAAGAACCTAGAGAAAGGAACACCTTCCCGAATGGATCTAATCCCCTTTATTGATAATTACCATAACTCCTCATAGATCTTCATTCGGGTATAAAAAGCGTTGAGATTTACTTGCATTTCCAAACCATCCCTAAACCTAACCCTAGAAAGAATAGATCTAGATAATCGTAGATAGAATAATTTAGGTTTTTAGATTTAATAAGCAATCCGAACACCCTTCGGAATTAACTCGTTAGCGCGACTAGGAGATTCACAACATCCTTGTGGACCGACCCGTGCTCACCTGCTAGCTTCATGCGATGCCGTTCTTGATTGCGGTTATAGAAATAGTTTTTGACATACGAATCAGCAGTCCCCATTTTCCCAAGCTCATTCTCACTTCAAAATTGTTCAAAAATCCATCAAAAATCCAATAAAATCTACACCAATTTCCATTAACTCCTAATCCAACCTTTAACCCTTGTTCCTTGGCCAAATCAAGCATAGATTTTGGGAGCAAGAGAGCATGCTGGGGTGGCTAGGTTGCAAGCTAAATTTCTAAACTTGTGAGGTATAATTCTAACCTAATGGCTAATTAGTTGTTAAACTATTCTAATCTAAGTTTTTCATGTAATAAATTGGTTTTGATTTCTAATTTGTGAAATTCAAGAAAGGGTTGTGATCAAGCTAGGGTTTTTATAAATTGTTCATGGTTTTAATGAGTGGATTAACACATAAAGACATGTAAAATCTAATCTAGATTTTTAAATTACTAATTGTTACATTTTAATTGTTCAAATTAAGCTATTTGTAAACTAGATTTTTATAAATCATATATATTGGTGAGATAAAATTATGATGAGGGTTTCTATCATTAGATTATGGTTTTAATGAGGAGATTAACATGTTAATGGAATGCAAAACCTAATCTAGTTACCAGTTTCAAATTGTTAGTTTAAAATTATGCTAATTATGCTAATTTTGCTAACTAGATTTTTAGAAATTGATTAAATAATTGAGATAAAAATCTAATTAGGGTATTCATGATATTATTACCATTTTAAATTGTAGTTTAATATTTTAGATCATGCAAAACCAAGATTACTTGTTGAATTGTGAATTTTGCTTTAAAAAGTGTTTAAATTGGTTATTTTTGCAAACTAGAATTTTCAATTTAATACAAATTGATGAGATTAAATTATGATGATGGTTTGTATGACTTAGTTATGATATTTAGTGACTATTATGGCCATTAGTTGGGTTAAAATATCAAGTTTCGAATTAAAACGAAAATTTAGCGCTTTCTAGCTTTTAGCGAAATAAAACGACTTGATTAATTTTAAGGGTTTCATGATTTAAACTCTATTTATATTATAATTAGTGAGTTTTGGAACTACGATTTGTACGTTTGTATTTGATCTCGATCAACCGGCATTTGTACGTCGATATCGAGAGATATTTGGTTCTTTTTCATGAGCGGGTCATTGGTTTTAACCTATGCGCGTTTCATGCGCCGTTTTGAGTTTTATCCGCGATTTTGGTTTATGATTTTATATATGTTTGCGTATAGGTACCCCTCACGTAGACTTCGGACAATGAAGAAGAGGATGGTGACATCGACTTCGATAGATAAGGACCAGGTGAGTAGATGTATATCTACGGAGGAAGTCAGGTGGATGGCATATAGCACTCCCGCAAACGTAGAATAAGGATATTACGTACTGTTATTAGGAAGTCGGACGTGACCTTAGATTCTTGGCGAGTAGGGTCCAATTGAAGACTTTGGGTTGGACTGGACCGATTTAGAAAGACTTAACCAGTGGATGACTGCCTTGGAGAGAATTCGTAGGTTTCATGTAGACACACACACACACGTACACACCTAAACTTGACTTAGTGTATATGTGTGTGTGTTTATATATATATATATTTATAGGAATGTATGTAGGTATATATATATGTACACACACACACAATATATATATATATGTGATATGATCGAGTTATGACATTAGATGTGTTATGATAGTAGTGGATCGTTGGGCAATGAGATTATATAAAATATATTTGTATAAACGATAATATGGGTTGATGACATTGGAATGAACGAGACTCTAGAATAGAACCCAGATTATAATATGTGACTTAATCACGATATGACATATGACATGATATTTTAGTGGATCATTTGACAATGTATATTTACACAGACGATGATATATGTTTGATGATATTGGGATGTATGCGATTATAGTATAGTACTCTTTATCATGATATTGTTTGATGATGATACCATACAAATGATGATGTATATATATGATAGTTGACCCGTACCTCGATTTTGGAAAGCCGTACGATGGATTTTACTGTACGAGGCATAGATGTGATGATCGATCCGCACTCTTGATTCGAGAAAGTCGTACTATGTACGTGACGCTATTGAGGATGGATCGCCGACTAGTAGAGATATCGACTCAGACTTTAGGAGGATTCTTCTTACCTTTCGGCTAGTGTCTTTAGTTAGTTCCTAGTTGGTTAGGTAGATCTTAGTTTAGGCTCGAGTCATACTTATTTGCAAGACCAACGAATCGTGCGCATTTTTAATGACAGCCTGAGGGATACTAGGAATTTTTCAAAGGACATATCTTTTCTTAAAACCCCGTAGCCCTTAATTTTCTAAAAAACCACGATTCGTACATTTTCAAACAACAAACTGTATGACTCGTAATTAGTATGTATTCTTTAGTTGTGCGTTTACTACACATTCACTGTTATATTCATTTGCACTCATCGCATTGTATGTTCATACATATGTTTCTTTAGCTAGTATGAAACTCTGCCTGTTAGGACACCAGCACCATTGCCGATGATGCGCATGTTCCACGTACACTTATTTGTTGGCTTACACACATCATCATCGGTAATTGCCATGTCACGTACACTTTATAACATATTATCTTTTATTGATATAATCAGCTAAATGCTACTCCAGTATAATATTGTGTGATTACCCTCATGTGCTAGTTTAGACATTGCATTTATTTCTTAGACACTTCATGCATTCACATATTCATATTATCATGCGGTATTCTGGGGCTTATGCCGATACTCATTATTTACTTACTCATGATTTTGGGATTTTTGATTTCTATGAGATTTCTGGATTTTGGGGGAAAACCACAAGAATTTAATAAAAGTTAGTATCATCATTTTTAAAATGCAAGTTGCGGTTTTCTCGTGATGTATGTGTCGTCCGCCATGAGATTTCATATTTTCTGTTGGATTTCGAGACCCGATTCCAGGAGTGGATGAACCGTCTCGGGTACATGGTGGGCCCGGTATGTTACCCTGGGGCAAGAAGCTCGAGTTGTAGACGATGAGCCTGGCAGGGGAAAACTACCTACCGGTGATGTCTGGTGCGGCGGATATCCGGAGGATACCGACCGTTGTCGTGTGATTTGATGATTTGGGTCGATCCGGACTGACGGAGCCCAAGATATTGAGACTATGAGATATTGAGACTATGAGGTATTGAGACTTTGTGTCACGACCCGAAAGTACGGAACGTGACCGGCACTTAGATTACGAAGCGTCTAGAGGCGCCACGTAACCTAAGTAAGCCGAAGCCCAGAAATCTAAACCATAAAAGAAGAAGAACAAGTAAAAGAAACATGAAGGGAACAAGTTTAAAATCATCAGCAAATTTTCCCAAAAATTTCGGCAGAGTTTCCTCTGTAAAAACTGGCCCCAAACAGGTACAACAAGTATAATATACAAAAACAATAAAAAGCATCCCCAAACGGGAGCTAGCTCAACGCCAACAGGCGGAAATAACCACAACATGCACAATAATATACAAGGCTAAAGGGCGAGGCTCAAAACTCAAAAGAAAACAAAACCACCAGATCAGAATAATACAAGCGCGACTCTAAGGTCGAAATAAATAACTGGTCCAATAAACTTATCAAGTAAAACAAGTATGGTTGATGGAGCTTACTAGATACAAATGAAAGAAAAAAAATACAATGGTGGTTCAGATACAAGTGAACCAACCTACCGTGCAAATCACCCTGAATGAAATGATGTGCCAGCAACTACCAGGGAAACCTGTACATCGAACCTGTAATAAAATTTGGCACAACGGGGGTGAGTTGCCAACTCGTGAGTAGAAAATATCTACGAAAAGAAATCGAATGCACGACGCTATCCTAGGTCATAATAATACACTATTATATCCTAATCATCTAGTAATAGCAGGGTAAAACTACGTGTAAATGCAGATACTCCGTGCTCGTGTCAGTGCCTCATATAATACTATGTCATATGAATGGATATGCATGCACCATGAATATAAAATAATAAATCCTGAAATCCAGATATATCTGTATAAGAAATCTTTAGCTGTTATCATAGTAAAATGTGTATAGGAATCTGAAATCTCAACAATGAAATCCATGGAAATCCGTGTCAAGCATCGACACAAACATGTAAATCTCAAGTCTCATAGTCTCAATACCTCGGGCTCCGTCAGTCCGGATCGGCCCATATCATCAAATCTCACGACAACGGTCGGTATCCTCCGGATATCCGCCGCGCCAGACATCACCGGCAGGTAGCCTTCCCCTGCCAGGCTCATCGTCTACAACTCGATCTTCTTGCCCCGGGGTACCATACCGGGCCCACCATGTACCCGAGACGGTTCATCCACTCCTCGAATCGGGTCTCGAAATCCATCAGAAAACATGAAATCTCATGGTGGACGACACATACATCACGAGAAAACCGCATCTTATATTTTAAAAAGAGAGGAGGAGAGAGAGAAGTTTTTTATATATTCTTGCGGTTTTCCCCAAAATCCAGAAATCTCATAGAAATCCAAATCTCAAAATCATGAGTAAGTAAATGATAAGTGTCGGCATATGCCCTATAATACTGCATGATAACATTAGAATATGAATGGATGAATGTCTAAGTAATAAATGCCATGTCTATACTAGTATCTGAGAGTAATCACAATATTACATATCGATCTAGTTGCTAGCTGATTCTATCAATAAAAGATAATAAGATCTAAAGTGTACGCGACATAGCAATTACCGATGATGATGTATGTGAGCCGGCAAATAAGTGTGCGTGGAATATGCGCATCATCGGTAATGGTGCTGGTGTCCTAACAGGTAAGGTTTATACTGATTATAGCAACATATGTAAGAACATGCACCATGATGATTACAGTATGAATGTGAAGACAGATGTGCATTATCCACTCCTCTGCGATATACGAGTACAACTACCACTATATGAATCGAACCTAAACTAGTGTCCATCTAACCTCCTAAGGAACTAAACCTAAGAAACTAGTCAATAAGAAACAAGAGTCTACCTAAGGTCTGAATCAATATCTCTAATAGTCGGCGATCCAGCCTCAATAGCGTCACGTACGTAGTACGGCTTTCTCGAATCAAGAGTGCGGATCAATCATCATATCTATGCCTCGTACGGTAAAATCCATCGTACGGCATCCCAATATCGGGGTACGGGTCAAGTATCTCCTAAGTGTCTCATCATTCGTATAATGTCATCATCAACACATCTCATGATCAAGGTGCTAAACTGTAATCGCATACATCAATCATATATCATTGCCATCATAATATGCATCATTAGTTTATCCTCAGAAATATCATGTCATATGTATCATATTATGATTAAGTCATACTGATATCATATTGTCATCAAGTCACACCTATATGATATCGACGTCAGGTCACACCTATATAATATCGTAATCAAGTCATACATATATCATATCGTGATCAGTCACAAGTTACAGTTCGGGTTCTATTTTAGAGTCCTATGTATCTCAATATCACCACCACCCATTATAATTTCTGTATACATATTCATTATCTCATCCTCTAATGATCCGCTAACACTTTAATACGACTGTATAGCCAAGAATCACGGCATCAAGCCCAGTTATACTGTTCCATTCCCGTGTATCATATCACATCAATGTATCCCATATACGTGTTGTATATATATATACCTATACCCAGTCCTATATATATATTCACATACACGTATATACCATGACGAGTTTCAGTGTGTGCGTGTGTGTTTCTATCTGAAACCTACGAATCTCTTCCAAGGTATTCATCCTCTGATATGTCTTCCTAAATCAGTCTAGTCCAGCCTAGGGTCATTACTAGGGTCCTACTCATTAAGAATCTAGGGTCACATCTGGTTTCCTAATGACAACAAGTACTATTCCTATTCTACGTTGCGGGGGTGCTAAACGCCATCCACCCGACTTTCCCCCGTAGATATGCATCTACTCACCTGGTCCATGTCTGCCGAAGACGGTGTCGCCATCCTCCTCTTCATCGCCCGCAGTCCACGTGAGGGTACCTAAACGCAAACATATAAATAGTATCGTAAACTGAATCACATACAAAGGTCAAAACGACGCAAGGAACCAGCATAGGTTAAAACCTATGTCTCGTTCACGCAAAAGAACCAAATATCGCTCGATATCGGCGTACAAATTCCGATGGATCGAGATAAACATCAACAAATAACTCGTAGTTTTAAAACTCATTACTTATATTATAAAACATGATTAAATCCATCGAAACCCTAAAATCCATCAAATCACCCGATTTCGTAAAACCCGAAAATGCCAATTTGCCGTTTTTCTTCAAAACTTGACATTTAAATGAAACCAATGGTCATAAAACTCATTAAATAGCAATACTAGACTATAAAAACCATTACTATATTTTTATTACACAAATTTGTATTAATTTGAAATTTCTAGTTTGCAACCTTTAGTAATTTTTAACATCTTTCAAGCAAAATACCACAATTCCACAACAAAACTTGATTGTGCATGAATTAATGTATTAAACTATAATTCATGATGATAATGATATAATTAAACCATAATTATATTTTTAATCTCATTTATTTAGGAATTTCCAAAAATCTAGTTAACAAAATTTCATTTTTCTCACAATTTATCAATCATCAATAAAAACTAGTAACAATTTTGAGTTTTTCATTCCACCAATAAGTTAATATCCTCTTTAGAACCACACTCTAGTGTTATAAACATCAATTGGAATTTTATTCCACCTATATATACTATAAATAGAAATCTAGTTTATTAAAAATGGTTTAATTTAAGAAATTTGGATCACAATTTGCAATATATCAACTATGCATGATTTTCCATTTGTGAAAGTGTTAAACTAATTATTATAACCCAATTTAATTAATAAAAACCACCACTTAATTTTATAACCCTAACTTGAATTTTTTAAACTTGAAGATAGATTTAATTTATTAATTCTAATTATGCTAGAATGAAACATCTGATAAAATAAATCAAAAGTATAAGATTTATACCTTCAAACAAGAAATCCCAACATGAAAATAAGCCTCCAAAATGCATGATTTCTCACTCCAAAATCCATGTAAAATGAGCAAAGAATAAAAGGGTAGGAAGTAAATAGGATTTTGTGGATTTTTAATTGAATTTTTGAAGGATTTTTGATGAATTTTGGAGCAAAATCAAATGAGGAAAATGGGGGCTGCCATGGGGGGTGAGGGCCGGCCAAATAGGAGGTGAGGGAGAGAAAGAAGAGGGTGAGAAATTGTGTAGAAGTCTCCACCAAAATATCACTTCATTATGTCTTTTCATGAATTTATTTATTTTTCTTTTATTTCTTTACTATAGCAACTCAAGAAAACTCTAGAAAATTGAAAAAAATTGCAAATAAATTTTGCATGATACACACTAAATTCTAATATGCCATGTTTAATTTTTACAAATTAAAACCATTCAAATTTGTAATTTACACTAATTTAGTTTAAAAATAAAGTTTATGTTAATATTTAAAATAATTAATTTAGGAAAAATATTTAATTCAACTAAAAATTTATAAGTGACTAAATAAACACCATTTACTAGTAATTACATAATTAAAATAGGTATTTTTGAAATTATAATGAAAAACAATCACGGTTTAGTTTTACGGAAAATACATTTTACTTTACCGAAAATCATAAAATTCACTTAAGCAATTTTATTCATTTAATTATTTATTTAATTATTTTTAAAACGTTACACTTTGAGGATTACATGTCTTGTGTCGATGCTTGACACAGATTTTCATGGATTTCATTGATGATGTTTCAGATTACCATACAAATTTTACTATGATAAAAATTAAAGATTTCTTATACAGATATATCCAGATTTCATGGTTGATTATTTTACATTCATGGTGCATGCATACTCATACACATGACATGTTACAACTTGAGGCACTGACACGAGCACTGAGAATTTCACTTACGCATAAATTTTTACCCTGTCACTACTAGATGACTAGTGTTATATTAAGTATATTATTATGACCTAGGAGTGCGTCGTGCATGCGATTTCTACTCGCAGATGTCTTCTACTCACGAGTTGGAAACTCACCCCCGTTGTGCCAAATTTTCTTACAGGTTTCGATGTATAGGTTTCCTTGGCAGCTTGCTAGCATGTCACGACCCGAAAGTACGGAACGTGACCGGCACTTAGATTACGAAGCGTCTAGAGGCGCCACGTAACATAAGTAAGCCGAAGCCCAGAAATCTAAACCATGAAAAAGAAGAAGAAGCAGTAAAAGAAAACAAGTATAAAAACATCAGCAAATTTTACCAAAAATTTCGGCAGAGTCTCCTCTGTAAAAACTGGCCCCCAAACGGGTACAACAAGTATAATATACATAAACAATAAAAAGCATCCCCAAACGGGAGCTAGCATCAACGCCAATAGGCGGAAACAACCACAACAGGCACAATAATATACAACGCCAAAGGGCGAGGCTCAAAACTCAAAAGAAAACCAACCACCAGATCAGAATAATACATGCGCGACTCTAAGGTCGAAATAAAAGACTGGTCCAATAAACTTATCAAGTAATACAAGTATGGTTGATGGAGCTTACTAGATACAAATGAATGAATAAAAGTACAATGGTGGTTCGGATACAAGTGAACCAACCTACCGTGCAAATCACCCTGAAGAAAAGATGTGCCAACAAGCTGCCACGGAAACCTGTACATCGAACCTATAATAAAATTTGGTACAACGGGGGTGAGTTGCCAACTCGTGAGTAGAAGACATCTACGAAAAGAAATCGAATGCACGACGCTATCCTAGGTCATAATAATACACTACTATATCCCAAACATCGAGTAATAGCAGGGTAATACTACGTGTAAGTGCAGATACTCCGTGTTCGTGTCAGTGCCTCATATAATACTATGTCATATGAAATGAAATGCATGCACCATGAATGTAAAGTAACAAATCCTGAAATTCAGATATATATGTATAAGAACTCTTTAGCTGTTATCATAGTAAAGTTTGTATAAGCATCTGAAATCTCAACAATGAAATCCATGGAAATCCGTGTCAAGCATCGACACAACACATGTAATCTCAAGTCTCAATATGTCGGGCTTCGTCAGTCCGGATCGGCCCATATCATCAAATCTCACGACAACGGTCGGTATCCTCCGGATATCCGCCGCGCCAGACATCACCGGTAGGTAGTCTTCCCTTGCCAGGCTCATCGTCTACAACTCGATCTTCTTGCCCCGAGGTACCATACCGGGCCCACCATGTACCCGAGACGGTTCATCTACTCCTCGAATCGGGTCTCGAAATCCAACAGAAAACATGAAATACTCATGGTGGACGACACATACATCACGAGAAAACCACATCTTATTTTAAAAAGAGAAGAGGAGAGAGAGAGAAGTTTTTATATATTTTTGCGGTTTTCCCCAAAAATCCAGAAATCTCATAGAAATCCAAATCTCAAAATCATGAGTAACTATATGATAAGTGTCGGCATATGCCCATAATACTGCATGATAACATGAAAATATGAATGCATGGATGTCTAAGTAATAAATATCATGTCTATACTAACATCAGAGAATAATCACAATATTATATCGGTCTAGTTGTTAACTGATTCTATCCATAAAAGACAATATGATCTAAAGTGTACGTGACATAGCAATTACCGATGATGATGTGTGTGAGCCGGCAAATAAGTGTGCGTGGAATATGCGCATCATCGGTAATGGTGTTGGTGTCCTAACAGGTATGGTTTGTACTGATTATAGCAACATATGTAAGAACATGCACCATGATGATTACAGTATGAATGTATAAACAGATGTGCAGTATCAACCCCTCTGCGACATACGAGTACAACTATCACTATATGAATCGAACTTAAACTAGTTTCCATCTAACCTCCTAAAGAACTTAACCTAAGAGACTAGTCAATAAGAAACTAGAGTCTACCTAAGGTCTGAATCAATATCTCTAATAGTCGGCGATTCCGCCTCAATAGCGTCACGTACGTAGTACGGCTTTCTCGAATCAAGAGTGCGGATCAATCATCTAATCTAAGCCTCGTACGGTAAAATCCATCGTACGGCATCCCAATATCGGGGTACGGTCAAGTATCTCCTAGGTGTCTCCTCATTCGTATAATGTCATCGTCAACACATCTCATGATCAAGGTGCTAAACTGTGATCGCATACATCAATCATATATCATTGCCATCATGATAAGCATCATTAGTTTATCCTCAGAAATATCATGTCATATGTATCATATTGTGATTAAGTCATACTTATATGATATCGGCATCAGGTCACACCAATATAATGTCGTAATCAAGTTATACATATATCATATTGTGATCAGTTACAAGTTACAGTCCGGGTACTATTCTAGCGTCCCATGTACATCAATATCACCACCACTCTTTATAATTTATATATTCATGTTCATTATCTCATTCTCTAATGATCCGCTAACACTTTAATACGACTGTATAGTCAAGAATCACGGCATCAAGCCCAGTTATACTGTTTCATCATACCTCGGATATCATATCACATCAATGAATCACCTATACGTGTTGTATATATATGTATATACCTATACCTAGTTTTATATATATACACATACACGTACCCCATGTCGAGTTTCAGTGCGTGGGTGTGTTTCTATCTGAAACCTACGAACCTCTTCCAAGGTACTCATCCTCTGATATAGTTTTCCTAAATCAGTCTAGTCCAGCCTAGGATTATTACTAAGGTCCTACTAGGGTCACATCTGGTTTCCTAATGTCAATAAGTGCTATTCCTATTCTACGTTGCGGGGGTGCTAAACGCCATCCACCCGACTTTCCCCCGTAGATATACATCTACTCACCTGGTCCATGTCTGCCGAAGACGGTGTCGCCATCCTCCTCTTCATCGCTCGCAGTCCACGTGAGAGGTACCTAAACGCAAACATATAAATAGAATCATAAACTGAATCACATACAGAAGTCAAAACGACGCAATGAACCAGCACAGGTTAAAGCCTATGTCCCGTCCACGCAAAGAACCAAATATCGCTCGATATCGGCGTACAAACTCCGATGGATCGAGATAAATATTAACAAATAACTCGTAGTTTTAAAACACATTACTTATATTATAAAACATGATTAAATCCATCGAAACACTAAAATCCATCAAACCGTCCAATTTCGTAAAAACCCGAAAATGCCAGTATACCGTTTTTCATCAAAACTTGACATTTAAATGAAACTAATGGTCATAAAACTCATTAAATAGCATTACTAGACTATACAAACCATTACTATATTTTTATTACATAATTTTGTATAAATTTGAAATTTCTAGTTTGCACCCTTTAACAATTTTAAACATTTTTCAAGCAAAATACCACAATTCCACCGCAAAACGTGATTTTGCATAAATTAATGACTTAAACCACAATTCATAATGATAATGATTCAATGAAACCATAAATTATATTTTTAATCACATTTATTTAGAAAATCCTAAAATCTAGTTTACAAAATAATAGCATTTTATTACTATTTTTCCAATTATCAAGTAATCTAGTGATCAAACTAAGTTTTTCATTCAGTTAATATGTTAATATTCTCATTAAAACTACCATCTAGTGATAACAACCTTAATAAGAATTTTATTTTACCCACAAACACATTTTAGAAAAATCTAGTTAGCTAAATAGTTTAATTAAAACAATTTCGATAAACAATTTATTATACCACCACCATGCAAGAATTTTCCACTCTAAAAGATGTTAAACTAGCTATTATAACCCTAATTAATTAATAAAAACCACCTCTTGAATTTGCAAACCCTAACTTGAATTTTAGAATTTGCAACTAGAATTAATCTAATTAATCTAATTATGCTTTAAAAGAAATATCTAATAGAAATAAAACAAAAGAGAAAGATTTATACCTCCACAATCTCATGTCCAAACTTGAAAATGAGCCTAAAAAATACATGCTTTCCCACTCCAAAATCCATGTAAAGAAGAGTAGAGAATAAAGGGTATGAAATAATTAGGATTTTGTGGAATTTTAATTGGATTTTTGAAGTATTTTTGATGAATTTTGAAATAAAATGAAGTGGGAAATGGGGGGGGGGGGGGCTGCCATGGGTGAGGCCGGCCATTGTAGGAGAGAGAGGGAGCAAGAGAAAAGAGTGAAGAAAAGTGTGGAAGCTTCATGAAAAGAAACATCACATAAATTCTTTTCATGCTTTATTTAATTATTTATTTTTATTCTTTTACTATAGCAACTCAAGAAAACTCTAGAAATTAGGAAAAATTTGCAAATAAATTTTGCATGATACACACTAATTTCTAACATGCCATGGTTCATTTTTACAAATTAAAACCATTCAAATTTGTAATTTACACTAATTTAGTGAAAAAATAAAGCTTATGTTAATATTTAAAATAATTAATTTAGGAAAAATATTTTATTAAACTAAAAATTTATAAGTGGATAAATAAACACCATTTACTAGAAATTTCATAATTAAAATAGATATTTTAAAAATTATAATGAAAACAATCATGGTTTGGTTTTACGAAAAATACATTTTACTTTACCGAAAATCCTAAAATTCACTTAAACACTTTTATTCATTTAATTATTTATTTAATTATTTTTAAAACGTTACAATCTCCCCCCCTTTAAGAAATTCGGTCCCCGAATTTAAATTAAAACTCCCCTTCCAAATACTAAAACGTTTAGCAAAACATTCAAATCGTCGGGGCTCCGAAATCATCAATACATAACAAAATCAACTCCGTCAAGTATGACGCAATCGTCGGAGTTATGGCGAGAACAAAATTTCAAAATTCAATATGAAAACCATCATAATATACATCAATCTATAACTTATATATAGTTTGCATCCTAGTAAAATCGCCGAATCGTCATAATAAAGAAGCATACAAAAAAACCTCTTGAAAATCGCCGTGCAATGCACGTGTCACGGCATAAGTAGCGGACGTTTAAATTTTTAAAAAAATAACTATATATATATATATATATATATCTTTTATTTAACATACACGTCCCGCCTGGTTACTAAATCAAATAATAATGATTATGAAAATATACTGCTCAAACTGAAATCAATCCCAATCACATCAATAAAATATTATGTGCGTCCGGTGCGCACTGAAATCGAAACCAAATACAGATACCACGAATACACACAACAACAAAACTAAGTGCAACAGGTGTGCACCAAAAAACATCTGTCAAGTGCAACGGGCGTGCACGACTCAATATCAGGTGCATCTAATTTGCATAAAACCCCGATTTAGTGCATCTGGTGTGCACAAAATCGCATCAAGTGGGCCAAGTATGCGCAAGAATCCTAATCAGGTGCACATGGTGCACGAAAACATACATCGAATATCAAAATCAAAATCACAGTACAAAAATGCATGAAAACTAGGTCGAAACATATGTCAAAATCATGTGCAACCCCTATGCACGAAATCAAATCAAAAATCTCAAAATATATAAAACCAAATCAAGTGTACTGGGTGTGTACTAAACAACATCAATACAACTGATATATGAAACACAGATAGAATAAAGGTACACACATGAAATACCAATCGTAGAACAAAGTCCTCAAAATACAAAAATCCAATCCACGAAAATATGAAATTCAAATCACTAAATCCCAATCGTAAACACTATCGTCAATGTGCGCCTCTTTCTTCTGATGTCGATTGCTTCGAACTCGTCTCTTTGTAGTTGTGCTGACTGCGCTACCAACGAAAATCCTCATATCTAGAGTCTCCCACGTAGTCGATCCCTTCACTTGATATCCCGACTACATTAAATCTTTCGATCGATCCATCAAAATCCCATAATTCCCCGAGAGCTCAACACTCAAGTACAGTTTAAAAATATCCGGTACATACCCCAGCATCGATGATCCAGCCGTAGAAGGGTAAACCCAAGCCTCACTAATGGCACCGCGGAACTGCCGTAAACCCTAAGGTTCAAGGGCGTTCTCGTGGTCATTATGTCGAGTTAGGGTTTCATTCTTCTAGAGGGTCCATCGAAATACCTGCATGTTCTTCCGAATACTTTAAACTTGGGAAAATGGTTTTCTGATAATCGTTCGAACCCTTTAACTTCATCCGGACGGCATGTGAATACCCTTCGTCCGCACGCTAAACAATGCTTCAATCCTCAAGAATAACCAATACTCTAATGGTTATCGCATTCGAGCCACAGCTCCCTCTGCCAGTGCGCCCGTGGTAACAGAACCACCCTCCGACATCGACGAAGATAGATCAAAGGAACGAATGAAATACGGTGCAAACAAATGTACATCCTAAGGCTCCTTAAGCAGAGTAGCGTATCGTAAGTATGCCGCGGACCATACCCACGGTACGTTACTCTACCTAAATCGCCTACTCCATCAACCAAGGGTCACCTAGACTTATACAAGGTTAAACCTAGCGCTCTGATACCAATTTTGTCACGACCCGAAAGTACGGAACGTGACCGGCATTTAGATTACGAAGCGTCTAGAGGCGCCACGTAACCTAAGTAAGCCGAAGCCCAGAAATCTAAACCATGAAAAAGAAGAAGAAGCAGTAAAAGAAAACAAGTATAAAAACATCAGCAAATTTTACCAAAAATTTCGGCAGAGTCTCCTCTGTAAAAACTGGCCCCCAAATGGGTACACAAGTATAATATACATAAACAATAAAAAGCATCCCCAAACGGGAGCTAGCATCAACGCCAATAGGCGGAAACAACCACAACAGGCACAATAATATACAACGCCAAAGGGTGAGGCTCAAAACTCAAAAGAAAACCAACCACCAGATCAGAATAATACATGCGCGACTCTAAGGTCGAAATAAAAGACTGGTCCAATAAACTTATCAAGTAATACAAGTATGGTTGATGGAGCTTACTAGATACAAATGAATGAATAAAAGTACAATGGTGGTTCGGATACAAGTGAACCAACCTACCGTGCAAATCACCCTGAAGAAAAGATGTGCCAACAAGCTGCCACGGAAACCTGTACATCGAACCTGTAATAAAATTTGGCACAACGGGGGTGAGTTGCCAACTCGTGAGTAGAAGACATCTACGAAAAGAAATCGAATGCACGACGCTATCCTAGGTCATAATAATACACTACTATATCCCAAACATCTAGTAATAGCAGGGTAATACTACGTGTAAGTGCAGATACTCCGTGTTTGTGTCAGTGCCTCATATAATACTATGTCATATGAAATGAAATGCATGCACCATGAATGTAAAGTAACAAATCCTGAAATTCATATATATATGTATAAGAACTCTTTAGCTGTTATCATAGTAAAGTGTGTATAAGCATCTGAAATCTCAACAATGAAATCCATGGAAATCCGTGTCAAGCATCGACACAACACATGTAATCTCAAGTCTCAATATGTCGGGCTCCGTCAGTCCGGATCGGCCCATATCATCAAATCTCACGACAACGGTCGGTATCCTCCGGATATCCGCCGCGCCAGACATCACCGGTAGGTAGTCTTCCCCTGCCAGGCTCATCGTCTACAACTCGATCTTCTTGCCTTGGGGTACCATACCGGGCCCACCATGTACCCGAGACGGTTCATCCACTCCTCGAATCGGGTCTCGAAATCCAACAGAAAACATGAAATACTCATGGTGGACGACACATACATCACGAGAAAACCGCATCTTATTTTAAAAAGAGAAGAGGAGAGAGAGAGAAGTTTTTATATATTTTTGCGGTTTTCCCCAAAAATCCAGAAATCTCATAGAAATCCAAATCTCAAAATCATGAGTAACTATATGATAAGTGTCGGCATATGCCCATAATACTGCATGATAACATGAAAATATGAATGCATGGATGTCTAAGTAATAAATATCATGTCTATACTAACATCAGAGAATAATCACAATATTATATCGGTCTAGTTGTTAACTGATTCTATCCATAAAAGACAATATGATCTAAAGTGTACGTGACATAGCAATTACCGATGATGATGTGTGTGAGCCGGCAAATAAGTGTGCGTGGAATATGCGCATCATCGGTAATGGTGCTGGTGTCCTAACAGGTATGGTTTGTACTGATTATAGCAACATATGTAAGAACATGCACCATGATGATTACAGTATGAATGTATAAACAGATGTGCAGTATCCACCCCTCTGCGACATACGAGTACAACTATCACTATATGAATCGAACCTAAACTAGTGTCCATCTAACCTCCTAAAGAACTTAACCTAAGAAACTAGTCAATAAGAAACTAGAGTCTACCTAAGGTCTGAATCAATATCTCTAATAGTCGGCGATCCCGCCTCAATAGCGTCACGTACGTAGTACGGCTTCCTCGAATAAAGAGTGCGGATCAATCATCTAATCTAAGCCTCGTACGGTAAAATCCATCGTACGGCATCCCAATATCGGGGTACGGTCAAGTATCTCCTAGGTGTCTCCTCATTCGTATAATGTCATCATCAACACATCTCATGATCAAGGTGCTAAACTGTGATCGCATACATCAATCATATATCATTGTCATCATGATAAGCATCATTAGTTTATCCTCAGAAATATCATGTCATATGTATCATATTGTGATTAATTCATACTTATATGATATCGGCATCAGGTCACACCAATATAATGTCGTAATCAAGTTATACATATATCATATTGTGATCAGTCACAAGTTACAGTCCGGGTACTATTCTAGCGTCCCATGTACATCAATATCACCACCACTCTTTATAATTTATATATTCATGTTCATTATCTCATTCTCTAATGATCCGCTAACACTTTAATACGACTGTATAGTCAAGAATCGCGGCATCAAGCCCAGTTATACTGTTTCATCATACCTCGGATATTATATCACATCAATGAATCACCTATACGTGTTGTATATATATGTATATACCTATACCTAGTTTTATATATATACACATACACGTACCCCATATCGAGTTTCAGTGCGTGCGTGGGTGTGTTTCTATCTGAAACCTACGAACCTCTTCCAAGGTACTCATCCTCTGATATAGTTTTCCTAAATCAGTCTAGTCCAGCCTAGGGTTATTACTAGGGTCCTACTAGGGTCACATCTGGTTTCCTAATGTCAATAAGTGCTATTCCTATTCTACGTTGCGGGGGTGCTAAACGCCATCCACCCGACTTTCCCCCGTAGATATACATCTACTCACCTGGTCCATGTCTGCCGAAGACAGTGTCGCCATCCTCCTCTTCATCGCCCGCAGTCCACGTGAGGGGTACCTAAACGCAAACATATAAATAGTATCGTAAACTGAATCACATACAAAAGTCAAAACGACACAATGAACCAGCACAGGTTAAAGCCTATGTCCCGTCCACGCAAAGAACCAAATATCGCTCGATATCGGCGTACAAACTCCGATGGATCGAGATAAACATTAAAAAATAACTCGTAGTTTTAAAACACATTACTTATATTATAAAACATGATTAAATCCATCGAAACCCTAAAATCCATCAAACCGTCCAATTTCGTAAAAACCCGAAAATGCCAGTATACCGTTTTTCATCAAAACTTGACATTTAAATGAAACTAATGGTCATAAAACTCATTAAATAGCATTACTAGACTATACAAACCATTACTATATTTTTATTACACAATTTTGTATAAATTTGAAATTTCTAGTTTGCACCCTTTAACAATTTTAAACATTTTTCAAGCAAAATACCACAATTCCACCGCAAAACGTGATTTTGCATAAATTAATGACTTAAACCACAATTCATAATGATAATGATTCAATGAAACCATAAATTATATTTTTAATCACATTTATTTAGAAAATCCTAAAATCTAGTTTACAAAATAATAGCATTTTATTACTATTTTTCCAATTATCAAGTAATCTAGTGATCAAACTAAGTTTTTCATTCAATTAATATGCTAATATTCTCATTAAAACTACCATCTAGTGATAACAACCTTAATAAGAATTTTATTTTACCCACAAACACATTTTAGAAAAATCTAGTTAGCTAAATAATTTAATTAAAACAATTTCGATAAACAATTTATTATACCACCACCATGCAAGAATTTTCCACTCTAAAAGATGTTAAACTAGCTATTATAACCCTAATTAATTAATAAAAACCACCTCTTGAATTTGCAAACCCTAATTTGAATTTTAGAATTTGCAACTAGAATTAATCTAATTAATCTAATTATGCTTTAAAAGAAATATCTAATAGAAATAAAACAAAAGAGAAAGATTTATACCTCCACAACCTCATGTCCAAACTTGAAAATGAGCCTAAAAAATACATGCTTTCCCACTCCAAAATCCATGTAAAGAAGAGTAGAGAATAAAGGGTATGAAATAATTAGGATTTTGTGGAATTTTAATTGGATTTTTGAAGTATTTTTGATGAATTTTGAAATAAAATGAAGTGGGAAATGGGGGGGGGGGCTGCCATGGGTGAGGCCGTCCATTGTAGGAGAGAGAGGGAGCAAGAGAAAAGAGTGAAGAAAAGTGTGGAAGTTTCATGAAAAGAAACATCACATAAAGTCTTTTCATACTTTATTTAATTATTTATTTTTATTCTTTTACTATAGCAACTCAAGAAAACTCTAGAAATTAGGAAAAATTTGCAAATAAATTTTGCATGATACACACTAATTTCTAACATGCCATGGTTCATTTTTACAAATTAAAACCATTCAAATTTGTAATTTACACTAATTTAGTGAAAAAATAAAGCTTATGTTAATATTTAAAATAATTAATTTAGGAAAAATATTTTATTAAACTAAAAATTTATAAGTGGCTAAATAAACACCATTTACTAGAAATTTCATAATTAAAATAGATATTTTAAAAATTATAATGAAAACAATCACGGTTTTGTTTTACGAAAAATACATTTTATTTTACCGAAAATCCTAAAATTCACTTAAACACTTTTATTCATTTAATTATTTATTTAATTATTTTTAAAACGTTACATAGCACATCATTTCATTCAGGGTGATTTGCTTGGTAGGTTGGTTCACTTGTATCAAGACCACCGTTGTAATTTTATTATTTTATTTGTATCTAGAAAACTCCATCAACTAGACTTGTATTACTTGATAGATTTTGAAGACCAGTTGTTTATTCTTTCGTCCTTAGAGTCGCGCTTGTACTATTATGGTTTTCTGGTGGTTTTGATGGTTTTCTTTGAGTTTTGTTCCTCGCCCTTCGGCGTTGTATATTATATTGCTTACGTGGTTGTGACCGCCAATTGACGAAGAGCTAGCTCCCGCTTGGGGATGCCTTTTTATTATTACATATGTATATATTCTTGATTGTACCCGTTTGGGGCCAGTTTTTACAAAGGAGACTCTGCCGAAATTTTTGAGAAAATTTGATGTTGCTTTTAAACTTGTTTTCCTACACTTCTTCTTTTAAATGGTTTAGATTTATGGGCTTCGGCTTACTTAGATTACATTGCTAGACGCTTCGTAATATTAGTGCCGGTCACGTTCCGTACCTTCGGGTCGTGACAAAGTTGGTATCAGAGCGCTAGGTTTAACCCTTGTCTAAGTCTAGGTTGATCTTGGTTGATCGAGTAGGTGACTTAGGTAGAGTGACGTACCGTGGGTATGATCCGCGGCATACTTATGATACGCTACTCTGCTTAAGAAGCCTTAGGATATACATTTCTTTGCACTGTATTCTATTCGTTCCTTTGATCTATCTTCGTCAATGTCGGATGGTAGTTTCTGTTACCACGGTCGCACGGGCAGAGAGAGCTGCGGATAGAATGCGATGACCGTTAGGGTATTGTCTATTCTGGAGGGTTGAAGCATTGTTTAGCGTACGGACGAAGGGTATTCACATGTCGTCTAGACGAAATTAAAAGGTTCGAACGATTGTCAGAAACCCATTTTCCCAAGTTTAAGGTATTCGGAAGAACATGCAGGTATTTCTATGGACCCTCTAGAAGAATGAAACCCTAACTCGACATAATGACCATGAGAACGCCTTTGAACCTTAGGGTTTACGGCAGTTCCGCGGTGCTATTAGTGAGGCTTGGGTTTTTCCTTCTACGGCTGGTCCGCAGATGCTGGGGCATGTACTGGATATTTTTAAACTGTACTTGAGTGTTGAGCTCTCGGGGAATTATGCGACTTTGATGAATCGATCGAAAAGTTTAATGTAGTCCGGATATCATATGATGGTATACATTACTCGGGAGACTCTCGATATGAGTATAGCCGTTTGTAGCGCCGTTCATACAGCTACGAAGAGACGAGTTCGAATCAGTCAACACCAGAGGAATGAGGAGCACATTGACGTCGGTGTTACGATATGCGATCTAGTAATTTGAATATCATATTTCCGTTGTTTAGATTTTGGTATTTTAAGGATTTCGTTTTATGATTGGTTTTCCTATGTACTCAATTTTTTCACTCGATTCGTGTTCCATGTATCAGATGTACTGATGTTCGTTTTGTGCATACCTATTGCACTTGATTTTGATTTTATACATTTTGAGATATTGATTTGATTTCGTGTATATGGGTTGCACATGATTTTGGATATTCGGTATATGTTTTCGTGCACCATGTGCACTTGATTGAGATTCTTGTGCACACATAGTGCACTTGATGCGATTTTGTGCACACCGGATTGTCACGACCCGAAATATTAGCTCGTGACCAGCACTTGAATCACGCAACGTCTAAAGGCATAACGGAATTCAAGTAAGCTGAAACCCAGAAATCTAAACCTTTTAAAGAAAATAAAGGAGGTGAAGTTTTGAAATAAAGGTATAATGAAATCAAGTTTTCTTAATGCATAGAAAAGAACATGAATGATGCAAGTGAAATTTACTAGTTTGAAAACATGTTTCGTCTTTTAAAAATTTTGGCAGCACCACCTTTGTAATTTTTGATCCAAAACCACCAATACAAAATAAGAATAATGGCATCCCCAAGCGGGAGCTAGCTCTTCGCCAAACTGCGGATCACAACCACGCAATACAGTAAGAATAAGTATACGACGTCCAATGGCGAAGTTCACCACAAAAAGATAAGAAAAGCAAGACATAAAAACCATAAGTAGCAGAACCCCTCGCTCTAAGTCTCGCAAACACAATCCCACTAAGTCTCATTACTTATACAATTTACACATTTTAATTGATTGATGGAGTTAACTAGATACAAAATGAAATATAATACAAGAGTGCGTATGATACAAATGTCCTACCTACAACTGCAAAACACCCAAATGAAGCTGTGTGCCAGCGATGCCGCTACAGATCCAAGTGGTCAACCTGCAAGAATGTGGCACAACGGGGGTGAGTTGCCAACTCGTGAATAGAAATACATCTACAAGTAGAAATCGAATAAACAACGACTTCTAGGTCAACTATATCATAAAGGTAATACTATGATATCTAGGGTGACCGGGTCGGTATATGTGCCAACAAGGTAGTAAAACCTATATGCATGCGGATAACATCCAACAGTAATAATCAATGCATATACATGGATCTCGTTCAACCATAATCAAGGTATGCAGATATGTGGATCTCGTCCACCCATAAATCAATGTCTATAAGCATGTGTATAACCTCCAAAAGTAAAATTGATGTATGTATGTATGTATGTAAGTGGATCTAGTCCACGCGTTAACCACTGATGCAACAACATCATGAATGTAAATATCATAAAAGTGTATGCATGAAAGTATGAGGATATATATCAATGGTGTCCCTCACGACACATCAAAATCATGGAACCTGAGTGCCTAGCATCGACACTCGAAAACATCATGAAAACCGTGCCTAGCATCGGCACGTAAATCCTCATATATCGGGCTCAGTCAGTCCAGATCGGCCCACATCATCTCTCGACTCCGGTCGGTATCCTCCGGATATCCGTCGAGCCCAAATACTATAACCGGTAGGTAGTAGTCCCTCTGCCAGGCTCACCGTTTACTGCACAGCGATCCGTTCTCGCCCCGGGGTACCATACCGGGTCCACCATGTACCCGCAATCCGCCTCATCCGCCTCATCGAATCAGGTTTCACATGTCGCTCTCAGAACCGAGAAAACACATGGTGGACGCACTGAAATATCATATCAAGAGAAATCGGGTTTTTAAAACAACACATAATCTCTTTTAAAATGTCCACGGTTCTCAAATCCAGAAATCTCATGAAAACAGCATATCTCAATGCGTAGAATCATAGAGCATGATGTATGCGACATATAATAGAAATGTAAGCATATCCATATATCATGCAACATGGAAAAGTGATATGACAAGTTAAGGGAAAACCGCTCTTTTAAATGATTCCAGTTTTTAAAATATAACATGCGGTTCCCAATTTTCTAATAAAACCAGTTATCTATGTAAGCACAGTATGTAAATGCGCAAATATAGATGTACCAATGTATGTGTGCACCAATATGGATATACAATGTGTATGTGCGCAAGTATGAATATATCAATGTATATGTGCACCAATGTGGATATACAATGTGTATGTGCGCAAGTATGAATATATTAATGTATATGTGCACCAATGTGGATATACAATGTGTATGCACAAGCAGCTTATGTGAAGAGTCATATCATGATGCAGCAATCCTACTGTGTAGTGATATGGCAATTATCAATGATGAAGTGTGTGAGTCTATAGTCTGTGTGCGTGTAAGATACGCATCATCGATAATGGTGCAGGTGTACTATCACAGGTATAAGTAGTACAATATGAACAACATGAATGCAACATAAGGCAAACCGTCAGCTAGCAGCTATAAGGTATGCATATCTAACATGGTCGAGTCGGTGAATCTATCAGTCGGCTCCAGCCTAACGACATTGCGTACAGTATAATCCATCGTACAATAACCTCTAGTCAAGGGTAATGATCTATTATCAAGTCAAACTCATCACGCACAAAAAATCATCGTACGGCGGTATTAAGCTAACAGGGATCCTAACATCCTATATGACAAATGAGGGTACGGCCTAATATCACATACGGCCCATGATCCAAGATTCACAACATTCTATATATGTATATATATCTATGTACCTATGTCCTAGGTCACATCCGCAATAATCTCATCTCAGGGGGCCGGCAGGGTATAAATCATCTCGATCGACTCGCATCCGTATACCATCATATCATCATCTCATCATCTCATCATATCAGTCTTATATTCTTTCATCGCATTTATATCACACATCAAATCGAATTTACAAAAACATTCTATCTCTACTAAGTATAAGTATCTAATCTAACATACACACCCGAACCATACGATCATATTTTTAAAGAAGCAAATCGTAGTTTTGAAAATAGGGGTTACGGTGTTTTTGAGAAAAAGATATCATTTGAAAAATCCGTAACATCCCTCAAGATATATATTTAAAAGATACATACGATTCTTCGGTTTAGGAAAAGGTATGGTTTGGATGACGCATCTATATCGACTATCTAGTCCTATAGTACCCTAAACGACAATATCCCTAAACGTCATCCTATGATGGTAGTAACATATCACTTCTAACTACCCTCTAGTTTCTAATATGGTTTCATAGCTATCTTCATTCTAACCCTAGTTTCCTAATCTAGCTTTTCTTAACCATATTCTATAAATCAGTTTTTTCCATCAAAATTTTGCGGGGTGCTATACGCCATCCACCCGACTTTCCCGGTAGATATAGATCTACTCACCATAGTCTTCGCTCGCCGAAGTCGATGACGCCTCGCTCCGTCGTCTCGGAATCTACGCGAAGGTACCTACAATAACAACACATATCGTAACGATATTAAAATCAAGTCTTAAAATCCAAAATGGCACACGCATTGTTTGTAGGTTAGAACCTATAGCATATGCGTACAAAATCAACCAAACAACCCTTGTTGTCGATGTACAAACATGCGATAACTAAAAACGAATCCAATATCAAAACTCATCATTAAAAATACAGAAAACATATCCTAATTAACACACAGGTGTTCCCAGATTTTGACTCAGGTCAAATAAATCCAAGCAAACAAGTCTAGGGTGGTGTATATAGTGTATAAGAGCTATGGGGGCAACATGGGCACCTATCATCACAGAGGGGCCGGCCACACTAAGGAAAATTCCGGCCAGGCCGGTTTTCCAGGTGAGTTGGGGTCTCATACTCCTACAGTGGGTGCTTAGTGGTCCTATTGGGTCTCTAGAGTTGTTTGTTTGCCTCAGAATTTCCCCGGGTCATCCCAGTTTTCCCTCCACACTCCAATTTCTTCACAAACCGACATGGATAATTCTGTTTTGGGGTTTCAGGCTTCGTATCTGTGTTGGGTCTGGGTTTCTATCACCAAGGGGGTTTAAGGTCACCACTAAGGCTTATAAGCACAACTGCAACTCAAAATCCCTTCAAACCCTAACTAGGAATTTCCAAGGTTCACTAAACCGATACGGAACAAATCCTAAGTTCGTGCATCGGGTTCAGATCTATGGCTCGGGTCAGGAGACGTGTCACCAAGGTCATGTAAACACTCACCAATGTTCCCAGATTCCACCTACAGTCATTACAGAAAAATCTAGTAGGACCAAACACCTCTAAACATCATCAAGTAACCACCCTACAAAATCCAAACCCTGACTCCCCTATATACCCGGGGTCGCCGGATTTTCCTTAATAGCCGCCGGCCAAAACTGATGGGAAGGGTCTCGTTCTTCAGGTGGTCACATAGGGTTACGAGCACAACATTACCCCACTGTTTGTTTTCCCAGTAAATGCTCGGGGTCACATCAGGTTAGCGACATCACAAAACGACATCTAAAACACGATATCTCACAAAACTAATCTTAAGGGAAGAAATTATACCTTAATGAGGCCACTCAAGAAAACCCTAGCTCTCCAACGTTGTCAAAATTCCACTTTGCTCGGTTCAACGTGTAGAGGAAGAGATGGAGATTAATTATTATGAAAGGGGTTTAGGGTTTTGGGGATTGTTTGGAGGTAGATCTAGGGATCTATGTGGAGGGTTGTGGCTTGAGGAAGATGAAGAAGGAGAAGAAAAAAAAAGATGGGGGATTCAAATTAGGCAGCAGCCCCCTCCCTCTCTCTCATATAATCACACACACACTCTCTCTCCAAAAGTCTACCCTAATCATTATGTCCCCTTTTTGAGTTTTCTTTTTTCCTTTTCTTGTTCTCACCAAAAACACATACATCCAAATAAAACCATAAATAAAATAACATGTAGCATGTCATGGTGCACTAGCCATGAAAAACTGTAGAAACGCGGATTTGGCTTAATTCGCGATTAGTAGTGCACTAATCGGCTTTATATCAAAACTGCATATAATAAATTTTAAAATTGACAAATCCGTTAAATATTTTTTTAAATGAATAAATCGTTTTAATTTCCTTTTATTTCACATATATTGGTATATATTTATACCCTTTTTCGAAAACCCCAATTTCGCAAATCGGGCAGTTTTCGCGAAATATATTATTTTAATATTAATTTCCAAAAATAGTATTTTATATTTTCTGAAATGTTACAGTCTTCCCCCCTTAAATAAATTCGGGCCCCGAATTTAAATTTAAACCCCCAAAATCTAACACATTTCAATAATCAGCTCAAACAACGGGGCTCCGAAATCATGGAGAACGCAGAAATAACACAGCACGTCAAGTGCGCATGAAGACGAGTACAAGCTCAAAATCGAACTCTGTCAAGCGTCATGCAAATCATTGGATTCACACGCATATCCTCGGAGTTACAATAGAGACACAGATCTCAAAATCCACTACTGAAATCCAATATACACTAGTCAAATACTATAATACGTGTATAGTACGCATCTGTGGAAAACTTTCAAGAACTAAATAAAACTCATGCAAAAATCTTTTCTAAATCGCCGTGTGATGCGTAACTCACGGCATAAGTGACGGACGCTCATTTTAAAATAACAATATATGTCTATATATATTTTTCTAAATATACGTTCCGTCGTTTTGAAAATATCCCAAAAGGTTTTCCTTTATATACGTTCGCGTCGCTCACAGACACGTAGGAAATAGAGAGAATATAGCTCCTTTTTCAAAAACCTCTTGGTACACTTTTAATGCATGCAAAGTACTCAGGTACTGTCCTCGGATCAATCCTGTTTGGCTACTACACAATATAGTGCCCAACATGAAAACAAGGTACTCAAAAGCAAAATCAGCCTCAAAAGGCGTATCCAATAATCACATGCGTCTGGTGCACATGGAAATCAAATCCAAATACAGGTGCCACAATACGCACAAAGCAAAGCTAAGTGCAACGGGTGTGCACAAAAGCATCTGTCCACTGCAACGGGTGTGCACGACAACAATACCTGGTGCATCTAATATGCACAAGAATCCAATCAGGTGCACAAGGTGCACAAAACAAATATCGAGTATCAAAATCAAAATCGACGGTATACAACACATTTCAATGCAAATCCAAATTAGGTATACCGTGTCATATAATCTCACAATCATGTGCATCCGCGTGCACAAAAGCAAATCAAATACCAAAAGTGCATGAAAACTATGCCGAAAGCATAAATCAAATCATATGCATGCCCCAGGCATGAAATCACAATAAATATCTCAAATGACATCAAAACGAAGTCAGGTGCAACTGCGGTGCACAAAATACGTATCAATGCACTACGAGCACATATAAGCTATACCGAGTGCAGAAATCAAATCATCCGTATGAAATCCACGAAATCACAAACACATGCTACGAAGGTACAAAATCGACATCAATGCAATAGACATGCACAAATCGCAAATCAACCCAACGGTGTATAAAATATATATATCAGGTGCGATAACTATGCGCAAAAATGTAAATACCCAGTAGGTGCAGCCATGGTGCACGAAAACAATATCATGAAACTCAATCATCAAAACTCAAATCTAAGCGATATAAGCGTGATACTCAGATCACAAACGCAATTCGCAACAATGGACATTGAGGTACACCTCCTACAATATCGAAAAATGAGTCGGTGTGACTAAAACTGGTAGGGCAAGAACATCCGCTCGCCTTCTGCTCATGGTCTGGCATCCTCTGTCTCTGGGTACTCATCTTCTCCTCGGATTACCAATCTCGCAATTCATCGGCTCATCGGCCCTGTCAGGTGTGCTAACGGGGACGATTCCATTCTGGCACTTCTCTGGTCATCTCCCGGTCAATCATCACGACCGCCTGTAAGGCAGCACGCCACTGGCATCGGCCTTTGGCTCTCTGAATACACATAACACATCTGATCCTGGGTGCAAATCTCATTGCAGCAGTGTCCCGGAAGGAATCCTGCTCAAGGTCTCTCCCGATTTCGTCTATGCCGAACTGTACAGAGGCTGGTACTCTTATATAATCCTTTCTCTTTTTCTAGACATCTGCGTTTCAGCGCAACGTTCCTCAGGAATTGGCCATATCCCAACGCCTCTGTATGCATATCAGATCTCTAATTTCGACGGGGAGTAATAACAGCTCGTCGGCATTTCGCACGAACCTCTGGCTCCACTCGCCTTTGTCATCGTCCGCTTCGACGTCACGTCTTGCTATCTACGTACTGCTACTGTCCTCGGCCATGGTCAATCCAAAGTCTCTCACACGGACTCGAAGTCATGAACTCGGTATCTTCATCACTCTGTAGAAGATGTCTGGCCGAACACGTCCTCGAGAACTCGCCCCAACCATCGGAGGAATACTCAATACTCGTCTGTTCTCGATCAACTCACAACGCATCTGGGTGAGGTCCTCTATCCGAAACTGGTCAGCTTGCTGATCTCTTATCACATGATATCTGGACGAAGTCAAACTTTTCGATCGAGTCATCGAGGTCCCAAAATTTCCCGAAGGCTCAACACCTGAGCGCAATCTAAAAATATCTATTACATACCACAGCACCTCTGGACCAGCCGTAGAAGGGTAAACGCAAGCCTCACTGATGGCACCGCTAAACTGTCACAAACCCTAAGGTTCAAAGCGGTTCCATTGTCATCATGTCGAGTTAGGGTTTCATTCTTCTAGAGGGTCCACAGAATTACCTACATGTTCCTCCGAACACTTTAAACTTGGGAAAAATGGTGTCCTGACACTCGTTCGAACCTTTTAGCCTCACCTATACGACATGTGAATGTTCTTTGCCCGCATGCTAAACAATGCCTCAATCCTCCAGGAAAGGCGATACATCGGCGGTCATCTCTGGATCGGTCTGCTCTAGATCAGAGTAAGACTCTCCACACTGAAAATCTTCAACTCAACTGGGCCTGCGTCGGCGCATCAATATGACGAATCACCTTCGTCCCTCTACTCGGGGTAGGCTAGCTATCATCTGTCGCAGTTCTACCTGGAAGCTTCGATGATCTTAGCTCGTAAGCTCTGGAAGCGACATCCTATCATCTCAGCATCAGCTGGGTCACCTGTCTGCACGGTAGGCGACATCAATATCTCTAAGGTATGCTGTACATCAACAGTCATCTCGCAACTGGCAGCTCTAACAATGGCCCGATCATCCGGTGTAAAACCAAGAACTCTCCTCCACAAGAGGCTACAACATAACATTACATCGAGACGTTCCCATGTCACCAGAAAACACAATGGTCAATCCTCGTACCATACGTGTTGGAGATAGTGCCCTCAGAGTCAATTATTGGATCACAGGCACGTGATTGCAATGATTGAGGGAGGACCTATCCCGGTAGAACAGTCTTACTCGAGATGATAGTATGCTATCTGGTTTACCTTTATCATCGTGTACTGCTTTAGGTGACCTGACAGGTCGCTATTGCACGTTGATAGAGCCCCTAGGATTCTTGCTTGACTGCCGGCAGTATGAGAGCGATCATATACGTGAGAGCTGGGGTCTACAAGCATATCCTTAAAAAGTCCCTAGTCGTGGGAGTTTCGAGACAGGGCATCGATTCTCCAGAGTAGACTAGTGTATACAGTCGAGACCCCGACGAGGGGCGGTGGCCGGTCTCACAAGCCACTGGTGTCAGTTGGTTCACCTAAGATGTATACAGGTGCTCATTGGGTTATGAGTACACCGGACAGGACCCGCCGGGAACATGCTAGTTGGTCTTATACCTGACGTCAGATAGCAGTTCCCAGGTGACATGTGTACAGGTTAGTTCATCGACCTGGGGATCGTCATTTGTCTCGTGTGAGTTCCCACTGTGCTTTGATTACTACCCTACCACGGCTCAAAGGAGTCGTGCAAACAGGTTTTAGTTGGGTACAGTCCCGAGCCACATGGAGGCAGTGAGCGGATCTTCGGGGGTTCGTCTCTCCCGGTATTGGGGGTGAGGTCGCGCTGTGTCTAGGAGAGCCATTACACGAAGTCCTTGGCCGAGGCAGGAGATTTACTGGTAGGCATTCCAGTAGTATCTCAGGGTGTTCTGGGCTACACTCCGACACGACTTGTACCGCTTTTGGGGGTCTGACTTTTACCCACCCCCTAGGCCCGACATGCGATGCTCATAGACGAACGGACCGGACTGTACGGATATTGTCACTGACAGGCTCAGTAGGGTGTCAGGAAGAGTTCGCTCATCGTCCCTTTTAGTCAATAGCTGGTGGCCCGTCACGTATTGGCTTATACCTCTGACGTGCTAGTGGTTAAATCCATAGCCATAGTATTGACGAGTCTTTAGAGTCTACCACACCTTCAGTTACTCAGCTTTCGGGCGAAACGCTGTAGAGGCCGTATAGAGATATGGCAGGGTCCGATCAGATACGTGCGGTATTGCACGGATCAGGATCAGACGGTTAGTACTAGAGGCCGTATAGTTATATGGCAGGGTTCGATCAGATTCGTGCGGTATTGCACGGATCAGGATCGGACGAACATTACTAGCCGGCTTTGGTTTAAGCCGGATCCTAGTATAGTACAGTGTAGATTTTGTCTCTTTGCATTTGTATCCGGACGGAATACAGATGCGGGTGTGTATGCACAGTATCGGGGTTTTCCTGTAATTTATTACGGGACCAGTTTTCTGGAGTTGCCAGTTTGCATTCCGTTCCGGCCGGTTTTCGTTTGTTCTTTCCCGGCCGGACTTTTCCGATGGAGGGGGTTATTTGCAATTGTGCAAATAACATTTGTGGAGGGGGTTTCTTGCTATTGTGTTGATTATGATATCTTTCACCCATCACTTGCATTAATTAAGACTTGAAAGGGTATGGGTTGGATTTAAATGAAGTATGGTTGATGTTTTCTTGTCTTTGGATGTGGTCACCTCTTCTATTCTCCTACACTCACCTCCCTTGGTATTATGTTCCATTCCCTCCACCATTTCCCATTAGAGAATGGCCGGCCACAATTTCTTGAGAGGAGATGAGAAAAATGAGAGAGATTCATTTTTGTGTATAGCATTCTTCATCTCATTCCATTTGCTAGAAAATTGAAAGCACCAATTTTCTTTAGACCATTCCTCCGTCTATGGCAACCAACCCCAAAGAGACATACTCTACACTACATTCTACAGCACTTCTTGGGCATGTCGACTTGCCAGCTTCATGCCCGAGTTGCCTCGGTATTGAGGTGGGAGCCCGTAAAAGATGCAGGCGATGTGGTGCCCTTCCGGCGAGGAGGCGATGACCAGAGTTTCCGCGAGGAGATCGGGACGATGACGAGAAGACCGGAGGACTCGGATCACTCGGTATATCTCTTCCCTATCTTGTTAGTTAGCTAGGACAAGTTTAATGGCCCGATCCGGGGTTTAGTGCGCGGTGGTGCCGGTTTGCTAAGTTCGCAAAATTAAAGTTTATCACTGTTTCCGCATTTGGCCGTCGGATTGACGATCGGGGTGCCGCCGTGCACTTACAGTGGTATCAGAGCCTCGCCATTAACTTCGTCTAGCTTCGTTTGATGTGTTTTACATTTCCGATCGACCAAAATTCCAAAACTTGCATTTTTGTTCACGACAGTTTTTTGTTGAAATTTTTTGGTCTCCAAAAATTTTTCAGGTTGTATAAAAGTACTGTGCAAGAAATTCTAAGACTTCTGTAAAAATTCGACGCAGTCAGTCGACACCTCAAGCGCGGAACCGCGGCCAAACCCCCCTTGGGCCGCGGTTCCGCCGCACATTTGTGTCTTCACTGTGTCCGAATTTTCCAGTGGCCTTGTGGGCTTATTTTGGGGGTTTTGGGATATTAATATTGGGCCTAGATTTTCTGTGAGTGCTGCAGTATTGCTTGGGGGCCCACTTGTTAATTTTTGATCGATCGAATATATTAAACACATTATTTCACAGTATTTACATTATATCTGCGACCGTGAATGTCACTCGATCGGTAAATCCGGTCTAACTGCTATAGCCCGGTTAGACGGATTTGCGAACGTGACTTTCACGTTGATGTTCTGTGTTTTGCTGTGATGTTGCGGATTGGTCGTGGGGGATAGCCTGGATGCAATGCTAGTACTGTTTTGTTGTATTATGTACATTTGATATTGCGGGGCGAGCGTCCGACATGTGGACTGCCGTCACTGCCTGTTTGTATTATTCTTTTGGGGCACGACCTGGTTGCGGTCGATGTACCCGGTGTATGTATATTTTACTTTCTGTACTAGGGTTACCCCGCGGAGGGGTGCACGGATAGCCGGGTTCTGGAGGGCAACAAGCCCGCATCTCAGGGCATTGAGACGGAGGGGGCTTCAGTCTGGAATTGGCGGGCTATTCGCCGCACTCGTAGGGGGTACAGGTTGACCCAGGAGGGGTGCCCAAGTTACCGGATTCCGTGAAGTGCTGGGTGGTCCATTCACGGCGCTGAAGGGGGCTGCCTCGCTTCAGGTTTTGGCGGGTGACTTGCCGCGCCCGTAGGGGTCTAGGTTTTCATTGCACAGGCTATCCACACGACCAGGAGAACGTCGGGTTTCAGTAGTGGCTCTGTGAAACCCGGGGATCCCAGATATCTGTATTGTTCTGTGATGTTGTACATTTCTGTGATGTTGCATTTTATTCACGCCTTGAGCGAAATATAATATATTGGTATATATATTAGTAGATGTTGTATATGTTTTTCATCCGCGCTAGTCCAGTCCCCGCTCTGCCGTTAGTTAGCTAACCTAACGGGTGATGACGGGACCCAGTGGCGAATGCAGATGGCATATACGTACGTCAGTATATTTTCGTTCTTTGTGGTGTGATCATTTGATGGGACTGCATTGATTCGGATCAATGCAAGTTTAACAAACCTATTCTGATGTTGTTGGAACACTTTTCAAAAAGCTGTTATTGCAAGGACGTTCACTTTTGTTTTGCATCGTGGTATTCATTTGGAATATCCTGCTCCTCAGTCGACGAGGCAAGGGCCGAGATCCCTTCACCGGGAGTGACCCCTTGGACAGAAGTTTGCATCAGGGCATTAACTTCACTATAGCCGATTACTTTTTGCTTTGCATCGTGGTATTCAGTTGGAATATCCTGCACCTCATTCTACGGGGAAAGAGCCGAGATCCCTTCACCGGGAGTGACCTCTTTAGTAAAGGTTTTCGTCACTATATTTTCTAAAAAGCTATCCGTTCCTTCAACGATATCAAGTTCATTACGTTAAAGGTTTTCGCCAGAAACCATTCGTAGCCCTCCGTCGTTTCATATGGGTAGTCAATAGTATTCAAGCTATGTTTGTTGGCCAAAGTCAAGGCACAGTGTTTGGTAGCTGTTGGTTATTCATATGCAGCATAGATAGATGCGTTGGTTTGGGGCAGTCGTATAGCCTTGTTGGCCAAAGTCAAGGGCTTGTACGGATGGGCTCAAATTAACCTAGAGAATGACGGGCAGAACTTGACATGTGACTTATGATTTATTGGCCAAAGTCAAGGTCATAAGAGCATGGGGTAAAAATCCACATCGGGAGTTTCAAAAGAACTGAAACTTGCCAGATATGCGCATACCTTCTGGAGTGTTATAGCGTGAGCGGATTCCGTCACGTTATCATGCGATGATAGTTGGATCCCGATTCCCACTGATGAGTTGGTTTACTCCTCGGGTGACCCCGACTAATTCTTCTTTCAGGTTTGGAGGAGGATTTGAGGTACAGTGGGAGGTTTCCAGATTAGATAAATTGGTAACCATTCTGATCTTGGTTAGAGTGCACGCTGAGTGTTTCTTTTCTCTCTCTCTCTGGCAGCGACCATTGACCCGACCCTAAGACTATGACTCAGTGACCAAGTTAACCGAACCTTCTTTACACTGGCTTTTGGATTGTCAGAGTTACAGACCTCATTGCCACTCCTACTTTTACCCTTTTCTCCAGGACACCCCGTATTACTGCGAACGTCCACTTCCATTGGACAAAGCCATCGTATGGTTAGATACGAACTCGAAGGAATTCGAGGATGGTTTCCGGTTCTGGAGAAAACGGATAGGATTATTCAGTTGTCTTTTCCCTTTTTGCCTTCTCTCAAGTTACGAGTACTCCTTAGTTTAGGAGATAGTACACCTATTACGCAAATTGGATAGTCTTCTTCTAAACTTTAGGCTGGTGCCGAACAGTGGGGAATGAAGAAAACCAATTAGCATAACGATGGTGTGCAGAAGGTATTAAGATTAAGACAAAGCAAGGGATTAGTAAGAGGGCAAAGTAAATTGCGACTGATATTCACGACCAAACCAAGTTTTTCTTCGCCAATCCTAAATCACCTTTGTATTTCTCCAGGACACTCCGTATCACTACGAAGATCCACAGTTTAATGGATACTCCATCGTATGGTTATATACGAACTCGAAAGGAACTTGTTCCAGTTCGGGGATGGATTCTGGTCCAGGAGAAATAGGAATAAGGTTTATTCGGTTGTCTTTTATCTTCACCTTCTCTCGCATTGCGAGTGCTCCTAGGACTAGGACAATACACCCATTATGCTTATTGGATAGTCTTCTTCCAAACCATAGGCTGGTGCCGAACGGTAGGGAAGGAAGAAAACCATTTGGCCTAAGGGGTGTGCAGAAGGTAATGACTAAAGACATATAAAGGGATTTGGAGAGGTGGCAAAGAATTATACGGTTATAGTTGTAAATCTGGATAATGGTAGAGGCATTACCAGGAATACCAGGATACCCCATCGAAACGTTTCAATGTTTCAGTTCAACTGTGTACTGTTAAAAGAAAACTGATTTCCCGATTAGATACTTACTCCAGGGTATGTATTTACCAGGTATGATTCTCACATCTGTATGGTTTTACAGATGATGAGTGGGAGTAAGTTATTGGGAATTGGGTGATCATCCTCATTATATCGGGATTCGTTGTAATCGGTGATATTTGAGGAAATCACCTGGGCTGTTTGCCCGTCGGCAAATATTTGGTTTTGAATATCCGCTGTTGTGCACCAATTTCAAATTGATATATCTGTACGTCTATTTTCATAGAGTGAGATATACCTTTTGATATTATGTCGATGACATTTACCTATATCAGTGGATGGTTAGGTAAGGAGCATTAAACAACGGTGTAATTCTTCTTAACCATAAGTACAGTTTTCAACCTACGACACACAGTGAAAGAATTGTTAGACTCGGCGGACTTATACAGAGTATTGTATGTTGTCCACTGTCCATTAGGACAGAGGGGTTGGTCCTCATACTATATTCTGTTTACTTTTAACTTCTCTAGTTCTTAGACATGTGTTTCGTAGAAACACAGGGTCTAAGTTTTGAGGAGTTATAGGTATTTGAATAGAGTAGAGAACCAGGTGTAGCAAGTATTGGGATTCTTCAAGGTGATCGAAGATGTAGATACTTGTGTATGGTATTCGGTTGATAGTAATGATAAAGAGAAATTGCTTCTCTTTCAGGTTACTCATAATTGGAAGCATTCCTAAGTTGAGTAACGCTGATCGGCCTCTCTCCATTTAGTTGACATGCATTGGAGACAGCTGCATGATTTGAATCTGGTTCAATTAAATCAGTGCCTCTGGTTCTATATTGGATATAGTATAGTTCATATCTTAACATTGTTAAGGTACGGGGAGTTGTCCGGCTTATGATTAAAACCAGACTCTGGATAACTCAAGGCACGTTTCTGTAATGGCTGTTTGTGGGTTGACCCAGGCTATGACGAGGGTTGACTTTCTACCATAAGAAAGATCAATAGTGATATTGTTCTTGACTCGCCACAGTTTTATTTAAAAATGGATTTTTTCAGAAAACAGTAAGTGGGAGTATGGTAGAACTGGAAGTGATTCCAGAACCACAAACGATTACTGAAGATTTGATAAGGAACCTAAAGATTCAATCTGATTTGACATTCCATTGGCCACTCCGCAGATAAGGTGGGTAACTTCAGGCACCCGAGAGGTACTACGGTAGCCTCAAGGACGGTGACAGGGAAGTTCTTGTTTACCCACACTTGCCATTGCTGTTGTTCCAGGCTGCGAGACCCGGTGGGAGGATGAGTATAGCGTCGTTCTAAACTGGCTTTAGAAGTGCACATCTATATGACTCTGCCAGAGGGTTGTCGTAGTCAGTGGGAGCAGCGGAAGCATTGGTGGACATCAGGCTTATGTCTATTTATAGACTAAAGCAGATATAGCGGAGTTAGATCATCTGTTTCTGATGTGACAGTCATAGGTTTGACGTCATCAGAATAGGGGATGGATCTGTTGAGAAGGTAGTAGGAAGTGATATTCCTATACTACGATCGGTTATACTTTGGTCGTCACACAGTGGTTTCTCCACAAGGGACTTGGACATTATATAAGACATACTGGTTACTAGATCTATGGTTTTAGATCTAGATTTGGGTGGTTTCCCAATCAGGGTACTTTGACAGCATTCTAAGAGTATTTAGAATGGACGACTCCTGACACGGTAGTGTACCTGCAGGTGATGGAGTCACCCTCTCTAAAGGTGTCTTATAGACTAAAGTAGAGAGGGATGTGCATGATTGGCAGATCACTTGCTTAGGCAATTGAGTCAATCATGAAATGTCAAGTACCACACCAGATGTTGTTCTTGCACTAGATGCAATAAGTTGACATTGATCCAATCCTGGAGAAACAGTCGGAAGCAGTTTTAGAACATAAGTGGATGTTCTAGGGATATGATAACGGCTGCCTCCTTTAGGAGACAGTTATCATTCCAGGCTTCCAAGGTGACATGGACGACAAGGAGGTTGTCAGAGTTATATTTTTCCTTCTGACGAGGGGCAGTATTTTGGACAGGTGGTCCAAGGAAATACTGAGGGTGGCATGGCGCAGGATACTGATTAAGTTCAGTTGACGATACAGTCTAAGAAGTTTGGATTTGGAGTTCATTTATGAGCTCGGTCCCATCAGACATCCAGACATTCTAAGACAGGTATTGCTCATTTCGGGAGATGGCTTTCTCCGCGAACTTGAGATATAGAGAGACATAGAAAGAAACATCAGAGCGGATCCACTCGCTGAGGCTATTCCTCGAACGCAAGACTTTCGCAAACGAGCTTTGTGAGACTGACTAGTAGAGGAGTTGGGTGTTCGGTATCACACGGGCTGTGAGTATGCGACATCGCAATAATTAGCCTTGAGTGCAAGTGGGAGATTGTTGGAGATAGTGCCCTCAGAGTCAATTATTGGATCACAGGCACGTGATTGCAATGATTGAGGGAGGACCTATCCCGGTAGAACAGTCTTACTCGAGATGATAGTATGCTATCTGGTTTACCTTTATCATCGTGTACTGCTTTAGGTGACCTGACAGGTCGCTATTGCACGTTGATAGAGCCCCTAGGATTCTTGCTTGACTGCCGGCAGTATGAGGGCGATCATATACGTGAGAGCTGGGGTCTACAAGCATATCCTTAAAAAGTCCCTAGTCGTGGGAGTTTCGAGACAGGGCATCGATTCTCCAGAGTAGACTAGTGTATACAGTCGAGACCCCGACGAGGGGCGGTGGCCGGTCTCATAAGCCACTGGTGTCAGTTGGTTCACCTAAGATGTATGCAGGTGCTCATTGGGTTATGAGTACACCGGACAGGACCCGCCGGGAACATGCTAGTTGGTCTTATACCTGACGTCAGATAGCAGTTCCCAGGTGACATGTGTACAGGTTAGTTCATCGACCTGGGGATCGTCATTTGTCTCGTGTGAGTTCCCACTGTGCTTTGATTACTACCCTACCACGGCTCAAAGGAGTCGTGCAAACAGGTTTTAGTTGGGTACAGTCCCGAGCCACATGGAGGCAGTGAGCGGATCTTCGGGGGTTCGTCTCTCCCGGTATTGGGGGTGAGGTCGCGCTGTGTCTAGGAGAGCCATTACACGAAGTCCTTGGCCAAGGCAGGAGATTTACTGGTAGGCATTCCAGTAGTATCTCAGGGTGTTCTGGGCTACACTCCGACACGACTTGTACCGCTTTTGGGGGTCTGACTTTTACCCACCCCCTAGGCCCGACATGCGATGCTCATAGACGAACGGACCGGACTGTACGGATATTGTCACTGACAGGCTCAGTAGGGTGTCAGGAAGAGTTCGCTCATCGACGTCCCTTTTAGTCAATAGCTGGTGGCCCGTCACGTATTGGCTTATACCTCTGACGTGCTAGTGGTTAAATCCATAGCCATAGTATTGACGAGTCTTTAGAGTCTACCACACCTTCAGTTACTCATCTTTTGGGCGAAACGCTGTAGAGGCCGTATGGAGATATGGCAGGGTCCGATCAGATACGTGCGGTATTGCACGGATCAGGATCGGACGGTTAGTACTAGAGGCCGTATAGTTATATGGCAGGGTTCGATCAGATTCGTGCGGTATTGCACGGATCAGGATCGGACGAACATTACTAGCCGGCTTTGGTTTAAGCCGGATCCTAGTATAGTACAGTGTAGATTTTGTCTCTTTGCATTTGTATCCGGACGGAATACAGATGCGGGTGTGTATGCACAGTATCGGGGTTTTCCTGTAATTTATTACGGGACCAGTTTTCTGGAGTTGCCAGTTTGCATTCCGTTCCGGCCGGTTTTCGTTTGTTCTTTCCCGGCCGGACTTTTCCGATGGAGGGGGTTATTTGCAATTGTGCAAATAACATTTGTGGAGGGGGTTTCTTGCTATTGTGTTGATTATGATATCTTTCATCCATCACTTGCATTAATTAAGACTTGAAAGGGTATGGGTTGGATTTAAATGAAGTATGGTTGATGTTTTCTTGTCTTTGGATGTGGTCACCTCTTCTATTCTCCTACACTCACCTCCCTTGGTATTATGTTCCATTCCCTCCACCATTTCCCATTAGAGAATGTCCGTCCATAATTTCTTGAGAGGAGATGAGAAAAATGAGAGAGATTCATTTTTGTGTATAGCATTCTTCATCTCATTCCATTTGCTAGAAAATTGAAAGCACTAATTTTCTTTAGACCATTCCTCCGTCTATGGAAACCAACCCCAAAGAGACATACTCTACACTACATTCTACAGCACTTCTTGGGCATGTCGACTTGCCAGCTTCATGCCCGAGTTGCCTCGGTATTGAGGTGGGAGCCCGTAAAAGATGCAGGCGATGTGGTGCCCTTCCGGCGAGGAGGCGACGACCGGAGTTTCCGCGAGGAGATCGGGACGATGACGAGAAGACCGGAGGACTCGGATCACTCGGTATATCTCTTCCCTATCTTGTTAGTTAGCTAGGACAAGTTTAATGGCCCGATCCGGGGTTTAGTGCGCGGTGGTGCCGGTTTGCTAAGTTCGCAAAATTAAAGTTTATCACCGTTTCCGCATTTGGCCGTCGGATTGACGACCCGGGGCGCCTCCGTGCACTTACAATACGAGCTCGCCCTGACCGCAACACTAGAAGCAGCTCAAACTGCGCTCAAATTATGGTGACAGGAACCTCAATCGAGTATCGAAGAAAGCAGATCAACGGCATGAGAGGAAATGACAGATCCAGAATGGATACATGATCATAATAAGGAACAACATCAATGAGAGTATGATCATGGAAACGAATAGAATCAAGGATCTCAAATGGATGCATAATCATGGGTGTGAAGAGAATCATAAGTCTCAAAAATATGTACATCCTAAGGTTTCTTAAGTGGAGTATCGTATCGTAAATATGCCGCGGAACATACGAACGGTACGTCACTCTACTCAAGCTACCTACTCCATCAATCAGGGTCAGCCTATGAAACGAAAGTTCGGGTCTAATACCCCCCCGTTCAAGTCTAAGTTCCGTAAGGTCAAGCCTAGGTTCCGAAATACATACCCGCCCTAGACTCCGCATAGTCAAACATAGACTCGAACAAAGGTTAAACCTAACGCTCTGATCCCAACTTTGTCACGACTTGAAATATTAGCTCGTGACCAGCACTTGAATCATGCAACGTCTAAAGGCGTAACGGAATTCAAGTAAGCTGAAACCCAGAAATCTAAATCTTCTTAAGAAAATAAAGGAGGTGAAGTTTTGAAATAAATGTATAATGAAATCAAGTTTTCTTAATGTATAGAAAAGAACATGAATGATGCAAGTGAAATTTACTAGTTTGAAAACATGTTTCGTCTTTTAAAAATTTTGGCAGCACCTCTTTTGTAATTTTTGATCCAAAACGAGCAATACATAATAAGAATAATGGCATCCCTAAGCGGGAGCTAGCTCTTCGCCAAACGGCGGATCACAACCACGCAATACAGTAAGAATAAGTATACGACGCCCAACGGCGAAGTTCACCATAAAAAGATAAGAAAAGTAAGACATAAAAACCACAAGTAGCGGAACCCCTCGCTCTAAGTCTCGCAACCACAATCCCACTAAGTCTCATTACTTATACAATTTACACATTTTGATTGATTGATGGAGTTAACTAGATACAAAATGAAATATAATACAAGAGTGGGTATGATACAAATGTCCCACCTACCACTGCAAAACACCCAAATGAAGCTGTATGCCAGCGATGCCGCTACTGATCCAAGCGGTCAACCTGCAAGAACTGTGGCACAACGGGGGTGAGTTGCCAACCCGTGAATAGAAATACATCTACAAGTAGAAATCGAATAAACAACGACTTCTAGGTCAACTATATCATAAAGGTAATACTATGATATCTAGGGTGACCGGGTCGGTATATGTGCCAACAAGGTAGTCAAACCTATATGCATGTGGATAACATCCAACAGTAATAATCAATGCATGTATATGGATCTCGTCCAACCATAATCAAGGTATGCAGATATGTGGATCTCGTTCACCCATAAATAAATGTCTATAAGCATGTGTATAACCTCCAATAGTAAAATCGATGTATGTATGTATGTGGATCAAGTCCACGCGTCAACCACTAACGCAACAACATCATGCATATAAATATCATAAAAGAGTGTGCATGAAAGTATGGGGATATATATATCAACGGTGTCCCTCACGACACATCAAAATCATGGAACCTTAGTGCCTAGCATTGACACACGAAAACATCATGAAAACCGTGCCTAGCATCGGCATGTAAATCCTCATATATCGGGCTCCGTCTGTCCGGATCGGCCCACGGGCTCCGTCAGTCCGGATCGGCCCACATCATCTCTCGACTCCGGTCGGTATCCTCCGGATATCCGCCGAGCCTAAATATTATCACCGGTAGGTAGTAGTCCCTCTGCCAGGCTCACCGTCTACTGCACAGTGATCCGTTCTCGTCCCGGGGTACCATACCGGGTCAACCATGTACCCGCAATCGGCCTCATCCGCCTCTTCGAATCGGGTTTCACATGTCGCTCTCAGAACCGAGAAAACACATGGTAGACGCACTGAAATATCATATCAAGAGAAACCAGGTTTTTAAAACAACACATAATCTCTTTTAAAATGTCCACGGTTCTCAAATCCAGAAATCTTATAAAAACATCATATCTCAATGCGTAGAATCATAGAGCATGATGTATGCAACATATTATAGAAATGTAAGCATATCCGTATATCATGCAACATGGAAAAGTGATATGACAAGTTAAGGGAAAATCGCTCTTTTAAATGATTTCAGTTTTTAAAATATAATATGTGGTTCCCAATTTTCCAATAAAACTAGTTATTTATGTAGGGACAATATGTAAATGCGCAAATATAGATGTACCAATATATGTGTGCACCAATATGGATATACAATGTGTATGTGCGCAAGTATGAATATATCAATGTATATGTGCACCAATATAGATATACAATGTGTATGTGCGCAAGTATGAATATATTAATGTATATGTGCACCAATGTGTATATACAATGTTTATGCGCAAGCACGTTATACGAAGAGTCATATCATGATGCAGTAATCCTACTGTGTAGTGACGTGGCAATTATCGATGATGAAGTGTGTGAACCTATAGTCTGTGTGCGTGTAACATATGCATCATCGATAATGGTGCAGGTGTACTATCACAGGTATAAGTAGTACAATATGAACACCATGAATGCATCATAAGGCAAACCGTCAGCTAGCAGCTATAAGGTATGCATATCTAACATGGTCGAGTCGGTGAATTTATCAGTCGGCATCCAGCCTAACGACATTGCGTACGGTATAATCCATCGTACGACAACCTATAGCCAAGGGTAAGGATCAATCATCAAGTCAAACTCATCATGCACGGAAAATCATCGTACGACGGCATTAAGCTAACAGGGATCCTAACATCCTATACGACAAATGAGGGTACGGCCAAATATCACATACGACCTATCATCCAAGATTCACAACATTCTATATATGTATATATATCTATGTACCTATGTCCCAGGTCACATCCGCAATAATCTCATCTCAGGGGACCGGCAGGGTATAAATCATCTCGATCGACTCGCATCCGTATACCATCGTATCATCATATCATCATATCAGTCTTATATTCTTTCATCGCATTTATATCACAATCGAATTTACAAAAACATTCTATCTCTACTAAGTATAAGTATCTAATCTAACATACACACCCGAACCATACGATCATATTTTTAAAGAAGCGAATCGTAGTTTTGAAAATAGGGGTTACGGTGTTTTTGAGAAAAATATATCATTTGAAAAATCCGTAACATCCCTCAAGGTATATATTTAAAAGATACATACAATTCTTTGGTTTAGGAAAATGTATGGTTCAGATGACGCATCTACATCGACTATCTAGTCCTACAGTATCCTAAACGGCAATATTCCTAAACGTCATCCTATGATGGTAGTAACATATCACTTCTAAAAACCCTCTAGTTTCTAATATGGTTTCATAGCTATCTTCATTCTAACCCTATTTTCCTAATCTAGCTTTTCTTAACCATATTCTATAAATCAGTTTTTTCCATCAAAACTTTGCGGGGGTGCTATACGCCATCCACCCGACTTCCTCGGTAGATATAGATCTACTCACCGTAGTCTTCGCTCGCCGAAGTCGATGCCGCCTCGCTCCATCGTCTCGGAATCCACACGAAGGTACCTACAATAACAACACATATCGTAACGATATTAAAATCAAGTCCTAAAATCCAAAATGGCACGCGCATTGCTCGTAGGTTAGAACCTATAGCATATGCGTACAAAATCAACCAAACAACCCTTGTTGTCGATGTACAAACATGCGACAACCAAAAATGAATCCAATATCAAAACTCATCATTAAAAATACGGAAAACATATCCTAAATCACACATAAGTGTTCCCAGATTTTGACTCAGGTCAAATAAATCCAAGCAAATAAGTCTAGGGTGGTGTATATAGTGTATAAGAGCTATGGGGGCAACATGGGCACCTATCATCACAGAGGGGCCGGCCACACTAAGGCAAATTCCAGCCAGGCCGGTTTTCCAGGTGAGTTGGGGTCTCATACTCCTAAAGTGGGTGCTTAGTGGTCCTATTAGGTCTCTAGAGTTGTTTGTTTGCCTCAGAATTTCCCCGGGTCATCCCAGATTTCCCTGCACACTCCAATATCCTCACAAACCGACATGGATAATTCTGTTTTGGGGTTTCAGGCTTCGTATCTATGTTGGCTTTGGGTTTCTATCACCAAGGGGGTTTAAGGTCACCGCGAAGGCTTATAAGCACAATTGCAACTCAAAATCCTTTCAAACCTTAACTAGGAATTTCCAAGGTTCACTAAACCGATACGGAACAAATCCTAAGTTCGTGCATCGGGTTCAGATCTATGGCTCGGGTTCGGAGACGTGTCACCAAGGTTATGTAAACACTCACCAATGTTCCCAGATTCCACCTACAGTCATTACAAAAAAATCTAGTAGGACCAAACACCTCTAAACATCATCAGGTAACCACCCTACAAAATCCAAACCTTGACTCCCCTACATACCCGGTGTCATCGGATTTTCCTCAATAGCCGCCAGCCAAAACCGATGGGAAGGGTCTCGTTCTTCAGGTGGTCACATAGGGTTACGAGCACAACATTACCCCACTGTTTGTTTTCCCAGTAAATGCTCGGGGTCACAGCAGGTCAGCGACATCACAAAACGACATCTAAAACACGATATCTCACAAAACTAATCTAAAGGGAAGAAATTATACCTTAATGAGGCCACTTAAGAAAACCTTAGCTCCCCAACGTCGTCAAAATTCCACTTTGCTCGGTTCAACGTGTAGAGGAAGAGATGGGGATTAATTTTTGTGAAAGGGGTTTAGGGTTTTGGGGATTGTTTGGAGGTAGATCTAGGGATCTAAGTGGAGGATTGTGGCTTGAGGAAGATGAAGAAGGAGAAGAAAAAAAGATGGGTATTCAAATTAGGCAGCAGCCCCCTCCCTCTCTCTCATATAATCACACACACACACACTCTCACTCTCTCCAAAAGTCTACCCTAATCATTATGTCCCCTTTTTGACTTTTCTTTTTTCCTTTTCTTGTTCTCACCAAAAACACATACATCCAAATAAAACCACAAATGAAATAACATGTAACATGTCATGGCGCACTAGTCATGAAAAACTGTAGAAATGCGGATTTGGCTTAATTCGCGATTAGTAGTGCACTAATCGGCTTTTTATCAAAACTGCATATAATAAATTTTAAAATTGCCAAATCCGTTAAATATATTTTTAAATGAATAAATCATTTTAATTTCCTTTTATTTCACAAATATTGGTATATATTTATACCCTTTTTCGAAAACCCCAATTTCGCAAATCGGGCAGTTTTCGGGAAATATATTATTTTAATATTAATTTCCAAAAATAATATTTTATATTTTCTGAAATGTTACATAGATGCACTAAATCGGGATTTGTGCAGACTAGATGCACCTGATATTGTGGTCGTGCACTGATCAGTCGAAAATATTGCATTTTTAACACATCAATTTCCCTACTCTTTGCAATCATCTAAAGGTGTTTGGTATAAATATAGCACATATTGTCAATTTGTTTGCAAAATACCAAATAACATGTGTTATACGTTATAACCGGCATTTTGAGGGAAATTGAGTGTTTATTATTGCACGCATGATCTTTTGTATATCGCAACACTTGTCTCGAGATTGTGTGCAGGAAATTCCAGGAAAAAGAGCCGGAAGTGCTAAAAGTGCTGATAAAAATACACCAAGTCCAAGACTTGTGATCTGGCAGTAAAGAAGAAATATTTATAAAATTACAGAGATCAGAAAAGTACCATGAAGCCAACACAAATCAGCACAGAAATTTGCATACAGTAACTCCACCAATAGGCCACGGATCCGTAGCCAAGTTAGCCTATTCGCCGCGGATCCGCGGCCTGTTAGATATGTCACCAGCTCATATTTCTCCACATGCCTTCTTGTAACGGCCAAACTTCCAGAAGACTCTCAAAGACCACGTGGCTTCTTCCAGAAGGCTCTGCATAACAAACTCACTCTAGAATATTCCTTGCAACAACCTTATTCTAGAAGGCTCCCTCCAACAACCTTATTCTAGAAGGTCTCTCCAACAACCTTATTCTAGAATATTCCCTCCAACAAACTTCTTCTAGAAGACTCTCTCCAACAAACTCATTCTAGAAGGCTCTCTCCAACAATCTTCTTCTAGAAGCCTATTTGTAACAACCTTCCTCTAGAATATTCCTTGTAACAACCTCATTCTAGAATATTCCCTCTAACAAACTCATTCTAGAAGGCTCTCTCTAACAACCTGGGTTTGGAGGGAAGATTTAAATGAGGTGGTTATAAAAAGAGATCTAGATCTAGGGTTTAGAGGTTGTTGAAATTGGAGGGGAAAATTGTAGATCCAAATCAAATCTAAATCAAATTGAGTGACACAATTTGATCCAAATCAAGATCTATCGAGTGCCGAGCCAAAGCAAGCATCCAACAAGCCCTTTTGGAGCAACGTTGATCTTCATCCGAGCAAGTGATCCACGACGATCCGCGACTCACGAAGACGATGCGAAACTAGTTCGACGATCGAGTTCTCTCCTCAATTCTTGTAGTTTTTGAGTGAATTGTAACGAAACGTTGAATAATAAAAGATGAAAATTCTTGATCTTTGTTTTCGTTACATTTGAGCATTATGAAGAGTTATCAATTCTTGATTGTTTTCATTTTCATGATGTTTGAGTGAAAACTCCGCTTGTGGAGGAATCGAGAAAATAGATAGATGATGATGATTAAATTCTTAAACGATTCTTAAGTCTTATGAGTTTTATAAACTTTAGGAAATTGAATCATCGACAACCTAGTTTCGAGCGAGATACTTTCTTAAATGTTTTCGCTCCAAATTAGAGATCAACGATCGATGATTGAATTTCCTAGAGGCTAGAATTTGGATGCTAATCAATGAATGGACAAGGGATAGAAGGAGAAACCCTAGTTTCTTTAAGAGATCCCTAATTCTCGTTGATCATCATCGATCTAGCAACAAATCATCGATAGATAATAATTTGTAATCATAAGTCTTCATCACCACTATCAATTGGATCGATTCCTACAAGCCTCTTTATAAATCTTGATAATTCATTCGATTTGGACATCTTCTTGAACTTTATTGATTCTTGATTTTAGATCTAGTTCTTTACGATTCTTGAAACTAAATTTCAAAATTCTTGAATCAATTTTCTTGCAATTTTTCTTTTATCTTTTCATTTCGACTCATCTAAAACGAAAGCGAGCAAAACACACATCTCAGTGGACGATCCGTATTCATTAACGTGCTATATCGCCACCGTTAATTGATTGCGATATAAATTTCTTTGGTTGTGAAACATTCTAAACATGAAAACGGAAAAGATTCAATCAAATAGAGCCGTTGCCGGGGATGTGTGCTATTTTGTTCGCTTTTGTTGTTTTAGTTGAAAATTTATTATTCCATTAGAATTTTTTTTGATCAAAGTTCACAACAAGCGCTTAACGATTTGTTGTGATTTTTGCGAGGGAATCTGGAATAATCGGAGCAAAGGGAAAAATATTCTGATCATTTCAGGGAGTTCAGCGAGTGAACAGGAGTCTCTGGAAAAGTTTTTGTGCAGCGATTTAATCACAAGACCGCGGAAGCGCGGCCAATTGTATCTTACTGTGGCGGAAACGCGGCGTTTCTAGGGTTCCGCTGTACTAAATTTTCTCGGTGGCTTTCTGACTTTCTTATCTTCTCCTTGCTCTGTCCATTAGCCAATTTCTGCAGGATTCTTTGCAAAAATTCGCAGCGGTGCAAAAAGAAAAATTGTTGCGTGTTTGATCTTGGTTGTTTGCATATTTTAATACGGAAAATAAAGGGCAAATACCAAATTCAGATTAGGTGGGGATTTCATTACCCTTCCTAAGCGCCAAAAAAATTACAAAATTAGCATCCGCATCACCCTTCATTAACTAAAAAATATCTAGACAAGACTCTAAGGACCGTCGCGCTCAATTAGGACAGAAGAAGGTCATGGGTAATCTATTGCTTATCCGTGTTTCTTTTGTGGTGTCTAAGGCAGGTGTGTCTAAGGCAAGTGGTTACTTAATTAGGCCCACTACTTACGTAGTGGAGAACCTCCCACTTACCTGGCATTTATCTGGCCACAGGAGGGACAAAGAGACAGTAGAGAATTTATCTTGCGACTTGTATTCTGGAAGTCTATGAGCGGTCTAGAGACTTGACCTAGGTGACCACTAGATTTAGGGTTGCTTGTGCATTGTTTGTGATTTGATTTTCAAAAATCCGTGTCTTTTTTTTCAAACTAAATACCAAACTCATCTTTTCCTTAATTATCACAACGCTGCCACTTGTGCTAAACCCTTTAGTGCAAGCTCGGCTGAACATGGGATTCTAGTGCCCATCTTGTCCGCGTTTTCTCCATCGACCCCAAAGTCGGTATTTCTACATTTTCTTTTTTCCACCACCACCGCGATGGAAGGATATATATCAAACTTTAACACCACTCTGCCACCGCCTGCAGGTGCGCAGAATCCTCCACGCATTTCTCTCCAAGAGAGATGCTATCCAACACGTGTTCCCTTTCCCACCTGTCTTTCTATACCACCTGCCAACGGGGAAAATTTTGAAATCAACCCCCAATTTATCAAACTGCTACCCAAATTTCACGGTCTTGAGTCTGAAGACGCATGCGTTTTTATCTCCAAATTCGAAAATGTATGCGCAATGATTGGAACGTCACAACTGTCTTTGGATGCTCTGCGTTTACGTTTTCTCCTATTCACTTTGTGCGATTTAGCCGAGAAGTGGTTTTATAATACAACCGCACATTCTATTTCAAAATGGGATGAATTTGCTGCAGCATTCCTTAAGAAATTGTATCCCAATCACAAGACTAGTCGTGTTCGGAGAAAAATCTTCAAATTTACCCAACTTCCCAATGAACCATTCTGGAAATGCTTTGAATGGTTCAAGGATCTTCTTTTACAATGCCCTCATCACGGAATCCTCAGATAGGATTTGTGTCGAGTTATCTATGAGGGTATTTATCTCACGACTAAACAGATGCTTGAAACCATGTGTCATTGTCAATTCCTATCTAAAGATGATGGTGAAGCTTGGAAATATCTAGAAGATTTATCTCAAAACACATTACAATGGGAAAGTGTTAGACCACCACCGTCTAGGTAAGGTATCAATCAGCTCGATGTTTCCGTCATAATGAGAGCCGAAATGGCCGCAATACAAAGGAAGCTCGACGCTATAGAAAAAAAATCTCTTCAGCCCCCCTAAACCATTACACACTTCCTAAAACCGTGTGTGGATGCTGTTCAAATCCATTACATTTGATGGAAGAATGTCCTTTGAATGTACCGTTTCAAGGTCACACTAATGCTGCATTTCAGCAAAGACCTGGAAACGATCCTCCTTCTTCCACATATAATCAAGATTGGAGGAATCATCCTGATCTTTCTTGGATCCAACACCAAACTCAATACATGGATCTAAACCAGAATAACTTTCAATGGGTCCCTCCACCACAACAGCAACCACCACAACTGAGTTAGCACCCCTTTCAATCGCAACCTTTTCAAAACCCGGCCAACAATTTTGATCCTTTTTCTGCCGATACCAATAACACCTCTGCACTTGAACAAACCATGAGTTTGCTTCTGACAAATTCTATTCAAATGTCGGCTGATTTTAAGTCTTCTATCGATGATATAAAGAAAACCACCGCCTCCCAAGGTAAGATTATTAAATCGATGGAAGCACAAATTGCACAGTTAACAGCCGAAATAAGTGCTAGAGAGAAAGAGAATCTTCCATCTCAACCTCTACCTGATCCTGGACCTTCACATTACACTAATATGAATGCACTTACCATGTTGAGATCTGGAAGAGTGCTGGATAATCATGTGGGTGAACAGATTGATGTTGAGGAATCAATTAACACCCCGGCTTCCACTTCCACTTCCACTCCCACTTCTAATTCTTACCCTATTTCATCCACTTTACATTCTTCTTCTTCCGAGCCTATTCTCCGTTTTCCCAAAGGCTCAAACCCTCCATCCATTTCATCCTTTCCACCCCCACAACCTTCTCCACAAATGTGGGACCCAACACTTATTGATAAAGCTCCATTTCTAGAAAGGTTGAGACCCAACAAACCGAATGCACAAATGGAGAAGCTTATGGATATGTTTAAGCAAGTTAACATCAATATCCCTCTCCTAGATGCTATACAACAAGTTCCGTCCTATGCGAAAATTCTTAAGAACTTGTGCACTAGGAAGAGGAAGACTCAAGTGCCGAAAAAAGTGTTCATGTCGAGTACTGTAGACACAGCTTTTCCCCAACAATTACCAAGGAAACGTAAGGACCCTGGCTGTCCTACTATTTCTATTTCTATTGGGGATAAACACATTAACCGTGTACTTGACCTTGGCGCTAGTGTTAACTTGCTTCCATATTCAGTCTATGAGCAACTAGGTATCGGAGTGTTAAAGCCCTCGAACATAACTCTCCAGATGGCCGACCGATCGATCACCAAACCTAGGGGTGAACTTGAGGATTTGTTGATAAAAATCGGGGAATTTGTATTCCCTGTGGACTTTATTGTTCTTGATACATAGCCTGTAGTGAACCCACGGAACCAAATTCCGGTGATTCTAGGTTGTCCCTTTTTGGCTACTTCCAACGCTGTAATCAACTGTAGAAACGGCTCTATGAAGCTATCTTTTGGGAATAGGTCAATTGAGCTCAATATTTACAAGTTGGGAAGTCAACCCTCCGATCTTCATGCTCGAGTATGTTCTGTCGAATTAATGGATGTCGACAGCAGCGAAATTGACGAGCCTCATGATACTGATCTAGACTCTTTTCATTTGTTGTTGTTTGACCCAACTATATATCATACACATACGGACTGTTCCACCGAGTTGTCTGGGTCAAAATCTAACGTCGATTATGAACCTTTTCTAGAGTCTGAGTATCATCCCGTTCTTTCAAATGAAATTATTCTTCGGGATATCGATGAAAGCTTCGCTGATAGACTTGCATTCTTAGCAGACACGGGTGTTGAGATGAATCATCTCCAAAACAAAAAAATTGAACCTCCACCCCTTCTTTTTGACAATCATGAGAATGCGAGTAATCCATCACAACCACTGTGTCGTCTCTCCAAAACGAGACGCAAACACATTCTTTCACACCACTTACCTTTTCCCCACTTCTTCTTGGCTATTTTCAATTTGTTCTTCTACCAACCGGTGCACTACACTGATAAAATCTTTGAATGGTTGGTGTTGACTTTCGGTCTTTGTAAGGCTTTGCATTGACCAGTAACTTTGACCCTCTCTTGTGATTTTAAAAAGATTAACATTGTTTAACTCAAGTTTGGGAGGGGGTGTATTTTGGCTCTTGAAAATAAAAGTTGTCCTCAAATTGTGAGCCAAAAATAAGTTTGGGGGAGGATTTTCACTTTAATATATTTTGCTCCCGTTAATAAATGTCCTCCCAAGCTTACATGTTTTTGAGGTTTAGCAGAAGACAACAGTAAGGACATTGTTGAAAACAAGTTTGGGGGAGGTTTGTTCTTATTTACGTATCACTTTGTATCATACTTTGCATAAGCACAAAACATATCACAAAAATTTGTACATAAATAAGATAATAAAAGATTAGATAGTGAAAAATTATATCCAAAAGATCGGAAAAATTTAAGAAAACCAAGAAAATTAGAAGTTTTCTTAAACAAACTAGTAATAAGTAGTATGAGCCGTTGTCCTAAGGGTTAGTAAGATGAAGGAAGTCACTAATCTGAGAATAAAAATAAGTCTGAAAAATTGTTCCTATTCTGGAAGCCAAACATTTGAACGTTGATACCCTACTATATGCATTTACACACGTCTTGAAACTCGGGATAGTAGAGAATACCTTGAAATGCTATTGTCTAAAAGCCAAAGTATGAAGGAAATTATAAATGAATAAAATATAAAAATGGTGAAGAAAAAAAATGAACACTGGTTTTGTTATCGCCAAGGCAGCAATAAAAAAATATAGCGAGGGCGCTTCATCACCTAGTGCCTTAGACCAACTGGTCTGGGAGTCATTGCTAAGCCTTAGGTGGTGCAAGACGAGGAAAATGCTACTTACGCCTATTAAGCAAGCACATGAGTAATCGGTCTGTTAGTATCTCAAGAAGTATTAACGGTCGCATGAAAAATGTGTGAGCAATCTCATCTAAATATTCATCGATTAAAAAGTACTGAGCTAGATGGACAAGAGTATGATAGCTTGAATTGAATTCTCCGAGTGTAGGGATGTTCTTTACACACACGTAGGGGTATATGATCGATGTTTGGAAGAAAGGTAGGAATGAATAATAAAGACGATGTTTTATTGAGGGATGATGTGATTTCTGACATCTTTTCATGACTATTAAGATAGGGCTCATGACAACTGAAAAGCTAGTATTAGTTAGAAACTCTAATTTTCAAAGTCTTTCTTTTACAATTCTTATCTTTACATGTGACTTTCACGGTCTTCCTTTTATTATGGGATTTTGTGGGTGCAATCCGCTGAAAACCCTCAGGAGACAACACTCCTCCTACTAGGGACACCTAGAGGTTTAAAGGCTTGTTGCACGTGCTCAGTGCAATCGTGTTGCCTACGAAAGTGTGCTAGTTAGTTTTTTCTTTTTCTTTATTTTCTCCTTCTCTTTCTAATAAAACAAGTTTGCTCGAGACGACCAAAATTAAGTTTGGGGGAATTTGATCAGTCGAAAATATTGCATTTTTAACACATCAATTTCCCTACTCTTTGCAATCATCTAAAGGTGTTTGGTATAAATATATCACATATTAGCAATTTGTCTGCAAAATACCAAATAACATGTGTTATACGTTATAACCGGCATTTTGAGGGAAATTGAGTGTTTATTATTGCATGCATGATCTTTTGTATATCGCAACACTTGTCTCGAGATTGTGTGCAGGAAATTCCAGAAAAAAGAGCCGGAAGTGCTAAAAGTGCTGATAAAAATACACCAAGTCCAAGACTTGTGATCTGGCAGTAAAAAAGAAAGATTTATAAAATTACAGAGATCAGAAAAGTACCATGAAGCCAACACAAATCAGCACAGAAATTTACATGCAGTAACTCCACCAATAGGCCGCGGATCCGTGGCCAAGTTGGCCTAACCGCCGCGGATCCGCGGCCAAGTTGGCCTAACCGCCGCGGATCCGCGGCCTGTTAGACACGTCACCAGCTCATATTTCTACACATGCCTTCTTGTAACGGCCAAGCTTTCAGAAGAGTCTCAAAGACCACGCGGCTTCTTCCAGAAGGCTCTGCATAGCAAACTCACTCTAGAATATTCCTTGCAACAACCTTATTCTAGAAGGCTCTCTCCAACAACCTTATTCTAGAATATTCCCTCCAACAAACTTCTTCTAGAAGACTCTCTCCAACAACCTTATTCTAGAAGGCTCTCTCCAACAAACTCATTCTAGAAGGCTCTCTCCAACAACCTTCTTCTAGAAACCTCCTTGTAACAACCTTCCTCTAAAATATTCCTTGTAACAACCTCATTCTAGAATATTCCCTCTAACAAACTCATTCTAGAAGGCTCTCTCTAACAACCTATCTTTGGAGGGAAGATTCAAATGAGGTGGTTATAAAAAGAGATCTAGATCTAGGGTTTAGAGGTTGTTGAAATTGGAGGGAAAAATTGTAGATCCAAATCAAATCTAAATCAAATTGAGTGACACAATTTGATCCAAATCAAGATATATTGAGTGCCGAGCCAAAGCAAGCATCCAACAAGCCTTTTTGGAGCAACACCGATCTTCATCCGAGCAAATGATCCACGACGATCTGCGACTCACAAAGACGATGCGAAACTAGTTCGACGATCGAGTTCTCTCCTCAATTCTTGTAGTCTTTGAGTGAATTGTAACGAAACGTTAAATAATAAAAGGTTAAAATTCTTGATCTTGCTTTTCTTTACATTTGAGCATTATGAAGAGTTATCAATTCTTGATTGTTTTCTTTTTCTTGATGTTTGAGTGAAAACTCCGCTTATGGATGAATCGAGAAAATAGATAGATGATGATGATTAAATTCTTGAACGGTTCTTATGTCTTATGAGTTTTGTAAACTTTAGGAAATTGAATCATCGACAACCTAGTTTCGAGCGAGATGCTTTCTTAAATGTTTTCGCTCCAAATTAGAAATCAACGATCGATGATTGAATTTCCTAGTGGCTAGAATTTGGATGCTAATCAATGAAAGGATAAGGGATAGAAGGAGAAACCTTAGTTTCTTCAAGAGATCCCTAATTCTCGTTGATCATCATCGATTTAGCAACAAATCATCGATAGATAAGAATTTATAATCATAAGTCTTCATCATCACTATCAATTGGATCGATTCCTACAAGCCTCTTTACAAATCTTGATAATTCATTTGATTTGGATATCTTCTTGAACTTTATTGATTCTTGATTTTAGATCTAGTTCTTTACGATTCTTGAAACTAAATTTCAAAATTCTTGAATCAATTTTCTTGCAATTTTTTATTTATCTTTTCATTTCGACCCATCTAAAACAAAAGCGAGAAAAACACACATCTCAGTGGACAATCCATATTCATTAACGCGCTACATCGACACCGTTAATTGATTGCGGTATAAATTTATTTGGTTGTGATCTTTACACATCTTTCTAAACACGACATAAAAAGAATCATTCAATCATGCATGCCCGTTGCACTTGACAGATGTTTTTGGTGAACACCTGTTGTACTCAGTTTTGTTTCTGTGCATATTCGTGGCTTTTGTATTTGGTTTCGATTTTCGTGCGCACCGGACGCACGTGGTGTTTTTGTATACTGTATTTAAGGCTGATTTCATCTTGAACGGTACGTTTTTATGATATTTACTATTTGGTTTAATAATCGAACAGGACTGTTCTGAGAACAGTACCTAGGATTTCGATGTATATCATGTTGGTTTTCGTATTGGACTTTGACATTGTATTTTCATCATAACTCCGATGATTGTGTTATGCTTGACGGAGTTTTGATTTTTAGTTATGTACTTGTTTTTCATGCGCATGCATTGCGCTAAGATGTGTTTTATATATTGGTGATTTCGGAGCCCCGACGATTTGATTGTTTTGCTAGATGTTTTAGTATTTGGGGGAAGTTTTAATTTAAATTCGGGGACCGAATTTCTTTAAGGGGGGAAGATTGTAACGTTTTAAAAATAAATAAATAAATAAATAAATAAATAAAATCCTTTAGGTGAATTTTCTGTTAATCGGTAAAATAAACCGTATTTTCCGTAAAACTCAACTACTGTTATTTTTCAATATAGATTTAAATAGGCCTATTTTAACTATGTAATTACTAGTAAATGGTGTTTATTTAGTGACTTATAAATTATTAGTTTACTAAAATATTTTCCATAATTAATTAATTTTCAATATTTACATAAGCTTTTAATTATACATTTAATTAGTGATAAATACAAATTTGAATAGGTTAATTTTCCAAATGTGAACCATGACAATTTAAAACAAGTTTGTATCATGCAAAATTCTTTTTCAAATCTCTCATGGTTCTAGAAATTTCTTGGAAAATGATTAAATTGAAAAAGTTAGATAAGTAAGGGTTTAAGTGAAAGATGCATTTAATCATGAACTTTCTACACAAACTTACAAACTTTTCTCTCTCTCTTCTCTCTCCCATCCTCATGGCCGAGCCTAGCTTTGAGGCAGTCCCCATTTTCCCAAGCTCATTCTCACTTCAAAATTGTTCAAAAATCCATCAAAAATCCAATAAAATCTACACCAATTTCCATTAACTCCTAATCCAACCTTTAACCCTTGTTCCTTGGCCAAATCAAGCATGGATTTTGGGAGCAAGAGAGCATGTTGGGGTGGCTAGGTTGCAAGCTAAATTTCTAAACTTGTGAGGTATAATTCTAACCTAATGGCTAATTAGTTGTTAAACTATTCTAATCTAAGCTTTTCATGTAATAAATTGGTTTTGATTTCTAATTTGTGAAATTCAAGAAAGGGTTGTGATCAAGCTAGGGTTTTTATAAATTGTTCAAGGTTTCAATGAGTGGATTAACACATAAAGATATGTAAAATCTAATCTAGAATTTTAAATTACTAATTGCTACATTTTAATTGTTCAAATTAAGCTATTTGTAAACTAGATTTTTATAAATCATATATATTGGTGAGATAAAATTATGATGAGGGTTTCTATCATTAGATTATGGTTTTAATGAGAAGATTAACATATTAATGGAATGCAAAACCTAATCTAGTTACTAGTTTCAAATTGTTAGTTTAAAATTATGCTAATTATGCTAATTTTGCTAACTAGATTTTTAGAAATTGATTAAATAATTGAGATAAAAATATAATAAGGGTATTCATGACATTATTAACGTTTTAAATTGTAGTTCAATAATTTTGATCATGCAAAACCAAGTTTAGTTGTTGAATTGTGAATTTTGTTTTAAAAAGTGTTTAAATTGGTTATTTTTGCAAACTAGAATTTTCAATTTAATACAAATTGATGAGATTAAATTATGGTGATGGTTTGTATGACTTAGTTATGATATTTAGTGACTATTATGGCCATTAGTTGGGTTAAAATATCAAGTTTCGAATTAAAACGAAAATTTAGCGCTTTCTAGCTTTTTGCGAAATAAAACGACTTGATTAATTAAGGTTTTGAAGATTTAAACCCTATTTATATTATAATTAGTGAGTTTTGGAACTACGATTTGTATGTTTGTGTTTGATCTCGATCAATCGGCGTTTGTACGCTGATATCGAGGGATATTTGGTTCTTTTGCATGAACGGGTCATAGGTTTTAACATATGCGCGTTTCATGCGCCGTTTTGGGTTTTATCCGCGATTTCGGTTTATGATATTATATATGTTTGCGTATAGGTACCCCTCACGTGGACTTCGGACGATGAAGAAGAGGATGACGGTATCGACTTCGGCAGACAAGGACCGGGTGAGTAGATGTATATCTACGGGGGAAGTCGGGTGGATGGCGTATAGCACCCTCGCAAACGTAGAATAAGGATATTACGTACTATTATTAGGAAGTCGGACGTGACCTTAGATTCTTGGCGAGTAGGGTCCTATTGAAGACTTTAGGTTGGACTGGACTGATTTAGAAAGACTTAACCAGAGGATGACTGCCTTGGAGGGAATTCGTAGGTTTCATATAGACACACACACATGCACACACCTAAACTTGACTTGGGGTGTGTGTGTGTGTGTGTGTGTGTGTGTGTGAGTGATAGTAGCGGATCGTTGGGTAATGAGATTATATAAAATATATTTGTATAAACGATAATATGGATTGATGACATTGGAATGAACGAGACTCTAGAATAGAACTCAGATTGTAATATGTGACTTAATCACGATATGACATATGCCATGATATTTTAGTGGATCATTTGACAATGTATATTTACACAGACGATGATATATGTTTGATGATATTGGGATGTATGCGATTATAGTATAGTACCCTTGATCATGATATTGTTTGATGATGATACCATACAAATGATGATGTATATATGAGATAGTTGACCGTACCCCGATTTTGGGAAGCCGTATGATGGATTTTACCGTACGAGGCATATATGTGATGATTGATCCGTACTCTTGATTCTAGAAAGTCGTACTATGTACATGATGCTATTGAGAATGGATCGCCGACTACTAGAGATATCGACTCAGACTTTAGGAGGATTCTTCTTACCTTTCGGCTAGTGTCTTTAGTTAGTTCCTAGTTGGTTAGGTAGATCTTAGTTTAGGCTCGAGTCATACTTATTTCCAAGACTAACGAATCGTGCACATTTTTAAAGACAGCCTGAGGGATACTACGGATTTTTCAAAGGACATATCTTTTCTTAAAACCCCGTAGCCCTTAATTTTCTAAAAAACCACGATTCGTACTTTTTCAAACAACAAACTGTATGACTCGTAATTAGTATATATTCTTTAGTTGTGCGTTTACTATACATTCACTGTTATATTCATGTTGCATTCATCGCATTGCATGTTCATACATATGTTTCTTTAGCTAATATGAAACTCTGCCTGTTAGGACACCAGCACCATTACCGATGATGTGCATGTTCCACGTACACTTATTTGCCGGCTCACACACATCATCATCGGTAATTGCCATATCACGTACACTTTAGAACATATTATCTTTTGTTGATATAATCAGCAAAATGGTACTCCAGTATAATATTGTGTGATTACCCTCATGTGCTAGTTTAGACATTGCATTTATTACTTAGACACTTCATGCATTCACATATTCATATTATCATGCAGTATTTTGGGGCTTATGCTGATGCTCATTATTTACTCACTCATGATTTTGTGATTTTGGATTTCTATGAGATTTCTGGATTTTAGGGGAAAACCGCAAGAATTTAATAAAAGTTAGTATCATCATTTTTAAAATGCAAGTTGCGGTTTTCTCGTGATGTATGTGTCGTCCACCATGAGATTTCATGTTTTCTGTTGGATTTTGAGACCCGATTCGAGGAGTGGATGAACTATCTCTGGCACATGGTGGGCCCGGTATGGTACCCCGGGGCAAGAAGCTCGAGTTGTAGACGATGAGCCTGGCAGGGGAAGACTACCTACCGGTGATGTCTGTCGCGGCGGATATCCAGAGCATACCGACCGTTGTCGTGTGATTTGATAATATGGGCCAATCCGGACTGACGGAGCCCGAGAAATTGAGACTATGAGGTATTGAGACTTTGAGGTTTGCATGTTTTGTGTCGATGCTTGACACAGATTTCCATGGATTTCATTGATGATGTTTCAGATTACCATACAAATTTTACTATGATAAAAGTTAAAGATTTCTTATACAGATATATCCAGATTTCATGGTTGATTGTTTTACATTCATGGTGCATGCATACTCATAGACATGACATGTTACTACTTGAGGCACTGACACGAGCACTGAGAATTACACTTACGCATAGATTATTACCCTGCCACTACTAGATGACTAGTGTTATATTAAGTATATTACTATGACCTAGGAGAGCGTCGTGCATGCGATTTCTACTCGCAGATGTCTTCTACTCACGAGTTGGCAACTCACCCCCGTTGTGCCAAATTTTCTTACAGGTTTCGATGTACAGGTTTCCTTGGCAGCTTGCTGGCACATCAATTCATTCAGGGTGATTTGCTTGGTAGGTTGGTTCACTTGTATCAGGACCGCTGTTGTACTTTTATTATTTCATTTGTTTCTAGTAAGCTCCATCAACCAGACTTGTATTACTTGATCAATTTAGAAGACCAGTTGTTTATTCTTTCGACCTTAGAATCGCGCTTGTACTATTATGGTTTTCTGGTGGTTTTGATGGTTTTCTTTGAGTTTTGTTCCTCGCCCTTCGGCGTTGTATATTATATTGCTTATGTGGTTGTGATAGCCAATTGGCGAAGAGCTAGCTCCCTCTTAGGGATGCCTTTTTATTATTGCATATGTATATATTCTTGCTTGTACCCGTTTGGGGCCAGTTTTTACAAAGGAGACTTTGTCGAATTTTTTGAGAAAATTTGATGTTGCTTTTAAAATTGTTTTCCTACACTTCTTCTTTTAAATGGTTTAGATTTCTGGGCTTCGGCTTACTTAGATTACATTGCACCTCTAGACGCTTCGTAATGTAAGTGCCGGTCACGTTCCGTACCTTCGGGTCGTGACACAGCTAGTGCAAAAACACCATCTGGTATGGTACTTGACATCTCATGATTGACTCAACTGCCTAAGCAAGTGATATGCCAATCATGCAAATCCTTCTCCCCTTTAGTCTGTATGATATCCTTTAGAGAGGGTGACTCCATCACCTGCAGGTACACCACCATGCCAGGAGTCGTCCATTCTAAAACACCTTTAGAATAGTGTCAAAGTACCCAAAATGAGAAACTTCTAAAATCTAGATCTAAAACCATAGATCTAGTAACCGGAATGCCTGATATTATATTCATATCCTATGCGGAGAAACAATTATGTGACAACCACAGTATAACCGACCGTAGTATAGGAATTTCACTTCCTACAAAGTACATGCCATCCAAATACTAGGACATCACATCCTACTACCTTCTTACCAGATCTATCTCCTATTATGATGAAGTTAAAGCCTATGACTGTTACATCAAAAATAGATGATCTATCTCCGCTATACTTATTTTAGTCTATAAATAGACACAAGCTACTTGTCCACTATGCTTCCGCTGCTTCTACTGACTATAACAACCCTCTGGCTGAGTCATATACACGTGCACTTCTAAAGCTAGTTTAGAACGATACTGTACTCATCCTCCTGCCGGGTCTCATAGTCTAGAACAGCAGTAATGGTAAGTCTGGGTAAACAAGAACCTCCCTGTCACCGTCATTGAGGATACCGAAATACTTCTCGTGTGCCTGAGGTTACCCACCATATCAGTGGAGTGGCTAATGGAATGTCAAATCCAATTGAATCTTTAGGTTTTATTAAATTTTCAGTAATCGTTCGTGGTTCTGGAATCACTTCCAGTTCTACCATACTCCCACTAATGTTTTTTGAAAAGAATCCATTTTACTAAAATTGGTGGCGAGTCAAAAACAATATAACTATTGATCTTCCAGATGGTAGAAAGTTAACCCTCGTCATAGCCCGGGATAACCCACAAACAATCATTACTGAAACGTGCCTTGAGTTTGTCCAGAGTTTGGTTTTAAGCATAAGCCGGAAAACTCCATATACCTTAACATCATTAAGATATGAACCATTCTATATCCAATATAGAAACAGAGACATTAATTTAATTTGGAACCAGATTCAAAATCATGTAGCTGTCTCCAATGCATGACAACCAAGTGGAAGGAGGCCAATCAGTGTTACTCATGTTGCGCCACGGCAGCGCCCCGGCCGTCTACTCGAGGCCAAAATGCGGAATCAAAAATTTTCTTTACTTTTAAACTGGCGCTACCGCGGGCAATATACCCGGATCGTAACCATTAACCTATACTAGCTAACTAGAGATGGGGTGAGAGATATACCGAGCGATCCGTGTCCTTCGGTCTTCTCGTCGTCGTCCCGATCTCCCGCGGAATCACCATTCGTCGTCTTCTCGTCGGAAAGGGCACCACGTAGCCGATTTCTTTTACGGGCTCCCACCTCTGGACCGAGGCAACTCGGGCGCGAAGTTGGCTGGCTGACGCGTCCAAGGTTTGCTGCAGACTAGTATAGAAGCTTGTCTCTTTTGGGGTTATGAGGTTGCCATGGTGAAATGGAGGTGAAGAAATCAACTATGGAAATGAGCTTAGGAATTTGGTAGCATCAAAGATGAGATGAAACATTTTCCCTCATACAAAAATGAAGCTCTCTCTGCTCCCTCAATTGTGTGGCCGGCCCCCTTTAAAGAATGGAGGAGAAAAAAAGAATAAAGCAACAAGGGAGGTGAGTGTAGGAAACATGAAGGGGTGACCACATCCAAAGCAAATCAATCTCTTCTCATTAACCATCATGAACAATGCAAGTGACAAGAAGGAAAAAGAATCTCATGATGAATAACTATCATGATGCCACCAATATGCAAGAAATGTAAGTCTACGCTAGCGCCCCGGCCGTCTACAGACGCCAAATGCGGAATAAAAACTTTTAAACTGGCGCTATCGTATACTTTAACCCGGATCTGCCATTATTGCTAAACTAACAAACTGTAAAGAGTGTAGAATGGTTATACCGAACGATCCGAATCCTTCGTTCTTCAACCATCATCCCACGCTCCGTTGCGGCTACTCCGATCTCGTCGATCTCCGATCTCCTCGTCGAGGTGGCACCACATGATCGGTTCTTTAAACAGGCTCCCGCCTCTGACTCGAGGCAACTCGATCGTCAAGTTTGCTAAAAGAGACGACCAAGATTTGATGTAGAGAATGAGTAGATGACTTTGTCTCACTTCGTCCAAGTCCGTGGACGATCGGTTAATGAAGTTGCCGATGGAAATGAAATGGAACAATGAATGAACTATGAAATTTCCATACACTTTAAACTATACTCTTTTCTTTTTAGCAACCATAATTTCACAAATGAGTGAGTAGTGGGAGGAGAGAGGGGCCGGCCACAATTATAGAGGAGGGAGGTGATGGTAGGAGGAGGGAGGTGACCACATCATGAAGCTTATCATGAAGAAAATATCAAAAGGAAAACAAAAAGCTTTAATTACAAAGCATGAATCATTAAGCATAGTCACCATTAAAGCCAAGATGACTCACTAAGCCACTTCATCACTTCTAGAACCTTCTAGAATGATGACTCACTCCATCTGAAGAAAAGATAAATCCGTCTTTAACAGAATGTTAAAAGACGGCTGATAGAAAACTGTAAACTGGCAACTTCCAAAAGTGATCCTGAAACGACTTTCAGGATAACCCCGAAACTGTATAAATATACCCGTATTTGTATTGCGACCGAATACAAATGCAACTGAGACAAAGATATTATACCTACTCAATATAACACTCGGATCCGGCTTAAACCAAAGCCGACCAGTATCATCTGTCAGAAAATCGACACGTGCGTAAACGCACGTGCATTTTCCGAACCCTGCCATAAAACCATACGGCCTCTACAACGTTTCGCCCGAAACTTGGGAAACTGTCTGTGGGGGACTCTAATGACTCTTCAGTACCCTGGCAGTGGGTTTAACCACAAACCGTCAGCGGCACTAGCTATGCATAACGGCTGCCCATGGACTGAACTTAAGGGAGGCTGATGAGCGCACTCAAGGGTGGCCGATGAGCTAACACATCCAGAAACCCTACTGAGTCTAACAGTGACAATGTACATACAGTCCGGTCCGTTCGTCAATGAGTATCGCATATCCGCCTAGGGGGCTAGTAACGTCAGACCCCCAGAAGCAGTATAAGTCGTGTCGGAGTGAAGCCCAATAACACCCTGAGATACTACTGGAGTACCTACCAGTAAATCTCCTGCCACGGCCGTGGGCTATGTATAATGGCTCTCCTAGACACAGCACGATCTCGCCCCCAATACCGGGAGAGACGAATCCCCTGCCGATCCGCTCACGTGCCTCCATATGGCTCGGGACTGTACCCAAAAGCTACCTGTTTGCACGACTCCTTTGAGCCGTGGTAGGGTAGAAATCAAAGCACAGTGGGAACTCACACGAGACAAATGATGACCTCAGGTCGAAGAACTAACCTGTACACATGTCACCAGGGAACTGCTATCTGACGGTAGATATAATACTAACTAGCAGATTCCCGGCGAGTCCTGTCCGGTGTACTCATAACCCAATGAGCATCTGTATACATCTTAGGTGATCCAACTGTCACCAGTGGCTTGTGAGACCGGCCACCGCCCCTCGTCGGGGTCTCGACTGTACACACTAGTCTACTCCGGAGTATCGATGCCCTGTCTCGAAAACTCCCACGACTAGGGACCACAATTAAGGATATGCATATAAACTACCCAACTCTCACGTATATGATCGCCATCATACAGTTGGTAGTAAAGCCAGATCCTAAGGGCTCTATCAAAGTGTAACATGCAATCAGTCACCTGAACATGTACACGACTGATAAAGGCAAACCAGATAGTATACTATCATCTCGAGTAAGACTGTCCTACCGGGATAGGTCCTCCGCAATCATTGCAATCACGTACCTGCGATCCAATAATTGACTATGAGGGCACTATCTCCAACAATCTCCCACTTGCACTCAAGGCTAATTATTGCGATGTCGACTACTCACAGCCCGTGTGAAACCGAACATCCAACTCCTCTACTAATCAGTTTCACAAAGCTCGTTTGTAAAACTATTGTGTTCGAGAAATAGCCTCAGTGAGTGGATCCGCCTAGAAGTATCTTTCTATATCTCTCTTAATCTCAAGTTCGCGGAGAAAGCCATCTCCCGAATTGAGTAGTACCTGTCTTAGAATATGTCTGGATATCTGATGGGACCTTAGTTCATAAATGAACTCCATATCCAAACTTCTTAGACTGTATGGATCACTGAACCTAATCAGTATCCGGCACCATGCCACCCACAGTATCCTCTGGAACCACCTGTCCATAATACTGTCCCTCTTGGTCAGAGGGAAAACTATAACTCTGACAATCACTTTGTCATCCATGTCACCTTTGAAGCCTGGAATGATAACCGTCTCCCGAAAGAGGCTGCCGTTATCAAATCCGTAGAACATTTACTAATGTTCTAAAACTGCTTCCTTATGTTTCTCCAGGATTGGATTAATACAAACTTATTACATCTAGTGCAAAAACAACATTTGGTGCGGTACTTGACATCTCATGATTGATTCAATTGCCTAAGCAAGTGATCTGCCAATCATGCACATCCCTCTCCCCTTTAGTCTATACGACACCTTTAGAGAGGGTGACTCCATCACCTGCAGGTACACTACCATGCTAGGAGTCAACTATTCTAAAAACCATTAGAATATCTGTCAAAGTACCCACATTGGGAAACTACCCAAATCCAGATCTAAAACCATAGATCCAGAAACCAGAATGTCAAATATTATATCCATATCCTGTCTGGAGAAACAACTGTGTGACGATCAGAGTACAACCGATCGTAGTATAGGAATTTTACTTCCTACTCTGTGTATGTCATCCAAATACCATGACATCACACCCTACTACCTTCTTAACAGATCCATCCCCTATTCTGATTGAAGTCAAATCCATGACTTTCACATCAAAATTAGATGATCTATCTCCGCTATAACTGTTCTAGTCTATAAATAGACATAAGCTACTTGCCCACTATGCTTCCGATGCTCCCACTGACTACGACAACCATCTGGCAGAATAATATACACGTACACTTCTAAAGCTAGTTTAGAACGACGCTACACTTATCCTCCTGCCTGGTCTCATAGTCTGGAACACAGTAGTGTCAAGTCTGGGTAGATAAGAACCTCCCTGTCACCGTCCTTGAGGCTACCGAAGTACCTCTCGGGTGTCTGAGGTTACCCACCAAAACTGCGGAGTGGCTATTGGAATGTCAAATCTGATTGAATATATAGGTCCTATTAAATTTTCCGTAATCGTTTGCGGTTCTGGAATCACTTCCAGTTCTACCATACTCCTACTACTGTTTTCTGAAAAAGATCCATTTTACTAAAACTGTGGCGAGTCAAGAACAATATCACTATTGATCTTCCAAATGGTAGAATATCAACCCTCGTCATAGCCAGGGTCAACCCACAAACAGCCATTACAGAAACGTGCCCTGAGTTATCCAGTGTCTGGTTTTAAGCATAAGCTGGACAACTCCCCATACCTTAATATCTTTTAAGGTACGATCCATTCTATATCCAATACAGAAACTTTGGCACTTATTTAATTGGAACCATATTCAAATCATGCAGCTGTCTCCAGTGCAAATCATCTTAATGGAAAGAGGCTAATCAGCATTACTCAACTTAGGAATCCATCCAATTATGAGTAACCTGAAAAGAAACACTTTTCTCAAAACCATCACTATCATCTGAATACCAATCACAAGAATCTACATCTTCGATCTCTTTGAAGAATCCCGATACTTGTGATACCTGGTTCTCTACTTTATTCTTATACCCATAACTTCTCAAAACCTAGACCTTGTATTTCTACGAAACACTTGTCTAAAAACTAGAGAAGTTATAAGTAAACAGAACATAGTACGAGGACCTACCCCTTTGTCCTGATGGACACTGGACAACATACAATACTCTGTATAAGTCCGCTGAGTTTAAACAACTCAAAACCTGTGCGTCGTAGGTTGAAAACTGTTCCCTGGCGATTTCCTCAAATATCACCAATTACAACGAATTCCGATATAATGAGGATGATCACCTAATTCCCAAAATCTTGCTCCCACTCATCATCTGTAAAACCATACAGATATGATAATGAAACCTGGTAAATACATACCCTTGGAGTAAGTGTCTAATCGGGAAAACAATTTTCCTTAACAATGCACTGAAACATGAAAATGTTTCGTAGGGGTATCCTGGTATTCATAGTAATGCCTTTTCCATAATCCAATTCATGACTTTAACCGTATATTTTATTGCCATCTCTCCAAATCCCTTAATTTGTCTTTAGTCGTTACCTTCTGTACACCATCGTTAGGCTAAATGGTTTTCTTCCTTCCCTACCGTTCGGCACCAGCCTATGGTTTGGAAGAAGACTATCCAGTAAGCATAATAGGTGTACCCTCCTAAACCAAGGAGTACTCGCATCTCGAGAGAAGGTGATGATAAAAGACAGCTGAATAATACCTTATTCCTTTAAAGGTGAAATAGGAGTGGCGATGAATTACGCGGTTTTGGTCGTGAATGATATCAGTCGCAATTTACTTTGCCCTCTTTCTAATCCTTTTATTTTGTCTTTAGTTATTGCCTTCTGCACACCCTACTTAGGCTAATTGGTTTTCTTCATTCCCTACCTTTCGGCACCAGCCTATGGTTTGGAATAAGACTATCCAATAAGCGTAATAGGTGTACTCTCCTAAACCAAGGAGCTCTCGCAACCTGAGAGAAGGTGATAATAAAAGACAACTGAATAAACCAATTCTTTTCCTCCTGAACCTGGATCCATCCTCGAAGAAGTCCCTTCGAGTTCGTATATAACCATACGATGGATCTATCCAATGGAAGTGGATATCCGTAGTAATACGGGTGTTCTGAGAAATGCAAAGGGTAAAAGAAGGAGTGGCAATGACTTATGCAACTCAGACAATCCAAAAGCCAGTATTTTAAGAAGGTTCGGTCAACCTGGTCACTGAGTCATAGTCTAGGGTCGGTCAAAGGTCGCTGCCAAAGAGAGAGAGAGAAAAGAAACACTCTGCGTGCACTCTAACCTAGATCAGAATGGTCATAACTTTATCTAATCCGGAAACCTCCCACTGTCCTGTCAAATTCTCCTCCAAACCTAAAGAAGAATCAATCGGGATCACCCGAAGAGTAAACCAACTCATCAGTGGGAATCGGGATCCAACTCTCATCGCATGATATCGTGATGGAATGCATCCACGTTACTCATACTCCAGAAGGTATGCGCACACTTGGCAAGTTTCAGTTTCTTTAGAAACTCCCGATCTGATTTTTTCCCCATGCTCTTATAACCTTGGCGTTAGGTCAAAATGTCATAAGTCACATGCCAAGTTCTACCCATCACTATCTTGTTAATTTGAACCCACCCGCACATGCCCTTGGCGTTAGGTCAAAATGGCAGAACGGCTGTCCCAAACCAACTCATCTATCTATGCAACAATTGAATACCCAGCAGCTACCAAACACTATGCCTTGGCGTTAGGTCAAAATACATAGCTTGAATACTACTGAATACCCAAAAGAAGTGACGGAGGGCTACGGCTGGTTTTTGGCGAAAAACCTTTAGCGTAGTGAACTTGATATCGCTGAAGGAACCTGATAGCTTTTTAAAATATAGTAGCGAAAACCTTTTGCTAAAGAGGTCACTCCCGGTGAAGGGATCTCGGCTCTTTCCTCGTGGAATGAGGTGCAGGATATTCCACTGAATACCGCTATGCAAAGCAACATGTAATCGACTATAATAAAGTTATTACCCTGACGCAAACTTCTGTCCAAGGGGTCTTTCCCGGTGAAGGGATATCAGCCCTTGCCTCGTCGAATGAGGTGCTGGATATTCACACCGAATACCGCTATGCATAACAAAAGGAAACGTCTTTGCAATAACACTTTTTAAAATTGTTCCAACAACTAAAACAGGTTTGTTTAACTTAGCATTGATCAGAATCAACGCAGTCCCATCAATCAATCACACCAGAAAAGAACGAAAATAAAATGTACGTATATGCCATCCGCATTCGTCACTGGGTCCCGTCATCACCCGTTAGGTTACTTAACTAACGACAGAGCGGGGACTGGACTAGCGCGGGTGTAAAACATATACAACATCTAATAGTATATAAACCAATATACATAATCGCTCCAGGCGTGATAATATGCAACATTACAGAAAAGTAATAAGCATCACAGAACAATACAGATATCTGGGATCCCCGAGTTTCACAGAGCCGCTGCTGAAACCCGACGTTCCCCTGTCATGTGGATAGCCTGTGCAATGAAACCTAGACCCCTACGGGTGCGGCAAGTTACCCGCCAAAACCTGAAGCGAGGCAGTCCCCACAGCATAGTGAATGGAATACCCGGCATTTCACGGAATCCGGTAAATTGAGCACCCCTCCTTGGGTCAACCTGTACCCCCTACGAGTGCGGCGAACAGTCTGCCAATTTTAGAGTGGGGCCCCTCTGCCTCCCAAAGCCATGAGATGCGGACCCGTTGCCCTCCAGAACCCGGCTATCCGTGCACTCCGTCGCGGGGTAAGACCTAGTACAGTAATGAAAAATAGTACAATAGGTACATCGACCGCAACCTGGTCGTGCCCCAAAAGAATATTATACAACAGGCAGTGACGGCAGTCCACAAGTTGGACGCTCGCCCCGCAATATCAAATGTACAAATAAACTCAAACTGTACTACCATTGCACACTGCTATCCACCACGACAAATCCGCAACAATACAGCACAACACAGAACATCAACGCGAATGTCACGTTCGCAAACCCGTCTAAAAGAACTATAGCAATCAGACGCAGTTTACCGATCAAATGACATTCCCGGTCGGAGATATAATGTAAGCACTGTAAACTAACGTGTTTAAATTTCGATCGACCAAAGACCAAATATCAAAAAGTGGGCCCCACGACTTACTGGTGAACAGTAACAAAACCTGGGCCAAAACGATATATATCAAAAACCCCAAAATCCAGAGAATAACCCACTGACAAAATTTGGGATCACATGCTCCCCATATGGCCGCGGAAGCGCGGCCAAACCATGGGTTTGGCCGCCCTTCCGCGGCAACTTGGAGGAGTTACGAGCCCAAATTTTGTCGTGGCTCTTAGAATTCCCTGCACAGATTTTTAAGACATTCAGAAATCAATTTTGACACCGTTTAAAATTAACAGAAACTGTCAGGTAGGATTTTTGCGGTTTTTGATTTTCGGTCGGATCGATGTTTTAAACGCGTTAGCACAAGTTAGTATAGCAAAATGGTTAGGCTCTGATACCACTGTAAGTCTACGCTAGCGCCCCGGCCGTCTACAGACGCCAAATGCGGAATAAAAACTTTTAAACTGGCGCTATCGTATACTTTAACCCGGATCTGCCATTATTGCTAAACTAACAAACTGTAAAGAGTGTAGAATGGTTATACCGAACGATCCGAATCCTTCGTTCTTGAACCATCATCCCACGCTCCGTTGCGGCTGCTCCGATCTCGTCGATCTCCGATCTCCTCGTCGAGGTGGCACCACATGATCGGTTCTTTAAACGGGCTCCCGCCTCTGACTCGAGGCAACTCGATCGTCAAGTTTGCTAAAAGAGACGACCAAGATTTGATGTAGAGAATGAGTAGATGACTTTGTCTCACTTCGTCCAAGTCCGTGGACGATCGGTTAATGAAGTTGCCGATGGAAATGAAATGGAACAATGAATGAACTATGAAATTTCCATACACTTTAAACTATACTCTTTTCTTTTTAGCAACCATAATTTCACAAATGAGTGAGTAGGGGGAGGAGAGAGGGGCCGGCCACAATTATAGAGGAGGGAGGTGATGGTAGGAGGAGGGAGGTGACCACATCATGAAGCTTATCATGAAGAAAATATCAAAAGGAAAACAAAAAGCTTTAATTACAAAGCATGAATCATTAAGCATAGTCACCATTAAAGCCAAGATGACTCACTAAGCCACTTCATCACTTCTAGAACCTTCTAGAATGATGACTCACTCCATCTGAAGAAAAGATAAATCCGTCTTTAACAGAATGTTAAAAGACGGCTGATAGAAAACTGTAAACTGGCAACTTCCAAAAGTGATCCTGAAACGACTTTCAGGATAACCCCGAAACTGTATAAATATACCCGCATTTGTATTGCGACCGAATACAAATGCAACTGAGACAAAGATATTATACCTACTCAATATAACACTCGGATCCGGCTTAAACCAAAGCCGACCAGTATCATCTGTCAGAAAATCGACACGTGCGTAAACGCACGTGCATTTTCCGAACCCTGCCATAAAACCATACGGCCTCTACAACGTTTCGCCCGAAACTTGGGAAACTGTCTGTGGGGGACTCTAATGACTCTTCAGTACCCTGGCAGTGGGTTTAACCACAAACCGTCAGCGGCACTAGCTATGCATAACGGCTGCCCATGGACTGAACTTAAGGGAGGCTGATGAGCGCACTCAAGGGTGGCCGATGAGCTAACACATCCAGAAACCCTACTGAGTCTAACAGTGACAATGTACATACAGTCCGGTCCGTTCGTCAATGAGTATCGCATATCCGCCTAGGGGGCTAGTAACGTCAGACCCCCAGAAGCAGTATAAGTCGTGTCGGAGTGAAGCCCAATAACACCCTGAGATACTACTGGAGTACCTACCAGTAAATCTCCTGCCACGGCCGTGGGCTATGTGTAATGGCTCTCCTAGACACAGCACGATCTCGCCCCCAATACCGGGAGAGACGAATCCCCTGCCGATCCGCTCACGTGCCTCCATATGGCTCGGGACTGTACCCAAAAGCTACCTGTTTGCACGACTCCTTTGAGCCGTGGTAGGGTAGAAATCAAAGCACAGTGGGAACTCACACGAGACAAATGACGACCTCAGGTCGAAGAACTAACCTGTACACATGTCACCAGGGAACTGCTATCTGACGGTAGATATAATACTAACTAGCAGATTCCCGGCGAGTCCTGTCCGGTGTACTCATAACCCAATGAGCATCTGTATACATCTTAGGTGATCCAACTGTCACCAGTGGCTTGTGAGACCGGCCACCGCCCCTCGTCGGGGTCTCGACTGTACACACTAGTCTACTCCGGAGTATCGATGCCCTGTCTCGAAAACTCCCACGACTAGGGACCACAATTAAGGATATGCATATAAACTACCCAACTCTCACGTATATGATCGCCATCATACAGTTGGTAGTAAAGCCAGATCCTAAGGGCTCTATCAAAGTGTAACATGCAATCAGTCACCTGAACATGTACACGACTGATAAAGGCAAACCAGATAGTATACTATCATCTCGAGTAAGACTGTCCTACCGGGATAGGTCCTCCGCAATCATTGCAATCACGTACCTGCGATCCAATAATTGACTATGAGGGCACTATCTCCAACAAGAAACCCCTCCACAATAAGTTATTTGCAAACTTGCAAATAACCCCCTTCCATCGGAAAGTCCGGCCGTGAAGGAACAAAGGAAAATCGGCCGGAACGGAATGCAAACTGGCAACTTCAGAAAACTGATCCCGTAATAAATTACAGGAAAAACCCTGCTACTGCATATACATGCCCGCATTTGTATTCCCACTGAACACAAATGCAAAGAGACAATATCTACACTATCTAATACTAGGATCCGGCTTAAGCCAAAGCCGGCTAGTAAAATCCGTCCGATCACGATCCGTGCAATACCGCACGTATCTGATCGAACCCTGCCATATCTCCATACGGCCTCTACAGCGTTTCGCCCGAAACTTGAGTAACAGAGTGTGTGGTGGACTCTAAAGACTCGTCAATACTATGGCTGTGGATTTAACCACTAGCACGTCAGAGGTATTAGCCATACGTGACGGGCCACCAGGTATTGACCAAAAGGGACGTCGATGAGCGAACTCATCCTGACACCCTACTGAGCCTGTCAGTGACAATATCCGTACAGTCCGGTCCGTTCGTCTATGAGTATCGCATGGCGGGCCTAGGGGGTTGGTAAATGTCAGACCCCCAAAAGCGGTACAAGTCGTGTCGGAGTGAAGCCCAGAACATCCTGAGATACTACTGGAATACCTACCAGTAAATCTCCTGCCTCGGCCGAGGGCTTTGTGTAATGGCTCTCCTAGACACAGCGCGACCTCACCCCCAATACCGGGAGAGACGAACCCCTGCAGATCCGCTCACTGCCTCTATGTGGCTCGGGACTGTACCCAACTAAAACCTGTTTGCATGACTCCTTTGAGCCGTGGTAGGGTAGTAATCAAAGCACAGTGGGAACTCACACGAGACAAATGACGATCTCAGGTCGATGAACTAACCTGTACACATGTCACCAGGGAACTGCTATCTGACGTCTGGTATAATCCCAACTAGCAGGTTCCCGGCGAGTCCTGTCCGGTGTACTCATAACCCAATGAGCACCTATATACATCTTAGGTGAACCAACTGACACCAGTGGCTTGTGAGACCCGCCACCGCCCCTCGTCGGGGTCTCGACTGTATACACTAGTCTACTCTGGAGTATCGATGCCCAGTCTCGAAACTCCCACGACTAGGGACCTTTTAAGGATGTGCTTATAAACTCCAGCTCTCACGTATATGATCGCCCTCATACTGCTGGTAGTCAAGCAAGAATCCTAGGGGCTCTATCAACGTGTAATAGCGACTCGAAAGGTCACCTAAAACAGTACACGATGATAAAGATAAACCAGATAGCATACTATCATCTCGAGTAAGACTGTCCTACCGGGATAGGTCCTCCCTCAATCATTGCAATCACGTGCCTGTGATCCAATAATTGACTCTGAGGGCACTATCTCCAACAATCTCCCACTTGCACTAAAGGCTAATTATTGCGATATCGCATACTCACAGCCCGTGTGATACCGAACACCCAACTCCTCTACTAGTCAGTCTCACAAAGCTCGTTTGCGAAACTATTGCGTTTGAGGAATAGCCTCAGTGAGTGGATCCGCTGTGGTGTTTCTTTCTATGTTTCTCTTTATCTCAAGTTCGCGGAGAAAGCCATCTCCCGAAATGAGCAATACCTGTCTTAGAATGTGTCTGGATATCTGATGGGACCTAGCTCATAAATGAACTCCAAATCCAAACTTCTTAGACTGTATCGTCAACTGAACTTAATCAGTATCCTGCGCCATGCCTTTCCCTCAGTATCTGCTTGGACCAGCTGTCCAAACTACTGCCCCTCGTCAGAGGGAAAACTATAACTTTGACAGCCACTCTGCCATCCAGGTCACCTTGGAAGCTTGGAATGATAACCGTCTCCTAAAGGAGGCTGCCGTTATCAAATCCCTAGAACATTCACTTATGTTCTAAAGCTGCTTCCGATCGTTTCTCCAGGATTGGATTAACATCAACTTATTGCATCTACTGCAAGAACAACATCTGGTGTGGTACTTGACATCTCATGATTGACTCAATTGCCTTAGCAAGTGATCTGCCAATCATGAACATCCCTCTCTATTTTAGTCTATAAGACACCTTTAGAGAGGGTGACTCCATCACCTGCAGGCACACTACCGTGCCAGGAGTCGTCTATTCTAAATACTCATAGAATGCTGTCTAAGTACCCTGATTGGGAAACCACCCAAATCTAGATCTAAAACCATAGATCCAGTAACCAGAATGTCTGATATAATATCCAAGTCCCATGTGGAGAAACTACTGTGTGACAACCAAAGTATAACCGACCGTAGTATAGGAATATCACTTCCTACTCTGTGTATGTCATCCAAATAGCAGGACATCACACCCTACTACCTTCTTAACAGATCCATCCCCTATTCTGATGAAGTCAAAACTATGACTGTCACATCAGAAATAGATGATCTATCTCCGCTATATCTGCTTTAGTCTATAAATAGACATAAGCCACTAGTCCACCAATGCTTCCGCTGCTCCCACTGACTACGACAACCCTCTGGCAGAGTCATATAGACGTACACTTCTAAAGCCAGTTTAGAATGACGCTATACTCATCCTCCTGCCGGGTCTCACAGTCTGGAACAACAGCAATGGCAAGTCTGGGTAAACAAGAACCTCCCTGCCACCGTCCTTGAGCATACCGAAGTACCTCTCGGGTGCCTGAGGTTACCCACCATATCTGCGGAGTGGCTAATGGAATGTCAAACCAGGTTGAATGTTTAGGTTCTTATCAAATCTTCAGTAATCGTTTGCGGTTCTGGAATCACTTCCAGTTCTACCATACCCCCACTACTGTTTTCTGAAAAATCCATTTCTTTTAAAAATGTGGCGAGTCAAGAACAATATCACTATTGATCTTCCAGATGGTAGAAAGTCAACCCTCGTTATAGCCCGGGTCAACCCACAAACAGCCATTACAAAAACGTGCCTTGAGTTATCCAGAGTCTGGTTTTAAGCATAAGCCGGACAACTCCCCATACCTTAACAACGTTAAGATATGAACTGTTCTATATCCAACAGAGGCACTGATTTAATTGAACCGGATTCAAATCATGCAGCTGTCTCCAGTGCATGTCAAATAAATGGAGAGAGGCCGATCAACGTTACTCAACTTAGGAGTACTTCCAATTATGAGTAACCTGAAAGAGAAGCTAGTTCTCTTAATCATTACTATCAACTGAATACCATTCACAAGTATCTACATCTTTGATCACCTTGAAGAATCCCGATACTTGCAACATATGGTTCTCTACTTTATTCATATACCTATAACTTCTCAAAACTTCGGACCTTGTGTTTCTACGAAACACTTATCTAAAAACTAGAGAAGTCATAAGTAAGCCGAATATAGTACGAGGACCAACCCCTCTGTCCTAATGGACACTGGACAATATACAATATTTTGTACAAGTCCCTTGAGTCTAATAACTCATTCACTGTGTGTCGTAGGTTGAAAACTGTACTTATGGTTAAGAAGAATTACACCGCTGTTCAATGCTCCTTACCTAACCATCCACTGATATAGGTAAATGTCATAGACATAATTTCAAAAAGGTATATCTCACTCTATAAAAATAGACGTACAGATATATCAATTTGAAATTGGTGTCTAACAACGGATATTCAAAAACAAATATTTGCCGTCCGGCAAACAACCCAGGTGACTTCCTCAAATATCACCAATTACAACGAATTCTGATATAATGAGGATAATCACCTAATTCCCAATAACTTACTCCCACTCATCATCTGTAAAACCATACAGATGTGATAATCATACCTGGTAAATACATACCTTGGAGCAAGTGTCTAATTGGGAAATCAGTTTTCTTTTAACAGTACACAGTGAAACTGAAACATTGAAATGTTTCGATGGGGTATCCGGGTATTCCTAGTAATGCCTCTTCCATTATCCAGATTCACAACTATAACTGTATAATTCTTTGCCATCTCTCCAAATCCCTTTATATGTCTTTAGTCATTACCTTCTGCACAACCCTTTAGGCCAAATGGTTTTCTTCCTTCCCTACCTTTCGGCACCAGCCTATGGTTTGGAAGAAGACTATCCAATAAGCATAATGGGTATACTGTCCTAATCCTAGGAACACTCGCAATGCGAGAGAAGGTGAAGATAAAAGACAACCGAATAAACCTTATTCCTATTTCTCCTGAACCAGGATCCATCCCCGAACTGGAATAAGTTCCTTTCGAGTTCGTATATAATCATACGATGGATTATCCAATAAACTTGGGATCTTCGTAGTGATACGGAGTGTCCTGGAGAAATACAAAGGTGATTTAGGATTGGCGAAGAAATACTTGGTTCGGTCATGAATAGCAGTCGCAATTTACTTTGCCGTCCTTCTAATTCCTTTCTTTGTCTTAACTTAATACCTTCTGTACACCGTTTAGGCTAATTGGTTTTCTTCATTCCCCACCGTTCGGCACCAGCCTAAGGTTTGGAAGAAGACTATCCAATTTGCGTAATAGGTGTACTATCTCCTAAGCCAAGGAGTACTCGCAATCTGAGAGAGAAGGTAAAAGGAAAAGTCAACTGAATAGTCCTATTCGTTTTCTCCAGAACCAGAAACCATCCTCGAATTCCTTCGAGTTCGTATATAACCATACGATGGTTTTGTCCAATGGAAGTGGACGTTCGTAGTAATACGGGGTGTCCTGGAGAAAAGGGTAAAAGTAGGAGTGGCAATGAGGTTTGCAACTCTGACAATCCAAAAGCCAGCGTTAAGAAGGTTCGGTCAACCTGGTCACTAAGTCATAGTGTAGGGGCGGGTCAATGGTCGCTGCCAAAGAGAGAGAGAAAAGAAACACTCAGCATGCACTCTAACCTAGATCAGAATGGTTATCACTTTATCTAATCTGGAAACCTCCCACTGTAACGTCAAATTCTTCCCCAAACCTGAAAGAAGAATTAGTCGGGATCACCCGAGGAGTAAACCAACTCATCAGTGGGAATCGGGATCCAACTATCATCGCATAACAACGTGACGGAATCCACTCACGTCACCACACTCCAGAAGGTATGCGCATGCCTGGTAAGTTTCAGTTTCTTTAGAAACTCCCGATGTGATTTTTACCCCTAGGACCCAAGTGACCTTGACACAGTCAATAAATCAAAGAGTCCTAGTCAAGTTCAACCCGTCATTATCCTGGATTGCATTAAACCCACCCGTTCGGGCCCTTGACACAGTCAACAAGGCCGCACGACTGTCCTAACCAATCCCATTAATATGATGCAAACAAACACTACTTAGCTACTGCACACTACGCCTTGACACAGTCAACAAACGCAGCACGAATACTAAGTAATACTTGTAAGAAATGACGGAGGGCTACATCTAGTTTTTGGCGAAAAACTTTTAACGTAATGATCTTGATATCGTTGAAGGAACTGCATAGTTTTTTATAAAAATATAGTGACGAAAACCTTTGCTAAAGAGGTCACTCCCGGTGAAGGGATCTCGGCTCTTTCCCCGTAGAATGAGGTGCAGGATATTCCAACTGAATACCACGATGCAAAGCAAAAGTAATCGGCTATAGTGAAGTTATTGCCCTGATGCAAACTTCTGTCCAAGGGGTCACTCCCGGTGAAGGGATCTCGACCCTTGCCTCGTCGACTGAGGAGCAGGATATTCCAACCGGATACCACGATGCAAAACAAAAGTGAACGTCCTTGCAATAACAGCTTTTTGAAAAATGTTCCAACAACATCAGAATAGGTTTGTTTATCTAGCATTGATCCGAATCAACGCAGTCCCATCAATTGATCACACCACAAAAGAACGAAAATAATGATGTACGTATATGCCATCCGCATTCGCCACTGGGTCCCGTCATCACCCGTTAGGTTACTTAACTAACGACAGAGCGGGGACTGGACTAGCGCGGATGCAAAACATATACAACATCTACTAGTATATATATAATATATAATTTTCGCTCAAGGCGTGATAAAATGCAACAACACAGAAAGATAACCAGCATCACAGAATAATACAGATATCTGGAAGCCCCGGGTTTCACAGAGCCGCTGCTGAAACCCGACGTTCCCTTGGTCATGTGGATAGCCTGTGCAATGAAATCCTAGACCCCTACGGGCGCGGCAAGTTACCCGCCAAAACCTGAAGCGAGGCAGCCCCCTTCAGCAACGTGAATGGACCACCCAGCACTTCACGTAATTCGGTAACTTAGGCACCCCTCCTTGGGCCAACCTGTACCCCCTGCGAGTGCTGCGAACAACCCGCCAATTCTAGAGTAAAGCCCCCTCCGTCTCAATACCATGAGATGCGGGCTCGTTGCTCTCTAGAACCCAGCTATCCATGCACCCCACCTTGGGGTAATCCTAGTACAGAAAGTAAAAATATACATACAACGGGTACATCGACCGCAACCTGGTCGTGCCCCAAAAGAATAATACAAACAGGCAGTGACGGCAGTCCACATGTCGGACGCTCGCCCCGCAATATCAAATGTACATATAAAACAAAACAGTACTAGCATTGCATCCAGGCTATCCCCACGACCGATCCGCAACATCACAGCACAACACAGAATATCAACGTGAATGTCACGTTCGCAAATCCGTCTAAAAGGGCTATAGCAGATAGACTGGATTTACCGATCGAGTGACATTCACGGTCGCAGATATAATGTAAATACTGTGAACTAATGTGTTTAAACTTTTCGATCGATCAAATTTATCGAAGTAGGCCCCAAGCATTACTGTAGCACTTAACGAGAGTCTAGGCCCAAAAAGAATATTCCAAAAACCCCATTTTCAACCCAGGAGCTCACTGCAAAAATTTGGTCCAATGAATAGTAAAAATGGCCGCGGAACCGCCGCAAATACGTGGGTTTGGCCGCGGTTCCGCGGTGGAATAGTGAGATCACGCTACCAAATTTTCACAGAATGCTTAGAATTCCCTGCACATGTCACTGCAATATACTGAAAAATTTTTGGAGCCAAAAAAATTTCGACAGAAAACTGTGCAAATGAAAATGGGTTTTCGGAAAATCCATTCGATCGAACATGTAAACACACTAGAACAAGCTAGGCAAGGTTAATGGCGTGGCTCTGATACCATGTTGCGCCACGGCAGCGCCACGGCCGTCTACTCGAGGCCAAAATGCGGAATCAAAAATTTTCTTTACTTTTAAAGTGGCGCTACCGCGGACAATATACCCGGATCGTAACCATTAACCTATACTAGCTAACTAGAGATGGGGTGAGAGATATACCGAGCGATCCGTGTCCTTCGGTCTTCTCGTCGTCGTCCCGATCTCCCGCGAAATCACCATTCGTCGTCTTCTCGTCGAAAAGGGCACCACGTAGCCGATTTCTTTTACGGGCTCCCACCTCTGGACCGAGGCAACTCGGGCGCGAAGTTGGCTGGCCGACACGTCCAAGGTTTGCTGCAGACTAGTGTAGAAGCTTGTCTCTTTTGGGGTTATGAGGTTGCCATGGTGAAATGGAGGTGAAGAAATCAACTATGGAAATGAGCTTAGGAATTTGGTAGCATCAAAGATGAGATGAAACATTTTCCCTCATACAAAAATGAAGCTCTCTCTGCTCCCTCAATTGTGTGGCCGGCCCCCTTTAAAGAATGGAGGAGAAAAAAAGAATAATGCAACAAGGGAGGTGAGTGTAGGAAACATGAAGGGGTGACCACATCCAAAGCAAATCAATCTCTTCTCATTAACCATCATGAACAATGCAAGTGATAAGAAGGAAAAAGAATCTCATGATGAATAACTATCATGATGCCACCAATATGCAAGAAACCCCTCCACAATAAGTTATTTGCAAACTTGCAAATAACCCCCTTCCATCGGAAAGTCCGTCCGCAAAGGAACAAAGGAAAATCGGCCGGAACGGAATGCAAACTGGCAACTTCAGAAAACTGATCCCGTAATTAATTACAGGAAAAACCCTGCTACTGCATATACATGCCCGCATTTGTATTCCCACTGAACACAAATGCAAAGAGACAATATCTACACTATCTAATACTAGGATCCGGCTTAAGCCAAAGCCGGCTAGTAAAATCCGTCCGATCACGATCCGTGCAATACCGCACGTATCTGATCGAACCCTGCCATATCTCCATACGGCCTCTACAGCGTTTCGCCCGAAACTTGAGTAACAGAGTGTGTGGTGGACTCTAAAGACTCGTCAATACTATGGCTGTGGATTTAACCACTAGCACGTCAGAGGTATTACCCATACTTGACGGGCCACCAGCTATTGACCAAAAGGGACGTCGATGAGCGAACTCATCCTGACACCCTACTGAGCCTGTCAGTGACAATATCCGTACAGTCCAGTCCGTTCGTCTATGAGTATCGCATGGCGGGCCTAGGGGGTTGGTAAAAGTCAGACCCCCAAAAGCGGTACAAGTCGTGTCGGAGTGAAGCCCAGAACACCCTGAGATACTACTGGAATACCTACCAGTAAATCTCCTGCCTCGGCCGAGGGCTTTGTGTAATGGCTCTCCTAGACACAGCGTGACCTCACCCCCAATACCGGGAGAGACGAACCCCTGCAGATCCGCTCACTGCCTCCATGTGGCTCGGGACTGTACCCAACTAAAACCTGTTTGCACGACTCCTTTGAGCCGTGGTAGGGTAGTAATCAAAGCACAGTGGGAACTGTTAGTTGTATGTATGCCTTAGAGGCCAGTATTGTACAGATGATGTATATTATATTGGATGCTTGGACATATATAGAGATGACTTTCTTGCTCGATATGATAGTATGCTATCTGGTTACTCTTTATCTTAACATGTACACTTGTCTCTTTATACTGTCTTATAGTTACATGTTAGTAAAGCCCTTAGGATATATACTTGACTACCTAGACTGTGATGCAGATCATACTAGTGGGGACATGGTAGTCCATAGTACATCCTTCAAGGTCCCTAGTCGTGGGTGTATCGAGACGGGGCATCGATATACCAGAGTAGACTAGCGTATACGCTTCTCGACCCATGAGATGGGCGATGGATGATCCCACATCCATTGGTGTTTGACATCAGAGATGGTGTACGGGTGCTCTGTGGAGACTGGGTACACTGGACGGACTAGCCGAGAACTCCCAGATGGTATTATACCTCACGTCAGATGGCAGTTCTCAGGTGACACTTGTACAGGTTAGTCTGTAGACCCGAGATCGTCATAGAGTCTTGTGTGATTCCCACTGTGCTTTGATCTCCACCTTACCACGTCCATGAGGGCATGCAAAACGGTGGTCTTTGGGTACAGTCCCGAGTCACATGGAGGCAATGAGCGATAGGAGGGGTTTCGTCTCTCCCGGTATTGGGGGTTGATGTTGCGCTGTGCTCGATTGGCCGTAATAGGGAAGTTCCTGGCCAGGGCTGATCAGAGATTTGCTGGTAAGTGTTACCAGTAGTTTCTCGACCCATTATGAGCCTCACATCGGCACGACTTATCGGTTATTGGGGTCTGACGTTTACCACCCCTAGACTTGATATGCGACGTATCAGACGAACAGACCGGACTGTACGGTAAGTGTTACTGGTTGGATTCACAAGAGTGTGAGCGGGCTAGCTCGTCGATCTTCTGATCGCTCAATACCCGGATGGCCGTTACGTTTAGCAGACCACTTGCGGCTTGTGGGTGCTTGATATGATCATCATCTGCTACCGGCGTATTGACGAGTCTTTAGAGTCCTACACAGAGGTTTCCTGGCTCAAGCGAAACGAAATACGAGCGCATATGAGATATGTGCAGGACCGAGAATAATGCGTGTATGTGATACCGCATTTCATTCTCGCGATATATGTTTCGATTGGTTATATTCGATATGACCTAGTTATATTGATTCGATAAATCGATACATTGGATTCTAGTCGGTTATGTGCGACATGACCGGATCATTGAATCAAATGTTGATTTAATGATTTAATGTATAATTATATATTTGATATATTACATTGCATTAACTAGTATTGGTTCACTTTAAATGGATTTTCTCACTTGATGTGCAAGAAGTATATGTGATATACTTTTGTGCACATATTTGTATCATGTTTGATGATACTTGATCATTTAGTTAAGTGTATAGAATTAAACCATGGTTAATTTGATAATTAGGGTTTTGCATATTCATTTATTTATTTATTTGTTTATTTATTTATTTGGAAAAGATAAAGATGAGAATGGTGGCTTTCTTTGTTTCTAGTTGAAGCTTCATGAAGCTTTGACTTCTTAACCATTCTTGTCTTCATGCTTAACCCTAACCCATCCAAGTAATCATGGTCTATTCTCTACACTCAACTATGGTTAGCTTATGATAAATATTGATTTATTTTTCATTTTATTTCAACACTTATCATATTCTTTCTTCTTCTTCATCTTCATCTTCAAGATAGAAACCTTGATGCCATCAATGGCAACTTGAGTTCTAGTGAGAGAAATCCAATTCTAAAGTGAACCCACCTCCTATTTCTTCACCCTCTACCTATTGCCAAGTTGTTTTGGGTGTTTTCTTCACAAGTTTCACAACTTTGTGAAGTCGGAGCTTGAACTTGTGCAACCTCGACGTAGATCATCTTCGGCACGAAGCCGACGACCTATTCCGCTCATTTCGACGATGAAGCCGATGCGAGAGTCCGAGATCCAACTAGGACAGCGAGAGGACGCCTACGTGGAGCTTAGGAAGTGGAGATACGGATCTACAAAGGTTGTAGTCTCTCTCCATTAGTTAAAGTGTTAACTAGTTTAGTATATCGCCTAGATTTCTAGTTAACGATCCGTGTTAGGGTTTCTCGGCACACATAAGCTTTGAAATTGGCATGGTCGATGCCTTGTGAGACCTCTTGAGAGTGCCTAGGAACCCTACAGTGGTATCAGAGACTAGCTAGAGCCTTAGGCGAAGTCTAGACGGAGTTTGAAGTCCGAACGAACCCGAAACCCTAACCCGATAATGCTCTCTGGACTTTTTCCAAATTTGTGGTTTTTTGTCAATTAAAAATGCTTAAAAAATTCAGCAATGAAATCTAAGAATTACGGTGCAAAAAGTTTCCCATGAACAGTACTTTGTGCGGCGGAACCGCGGCAGAAGCCTAGCTTATGCGGCGGTTCCGCGGCTCTTTGGTGACGTCAGCCCTAAGTGTTTGCACAGTAATTCCTGATTAATTATTCTGAGTTTTCTGGGAATTTTTAAATTGGCTCTTAAGTTGAGTGTTCTGGGGTTAAATTGGGAAACGATGTTTCGATCGGATTATCGAACCTTGTCTAAGTGTTTTACCGGATAATTTTTTGATATGTTAAAAAGTTCGACCGGATATAAATACCTAACTTTTCCCCTGTCGGGAAATTTCCAAGTGTTGGATTTTTCCGTAGTTTAACGACGTTCTAAGTAGTGCAAGTAACACGATGGACCCTCTAGAAGACAACAAACTTTAACTCGATTATGTGACCGTCTTGAACTGCCCTTTGAACCTTCGGGTTTGGGGCAGTACGGCGTGCCACATGTGAGGCGTTGGCTTGACCCTTCTACGGCTGGACCGTTGGTACTGAGGCACGAACTGAATGTTGCTAGACTTATTTCATGTGTTGAGCTGTATCGGGAAAACTTGGGTATTCGACTGTTCGATCGGAAAGTTTAACATTTTCTGTTTATCTGGAATGTGATACAATAATTGGAATTCACAAGTAGTTATGAGATAACTGAATGAATGTTATAAATCTAGCCGTTTAGTCTCACTTGATGTTGAAAAGAGTTTTCGATAATGAGACTAAAATACGGGGTTTATAATTGTTAGGCATGTGATATCTAAGTAATTCATTTGATTAGTCATGTGATGTCTAAAGAGGTTGCGGATTCCAACTGTTGTAGTTTTACACTTTCTTTTCTGTGACCGTAAGTGTAGTATGTTCATATCGCCGGTTTCGTTGCTATACGTCAACGACAATTGGGGTATGCATACTTACTTATGTTGATGACATGTGATGTTATGTGTTGCTGGATATGTTATATTGGATCGTCGTGTTTGAATAGCCGGGGTTTTTTTATGTGAGATGAGTGTTTTTCATTTTCATTCATGTAAAAACTTGTATGTAATATTCTTTTATTTGGGACACTTCCAGGTAGCGGAAGTTGTCACCTTTTGTATATTATTTACTTTTCCACATTAGGATAGACCCAAGGAGGGGAGCACAAGTAACCGAGTTCTGGGGTCCAGTGGGAGACCAACTCGAGGAGTCGAGTCCGGGTCTCCTAACCCTAGAATTGGTAGGGTTGCTTGCCGCTCTCGTAGGGGTCTAGGGGTGTGGGATTGGCTATTCATCACGACCGTGGAATCCGTGTTTTATACTGGCTCGTATTGAAAACACGGACGTCCTAGTATATCCAATGTTTCATATGTTTCTTCTGCTGCGATATCTGTGATGCGATCATGTGATGTTCTTTGATAGATACTTTATATAGTATATATGATATATTATATAGACGTTACTTATGTTTTGCACCCGCACTAGCCCTGCCCTGCTCTGTCGTTAGTTACCTAACCTAACGGTGCACGAGGGGACATCGAGGCGAATGCGGATGGCATAAGTGTACGTCGTATTTATCTGTGATGTTTAGGTATTTAAATGATGGGACTTCATTAATGTGATTAATGAAAGAAAAGAAACCTAAGATGTTGTAGAATCAGATTTCAAATAAAACAGGTAGCTACAGTTCTTGCTTTGCATAGCGGTATATATGATACACCCTGCACCTTATTCGATGAGGAAAGGACCGAGATCCCTTCACCGGGAGTGACTCCTTTAGCAATAACTGGCAGATGCTACACACTCGGTTTGACTTTTGATTGCTTCTATAGTTTCTGCTTTGCACAGTGATATATATGATATATCCCGCACCTCATTCGACGAGGAAAGGGTCGACGATCCCTTCACCGGGAGTGACCCCTTTAGCAAAACTAGAAAAGCCTCAAAATCACTCCATTTTAAAACTTCATTTGATTCTACAACGATATCAAGTTCATTACGCAATAGGTTTTAAGAAAAACCTGTCGTAGCCCTCCGTCATTTCAGATAAGAACTGTTTAGTATTCGTGCTGCGTTTGTTGGCCTTTGTCATGGCGTAGTGTGCGGTAGCTGAATAGTGATTATCTGCTTATGCATATGATGCAGATTGTTTCAGGGTAGTCGTGCGACCTTGTTGGCCTTTGTCAAGGGCCGTGCGGGTGGGTTTGATTCAATCAAGAAATGACGGGTTGAACTTGACTAGCATGCTATGATTTGTTGGCCTTTGTCAAGGTCATAGGACGCTAGGGGCAAAATATTATCGGGAATTTCAAGTGTTGAAATTTGCAATGAGATTGCATACTTTCTATGAGATAGTTGGATCCCGATACCCACTGCGAGTAAGAGTTACTCCTGGGAGAGTTTTACATATTACAATTAGCCGATCAAGTAGGTGTCTAGAAAGGTGTTAACGAGGTTACGCCTCTGGGAAAACGAGGTTTACATTAATTAGGTTCGTGCGAAAGCACGGGGGACCTCCCTCAAAGTACCGACACTGGCCTGGCTGAAAGATTGGCGAACTTGTAGTGTGTAATTAATCCCGGCTAGTCTTTCCTTTTAGGGTTTGAAGGAAGATTTGATAAAAAGCAGTGGGAGCCATCCTGATTAGATAAGATAATAACCAATCTGATCTTGCACGAGCATACGCTAAAGTGTTTTCTTCTCTCTCTCTCCAGGTAGCGACCATTTCATGCCCTAATAAAGATAATAATATGGATGTATTGACCGAACCCGCATGTTATACTGTGCTGGGGAACGTTGGTTCCGTTCATTCTTATAAGAGTTATAGGAATGAACAGGATATAGGGGAATACCAGGATTCCCATGCCACCCGATTGAAGAAAGTACATGTTGATGCATTTTCTTCGGGTGTGTTCGTTACTGAGAACTGTTTCTCCATTTGCTCCACGTCCTGGGTATTAGATTCCGGGTCAGGATCCCATATATGTAATCAGTTACATGGGCTGAGGAAAGGTAGAGAACTTGGAGAAGGTGATAAACACATTAGAGTTGGAAATGGTGCAATTGTTGCAGCTAAGACTGTCGGGGAATATCACCTTGTGTTACCAACTGGTAATACATTGGTTCTGAACGAATGCTATTACATGCCGAACCTGATATGCAACATTATATCGGTTTCTTTATTGAGTAAAGAGGGATATAATTTTTTATTACAGGATAATGTTATGAACATTTTCCGTAACCAAAAGTTGGTTGGATCAGGCACGTTGTGCAATGGCATTTATGTTCTAAATCAATCAACAGTTCTGAGTATAACAAACACACACAAGAGGAAGAGTTCTGAACTGAACGAATCCTTCTTGTGGCATTGTAGACTGGGTCACATCAATGCGACACGACTAGCTAAGATGCATAAAGATGGATATTTAAATTCGTTTGAATTTTCATCCTATGACACTTGCCAGTCATGTCTCAAAGGCAAGATGACCAAAACTCCGTTTACGGGACACGGAGAAAGAGTTACCGAACTCTTGGGACTGATACATAGTGATGTATGCGGTCCCATGTCTACACATGCCAGGGATGGTTCTTCATACTTCATTACATTCACTAACGATCTCTCTAGGTTCGGGTATGTGTTCCTGATGAAACACAAATCAGAAGCTTTTGAGAAATTTAGGGAATATAAACAAGAAGTTGAGAACCAAAACGGAAAAAGTATTAAAATCCTACGATCTGATCGAGGAGGAGAATACTTAAGCAATGAATTCCTGGACTTCCTAAAAGAGAATGGGATTCTCTCTCAGCTTACTCCTCCTTATACACCACAGCATAACGGTGTATCGGAGCGGAGAAATCGCACCCTATTAGATATGGTGCGCTTTATGTTGAGTACAACTGAGTTACCTATTTCCTTCTGGGGTTATGCGCTGGAGACAGCAGCATACCTATTGAATAAAGTTCCATCTAAATCTGTACCTACCACACCATATGAGATATGGAGTGGGAAGAGACCATGTCTTAAACGAGTTAAGATATGGGGTTGCCCGGCCTATGTCAAAAGGCAAAATCCGGACAAGCTCGAGGCACGGTCAGTTCTATGTAAGTTTGTGGGATATCCCAAACATTCACATGGATATCTTTTCTACCATACAGAGGAACAAAAAGTGTTTGTTTCTCGACTTGCCACCTTTTTAGAAAAGGAATTTCTTGCAAAAGAAATTAGTGGGGATATGGTGGAACTGGAAGAAATTCCGGCTACACAAACTCAAACTGAAGATTTAGTGGAACCAGAGGATTCAGTAGTACCCGACGAACCCCAGCCTCTCCGCCGATCTAGTAGGGTTCCTCGCCAACCTGAGAGATACTACGGTTTTCTCATGGACGGTGGGAGCGAGGATTGCATCATGGAGGATGATGACCCAACTAGCTTCGAGCAGGCCATCACGAGTGGGGACTCAGTGAAATGGCTGGATGCTATGCGTTCCGAGATGGAATCCATGTACACCAACAAAGTATGGACTTTGGAAGTTGCTCCTGAAGGGGTAAAACCCATCGGGAGCAAGTGGATCTTCAAGAAGAAACTTGGTGTAGATGGGAAAGTGGAGACTTTCAAAGCTAGACTTGTAGCAAAGGGTTTTCGTCAAAGACCAGGTGTGGACTATGACGAGACCTTTTCTCCAGTGGCTATGCTTAAATCCATCCGGATCATGCTTGCCATCGCTGCTTATCATGATTACGAAATCTGGCAAATGGATGTTAAGACCGCCTTTCTAAATGGTGATTTAGAAGAGTGCGTGTACATGACTCAGCCAGAGGGCTTCGTAGACAGTGGGAGCAGCGGGAAGGTGTGCAAGCTGCTTAAATCCATTTATGGATTAAAGCAAGCATCGCGGAGTTGGAACATCTGCTTTGATGTCGTTATCAAAGAGTTTGATTTCGTCAAAAACCCAGATGAACCTTGTATTTACAAGAAGGTGGCAGGGAGTAAGGTTGTCTTCCTCGTATTGTACGTGGACGACATACTCTTGATAGGAAATGATATTCCTATGCTGTAATCGGTCAAGCTCTTCTTATCACAAAGATTCTCAATGAAAGATCTTGGTGATGCCTCCTGCATATTGGGAATCAGGATCTATAGAGATAGATCCAAACGGATATTGGGATTGTCCCAATCCAGGTACATTGACACCATACTAAAGAGGTTTAGTATGGAAGAATCCAAGCGTGGGAACTTGTCCACGATCTCTGGAGTCACTCTCTCCAAAGAGATGTCTCCAAAGACTGATTTGGAGAGAGCTCGCATGCAAGGGATACCCTATGCTTCGGCAGTAGGCTCTATCATGTATGCGATGCTATGTACCAGACCCGATGTAGCATACTCACTAAGTATAGTGAGCAGGTATCAAGATGATCCTGGAGAGAATCACTGGACAGCTGTGAAGAGCATTCTCAAGTACTTACGAAGGACTAAAGAGATGCTCTTGGTGTATGGTAATGGAGAACTCCAAGTGGAGTCCTTTACCGATTCGAGCTTCCAGAGTGATAAGGACGACTCTAAGTCGCAGTCGGGCTTTGTCTTTACCCTTTACGGAGGGGCGGTTAGCTGGAAGAGTTCCAAGCAGGAAACCGTGGCAGACTCGACGATGGAGGCTGAATACATCGCTGCCAACGATGCTGCCAAAGAGGCTGTCTGGATCAAGAAGTTCATTGCTGAACTTGGAGTGGTTCCATCCATTGAGCATCCAATACCTTTGTATTGCGATAACAATGGAGCGGTGGCTTTGGCCAAGGAACCCAGGTCCCATCAGCGGTCCAGGCATATTCTAAGGCGGTATCACCTGATCCGGGAGATAGTTGATCGCCGGGAGATCGAGGTCAGGAGAGTTGACACAAAGAACAACACGGCGGATCCACTCACGAAGGCCATTCCCCAGATACAGTTTGAGAGACTCTTCGGGATGCTCGGTATGCGATACTACAGCAGCTGGCCTTAGTGCAAGTGGGACATTGTTAGTTGTATGTATGCCCTAGAGGCCAGTATTGTACAGATGATGTATATTATATTGGATGCTTGGACATATATAGAGATGACTTTCTTGCTCGATATGATAGTATGCTATCTGGTTACTCTTTATCTTAACATGTACACTTGTCTCTTTATACTGTCTTATAGTTACATGTTGGTAAAGCCCTTAGGATATGTACTTGACTACCTGGACTGTGATGCAGATCATACTAGTGGGGACATGGTAGTCCATAAGTACATCCTTCAAGGTCCCTAGTCGTGGGTGTATCGAGACGGGGCATCGATATACCAGAGTAGACTAGCGTATACTCTTTTCGACCCATGAGATGGGCGATGGATGATCCCACATCCATTGGTGTTTGACATCAGAGATGGTGTACGGGTGCTCAGTGGAGACTGGGTACACTGGACGGACTCGCCGAGAACTCCCAGATGGTATTATACCTCACGTCAGATGGCAGTTCTCAGGTGACACTTGTACAGGTTAGTCTGTAGACCCGAGATCGTCATAGAGTCTTGTGTGATTCCCACTGTGCTTTGATCTCCACCTTACCACGTCCATGAGGGCGTGCAAAACGGTGGTCTTTGGGTACAGTCCCGAGTCACATGGAGGCAATGAGCGATAGGAGGGGTTTCGTCTCTCCCGGTATTGGGGGTTGATGTTGCGCTGTGCTCGATTGGCCGTAACAGGGAAGTCCCTGGCCAGGGCTGATCAGAGATTTGCTGGTAAGTGTTACCAGTAGTTTCTCGACCCGTTATGAGCCTCACATCGGCACGACTTATCGGTTATTAGGGTCTGACGTTTACCACCCCTAGACTTGATATGCGACGTATCAGACGAACAGACCGGACTGTACGGTAAGTGTTACTGGTTGGATTCACAGGAGTGTGAGCGGGCTAGCTCGTCGATCTTCTGATCGCTCAATACCCGGATGGCCGTTACGTTTAGCAGACCGCTTGCGGCTTGTGGGTGCTTGATATGATCATCATCTGCTACCGGCGTATTGACGAGTCTTTAGAGTCCTACACAGAGGTTTCCTGGCTCAAGCGAAACGAAATACGAGCGCATATGAGATATGTGTAGGACCGAGAATAATGCGTGTATTTGATACCGCATTTCATTCTCACGATATATGTTTCGATTGGTTATATTCGATATGACCTAGTTATCGAATCATTGATTCGATAAATCGATACATTGGATTCTAGTCGGTTATGTGCGACATGACCGGATCATTGAATCAAATGTTGATTTAATGATTTAATGTATAATTATATATTTGATATATTACATTGCATTAACTAGTATTGGTTCACTTTAAATGGATTTTCTCACTTGATGTGCAAGAAGTATATGTGATATACTTTTGTGCACATATTTGTATCATGTTTGATGATACTTGATCATTTAGTTAAGTGTATAGAATTAAACCATGGTTAATTTGATAATTAGGGTTTTGCATATTCATTTATTTATTTATTTGTTTATTTATTTATTTGGAAAAGATAAAGATGAGAATGGTGGCTTTCTTTGTTTCTAGTTGAAGCTTCATGAAGCTTTGACTTCTTAACCATTCTTGTCTTCATGCTTAACCCTAACCCATCCAAGTAACCATGGTCTATTCTCTACACTCAACTATGGTTAGATTATGATAAGTATTGATTTATTTTTCATTTTATTTCAACACTTATCATATTCTTTCTTCTTCTTCATCTTCATCTTCAAGATAGAAACCTTGATGCCATCAATGGCAACTTGAGTTCTAGTGAGAGAAATCCAATTCTAAAGTGAACCCACCTCCTATTTCTTCACCCTCTACCTCTTGCCAAGTTGTTTTGGGTGTTTTCTTCACAAGTTTCACAACTTTGTGAAGTCGGAGCTTGAACTTGTGCAACCTCGACGTAGATCATCTTCGGCACGAAGCCGACGACCTATTCCGCTCATTTCGACGATGAAGCCGATGCGAGAGTCCGAAATCCAACTAGGACAGCGAGAGGATGCCTACGTGGAGCTTAGGAAGTGGAGATACGGATCTACAAAGGTTGTAGTCTCTCTCCATTAGTTAAAGTGTTAACTAGTTTAGTATATCGCCTAGATTTCTAGTTAACGATCCGTGTTAGGGTTTCTCGGCACACATAAGCTTTGAAATTGGCATGGTCGATGCCTTATGAGACCTCTTGAGAGTACTTAGGAACCCTACAGGAAGTCACACGAGACAAATGACGATCTCAGGTCGATGAACTAACCTGTACACATGTCACCAGGGAACTGCTATCTGACGTCTGGTATAATCCCAACTAGCAGGTTCCCGGCGAGTCCTGTCCGGTGTACTCATAACCCAATGAGCACCTGTATACATCTTAGGTGAATCAACTGACACCAGTGGCTTGTGAGACCGGCCACCGCCCCTCGTCGGGGTCTCGACTGTATACACTAGTCTACTCTGGAGTATCGATGCCCAGTCTCGAAACTCCCACGACTAGGGACCTTTTAAGGATGTGCTTATAAACTCCAGCTCTCACGTATATGATCGCCCTCATACTGCTGGTAGTCAAGAAAGAATGCTAGGGGCTCTATCAACGTGTAATAGCGACTCGAAAGGTCACCTAAAACAGTACACGATGATAAAGATAAACCAGATAGCATACTATCATCTCGAGTAAGACTGTCCTACCGGGATAGGTCCTCCCTCAATCATTGCAATCACGTGCCTGTGATCCAATAATTGACTCTGAGGGCACTATCTCCAACAACTCAACTAGGATTGCATTCACATATGAGTGACCTGAAAGAGAAGCAAGTTTTTAAAATCATTACTATCAAAGGAATACCTAGCATAAGTATCTATATTTTCGATCACCTTGAAGAATCTTGATACTTGCAACATGTGGTTCTCTACTTTATTCTTGTACCTATAACTTCTTAAAACTTGGACCTTATATTTCAACGAAATACTTGTCTAAAATTGGAGAAGTCATAAGTAAACAGAATATAGTACGAGCACCAACCCCTTTGTCTTAATGTATACTGGACAATATACAATACTTTGTATAAGTCCCCTGAGTTTAATAACTAAAACCCCATGTGTCGTAGGTTGAAAACTTTACTATGGTTAAGAAGAATTACACCGCTTTTGAATGCTCCTTACCTAACCATAAACTGATATAGGTAAATGTCATAGACATAATTTCAAAAGGTTATATCTCACTTTATAAATTAAACGTACAAATATATATGTTTGAAATTGGTGCATAACTACGGATATTCAAAACCAAATATTTGCCGTCAGGCAAAACTCAGGTGATTTCCTTAAATATCACCAATTACAAAGAATTCCGATATAATGAGGATATAATCACCTAATTCCCAATATCTTACTCCCACTCATCATCTGTAATACCATACAGATATGAGAATCAAATATGGTAAATACATGCCCTGGAGTAATGATCTAATTGGGAAATCAGTTTTCAATTAATAGTGCACAGTGAAACTGAAATATAAAGATGTTTCAGAGGGGTATCCGGGTATTCTGAGTAATGCCACTTCCACTATCCTGATTCATGACTGTTACCGTATATTTTCTTGCCATCTTTCCAATCCCTTTATTTGTCTTTACTTATTACCTTTTGTACACCACACTTAGGCTAAATGGTTTTCTTCCTTCCATACCTTTTGGCACCAGTTATGGTTCGGAAGAAGACTATCCAATAAGCGTAATAGGTGTACTATCCTAATACAAGGAGATCACTCCTCCTGAAAGAAGGTAAAGTAAAAAAGACAACCTGAATAATTCTATTCAATTTATCCTGAACCGGAGAAATGCAAAGGTGAAGTAGGAGCGGCGATGATATACGCGGCTTCGTCGTGAATGATAGAAGTCGCAATTTACTTTGCCCTCTTTCTAATCCCTTTATTTGTCTTTACTTATTATCTTCTGTACACCACACTTAGGCTAATTGATTTTCTTCCTTCCCTACCCTTCGTCACCAGCCTATGGTTTCGAAGAAGCTTATCCAATAAGCGTAATAGGTGTACTCTCCTAATACCAGGAGCCCTCGCAACCTGAGAGAAGGTAAAAGGGAAAAGACAACTGAATAATCCTATTCAATTTCTCCAGAACCAGAAACCATCATCGAATCTAAAACAAGTTTCTTCGAGTTCGTATGTAACTATACGATGGCATATCCAATAAAAGGGTATCTTCATAGTAATATAGAGTGTTCCGGAGAAATATAAAGGGTAGTATAGGAGTGGCAATGATTTATGCGACTATGAAAATCCAATAGCCAAAGTATTTTAAGAAGGTTTGGTTAACTTGGTTCATGAGTTATAGTTTAGGGTCGGGCCATGGTCGCTACCAGAGAGAGAGAAAAGAGACACTCAACGTGCACTCTAATTTAGATCAGAATGGTTAATTACTTTATCTAATCAGGATGTCTCCCACTGTTTCCTCGAATTCTCCTCCAAACCCAAAGAAGAATTAGTCGGGATCATCTAAAATCACCCAAGCAGTAAACCAACTCATCAGTGGGAATCAGGATCCAACTATCATCGCATGATAATGTAACATTTTGGAAAATTATAAATATTAATTTATAATTTTAAATATGAATATAATACGTTTACAAAAATGATATCGCTTATGAAATTGGGTATCAGAATTATATCCGTAAAAATGTAATTATTTTGGTAAATATGAAGAAAAGTGTGTGATATCATAAAAATGATATATTATTTTAACATGACATGATATTTTATATCAAGATAATGATAATTAAGTGTTAGAATAAGTATTTCATTTCTTTTTACATATGAATTTAGATTTTAACATAAAGGGATTTTAATTAAAGGAAAAGTTTTTTCTTTTGTTGTAATTCTTTTAATGGTTGGAATATGATATCCTAGTTCAAACCTTCACACCAACACACCCTCACCCATGCTCAACTCCCTCCATCTCCTTCTTCTCACTTTACATCTCCACCTTCTCCCTTGACACCTCCTCCTTTTGTTTTAACACCTAATGCTTTCTCTACTCACAAACTTAGTAATTTCTTTAGCTTCCTCAAACTGAACCATAGGTTTCTTCAAGCTCTAAACAAAAATATTTCGAAGTGTTCATTACATCCAAAGAGTAAAACCATGTCATGGAAGTTGTTCACATTTTCAAGCTAGAGCCTCTACAAACCCTTGATACTTCCACTTCCACTTCTTGAGCTGGATTTCATTGAACTATATCTCTATAGGTATATCTTCTTCTCTCTTTACTTGACCAATTCTATTGTGATCTGTTTTATTGTGCAGTTTTATAAAAATAGTTTGTTTTGTGATATTTAACATACTGAATTTGAATTTGGAACGAATAGGTGTAACCACTAGAAAAACTAACAAGACTATAGTATCATGAGACCACTAGGAGACTTCACTTAAAGCTCGTGACCCTATCTCTAAGAATTGACCGGCGAAAACTTCAATTTTACCGATGTCGTCGGGTCCTTGGCGAAGGATGGTGTTGGTTTTTCTTTTGTTGCGTTATTTGGGTATTTTATAGGTTGCTGTATTGTTTGATTTATCTCAATATTCATACATAGAAATTTGGGAATATTTTAGTAAGGGTTTGTTAAAGTTTCTGATATTTCGATTCAGGTTTTCGTATTTCTATGCCATCACTGGATTGTTGACGTTTGTACGTTAACAACAGTAGCTTGTCGTTTTGTGAGTAAGTGAGCTGTAGGTTCTAACTTACGGGTGCTTAGCTCGCTGTATTGGTTTTCGATATGATATTTACATCGATATGATTTAATTACGATTATAGGTACGATCGTGAAGGTTTCCGAGACAGAGTTGACGGACACTTCAATCGTGGATTCAACGAGCTTGACAAGTTGGTGAGTCATCTACGGGGGAAGTCGGGTGGATGGCGTATAGCACCCCTGCAACCTTATAACTAGGATAGTTATACTATCTAGCTAGTTTTTAGTGTTAATTCAAGTTAATGGTATTAGTGTTCTGTTGTATCTAGTATATTGTTCATGTGCATATAGTTTTATTCATGATTTGGATATTGTGATAATGTGGATATTGTACGAGAAATCATACCGTACTTGTGATCACAAAATTAGCGTGCCGAATACGGCCAAGTTCCTTTAGACTCGTGGAGTCATGTTTTATTTCGTGTTAGAACGTAATACTTGAGTGAGCTATACTCTTTTAAAAACTAACGATTTGTTTCCTTTTTTAATGATAAAAGACAAGAATGCGATACCAATTTCCAAAACGAATATCTATTTTAACCCAAGGCAGCTTCCATATTTCAAAACCAACGTTTCGTTCCATTTTCAAAGATAATGATATAGCTCATAATAAGTAGTTACATTTAATAATTACGATTAGATTTACTTTACATGTTCGTGATATATTTATCGATGTTATACGTTTCCGTGATACGAACACTCTGATAGAACACTCCACAACTACCAATGAGTATTATGTTTCACGAGCACATATGCATGATACACTACACCTCATTGGTACTACCATGTCACTGTAGGACTACTATACTACGTGATGAATATGTTGATGTCGATATGAGTAAGCATTATACACTTATAGAACACTCGTACAAATACTAATGACTGCCATGCTGCACGAGCACAGACGCGTATGCCACACTACACATTATTAGTATTTCCATGACACGGTAGAATTGGTACGTTTATTTGTTTGTATGACTTATTTACGTACTTTACCTTATTATCTGTTAAGCATTGTGAATACCAGTACCATGGGTACTCATATTTGATTCTTATGAGTTTTCAGGATGTTTTATTTTGATGATATATATCAGCGGTATGGGACACTATTATATATATATATATATATATATAATATCATTAGAAGGATCTATTAGATTATTCTTATTCTTTACTTGTTATCTTTGGATATGATGAGTTGATGTCCACCATGAGTCGTTTTTATGTTTTGTTTTACTCCGAACCGAGTGTGGGGGTTATACGGTTACGTATTACTACGTTATCCAGACTGAGTGGGGGGTATACAGTCGGATACATGGTGGGACCGGTTGAGACCGAGGGGCAGGAAAGCTGCATTAGAGACGGGGAGCCTAACGAGGACACTAGATACCGGAGATAGAGATGAGCACGACAGATATCCAGGGGATACTGACCGGGGCCAGATTTGAGCACGATAGATATCCATGGGATACTGACCGGGATCTGTTAAAATGGTAGCGACGATATCTGCATTTGCGTGTCGGTGATGGACACGAGAGATTTGAGGATTTGCGTGTTGGTGATGGACACGAGGGATTTCTGATTTCGGGTGTCAATGCTAGACATCCAGATGTTGATATGTTGCTATCATATAAGGTATACAGTTATGTTATGAGTTATTATAGCCGACCAGGACTGATCCGGAGGACAGTACATGCACATCTTTTTACGGGTCATTGCATATAAAAGGGATTTCAAAATCGAGCTATAGCCTCTTTATTTTGACGTGTCTGATATGACACCGGGATCTTTTAAATTGTAAATCTCTTAACACTCTTCACTAAAACAGCAAGACGTATATTTTAAATAAGATACCTATTATATTTCATACTATAACGTCTGCTTTTATGCTGTGATATATGTATTCCGCGGCTATTTTAAAGAAGAGGTTTTACATATATATTTTCGGCTACTTATGGGCTTATACCTAGATACAGGTCATTTGCATATGATATATTCCATTTTGGGTTCATGTGATAGATAGAGTTGCATTATGATACATATGCATATCATATATTATATTAGTACAGGATTTTATAGTACTATACTTATGACCTAGGTATCGTTGTGCATTTCGATTTCTACCTTGTATGTACTTTTATTCACCGAGTTGGCAACTCACCCCCGTTGTGCTACAGTTTCTTGCAGGTTTTACCGCTTGGATTATCAGCGGCTTGTGACACACATTCCTTTCAGTGATTGCTTTGATAGGTGGGTTACTGTTGTATCGTACTCACACTTGTATATTCATATCTTCTTGTATCTAGTAAAACTCTATCGACTTAGAACTTGTATATTATGGACTTAGAAGCGAGACTTACAGTTGGTTTGTTGTGGGCATCGTACTCCTTGGAGTCGACCTGTTTATATTGTTGATGTTGCTTCGCTTTTCTTTTCTTCGCCATTCTGCGTCGTATAGTGTTTGCTTGGTTGCTCCGTCGTTTGGGTATGGAAGCTAACTCCCGTTGGGATGCTATTTTTATTGTTATATTGTATCGGGTTTTATGCAAAATTTACAAGGGAGGTGCTGTCGAATTTTAAAACATCAGAGATGCTTTTCAAATATACTTAGTTGGACTTAAATGTTTATTTTAAAATGATCTCATCTGATGACTAATTTAAACTTCACCTCCAATGTTTTCAAAAAGGGTTTAGATTCCGGATTTTGGCTTACTTGAACCGCGTCGACGTCTTTAGATGTCACGTGATTTAAGTGCCGGACACGTGCCACATTCGGGACGTGACAGATAACTTGATGGAATCCACTCAAGTCACCACACTCCCGAAGGTATGCGCATGCCTGGCAAGTTCCCTGTATGTTTGAAACTCCCGTTGTAATTTTTACCCCTAGGACCCAAGTGACCTTGACGAATAATCAACAAATCAAAAGGTCCTAGTCAAGTTCAACCCGTCATTATCTTGATTGCATTAAACCCATCCGCACGACCCTCAACGAATAATCAACAAAGTCGTACGACTGTCCTAACCAATCCACATGTCCATGCGACAGAAAAGCATTACAGAGCTACCGCACACTACGTCTCGGCGAATAGCAACGCCAAACGTAGCACGAATACTAAGCGATACTAATATGAAATGACGGAGGGCTACGACTCGTTTTTGGTAAAAAACTTTTAACATAATGAACTTGATCTCGTTGAAGGAACTGAGTGGTTTTATAAATATATAGTGGCGAAAACTTTGCTAAAGAGGTCACTCCCTGTAAAAGGATCTCGATTCTTTCCTCGTCGAATGAGGTGCAGTATATTCCAAACTGAATACCTCGATGCAAAACAAAAGAATCGACTATAATAAAGTTATTACGTTGACGCAAACTTCTTCCCAAGGGGTCACTCCCGATGAAAGGATCTCGGCCCTTGCCTCGTAGAATGAGGTGCTGGATATTCATAACCGAATATCACTGTGCAAAACAAAAGCAAACATCTGTAATGTCTGTTTTTAAAAACTTGGTTCCAACAACATCAAATGGGTTTGTTTTATCTTTGCATTGATCAGAATCAACACAGTCCCATCAATTAATCACACCAGATAAGAACGAAAAATATGATGTACGTATATGCCACCCGCATTCGCCACTGGGCCCTGTCATCACCCGTTAGGTTACTTAAGTAATGGAAGAGCGGGGGCTGGACTAGCGCGGGTGAAAAACATATACAACATCCATTAGTATATATAAATATATATAACATTCGTCCCAGGCATGATATAAAGAAACATCACAGAATCTCAGTCAAGCAACACAGAGTGGTGGATACCCTGGAGCCTCGGGTTTCACTTGAGACGCAAATGAGACCCGACGTTCCCTGTCGTGTGGATAGCCTGTGCAATGAAAACCTAGACCCCTACGAGTGTGGAAAGTTACCCACCAATCCCAGAAGTGAAGCAACCCCAATAACCAACGTGAATGGGACACCCTGCACTCAATGGAATCTGGTAATTTGTGCACCCCTTCTTGGGTCAACCTGTACCCCCTACAAGCGCGGTGAATAGCCCGCCAACTCTAGAGTAACGTCCCCTCCATCTCAACGCCATGAGATGCGGACCCGTTGCCCTCTAGAACCTGGCTATTCGTGCACTCCATCGCGGGGTAATTCTAGTACAGAAAAGAAAATATATGTACAACGGTGACATCGACCTCAACCCGGTTTTGCCCCGAACAAGTAATATACAAACCGGCAGTGACGGCAGTCCATAAGTCGGACTCTCGTCCTGCAATATCAAATGTACAAATGAATCTAAATTGTACTATCATTGCACTACTGTCTATCCACCATGACGATCTAACCACAACCACAGCACAACACAGAACATCAACGTGAATGTCATGTTCGCAAACCCATTAAAAAGAAATATAGCAATTAGACGAGTTGTACCGCTCGAATGATATTCGCGGTCGCGGATAGTAATGCATGTACTGTAAACTTACGCATTTAAAATTTTGATCGACAAAAACCATTCTCTATTAGCCCCAAGTGCAATCCAGTACTCAAAAAAATCTAGGCCAAGAACAAAATATCCCAGAAATCATAATTTCAAACAATAGAACACCAGTAGAAATTTGGTGCACAAATAACCAAATTCCACCGCGCAACCGCGGCAAACATGGTTGTTCTGCCGCGATTCCGCGGCCGTATTAGGGAACTGTGTCTCCAAATTTCTTTTGGCTTCCTAGAAAACCCTGCATGAATTTCTGAGATGCTGGAAATTTGTCACGACCCGAAAAGTACGGAACATGACCGGCACTTAAATTACGAAATGTCTCGAGGCGTACATAATCTAAGTAAGCCAAAACCAAGAAATCCAAACCAAGTAAAGCAGTAGAGTGAAGGAAAACCAATTTAAAGACAAGAAGTTTAGCAACATAAACCGAAATATGCATATTTAAAATCACAACTCTTTTCTGAAAATTTTGGCAGAGTTTCCTTTGTAAATACTAGCCCCGAACGGGATACAACACTGATAAAGTATATATAATGAATAAAGGCATTCCCAAGAAGGAGCTAGCTCTTCGTCAATCGACGGACAAAACCACACAATACAATATAATATACAACGCCGAAAGGCGAGGTTCAACTCAGGATAAACATCAAACATCATCAAGAAAACCGGATGAAACCATAATAATACAAGCACGACTCTAAGGTCGAAATAATATACACTGGTCTTCTATGTCTATCAATAATACAACTCTGGTTGATGGAGTTTTACTAGATACAACTGAAATAACGAATATACAATGGTGGTCCTGATGCAAAAGAACCCACTTACCAAAGCAATCATCCGGAAAGGACAGTATGCCAGCAAAACCGCAACAAAACCTGTACGGTAAAACCTGCAAGAAACTGTGGCACAACGGGGGTGAGTTGCCAACTCGTGAGTAGAAAACATCTACGAGTAGAAATCGCATGCAAAACGCTATCCTAGGTCATATCAAGTAATATCCTCAAATAAAAATCCTGGTCCATCTATGTATAAGTGTAATACTACATGCTCGAGTCAATACCTCAGATATCAACATATCAGACATATGATGTATGAATGCATTACAAATGAAACAGAATACATCATGAATGAGACAATTGTTTTCTTTATTTTATGAGATTTCTGTATGTGTATAAATCGCGTGTCATCAATGAAATCGACAGATAAAACAGTGTCCAGTATCGACACAAAATATAAATCTCAGTATCTCAATATCAAATATCAATATCTTAGTGTCTCAAGTCTCAATATCTCAGTAACTCGGGCTCCGTCTGTCCGGATTGGCCCATATCATCAATCACATGACCACGAACGGTATCCTCCGGATATCCGCCGCGCCAGGTAAAATCACCGGTAGGCAGTCTGCCCCTACCAGGCTCATCGTCTACACCTCGAGCTTCTTGCCCCGGGGTACCTTACCGGGTCCACCAAGTACCCGCAGATGGTTCATCCAACTCCTCGAATCGGGTCTCGAAATCCATCTCATAACCGAGAAAACATCATGGTGGATGACTCATACATCATGAGAAAACTGCACTTTTCATTTTAAAAAGAGAGAGAGAGAGAGAGAGAGAGAGAGAAGTTTATATATATATTCTTGCGGTTTTCTTCCAAATCCAGGAAATCTCAAGAAAATTCGAAATCCAATTATCAATAGCAAGTAAACAGTGAATATCAGCATAAAACTCCATGATACTGTATAACAGTGAATAATAATATGCATGCAGTAGCAAGTAATAACTGCAATTTCTAAACGAGCATGAGTACGCTAATACCATGTCGAACTATTAGTTAACAAGCTATGTCCATGATAAAGCATACATAATGAATAAAGGCATCCCCAAGCGGGAGCTAGCTCTTTGTCAATCGGCGGACAAAACCACACAATACAATATAATATACAACGCCGAAAGGAAAGGTTCAACTCATTATAAACATCCAACATCATCAAGAAAACCAGATGAAACCATAATAATACAAGTGCGACTCTAAGGTCGAAATAATATACACTGGTCCTCTATGTCTATCAATAATACAAGTCTAGTTGATGGAGTTTTACTAGATACAACTGAAATAATGAATATACAATGGTGGTTCTGATGCAAAAGAACCCACCTACCAAAGCAATCACCCGGAAGGGACAGTGTGCCAGCAAAACCGCAACAAAACCTGTACGGCAAAACCTGCAAGAAACTGTGGCACAACGGGGGTGAGTTGCCAACTTGTGAGTAGAAAACATCTACGAGTAGAAATGACATGCATAATGCTATCCTAAGTCATATCAAGTAATATCCTCAAATAAAAATCCTGGTCCATCTATGTATAAGTGTAATACTGCATGCTCAAGTCAGTACCTCAGATAGCAACATATCAGACATATGATGTATGAATAGAATAACGAATGAAACAGAATACATCATGAATGAGACAACTGTTTTCTTTATTTTATGAGATTTCTGTATGTATATAAATCGCATGTCATCAATGAAATCGACAAATAAAACAGTGTCCAGCATCGACACAAAACATAAATCTTAGTATCTCAATATCAAATCTCAATATCTCAGTGTCTCAAGTCTCAATATCTCAGTAATTCGGGCTCCGTCTGTCCGGATCGGCCCATATCATCAATCACACGACCACGAACGGTATCCTTTGGATATCCGCCTCGCCAGGTAAAATCACCGGTAGGCAGTCTGCCCCTGCCAGGCTCATCGTCTACACCTCGAGCTTCTTGCCCCGGGGTACCTTATCGGGTCCACCATGTACTCGCAGACGGTTCATCCAACTCCTCGAATCGGGTCTCGAAATCCATCTCATAACCGAGAAAACATCATAGTGGACGACTCATACATCACGAGAAAATCGCACTTTTCATTTGAAAGAGAGAGAGAGAGAGAGAGAAGTTTATATATATATATTCTTGCGGTTTTCTCCCAAATCCAGGAAATCTCATGAAAATCCATAATCCATTCATCAATAGCATGCAAACAGTGAATATCGGCATAAAACTCCATGATACTGCATAACAGTGAATAATAATATGCATGTAGTAGCAAGTAATAACTGCATTGTCTAAACTAGCATGAGTACACTAATACCATGTCGAACTATCAGTTAAGAAGCTATGTCCATGAGTAATATTCTCTAAAGTGTTCGTGACATGACAATTACCGATGATGATGTGTGTGAGCCGGCAAGCAGGTGTACGTGGAACATACGCATCATCGGTAATGGTGCTGGTGTCCTGACAGCAGGGTTTCATGATAATTACAGATAACATATGCACAAGCATGCAATGCGATGAAACATCATGAATATACAGAAAGAGATGTAGTAACAGCAACACTGAATACTATACCTACCCAAAATATGAGTCATACCATTTGGTATTTAAAATACTCACGATTCTCCACTTTTGAAAAAGTGTATGACTCGAGCCCAGTCAAAAGGGTAAGGGAATCCACCTAAGTCTGAGTCGATCTATATACATAGCTAGTAGCCGGTGATCTCGCCTTAATGGTATCACGTACGGCACAACAACTAATAAGACATCCTCCAGTCAAGAGTGCGGATCTATCCTCATAACTATATCTCGTACGGTAAATCTATCGTACGGCAGTCTAAATTTGGGTACGGGTCAAATGTCACATTTATCTCATTATTCATCTTGCATCCTTATCATCACATATCGTGAGCAGGGGTACTGATCTAAGTCTAGTACACTACAATTATCATCAACAAAATCATGATCTGGCTATTAATCTAAAGCCTCATACAACCCGATGTCATCAACACTTATCATCATATAGGAGTATATATCGCCCAAGCGATCCATTATAAATATCTTAACATATCTTATCTCATATCTCGATCACATGTCAACTATCATCATATATACCAACAACATAGTATAATCGTCCAACGACCCGTTATAATATCATGACATACCCCGGTCACACATTAAATATCTCACGGCATCATGCCCGATCAGATTGACTCATTCCCGAGTATCATATAACATTCTCGTCATCCAACCATATGAATATACCAATATAAATATGTCCCCAATACGCACAAGGATATCAATGTATGCGAGTATATGTATGTGCGTGTATGCAAATCTTTACCGTAGGGTTTTCGTGACTAAGAAATCGACTAAAGTCCATGTTCAATTCTCGCTAACACTAAACCCATGATCACCTAAAGCTCCTTTTGCAAAGTGTTCAATCTCTCCATAACATATAAATGCATATCTATAACATATCACATCATTTCTTACGACTTTGCGGGGGTGCTATAAGCCATTCACCCGACTTCTCCCCGTAGATATAAATCTACTCACCTTGACCTTCGCTTGTCGATGCCGACTTCGCCACGCGCTTGCTTGTCGTCTCGAAGTCTTCGCGAGGGTACCTACACTTCATAACATATCGTGCCGCATTAAAATTCAATTCAAAGCTAAAACGACGCACGAAACTCACATAGGTCAAAACCTATGTTTTGCTCTCGCAAAACAACCCGATATCACTCGATATAGACGTACAAATGTCAAGTGATCGAGATAAAACACAAACATTAAAATCCAGAAATTAAAATACGCCAAACCATAACTCGAATCAAAACAGCAACTCAAGGAATTGGTCCCAAATTTTGTATAGGGTGGAAACAAGGTGCACAAACAACACTAGGGTGATATATAGGGTGTATGTGGGCTATGAAGGCAACCTGGGCACCTACCCTCAACAAGTGGCCGAGCCCTCTCCCCTGAAAACCGATCTCGCCGGCCCTGGGTGATCCCATAGGGTTCGTCTTGCTACAGGGGATTCTTAGGGTCAATTCGAGTCTACAGGGGTTGTTTGCTCATCTCGTATCTGTCCCAGGTCATTCCAGATTTCCCTGCACACCTTAAAAGTTCACAAACCGACATGAAAAGTTCACAAACTCCGTATTTTAGGTTTCAATTGGGCTTGGTCTGGGTTTCTATCATTAAAGGGGGGGTCTAAGGTCACCAATAAGGCTCAAGTTCACCAACACAACTCAAATATAATCCTAACCCTCTTTAGAATTTTCTAAAGTCCACTAAACTTCGCCAAATCGATTTTAAACTTGAATAGATGTATAAGCAATTGAAATACTATACTAATTGTGAAGGGATTACCTAACTTGACACTCATGAATCCTCTACAGCGCCAAAAAGCAAACTTTCTTTGTCCAAAGTGTAGCTTGAGGGCTTGTGCACATTTTTTTGTGAAGAGGAGATGGGGTTTTGGGTTTGTTTTGGTGATGAAGTGAGGCTTGAAGAGGGGAAGGGAGGAGGTGTTGCCATGGGAGTTGAGAGAGGAGAGAAAAGATGAAGAAGATGAATGATGAATGGAAATGAAATGAGAGCCATGCTTGGTTGACCCCTCACCCTCTCTCTCTCATGCCTATCCCTCATCCAATCATTTTGTCCCTTTTGACTTTTCTTTTTCCTTTTCTTTTCTTTGTTCTCATTTCTATTTATAAAGCCATGCATGATAACCATAAGAAAAAATAGACATGATAGAAAAATGTAACAAGTGTGAAAAACGTGACTGTGCATGTCATGTACACAAAACACGCTTAATGCGCGATTAGCGATATCTAATCGCGATTAGGGTTCAAAGTGCATATAAATAATCATAAAAATTCATAATTTGCATAAATAACATAAACCACTCTCTTTTCAGTAATTTCCATAATTTTCCGAATTTTTCCCAATTTATCGGTATTTAATTATACCTCTTTATTAAAATTTTCAATATTTTATTATTAAATTATAAAAATTCCCAAAATAATATTTTATTTTTATTAAATGTTACAGTCTTCCCCCCTTAAAGAAATTCGGTCCCCGAATTTAAATTTAAACTCCCCCAATTTCTAAAACATTTCAGTAAAAGATCTAGTCGTGGGGGCTCCGAAATCATAAATACATAAAACGCATCGTAGCGCAATGCATGCGCATGAACAATGAGTAGATAACTCAAAAACAAAACTCCGTCAAGCATCCCGCAATCATCGGAGTCATGGTGAAGACACAAATGTCAAATCCAAAACGAAAACAATATGATATATATCAAAACTATCCATATAAACATCTGAAGGAATTGTATGCCAAACCCTTATAAGTCGCTGTGCAATGCGCATATCACTGTACAGTGGCGGACGTCTAATATAAGAAAATAACTATACACACATACACACACACATATATCCTTTGTTTAATATTTACGTCCCGCCGTTTTTAAAATAATTTAGAAGGGTTCCCTTGTTTTAAACGTTTCGTGTCATATCAGACACGTAGGTAAATACTGAGACTATAGCTCCCTGTTAGGAAATCCCTTCGATAACTCTCAATGCATGCAAAACCCATCCAGGTACTGTCCTCTGACTAGTCTTGCTCAGTACGAAAACAAATAGCAATATCATAAAAACGTACTGCTCCATAAGGAATCAATCCCAAAACGTGCATATGAAAGCTACGTGCGTCTGGTGCGCACGGAAATCACAATCCATCTATGTGTCATACATGTGCACAGAAACAACATCTAAGTGCAATGGGTGTGCACGAAAAACCTTTCAGAGGCAACATGTGTGCCTGACAGCAAAATCAGTTGCATCTGACATACACGAAGAATCTCGATTTAGTGCATCTGGCGTGCACCAAAATCGTATCTCATAACATGCGCCCAACAAGCACGAAAATCCAAATCAGGTGCATCCATCATGCACGAATAAAATCTAAATTATTTGCATCCCACATGCACGAAATCATGAAATGCAATATCAAGCATCGAACTTGCGCAAAATCCAATCCAAGCGCGTCAAATATGCGCAAGAATCCAATCAGGTGCACAAGGTGCATGAAAAAAATATCGAATATCGCAATCGAAATCGATGGTATACAACACATCTCACAACCATGTGCATCAGCGTGCACAAAAGCAAATCAAAATACTAAAAGTGCATGAAAACTATGCCGACAGTATAAGTCAAATCACACGCATGCCCTAGGCATGAAATCACAATCAATATCTCAAATGACATCGAAATGAAGTCAGGTGCAACTGTTGTGCACAAAATCTCAATCATGCAAATAAATCGCTCGAAATATCAGGCATGGAATCAAAATCAACCTCAAGTGCAATAAATACGCACAACTCATAAATCAACACGACGGTGTATGAAAACACATCTCAAGTGCAATAACTATGCACAAAACGTAAATACCTAGTAGGTGCAATCATGGTGCACAAAAGAAAATATCATGAAACTCGGCCATCAAAACTCAACCACGCAATAAATAACCCAAAATACCGAAATCCAAAGTGACTGACACGTGATAGTCAACTCACGAAATCACTAATCGTAACTATTGCCGTCGATATGTCCTTCCTTCAAGGTCGAGAAGGTGTCAGTGCATCCAATGCTAGCAGAGCAAGATACCTACTTGCCTCCTGATCATGGCCTGTCGTCTGGTGCCCTTAGGCTCTCGTCTCTCACTGCGAATTGCTAAGTACATAGCTCCCCGGCTCAACGGTCCAATATAGAAATGAGAATAGAAGTAGTCCGCTCTGGCACGTCCTCTAAACATATCTGGTCAATTGTTATGGTCATTCATAACATGTCTCGTCGACGATGCTGAACTCTGGCCTGCTGGGCGTATGCAATATGACTGATCCTGGGTCCAAGTCTTCTTGTAAATTGTTCCAGAAAGGTTCTGTCAAGGTCTCTCCCCAATCTCGTTTCTGCCGAACTGCCCGGAAGTCATCATCTTTACTATATCTATCTCTTGTTCCGGAACGGCTGCATTCTCCTCACGACTCCTTCTGGAATATATATTCATATACAACGCCTCTGTATGCATGTCACATCTCTGACGTCGGTGGAGTGGAACGTCATCTCATCAAGATCTTGTACGAACCTCTTACTCCACTTTTCTCTACTGTCGACTGCTTCAGACTCGTCTCATCGTGGCTGCATGGACTGCGCTCCAACGGCTATACTCGTATCTGGAGTCTCCCAAGCAATGCACCCACCACATAGCATCCGAATGAAGTCGAACCATTCGATCGATTCATCAAAACCTCATAATCCCCCAAGAGCTCAACATCTTGGGTACGGTTTAATAGTATCGAGTACATACCACAACATCGGTGGACCATCCGTAGAAGGGCAAACCCAAGCCTCACTAATGGCACCGCGGAACTGCCGCAAACCCTAAGGTTCAAAGGCTTTCACACAGTCATTATATCGAGTTAGGGTTTCATTCTTCTAGAGGGTCCATAGAATTGCTTGCATATCTTTCCGAGTACTTTAAACTTGGAATATGGGTTTCTGTCATTCGATCGCCTCTATCGCCTCTCAACGTATCCGCGTGAAGTCGTCTCTAGCTGGGATCAATCAATCTGATGACCTTGCATCGGGGTAAGCGAACGAACCACATATCCAAGTCATTCATCCTTGGGTGACTAGCGATCTTCTATCATATCTCTAAGTACAACTCGTACTGCAATATCTTTAACATCTGGGGCAATATCTTGCCGTTCGCAGCAACAACTGGCTCATTCATCTGCACACTGAACAGTGCCTCAATCATCATGAATAAGCGACACATCAATGGTTATCACATTCTAGCTGGCCTCTATCAGTGGCTCAATCCTCTGGTGCAAATCTGCACGCCCGAGAAATCTCATAACATCGATCCATCAAATGCTCATGGCGTGAAAACACAATAACGCGGCGCATCTGTAACGTTTTGAAAATCGTTTCGGTGAAATTTCGAAAAATCGGTAAAATAAGGGGGTTTTCTGTAAAAATTCAAAATACAAATATTTTATTATAAAAATTAAATATACATATTCTAGCTATGTAATTGCTAGTATTATGTGTTTATTAAGCCACTGGTGAAATTTCAAATTTTCTGAAAAAAAATTATTTTATTATTATTTTAAGCCGTCACTAATACATTTAATTAGGGAAAATTACAAATTGGAATGAGTTGAAACAAATTTTGTGCATCATAAAACATTAAATAAAATTTTATCATGTGGTTTTTGAAACGAAATCGTTTGCCAAAACGGTTTAGAAAATATCGAAGAAAAATGCTTTTTTTCGGTGAAATTAGTGTTAATGGGAATTGGGGTTTAGCATTTATCTTTTTCCTAACCCACACACCCACACCTCACCCTCTCCCCATGTGGCCGGCCCCACCATGACAGCCCTTCCCCTCTCCCTCTCTCCAATCACTTCTTTTTTCAAAAGAGTAGAAAATGATAGAATTAGAGTGGACTTTGACTAGAGTGGACTTTCCCCACCTCACTCTCTCTCCTCCCTCACCCAATCCCCACCAATTCTGGCCAAAATCTGAACCCACAACAGCCCCTTCATTCTTCATCTCCTTCTCTTTAAAAAAGTTCATCAAAATGCTTGAAAAATCCACAAAAAATCAAGCAAAAATCCAAATCAAAATCCACCTCCTACCCATTTTCCCTTGGCTACCATAGCATGGATCTAGGGATTTAGATTTCAATTTGGGAGGCTAAATGTGCTTGTGGGATCTTCAAATTATTTGGGTATAAATTCTAACCTTTTTGCTTAATGTGTTGTTAATTGCTTAGGTTAGCTTAATTAATTGTTTAATTAGGTTTTTAATTAGTTCTAGGTGCATGATTTAAAATTCAAGAGAGGGGTTTGATTTCAAATTGGTATTTTGTGTTGTGAGATTTAGTTTATGTGATATAATTGACATATTAATGTTATGCTAAATCCAATTTAAGTTGCTAGTTTGCATATTTGTTGATTTAAAAGTGATAATTATATAATTGGTAAACTAGGTTTTTTAAATAATTATATTCTTATGAGATAAAATTCAAATTTAGGTTTTATGTCATTATAAAGATTATATTGAGTGGTTTAGTGCTTTTAGTTCATGAAAATCCAAGCTAGATTGTAGTTTGTGCATTTTTGCTATAAAATTGTTAAAATTTAGGTATTTTGTAAACTAGAATTTTAACGTTTATGGAAATTAATGAGATTAAATTATGGGAATTGTTTTTATGACTTAATTAAGATATTTAGTGAATATTGTGGCCGCTAGATTCGTTTATATATCGAATTTTGTACTAAAACGGCGAATTGTGCTTGCTAGATTTTCGGAAAAATGACTTTTTAAGTGAAATTGGGGTTTTTGTGAGTTTTAACCTATTTTATATTAAAATTAGTGTTCGTGAATGTGAAAATGAGTGTATTTGGGTTTTTTCTCGATAGTCTGGCGTTTGTACACCGACGTCGAAAGATTTTGGGTTGATTTGTGAATGCAACCATAGGTTTTGACCTATGTGGGATTCGTGTGTCGTTTTGGTCATGAGTCGGATTTTAATACGATACGATGCGTTGTGATATGTAGGTACCCCCATGTGGACTTTGAGACGACAAGCAAGCACGTGGCGACGTCGGCACCGGCGAGCGAGGACCAGGTGAGTAGATTTATATCTACGGGGAGAAGTCGGGTGGATGGCGTATAGCACCCCCGCAGTCCGTAGTGTAGCTTATATATATATGTTTATATAGGTGTTTTATGATACGAGAATGTTTATTCATGTTATGATTATGTGTTCATGGATTAGCTTTGGGTTAGTTGCGAAACCCTAGAGTAGTTGTTATACCCACATACGCACACACAGACTTGCATACTTTACTTTCTTGTGCGCAGATTAAGATGTGTATACATGTATATATGTGTGGGTATGGGACTATGCATATGTACATTCATATACGCATGCATGGATAATGATGATAGTACTTGGGATTTATGATGAGTCGATGAGATTTGATTTGAGGCCGTGAGATCGGTGATATAGCAGGGTTCGTATTTGAGATACGACATGACGTTGTAGCGGGTCCTTGACGTAGTGTTTCACACACGTGCATGCATACTTAGGCGGTATCAGTATTGTACTAGACGTAGATCAGTATCCCGATCATGATATTTGATAAAGAGGATACCAGGTGAATAGTATGATGAATGTGATATTAACCCGTACCCAGATTTGGGGATGCCGTACGACGGATTTACGTACGAGCTATATTTTGATGATTGATCCGCACTCTTGACTTGGGATGTCTGATTATAGATATGGTATCGGATATGATATTATTGAGGCGGGATCACCGACTAATATATATACAGGTATGTATATGTATCGACTCAGATGTTAGGCGGTTTCCTTACCTGTAGTCCAGCTTGTTAACTTAGCCCTTTAGTTTAGTTTAGTTGTTAGATTAGATTCGATTCTTACCTATTTCAAAAACTAACGAATCGTGGGTATTTTAAAAGACAGCCCAAGGGATCCTACGGATATTTCAAAAGACGTATCTTTTCATAAAAACACCGTAGCCCCTATTTTCAAAACCCCATGATTCGTGTTATTTCAAAATGCACCATTTGTAGGACTTATTTTAGATTAATGCAGATTAGTTATAGTTGCGTCTAGTATTCAGCTCCCGCTCATTATTGTGGTTCGCTTCGCATCGCATGCTTATATTATGTTTCATACTCCTATTATTAATATCATGCTGTTAGGACACCAGCACCATTACCGATGACGCGTATGTACCACGTACACTTACTTGCCGGCTCACACACATCTTCATCGGTAATTGCCATGTCACCAACACTTTAGAAAATACTATTTCATTTGACATAGGTTGTTAGCTAATAGTTTAGACATGATATTAGTGTACTTGCCTTATATGCTAGTTAGACATTGTAGTTATTGCCTACTACTTCATGCATGTTATTATTCACTGTTGTGTCGCATTCATGAATTCTCATGCCTATATTCACTGTTTACATGCTATTGATGACTTGGATTCGGATTTCATGAGATTTCTTGGATTTGGAGGAAAACCGCAAAAACATAAATAAACCTTTTCTCTCTTTTAAAATAAAAAGTGCGGTTTTCCCATGTTGTATGAGTCGTCCACCATGAGTTTGCTGATGGATTTCGAGACCCGATTCGAGGAGTTGGATGAACCGTTTTGGGTACATGGTAGACCCGATAAGGTACCCCGGGGCAAGAAGCTCGTGGTGATGACGATGAGCCTGGCAGGGGGAGACTACCTACCGATGATTTTACCCGACGCGTCGGATATCCGGAGGATACCGTCATGGTCTTGAGATGGATGGTAGGGGCCTGTCTGGACTGACGGCGCCCTAGATATTGAGATTGAGACATTGAGATTTCGAGATATTGAGGTACTGAGATTTGATGATACAGGCCGGTCCGGATAGCCGGAGCCTGAGGCTTTGAGACATTGAGATTTATGTTTTGTGTCGATGCTAGACACTGTTGATGCTGATTTCATTTATGATACCTCATTTTAAAAATACAAAGGAAATCTCACAAATTTATGAAAACAGTTTCTTCATTTACATGTATTCTGTTTTCATGCATTCATACCTCATTCATATGATACATTGCTACCTGAGGCACTGGCACGGGCACATGGAATTGCACTTGGATTAGATATTTACCCTAGTCATTGTTATAGACTGCTGGTTTTATTTGAGGATTATATATATTGATCGTATGACCTAGGATTGCGTCGTACATGCGATTTCTATTCGTAGATGTTTTTCTATTCACGAGTTGGCAACTCACCCCCGTTGTGCCCCAATTTCTTGCAGGTTTCGCCGTACAGGTTTCTTTACGGCTTTGCGGGTACAGTTTCGTTCGGGTGACTTGCTAGTAGGTGGGTTTATTTGTATCGTACCCATTATTATACATTGTATATTATTATTCAGTTGTATCTAGAAGTTCCATCAACCAAACATGTATTTACTTTGAGATAGAGACCAGTGATGTTATTCCTTCGACCTTAGAGTCGCGCGTTATTTTTCTGTGGTTTTCTTGTGGTTTTGAGTTTCCTTTTGAGTTTTGATCCTCGCCGTTGGCGTTGTATATTATATTGCTTGTGTGGTTGTGGCCGTCGATTGACGAAGAGCTAGCTCCCGCTTGGGGATGCCTTTTTTTTTTGATTTCGTATACTATTCATGTTGTATCCCGTTTGGAGGCCGGTATTTACAAAGGAGACTCTGCCGAAATTTTAAGGAAATTTTTGATGTTTTTAAAAACCGCATAATTCGGCTTATGCTATTGAAACTACTTGCTTTAAGTTGGTTTTTCCTGCACTCTACATCTTTTCTTGGTTTGGATTTCTGGGTATTCGGTTTACTTAGATTACGTACGTCTCGAGACGTTAGTAGTTTAAGTGCCGGTCATGTTCCGTACTTTCGGGTCGTGACAAAGTTGGTATCAGAGCGTTAGGTTTTACCTTCGGATCGTAGGATGACCCTTGGTTGATGGAATAGGTGACTAAAGTAGAATGACGTACCGTAGGTATATTCCGCGGCATATTTACGATACGCTACTCCACTTAAGAAGTCTTAGGATGTACATTTCTTTGCTCGGTATTATATTCATTCCGATCTAGCCTCATCAGTACCAGTTATGGTTTTGCTGCTACGATTACGGGCAGGGAGAGCTACGGCTAGAGTTGTGGTTAGCATGAGCTCGTCAAGAACGAGGACTGACCAGGGCATGATTCCGGCGACACACGATTGCGAAGATGTGTCTTTTTACTGTGTTTCCGCGCCACGAGCGTTTGGCGGATCGCCTTTATGAGGTTACTCGGATGTGCTGATCGACACTAGAGGATTGAGCCAATGATAGAGGCCAGAAGATTTTGATGACCGTTGGTGTATTGCTTATTCATGATGGTCGAGGCACTGTACAGCGTGCAGATGAGCGAGCCAGCTATTGCTGCGAACGACGAGATATCGCCCCAGATGTTGGAGCTATTGCAGTACGAGTTGTACTAAGAGATGATAGAAGGTCACTAGTCACCGAGGATGAATGACTAGGATATGTGGTTCGTTCGCTATCCCGATGCGAGGTCATCAGATAGGTTGATTCCAGATAGAGACGACTTCACGCAGAGACCTGAGGGTCGACAGAGACGATCGAATGTCGGAAACCTATTATTCCAAGTTTAAAGTATTCGGAAAGACATGCAGGCAATTCTATGGTCCCTCTAGAAGAATGAAACCCTAACTCGACATAATGACTGTGTGAAAGCCTTAGAACCTTCGGGTTTGCGGCAGTTCCGCGGCGCCATTAGTGAGGCTTGGGTTTGCCCTTCTACGGCTGGACCATCGATGCTGTGGTACGTACTTGATACTATTAAACTGTACCCAAGATGTTGAGCTCTTGGGGGATTATGAGGTTTTGACAATCGATTGGATGGTTCGACTTAATTCGGATGCTAGGTTGTGGGATGCATTTCTTGGGAGACTCCCGATACGAGGATAGCCGTTGGAGCTCAGTCCATGCAGCCACGACGAGATGAGTCCGAAGCGGTCGACATTAGAGAAAAATGGAGTAAGAGGTTCGTACAAGATCTGGATATGATGACGTTCCCCTCCACCGACATCAGAGATGCGATGCGCATACCGAGGCAGAGTACTGGATATACCTTCCAGAAGGAGTCGCGATGGGTATGCAGCCGTTCCAGAGCAAGATGCAGATATAGGAAAGGACGATGACTTCCGGACAGTTGGCAGAGACGAGACATGGAAGAGACCGTGAGCAGGATTCCTTCCAGGACACTGCTGCAATGATACTTGCACCCAGGATCAGATGTGTCACGTACATTCAGAGAGCCAGAGGCCGACGCCAGTGATATGCTGTCTTACGAGTGGTCGCGATGATTGACCGAGAGATGACCAGAGAAATGCCAGAACGGGATCATCCCCGTTGGCACACCTAACAGGGCCGATGAGCCGATGGACCGAGAGATTGGTAATTCATCGTGAAGACCTTGACCCAGGAGTGGTCATTGTTACGCACACCAGCAGGCCAGAGTTCATGATCATCGACGAGACGTCCCACTAGTGACCGCGACAATTGGCCCGAGATTCTTAGAGGATGCGCTTGAGCGGTACTATTCCGCCATTATTGATTTCGATGTTTTGGGTGATTTATTCGCCTGATTTGATTTTGATGATTGAGGATTTACGATCTTTACACAGTGTTGCACTTGATATCGTTTTCGTGCTTGGGTTTCACATGTTTGTGATTTTACGGTTTTAGGCATTTGAGTTGATTTTGTGCGTATGCACGCACACGATTTGGTTCCTGCACTCTGTATAGTTTATATATGCTTGCAGTGCAGTGATACGCCTTTTGTGCACTTAGATGCACTGGACTTCGATTTCGATTGTGATACTCGATATTTGTTTTGTGCACCTTGTGCACCTGATTTGATTTTGCGCATGTTCGGCGCTTGGTATTAGATTTCATGATTTCGTGCATGATGGATGCCCCTGGTTTTGGGTTTTCGCGCATGTTGAGCGCATGTCTTGAGATGCGATTTTGGTGCACACCAAATGCACTAAATCGAGATTTTTTTTCGTGCATGTCAGATGCACCTGATTTTGCTGTCAGGCACACACGTTGCCTACGACAGATGCTTTGTGCACACCCGATGCACTTAGATCTTGTTTCTGTGCACTTATATGGCACGTATATGGATTTTGATTGTCGTGCGCACCAGACGCGCGTAGTATTCATACGCGTATTTTGGGATTGATTTCTTATAGAGCAGTACGTTTTTTTTGTGATACTTGCGATGTGTTTTCGTACTAAGCAGGACTAGTCAGAGGACAGTACCTGAATGTATTTTGCATGCATTGATAGCTATTGAAGGGAATTCCAAAAAGCGAGCTATAGTCTCAGTATTTATCTACGTGTCTGATATGACGCGAAACGTTTAAAACAAGGAAACCCCTTCTAAATTGTTTCCCAAAACGGCGGAACGTACATTTCAAACAAAGGTATATATGTATATAGTTATTTTCTTATGATAGACGTCCGCCACTGTGCAGTGTTATGTGCATTGCACAGCAACTTAAAGGATTTGGCATGCATTTCCTCCTGATATTTACATGTATAGTTCCGATTTATGGCATATCGGTCTTGCTTGAGATTTGGCATTCGTGCCTTCACCTTGATTCCGATGATTGCGGGATGCTTGACAGAGTTTTGATTTCGAGTTATATACTCATTACTCATGCGCATGTATTGCGCTATGATGCGTTTTATTTACTTATGATTTCGGAGCCCCGACGACTTGATGGTTTTGCTTAGATGTTTTTGTATTTGGGGGGAGTTTGAATTTAAATTCAGGGACCGAATTTCTTTAAGGGGGGAAGATTGTAACGTTTTGAAAATCGTTTCGGTGAAATTTCGAAAAATCGGTAAAATAAGGGGGTTTTCCGTAAAAAGTCAAAATACAAATATTTTATTATAAAAATTAAATATACATATTCTAGCTATGTAATTGCTAGTATTTTGTGTTTATTGAGCCACTGGTGAAATTTCAAATTTTCTGAAAAAAAATTATTTTATTATTATTTTAAGCCGTCACTAATACATTTAATTAGGGAAAATTATAAATTGGAATGAGTTGAAACAAATTTTGTGCATCATAAAACATTAAATAAAATTTTATCATGTGGTTTTTGAAACGAAATCGTTTGCCAAAACGGTTTAGAAAATATCGAAGAAAAATGCTTTTTTTCGGTGAAATTAGTGTTAATGGGAATTGGGGTTTAGCATTTATCTTTTTCCTAACCCACACACCCACACCTCACCCTCTCCCCATGTGGCCGGCCCCACCATGACAGCCCTTCCCCTCTCCCTCTCTCCAATCACTTCTTTTTTCAAAAGAGTAGAAAATGATAGAATTAGAGTGGACTTTGACTAGAGTGGACTTTCCCCACCTCACTCTCTCTCCTCCCTCACCCAATCCCCACCAATTCTGGCCAAAATCTGAACCCACAACAGCCCCTTCATTCTTCATCTCCTTCTCTTTAAAAAAGTTCATCAAAATGCTTGAAAAATCCACAAAAAATCAAGCAAAAATCCAAATCAAAATCCACCTCCTACCCATTTCCCTTGGCTACCATAGCATGGATCTAGGGATTTAGATTTCAATTTGGGAGGCTAAGTGTGCTTGTGGGATCTTCAAATTATTTGGGTATAAATTCTAACCTTTTTGCTTAATGTGTTGTTAATTGCTTAGGTTAGCTTAATTAATTGTTTAATTAGGTTTTTAATTAGTTCTAGGTGCATGATTTAAAATTCAAGAGAGGGGTTTGATTTCAAATTGGTATTTTGTGTTGTGAGATTTAGTTTACGTGATATAATTAACATATTAATGTTATGCTAAATCCAATTTAAGTTGCTAGTTTGCATATTTGTTGATTTAAAAGTGATAATTATATAATTGGTAAACTAGGTTTTTTAAATAATTATATTCTTATGAGATAAAATTCAAATTTAGGTTTCATGTCATTATAAAGATTATATTGAGTGGTTTAGTGCTTTTAGTTCATGAAAATCCAAGCTAGATTGTAGTTTGTGCATTTTTGCTATAAAATTGTTAAAATTTAGGTATTTTGTAAACTAGAATTTTAACGTTTATGGAAATTAATGAGATTAAATTATGGGAATTGTTTTTATGACTTAATTAAGATATTTAATGAATATTGTGGCCTCTAGATTCGTTTATATATCGAGTTTTGTACTAAAACGGCGAATTGTGCTTGCTAGATTTTCGGAAAAATGACTTTTTAAGTGAAATTGGGGTTTTTGTGAGTTTTAACCTATTTTATATTAAAATTAGTGTTCGTGAATGTGAAAATGAGTGTATTTGGGTTTTTTTCTCGATAGTCTGGCGTTTGTACACCGACGTCGAAAGATTTTGGGTTGATTTGTGAAAGCAACCATAGGTTTTGACCTATGTGGGATTTGTGTGTCGTTTTGGTCATGAGTCGGATTTTAATACAATACGATGCGTTGTGATATGTAGGTACCCCCATGTGGACTTCGAGACGACAAGCAAGCACGTGGCGACGTCGGCACCGGCGAGCGAGGACCAGGTGAGTAGATTTATATCTACGGGGAGAAGTCGGGTGGATGGCGTATAGCACCCCCGCAGTCCGTAGTGTAGCTTATATATATATGTTTATATAGGTGTTTTATGATACGAGAATGTTTATTCATGTTATGATTATGTGTTCATGGATTAGCTTTGGGTTAGTTGCGAAACCCTAAAGTAGTTGTTATACCCACATACGCACACACAGACTTGCATACTTTACTTTCTTGTGCGCAGATTAAGATGTGTATACATGTATATATGTGTGGGTATGGGACTATGCATATGTACATTCATATACGCATGCATGGATAATGATGATAGTACTTGGGATTTATGATGAGTCGATGAGATTTGATTTGGGGCCGTGAGATCGGTGATATAGCAGGGTTCGTATTTGAGATACGACATGACGTTGTAGCGGGTCCTTGACGTAGTGTTTCACACACGTGCATGCATACTTAGGCGGTATCAGTATTGTACTAGACGTAGATCAGTACCCCGATCATGATATTTGATAAAGAGGATACCAGGTGAATAGTATGATGAATGTGATATTAACCCGTACCCAGATTTGGGGATGCCGTACGACGGATTTACGTACGAGCTATATTTTGATGATTGATCCGCACTCTTGACTTGGGATGTCTGATTATAGATATGGTATCGGATATGATATTATTGAGGCGGGATCACCGACTAATATATATACAGGTATGTATATGTATCGACTCAGATGTTAGGCGGTTTCCTTACGTGTAGTCCAGCTTGTTAACTTAGCCCTTTAGTTTAGTTTAGTTGTTAGATTAGATTCGATTCTTACCTATTTCAAAAACTAACGAATCGTGGGTATTTTAAAAGACAGCCCAAGGGATCCTACGGATATTTCAAAAGACGTATCTTTTTATAAAAACACCGTAGCCCCTATTTTCAAAACCCCATGATTCGTGTTATTTCAAAATGCACCATTTGTAGGACTTATTTTAGATTAATGCAGATTAGTTATAGTTACGTCTAGTATTCAGCTCCCGCTCATTATTGTGGTTCGCTTCGCATCGCATGCTTATATTATGTTTCATACTCCTATTATTAATATCATGCTGTTAGGACACCAGCACCATTACCGATGACGCGTATGTACCACGTACACTTACTTGCCGGCTCACACACATCTTCATCGGTAATTGCCATGTCACCAACACTTTAGAAAATACTATTTCATTTGACATAGGTTGTTAGCTAATAGTTTAGACATGATATTAGTGTACTTGCCTTATATGCTAGTTAGACATTGTAGTTATTGCCTACTACTTCATGCATGTTATTATTCACTGTTGTGTCGCATTCATGAATTCTCATGCCTATATTCACTGTTTACATGCTATTGATGACTTGGATTCGGATTTCATGAGATTTCTTGGATTTGGAGGAAAACCGCAAAAACATAAATAAACCTTTTCTCTCTTTTAAAATAAAAAGTGCGGTTTTCCCATGTTGTATGAGTCGTCCACCATGAGTTTGCTGATGGATTTCGAGACCCGATTCGAGGAGTTGGATGAACCGTTTTGGGTACATGGTAGACCCGATAAGGTACCCCGGGGCAAGAAGCTCGTGGTGATGACGATGAGCCTGGCAGGGGGAGACTACCTACCGATGATTTTACCCGACGCGTCGGATATCCGGAGGATACCGTCATGGTCTTGAGATGGATGGTAGGGGCCCGTCTGGACTGACGGCGCCCTAGATATTGAGATTGAGACATTGAGATTTCGAGATATTGAGGTACTGAGATTTGATGATACAGGCCGGTCCGGATAGCCGGAGCCTGAGGCTTTGAGACATTGAGATTTATGTTTTGTGTCGATGCTAGACACTGTTGATGCTGATTTCATTTATGATACCTCATTTTAAAAATACAAAGGAAATCTCACAAATTTATGAAAACAGTTTCTTCATTTACATGTATTCTGTTTTCATGCATTCATACCTCATTCATATGATACACTGCTACCTGAGGCACTGGCACGGGCACATGGAATTACACTTGGATTAGATATTTACCCTAGTCATTGTTATAGACTGCTGGTTTTATTTGAGGATTATATATATTGATCGTATGACCTAGGATTGCGTCGTACATGCGATTTCTATTCGTAGATGTTTTTCTATTCACGAGTTGGCAACTCACCCCCGTTGTGCCCCAGTTTCTTGCAGGTTTCGCCGTACAGGTTTCTTTACGGCTTTGCGGGTACAGTTTCGTTCGGGTGACTTGCTAGTAGGTGGGTTTATTTGTATCGTACCCATTATTATACATTGTATATTATTATTCAGTTGTATCTAGAAGTTCCATCAACTAAACATGTATTTACTTTGAGATAGAGACCAGTGATGTTATTCATTCGACCTTAGAGTCGCGCGTTATTTTTCTGTGGTTTTCTTGTGGTTTTGAGTTTCCTTTTGAGTTTTGATCCTCGCCGTTGGCGTTGTATATTATATTGCTTGTGTGGTTGTGGCCGTCGATTGACGAAGAGCTAGCTCCCGCTTGGGGATGCCTTTTTTTTTGATTTCGTATACTATTCATGTTGTATCCCGTTTGGAGGCCGGTATTTACAAAGAAGACTCTGCCGAAATTTTCAGGAAATTTTTGTTGTTTTTAAAAACCGCATAATTCGGCTTATGCTATTGAAACTACTTGCTTTAAGTTGGTTTTTCCTGCACTCTACATCTTTTCTTGGTTTGGATTTCTGGGTTTTCGGTTTACTTAGATTACGTACGCCTCGAGACGTTCGTAGTTTAAGTGCCGGTCATGTTCCGTACTTTCGGGTCGTGACAGCATCTATGCAAATCGTATGTCCCTGGAATCACGCCCCGGTTAGTCCTCGTCCGTGACGAGCTCGTGCTGACCGCAACTCTAGCCGTAGCTCTCTCTACCCGTACAACCGTGGTAACAAATCCATAACTGGTACTGAGGAGGATAGATCATAGGAAGGAATATAATACTGTGTAAGAAAATGTATATCCTAAGGCTTCTTAAGCGGAGTAGCGTATCGTAAATATGCCACGGAACATACGTATGGTACGTCACTCTACTCAAGCTACCTACTCCATCAACCAAGGGTCATCCTACACTCCGAAGGTATAACCTAACGCTTTGATACCAACTTTGTCACGACCCGAAAAGTATGGAACATGACCGGCACTTAAATTACGAAACATTTCAAGACGTACGTACTAAGTAAGCCAAAACCCAGAAATCCAAACCAAGTAAAGCAGTAGAGTGATGGAAAACCAATTTAAAGACAAGAAGTTTAGCAACATAAACCGAAATATGCATTTTGAAAATCACAAGTCTTTTCTAAAAATTTCGGCAGAGTTTCCTTTGTAAATACTGGTCCCGAACGGGGTACAACACTGATAAACCATATATAATGAATAAAGGCATCCCCAAGCGGGAGCTAGGTCTTCATCAATCGACGGACAAAACCACACAATACAATATAATATACAACGCCGAAAGGAAAGGTTCAACTTAGGATAAACATCCAACATCATCAAGAAAACCAGATGAAACCATAATAATACAAGCGCGACTCTAAGGTCGAAATAATATACACTGGTCCTCTATGTCTATCAATAATACAAGTCTAGTTGATGGAGTTTTACTAGATACAACTGAAATAACGAATATACAACGGTGGTTCTGATGCAAAAGAACCCACCTACCAAAGCAATCACCCGGAAGGGACAGTATGCCAGCAAAACCGCAACAAAACATGTACGGCAAAACCTGCAAGAAACTGTGGTACAACGGGGGTGAGTTGCCAACTCGTGAGTAGAAAACATCTACGAGTAGAAATCACATGCATAACGCTATCCTAAGTAATATCAAGTAATATCCTCAAATAAAAATCCTGGTCCATCTATGTATAAGTGTAATACTGCATGCTCGAGTCAGTACCTCAGATAGCAACATATCAGACATATGATGTATGAATGCATTACGAATGAAACAGAATACATCATGAATGAGACAACTGTTTTCTTTATTTTATGAGATTTTTGTATGTATATAAATCGCATGTCATCAATGAAATCGACAAATAAAACAGTGTCCAGCATCGACACAAAACATAAATCTCAGTATCTCAATATCAAATCTCAATATCTCAGTGTCTCAAGTCTCAATATCTCAGTAATTCGGGCTCCGTCTGTCCGGATCGGCCCATATCATCAATCACACGACCACGAACGGTATCCTCCGGATATCCTCCGCGCCAGGTAAAATCACCGGTAGGCAGTCTGCCCTTGCCAGGCTCATCGTCTACACCTCGAGCTTCTTGCCCCGGGGTACCTTACCGGGTCCACCATGTACTCGCAGACGGTTCATCCAACTCCTCGAATCGGGTCTCGAAATCCATCTCATAACCGAGAAAATATCATGGTGGACGACTCATACATCACGAGAAAATCGCACTTTTCATTTTAAAAAGAGAGAGAGAGAGAGAAGTTTATATATATATTCTTGCGGTTTTCTCCCAAATCCAGGAAATCTCATGAAAATCTAAAATCCATTCATCAATAGCATGTAAACAGTGAATATCGGCATAAAACTCCATGATACTGCATAACAGTGAATAATAATATGCAGGCAGTAGCAAGTAATAACTGCATTGTCTAAACTAGCATGAGTACGCTAATACCATGTCGAACTATCAGTTAAGAAGCTATGTCCATGAGTAATATTCTCTAAAGTGTTCGTGACATGGCAATTACCGATGATGATGTGTGTGAGCCAGCAAGCAGGTGTACGTGGAACATACGCATCATCGGTAATGGTGCTGGTGTCCTGACAGCAGGGTTTCATGATAATTACAGATAACATATGCATACGCATGCAATGCGATGAAACAACATGAATATACAGAAAGCGATGTAGTAACAGCAACACTGAATACTATACCTACCCAAAATACGAGTCATACCATTTGGTATTTAATATACTCACGATTCTCCACTTTTGAAAAGTGTATGACTCGAGCCCGGTCAAAAGGGTAAGGGAATCCACCTAAGTCTGAGTCGATCTATATACATAGCTAGTAGTCCGTGATCTCGCCTCAATGGTATCACGTACGACACAACAACTAATAAGACATCCTCGAGTCAAGAGTGCGGATCTATCCTCATAACTATATCTCGTACGGTAAATCTATCGTACGACATTCCAAATCTGGGTACAGGTCAAATGTCACATTTATCTCATTATTCATCTGGCATCCTCATCATCACATATCGTGAGCAGGGGTACTGATCTAAGTCTAGTATACTACTAATATCATCAACAAAATCATGATCTGGCTACTGATCTAAAGCCTCATACAACCCGATGTCATCAACACTTATCTTCATATAGGAGTATATATCGTCCAAGCGATCCATTATAAATATCTTAACATATCTTATCTCATATCTCGATCACATGTCAACTATCATCATATATACCAACAACATAGTATCGTCGTCCAACGACCCGTTATAACATCATGACATACCTCGGTCACACATTAAATATCTTACGGCATCATGCCCGATCAGATCGACTTATTCCTAAGTATCATATAACATTCTCGTCATGCAATCATATGAATATACCAATATAAATACGTCCCCAATACGCACAAGGATATCAATGTATGCGAGTATATGTATGTGCGTGTATGCAAATCTTTACCCTACGGTTTTCGTGACTATGAAATCGACTAAAGTCCTTGTTCAATTCTCGCTAACACTAAACCCATGATCACCTAAAGCTCCCCTTGCAAAGTGTTCAATCTCTCCATAACATATAAATGGATATCTATAACATATCACATCATTTCTTACGACTTTGCGGGGATACTATACTCCATCCACCCGACTTCTCCCCGTAGATATAAATCTACCCACCTTGACCTTCGCTTGCCGATACCGACGTCGCCAGGCGGTTGCTTGTCGTCTCGAAATCTTCGCGAGGGTACCTACACATCATAACGTATCGTGCCGCATTAAAATCCAATTCAAAGCCAAAACGACGCAAGAAACTCACATAGGTCAAAACCTATGGTTTGCTCTCGCGAAATAACCCGATATCACTCGATATAGACGTACAAACGGCAAGTGATCGAGATAAAACACAAACATTAAAATCCAGAAATTAAAATACGCCAAACCATAACTCGAATCAAAACAACAACTCAAGGAAGTGGTCCAAGATTTTGTATAGGGTGGAAACAAGGTGCACAAACAATACTAGGGTGATATATAGGGTGTATGTGAGCTATGAAGGCAATCTGGGCACCTACCCTCACCAAGTGGCCGAGCCCTCTTCCCTGAAAACCGATCTCGCCGGCCCTGGGTGATCCCATGCGGTTCTTCTTGCTACAGGGGGTTCCTAGGGTCAATTCAAGTCTACATGGGTTGTTTGCTCATCTCGTATCTGTCCTAGGTCATCCCTGATTTCCCTGCACACCCTAAAAGTTACAAACCGACATGAAAAGTTCTGTAATTCCGTATTTTGGGTTTCAGTTGGGCATAGTCTGGGTTTCTATCATTAAGGGGGTGGTCTAAGGTCACCAATAAGGTTCAAGTTCACCAACACAACTTAAATATAATCCTTACCCTCTCTAGAATTTTCTAAAGTCCACTAAACTTTGCCAAATCAATTTTAAACTTGAATAGATGCATAAGCAATTGAAATATTACACTAATTGTGAATGGATTACCTCACTTGACACATGAATTCTCTACAGCGGCAAAAAGCAAACTTTCTTGGTCCAAAGTGTAGCTTGAGGGCTTGTGCACATTTTTTTTGAAGAGGAGATGGGGTTTTGGGTTTGTTTTGGTGATGAAGTGAGGCTTGAAGAGGGGGAGGGAGGAGGTGTTGCCATGGGAGTTGAGAGAGCAGAGAAAAGATGAAGAAGATGAATGATGAATGGAAATGAAATGAGAGCCATGCTTGGTTGACCCCTCATCCTCTCTCTCTCATGCCCATCCCTCATGCAATCATTGTGTCCTTTTTGACTTTTCTTTTTCCTTTTCTTTTCTTTGTTTTCTTTCCTATTTATAAAGCCTTGCATGATAATCATAAGAAAAATAATGACATGATAGAAAAATGTAACAAGTGTGAAAAATGTGACATGTGCATGTCATGTACATAAAACACGCTTAATGCGCGATTAGCGATATCTAATCGTGATTAGCTTTAAAAGTGCCTATAAATAATCATAAAAATTCATAATTTGCATAAATCACATAAAACACCCTATTTTCACTAATTTCCATAATTTTCTGAATTTTTCCTAATTTATCGGTATTTAATTATACCTCCTTATTAAAATTTTCAATATTTTATTATTAAATTATAAAAATTCCCAAAACAATATTTTATTTCTCTGAAATGTTACAAAATTATTTTTTGAGCACTCTGAAAATCCGGCAGAAAGTAGGTAAAATGAAATCGTGATTTCGGGAATTTTGCTCGATCGATCTTTTAACTGCGTAAGAACAAGCTAGTATAGGGTTTATGGGTTGGCTCTGATACCATGTTGGTTACAGCAGCGCCCTTACCATCGAACCGTGGCCGGTTATGGAACAAAAAATTTAAAAATTTGGCGCTACCACAACCCTGAATACGGATCGACCCTAAAACCTAAACCTAGCAAGCAATGAAAGAGTTAGGAATGTTATACCGAATGATCCGTGTCATTCGGTCTTTAACCTTTATCCTAAGCTCCTCGAGGCTTTCTTGATCAAGTTTGATCTCCGGTTTTCCCACATCGAAGATGATCCACCTGAGAGTCTTTGGATCGAGCTCAAACCTCATATCCGAGGCAACTTGAGTACCTAGTTCGCTATACTAGATAGCCAAGATGAAGTAGAGAGTGTGTAAGATTAGTTTGTCTCAAGACATCCTAGGTTTCTCAACACATGAGATAATTATGGTAGAGGTAGAAGAAGCCATGAGAGGATAAGAGTATGAGGCTAAGGAAAAATCAAGTGAAGAAAATTGCTCAGTGTTGTGAGCTATTTGTTGTGAGCATATATCAAGCATGCTAGCAACTCAAGAAAACAACTCAAGAATAAATATCTCCATGTCTCACAACAAATATCTCACACTACAAACAAAAATTCAAGCATGCCACCATGAGTCACTACATGACTCACCACAATGAGTCATGCTTGAATTAATGCTAAAACAAATATCATCCTCCACCTCATTAAAAGTTTTAATGAAAAAGATTTAAAAAAAATAAGATGGCCTCTTCAAAAAGTAATCTTGTAATAAATTACAAGAATACCCCTCATCCGTATATACATACCCGTATCCGTATTCCGACAGAATACGAATACAATGCGATAAAATAATCAAACAATATAATACTAGGATCTGGCTTAAACCAAAACCCACTAGAATTATCTGTCCGAATCATGATCCGTGCACAAGTGCACGTATATGATCGAACCCTGCAGTAAAACCATACGGTCTCAACATCGTTTCGCCCGAAGCAGGGAAACCCTTTTTGTGTGACTCTAAATACTCGTCAATACGCCGGCAGTGGGTTTAACCACAAGCACATCAGTGGCACTAGCTGTACGTAACGACTATCCAGGTATTGAGCGAAAGGGAGGCCGACGAGCAAACTCATCATGAAACCCTACTGAGCCTGAAAGTGACAATATCTGTACAGTTCGGTCCGTTCATCTATGAGTATCGCATATCGAGTCTAGGGGGGTGGATAAAGTCAGACCCCTAATAATGCGACATTTAGTGTCAGCATGAAACCCATCACCTCATGAGAAACTACTGATCCTGGATCAGTAATTCTCGTCTACCTTGGCCAAGGATTTGTGTTGATGGCCACCCGTGCACAACGCGACATGAACCCCCAATATTGGGAGAGACGAATTCCCGACGATCCGCTCACTGTCTCTATGTGGCTCGGGGCTGTACCCAACTAAAACCTGTTTGTACGACTCCTTTGAGTCGTGGTAGGGTAGTAATCAAAGCACACTGGGAACTCACGCGAGACAAATGACGATCTCAGGTCGAAAGACTAACCTGTACACATTTCACCTGGGAACTGCTACCTGAAAATAGTATAATACCAACTAGTAGGTTCCCGGCGAGTCCGTCCGGTGTACTCATAACCCAATGAGCACCTGTATACATCTTAGGTGAACAAACTGACACCAATGGCTTGTGAGACAGGCCACCGCCCCTCGTCGGGGTCTCGATCAGTATACACTAATCTACTCTGGAGTATCGATGCCTAGTCTCGAAACTCCCGTGACTAGGGACATTTAAGGATGTGCTTATAGACCACCCAGCTCCCACGTATATGATCGCCATCATAATGCTGGTAGTCAAGAAAGAATCCTATGGGCTCTATCAACATATAATAGTAATCTATAATGCCACTTAATACTATACATGATGATAAAGAAAAAAGATATAGCATACTATCATCTCGAGTAAAACTGTACTACCAGTATAGGTCCTTACTCAATCATCATAATCACCTGCATGCGACTATGATAATTGCCTTGAAGGTATTATAGCCAACAAATGAAACACGACTGACTAAGTTACATAAACAAGGATACTTAGATCCGTTTGAGTATCAATCATATGAAACTTGTCAATCTTGTATCAGAGGAAAGATGACAAAAACTTCGTTCACTGGACACAGAGAAAAAGCTACTGAGCTCCTGGGACTCATACACAGCGACGTGTGTGGGCCAATGTCTACACATTCAAGAAGTGGCTATTCCTACTTCATTACTTTCACGGATGATTTCTCAAGGTATGGACATGTATTAATGAAACATAAATCCGAGGCCTTTGAGAAATTCCAAGAGTATAAGAATGAAGCGGAAAAGCAAACCGGCAAAAGTATCAAGATGCCCTGATCCGATCGGGGCGGTGAATAATTAAGTGCCGAGTTCCTAGAATATCTAAAAGAGAATGAAATTCTCTCTCAGCTTACTCCTCCATACACACTACAACACAACGGTGTATCAGAAAGACGGAATCACATCTTACTTAATATGGTGTGTTCCATGATGAATAATGTTGAGTTACCACATTCCTTCTGGGGTTATGCACTAGAAACTGCTGCATATTTATTGAATAAGGTTCCAACTAAGTTTGTGCCTACCACTCAATATGAAATGTGGAGTGGGAAGAAACCCTGTCTTGAGTATCTAAAGATATGGGGTTTTCCTGTCTTTGTCGAAAAGGTTCATCCGGACAAACTCGAGGCATGTTCAGTATTGTGTAAGTTTGTAGGATACCCCAGGAATTCTAGAGGGTATTATTTCTATTACGCTGAGGAACAAAAGGTCTTTGTTTCTCATCATGCCTGCTTCATGGAAACTCAATTTCTTGAAAAAGAGATAAGTGGGAGCGCAATAGAGCTGGAAGAAATTCCAGAACCACAAATTATTACTGAAAACTTAGTAGAATCAGAGATTTCAATGGAATCGGATGTACCCACGCCACTCCGCAGATCTAGTAGGCAGTCTCATCCGCCCGAAAGATACTACGGTTTTCTCGTAGATAGGGATCGAGAGGATTGCATCACCGACGATGATGAGCCGACTAGTTTTCAGCAAGCCATCACGAGTAAAGACTGGGTGAAGTGGCTGGATGCTATGCGATCCGAGATGGAATCCATGTACACAAACCAAGTATGGACTTTGGATTTTGCTCCTACTGGGGTAATACCCGTAGGATGCAAATGGATTTTCAAAAAGAAGATTGGTGTAGATGGTCAGATAGAAACCTACAAAGCTAGACTTGTTGCTAAAGGTTTTCGTCAATGACCAGGATTGGACTATGACAAAACTTGTTCACCAATGGCTATGCTTAAATCCATTCGGATCCTACTTGCAATTGCTTCCTTTCATGATTATGATATATGGCAGATGGATGTTAAAACCGCTTTGCTAAATGGAAGTTTAGAAGAGTGTGTTTTCATGGATCAACCAGAGGGTTTCGTAGACGTTGGGAGCAGCGGAAAGGTGTGCAAGTAGCTTAAATCCATTTATGAATTAAAGCAGGCATCGCGGAGTTGGAACATCTGCTTTGATGAGACAGTTAGGGAATTTGACTTTATCAAAAATTTAGATGAACCTTGTATTTATAAAAATATTGTAGGGAGAATTGTGGTATTCCTCATTTTATACGTTGATGACATTCTTCTGATAGGAAATGATATTCCTATGGTACAATCAGTCAAGCTGTTCTTGTCACAGAAGTTCTCTATGAAAGACCTGGGTGATGTCTCGTACATTCTGGGGATTAAGATCTATCGTGACAGATCTAAAAGAATGTTGGGTCTTTCAAAGTCAAGGTATATAGACACCGTACTAAAGAGGTTTAGTATGGAAGATTCTAAACGCGGCAATTTTCCTGCTTGTTACGGAATCATCCTCTCCAAAGAGATGTCTCCCAAGACTGATGAGGAGAGGGATCAAATGAGCATAGTACCCTATGCTTCGGCGGTAGGGTCGATAATATATGCGATGTTATGTACCAGACCAGATGTAGCTTACGCACTTAGCATAGTAAGCAGGTATCAGTTCAATCCAGGTGAGAAACATTGGATAGCAGTAAAGAACATTCTTAAGTACCTGAGAAGGGCTAAGGAGATGTTTCTGGTGTACGGTAATGAAGAACTCCAGATCGAGGCTTTTACCGACTCTGGCTTCCAAAGTGACAAGGATGACTCTAAATCTGTCTCGGGTTATGTGTTTACCCTCAACAGAGAGGCGGTCTGTTGGAAGAGTTTCAAACAAGACACCGTAGCAGACTCGACGATGGAGGTTGAGTACATCGCTGTTAGTGATGCCACAAAAGAGGCTGTTTGGATGAGGGAGTTCATTTCTGAACTTCAGGTGGATCCATCCATTGCTAATCTAATACCTTTGTATTGCGATAACAACGGAACCATTCTTTGGCAAAGGAATCACGGTCCTATCAGAAATCCAGACATATCTTGAGACGGTATCACTTGGTCAGGGAGATCATGGATCGCCAGGAGATCAAGGTGCAGAAAGTAGATACAAAGGACAACACGACAGATCCATTCACCAAGGCCATCCCTCAAGTCCAGTTCGAGAGACTGTTCAAGATGTTGGTGTAATATTTCAGAAAAATAAAATATTATTTTTATAATTTAAATAATAAAATAATATATTTCGCAAAAACTATTCGAATTGCGAATTGGGGTTTTTGTAAAATGGTATAATTATATACCAATATTTGGAGATTTATATGTATTTATTTATTAAAAAGATATTTATTGAATTTGGGCATTTTATAATTAATTATATGGAAGTTTAAATTAAACTTGATTAGTGCACTACTAATCACGATTAAGCCAAATCCGTATTTTTAAATATCCATGGCTAGTGCACCTTGACATGTTGCATTTTGTTACATGTTTATTTCATTTGTATTTGTGTTATATGTTTCTTTTGTCTGTGAGAGGAAAAGATAAAGAAAGAGAAGATTATTTAATGAGAGAGAGGGAGGACAAGAGAGGACATAGAGTGGGGAAACCAATTATGACATGAGGCATGCCATGAGAGAGAGAGAGACGGTATGGTTCCAACCTTCCTTCATCCATTATTTTCCTTCATCACTTCATTTCTTCTTCCATCATCTTCATCTCCTTCTTTCTCCACCTCCTCTACAAACACCCAAACCATCTCAAAAAAAAACCATACTCCCTTCATTAAAAATGATCCCCACCTCATCCTACACCCTATAGCAAGATCAAGTTTGGATTTTGAGCACTTTGGGCAACCCGAGAATTTTCTTAAGTTTCCAAATAAGCTAATCCCTACATTTTTAGTTAGGTTATTTGTGTTTAGTATATCCTATTAGTGTTTAGAGTTAAACTTTTGTGGTTATGTGATCTTAGAAATTTCCAAGTTGATCTTTAGTGGATGTGTGGACTTATGATGTGGTTATTAAGGTGTAGTAAGTGTTTACTAGACTTTAGTGATGATTTCCTGACCAGACCAGAGACTAGAACCATGTAAAAGAACTTAGAATTTCCCGATGTCGGTTTTCTTTTGGATTGTGACACTTAGATGGAATCTGGAGTAACTTGGGTGTATTTATAAGAAAAACAAACAATTATATTGACCTAATTAGACCACCATAAGACCACCACAGAAGAACGAGACACCAATTCCTCTCTGGGACCGGCAACACCGGTTTTCCTTGTTTCCCTCGTCATCCAATTTTTGGGCTTTGGTGTTGGGGTTTGGCCTATAGCTCATACTCCTCATAATCTATCCCCTGTATTGCTAGTTTGGTCCTAGACTACCTGTGCTAAAATCTGGGAGTGATTTTCTTAGGTTGCTGATTTCGTGTTTTCCGATTCTGAACTTGGATTTTGGTATTTGATTTTGTATTTCATCGTTGGACGTTTATACGTCAACGACGAGAGTTATTTGGCTATTTTAGCATGTGTAGGCTATAGGTTCTAACCTATGAGCACATCGTGTGCCGTATCGATTTTCCGACTTAGTTTTAATAACGTTACGGCGTGTGTTGATATGTAGGTACCTTCGCGTGGAATTCCGAGACGACGAAGGAGATCAAGAAGCACACTGACTTTGACTAAGCAAGGAGATTGCAGGTGAGTAGATTTATATCTACGGGGGAAGTCGAGCGAATGGCGTATAGCACCCCCGCAATTATAAAATGGAAACCGATATATAGAATAGAGTCGGAGAAACCTATACGAGGAAACTACGGATATGATCAAGGAGTTAGTCGGAGATGATATGATTAATACAAGATGACGTGAATTGAGATATCAATATGATGATATAAAATGATATGAGCGGATATGCTTGATATGAGGATATGAGACGGTATAGATGCATAATTATATGTGCCAAGATATATAATGAGATCAATATAGCAATGACATGAGATTGATGTGATATATATATGGGTGAGAATCAAAGATGATATGCTGTACGAGACCTTAGATCCGTACCTTTGTTGATGAATATGACGATAGGATCTCTATTCTGTTTGATGACCCCATACGATGGATTACCTTACGCGATGAGATATACTGGATAAACGATCCGCACTCGTGACTTGAGGATGATGATCGAGGATATTACTATATCGGATACTATGAGACTGGATCGCCGACGATAAGATGTCACCTGAACCATACTTATTTCCAAAACCGACGAATCGTAAGCACTTTTAAATGGAAACCTCAAGGGATGTTATGGATTTTCAAATGATGTCCTTTCCTTAAAAACACCATAGCCCTCACTTTCAAAACTACGATTCGTATCTTTAAAACTGATCGTATGGTTCATGTTTAGTTGTATACATTATTATCATTTATGTTTATGTTGGATTATCCCTCGTGAGATACGTGTTATGTTTCTGGTATTTACCGCTTTATGATAGCATCTTCTAGTACACCTGCACAATTACCGATGATGCACATGTTACATTTACACAGATTTGCCGGTTCACACATTCATCATCGGTAATTGCTATGCCACTTGCATAGTAGAACCGCCATATCATGATATTATTCTTAACTGTAAAATACATTCATTGTTCAGCACTATCATAGGATATGCTTGCTTGATATACTTGACATGCTTATATTACTGTTCTATGTATGTAAGTCTACGGTAGCGCCCCAACCGTCTTTCAGACGCCAAAATGCGGAACAAAACTTTTACAACGAGCGCTATCGTATACTATATCCCAGGATCTGCCATTAATGCTAAACTAACAAACTACAAAATGGGTAGAAATGTTATACCGAACGATCCGGGTCCTTTGGTCTTCAACCATCATCCCACGCTTTGTTGCAGCTGATCTGAACTCGCTCGATCTCCGGTCTCGTCGTCCAGGTGGTACCACGTCGACGGATCTTTAAACAGGCTCCCGCCTCTGAACCGAGGCAACTCGATCGTCAAGTTTGCTAAAAGAGATGACCAAGATTGATGTAGAGAATGAGTAGAACACTTTGTCTCGTTACGTCCAAAGCTATGGACGAACGGTTAATGAAGTTGCCTTTTGGATCGGGTGAAAATGAGAAATGAGCAATCTTAATTTTCATGAAGCAAAACCTTAATTTTTTTCCAAATGAACAAAACCCACACCCTCACTAGAAAGGGCCGGCCACTAATATGAAGAGGAGGGTGAGTGTAGGAGAGTGGAGGGGGTGACCACAAGCATTCATCCTTATCAAAACAATTAAAGCAAGAATGACTCACTTAAAACATTAAATGCAAATACATGAATCATTAACCTAGTCACCATAACAACTCATCACTCATTAAATGCTTCATTAATGAACTAATGACTCACTAGCCAAGTCACCATCTAGAACCATCTAGAACCATGACTCACCCAAGAAAAGATAAATCCGTATTTAACCGAATGTTAAAGACGGGTGATAGAAAACTGAAAACTGGCAACTTCCAAAAGTGATCCCGAAACGAATTTCAGGATAACTCTGTAACGGTATAAATATACCCGCATTTGTATTACGACCGAATACAAATCCAACTAAGACAAAGATATTATATCTACACAGTATAATACTCGGATCCGGCTTAAACCAAAGCCTGCCAGTATTATCTGCCCGAAAAATGACACGTGGGAAAACGCACGTGCATTTTCCGAACCCTGCCATAATACCATACGGTATCTACAACGTTTCGCCCGAACTTGGGAATGTGTCTGTGGGGGACTCTAATGACTCATCAACACATTGGCACTGGGTATAATCTCTAGCACGTCAGAGGTACAAGCTGTACGTAACGGTTGCTTATGTATTGATCGGAAGGGAAACTGACGAGCGAACTCATCCAGAAACCCTACTGAGCCTGACAGTGACAATATCCATACAGTCCGGTCCGTTCGTCTATGAGTATCGCATATAGGGCCTAGGGGGCTGGTCAACGTCAGACCCCCAATAGCTGTATAAGTCGTGTCAGAGAGCAGCCCAGAACACCCTGAGATACTACTGGTATACCTACCAGTATATCTCGATTACCCTGGCCAGGGATTTCGTGTAATGGCTCTCCTAAACACAGCGCGATCTCACCCCTAATACCGGGAGAGATGAATCCCTGACGATCTGCTCACTACCTCCATATAGCTCGGGACTGTACCCAAAATATACCTGTTTGCACGACTCCTTTAACCCGTGGTAGGGTATAAATCAAAGTACAGTGGGAACTCACACGAGACAAATGACGATCCCAGGTCGACAGACTAACCTATACACATGTCACCAGGGAACTGCTATCTGACAATATGTATAATACCAACTAGCATGTTCCCGGCGAGTCCTGTCCGGTGTACTCATAACCCAATGAGCACCTGTATACATCTTAGGTGAACCAACTAACACCAATGGCTTGTGAGACTGGCCACCGCCCCTCGTCGGGGTCTCGAATGTATAAACTAATCTACTCTGGAGTATCGATGCCCTGTCTCGAAACTCTCACGACTAGGGACACTTTAAGGATGTGCTTATAGACCCCAGCTCCCACAAATATGATCGCCATCATACTGCTGGTAGTCAAGCTAGAATCCTATGGGCTCTATCAACATCTACATGATGATAAAAACAAACTAGATAGCATACTATCATCTTGAGTAAGACTGTTTTATCGGTACAGGTCCTCCCTCAATCATTGCAATCATGTACCTGCGATACAATAATTGACTTAGAGGGCACTATATCCAACAATCTCCCATTTGCACTTAAGGCTATTATTGCGACGTTGCGTACTCACAGCCCGTGTGATACCGAATATCCAACTCCTCTACTAATCAGTTTCATAAAGCTCGTTTGCAAAACTATTGTGTTCGACAAATAGCCTCAGTGAGTGGATCCGCCCTGATGTTTCTTTCTATGTCTCTCTTAATCTCAAGTTCGCGGAGAAAGCCATCTCCCGAATCGAGTAATACTTATCTTAGAATATATCTGGATATCTGATGGGACCTAGTTCATAAATGAACTCCAAATCCAAATTTCTTAGACTGTATTGATCACTGAACCTAATCAGTATCCAGCACCATGCCTCCCACAATATCCTCTTGGACCACCTGTCCATAATACTGTCCCTCATCAGAGGGAAAACTATAACTCTGACAATCACTCTGTCATCCATGTCATCTTTGAAGCCTGGAATGATAACCGTCTCCTCAAGGAGGCTGCCATTATCAAATCCTTAGAACATCCATTCATGTTCTAAAACTACTTTTTAATGTTTCTCTAGGATTGGATTAATATAAACTTATCGCATTTAGTGCAAAAACAACATCTGGTGTGATACTTGACATCTCATGATGACTCAATTGCCTGAGCAAGTGATTTGCCAATTATGCACATCCCTCTCCTCTTTAGTCTGTAAGACACCTTTAGAGAGGGTGACTCCATCACCTGCAGGTACACCACCATGCCAGGAGTCATCTATTCTAAAATACTATTAGAATACTGTCAAAGTACCCACATTGGGAAACTACCCAAACCTAGATCTAAAACCATAGATCTAGTTACCAGAATGTCAGATATTATATCCATATCCTTTGTGGAGAAACAACTGTGTGACGACCAAAGCACAACCGATCGTAGTATAGGAATTTTACTTCTTACTCTGTGTATGTCATCCAAATACCAGGACATTACACCCTACTACCTTCTTAACAGATCCATCCCCTATTCTGATGAAGTCAAACCCATGACTGTCACATCAAAAATCAGATGATCTACCTCCGCTATATCTGCTCAAGTCTATAAATAGACACTAGCTACTTGCCCACTATGCTTCCGCTGCTCCCACTGACTATAACAACCCTCTGGCAGAATAATATATACGTGTACTTCTAAAACTAGTTTAGAACGACGCTATACATATCCTCCTGTCGGGTCTCATAGTCTGGAACAACAGTAGTGTCAAGTCTGGGTAAACAAGAACCTCCCTGTCACCGTCCTTGAGGCTATTGGAGTACCTCTCAGGTGTCTGAGGTTACCCACCATATCTGCGGAGTGGCTAATGGAATGTCAAACCTGATTGAATATATAGTTCCTATTAAATTTTCCGTAATCGTTTGCGGTTCTGGAATCACTTCCAGTTCTACCATACTCCCACTACTGTTTTTTGAAAAAATCCATTTTATTAAAACTGTGGCGAGTCAAGAACAATATCACTATTGATCTTCCAGATGGTAAAAAATAACCCTCATCAAAGCTAGGGTCAACCCGCAAACTGCCATTATAGAAAAGTGCCTTGAGTTATCCAATGTCTGGTTTTAAGCATATGCTGGACAACTCCCCTTACCTTAACATCGTTAAGATATGAAGCATTCTATATCCAATATAGAAACTTTGGCACTTATTTAATTGGAACCAGATTCAAATCATGCAGCTGTCTCCAGTGCATATCATCTTAATAGAGAGAGGCTAATCAGCATTACTCAACTTAGGAATCCATCCAATTATGAGTAATCTGAAAGAGAAACAAGTTTCTCAAAACCATTACTATCAACTGAATACCAATCATAAGAATCTACATCTTCGATTTCTTTGAAGAATCCCGATACTTGTGACACATGGTTCTCTACTTTATTCCTATACCCGCAACTTCTCAATTCTTAGACATTGTATTTCTACGAAAACACTTGTCTAAAAACTAGAGAAGTCACAAGTAAATAGAATATAGTACGAGGACCAACCCCTTTGTCCTGATGGACACTGGACAACATACAATACTCTGTATAAGTCCGCTGAGTTTAATAACTCAAAACCTGTGCGTCGTAGGTTGAAAACTATCCCCAGGCGATTTCCTCAAATATCACCAATTACAACGAATTCCGATATAATGAGGATGATCACCTAATTCCCAATAACTTACTCCCACTCATTATCTGTAAAACTATACAGATGTGAGAATGAAACCTGGTAAATACATACCCTGGAGTGAGTATGTAATCAGGAAATCAGTTTTCCTTTAACAATGCACTGAAACATGAAAATGTTTCGTAGGGGTATCCTGGTATTCCTAGTAATGCCTCTTCCATAATCTAATTCATGACTTTAACCGTATATTTCTTTTCCACCTTTCCAAATCCCTTTATTTGTCTTTAGTCATTACCTTCTGTACACCTTCGTTAGGCAAAAATGGTTTTCTTCCTTCCCTACCGTTCGGCACCAGCCTATGGTTTGGAAGAAGAATATCCAGTAAGCATAATAGGTGTACCCTCCTAAACCTAGGAGTACTCGCAACTTGAGAGAAGGTGATGATAAAAGACAACTGAATAAACTGTAACCCTTCGAAAATCGTTTAGGCAGTTTTTCGGTAATCGGCAAATTTTTCGGCTTTTTCCGGAAAAAGTCAAAATTGATATTTTTCATTGTAGACCTAATTATACAAAATTTAGATAAGATATTACTATAATTTTGTCACTAAAATGTCACTTATAATTATCTAGTTAAAAAAAAAATTCGTAATTAATTATTTTTTTTATTATTTTAAGCCTTTTTAAATACATTTAATTAGGGATAAATACAAATTTAATTAGGTAAATTTCTTAATTAGGAGTCTTTATAAGCTAAAATATGGTGTTAATAAAATTATATCATGTCTTGCAAACTTTTAGATTTTTGGTGGGAAAATTATGAAAAAAATGGCTTAAAAAGGGGTTTTTTTTGGAAAAAGGTTGATATGAAAGCATGATATGATATCATATGATGTTGTAATTAGCTAGAAACTTCCCCAAAATTTCCCCACCTCCCCTCCTTGCTGCAGCCGACCCCAATCCTGCAGGTTTCCCCCTCTTCCCACTTCATTCTTGCTCCTTTTTCTTGCTAAAAATCAATAAAAATTCACATTTTTCCATCTCCATTCAAAGCCTAACCCTAATCCCTTCTCTCTCCAACCCAAATTTGTTTAAAAACATGATGAAAGGAGGCTTCTTGGAGACTTGATCAAGCTAGGGTTCAAGTTTGAGAGGTGAAAATTTTAATCCTTTTGTTAACTTGTGGTTTAATTATGCTAGAATTGAAATTCTAAGTATTAATTTAGTGTAAATCCTGTTCACGAAAAATCAAGAGAAGGTTTTGATTTTTTAAAAAATTAGGGTTTGTAGCATAATGGTTGGATTATGTTAGGGATGGTTATCTAATTGATTAGAATGGTTAATGGTGTAATGATATGCTTGCTAAATCGATAAATTTCGATGTTTGTAACGAATCGGTAAGAAAATCGCTTACTAGATTTTTGTAGAAAATAGAATGCGTTCAATTTGCGTTAGGTTAGCAATATTATTAGCTTCGTATAGGATTATTAGAATGCGCGAACGCGGGGTTTCGTCTAGTCGGGTGGTAGTTTGTCGATTTCCCCGAAATGACGATTTTTGTTAAAGGATTGCGATTTTCGTGCGTTTTTCCGCGCACTGAGTGCATGCTACGATTAATTTGTGAGCGTCGATATTTGTATAATGTGACTTGCATCGTTTAGGGTTATGTAATCTTATACTTGGTATTGTGCAAATATAGGATCGGTCGGGGAAACTTCGGATACGGCGCGAAAAGGCAAAGCGGTGGCCGGATCAGATTAGCGGGGATTTCTGGTGAGTAGATATATTCATCTATGGGGGAATCGTCTGGATGGCGCGAGGCCCCCCTAGTTAGGATTACCCTACTTTATGCAATATTTATATTGTTAGAAAGCTTACCCCTTTATGTACATTGGATACCCTCACAGCTAACCGTATGCTAGATTGCATGGACATTCACCTTCATATATGCGATATCACTTCGTAGGACACGAACACCATTACCATTGGCATCTGTTGCACGCGCACTATTCATGTGACACACACACCTTTGGTAATTGACATGCCACGTGCACGATAGAACCTGTTTATCTTAATATCATCACCTGCATTCATACTTGATATATGAAACTGCATCGCATGCACATATCTCGCATCATCATCATATTTATATAGATCTCTAGCCAAAATTTACATCATACACATTGATATCATAGACATTTGTCATATATATAACATGTGGACATTATGATTTTCTTGAGGATTTCAGTTTTGCTGCGATTTCTGGATTTTTGGGGAAAACCGCAAGAATTTAACAAAACCTTATATTTATCCTTTTCAAAACAAAAGTTGCGGTTTTCTCGTGATGTATGTGTCGTCCACCATAAGTTTCATGTTTTCTGTTGGATTTCGAGACCCGATTCGAGGAGTGGATGAACCGTCTCGGGTACATGGTGGGCCCGGTATGGTACCCCGGGGCAAGAAGATCGAGTTGTAGACGATGAGCCTGGCAGGGGAAGACTACCTACCGGTGATATCTGGCGCGGCGGATATCCGGAGGATACCGACCGTTGTCGTGAGATTTATGATATGGGCCGATCCGGACTGACGGAGCCCGATATTGAGACAGATATGATTCCTATTTGGTGTCGATGTTTGACACGGGTTTTCAGAGGATTTCTTGATGATATTTAGCTATTATGCAGACATTCATTTTCTAAAAGTTAAGAATGCAGTAACTTTAACATTTAAAATACTTAAAGAGTTAGAAAAGATATTGCATACATGTGCATGCATACTAGAGTTATCATATCACATATGGACATACATGTTGTTCCGCATTGCGTGCATTCTTACGATTGCCTTATTAGATGTTATATTTACTCACGAGCTGGCAACTCACCCCCGTTGTGCCACAGTGTCTTGCAGGTCGGAGCCGTCAGTCTTGTAACGGCGGGCTATCTTGTCATCAGTTCCTTTTGCTCAGACTCGCGACATCGCTCGTAGGTGGGTTGCGAGTATACTTTATTTCTTTTTGCTTTATCATTGTATCTAGTATTCTCCATCTACCACTTGTTTTGTATATGCGACCTAGTGATGAGAATGAGAGATATGTATATTTGTGGTTTCTTTTGGGTCGAGTGTAAGTCCATGCTACCACTCCCGGTACTTTCGGGAATGCGGAATTTGGTAAAAAACGATTTTCTTAAAGATGGTAACATGGACCTAAAACCCGGATCTTGGTTAAACATCTATCTAACAACCTAACTACGAGTTTCTAGCTACTCGGTTAGGGGGTTATACCTTGCTTGTCTTGAACTCTTTCGTCTTCAAGCTCCGATGGTGGTCCGGAATGGCTTCTTCTCGTCGTCTCCGTACGCCGAAGATAGATCCACCTGAAAGCTCCAAACTTTAGCTCCTTCTTCGTTCTTTGAAGAAACTAGTTCACTTGGTTTGCTAAACCTAGTGAACTAGGATGAGTAGAGAGTAGTTTGTGTGGGATTTTATCTATGGTTCTTGATTCTCAACTCATGAGACAAGAGAACCATAGAGTCAAGAGAGGGAGCAAGAGGTTGAGGGTGAGAGCAAAATGGAGAGCTCAAGAACAAGAGAGAGAATGAGCAAGAAAGAATGAGGCTCTCTTTTGTCTTTCACCCTCTCATAATCCAAAGCAATGATCACACATCATACCAATCAAGTGTTATGTGATGGTTGAAGCAACCATAACCATATCATTTCATGCACTTATTTTGCACAAAAGAGCAAGCAAGCAAAAGTCTTTGCCATGAAATGATAGCTATGGTTATCATGATGGTCAACTAGTCAAGCCTAGTCAACCGGTCAACAAAGTCAACAAGTCAACAAAAGTCAACAAGTCAACAAAGTCAAAAAGTCAACAACCATATCACCATAATACTTAATCAATATAATTGTTAATCTCATATCACATTCTCATTAGGGTTGATCAAAAAGTCAAATAGTCAACGGTCAACTGTCAACAACCCTAATGAGAATCCACTGCCTCTGTCTCCCTGTCAACTGTGCATACACACCCGCATCCGCGTTCCGAGGAACACGAATGCAAACTGGATAAATCCAATCCCATAAGGTACACTAGGATCTGGCTTAAACCAAAGCCCGCTAGTGTAAACTGTCCGGACACTGTACGTGCACAAGTGCACGGATGTGACCGAACCCTGTCGCAAAAACCATGCGACCTGTCGCAATACCATGCGACCTCTACTCTTTTGCCTAAAGGCGAAAAGCTTTCTGTGTGGGACTCTAAAGACTCGACACTACGCTGGCAGTGGGTTTAACCACAGACCGCAAGCGGCACTAGCTGTGCGTAACGGTCCCCAGGTAATGCCGACAATAAGACCGACGAGGCGAAACCCATCTGAACTCCTACTGAGCCTGAGTGTGACATTCTCCGTACAGTCCGGTCTGTTCGTCTGATACATCGCATGGCGGGCCTAGGGGGCGGTAAACGTCAGTCCCCCAATAGCGGTACAAGTCGTGCCGGAGCGAAGCCCAAAACACCCTGAGATAACACTGGAAACCTACCAGTATATCTCGTTTGCCCTGGCCAGGGACTACTCGTGTAATGGCTCTCCTAGACACAGCGCGATGTCAACCCCCAATACCGGGAGAGACGAATCCTGTCTAACCGTCACTGCCTCCAAGTGCTTCGGGACTGCACCCAACCACTACCTGTTTGCACGACTCCTTTGAGCCGTGGTAGGGTAGTGATCAAAGTACAGTGGGAACACACTCGAGGCGAAGTGACAGTGTCAAGTCAGCGGACTAAGCTGTACTCATGTCACCTGGGAACTGATAACTGACGATAGGTATAATACCAACTAGTCAGTTCCCGACGAGTCCTGTCTAGTGTACCCGTAACCTAACGAGCACCCGCATACTATCTCAAGTACGACGTACTGACGGCTGTGGGACAGACCGTCTCCCACACTGGGATGAGAAGCGCATGCGCTGGTCTACTCCGGAGTATCGATGCCCTGTCTCGATAGTCCTGCGACCAGGGACCTGCATAAGGATATGCTTATAGATTACCCAGCCCCACTAGTGTGACGGCCATCACATCGCTGGTAATCAAGCAAAGATCCTAAGGGCTCCACTAATGTGTATAGGTGATATACTAAAATAAACACATGTACACATTGAAGTAGAAACAAACCAAGTAGCATACTACTATTTTGAGCAAGATTGTCAATACAAGGTGAATATCCCAAGCTTCCATTAAGTAATATACATACTAGTATGATACAGTAATGGCCTCTAGGGCATATACACTAACAATCTCCCACTTGCACTAAGGCCATGTACTGGCGTATCGAAGACCTATCATCTCGATCAGCCGCTCGAACTGAGTCTGGGGCAAGGCCTTGGTGAATGGATCTGCAGTGTTATCTTCTGATTTTACTCTCTTTACCTCGATCTCCCGGCGATCAATGATCTCCCTGATCAGGTGGAACCGCCTCAAAATGTGCCTGGACTTCTGATGGGACCTGGGTTCCTTTGCTAAAGCTATAGCGCCGTTGTTGTCACAATACAGCGGTATTGGATCAACACTGGTAGGAACCACCTGAAGTTCCGTGAGGAACTTCTTCATCCAGACAGCTTCCTTTACGGCATCGCAAGCAGCTATGTACTCCGCTTCCATGGTTGAGTCAGCAACGGTTTCCTGCTTGGAACTCTTCCAGCAAACCGCCCCTCCATTGAGGGTAAAGACATAACCCGACATGGACTTGGAGTCATCCTTGTCACTCTGGAAGCTGGAGTCAGCAAAGGCCTCAATCTGGAGGTCTTTTCCGCCATACACCAAGAACATCTCCTTAGTCCTTCTCAGGTACTTGAGAATGTTCTTTACTGCTATCCAGTGTTTCTCCCCTGGGTCCGACTGATACCCGCTTACAACGCTCAATGCGTATGCTACATCTGGTCTGGTACATAACATCGCATACATAATAGAGCCTACCGCAGATGCGTAGGGTATTGATGACATGCGAGCCCTTTCCAAATCAGTCTTGGGAGACATCTCTTTGGAGAGGGTGATTCCGTGACAAGCCGGTAGATTACCGCGCTTGGAATCTTCCATACTGAATCGTTTCAGTATGGTGTCGATGTACCTTGACTGTGAAAGTCCCAACATCCTTTTAGATCTATCACGATAGATCTGGATCCCCAGAATGTAGTTGGCATCGTCCAGGTCCTTCATGGAGAACCTCTGTGACAAGAATCCTTTGACTGACTGTAGCATAGGAATATCATTTCCTATTAGGAGAATGTCATCGACGTACAAGACGAGGAATACCACATTTCTCCCTACAATCTTACTGTAAATGTATGGTTCATCTGGGTTTTTGACAAAGTCGAATTCTTTGACAGTATCATCAAAACAGATGTTCCAACTCCGCGATGCCTGCTTAAGTCCATAGATGGACTTGAGCAACTTGCACACTTTACCGCTGCTCCCACTCTGATTGAATCCCTCTGGCTGATCCATATAGACGCACTCTTCCAAATTTCCATTTAGGAAAGCCGTCTTTACGTCCATCTGCCAGATCTCATAATCGTGGAAGGCAGCAATGGCAAGAAGGATCCGAATGGATTTAAGCATGGCTACCGGAGAAAAAGTCTCGTCATAGTCCAAACCAGGTCTTTGACGAAAACCCTTTGCAACGAGCCTAGCTTTATAGGTTTCAACCTGCCCATCTACACCAATCTTCTTTCTGAAGATCCATTTGCAGCCTACGGGTTTTACCCCTTCTGGAGCAAAGTCCAAAGTCCAAACTTTGTTGGTGTACATGGACTCCATCTCGGTCCGCATTGCATCCAGCCATTTTACCGAGTCACCGCTCTGAATGGCTTGCTGAAAGCTAGTAGGCTCATCATAATCTATGATGCAATCCTCTCTATCCCCGTCTATGAGAAAACCGTAGTATCTCTCGGGCGGATGAGACTGCCTACTACTTCTGCGGAGCGGCGCAGGAATGTCCGGTTCCCCTGAACCTTCTGGTTCTACTAAGGTTTCAGTAATAGCTTGTGGTTCTGGAATTTCTTCTAGTTCAATTGCGCTCCCACTTATCTGATTTTCTAAAAACTCAGTTTCCAAGAAGCGGGCATGACGAGAAACAAGGACTTTTTGCTCCTCTGCGTAATAGAAAAGATACCCCTTTGAGTTCTTTGGGTATCCCACAAACTTACACTGTACTGAGCGTGCCTCGAGCTTGTCCGCATGCTGCTTTTTTACAAAAGCCGGACATCCCCATGTCTTAAAGGATTTAAGACAGGGTTTCTTCCCACTCCACATCTGATATGGTGTGGTAGGCACTGTCTTAGTAGGAACTTGGTTCAAGAGATGTGCAGCTGTTTCCAGTGCATAACCCCAGAAAGATCGCGGTAACTCAGCCTTACTCATCATGGAACGAATCATATCTAATAGGGTTCGATTCCTTCTTTCCGATACACCGTTGTGTTGTGGTGTGTATGGAGGAGTACGCTGAGAGAGAATTCCATTCTCTTTTAAGTAGTCCAGAAACTCGGCACTCAAGTATTCACCACCTCGATCCGATCTTAGGATCTTGATACTTTTGCCTGTTTGTTTTTCTACTTCATTCTTATATTCCCGAAATTTCTCAAAGGCCTCGGATTTGTGCTTCATTAAGAAGACATGTCCATACCTAGAGAAATCATCTGTGAAAGTAATGAAGTATGAATAACCGCTTCGCGCATGTGTAGACATTGGACCACACACGTCACTGTGTATAAGTCCCAAGAGCTCGCTCGCTCTTACTCCGTGTCCAGTGAACGGAGTCTTTGTCATCTTTCCCATGAGACAAGATTCACAAGTGGCATAAGACTGGTACTCGAACGGATCCAAGTATCCTTCTTTATGTAACTTAGTCAACCGTGTCTCATTGATGTGACCCAGTCTACAATGCCATAAGAAAGCCTGATTTAATTCTGGAGACTTTCTTTTAAGTGCGTTCTGGACACTGAATATCTGAGCTTGATTCAATACGTATATACCGTTATTTAATGTACCTGACCCAATCAGTGCTTGATTTAGGTGGATGTTTACTACATCGCTTACAAAAGCAAAATCATATCCTTCCTTAGAAAGTAAGGATACAGATATGATATTGCAAGTCGCACCTGGTACATACAAACAGTCACGCAGAATCAATATCTGCCCAGTTGTCAGTCCTAGTGATATTCCCCTACGGATACAGCATCCATGCTCATTCCGTTAGCAACCCTGAGAGTCATATCACCTTTCCTGATAACCCTACGGTTTCTCAGACCCTGTAACGAATTACAGATATGAGATCCTGATCCGGTATCCAATACCCAGGAAGTAGGGTTAACTGACAAACAGTTCTCAATTACAAACACACTCGAAGCCGAAGCCACAACATGCTTCGAATTCTGGCTACTGGCTTTACAAGCCCTGCAATCTTTCTGCCATAGTTCATTCCCGTTACAATAGGAACGTCCCTCTTTTACTATATCCAGTCCTGAAACTTTTGCCCTTGTTTTTCCTTTTTCTTCCCTGGTTTCTTTCAGGGTATGAGCAGAGGGCAGGGACTGTAGAATTAGGTCAGTACTTGACCCATTCTCCAACGTGGTCTCCAGGTCCGTGAGCTCAATATAGCTAGTCTCTGTAAGGACGTTGCCCCCTACAGATGACCTGACAGCCAACCTCGCTTGAAGCAATTCGTTCGAGGTCTCATATCTTGCGATACGAGATTGCTCTCCATATAAAACTTTGTTATGGAGGAAGATAGAAACTGAGTCCATCTTCTCGTGCTGCCTCTGGTTTGCACCATCAACTGAGGCTAACACGAGGCACTTGGATTTCGCACAATCCTTTTCCGATGTCCTGCGGATGTGAACATCCGTGACAGGAGAAACTGGACCTGAGACAGCAGGGTTTTGATTAGTTAAGAGGTGTTCCAACTTGTCATGGGCAATGGACATCTGGACAGACCTTTGCCAGTCATAACAGTCAGGTTCAGTCATATTTTTATCTAGATGTAACATAGGCGTGGTCACAGGGTCGCTGCAATTAAGAGAGAGAAGAAGAAACACTCAGCATGATGCTCTTGCAAGTTTAGAGTTGTTTTTAGTTTGTCTAAACAGGATGGCTCCCACTGTTTCTCGAATCCCTTCTCAAACCATAAAGGAAGAATTAGTCGGGATCAATCCCACCGCACAATACTTGCTTAACCGTTCAGCCAGGCCGGTGTCGGTACTTCGAGGGAGGTTTTCCAACGCTTTCGCGAAGTTTCTTAATTAAAGAACCTCTTTTCCTTGGGGGCGTAGCCCCTCTAACACCTTTCTAGGCACCTACTGGGTTTATAGCATTGATCGTTTAGTGAGAAATTTCCCGAGGAGTAGCATATACTCACAGTAGGATCGGGATCCAAATATCATCGCGTGACGAAACTGAAGGAATCCTACCAGAATCATCACACTCCAAATGGTATGCAAATCTAGCAAGTTTCAGTACTTATGAAACTCCCGATGTATATTTTTGCCCCATGCTCTTATGACCTTGACTAAGGCCAACAAATCATAAGTCACATGTCAAGTTCTACCCGTCGTTGTCCAGGTTAATTTGAATCCACCCGTATATACCCTTGACTATGGCCAACAAGGTAATACGACTGTCCCAAACCAACGCATTCTATCTATGCAACATATGAATACCCACCAGCTACCAAACACTGTGCCTTGACTAAGGCCAACAAACACAGCTTGAATACTGTTGAATATTCATATGAAACGACGGAGGGCTACGAATGGTTTTGGCGAAACCGTGAACGTAGTGAACTTGATTTAGTCGATGGAACGAGATAGCTTTTAAATGGAGTGGCTCAAACTCCGCATTTTAAAAGTTTGATTTGAAAAGAACCGAGTGGTTTTTCGAAAATGTTCCAACGACTTATACTTGGTTTATTTTCTTGCATTTGTTCTTTTAACGCATGTTTTGCTTGCATTAGTTCTTTTAATGCGTGATATTCTTGCATTAGTTCTTTTAATGCGTCCCATCATTTAATCCTACCATTGCAGAAAACAACCAAAATATGACGTACGCTTATGCCATTCGCATTCGCCACGGGGCCCCGTCATTACCCGTTAGGTTACTTAACTAACGACAGAGCGGGGGCTGGGCTAGCGCGGCTGTAAAACATAAGCAACGCCTAAATAATATCATATATAGATATACTGCAATAATAAACATTTCAGATCACAGATGAATACATTGGATATACTAGGAATCTGTAATTCGTACGAGCCTGTAACGAAAGACAGATTGCACGGTCGCGGTGAATAGCCAAAACCCCACCCAAGACCCCTACGGGTGCGGCAAACTACCCGCCAAGTATCCGAAGCGTAGTAACCTCCCTCATCTCCATGAGTAGGCCACTCGACACTTCGGCATACCCTGTAGTTTATGCACCCCCTCCATGGGTCTATCCTAGGAGCAAAAACAGTAAAAAGAAATTATACAATGACGGCTACAACCCCGACCCGGTTGTGCGGCCATACAAATAATTATTACATCAATTTACAAATTTACATGAATTGAAAGAAAAGAAAACTCTCGTCTCACAACCCCCGGCTATTCACCCGCGACAATCCATCATATTCATATCCACATTCCAGCAACATTACAGATCACAGATTTGTATAACCCCCACTAATCGACATATAGCGATTAGTAGACGTTCAATACAAATATCACAATACAGAAAAACCCGTTAGCTAAAGTCTTTTAGAAGTTCGATCAAAAATACGGATTTTCAGGACCCCAAAATAAAATTTTCGTTCTGGAAAATCTGGGTTGAAAATATATATACCAAAAATCCCAAAATACCCCAATAAGTAAACTGCAAAAAAGAAAACCCTTGACCGAGTCAACTCGGCCGCGTTTCCGCGGCGGGAGCGTGCTCCCACCGCGGAAACGCGGCGCTTTGATCGAGTCAGGGGCCCAAATTTTTGCAGTTTCTTTAAAAAAGCCTGAGTCGATTTTAGGTGTATTTCAAAAAAGTTTTCCAGCACTTTTAAAATCGACAGAAAGTTTAAAATTCCGGGGTTCGTTTCGGGACTTTTTCGTTGATCGATCTTCTAGTTACTTGCTAACATGTTAGATAGAGTTTAACTAGTCTCTGATACCACTGTAATTCCATGCTACCTCTCCCGGTACTTTCGGGAATGCGGAATTTGGTAAAAAACGATTTTCTTAAAGATGGTAACATGGACCTAAAACCCGGATCTTGGTTAAACATCTATCTAACAACCTAACTACGAGTTTCTAGCTACTCGGTTAGGGGGTTATACCTTCCTTGTCTTGAACTCCTTCGTCTTCAAGCTCCGATGGTGGTCCGGAATGGCTTCTTCTCGTCGTCTCCGTACGCCGAAGATAGATCCACCTGAAAGCTCCAACCTTTAGCTCCTTCTTCTTTCTTTGAAGAAACTAGTTCACTTGGTTTGCTAAACCTAGTGAACTAGGATGAGTAGAGAGTAGTTTGTGTGGGATTTTATCTATGGTTCTTGATTCTCAACTCATGAGACAAGAGAACCATAGAGTCAAGAGAGGGAGCAAGAGGTTGAGGGTGAGAGCAAAATGGAGAGCTCAAGAACAAGAGAGAGAATGAGCAAGAAAGAATGAGGCTCTCTTTTGTCTTTCACCCTCTCATAATCCAAAGCAATGATCACACATCATACCAATCAAGTGTTATGTGATGGTTGAAGCAACCATAACCATATCATTTCATGCACTTATTTTGCACAAAAGAGCAAGCAGCAAAAGTCTTTGCCATGAAATGATAGCTATGGTTATCATGATGGTCAACTAGTCAAGCCTAGTCAACCGGTCAACAAAGTCAACAAGTCAACAAAAGTCAACAAGTCAACAAAGTCAAAAAGTCAACAACCATATCACCATAATACTTAATCAATATAATTGTTAATCTCATATCATATTCTCATTAGGGTTGATCAAAAAGTCAAATAGTCAACGGTCAACTGTCAACAACCCTAATGAGAATCCACTGCCTCTGTCTCCCTGTCAACTGTGCATACACACCCGCATCCGCGTTCCGAGGAACACGAATGCAAAATGGATAAATCCAATCCCATAAGGTACACTAGGATCTGGCTTAAACCAAAGCCCGCTAGTGTAAACTTTCCGGACACTGTACGTGCACAAGTGCACGGATGTGACCGAACCCTGTCGCAAAAACCATGCGACCTGTCGCAATACCATGCGACCTCTACTCTTTTGCCTAAAGGAGAAAAGCTTTCTGTGTGGGACTCTAAAGACTCGACACTACGCTGGCAGTGGGTTTAACCACAGACCGCAAGCGGCACTAGCTGTGCGTAACGGTCCCCAGGTAATGCCGACAAGAAGACCGACGAGGCGAAACCCATCTGAACTCCTACTGAGCCTGAGTGTGACATTCTCCGTACAGTCCGGTCTGTTCGTCTGATACATCGCATGGCGGGCCTAGGGGGCGGTAAACGTCAGTCCCCCAATAGCGGTACAAGTCGTGCCGGAGCGATGCCCAAAACACCCTGAGATAACACTGGAAACCTACCAGTATATCTCGTTTGCCCTAGCCAGGGACTACTCGTGTAATGGCTCTCCTAGACACAGCGCGATGTCAACCCCCAATACCGGGAGAGACGAATCCTGTCTAACCGTCACTGCCTCCAAGTGCTTCGGGACTGCACCCAACCACTACCTGTTTGCACGACTCCTTTGAGCCGTGGTAGGGTAGTGATCAAAGTACAGTGGGAACACACTCGAGGCGAAGTGACAGTGTCAAGTCAGCGGACTAAGCTGTACTCATGTCACCTGGGAACTGATAACTGACGATAGGTATAATACCAACTAGTCAGTTCCCGACGAGTCCTGTCCAGTGTACCCGTAACCTAACGAGCACCCGCATACTATCTCAAGTACGACGTACTGACGGCTGTGGGACAGACCGTCTCCCACACTGGGATGAGAAGCGCATGCGCTGGTCTACTCCGGAGTATCGATGCCCTGTCTCGATAGTCCTGCGACCAGGGACCTGCATAAGGATGTGCTTATAGATTACCCAGCCCCACTAGTGTGACGGCCATCACATCGCTGGTAATCAAGCAAAGATCCTAAGGGCTCCACTAATGTGTATAGGTGATATACTAAAATAAACACATGTACACATTGAAGTAGGAACAAACCAAGTAGCATACTACTATTTTGAGCAAGATTGTCAATACAAGGTGAATATCCCAAGCTTCCATTAAGTAATATACATACTAGTATGATACAGTAATGGCCTCTAGGGCATATACACTAACATCGAGCTCACCTGAGCCGACGTGTGTTTTCTGGTATTTTGCATTTCTTTTATGCTCTTTTTTCTTGATATTACTATTATATTGCATGTGGTTGTGATCCGCCTTGGGCGAAGAGCTAGCTCCCGCTTGGGGATGCCATTTTATGATTACAGGTTTATTATCTTGTTGTACCCATTTTGGGGGATAGAAAATACAGGGGAGACTTTGCCGAAATTTTTCAGAAATTTTTGATGTTTTTTGTTCGGATTCTATGCAACTTAATTGATTTCAAAACCGTTTTCATTTAAGGTTTTCCTTCACTCTCTTTTGATTTTGGGTTAGATTTCTGGGCTTTGGCTGACTTAGGTTACGGTACGCCTTTAGACGTCTCGTAATCTAAGTGCCAGTCACGTTCCGTACTTTCGGGTCGTGACAAAGTTGGTATCAGAGCGTAGGTTTTACCTTTCTGAGTGTAGGACGACCTTGGTAGATGGAGTAGGTGACTTAAGCAGAGTGGCGTAGCGTGGGTATGATCCGCGGCATACTTACGATACGTTACTCCGCCTAAGTGACCTTAGGACATAATTGCTTGTATTTCCTTTCTTGATTCCTTGCATTCCTTGATTCAATTGCAATGATCTTATCAGTCCTGTTTCTTATTCCAGCTTCGATGCCGCCAAAGACTACGAGAGCTCAGCGGGCTGCCGCTAGGGATGAGATTCGAGCTGGCCTGTCTGAGGCGAGGATCGAGCGGGAGGATACGCCTACCCCTCATGGTCCTACTGATCCGCCTTATCCTGACCGTATTGCCAGATTAGAGGCCGGCATGCAAGAGTTGCGGCAGATGATGGGATCTTTAGTTGAGTCCAGCCGGGCACAGAGATCCGAGGACGTTCCTTCCACCACACAGACCACGATCGTACCTGCTGCACAGATGGTCACTCCTGCTGCTACTACGGAGACTATCCCTGTTTCACTACAGGAGTTCATGAGATTGAGACCTCCAGCTTTTACCGGTACAGATGCGACAGAGGACCCACAGGCATTTCTTGATAGGATGCTCGGATTTGCCGTTCGTTGAGGTGTTCTGATGATAGATTGGTGGAGTTTGCGAGTTTTCGTCTGGAGGGTCTTGCCCAGACATGGTACGATTCAGTAGAGAGAGGCCGAGCTGCAGGTCTGCCTTCTATGACCTGGGATGAGTTTACATCTGCATTTCTTGCCCGTTTTCTTCCGGAGAGTGTCCGAGATGCTCGAGCCCGTAGTTTTGAGTCTTTGCGCAAGACTCCTGGGATGACGGTGTCGGAGTATGATATACAGTTTACCCAGTTGTCTCGATATGCTCCGTACCTAGTCGACACAGAAGAGAAGAGAATAAAGAGGTTTGTACGAGGGCTTGATACACAGCTATTCCTTGCCATCGGCACCCAGCATTTTGACACATACGCAGCCGCGATGGATGCGGCCTTACTTTTGGAGGAGCGTATTTCTGAGACTCCGGTCGTTTCTGGGCCGAAGAGGATCCGCACCGATACGCTAGCTCAGCGGCAGATGGGTAGACACCGCGATAGATTGTTTCCGGGTGATGGTGGAGGCAGAGGATTGAGACGAGGTCAGTTATTTGGTTCATATCCACAGACCCAGCAGTCGTCTCCAGGATGTTTTCGGTGTGGGAGTCAGTACCACCGTGTCAGAGACTGTACCATGGGACGCCAGGGCACGGCGACAGTCCCGCATGTGACTTTACCACCCTCACCACCTTCTCAGAGAGCTTTACTTCCTACTCCTGATGATGCTTCACGCCAGCCAGATGCTTCTAGAGGCCGTGGGCGTGGCGGTCCGGTTCCGAGAGGACGAGGCGACAGAGGCAGAGGCAGAGGCCGAGGTAGAGGCAGAGGACAGCCAGGTATTAGTGGTGGACAGGCCCGAGTGTTCGCGTTGACTCCTCAGGATGCACAGGCATCCAATGCCGTCGTGACAGGTACTCTTCCAGTATGTTCTTTTGATGCACGGGTATTATTTGATCCAGGCTCCACACATTCCTATGTATCCACGTATTTTGCACCGAGTTTGGGCCGAGAGTCTTCTCCGTTAGATCAGCCGCTTGTCGTTATTACCCCGGTAGGCGAGTCTTTTGTTGCCCGTTTTGTGTACCGATCTTGTTCCGTTCGTATCGGGGAGAGAGATTCTTCAGTAGATTTGATTCTCCTCGATATGCTAGACTTTGACGTTCTTCTTGGTATGGACTGGCTAGCCACCTGTTATGCATCCGTGGACTGCCGTGAAAAAGCAGTCAGATTCAGTTTTCCTGGTGAGCCGGTTCTTATTATTCAGGGAGATCGTAGTGCTACCCTTCCCAGCTTGATTTCTTGTCTTCGCGCTGGTCAGCTCTTAAGGAAAGGGTGTCAGGGATTCTTAGCCTATGTTTGTGATACTAGCTCCACAGAGGTTCCTTTGGACCAGGTCCCTATTGTGAGAGAGTTCCCTGATGTATTCCCTGACGAGCTGCCTGGTCTGCCACCAGAGCGCGAGATTGAGTTCTGTATTGACTTGATCCCCGGCACGGGGCCTATCTCTATACCGCCTTATCGGATGGCCCCGGCGGAGCTGAGAGAGCTAAAGGATCAGTTACAGGACTTGCTGGACAAAGGGCTTATCCGACCGAGTGTGTCACCTTGGGGTGCTCCTGTCCTGTTTGTTAAGAAGAAGGACGGAAGTATGCGCTTATGCATTGATTATCGTCAGCTGAACTGGGTTACTGTGCGGAACAGGTATCCCCTACCCCGCATTGATGACTTATTTGATCAGCTCCAAGGTGCAGGGTTTTTCTCGAAGGTTGATTTACGGTCAGGTTATCACCAGTTGCGGGTTCGGAAGGAGGATATTCCGAAGACCGCCTTCCGTACTCGTTATGGTCACTACGAGTTCTTGGTGATGTCGTTCGGGCTCACCAATGCCCCGGCAGCTTTTATGGATTTGATGAACCGCGTATTCAGGCCGTATCTCGATCAGTTCATCATTGTGTTCATTGACGACATCTTGGTTTATTCTCGGAGCCGGGAGGAGCATGAGCAGCACTTATGTATCACATTGCAGACTTTGAGGGAGCATTAGCTGTTCGCCAAATTCTCCAAGTGCGCTTTCTGGTTAGACAGTGTCGACTTCTTGGGTCATGTGGTGACGAGAGATGGTATTTGCGTGGACCCGAAGAAGATCGAGGCAGTTCAGAGTTGGCCTAGACCGGTATCAGTCACAGAGGTTCGCAGTTTTCTAGGTCTGGCCGGCTATTATCGACGTTTTGTCCAGGATTTCTCCCGCATTGCTGCACCGTTGACCGGGTTGACCCGGAAGGGGGTTCCTTTTGATTGGACCCAGGCATGTGAGGATAGTTTCCAGCAGTTGAAGACTCGTCTGACTACTGCACCAGTGTTAGCATTGCCTTCAGGATCAGGCGGGTTCATGGTTTACTGTGATGCTTCTAGAGTGGGGCTGGGATGTGTGTTGATGCAGCACGACAGAGTTATCGCGTATGCTTCTCGGCAGCTGAGGAAACACGAGCAGAACTACCCCACCCATGATTTAGAGATGGCTGCAGTGGTATTTGCACTTAAGATCTGGAGACATTACCTATACGGTGAGTCGTGCAAGATATTCACTGACCACAAGAGTTTGAAGTATATCTTCCAGCAGCGAGACCTGAACCTGAGACAGCGCCGTTGGATGGAGTTGGTGAAGGATTATAACTGCGAGATTTTATACCATCCGGGCAAGGCGAATGTGGTGGCGGATGCTTTGAGTAGAAGGCCCGGAGATAGCTTATCTTGTTTGAGCGCAGTGCAGACGCAGTCGACGGCGGATTGGCAGGTTTTATGTGACAGCAGAGTGCAGTTCGAGTTTACTCCTACAGGGGGACAGCTAGCCTATTTCAGAGCACGCCCACAGTTACTTGACCGTATTCGCGAGGCACAGTCCGGCGATGCCCGTACATTAGAGATTATTGAGCAGATTCGACAGGGCAGAGTTTCTGAGTTCGTGATTGATGATCAGGGGATACTTCGATTTGGGACTCGACTGTGTGTGCCAGATTCAGAGGGACTGAGGCGTGATATTCTCGAGGAGGCACATAGATCCGTATACAGTGTGCATCCAGGTTCCACCAAGATGTACCGTGATTTGAGAGAGGTTTATTGGTGGGATGGGATGAAGAAGGATATTACAGACTTTGTGTCGAGATGCCTGACTTGTCAGCAAGTCAAGGCCGAGCACCAGAGGCCAGCCGGCGAGTTACAGTCTTTGCCCATCCCTGAGTGGAAGTGGGAGCAGGTCTCCATAGACTTTATTGTGGGTCTACCCAGGACCAGTCGAGGGTACGACTCTATTTGGGTGATTGTGGATCGACTGACGAAAGCGGCTCACTTTCTACCAGTGAAGACCACTTTTGGATTTTCTCAGTACGCCCAGGTTTATATTGATGAGATAGTGCGACTGCATGGTGTTCCGACTTGCATCGTGTCCGACCGTGGCACCCAGTTTACCAGCCGATTGTGGCAGAAACTACAGGAAGCTTTGGGCACCCGATTGAGTTTTAGCACAGCCTTTCATCCTCAGACTGACGGTCAGTCGGAGCGTACGATTCAGACTCTTGAGGACATGCTCAGAGCTTGTGTTTTGGATTTCGGTGGTAGCTGGGATCGTCATTTGCCTTTGATCGAGTTTTCTTACAATAATAGCTTCCAGGAGACGATTCAGATGGCACCTTTCGAGGCTTTATATGGGAGGAGATGTCGATCGCCGGTATGTTGGACAGAGCTCAGGGAGAGCAGTATTTTGGGGCCGCAGATCGTACAGGAGACGACCGAGAAGATACAGCTGATTCGGGACAGGATGAGAGCGGCACAGAGCAGGCAGAAATCATATGCTGACAGGCGCCGTCGCCGACTCGAGTTCGCTGTTGGCGATCATGTTTTCCTGAAGGTCTCTCCGATGAAGGGTGTGATGAGATTTGGGCGGAAAGGGAAACTGAGTCCTAGATATGTTGGTCCTTTCGAGATCCTAGAGCGTGTTGGTCCAGTCGCTTATCGGTTAGCTCTTCCGCCCAGCTTCCCCGATGTTCACCCCGTATTCCATGTCTCGATGCTCCGCAAGTACCTTCATGATCCTTCCCAGGCGATTCAGCACCAGATGATCCAGTTAGAGCGTGATCTTTCTTTCACCGAGTAGCCGGTGGTCATTTTGGATCGGCAGGTGAAGAAATTGAGGTCGAAGGTCATACCGTCTGTCAAGGTTCTTTGGCGTGGCCCGAACAGCGAGGAGGTCACCTGGGAGACCGAGGTCGAGATGAGGAAGAGATATCCCCATCTTTTTGAAGGTACGCATAGTTAAATTCTAAATTCGGGGACCGAATTTCTTTAAGGGGGGAAGATTGTAACCCTTCGAAAATCGTTTAGGCAGTTTTTCGGTAATCGGCAAATTTTTCGGCTTTTTCCGGAAAAAGTCAAAATTGATATTTTTCATTGTAGACCTAATTATACAAAATTTAGATAAAATATTACTATAATTTTGTCACTAAAATGTCACTTATAATTATCTAGTTAAAAAAAAAAAATTCGTAATTAATTATTTTTTTAATTATTTTAAGCCTTTTTAAATACATTTAATTAGGGATAAATACAAATTTAATTAGGTAAATTTCTTAATTAGGAGTCTTTATAAGCTAAAATATGGTGTTAATAAAATTATATCATGTCTTGCAAACTTTTAGATTTTTGGTGGGAAAATTATGAAAAAAATGGCTTAAAAGGGGTTTTTTTTGGAAAAAGGTTGATATGAAAGCATGATATGATATCATATGATGTTGTAATTAGCTAGAAACTTCCCCAAAATTTCCCCACCTCCCCTCCTTGCTGCATCCGACCCCAATCCTGCAGGTTTCCCCCTCTTCCCACTTCATTCTTGCTCCTTTTTCTTGCTAAAAATCAATAAAAATTCACATTTTTCCATCTCCATTCAAAGCCTAACCCTAATCCCTTCTCTCTCCAACCCAAATTTGTTCAAAAACATGATGAAAGGAGGCTTCTTGGAGACTTGATCAAGCTAGGGTTCAAGCTTGAGAGGTGAAAATTTTAATCCTTTTGTTAACTTGTGGTTTAATTATGCTAGAATTGAAATTCTAAGTATTAATTTAGTGTAAATCCTTGTTCATGAAAAATCAAGAGAAGGTTTTGATTTTTTTAAAAATTAGGGTTTGTAGCATAATGGTTGGATTATGTTAGGGATGGTTATCTAATTGATTAGAATGGTTAATGGTGTAATGATATGCTTGCTAAATCGATAAATTTCGATGTTTGTAACGAATCGGTAAGAAAATCGCTTACTAGATTTTTGTAGAAAATAGAATGCGTTCAATTTGCGTTAGGTTAGCAATATTATTAGCTTCATATAGGATTATTAGAATGCGCGAACGCGGGGTTTCGTCTAGTCGGGTGGTAGTTTGTCGATTTCCCCGAAATGACGATTTTTGTTAAAGGATTGCGATTTTCGTGCGTTTTTCCGCGCACTGAGTGCATGCTACGATTAATTTGTGAGCGTCGATATTTGTATAATGTGACTTGCATCGTTTAGGGTTATGTAATCTTATACTTGGTATTGTGCAAATATAGGATCGGTCGGGGAAACTTCGGATACGGCGCGAAAAGGCAAAGCGGTGGCCGGATCAGATTAGCGGGGATTTCTGGTGAGTAGATATATTCATCTATGGGGGAATCGTCTGGATGGCGCGAGGCCCCCCTAGTTAGGATTACCCTACTTTATGCAATATTTATATTGTTAGAAAGCTTACCCCTTTATGTACATTGCATACCCTCACAGCTAACCGTATGCTAGATTGCATGGACATTCACCTTCATATATGCGATATCACTTCGTAGGACACGAACACCATTACCATTGGCATCTGTTGCACGCGCACTATTCATGTGACACACACGCCTTTGGTAATTGACATGCCACGTGCACGATAGAACCTGTTTATCTTAATATCATCACCTGCATTCATACTTGATATATGAAACTGCATCGCATGCACATTCTCGCATCATCATCATATTTACATAGATCTCTAGCCAAAATTTACATCATACATATTGATATCATAGACATTTGTCATATATATAACATGTGGACATTATGATTTTCTTGAGGATTTCAGTTTTGCTGCGATTTCTGGATTTTTGGGGAAAACCGCAAGAATTTAACAAAACCTTATATTTATCCTTTTCAAAACAAAAGTTGCAGTTTTCTCGTGATGTATGTGTCATCCACCATGAGTTTCATGTTTTCTGTTGGATTTCGAGACCCGATTCGAGGAGTGGATGAACCGTCTCGGGTACATGGTGGGCCCGGTATGGTACCCCGGGGCAAGAAGATCGAGTTGTAGACGATGAGCCTGGCAGGGGAAGACTACCTACCGGTGATGTCTGGCGCGGCGGATATCCGGAGGATACCGACCGTTGTCGTGAGATTTATGATATGGGCCGATCCGGACTGACGGAGCCCGATATTGAGACAGATATGATTCCTATTTGGTGTCGATGCTTGACACGGGTTTTCAGAGGATTTCTTGATGATATTTAGCTATTATGCAGACATTCATTTTCTAAAAGTTAAGAATGCAGTAACTTTAACATTTAAAATACTTAAAGAGTTAGAAAAGATATTGCATACATGTGCATGCATACTAAAGTTATTATATCACATATGGACATACATGTTGTTCCGCATTGCGTGCATTCTTACGATTGCCTTATTAGATGTTATATTTACTCACGAGCTGGCAACTCACCCCCGTTGTGCCACAGTGTCTTGCAGGTCGGAGCCGTCAGTCTTGTAACGGCGGGCTATCTTGTCATCAGTTCCTTTTGCTCAGACTCGCGACATCGCCCGTAGGTGGGTTGCGAGTATACTTTATTTCTTTTTGCTTTATCATTGTATCTAGTATTCTCCATCTACCACTTGTTTTGTATATGCGACCTAGTGATGAGAATGAGAGATATGTATATTTGTGGTTTCTTTTGGGTCGAGCTCACTTGAGCCGACGTGTGTTTTCTGGTATTTTGCATTTCTTTTATGCTCTTTTTTCTTGATATTACTATTATATTGCATGTGGTTGTGATCCGCCTTGGGCGAAGAGCTAGCTCCCGCTTGGGGATGCCATTTTATGATTACAGGTTTATTATCTTGTTGTACCCATTTTGGGGGATAGAAAATACAGGGGAGACTCTGCCGAAATTTTTCAGAAATTTTTGATGTTCTTTTTTTGGATTCTATGCAACTTAATTGATTTCAAAACCGTTTTCATTTAAGGTTTTCCTTCACTCTCTTTTGATTTTGGGTTAGATTTCTGGGCTTTGGCTGACTTAGGTTACGGTACGCCTTTAGACGTCTCGTAATCTAAGTGCCAGTCACATTCCGTACTTTCGGGTCGTGACATAAACCTTATTCTTATTTCTCCTGAACCAGAATCCAGCCTCGAAAAAATATCCTTCGAGTTCGTATATAACCATACGATGGATTTATCCAATGGAATTGGATGTTCGTAGTGATACGGGTTGTTCTGGAGAAATGAAAGGTGAAGTAAGAGTGGCGATGAAATATGTGGTTTGGTTGTGAATGTTAATAGTCGCAATTTACTTTGCCCTCTTTCTAATTCCTTTATCTTGTCTTTACATATTACCTGCTGCACACCTTGCTTAGGCTAATTGGTTTTCTTCATTCCCTACCTTTCGGCACCTGTCTATGGTTTGGAAGACGACTATCCAATAAGTGTAATAGGTGTACTCTCCTAAACCAAGGAGCCCTCGCAACCTGAGAGAAGGTGATAATAGAAGACAACTGAATAAACCAATTCTATTTCTCCTGAACCTGGATCCATCCTCGAAGAAATCTCTCCGAGTTCGTATATAATCATACGATGGATCTATCCAATGGAAGTGGATATCCGTAATAATACGGGGTGTTCTGAGAAATGCAAAGGGTAAAAGAAGGAGTGGCAATGACTTATGCAACTTTGATAATCCAAAAGCCAGTATTTTAAGAAGGTTCGGTCAACTTGGTCACTGAGTCATAGTCTAGGGTTGGTAAAAGGTCGCTGCCAAAGATAGAGAGAAAAGAAACACTTTTCATGAACTCTAACCTAGATCAGAATGGTTATCACTTTATCTAATTAGGAAACCTCCCACTGTAATCTCAAATTCTCCTCCAAACCTAAAAGAAGAATTAGTCGGGATCACCCGAAGAGTAAACTAACTCATCAGTGGGAATCAGGATCCAACTCTCATCGCATGATAACGTGACGGTATCCACTCACGTTCTCACACTCCAGAAGGTATGCTCAAGTTTTGCAAGTTTCCTGTATGTTTGAAACTCCCGATATAATTTTTATCCCATGCTCTTATAACCTTGACGTAGGCCAACAAATCATAAGCCACATGTCAAGTTCTACCCGTCGTTGTCTTGATTAATTTAGGTCATCGTACATGCCCTTGACGTAGGCCAACAAGGCTGTACGTCTGTCCTAAACTAATGCATCTATCTATGCTACAAATGAATACCCAGCAACTACCAAACACTATACCTTGACGTAGGCTAACAAACATAGCTTGAATACTACTGACCATCCATAAGAAATGACGGAGGATTACGGCTGTTTTTGGCGAAAAACCTTTAACGTAATGAACTTGATCTCGTTGAAGGAACCTGATAGCTTTTTATAAAAATATAGTGGCGAAAAGCTTTGCTAAAGAGATCTTTCCCGGTGAAGGGATCTCATCTCTTTCCTCGTGGAATGAGGTGCAGAATATTCTAACTAAATACCGCGATGCAAAGCAACTTGTGATCGACTATACTTAAGTTATTACCTTGACGCAAACTTCTGCCCAAGGGGCTACTCCCGGTGAAGGGATCTCGGCCCTTGCCTCGTCGAATGAGGTGCTAGATATTCTAACTGAATACTGCTATGCAAAACAAAAGGAAACGTCTTTGTAATAACTCTTTTTAAAATTTGTTCCAACAACATCAAATATAGGTTTGTTTTATCCTTGCATTGATAAGAATCAATGCAGTCCCATCAATGAAACACACCAGAAAAGAACGAAAATATAACGTACGTATATGCCATCCGCATTCGCCACTGGGTCCCATCATCACCCGGTAGGTTACTTAACTAACGACAGAGCGGGGACTGGACTAGCGCGGGTGTAAAACATATACAACATCTAATAGTATATATACTAATATACAGAAATCGCTCCAGGCTTGATAATATGCAACATTACAGAAAAGTAATAAGCATCACAGAACAATACAGATAATCTGGGATCCCCGGGTTTCACAGAGCCGCTACTGAAACCCGACGTTCCCCTGGTCGTGTGGATAGCCTGTGCAATAAAACCTAGACTCCTACGGGTGCGGCAAGTTACCTGCCAAAACCTGAAGCGAGGCAGCCCCCTACAGCAAAGTGAATGGACCACCCAGCACTTCACGGAATCCGGTAACTTGAGCACCCCTCCTTGGGTCAACCTGTACCCCCTACAAGTGCGGCGAATAGTCTGCCAATTCTAGAGTGAGGCCCCTCTGCCTCTCAAAGCCATGAGATACGGACCCGTTGCCCTCCGAACCCGGCTATCCGTGCACTCTGTCACAGGATAAACCTAGTACAGAAATGAAAATATATACAACGGGTACATCAACCTCAGCCCGGTCGTGTCCTAAAAGAATATTATACAAACAGGCAGTGACGGCAGTCCACATGTTGGACGCTCGCCCCGCAATATCAAATGTACAAAAAATCCAAACAGCACTACCATTGCACACTGCTATCCACCACGACAAATCCGCAACATCACAGCACAACACAGAACATCAACGCGAATGTCACGTTCGCAAACCCGTCTAAAAGAACTATAGCAATTAAACGCGGTTTACCGCTCGAACGACATTCACGGTCGGAGATATAAAGTAAGTACCGTAAACTAACACGTTTAAAATTTCGATCGACAAAATTTCCCGAAGTGGGCCCCACATACATCTGGTGTACAGTAATAAAAAATGGGCCCAAAATAAATATACCAGAAACCACAATTCACTGTGTAGAAGAGCCTGTACAAATTTTAAGCACTGTTCCTACAAAATGGCCGTGGATGCGCGGTCAAACCCTAGGTTTGACCGCGGATCCGCGGCGCTTCTATAGGATCACGTGACCAAATTTTAACAGTAGGCTTAGAAAACCCTGCTCAATTTTCTGGGATGATCAAAATAATTTTTAGATCTGATTTAAAATCGACAGAAACTTTGAACAGAAAATTGTAGTTTCGTGAAATTCCGTTCGATCGATATTTTAAACACGTTAGCACAAGTTAGTAAACCTTAATGGCGAGGCTCTGATACCAATGTAAGTCTAAGGTAGCGCCCCGGCCATCTTTCAGACGCCAAAATGTGGAACAAAACTTTTACAACGAGCGCTATCGTATACTATATCCCAGGATCTGCCATTAACGCTAAACTAACAAACTACAAAGTTGGTAGAAATGTTATACCGAACGATCCGGGTCCTTCGGTCTTCAACCATCATCCCACGCGTTGTTGCAGCTGATCCGAACTCGCTCGATCTCCGGTCTCGTCGTCCAGGTGGCACCACGTCGACGGATCTTTAAACGGGCTCCCGCCTCTGAACCGAGGCAACTCGATCGTCAAGTTTGCTAAAAGAGACGACCAAGATTGATGTAGAGAATGAGCAGAACACTTTGTCTCGTTACGTCCAAAGCTATGGACGAACGTTTAATGAAGTTGCCTTTTGGATCGGGTGAAAATGAGAAATGAGGAATCTTAATTTTCATGAAGCAAAACCTTAATCTTTTTCCAAATGAACAAAACCCACACCCTCACTAGAAAGGGCCAGCCACTAATATATGTAGAGGAGGGTGAGTGTAGGAGAGTGGAGGGGGTGACCACAAGCATTCATCCTTATCAAAACAATTAAAGCAAGAATGACTCACTTAAAACATTAAATGCAAATACATGAATCATTAACCTAGTCACCATAACAACTCATCACTCATTAAATGCTTCATTAATGAACTAATGACTCACTAGCCAAGTCACCATCTAGAACCATCTAGAACCATGACTCACCCAAGAAAATATAAATCCATATTTAACCGAATGTTAAAGACGGGTGATAGAAAACTGGAAACTGGTAACTTCCAAAAGTGATCCCGAAACGAATTTCAGGATAACTCCGTAACGGTATAAACATACCCGCATTTGTATTATGATCGAATACAAATGCAACTAAGACAAAGATATTATATCTACACAGTATAATACTCGGATCCGGCTTAAACCAAAGCTTACCAGTATTATCTGCCCGAAAAATGACACGTGCGAAATCGCACGTGCATTTTCCGAACCCTGCCATAATACCATACGGCATCTACAACGTTTCGCCCGAACTTGGGAAAGTGTCTGCAGGGGACTCTAATGACTCGTCAACATATTGGCACTGGGTATAACCTCTAGCACGTCAGAGGTACAAGCTGTACGTAATGGTTGCCTATTTATTAAACGGAAGGGAAGCTGACAAGCAAACTCATCCAGAAACCCTACTGAGCCTGACAGTGACAATATCCATACAGTCCGGTCCGTTCGTCTATGAGTATCGCATATAGGGCCTAGGGGGCTGGTCAACGTCAGACCCCCAATAGCTGTATAAGTCGTGTCAGAGAGCAGCCCAGAACACTCTGAGATACTACTGGTATACCTATCAGTATATCTTGATTACCCTGGCCAAGGATTTCGTGTAATGGCTCTCCTAAACACAGCGCGATCTCAACCCCAATACGGGAGAGATGAATCCCTGACGATCCGCTCACTGCCTCCATGTGGCTCGGGACTGTACCCAAAATATACCTGTTTGCACGACTCCTTTGACCCGTGGTAGGGTATAAATCAAAGTACAGTGGGAACTCACACGAGACAAATGACGATCTCAGGTCGACAGACTAACCTGTACACATGTCACCAGGGAACTGCTATCTGACAATATGTATAATACCAACTAGTATGTTCCCGGCGAGTCCTGTCCGGTGTACTCATAACCCAATGAGCACATGTATACATCTTAGGTGAACCAACTAACACCAATGGCTTGTGAGACCGGCCACCGCCCCTCGTCGGGGTCTCGAATGTATACAATAATCTACTCTGGAGTATCGATGCCCTGTCTCGAAACTCCCACGACTAGGGAAACTTTAAGGATGTGCTTATAGACCCCAGCTCCCACATATATGATCGCCATCATACTGCTGGTAGTCAAGCTAGAATCCTATGGGCTCTATCAACATCTACATGATGATAAAGAAAAACCAGATAGCATACTATCATCTTGAGTAAGACTGTTTTATCGGTATAGGTCCTCCCTCAATCATTGCAATCACGTACCTGCGATACAATAATTGACTTAGAGGGCACTATATCCAACAGTTTACATACATCGTATTTTATGGTTATATGCATTGAGATGATGTTTCATGAGATCTCTGGATTTGAGAACCGTGGTTATATTTCAAAAGAAAATTTTATATTTTTTTAAAAACACGGTTTCTCTTGATATGATATTTCGTGTCCAACATGAGTTTTCTCGGTTTTGATCTTATTTTTGAGACCCGATTTGAGGAGGTGGACGAACCGTCCGTGGGTACATGGTGGACCCGGTAAGGTACCCCGGGGCAAGAAGATCGTAAAGTTAGGCGATGAGCCTGGCAAGAAGGAGTACTACCTATCTGTGATAGTTTGGACTGAAGGATACCGGCCGGAGTCGTGAGATAGATATGAGGCCCGATTAGAGGATCCGACGCCTGAGATATGAGGATTTATGTGTTGATACTGGACACAAGTTTTCATGATGTTTCGAGTGTTGGTGTTGGACACTCAGGTTCCATGATATTGATGTGTCGTTGATGGACACGTGTTGGTTGATTTTTCTTCAAAGATACATGCACATGATTTCAAATGATTTGATTTTACATGTTGTCATTGGCATTGATTATATTGTTGATACATATGCATACATAGACACCTTAGATATTATAGTATTACCTTCATGATACAGTATGACCTAGGAATCGTTGTTTATTCTATTTCTACCTTATGATGTTTTCTACTCATGAGTTGGCAACTTACCCTCGTTGTGCCACAGTTTTCTTGCACGTTTGACCGTTTGGATCAGTAGCGATATCGCTGGCACATAGGTTCATTCAGGGTGTTTTGCTTTGGTAGGTGGGACACACATTGGATCGTGACCACTCTTGTACTTTTTATATTCTATTGTATCTAGATAAACTCCATCAATCAAAATCTAGAATTTGTGTATTGGTAGACCTAGACAAACTTGTGTATCTGCGAGACTTAGAGCGATGGGTATATGTTCGCTTCTTTGAGATGATAATGTCTTTCTTTCTTTATTCTTTCTGTGTTTGATCTTCTCCATAGGGCGTCGTATATATATTCATTTCGCGGTTGTGATTCCGCCAATTGGCAAAGAGCTAGCTCCCGCTTAGAGATGCTTATATATATATTGCTTGTATATGGTTTTGGATCAAAATAAACAAGGGAGGTGCTGTCCAAATTTTTAAAAGACGAAAAATGTTTTCAACTAGTATTTAACCCACTTGCATTTTCATATATCATTATCTATGCATTTAAAGAAAAACTTGATTTCATTATACCTTTATTTCAAAACTGCACCTCCACTATTTTCCTCAAAAAGGTTTAGATTTCTGGGTTTCGGCTTACTTGAATTTTCTTACGCTTTTAGACGTTGCATGATTTAAGTTCCTGCCGCGAGCTAAATTCTGGGTCGTGACAAAGTTGGTATCAGAATGTTAGGTTTAACCTTGGTTCAAGTTTAGGCTCGACCTTACAGAACTTAGACTTGACTGAGGGGGTATTAGACCTTAACTTTCGTCGCATAGGCTGACCTTGGTTGATGGAGTAGGTAGCTTGAGTAGAGTGACGTACCGTGTGTATGTTCCACGGCATATTTACGACACGCTGCTCCGCTTAAGTGACCTTAGGATGTACACTCTTGAGATTCGTGCTTCTATTCATTCCTATGATCATACTCCCATTGATTCCATTCCTCCCTATGATCATATATCCATTTTGGGCCTGTTGATTCCTTTCGTTTCTTTGATCTATCTTCATCGATACCTGCTTGAGGCTTCTATCTCCATGGTTTGAGCACAGAGAGATCTGCTGCTAGAGATGTGGTCAGAAAGAGCTCGTCAGGAACGAGGGCTGACCATGATGTTTTTTGGTGACATAGGAACGTATCGGTATAGTATTTGTGTTGAGATCTCTCGTCTGAGGAGAGTGATCGGAATTGCACTGGATAATCGGGCCATTGATAATGGCTGTCAGATTGAGAGGACTGTTGATGTACAACCTACCCCAGAGGTCACGATGTTGTTTACCGTGCAGACAGATGACCCAGCCGTTGCTGAGATTGATGGGATGTCACCTCCAGAGTTTATGAGATGAAACCATGAGTGTTTTTAGAAAGAGATGTGACAGAAGACCGCTAGTCCATCTTGAATAGAGCGACGGAGATGATTCGTCTAATTGGATGCGCCGACGCAGTCTCAGTTAAGTTGAAGAATTCCAGTTTGGAGGATTTTACTCAAATCCAGAGTAAATCGATTAAGAGAGGACGTTGTTCGTTGGATGCTTCGATGTGAGATCAGTAAGTTGACTATCTTCGGATAGAAGGACCTCATCCAGATATGTTGTGAGTTGATCGAGAATGGACGAATGAAGTGTATTCCTTTGATAATTTGGATGAGTTCCCGAAGATGTAATCGGCTTGATATCTTCCACAGAGTGGTGAAGATACCCGAGTTCGTAATTTTGAGTCCGTGTGAGAGACTCTGGATTGACTGTAGACGAGAACAAATTGTAGCACTTAGCCCGCAAGCTATGACATCAAAGTGGATGATGATGAAAACGGGTGGAACAAGAGGTTCGTGCGAGATGTTAACGAGCTGTTGTTACTCCCCGATGATACCCGAGAATCGATATGTATGCAGAGGTGTTGGATATGGCCAAATTCCAGAGGAAAAGCCGTGCTGAGGATGCAGCTGTCCGGTTATGAGAAAAGGATTAAGTAACGAGTGCCAACCTCTATATAGTTCGGCTTAGGTGAGATCGAAAGAGACCGAAGTAGGTTCTTCCAGGATACCATAGCGATAAAGACTTGCACCCAAGATCAGTTGTATCGCACGTATTCAGAAGGCCAGATGCCACCATCAGTAAAGTTCCATTTGCGAATGGTCATGTTAATTGGCCAAGAGATGATCAGAGGAGTACCAGAGAAGAACTGTTCTGTTATTATACCTAACCGGGCCAATGAGCAGAAAGATTATGGGATTGGTAATCCATAGAGAAGACGAGGACCCAGAGACAGAGGACGCCAGACCGTGAGTAGGAGACAAGCGGATGTTCTTGCTCTGCCAGCTTTGGGCGTGCAGGGTTCCCTAGGGTCGCCGCTGGGTTTCGAGAGGCATCGACCATGCCGTTTTCAAAAATTTAGCGCGCTAAAGAACCCTAACCTAGAATCTAAACTGAAGAATTAGACGAAACTAGAATGTAAACATTTTTACATCTAAGTGAACAAGAAATACAACCTTTGTAGACCGATCCTTCACTTCAATAGCTCCGTGTAGTAGTCCCTTCGCTCCAAGTATTGAACTCCCGGACTCTAAAAAGGATCCACAAGATGAAAGGAACAAGCTTGCTTGAAGTCTTCGAGGCCGAAGATGATCTACGTCGAGGAGACACTAACCCAAGCTACCTCTTCACTAAGTGATAAACTAGTGAAGAAACAACCTAATCTAAATGGCTAGTCTAGAAGAGGTTGATGAAGTAGGAATTTTGCTCACTTTAGAAATTATTTTCTCACTCATTTTCTGTAGGGTTCCTAAGCAAGACAGCAAGGTTTCGGGTGGTATCGTCCATGCCAAATTAAAATTTTGCTATGTTAAAAGAACCCTAACCAAGGATGTTTAACTAGAGAATCATACGAAAACTAAATGTAAACGAATTTACATCTAAGTGATAAGGGATTCTTGTAAGTCCATGCTACCCTTCCCCGGTTCTTTGGGGTCGTGGAAATGGTCAAAAATGATTTTTGCTAGGGTGGTAACATGGACTCAAAAATGGATCTTTGTTAAACAACTGCCTAACAACCTAACTAGGAGTTTTACCTACTCGGTTAAGCGGGTTAGACCTTTCTTGAACTCCTTCGTCTTCAACTCTTTGCGGTGTACGGATCGGCCTCACCTCGTCGTCTCCTCGCGCCGAAGATGGATCCACCCGAAAGCTTCTACCTTTTGGCTTCTACTTCGAACTTGAAGAAACTAGAACACTTTGCTTGCTAGGCCTTGTGAACTAGGATGAGTAGAGGAGTGTTTTGGTGTTTTTATCTCTAAGGCAATGGTTCTCAACTCATGAGAGGGAGTTGCCTTGAGCTAGAGAGAGCAAGAGGAAGAGAGAGAGAGCTTGAGCAAGAGAGAGAAATGAAAATGAAGAATGAGCAAGTCTTTTGCCATCCAAGCTCTCATAATCCAAAAAATTATGATAACAAGTAATAATAATTGAGTATAATGTGATGGTTGTTATCATAACAAATGACAATATCATTTCTTGCATTAAATGCAATTTGTGAACCATCAAGCAAGCACAAGTCAATGCAAACGAATGATAGCCATTGTCATGATGGTGGTCAACAGGTCCAACCTAGTCAACCGGTCAACAAAAGTCAACAAGGTCAACCCTTCAACCCTAACCATGTCACTATAATATTTAATTAATATTATTGTTAATCATAATTCTAATTCTCATTAGGGTTTAGCAAAATTCAACAGTCAACAACCCTAATGAGAATCCTCTGCCTCTGTCTCTGTCAACTGTGCATACACACCCGTATCCGCGTTCCGGGGAACACGAATACAAACGAGATAAAACCAATCCTAAAACGTATACTAGGATCTGGCTTAAACCAAAGCCCGCTAGTAATAACTGCCCAGACACTAAACGTGCACAAGTGCACGGATGTGACCGAACCCTGTCACAAAACCATGCGACCTGTCGCAAAACCATGCGACCTCTACTCTTTTGCCTAAAGGCGAATAGCTCTCTATGTGGGACTCTAAAGACTCAACACTACGCTGGCAGTGCCTTTAACCACAGACCGCAAGCGGCACTAGCTATGCGTAACGGCCCCCAGGTAGATGCCGATAAGAAGACGGACGTGGTGAAACCCATCTGAACTCCTACTGAGCCCGAATGTGACAATCTCCGTACAGTCCGGTCTGTTCGTCTGAGAATATCGCATGGCAGGCCTAGGGGGGCGGTAAACGTCAGTCCCCTAATAGCGGTACAAGTCGTGTCGGTGTGTAGCCCAGAACACCCTGAGATAACACCGGAAACCTACCAGTATATCTCGCTTGCCCTGGCCAGGGACTACTTGTGTAATGGCTCTCCTTAACACAGCACGATATCAACCCCCAATACCGGGAGAGACGAATCCTGTCTAACCGTCACTGCCTCCAAGTGCTTCGTGTTAGTTATATGTATGCCCTAGAGGCCATTACTATACATAGGATGTATATTGTAGTGGATGCTGGGACATATATAGGGAGGACTTTCTTGCTCGACATGATAGTATGCTATCTGGTTAATCTTTACCTTAACGTGTACACTGATTGTCTCCCTGTTACATATTGGTAAAGCCCTTAGGATCTGTACTTGACTACCTGGACTATGATGCGGGTCATACTAGTGGGGACATGGTAGTCCATAAGTACATCCTTCGAAGTCCCTAGTCGTGGGTGTATCGAGACGGGGCATCGATATACCAGAGTAGACTAGCGTGTACCTTCTCGACCCATACAGATGGGCGATGGATGATCCCATATCCATTGGTGTTTGACATCAGAGATGATATACGGGTGCTCAGTAGAGACTGGGTACACTGGACGGACTCGCCGAGAACTCCCAGATGGTATTATACCTCACGTCAGATGGCAGTTCTCTGGTGACACTGGTACAGAGTAGTCGTTGACCCGAGATCGTCATAGAGTCTTGTGTGGTTCCCACTGTGCTTTGATTTCCATCTTACCACGTCCAAGAGGGCATGCAAAACAGTGGTTTTTGGGTACAGTCCCGAGTCACATGGAGGCAATGAGCGATAGGAGGGGATTCGTCTCTCCCGGTATAGGGGGTTGATGTTGCGCTGTGTTCGATTGGCTATAACAGGAAATCCCTGGCCAGGGTTGCTGAGATTTACTGGTAAGTGTTACCTGTAGTTTCTCGAATTGTTATAGACCTCATATCGACACGACTTATTGAGCTATTGGGGTCTGACGTTTACCACCCCTAGGCGAGATATGCGACATATCAGACGAACAGACCGGACTGTACGGTAGTGTTACTGGTCGGATTCACTGGAGTGTGAGCGGGCTTGCTCGTCGATCTTCAGATCGCTCAATACCCGGGTGGCCGTTACGTTTAGCAGACCGCTTGCGGCTTGTGGGTGTTTGATATGATCATCGCCTGCTGCCGGCGTATTGACGAGTCTTTAGAGTCCTACACAGAGGTTTCCTGGCTCAAGCGAAACGAAATAGGAGCGCATATGAGATATGTGCGGGACCGAGAATAATGCGTGTATGTGATACCGTATTCCATTCTCGCGATGAATGTATCGATTAGGTTATATGCGATATACCCTAGTTATCGAATCAAAGGTTGATTCGATAAGCCGATACATAGGATACTGGTCGGTTATATGCGATATGACCGGATCGTTAAATCAAGTGTTGATTTAATGATTTAATGTATAATTATATATTTGATATATTACTTTGCATTAACTAGTATTGGTTCACTTAAGATGGATTTTCTCACTCGGATGTGCACATTGTATATGCGATATACTTTTGTGCACTTGTATGTATCATGTTTGATGATGCATGCTAACTTGTGTTTTGTGTAAAGTTTAAACCATGGTTATGTAATGGTTAGGGTTTTCATTTTCATATCTATTTATTTATTTGTTTATTCATTATTGGAAAATGATAAGCATAATGCAAAATGGTGGCTTTATTTGGAAGCTTGTTGAAGCTTCATGAAGACTTTGACTTTAGCAACCATTTTGTCTCATGCTTAACCCTAACCATCCCATTTAACCATGATTGATTCTCTACACATTACCATGGTTAGTGTTATGATAAGAATGGATTATTCTTTTCTTTTTTAATTAATCTTATCATATTATTCTTCTTCTTCTTCCTTGAACTCAAGAAGAAACCTTCACTTCATCAATGGTGGATTGATGAAATGAGTGAGAAATCCAAAACTAAAGTCTACCCACTTCCTATTTCTTCATCCTCTACCTCTTGCCAAGTAGTAGAGTGTGTTTCCTTCACAAGTTTTCAAGACTTGGTGAAGGTGGAGCTCGATCTAGCGATGCCTCGACGTAGATCATCTTCGGCATGGACATCGACGACCCAGCTTGCCCATTCTCCGACGATGCCGACGCTAGAGCCCGGATTTGATTTGGACAGCGGAGAGGACCTCATCTCGGAGCCGTGGAGGTGGAGGACCGGATCTACAAAGGTTGTATTTCCGTATCTCTTAGTTAAGTGTTAACTAGTTAGCTTTTTCGCCTAGTTTTCTAGCCAACGATCCGTAGTCGGGTCTCTCGGCACCTAGAATTTTTTGAAATTGGCATGTTCGATGCCTTGTGAGACCTCACTAGGGTGCCTAGGGACCCTACACTTCGGGACTGCACCCAACTACTACCTGTTTGCACGACTCCTTTGAGCCGTGGTAGGGTAGTAATCAAAGTACAGTGGGAACACACTCGAGACGAAGTGACAGTGTCAAGTCAGCGGACTAAGCTGTACTCATGTCACCTGGGAACTGATAACTGACGATAGGTATAGTACCAACCAATCAGTTCCCGACGAGTCCTGTCCAGTGTACTCGTAACCTAACGAGCACCCGCATACTATCTCAAGTACGACGTACTGACGGCTGTGGGACAGACCGTCTCCCCTGCTGGGATGAGAAGCGCATACGCTAGTCTACTCCGGAGTATCGATGCCCTGTCTCGATAGTCCTACGACTAGGGACCTGTATAAGGATGTGCTTGTGGATTACCCAGCCCCCACGAGTGTGACTGCCATCACAATGCTGGTAATCAAGCAAAGATCCTAAGGGCTCTACTAATATGTATAAGCAATATGCTAAAAGAAACACATGCACATATTAAAGTAGAAACAAACCAAGTAGCATACTACCATTTTGAGCAAGATTGTCTATACAACTGTGAATATCCCAAGCTTTCATTAAGTAATATACAAACTAGTATGATACAGTAATGGCCTCTAGGGCTTATACACTAACAATCTCCCACTTGCACTAAGGCCATGTACTGGCGTATCGAAGACCTATCATCTCGATCAGCCGCTCGAACTGAATCTGGGGAAAGGCCTTGGTGAATGGATCTGCGGTGTTATCTTCTGAAGCAACCCTCCGAACCTCGATCTCCTGGCGATCCACGATCTCCCTGATCAGGTGATACCGCCTCAAGATGTGTCTGGATTTCTGATGGGACCTGGGTTCCTTCGCTAAAGCTATAGCCCCGTTGTTGTCGCAATATAGAGGTATTGGATCAACAATGGACGGAACCACCTGAAGTTATTTTAAGAACTTCCTCATCCAGACGGCTTCTTTTGCGGCATCAGCTGCAGCGATGTATTCCGCTTCCATCGTCAAGTCAGCAACGGTTTCCTGTTTAGAACTTTTCCAACACACCGCCCCTCTATTGAGGGTAAAGACAAAACCTGACATGGACTTGGAATCATCCTTGTCACTCTGGAAGCTGGAGTCAGCAAAGGCCTCGATCTGGAGGTCTTTTCCGCCGTACACCAAGAACATCTCCTTAGTCCTTCTCAGGTACTTGAGAATGTTCTTTACCGCTATCCAATGTTTCTTCCCAGGGTTGGACTGATACCGGCTTACTACACTCAGTGCATAAGCTACATCCGGTCTGGTACACAACATCGCATACATTATAGAGCCTACCGCAGAAGCGTAGGGTATAATAGACATGCGATCCCTTTCCAAATCAGTCTTGGGAGACATCTCTTTGGAGAGGGTGATCCCGTGACAAGCCGGTAGATTACTGTTAGTGTATATGCCCTAGAGGCCATTACTGTATCATACTAGTTTGTATATTACTTAATGGAAGCTTGGGATATTCACAGTTGTATATACAATCTTGCTCGAAATGGTAGTATGCTACTTGGTTTGTCTCTGCTTTAATATGTGCATGTGTTTCTTTTAACATATTGCTGGTATACATATTAGTAGAGCCCTTAGGATCTTTGCTTGATTACCAGCGTTGTGATGGCGCTCGCACTCGTGGGAGCTGGGTAATCTATAAGCACATCCTTATACAGGTCCCTGGTCGTTGGACTATCGAGACAGGGCATCGATACTCCGGAGTAGACTAGCGTATGCGCTTCTCATCCCAGTGTGGGAGACGGTCTGTCCCACAGCCGTTAGTACGTCGTACTTGGGATAGTATGCGGGTGCTCGTTAGGTTACGAGTACACTGGACAGGACTCGTCGGGAACTGTTGGTTGGTAATATACCTATCGTCAGTTATCAGTTCCCAGGTGACATGAGTACAGCTTAGTCCGCTGACTTGACACTGTCACTTCGCCTCGAGTGTGTTCCCACTGCACTTTGATTACTACCCTACCACGGCTCAAAGGAGCTGTGCAAACAGGTAGTTTTTGGGTGCAGTCCCGAAGCACTTGGAGGCAGTGACGGTTAGACAGGATTCGTCTCTCCCGGTATTGGGGGTTGACATCGCGCTGTGTCTAGGAGAGCCATTACACGAGTAGTCCCTGGCCAGGGCAAGCGAGATATACTGGTAGGTTTCCAATGTTATCTCAGGGTGTTCTGGGCTACACTCCGACACGACTTGTACCGCTATTAGGGGACTGACGTTCACCGACCCCCTAGGCCCGCCATGCGATGTATCAGACGAACAGACCGGACTGTACGGAGACTGTCACATACAGGCTCAGTAGGAGTGCAGATGGGGTTCACCTCGTCAGTCTTCTTATCGACATCTACCTGGGGACCGTTACGTACAGCTAGTGCCGCTTGCGGTCTGTGGTTAAACCCACTGCCAGCGTAGTGTCGAGTCTTTAGAGTCCCACACAGAGAGCTATTCGCCTTTAGGCAAAATGAGTAGAGGTCGCATGGTTTTGCGACAGGGTTCGTTCACATTCGCGCACTTGTGCACGTTTGCTGTCCGGACAGTTTATACTAGCGGGCTTTGGTTTAAGCCGGATCCTAGTATATGATTTGAGATTGGTTTTTCTCATTGTGTTCGTGTTCCTCGGATCACGAATGCGGGTGTGTATGCACAGTTGCTTGAGATTGAGGGAGAGGACCTTGATTAGGGTTAATGGTTATTGTCATTTTATTAACCCTAATATTTATGTGTGTGTTATTGTTAATTAGTAATTAGTTTAATAATTATCCATGGTTGTGGTTGTTGACCATTTGACTTCTTTGACTTGTTGACCTAGGTTGACACTTTGACCATCATAATTTCTTTTGGAAGATGCTTTTTGATCTTTGCAATTTGAAATGATAATGGTCATGTCATGATTTACCATGATAATTATCTAGCTAATTATTCAATTAAATTAATTCACACATATTAGTGAGAAGAGCTCTATTTTTTTCTCATTCTCTCATATCATTTCTCTCTCTTGTTCATCCTCTCCCTCAAGCTCTCTCCCTCTCATGTGTTGAGAAACAAAAAGCTTGAGAAAAACCTTCACTTGATCCTCTCTACTCTCTTCTAGGGTTCAAGTCTTAGCATTTCTTGCACTCTAGTTACTCCTAGCTTGGAGTTGAAGCTAAAGGTGGTGGCTTTCAAGTGGATCTTTCTTTGACGGAAGAAGACAAGCAAGGTGAGGCCTTTCTACCATTCCGACGAGCAAGGAGAGAAGGACTAAAGACCAAAGGTATAACCTTTCTACAACTTAGTTAGTTGTTAGTTTACTTTAGCTAGTTTTCGTTTAGCAAAGATCCTCACAAGCAAAGTCCATGTTGCCTAAGTCATTAAAAATCCGTTTTTTATTATGTTTTCCGCCTCCCGTAAGCACCGGGATGGGCAACACGGACTTACAGTGGTATCAGAGCCTAACTAAACCTAAACTAGCTAAGTAGTTAAGTGTAACGAAGTTTCGAAACCGGAAAATCGAAAAACCAAACTTGCAAAACCCTAGTTTCTGTTAAAAATTTTTCTGCTCAAAATGAAAATATTTATACTTGTAAAATCGTCTCAGGGTTTTCTGAATACACCCAAGAAAAACGATACCCTAATTCCATCAAACCGCCGCCCTTCCGCCGCACGAGGTAGGCATGTGCGGCGGAAGCGCCGCGGTTTGTCGTTATCGGCGCATCGTTTTTCGTGCAGTGTGTGTTGTTGTTGGTTTTGGGATTTTTAGGATATATTATATGTGCCCAGATTTTCCAGAACTAAAATTTACTTTTGGGGGCCTATAAATCCGTATTTTTCGGAACTTCACTACACTTTAACTACATCGGTTATATCTGTAATGCTTGCATGTATTGAACGTCGGCTAATCGCTATAAGACGATTAGTCGGGGTTATACATGATCTGTGATTGTTATTGGTTTGTGGATATGAATGGATTGGATTGTCGCGGGTGAATGGCCGGGGTGGATGTGAGATGAGCGTTGTTTTTCTTTCATTCATTTGTAACATGTAAATTGATGTAATAATATTCTTTGTATGGCCGCACAACCGGGTCGGGGTTGTAGCCGTCATTGTATAATTCTTTTTACTGTTTTTGCTCCTAGGATAGACCCATGGAGGGGGTGCACAAACTACCGGGTATCTCGAAGTGCCGAGTGGCCTACTCACGGTGGTGAGGGAGGTTGCTTCGCTTCGGGTGCTTGGCGGGTAGTTTGCCGCACCCGTAGGGGTCTTGGGTGGGGTATTGGCTGTTCACCGCGACCGTGTAATCTGCTTTGCGTTGCAGGCTCGAACGCATTGCGGATTCCTAGTATATCCAATGTATTCATCTGTGATCTGTAATGTCTATCATTGCTATATATTTATATAATAACTATTTAGGCGTTGCTTATGTTTTACAGCCGCGCTAGCCCAGCCCCCGCTCTGTCGTTAGTTAAGTAACCTAACGGGTGATGACGGGGCCCCGTGGCGAATGCGAATGGCATAAGCGTACGTCATATTTTGGTTGTTTTCTGCAATGGTAGGATTAAATGATGGGACGCATTAAAAGAACTAATGCAAGAAATAAACCAAGTAAAAGTCGATTGGAACACTTTGAAAACCACTCGGTTCTTTTCAAAACTAAACTTTTAAACGCGGAGCTTGAACCACTCCTTTTAAAAGCTATCTCGTTCCATCGATTATATCAAGTTCACTACGTTCACGGTTTCGCCAAAACCATTCGTAGCCCTCCGTCATTCCACATGAATGGTCAAAAGTATTCAAGCTATGTATTTTGGCCAAAGTCAAGGCATAGTGATTGGTAGCGTTTGGGTATTCATGTGCAGCATAGATAGATGCGTTGATTTGGGACAGTCGTGCTGCCATTTTGGCCAAAGTCAAGGGTAGGAACGGGTGGGTCCAAATTAACCAGGAGAATGACGGGTAGAACTTGACATGTGACTTATGATATTTTGGCCAAAGTCAAGGTCATAAGAGCATGGGGCAAAAATCCACATCGGGAGTTTCATAAGTACTGAAACTTGCTAGTGTTGCATACCATTTGGAGTGTGATGATTCTGGTAGGATTCCTTCGGCTTTATCACGCGATGATATTTGGATCCCGATCCTACTGTGAGTATATGCTACTCCTCGGGAAAACTCTCACTTAACGATCAATGCTATAAACCTAGTAGGTGCCTAGAAAGGTGTTAGCGGGGCTACGCCCACAGGGAAAAGAGGTTACTTAATTAAGGAACTTCGCGAAAGCGTTGGAAAACCTCCCTCGAAGTACCGACACTGGCCTGGCTGAACGGTTAAGCAAGTATTGTACGGTGAGAATGATCCCGGCTAATCCTTTTCTTTACGGTTTGAGAAGGGATTCGAGAGACAGTGGGAGCCATCCAGTTTAGACAAACTAAAAACCACTCTAAACTTGCAAGAGCATCATGCTAAAGTGTTTCTTTTCTCTCTCCTAATTGCAGCGACCATTCAAGATGACCGGACTTAAGTTACTATTAGATAAAAACATATTGACAGGGCCAAACTACAAAGATTGGCTCAGGAATGTCAAGATGGCTATCACTTATGACAAGCTGCGGTATATACTTACCACCAAAGCTCCCCCTGTCCCAGGTCCCACCTCCAGCGTCGCGGATGTTGAAATCCGTAAGACATGGGAGATAGATTGCGCGAGGGCCAGATGCCTCGTACTAGCCTCGATGGACAACGACCATCAGAGGAGGCACGAGAATATGGACCTAGAGTCCATATTTCACCATACAAAAGAACTGTATGGAGAGCAGTCTCGTATCGCAAGATACGAAGTGTCGAAGAAGCTCTTTTCGGCAAGGTTGGCCGTCGGATCATCGGTAGCGGACCACGTGCTTAAGATGATCGGCTACATAGAGGAGCTCGCGGACCTTGGGACCACGTTGGAGAATGAACTCTATACCGATTTGATTCTCCAGTCCCTTCCTTCCACTTACGCCCAGTTCATTCTTAACTTCAACATGCAAGGAAAGGAGGTTGAACTTGCCGAACTTCTGAACATGTTGAGGACTGCTGAGGGCACCCTACAGAAGGGTAGGGAGACATCCACTTTGTTTGTAGGAGGATCTTCCTCTTCTAGGTCCAGGGCGAAAGCCAAGGGCAAGAAGAAGAAAGCCCCCGCCAAACCAAGAGGCGGTGTCGGTAAAGTGGATACGAAGGGAAAGGGTAAAGCAACAAAGGTAGCGGGGAAGCTGGTGGGGAAGGAAGAATGCTTCTATTGTCACAAAAGTGGTCACTGGAAACAAGATTGCAAGGCTTGGAAAGCCAGAACACAGGATTTGAAGCGAGTTGCAGCTTCAGCTTCAGGTGTGTATGTTATTGAAAATTGTCTATCAATAAACTCTACTTCCTGGGTATTGGATACCGGATCAGGGTCTCATATCTGTAATTCTTTGCAGGCGTTGAGAAAGCGTAGAGTTTTGAAGGCAGGTGACATGACCCTCAGAGTTGCGAACGGTGCTAGCATGGATGCTGAGGCCGTGGGGGACTATCACCTGGGATTATCAGATGGACACTTTTTGGTTTTGCGTAGTTGTTATTATGTACCAAATGCAACCTGTAATATCATTTCTGTATCTTTATTATCTAAAGAAGGTTATGAATTTGCATTTGTAAGTAATGTAGTGAACATTCACCTTAATCAAGTGTTGATTGGGTCAGGTACATTGAACAACGGTATATACGTTTTAAACCAACCACAGATTTTCAATATCCAGAATACACACAAAAGAAAGTCTCCAGAAATTAATAAAACTTTCTTATGGCATTGTAGACTGAGTCACATCAACGAGAGAAGATTGACTAAGTTACATACTGAAGGATATTTAGATTCGTTCGAATATCAATCGTATGCAACTTGTCAATCCTGTCTCAAAGGAAAGATGACAAAGGCTCCGTTTTCTGGACACGGAGAAAGAGCGAGCGAGCTCTTGGGACTCGTACACAGCGACGTGTGCGGTCCAATGTCTACACATGCGCGAAGCGGTTATTCTTACTTCATTACCTTTACGGATGATTTTTCAAGGTACGGTTATGTCTTCTTAATGAAACATAAATCCGAGGCTTTTGAAAAATTCCAGGAATATAAGAATGAAGTAGAAAAACAAACAGGCAAAAGTATCAAGATCCTAAGATCGGATCGAGGAGGAGAATACTTAAGTGCCGAATTCCTGAACTATTTAAAAGAGAATGGAATTCTCTCTCAGCTTACTCTCCATACACTCCGCAACATAACGGTGTATCGGAGAGACGGAACCGAACCCTATTGGATATGGTACGGTCCATGATGAGTAACGCTGAGTTACCGCGATCATTCTGGGGGTATGCGCTAGAAACAGCTGCATATCTTTTGAACCGTGTTCCCACTAAGACTGTGCCTACCACACCATATGAGTTATGGAGTGGGAAGAAACCCTATCTTAATCACATTAAGACATGGGGATGTCCAGCTTTTGTAAAAAAGCAGCATGCGGACAAGCTCGAGGCACGCTCAGTACAGTGCAAGTTTGTGGGATATCCAAAGAACTCCAAGGGATATTACTTCTATTGCGAAGAGGAACAAAAAGTCCTTGTTTCTCGCCATGCCCACTTTCTAGAACATCAGTTCATAGAAAAAGAAATAAGTGGGAGCGCAATAGAACTGGAAGAAATTCCAGAACCACAAACTATTACTGAAAGTTTAGTGGAACCAGAAGGTTCAAAAGAACAGGACATTCCTATGCCGCTCCGCAGGAGTAGTAGGCAGTCTCATCCGCCCGAGAGGTACTACGGTTTTCTCATTGACGGGGATAGAGAAGACTGCATCCTGGATTGTGATGAGCCTACTAGCTTCCAGCAAGCCATTCAGAGCGTCGACTCGGTAAAATGGCTGGATGCAATGCGGACCGAGATGGAGTCCATGTACACCAACAAAGTATGGACGTTGGACATTGCTCCAGACGGGGTAAAACCCGTAGGATGCAAGTGGATCTTCAAAAGGAAGATTGGTGTAGATGGACAGGTTGAGACCTATAAAGCTAAACTGGTAGCAAAGGGTTTTCGTCAGCGACCTGGTTTGGACTATGACGAAACCTTTTCTCCAGTAGCTATGCTGAAATCCATTCGGATCCTTCTTGCCATCGCTGCTTTCCACGATTATGAGATTTGGCAGATGGACGTAAAGACAGCTTTTCTAAATGGTCATTTAGAGGAGTGTGTCTATATGGACCAGCCAGAGGGTTTCATTCAGGGTGGGAGCAGCGGAAAGGTGTGCAAGTTGCTCAAGTCCATTTATGGACTCAAGCAGGCATCGCGGAGTTGGAACATCTGTTTTGATGAGACGGTCAAAGAATTTGGCTTTATCAAAAATCCAGATGAACCATGCATCTATTGTAGATTTGTAGCGAGAACTGTAGTATTCCTCATTTTATACGTGGATGACATTCTCTTAATAGGAAATGACATTCCTATGCTACAATCTGTCAAGGGGTTCTTGTCACACAGGTTCTCCATGAAAGACCTGGGTGATGCCTCCTACATTCTGGGTATCCGGATCTACCGTGACAGATCCAAGAGGATATTAGGACTCTCGCAGTCCAGGTACATCGACACCATACTGAAGAGATTCAGTATGGAAGATTCCAAGCGCGGTAATCTACCGGCTTGTCACGGGATCACCCTCTCCAAAGAGATGTCTCCCAAGACTGATTTGGAGAGGGATCGCATGTCTATTATACCCTACGCTTCTGCGGTAGGCTCTATAATGTATGCGATGTTGTGTACCAGACCGGATGTGGCTTATGCACTGAGTGTGGTAAGCAGGTATCAGTCAAACCCTGGGGAGAAACATTGGATAGCAGTAAAGAACATTCTCAAGTACCTGAGAAGGACTAAGGAGATGTTCTTGGTGTATGGCGGAAAAGACCTGCAGATTGAGGCCTTTGCTGACTCCAGCTTCCAGAGTGACAAGGATGATTCCAAGTCCATGTCGGGTTTTGTCTTTACCCTCAATGGAGGGGCGGTGTGTTGGAAGAGCTCCAAACAGGAAACCGTTGCTGACTCGACTATGGAAGCGGAATACATCGCTGCATCTGATGCCGCAAAAGAAGCTGTCTGGATGAGGAAGTTCTTGAAAGAACTTCAGGTGGTTCCGTCCATTGTTGACCCAATACCTCTGTATTGCGACAACAACGGGGCTATAGCTTTAGCGAAGGAACCCAGGTCCCATCAGAAATCCAGACACATCTTAAGGCGGTATCACCTGATCAGGGAGATCGTAGATCGCCAGGAGATCGAGGTCCGGAGAGTTGCATCAGAGGATAACACAGCAGATCCATTCACGAAGGCCCTACCCCAGACTCAGTTCGAGCGGCTGATCCAGATGATAGGTCTTCGATACGCCAGTACATGGCCTTAGTGCAAGTGGGAGATTGTTAGTGTATATGCCCTAGAGGCCATTACTGTATCATACTAGTTTGTATATTACTTAATGGAAGCTTGGGATATTCACAGTTGTATATACAATCTTGCTCGAAATGGTAGTATGCTACTTGGTTTGTCTCTGCTTTAATATGTGCATGTGTTTCTTTTAACATATTGCTGGTATACATATTAGTAGAGCCCTTAGGATCTTTGCTTGATTACCAGCGTTGTGATGGCGCTCGCACTCGTGGGAGCTGGGTAATCTATAAGCACATCCTTATACAGGTCCCTGGTCGTTGGACTATCGAGACAGGGCATCGATACTCCGGAGTAGACTAGCGTATGCGCTTCTCATCCCAGTGTGGGAGATGGTCTGTCCCACAGCCGTTAGTACGTCGTACTTGGGATAGTATGCGGGTGCTCGTTAGGTTACGAGTACACTGGACAGGACTCGTCGGGAACTGTTGGTTGGTAATATACCTATCGTCAGTTATCAGTTCCCAGGTGACATGAGTACAGCTTAGTCCGCTGACTTGACACTGTCACTTCGCCTCGAGTGTGTTCCCACTGCACTTTGATTACTACCCTACCACGGCTCAAAGGAGCTGTGCAAACAGGTAGTTTTTGGGTGCAGTCCCGAAGCACTTGGAGGCAGTGACGGTTAGACAGGATTCGTCTCTCCCGGTATTGGGGGTTGACATCGCGCTGTGTCTAGGAGAGCCATTACACGAGTAGTCCCTGGCCAGGGCAAGCGAGATATACTGGTAGGTTTCCAATGTTATCTCAGGGTGTTCTGGGCTACACTCCGACACGACTTGTACCGCTATTAGGGGACTGACGTTCACCGCCCCCCTAGGCCCGCCATGCGATGTATCAGACGAACAGACCGGACTGTACGGAGACTGTCACATACAGGCTCAGTAGGAGTGCAGATGGGGTTCACCTCGTCAGTCTTCTTATCGACATCTACCTGGGGACCGTTACGTACAGCTAGTGCCGCTTGCGGTCTGTGGTTAAACCCACTGCCAGCGTAGTGTCGAGTCTTTAGAGTCCCACACAGAGAGCTATTCGCCTTTAAGCAAAATGAGTAGAGGTCGCATGGTTTTGCGACAGGGTTCGTTCACATTCGCGCACTTGTGCACGTTTGCTGTCCGGACAGTTTATACTAGCGGGCTTTGGTTTAAGCCGGATCCTAGTATATGATTTGAGATTGGTTTTTCTCATTGTGTTCGTGTTCCTCGGATCACGAATGCGGGTGCGTATGCACAGTTGCTTGAGATTGAGGGAGAGGACCTTGATTAGGGTTAATGGTTATTGTCATTTTATTAACCCTAATATTTATGTGTGTGTTATTGTTAATTAGTAATTAGTTTAATAATTATCCATGGTTGTGGTTGTTGACCATTTGACTTCTTTGACTTGTTGACCTAGGTTGACACTTTGACCATCATAATTTCTTTTGGAAGATGCTTTTTGATCTATGCAATTTGAAATGATAATGGTCATGTCATGATTTACCATGATAATTATCTAGCTAATTATTCAATTAAATTAATTCACACATATTAGTGAGAAGAGCTCTATTTTTTTCTCATTCTCTCATATCATTTCTCTCTCTTGTTCATCCTCTCCCTCAAGCTCTCTCCCTCTCATGTGTTGAGAAACAAAAAGCTTGAGAAAAACCTTCACTTGATCCTCTCTACTCTCTTCTAGGGTTCAAGTCTTAGCATTTCTTGCACTCTAGTTACTCCTAGCTTGGAGTTGAAGCTAAAGGTGGTGGCTTTCAAGTGGATCTTTCTTTGACGGAAGAAGACAAGCAAGGTGAGGCCTTTCTACCATTCCGACGAGCAAGGAGAGAAGGACTAAAGACCAAAGGTATAACCTTTCTACAACTTAGTTAGTTGTTAGTTTACTTTAGCTAGTTTTCGTTTAGCAAAGATCCTCACAAGCAAAGTCCATGTTGCCTAAGTCATTAAAAATCCGTTTTTTATTATGTTTTCCGCCTCCCGTAAGCACCGGGATGGGCAACACGGACTTACAATTACCACGCTTGGAATCTTCCATACTGAATCTTTTCAGTATGGTGTCGATGTACCTGGACTGCGAAAGTCCTAACATCCTCTTGGATCTATCACGATGGATCCGGATCCCCAGAATGTAATTGGCATCACCCAGGTCTTTCATGGAGAACCTGTGTGACAAGAACCCCTTGACAGATTGTAGCATAGGAATGTCATTTCCTATCAAAAGAATGTCATCCACGTATAATACGAGGAACACGACAGTTCTTGCTACAAATCTACTATAGATGCATGGTTCATCTGGATTTTTGATAAAGCCAAATTCTTTGACTGTCTCATCAAAGCAGATGTTCCAACTCCACGATGCCTGCTTTAGACCATAGATGGACTTAAGCAACTTGCACACCTTTCCGCTGCTCCCACTCTGAATGAAAACCTCTGGCTGGTCCATATAGACACACTCCTCTAAATTTCCATTTAGAAAAGTGGTCTTTACGTCCATCTGCCAAATCTCATAATCGTGGAAGGTAGCAATGGCAAGAAGGATCCGAATGGATTTCAGCATAGCCACTGGAGAAAAGGTTTCGTCATAGTCCAAACCAGCTCTTTGACGAAAACCCTTTGCAACAAGTCTAGCCTTATAGGTCTCAACCTGTCCATCTACACCAATCTTCCTTTTAAAGATCCATTTGCATCCTACGGGTTTTACCCCGTCTGGAGCAACGTCCAAAGTCCATACTTTGTTGGTGTACATGGACTCCATTTCGGTCCGCATTGCATCCAGCCATTTTACCGAGTCAACGCTCTGAATGACCTGCTGTAAGCTAGTAGGCTCATCATAATCAATGATGCAGTCCTCTCTATCCCCGTCTATGAGAAAACCATAGTATCTCTCGGGCGGATGAGACTGCCTACTACTCCTACGGAGCGGCGTAGGAATGTCCTGTTCTTTTGAACCCTCTGGTTCTACTAAGCTTTCAGTAATAGCTCGTGGTTCTGGAATTTCTTCCAGTTCTACTATGCTCCCACTTATCTGATTTTCCAAAAATTCAGTTTCCAAGAAGCAGGCATGACGAGAAACAAAAACTTTTTGTTCCTCTTCGCAATAGAAGAAATATCCCTTGAAGTTCTTTGGATATCCTACAAACTTGCACTGTACTGAGCGTGCCTCGAGTTTGTCCGCATGCTGCTTTTTAACAAAAGCTGGACATCCCCATGTCTTAATGTGGTTAAGATAGGGTTTCTTCCCACACCACATCTGATATGGTGTGGTAGGCACAGTCTTAGTTGGAACTCGGTTCAAAAGATATGCAGCTGATTCTAGTGCATATCCCCAGAATGATCGCGGTAACTCAGCGTTACTCATCATAGACCGTACCATATCCAATAGGGTGCGGTTCCGTCTCTCCGATACACCGTTATGTTGCGGAGTGTATGGAGGAGTAAGCTGAGAGAGAATTCCATTCTCTTTTAGGTAATCCAGGAACTCGGCACTCAAGTATTCACCACCTCGATCAGATCTCAGTGTCTTGATAATTTTGCCGGTTTGTTTTTCTACTTCATTCTTATATTCCTGGAATTTTCCAAAGGCTTCGGATTTATGTTTCATTAAGAAGACATATCCGTACCTTGAAAAGTCATCCGTAAAAGTAATGAAGTAAGAATAACCGCTTCTTGCATGTATAGACATTGGACCGCACACGTCGCTGTGTACGAGTCCCAAGAGCTCGCGCGCTCTTACTCCGTGTCCAGTGAACGGAGTCTTTGTCATCTTTCCTTTGAGACAGGATTGACAAGTTGCATACGATTAATATTCGAACGGATCCAAATATCTTTCTGTATGTAACTTCGTCAACCTTCTCTCATTGATGTGACCCAGTCTACAATGCCATAAGAAAGCCTGATTTGTTTCCGGAGACTTTCTTTTGTGTGTATTCTGGACATTGAAAATCTGTGGTTGGTTTGCCATTGCTTAATGTACCTGACCCAATCAGAACTTGATTAAGGTGAATGTTCACAACATTACTTATAAATGCAAATTCATAACCTTCTTTAGATAATAAAGATACAGAAATGATATTACAAGTTGCATTGGGTACAAAATAGCAATTACGCAAAACCAAAACGTGTACATCTGACAAGCCCAGGTGATAGTCCCCCACGGACTCAGCATCCATGCCAGCTCCGTTTGCAACTCTGAGGGTCATATCACCTGCCTTCAAAACCCTACGCTTTCTCAGTGCCTGCAAAGAATTACAGATATGAGATCCTGATCCGGTATCCAATACCCAGGAAGTAGAGTTTATTGAAAGATAGTTTTCAATAACATACACACCTGAAGCCGAAGCCGCAACTTGCTTCGGATCCTGGTTTCTGGCCTTCCAAGCCCTACAATCTTTCTTCCAGTGTCCCTTCTTATGACAATAGAAGCATTCTTCCTTTCCCACAAGCTGCCCCGCTATCTTTGTTGCCTTTGCTTTTCCCTTCGTATCCACTTTACTAACACCGCCCCTTGGTTTGGCAGGGGCTTTCTTCTTTTTTCCCTTGGCTTTCGTCTTGGACTTAGAAGAGGAAGATCCTCCTACAAACAAAGTGGATGTATCCCTACCTTTCTTAGGGTGCCCTCTGCACTCCTCAGCATGTTGAAGAGCTCCGGAAGTTCAACTTCTTTTCCTTGTAAGTTGAAGTTCAGGATAAACTGGGCGTAAGTGGAAGGAAGGGACTGGAGAATCAAGTCCGTATAGAGCTCGTTCTCTAACGTTGTCCCAAGGTCCGCGAGCTCCTCAATGAAGCCAATCATCTTAAGCACGTGTTCCGCTACCGATGATCCGATGGCCAATCTCGCCGAAAATAGCTTTTTCGAGACTTCGTATCTGGCGATACGGGATTGCTCTCCATACAGTTCTTTTGTATGGAGAAATATGGATTCGAGGTCTATATTCTCGTGCCTCCTGTAGGGTTCCTAGGCACACTATAGAGGTCTCACAAGGCATCAACCATGCCAATTTCAAATTTTACGGGTGCCGAGAAACCCTAATACGGATCGTTGACTAGAAATTTAGGCGAAAAACGAATCTAGTTAACAACTTAACTAAAGATAAGAAGCTACAACCTTCGTAGATCCGGATATCCACTTCCTTAGCTCCACGTAGAGGTCCTCTCGCTGTCCGTCTCGAATCCCGAACTCAATCGTCGGCTTCATCGGAGAAAAGGGCGGACTAGGTCGTCGGCTTCGTGCCGAAGATGATCTACGTCGAGGTTTCACAAGTTCAAGCTCCGACTGCACCAAGTTGTGAAACTTGTGAAGAAAACACCCAAAACCACTTGGCAAGAGGTATAGGATGAAGAAATAGGAGGTGGGTTCACTTTAGAATTGGATTTCTCTCACTTTTGCTCAAGTTGCCATTGATGGCATCAAGTTTTCATTCTTGAAGATGAAGAAGAAGATGAAGCTAGAATTATGATAAGTGTTGTTAAAAGAAAAATAAAAATGAATACTTATCATCTTCTAACCTTGGTTAAGTGTAGAGAATAGACCATGGTCAAGTGAGAATGGTTAGGGTTAAGGATGATGACAAAATGGTCACTTTAGTCAAAGCTTCATGAAGCTTCATCAAGCTTCATGAAAGAAACCATTTTGTTATCTTTTATTTATTTATCAAAAAAGAATAGATAAATAAATAAGTAAATAAATCAAAACCCTAACTATTATCATAACCATGGTTTAAGTCTTAACACAAAACCAATTTACATGCATCATCAAACATGACACATTGTAGTGCACAAAAGTATATCACATATACAACTTGTGAACTACAAGTGAGAAAATCCTATTAAACTGAACCAATACTAGTTAATGCAAAGTAATATATCAAATATATAATTATACATTAAATCATTAAATCAACACTTGATTCAATGATCCGGTCATGTCACACATAACCGACTAGTATCCAATGTATCGACTTATCGAATCAATCTACGATTCGATAACTAGGTTATATCGCATATAACCAATCGAAACATTCATCACGAGAATGAAATACGGTATCACATACATGCATCATTCTCGGTCCTGCACATATCTCATATGCACTCCTATTTCATTTCGCTTGAGCCAGGAAACCTCTGTGTAGGACTCTAAAGACTCGTCAATACGCCGGTAGCAGATGATGATTATGTCAAGCACCCACAAGCCGCAAGCAGTCTGCTAAACGTAACGGCTATCCGGGTATTGAACGATCAGAAGATCGACGAGCTAGCCCGCTCACACTCCTGTGAATCCAACCAGTAACACTTACCGTACAGTCCGGTCTGTTCGTCTGATATGTCGCATATCAAGTCTAGGGGTGGTATACGTCAGACCCCAATAACCGATAAGTCATGCCGATGTGAGGCTCATAACGGGTCAAGAAACTACTGGTAACACTTATCGGCAAATCTCTGATCAGCCTTGGCCAGGGACTTCCCTGTTACGGCCAATCAAGCACAGCGCAACATCAACCCCCAATACCGGAAGAGACGAAACCCCTCCTATCGCTCATTGCCTTCATGTGACTCGGGACTGTATCCAAAGACCACCGTTTTGCACGCCCTCATGGACATGGTAAGGTGGAGATCAAAGCACAGTGGGAATCACACAAGACTCTATGACGATCTCGGGTCTACAGACTAACCTGTACAAGTGTCACCTGAGAACTGCCATCTGACGTGAGGTATAATACCATCTGGGAGTTCTCGGCGAGTCCGTCCAGTGTACCCAGTCTCCACTGAGCACCCGTACACCATCTCTGATGTCAAACACCAATGGATATGGGATCATCCATCGCCCATCTCATGGGTCGAGAAGCGTATACGCTAGTCTACACTGGTATATCGATGCCCCGTCTCGATACACCCACGACTAGGGACCTTGAAGGATGTACTTATGGACTACCATGTCCCCACTAGTATGATCTGCATCATAGTCCAGGTAGTCAAGTACACATCCTAAGGGCTTTATCAACATGTAACTATAGGACAGTTTAAAGAGACAAGTGTACATGTTAAGATAAAGAGTAACCAGATAGCATACTATCATATCGAGCAAGAAAGTCATCTCTATATATGTCCAAGCATCCAATATAATATACATCATCTGTACAATACTGGCCTCTAGAGCATACATACAACTAACAATCTCCCATTTGCACTAGGGCCAGCTGTTGTAGTATCGCATACCGAGCATCCTGAAGAGTCTCTCAAACTGTATCTGGGGAATGGCCTTCGTGAGTGGATCCGCCGTGTTGTTCTTCGTGTCAACCCTCCTGACCTCGATCTCCCGGCGATCAACTATCTCCCGGATCAGGTGATACCGCCTCAGAATATGGCTGGATCGCTGATGGGACCTGGGTTCCTTGGCCAAAGCCACCGCTCCATTGTTATCGCAATACAAAGGTATTGGATGCTCAATGGATGGAACCACTCCAAGTTCAGTAATGAACTTCTTGATCCAGACAGCCTCTTTGGCAGCATCGTTGGCAGCGATGTATTCAGCCTCCATCGTCGAGTCTGCCACGGTTTCCTGCTTGGAACTCTTCCAGCTAACCGCCCCTCCGTAAAGGGTAAAGACAAAACCCGACTGCGACTTAGAGTCGTCCTTATCACTCTGGAAGCTCGAATCGGTAAAGGACTCCACTTGGAGTTCTCCGTTACCATACACCAAGAGCATTTCTTTAGTCTTTCGCAAGTACTTAAGAATGCTCTTCACAGCTGTCCAGTGACTCTCTCCAGGATCAGCTTGATACCTGCTCACTACACTTAGTGAGTATGCAATATCGGGTCTGGTACATAGCATCGCATACATGATAGAGCCTACAGCTGAAGCATAGGGTATCCCTTGCATGCGAGCTCTCTCCAAATCAGTCTTGGGAGACATCTCTTTGGAGAGAGTGACTCCAGACATCGTGGGCAAGTTCCCACGCTTGGATTCTTCCATACTAAACCTCTTTAGTATGGTGTCAATGTACCTGGATTGGGACAATCCCAAAATCCGTTTGGATCTATCTCTATAGATCCTAATTCCCAATATGCAGGAGGCATCACCAAGATCTTTCATTGAGAATCTTTGTGATAAGAAGAGCTTGACCGATTGCAGCATAGGAATATCATTTCCTATCAAGAGTATGTCGTCTACGTACAATACGAGGAAGACAACCTTACTCTCTGCCACCTTCTTGTAAATACAAGGTTCATCTGGGTTTTTGACGAAATCAAACTCTTTGATAACGACGTCAAAGCAGATGTTCCAACTCCGCGATGCTTGCTTTAATCCATAAATGGATTTAAGCAGCTTGCACACCTTCCCGCTGCTCCCACTGTCTACGAAGCCCTCTGGCTGAGTCATGTACACGCACTCTTCTAAATCACCATTTAGAAAGGCGGTCTTAACATCCATTTGCCAGATTTCGTAGTCATGATACGCAGCGATGGCAAGCATGATTCGGATGGATTTAAGCATAGCCACTGGAGAAAAGGTTTCGTCATAGTCCACACCTGGTCTTTGACGAAAATCTTTTGCAACAAGTCTAGCTTTGAAAGTCTCCACTTTCCCATCTACACCAAGTTTCTTCTTGAAGATCCACTTGCTCCCAATGGGTTTTACCCCTTCAGGAGCAACTTCCAAAGTCCATACTTTGTTGGTGTACATGGATTCCATCTCGGACCGCATAGCATCCAGCCATTTCACTGAGTCCCTACTCGTGATGGCCTGCTCGAAGCTAGTTGGGTCATCATCCTCCATGATGCAATCCTCGCTTCCACCGTCAATGAGAAAACCGTAGTATCTCTCAGGTGGACGAGAAACCCTACTAGATCGGCGGAGAGGCTGGGGTTCGTCGAGTTCCACTGAATCCTCTGGTTCTACCAAGTCTTCTGTTATAGTTTGTATTGCTGGAACCTCTTCCAGTTCTACCTCAATGCTACTTGTCTGTTTCATAAGAAAACTCTTTTCTAAGAAAGTGGCATGTCGAGAAACAAACACTTTTTGTTCCTCGGAGTGGTAGAAGATATACCCTCGCGAATGTTTGGGATATCCAACAAACTTACATAGAACAGACCTTGCCTCGAGCTTGTCCGGATTTTGTGTTTTAACATAGGCCGGACAACCCCATATCTGAATAAAATTAAGACATGGTCTCTTACCATTCCATATCTCATATGGAGTGGTAGGCACAGATTTGGTTGGAACTCTATTCAATAGATATGCAGCAGTCTCCAGTGCATATCCCCAGAAGAAATAGGTAACTCAGCTGCACTCATCATAGAGCTCACCATATCTAATAGGGTGCGATTTCTCCGTTCCGATACACCGTTGTGCTGTGGTGTATAAGGAGGAGTAAGCTGAGAGAGAATCCCATTCTCTTTTAGATAATCTCTGAATTCGTTACTTAAGTATTCTCCTCCTCGATCAGATCGAAGGATCTTAATACTTTTGCCCGTTTGGTTCTCTACTTCTTGTTTATATTCTCTAAATTTCTCAAAAGCTTCTGATTTGTGTTTCATCAGGAACACATATCCGAATCTAGAGAGATCGTCAGTGAATGTAATGAAGTATAAAGAACCATCCCTGACATGTGTAGACATGGGACCGCATATATCACTATGTATTAGTCCTAAGAGTTCGGTAACTCTTTCTCCGTGTCCTGTAAACGGAGTTTTGGTCATCTTGCCTTTGAGACATGACTGACAAGTGTCATAAGATGAAAATTCAAACGAATTTAAATATCCATCCGTATGCAACTTAGCTAGTCGTGTCGCATTGATGTGACCCAGTCTACAATGCCACAAGAAGGATTCGTTCAGTTCAGAACTCTTCCTCTTGTGTGTGTTTTGTAAATTGAGGACTGTATTTTGATTTAGAATGAATATGCCATTATGTAACGAGCCTGAAGCAATCAACTTTTGATCTAGGAATATGTTCATAACATTATCCTTTACTACAAAATTATATCCTTCTTTACTTAATAAAGAAACTGATATAATGTTGCACATCATGTTCGGTATATAATAGCATTCATTTAGAATCAGTGTATCACCACCTGGTAATACTAGGTGATATTCGCCAACTGCTTTGGCTGCAACATTTTCCCCATTCCCTACTTGAACGGAATGATCACCTTTTCCCAGTTCTCTACCTTTCCTCAGCCCATGTAACATCTTACATATGTGGGATCCTGATCCGGTATCTAATACCTAGGACGTAGGGTGAACTGAGAAACAGTTCTCAATGACAAACACACCCGAAGATGATGCATCAACATGCATGTTCTCCTTTTTGGTGGTGTGAGAATCCAGATATTCTCCTGTTTCCTGTTCATTCTTATAACACTTATAAGATAGAATGGGTTCAACGTTCCCCTGCACAGTATAACATGCGGGTTCGGTCAATACATCCATATTATTATCTTGTTTAGGGCATGACATGGTCGCTACCTGGAGAGAGAGAGAGAGAAGAAAACACTTTAGCGTAAGCTCGTGCAAGATCAGATTGGTTATTATCTTATCTAATCAGGATGGCTCCCACTGGTTTTTATCAAATCTTCCTTCAAACCCTAAAAGGAAAGACTAGCCGGGATTAATTACACACTACAAGTTCGCCAATCTTTCAGCCAGGCCAGTGTCGGTACTTTGAGGGAGGTCCCCAGTGCTTTCGCACGAACCTAATTAATGTAAACCTCGTTTTCCCAGAGGCGTAACCTCGTTAACACCTTTCTAGACACCTACTTGATCGGCTAATTGTAATGTGTAAAACTCTCCCAGGAGTAACTCTTACTCGCAGTGGGTATCGGGATCCAACTATCTCATAGAAGGTATGCAATCTCATTGCAAATTTCAACACTTGAAATTCCCGATAATATTTTGCCCCTAGCGTCCTATGACCTTGACGGAGGCCAAACAACCCATAGTCCGCTAGTCAAGTTCAACCCGTCATTTCCTGATTGAATTAAACCCACCCGCACGACCCTTGACGGAGGCCAAACAACGCCGTACGAATACCCTAATCCAATCGCATCATATGCTAGCAGATAAGCACTAGTTAGCTACCGTACACTACGCCTTGACGGAGGCCAAACTACCGTAGCACGAATACTAACTAGTACTTATCTGAAATGACGGAGGGCTACGACAGGTTTTTCTGAAAACCTATTGCGTAATGAACTTGATATCGTCGTAGAATCAAATGAAGTTTTGAAATGGAGTGATTTTAAGGCTTTTCTGGTTTTGCTAAAGGGTCACTCCCGGTGAAGGGATCGTCGGCCCTTTCCTCGTCGAATGAGGTGCGGGATATATCATATATATCACTGTGCAAAGCAAAACTCAAAAGCAATCAAAAGCAAACCGAGTGTGTAGCATCTGCCAGTTATTGCTAAAGGAGTCACTCCCGGTGAAGGGATCTCGGTCCTTTCCTCATCGAATAAGGTGCAGGGTATATCATATATACCGCTATGCAAAGCAAGAACTGTAGCTACCTGTTTTGTTTAAAATTTGATTCTACAACATCTTAGGTTTCTTTCTTTCATTAATCACATTAATGAAGTCCCATCATTTAAATACCTAAACATCACAGATAAATACGACGTACACTTATGCCATCCGCATTCGCCTCGATGTCCCCTCGTGCACCGTTAGGTTAGGTAACTAACGACAGAGCAGGGCAGGGCTAGTGCGGGTGCAAAACATAAGTAACGTCTATATAATATATCATATATACTATATACTGTATCTATCACAGAACATCACATGATCACATCACAGATATCGCAGCAGAAGAAACATATGAAACATTAGATATACTAGGACGTCCGTGTTTTCAATACGAGCCAGTATAAAACACGGATTCCACGGTCGTGATGAATAGCCAATCCCACACCCCTAGACCCCTACGAGAGCGGAAAGCAACCCTACCAATTCTAGGGTTAGGAGACCCGGACTCGACTCCTCGAGATGGTCTCCCACTGGACCCTAGAACCCGGTTACTTGTACTCCCCTCCTTGGGTCTATCCTAGTGCAGAAAAGTAAACAATATACAAAGAGTGACAACTTCCGCAACCTGGAAGTGCCCCAATAAAAGAATATTACATACAAGTTTTTACATAAATGAAAATGAAAAACACTCATCTCATATAAAAAAAACCCCGGCTATTCAAACACGACAATCCAATATAACATATCCAGCAACACATAACATCACATGTCATCAACGTAAGTAAATATGCGCATCCCAATTGTCGTTGACATATAGCAACGAAACCGGCGATATCACATATTACACTTACGGTCACAGAAAAGAAAGTGTAAAACTACAACAGTTGGAATCCGCAATCTCTTTAGACATCACATGCCTAATCAAATGAAATACTTAGACATCGCATGCCTAACAGTTATAAACCCCGCATTTTAGTCTCATTATCGAAAACTCTTTTCAATATCAAATGAAACTAAACCGCTAGATTTATAACATTCATTCAGTTATCTCATAACTGTTTGTGAATTCCAATTATTGTATCCCATTCCGGATAAATAGAATATATTAAACTTTCCGATCGAACATTCGAACACCCAAGTTTTCCCGAAACCGTTCAACACATGAAATTAGTTCAAAGACGTTCACTTCATGCCTCAGTACCAACGGTCCAGCCGTAGAAGGGTCAAGCCAACGCCTCACATGTGGCACGCCGTACTGCCCCAAACCCGAAGGTTCAAAGGGCAGTTCAAGACGGTCACATAATCGAGTTAAGGTTTGTTGTCTTCTAGAGGGACCATCGCGTTACTTGCACCACTTAGAACGTCCTTAAACCACAGAAAAATCCAACACTTGGAAATTTTCCGGCAGGGGAAAAGTTGGGTATTTATATCCGGTCGAACTTTTTAACATATTCTAAAGTTATCCGGAAAGCCACATAGACAAGATTTGATAATCCGATCGAATCGTCGATTCCCAATACAACCCAAGAACACTCAACTCTTGAGTCAAATTAAAAATTCCCAGAAAATTCAGCATAATAAAATAGTAATTACTGTGCAAAATTGTAGTGATGATGTCATCATATTGCCGTGGAACCGCCGCAGAAGCCAGGCTTCTGCCGCGGTTCCGCCGCACTATTTACTGTTCATGGGATAAATTTTGCATCGTAATTCTTAGATTTCCCTGCTGAATTTTTTAAGCATTTTTAATATGGAAAAATCCCAGATTTTAGAAAAAGTCCAGAGAGCACTTGGGTTTTAGGGTTTCGGGTTCGTTCGGGTTTCAAACGTCGTCTAGACTTCGCCTAAGGCTCTAGCTAGGCTCTGATACCACTGTAGGGTTCCTAGGCACACTATAAAGGTCTCACAAGGCATCAACCATGCCGATTTCAAATTTTACGGGTGCCGAGAAACCCTAATACGGATCGTTGACTAGAAATTTAGGCGAAAAACGAATCTAGTTAACAACTTAACTAAAGATAAGAAGCTACAATCTTTGTAGATCCGGATATCCACTTCCTTAGCTCCACGTAGAGGTCCTCTCGCTGTCCTTCTCAAATCCCGAACTCAATCGTCGGCTTCATCGGAGAAAAGGCCGGACTAGGTCGTCGGCTTCGTGCCGAAGATGATCTACGTCGAGGTTTCACAAGTTCAAGCTCCGACTGCACCAAGTTGTGAAACATGTGAAGAAAACACCTAAAACCACTTGGCAAGATGTAGAGGATGAAGAAATAGGAGGTGGGTTCACTTTAGAATTGGATTTCTCTCAGTTTTGCTCAAGTTGCCATTGATGGCATCAAGTTTTCATTCTTGAAGATGAAGAAGAAGTTGAAGCTAGAATTATGATAAATGTTGTTAAAAGAAAAATAAAAATGAATACTTATCATCTTCTAACCTTGGTTAAGTGTAGAGAATAGACCATGGTCAAGTGAGAATGGTTAGGGTTAAGGATGATGACAAAATGCTCACTTTAGTCAAAGCTTCATGAAGCTTTATCAAGCTTCATGAAAGAAACCATTTTGTTATCTTTTATTTATTTATCAAAAAGAATAGATAAATAAATAAGTAAATAAATCAAAACCCTAACTATTATCATAACCATGGTTTAAGTCTTAACACAAAACCAATTTACATGCATCATCAAACATGACACATTGTAGTGCACAAAAGTATATCACATATACAACTTGTGAACTACAAGTGAGAAAATCCTATTAAAGTGAACCAATACTAGTTAATGCAAAGTAATATATCAAATATATAATTATACATTAAAGCATTAAATCAACACTTGATTCAATGATCCGGTCATGTCGCACATAACCGACTAGTATCCAATGTATCGACTTATCGAATCAATCTACGATTCGATAACTAGGTTATATCGCATATAACCAATCGAAACATTCATCGCGAGAATCAAATACGGTATCACATACACGCATCATTCTCGGTCCTGCACATATCTCATATGCACTCCTATTTTATTTCGCTTGAGCCAGGAAACCTCTGTGTAGGACTCTAAAGACTCGTCAATACGCCGGTAGCAGATGATGATCATATCAAGCACCCACAAGCCGCAAGCGGTCTGCTAAACGTAACGGCCATCCGGGTATTGAACGATCAGAAGATCGACGAGCTAGCCCACTCACACTCCTGTGAATCCAACCAGTAACACTTACCGTACAGTCCGGTCTGTTCGTCTGATATGTCGCATATCAAGTCTAGGGGTGGTATACGTCAGACCCCAATAACCGATAAGTCATGCCGATGTGAGGCTCATAACGGGTCGAGAAACTACTGGTAACACTTACCGGCAAATCTCTGATCAGCCCTGGCCAGGGACTTCCCTGTTACGGCCAATCAAGCACAGCGCAACATCAACCCCCAATACCGGGAGAGACGAAACCCCTCCTATCGCTCATTGCCTCCATGTGACTCGGGACTGTACCCAAAGACCACCGTTTTGCACGCCCTCATGGACGTGGTAAGGTGGAGATCAAAGCACAATGGGAATCACACAAGACTCTATGACGATCTCGGGTCTACAGACTAACCTGTACAAGTATCACCTGAGAACTGCCATCTGACGTGAGGTATAATACCATCTGGGAGTTCTCGGCGAGTCCGTCCAGTGTACCCAGTCTCCACTGAGCACCCGTACACCATCTCTGATGTCAAACACCAATGGATATGGGATCATCTATCGCCCATCTCATGGGTCGAGAAGCGTATACGCTAGTCTACACTGGTATATCGATGCCCCGTCTCGATACACCCACGACTAGGGACCTTGAAGGATGTACTTATGGACTACCATGTCCCCACTAGTATGATCTGCATCATAGTCCAGGTAGTCAAGTACACATCCTAAGGGCTTTATCAACATGTAACTATAGGACAGTTTAAAGAGACAAGTGTACATGTTAAGATAAAGAGTAACCAGATAGCATACTATCATATCGAGCAAGAAAGTCATCTCTATATATGTCCAAGCATCCAATATAATATACATCATCTGTACAATACTGGCCTCTAGGGCATACATACAACTAACACCTCCTCTGATGTTCATTGTCCATAGAGGCAAGCACGAGGCACTTGGCCTTCGCGCAATCGATCTCCTAAGTCTTACGGATTTCCTTATCCGCGACGCTGGAGGTGGGATCTGGGACAGGGGGAGCTTTGGTGGTAAGAAGATACCCTAGCTTGTCGTAAGTGATTGCCATTTTGACATTCCTGAGCCAATCTTTGTAGTTTGGCCCTGTCAGTATGTTTTTATCTAGAAGTAACTTAAGTCCGGTCATGACGATTGGTCGCTGCAATTAGGAGAGAGAGAAGAAACACTCAGGATGATACTCTTGCAAGTTTAGAGTGGTTTTTAGTTTGTCTAAATAGGATGGATCCCACTGTTTCTCGAATCCCTCCTCAAACCAAAAAGGAGGAATTAGTCGGGATCAATCTCACCGTACAATACTTGCTTAACCGTTCAGCCAGGCCAGTGTCGGTACATCGAGGGAGGTTTTCCAACGCTTTCGCGATGTTCCTTAATTTAAGAACCTCTTTTCCCTGGGGGCGTAGCCCCGCTAACACCTTTCTAGACACCTACTTGGTTTATAGCATTGATCGTTAAGTGAGAAATTTCCCGAGGAGTAGCATATACTCACAGTAGGATCGGGATTCAAATATCATCGCGTGACAAAACTGAAGGAATCCTACCAGAATCATCGCACTCCAAATGGTATGCAGCGCTAGCAAGTTTCAGGTTCTTTTGAAACTCTCGATGTGGATTTTTGCCCCATGCTCTTATGACCTTGACTTTGGCCAACAAATCATAAGTCACATGTCAAGTTCTACCCGTCATTCTCTAGGTTAATTTGAACCCACCCGTACCTACCCTTGACTTTGGCCAACAAGGCAGTACGACTGTCCCAAACCAACGCATCTATCTATGCTGCACATGAATACCCAATAGCTACCAATCACTATGCCTTGACTTTGGCCAACAAACACAGCTTGAATACTATTGACTATCCATGTGAAACTACGGAGGGCTACGAATGGTTTCGGCGAAACCGTGAACGTAGTGAACTTGATATAATCGATGGAACGAGATAGCTTTTAAAAGGAGTGGCTCAAGCTCCGCATTTAAAAGTTGGTTTTTGAAAAGAACCGAGTGGTTTTGAAAGTGTTCCAACGACTTTACTTTGGTTTATTTTCTTGCATTAATTCATTTTAATGCGTCCCATCATTTAATCCTACCATTGCAGAAAACAACCAAAATATGACGTACGCTTATGCCATCCGCATTCGCCATAGGGCCCCGTCATTACCCGTTAGGTTACTTAACTAACGACAGAGCGGGGGCTGGACTAGCGTGGATGCAAAACATAAGCAACGCCTAAATAGATATCATATATAGATATATTGCAATGATAGTCATTTCAGATCACAGATGAACACATTGGATATAATAGGAATCCGCAATTCGTACGAGCCTCTAACGAAAAGCGGATTACACGGTCGCGGTGAATAGCCAATACCCCACCCAAGACCCCTACGGGTGCGGCAAACTACCTGCCAAGTACCCGAAGCGAAGCAACCTCCTTCAACACCGTGAGTAGGCCACTCGGCACTTCGAGATACCCGGTAGTTTGTGCACCCCCTCCATGGGTCTATCCTAGGAGCAAAAATAATAAAAGAAATTATACAATGACGGCTACAACCTCACCCCGGTTGTACGGCCAAATAAATAATATTACATCAATTAAAAATTTTACATGAATTGAAAGAAAAGAAAACTCTCATCTCACAACCCCCGGCTATTCACCCGCGACAATCCAATGAATTCATATACACATACCATCAACATCACAGATCACAGATATGTATAACCCCCACTAATCAACGTATAGCGATTAGCAGACGTTCAATACATATATCACATCACAGAAATAAACCCGCTAGCTTTAGTCTTTAGAAGATCGATCAAAATACAGATTTTTAAGCCCCAAAAAAAAATTTTGCTTTCTGGAAAATCTGGGCAGAAAAAACACATTCCAAAAATCTCAAAACACCCACATAAGCACACTGCAGCAAAACCGATCCACGACCGAGTCAACTCGGCCGCAGATCCGCGGCAAGAAGCTCTTCTTGCCGCGTTTCCGCGGTGAGTTGGTCGGTTCAGTGGACCGGTTTTCTGCACTGTTCACTAAAAACCCTGAGCCGATTTTTCAACAGTGTTAAATTATTTTCAGAGCAGGAAAAAATTCGACAGAAAGTTTGGGTTTTGTGCATGTTTCGTGACTTTTTCTCCGATCGAACTTCTAGTTACTTTGCTAACATGTTAGATAGTGTTTAACTAGTCTCTGATACTACTGTAAGTCCATGCTACCCTTCCCCGGTTCTTTGGGGTTGCGGAAATGGTCAAAAATGAATTTTGCTAGGGTGGTAACATGGACTCAAAAACGGATCTTTGTTAAACAACTGCCTAACAACCTAACTAGGAGTTTTACCTACTCGGTTAAGGGGGTTATACTTTTCTTGAACTCCTTCGTCTTCAACTCTTTGCGGTGTACGGATCGGCCTCACCTCGCCGTCTCCTCGCGCCGAAGATGGATCCACCCGAAAGCTTCTACCTTTTGGCTTCTACTTCGAACTTGAAGAAACTAGAACACTTGGCATGCTAGGCCTTGTGAACTAGGATGAGTAGAGGAGTGTTTTGGTGTTTTTATTTCTAAGGCAATGGTTCTCAACTCATGAGAAGGAGTTGCCTTGAGCTAGAGAGAGCAAGAGGAAGAGAGAGAGCTTGAGCAAGAGAGAGAAATGAAAATGAAGAATGAGCAAGTCTTTTGCCATCCAAGCTCTCATAATCCAAAAAATTATGATAACAAGTAATAATAATTGAGTATAATGTGATGGTTGTTATCATGACAAATGACAATATCATTTCTTGCATTAAATGCAATTTTTGAACCATCAAGCAAGCACAAGTCAATGCAAACAAATGATAGCCATTGTCATGATGGTGGTCAACACGTCCAACCTAATCAACCGGTCCACAAAAGTCAACAAGTCAACAAGGTCAACCCTTCAACCCTAACCATGTCACTATAATACTTAATTAATATTATTGTTAATCATAATTCTAATTCTCATTAGGGTTTAGCAAAAGTCAACAGTCAACAACCCTAATGAGAATCCTCTGCCTCTGTCTCTCTGTCAACTGTGCATACACACCCGTATCTGCGTTCCGGGGAACACGAATACAAACGAGATAAAACCAATCCCAAAACGTATACTAGGATCTGGCTTAAACCAAAGCCCGCTAGTAATAACTGCCCGGACACTAAATGTGCACAAGTGCACGGATATGACCGAACCCTGTCGCAAAACCATGCGACCTGTCGCAAAACCATGCGAGCTCTACTCTTTTGCCTAAAGGCGAATAGCTCTCTGTGTGGGACTCTAAAGACTCGACACTACGCTGGCAGTGGGTTTAACCACAGACCGCAAGCGGAACCAGCTGTGTGTAACGGCCCCCAGGTAGATGCCGATAAGAAGACGGACGAGGTGAAACCCATCTGAACTCCTACTGAGCCTGAATGTGACAATCTCCGTACAGTCCGGTCTGTTCGTCTGAGAATATCGCATGGCGGGCCTAGGGAGCGGTAAACGTCAGTCCCCTAATAGCGGTACAAGTCGTGTCGGAGTGTAGCCCAGAACACCCTGAGATAACACCGGAAACCTACCAGTACATCTCGCTTGCCCTGGCCAGGGACTACTTGTGTAATGGCTCTCCTTGACACAGCACGATATCAACCCCCAATACCGGGAGAGACGAATCATGTCTAACCGTCACTGCCTCCAAGTGCTTCGGGACTGCACCCAACTACTACCTGTTTGCACGACTCCTTTGAGCCGTGGTAGGGTAGTAATCAAAGTACAGTGGGAACACACTCGAGGCGAAGTGACAGTGTCAAGTCAGCGGACTAAGCTGTACTCATGTCACCTGGGAACTGATAACTGACGATAGGTGTAGTACCAACCAATCAGTTCCCGATGAGTCCTGTCCAGTGTACTCGTAACCTAACGAGCACCCGCATACTATTCAAGTACGACATACTGACGGCTGTGGGACAGACCGTCTCCCCTGCTGGGATGAGAAGCGCATACGCTAGTCTACTCCGGAGTATCGATGCCCTGTCTCGATAGTCCTACGACTAGGGACCTGTATAAAGATGTGCTTGTGGATTACCCAGCCTCCACGAGTGTGACTGCCATCACAACGCTGGTAATCAAGCAAAGATCCTAAGGGCTCTACTAATATGTATAAGCAATATTCTAAAAGAAACACATGCACATATTAAAGTAGAACAAACCAAGTAGCATACTACCATTTTGAGCAAGATTGTCTATACAACTGTGAATATCCCAAGCTTCCATTAAGTAATATACAAACTAGTATGATACAGTAATGACCTCTAGGGCATATACACTAACAATTATAACCTTTGTAGTCCGTTCCTTCACTTCTATAGCTCCTTATAGTGGTCCCTTCGCTGCGATCATCAAACTCCCGGACTTTTGAGAGGCTCCATAAGATGTATGATGCATGTTAGCTAGAAGTCTTCAAAGTCTATGATGATCTACTTCGAGGAAACACGGACTCAAGCTATGTCTTCACTAATAATGAATTAGTGAAGCTAACACTCCTGTTAATCTAATCAGTAACACTAGCGTACAGTCCGGTCTCTTCATCCGATATGTCGCATATCCAGTCTAGGGGTAGTAAACGTCAGACCCTAGTAACCTATAAGTCATGCCGATGTGAGGCTCATAACGGGTCGAGAAACTACTGATAACACTTACCAGTAGATCTCCATATCAGCCCTGGCCAGGGACTTCCTGTTATAGCCAATCGAGCACAGCGCAACATCAACCCCCAATACCGGGGGAGACGAAACCCCTCTGATCTCTCATTTTCTCCATGTGATTCGTGATTGCACCCAAAAGCCACTGTTTTGCACGTTCACTTGAACATGGTAAGGTGGAAATCAAAGCACAGTGGAAATAACACAAGACTCTTTGACGATCTCGGGTCTACAGACTAACCTGTATCAGTGTCACCAGAGAACTGCTATCTGACGATAGGTATAATACCAACTAGGAGTTCTCGGCGAGTCCGTTCAGTGTACCCAGTCTCCACTGAGCACCCGTATACCATCTTTGATGTCAAACACCAATGGATGTGGGATCATCCATTGCCCATCATATGGGTCAGGATGCGTATACGCTAGTCTACTCTGGAATATCGATGCCCTATCTCGATACACTCTCGACTAGGAACAATTATAGGATGTACTTGTGGACTACCCTGGCCCCAATAGTATGATCTCCATCAGAGTCCTAGTAGTCAAGTACACATCCTAAGGGCTTTATCAATATGTGAGAGCAAGACAGTATCACAATACAAGTCAACATGTTGAGACAAAGTGCAACCAGATAGCATACTATCATGTCGAGCAAGAAAGTTCTCTCTATATATTTCCAACCATCCACTATAATATACATCATATGTACAATAATGGCCTCTAGGGCATTTACATAACTAACAATCTCCCACTTGCACTAAGGCCAGTTATTGTAGTATCTCATACCCAACATCCCAAAGAGTCTCTCAAATTGTATCTGGGTTGTAGCCTTCGTGAGTGGATCCACAGTGTTGTTCTTCGTGTCAACTCTCCTGACCTCGATCTCCCGGCGATCAACTATCTCCCGGATCAGGCGATACCGCCTCAGAATATGCCTGGATCTCTGATGGGACCTGGGTTCCTTGGCCAAAGCCACAGCTCCATTGTTATCACAATAAAAGGTATTGGATGCTCAATGGACGGAACCACTACAAGTTCATTTATGAACTTCTTCATCCAGATAGCCTCTTTGGCAGCATCATTGGCAGCGATGTATTCAGCCTCCATCGTTGAGTCTGCCACGGTTTCCTGTTTGGAACTCTTCCAACAAACCACCCCTCCATTGAGCGTAAAGATAAATCCCGAGACCGACTTAGAGTCGTCCTTATCACTCTGGAAGCTCGAATCGGTAAAGGACTCCACTTGGAGTTCTTCGTTACCATACACCAAGAACATCTTTTTAGTCCTTCTCAAGTACTTGAGAATGTTCTTCACAGCTGTCCAGCAACTCTCTCCTGGATCTGCTTGATACCCACTCACTACACTTAGCGAGTATGCTACATCGGGTCTGGTACATAGCATCGCGTACATGATAGAACCTACTGCCGAAGCATAGGGTATCCCATGCATGCGAGCTCTCTCCAAATCAGTCTTGGAAGACATCTCTTTGGAGAGAGTGAGTCCTGAGATCGTGGGTAAATTCCTACGCTTGGATTCTTCCATACTAAACCTCTTTAGTATGGTGTCGATGTACCTGGATTGGGACAATCCCAGTATCCGTTTAGATCTATCTCTATAGATCTTAATTCCCAAGATGTAGGAGGCATCACCTAGATCTTTTATTGAGAATCTTTGTGATAAGAAGAGCTTGACCGAGTGCAGCATAGGAATGTCATTTCCTATCAAGAGTATGTCATCCACGTACAATACGAGGAAGACAACCTTACTCTCTGCCACCTTCTTGTATATACAAGGTTCATCTACGTTTTTAATGAAGTCAAACTCTTTGACTGCGACATCAAAACAGATGTTCCAACTCCGCGATGCCTGCTTCAACCCATAGATTAATTTAAGCAACTTGCACTCCTTTCCGCTGCTCTCTATGTCCACGAAGCCCTCTGGCTGAGTCATGTACACGCTCTCTTCTAAATCACTATTTAGAAAGGCGGTATTAACATCCATTTTTCAGATTTCGTAGTCATGGTATGAAGCAACGGCAAGTAGGATCCGGATGGACTTAAGCATAGCCACTGGAGAAAAGGTTTCATCATAATCCACACCTGGTCGTTGACGAAAACCTTTTGCAACAAGTCTAGTTTTGAAAGTCTCAACTTTTCCATCTACACTAAGTTTTTTCTTGAAGATCCACTTGCTCCTGATGGGTTTTACCCCTTCAGGAGTATCTTCCAAAGTCCATACTTTGTTGGTGTACATGGAGTCCATCTCAGATCTCATTACATCTAACCATTTCACAGAGTCCCCACTCGTGATGGCCTGCTCGAAACTAGTTGGGTCATCATCTTCCATGAAGCAATCCTTGCTCCCACCATCAATGAGAAAACCGTAGTATCTCTCAGGTTTATGAGGAACCCTACTAGATCGGCGGAGAGGCTGAGGTTCGTTGGGATCTATCGAATTCTCTGGTTTTACTAAATCTTCAGTTGTAGTCTGTGTAGCTGGAACTTCTTCCAGTTCTACCTCTTTGCCACTAATTTCTTTTTACAAGAAATTTCTTTTCTAAAAAGGTGGTATGTTGAGCAACAAACAACTTTTGTTCCTCACTGTGGTATAAAAAATATCCATATGAATTCCTTGGATATCCCACAAACTTGCAAAGAGCTGATCATGCCTCGAGTTTGTCCGGATTTTGCCTTTTGACATAGGTCGGACAACCCCATATCTTAACTCGTTTAAGATATGGTCTCTTCCCACTCCATATCTTATATGGTGTGGTAGGTACAGATTTAGATGAAACTTGATTCAATAGGTATGCTGTTGTCTCAAGCGCATAATCCCAAGAGGAAATAGACAACTCAACGATGCTCATCATAGAGCGCACCATATCTAATAGGGTGTGATTCCTCCATTCCGATACACCGTTGTGCTGTGGTATATATAGAAGAGTAAGCTGATAGAGAATCCCATTCTCTTTTAGATAATCCAGGAACTCATTGCTCAAATATTCTCCTCCTCGATCAGATTGAAGGATCTTAATATTTTTATCCGTTTGGTTCTCGACTTCATGCTTATATTCTTTGCATTTCTCAAAAGCTTCAGACTTGTGTTTCAACAGGAACACATGTCCGTATCTTGAGAGATCGTCAGTGAATGTAATGAAGTACGAGGAACCATTCCTGGCATGTATAGACATGGGACCGCATAAATCACTATGTATCAGTCCCAAGAGTTCTGTAACTCTTTCTCCGTGTCCAGTAAATGAAGTTTTGGTCATATTGCCTTTGAGACATGACTGGCAAGTGTCATAAGATGAAAATTCGAACGGATTTAAATATCCATCCTTATGTAACTTAGCTAGTCGTGTCGCATTGATATGACCTAGTCTACAATGCCACAAGAAGGATTCGTTCATTTCTGAACTCTTCCTCTTATGTGTGTTTTGTACATTAAGAACTGTGGTTTGATTTAGAACGTATATGCCATTATTTAACAAGCTTAATCCAATCAACTTTTGATTCAGGAAGATGTCCATAACATTATCCTGTAGTACAAAATTATATCCTTCTTTACTTAATAAAGAAACTGATATAAGATTGCATATCAGGGTCGGTATGTAATAGCATTCGTTCAGAATCAATGTATTACCATTTGGTAACAAAAGGTGATATTCGCCAACTGCTTTGGTTGTAACATTTGCACCATTCCCTACTCTTACGGAATGATCACCCATTCCCAGTTCTCTACCTTTTCTTATCCAATGCAACATATTACATATGTGGGATCTTGATCCGGTATCTAATACCCAGGACGTAGAGTGTACTGAGAAACAATTCTCGATAACTAACACACCCGAAGAAGATGCATCAACATTCTTATTCTTCGTTTGGGCGGCGTGGGAATCCAGATGTTCCCCTATTTCCTGCTCAGTCTTATTATAATTATAAGAAAGAACGGAACCAACGTTTCCCTGCCCAGTATAACAGGCGGGTTCGGTCAATACATCCATATTATTATCTTGATTAAGGTCTGACATGGTCGCTACCTGGAGAGAGAGGAAAGAAAACACTTTAGCGTATGCTCTTGTAAGATTAGATTGGTTATTATCTTATCTAATCAGGATGGCTCCCACTGTTTTTATGAAATCTTCTTTCAAACCCTAAAAGGTAAGACTAGCCGGGATTAATTACACCTTACAAGTTCGCCAATCTTTCAGCCAGGCCAATGTTGGTACTTTGAGGGAGGTTCTCCGTGCTTTCGCACGGAACTAATTAAAATAAACCTCGTTTTCCCATAGACATAACCCCGTTAACACATTTCTAGACACCTACTTTGTCGGCTAATTGTCATGTGTAAAACTCTCTCAGGAGTAACTCTTACTCGCAGTGGGTATCGGGATCCATCTATCTCATAGACGGTATGCAATCTCATTGAAAATTTCAACACTTGAAATTCCCGATAATACTTTTTCCCCTAGCGATCTGACAAGGTCAACAAACTATAAATCGCAAGTCAAGTTCAACCCGTACATTTCATGATTGAATTAAACCCACTTGCACGACCCTTGACAAGGTCCACAAGGCCATACGACTACCCTAATCCAATCACATCTCATTCTTTAGTAGATAAACACTAATTAGCTACCGTACACTCTGAATAGTCCTTATCTGAAATGACGGAGGGCTACGACAAGTGTTTAAGAAAACTTTTTCGTAATGGACTTGATATCGTAGTAGAAATAAGTGATTTTGAAAAGGAGTGTTTTTGAGGCTTTTACTAGTTTCTCTAAAGAGGTCACTCCCGGTGAAGGGATCTCGGCTCTTTCCTTATCGAATAAGGTGCAGGATATTTCACAAATACCGCTATGCAAAGCAAGAGCTATAGAAGCAATCAAAAACAAAATCGAGTGAGTTGTAGCATCTGCTAGTTTCGCTAAAGAGGTCACTCCCGGTGAAGGGATCTCGGCTCTTTCCTTATCGAATAAGGTGCTGGATATTCTATAAGGAATACCGCTATGTAAAGCAAAACTAGAGCTACCCTTTTTGAAAATTTGATTCTACAATATCTTTTAGGTTTCTTTTCTTTCATTAATCTCATTAATGAAGTCCCATCATTTATGCTTCCTAAGCATCACAGAAGAAACGAAAATACAACGTACGCTTATGCTATCCGCATTCGCCACAGTGTCCCATTATGCATCGTTAGGTTACTTAACTAACGGCATAGCGAAGCGGGACTAGCGCGGGTGTAAAACATAAGCAACATTTATTATATATCATATATACAATAATAAAGCATTTGTCTCACGCATATAAAGTGATCACATCACAGAATATCAGCAGCAGAAGATAACATATGAAATATTGGATATACTAGGAGGTCCGTGTTTTATTTGAGCCTGTATAAAACACGGATTCCACGGTAGCGATGAATAGCCGAACCTACATCCCTAGACCCCTACGAGAGCGGCAAGCAACCCCACTAATTCTAGAGTTAGGAGACCCGGACTCGACTCCTCGAGATGGTCTCCCACTGGACTCTAGAACCCGGTTACTTGTGCTCCCTACCTTGGGTCTATCCTAATGAGGAAAAATAAATAATATATAATGGTGACATCATCCTCAACCCCGAAGTTCCCCAATAAAAGAATATTACATACAATGAATTTTACATGAATGAAAAAACTCTTATCTCACATAAAACCCCCGGCTATTCAAAACACGACGATCCAATATAACATATCACAGCAACACAGAACATCACATGTCATCAATGTAAGTAAATATGCGTATCACAATTGTCGTTGACATATAACAACGAAAACGGTGATACACCACATATTACACTTACGGTCGCAAAAAAGAAAATGTCAAACTACAACATTTGGAATCCACAATTACATTAGACATCATAAACCCGAAATATCACATACCTCGGATTTCATGCCTAACACTATGAATTCTTGTATCACATTTCATAAAAAGCTAGACGATGTTAAACATTCCGATCGAATCAAGAAACACCCAAAATTTCCCAAAAAGCTCAACACTCGACTGTAGTTTAAAAATACTCAGAACATGCCACAGTACCTATGGACCAACCGTAGAAGGGTCAACCCTTGCCTCACCTATGGCGCCGCGGAACTACTGCGAACCCTAGGGTTTGGCGGCGGTACTTACGGTCACAAAATTGAGTTAGGGTTTCGTTCTTTTAGAGGGTCCACCGCATTACTTGTATAATTTTAGAATGTTCTTTAACTTGAAAAAAATCTAACTCTTGGAAAATTTCCAGCGAAGGTTAAAGTGGGTATTTGATATCCGTTCGAACTTCTTAACACTGTCTAAATAACCTGAAAATAAAACTAGAATTATGAATACGAAACACTCCGAATTGCCTTTAAACAAAGTTAACATCTCATGCAATTTCTGCAAAAACAAGCAACACCTGAAATACCAAAACCTAGAGACTGGAACACTGTAAAAAATTGAACCCTGAATTCCTTAATGTGGCCGAGCAGGCCAGTTTTTACACTGATGTGTCCGGCCAAAAATAGGTGAGGGGGGTTGAATTTTCTACAGTGTTCATATTGCATTACATACAGCATTCTGTAGCTGCTAAAATAATTTTTTGACTCTCAGAAAAATTCGACAGAAACTAGGGTTTTAAATCAGGTATTTCGGAGTTGTTTCGGTTTCGTAATTCTACAATATCTGTCTAATTCTCTAGCTTGGCTCTGATACCACTGTAGGATTCCTAAGTAAGACAACAAGGTTTCGGGTGGCATCATCCATACCAAATTAAAATTTTAACATGCTAAAAGAACCCTAACCAAGAATGTTTAACTAGAGAATCATACGAAAACTAAATGTAAACAACTTTACATCTAAGTGATTAGGGATTACAACTTTTGTAGTCCGTTCCTTCACTTTTATAGCTTCTTGTTGTGGTCCCTTCACAGCGATCATCGAACTCCCAGTTTTTTGAGAGGCTCCACAAGATGTATGATGCATGCTAGCAGAAGTCTTCAAAGTCTATGATGATCTACTTCGAGGAAACACGGACTCAAGCTATCTCTTCACTAATAATGAATTAGTGAAGCTAACACCCTAAACTATATGGCTATTATAGAAGATGATGATGAAGTAGGAATTTTGCTCACTTTAGAATTTAATTCCTCACTATTTTCTTTATCTCCTCAAAACTAAAGAGAGAGCTTGAAAGAGATGAAGATGAAGAAGATGAATGAATAATTAGCTTGAGGTTAGAAATGCAACTATGCTGAGTTTATGTCATCCTTAACTCATGTAGAGAATAAACCATGGCTACATGATTAGGGTTAGGTTAATAAATATCTTAGGTAAAACACAATTGGTGGACTTAGTTAATGGTTCTACAAGCTTTATCCAAGCTCAACCATGACATAAATCCAAGCAATTTTGAATTACTAAAAAATAAATATAAATTCAACCATAATCAAAACCATGGTGTAATTCTCATACACCCATGTTGCATGTATAACCTAGCATGTCACAATATTATATATCACATGTATAATATTTATGTAACAAAAGAAAATAATACAATAAACATATATCACATATATGTTAAATGTATCAAATGTGAGAAAAAGAAATACTTAAGTGAGTATATATTAGTTAATGTAATTTAATATATCAAATATATAATTATACATTAAATTATTAAATCAACACTTGATTTAATAATCCGGCATTAACACATATAACCGACTAATATAATATGTATCATTTTATCGAATCAACACTTGATCCGATAATCCGGCTATATCACATATAACCGGCCGATATCACATATCGCAAGAATAGTGTTAGTTATATGTATGCCTTAGAGGCCATTACTGTACATACGATGTATATTGTAATGGATGCTTTGACATATATAGGGAGGACTTTCTTGCTCGACATGATAGTATGCTATCTGGTTGTACTTTATCTTAACATGTACTCTAATTGTCTCTATGTTTCATGTTGATAAAGCCTTTAGGATGAGTACTTGACTACCAGGACTATGATGCGGATCATACTAGTGAGGACAGTGTAGTCGCCAAGTACATCCTTCAAATGTTCCTAGTCGTGGGAGTACCGAGACAAGGCATCAATACTTTAGAGTAGACTAGCGTATGCGCTTCTTGACCCATATGATGGGCGATGGATGATCTCATATCCATTGGTGTTTGACATCAGAGAAGGTATACGGGTGCTCAGTGGAGACTGGGTAAACTGGACGGACTCGCCGTGAATTCCCAGATGGTATTATACCTCACGTCAGATGGCAGTTCTCTGGTGACACTGGTACAGAGTAGTCTGTAGACCCGAGATCGTCATAGAGTCTTGTGTGATTCCCACTGTGCTTTGATTTTCATCATACCATGTCCAAGAGGGCGTGCAAAAAGGTGGCTTTTGGGTACAGTCCCGAATCACATGGAGGCAATGAGCGATAGGAAGGGATTCGTCTCTCCCGGTATAGGGAGTTGATGTTGCGCTGTATTCGATTGGCTATAACAGGAAATCCCTGGCCAGGGTTGCTGAGATTTACTGGTAAATGTTATTAGTAGTTTCTCGAACTGTTATAGACCCCATATCAACACGACTTATCAAGCTACTGGGGTCTGACGTATACCACCCCTAGGCGAGATATGCGACATATCAGACGAAGAGACCGGACTGTACGGGAGTGTTACTGATTGGACTCGCAGGAGAATGTACAGTCTTGCTTGTTGATCTTCTGATCGCTCAATACCTGGGTGGCTGTTATGTTTAACTGACCGCTTGCAGCTTATGGGTGTTTGATATGATCATCACCTACTGCCGGCGTATTGACGATTCTTTAGAGTCCTACACGGAGGTTTCTTGGCTCAGGCAAAACGGAGTAGGAGCACATATATGATATGTGCGGGACCGAGAACAATACGTGTATGTGATACCATATTAGATTCTCGCAATATGAGATATCAGCCGGGTATATAAGATATAGCCGGGTCATCGGATCAAGTGTTGATTCGATGAACTGATACAGATTATATTAGTCGGTTATTTGTGAAATAGCCGGATTATCGGATCAAGTATTGATTTGATAATTTAATGTATAATAATATATATTTGATATATTAAATTACATTAACTAATATTAGCTCACTTATTGATTCATTTTCTCACTCGGGTAATACATTGATATATATGCGATATATGTTAATTGCATTATTTTCTTTTGTTACAAAATATATTATATATATGATATATAATATTATAACATGTTATAATTACTAATGCAACATGATTAGTGGAGATTAAACAAGGTTAATGTTTGATTTGGGTTAGCACATTCTTGAAGCTTCTAAAAGCTTTTCTTTTTGTAATGAGCTAAGATATTTTATATGATATTTTGTAACCCAAACCACACCCTTAACTCAAGTTAACTCTCTACAAAGGTTAGCTATTATTTTATTAGCAACCATGGTTGCATAAGGAATTATCACAACATTCATTATTCATCACAAAAGGATTATTCATTGTTCATCTTCTTCTTCCTTCTTGCAAAGCTTTCTAGCTTTGATTCTTGTGATGAAAATGGGTAAGATAATGAAAATAAATGAGAGCTAAAATCCTACTTCATCATTTTAATCTATCCTAGCCATTTAGATTAGGGTGTTCACTTCATTTAGTGAGTGAGAGCTTATGTTAATGAAACTTTAAGTTAGATCATCTTTGTTATCGAAGATTGGAAGCAAGCTTGCATCTTTCTCTTCGTGGAGCCTCTCGAGAGTCCGGAACTTGATGATCGCAGCAAAAGGACCACAACACGGAGCTTATGAAGTGAAGGACTGGACTACAAAGGTTGTAATCCCAAACTCTTAGATGTTAAAGTGTTTAACATGCTTTGTTTTGCCTAATCTCTAGTCTAAGATCTTGGTTTAGGGTTGTTCGGCACGGCTAAATTTTAAATCGGGCATGGTTGATGCCTTATAGACCCTTGTGCGTGTGCCTAGTAACCCTACAGTGGTATCAGAGCCAAGCTAGAGCTTTAGGAGAAGTCTAGGCAAAGTTTAAAATCCGATAGAACTCCGAATACCCGTAAAACCCTAGTTTCTGGAAAATTTTCAAAACTGTTGATATTTTCATATTAAAAATACTAAAAAAATCAGCAGGGAAATACAAGAATTACTGTGCAACACGTGCCTCTGGTCTCATTAAAGCGCCGCAGAATCGCGGTCGTACCATGGCTTGCGCGGCGGTTCCGCGGCCAAACAGTAAAATTGAGGTTTGAACTTTGCATAGTAATAACCGTTGGTACTTCCTGATTCTTCTGGGAATTTTTAATTTATACTCAAGTGTTGAGTTTTCTGGGTTGTATTGGGGACTCGTTAATTCGATCGGATAATTTAACTTCGTTTAACTTTTTTCGGGATAATTTTAGAAATTGTTAAAAAGTTCGAACGGATATCAATAACTCACTTTTTCCCCTGTCGGAAAATTTTTCAAAAGATGGATTTTTTCTCGAGTTTGAAACTTCCGGAAAATCATGCAAGTAACGCGGTGGACCCTCTAGAAGAACACAAACCTTAACTCGATTATGTGACCGTCTGAACCGCCTCTGAACCTTAGGGTTTGGGGCAGTACGGCGTTGCCACATATGAGGCGTTGGCTTGACCCTTCTACGGCTGGACCATTGGTATTGTGGCATGCGATGGATACTTTTTGAACTCCGCTCAAGTGCTGAGCTATTTGGGAAATCTTGGGTGTTTGTTTATTCGATCGGAAAGTTTAACATTTCCTTTTTATCTGGAATGTTATACAATATTTGGAATCCACAGGTAGTTATGAGATAACTAATTTGAATGTTATAAATCTAGCAGTTTAGTCTCAAATGATTGGTTGCCACGGGATTTTGATGTGATCAAAAGTCCGTCTCAATCACGTAGCGTACGCGGATACTCGTCGGGTAAACTTAATAGACAGCCACGCCCCATAGCCCCGACCAAGTGACTGTAGGAGAACCCCGTCGCCAAAAGCATCCGTTCGGGTGCTCGCGGCAGTGGTGTTCCGCCTTAGTGCACTTCGTCGACGGCATCCGGGGGTGCGGCCGTCTACTAAAGTTTGCGACGAGCATTCGATCAGATGTCGGGAATCTTGTTGAATTGCCCGACTTGATATTGAGAAGATTTTTCGATAATGAGACTAAAATGCGGGGTTTATAATTGTTAGACATGCGATGTCTAAGGAATTCATTTGGTTAGGCATGCAATGTCTAAGGAGGTTGCGGATTCCAACTGTTGTAGTCTTACACTTTCTTTTCTGTGACCGTAAGCGTAGTATGTGGTGTATCGTCGGCTTCGTTGCTATAGATCAACGACAATCGGGATACGCATACTTGCTTACGTTGATGATATGAGATATTATGTATTGCTGTGATATGTTATATTGGATCGTCGTGTTCTGAATAGCCGGGAGTTTTATGTGAGATGAGAGTTTTTTCTTTTTTCATTCATGTAAAATTCATTTGTATGTAATATTCTTTTATTGGGGCACTTCCGGGCTGAGGATGATATCACCATTGTATATTATTTACTTTTCCGCATTAGGTAGACCCAAGGCGGGGAGCACAAGTAACCGGGTTCTAGGGTCCAGTGGGAGACCATCTCGAGGAGTTGAGACCGGGTCTCCTAACCCTTTGGCAGTGTTGCTTGCCGCTCTCGTAGGGGTCTAGGGATGTGGGTTTGGCTATTCATCGCGACCGTGGAATCCGTGTTTTATACAGGCTCGTATTAAAACACAGACATCTTAGTATATCCAATATTTCATATATGTTCTTCTGCTGTAATGTTCTGTGATGAGATCATATTACTGCCTGAGATGAATGTTTATATTATATATATGAGATATATGTTATATTGCAGATTTCTTTTCAAATGTGATTCTTGTGAAGCATAATAAAATGGGACTTCATTAATGAGATTAATGAAATAAAAGAAACCTAAAGATGTTGTAGAAACTTGTTTAAAAACTGGTAGCTCTAGTTTTTGCTTTGCATAGCGGTGTTTCTTGTAGAACATCCAACACCTTATTCGATAAGGAAAGAGCCGAGATCCCTTCACCGGGAGTGACCTCTTTAGTGAAACTAGTAGATGCTACAAACTCGGTTTGTCTTTTGATTGTTTCTATAGTTTTTTCTTTGCATAGTGATATTTGTGAAATATCCTGCACCTTATTCGATAAGGAAAGAGCCGACGATCCCTTCACCGGGAGTGACCTCTTTAGCAAAACTAGAAAAGGCCTCAAAAACATTCCTATTAAAATCACTCGATTCTACAACGATATCAAATTCATTACGCTAAGGGTTTTCTTAAAAACCTGTCGTAGCCCTCCGTCATTTCAGATAAGTACTACTTAGTATTCGTGCTGCGGTAGTTTGGCCTCCGTCAAGGCGTAGTGTACGGTAGCTAACTAGTGCTTATCTGCTAGCATACGATGCGATTGGATTAGGGTATTCCTACGGCGTAGTTTGGCTTCCGTCAAGGGTCGTGCAGGTGGGTTTAATTCAATCAGGAAATGACAGGTTGAACTTGACTAGCGGGCTATGGGTAGTTTGGCCTCCGTCAAGGTCATAGGATGCTAGGGGTAAAATATTATTGGTAATTTCAAGTGTTGAAATTTGCAATGAGATTGCATACTTTCTATGAGATAGTTGGATCCCGATACCCGCTGCGAGTAAGAGCTACTCCTGGGAGAGTTTTACACATTACAATTAGCCGATCAAGTAGGTGTCTAGAAAGGTGTTAACAGGGTTACGCCCCTGGGAAAACGAGGTTTATTTTAATTAGGTCCGTGCGAAAGCACGGGGAACCCCCTCAAAGTACCGACATTGGCCTGGCTGAAAGATTGGCGAACTTATAGAGTGTAATTAATCCCGGCTAGTCTTTCCTTTTAGGGTTTGAAGGAAGATTTGACTAAAACAGTGGGAGACATCCTGATTAGATAAATTGATAACCAATCTAATCTTGCAAAAGCGCACGCTGAGTGTTTTCTTCTCTCTCTCTCCTGGTTACGACTATGTCACGCCTTAATCAAGATAATAATACGGATGTATTGACCGAACCCGCTTGTTATACTGCACTAGGGAACGTTGGTCCTGCTCCAACTTATAATTGTTATAAGACAGAGCAAGAAATTGGGGAATACCAGATTTCCCGTGCCGCCCAAACGAGGAAAGTGCATGCTAATGCATCTTCTTCGGGTGTGTTCGTTACCGAGAACTGTTTCTCAGTATCCTTTACGTCCTGGGTATGAGATACCGGATCAGGATCCCACATATGTAAGATGTTACATGGGTTACAAATAGGTAGAGAACTGAAAACGGGTGATAAGTTCTAAGAGTTGGAAATGATGCAAGTGTTGCAGCCAAGTCTGTTGGCAGTTATCACCCTGTATTATCAGAATACATTGATTCTGAACGAATGTTATTAGATACCGAACCTGATATACAACATCATATCAGTCTCTTTATTAGTAAAGAAGGATATAATTTTTTATTATTGGATAATGTTTTGAACATTTCCTATATCGAGAGTTGATCGGTTCATGCCTGTTATCTAAAAGCATAGACGTTCTAAATCAAACCACAGTTCTTAACGTACAGAACACACACAAGAGAAAGAGTTTAGAAATGAACAAATCCTTCTTGAGGTATTGTAGACTAGGTCATATCAATGCGACCCGAATAGCTGAAGTTACATAAAGATGAATATTTAAATTAGTTTGGATTTACATCTTGTAAAACTTGCCAGTCATGTCACAAAGATAAGATGACCACAGCTCCGTTTATTGGAAACAGAGAAAGAGTTAGTGAACTCTTGGGATTGATACATGCTGATGTATGAAGGTCCCCTGTCTACACATGCCAAGACCGGTTCTTTGTACTTCATTACATTCACTGATTATCTCTCTAGATTCGGACATATGTTCATGTTGAAACACAAGTCTGGAACTTTTGAGAAATTCAATGAAAATAAGTTAGAAGTAAAGAACCAAAAACGGGTATAAGTATTATGTCCTTTGATGAAATCAAGGAGGAGAATACTTGAGCACGGAATTCCTGGACTTTTCTAAAGGAGAATGAGATTCTCTCTCAGCATTACTCCTCCGTATACACCACAACACGTCGGTGTATCGGGGCAGAGCAATCACACCCTATTAGATATGGTGTGCTCTATGATGAGTACTACTGAGTTTCCTATTTCCTTTTAGGAGTTATGCACTTGAGAAGCTGCATACCTGTTGAATAGGGTTCCAATCAAATCAGTTGCCTACCACTTCATATGTGATATGGAATGGGAAGAGCCCATATCTTAAGTATGTTATGATTTGGGGTTGTCCAGCCTATGTCTAAAAGCATAATCCGGACAAGTTCGAGGCAAAGTCAGTTCTGTAGAAGTTTGTTGGATATCCCAAGCATTCGCAAGGGAATATCTTCTACCTAACCGAGGAACAAAAGATGTTTTGTTTCTCAACATGCCACTTTTGTGAAAGGGAATTTCTTGTGAAGAAATTAGTGGTCATGAGGTAGAACTGGAAGGAGTTCCAGCTATACAAACTGCAACTGATGATTTGGTAGAACCAAAGGATTCAATAGTTTCCAACGAACCTTAGCCTCTCCGCCGAACTAGTAGGGCTCCTTACCCACCTGAGAGATACTTCGGTTTCTCTATGACAGTGGGAGCAAGGATTGCATCATGAGATGATGGCCCAACTAGTTTCGAGCTGGCCATCAGGAGTGGGACTCTGTGAGAATGGCTGGATGCTTAGCGATCTGAGATGGAATCCTTATACACCAACAAAGTATGGACTTTGGTTGCTTTATCTGAAGGGTTAAATCCCCATCAGGAGCAAGTATATCTTGAGAAGATTACTTGGTGTACATGAAAAAGTTGAGACTTTCAAAGCTATGCTTAAGTCCATACAGATCCTACTTGCCACGGCTACATACCATGACTACGATATCTGGCGGTTGGGTGTCATGACTGCTTTTCTAAATGTTGATTTAGAAGAGAGCGTCTGTAAGTACATAGCCAGAGGGCTTCGTAGACAGTGGGAGCAGCGGAAACGTGTGCAAGATATTTTATTTGATAAAACAGGCATCGCGGAGCTGGAACGTCTGTTTTGATGTGATAGTCAAAGAGTTTGACTTCATCAAAATGGTAGATGAACCTTGTATATACAAAAAGGTAGTAGAGAGTATGGTGATGATCCTCGTAGAGTACGTGGATGACATACTCTTGATAGGGAAGGTGTTTCCTATGCTACACTCGGTCAATCTCCGCTTATCACATGGATTCTCCATATAGGATCAAGGTGATACCTCCTAAATCCTGGGTTTTGGATCTATGAGACAGATCTAATTGGATGTTAGGATACTCACTAGTTGTAGTGAGATGGTATCAATCGATCCTAAGGAGAATCACTGGAAAGGTTCCAGGGTGATAAGGACGACTGAATGTCAGTCGCAGGCATTGTCTTTACCCTCAGTGGAGGGACGGTATGTTGGAAGAGTTCCAAGCTAGATACCGTGACTTACTAGACGATTAAAGGCAAGATACATCGTTACCAAGGATGCTACCAAAGAGGCAGTCTGGATATATATTAGTTCATAAGATGAACTTCGTTCCAACCATTGTGTGACAATAGAGTTGTGGCTTTTGCCATGGAACCCCCGTCCCATCAGAAATCCAGATATTATTCTTAGGCAGCATCACCTGATCATGGAGATGGTTGATCTCCAGGGAGATCAAGGTTAGGAGAGTAGACACAGAGGATGGATCCACTCACAAAGGCCTTTTTCCCAGCAGAGACTTTTTATGGGATGGTTGAGTATGAGATACTTCAACCACAGCTAATTGTTGGGTATGCGATACCACAACAGATGACCCTAATGCAAGTGGGAGATTGTTAGTTATATGTATGCCCTAGAGGCCATTACTGTACATACGATGTATATTGTAATGGATGCTTGGACATATATAGGGAGGACTTTCTTGCTCGACATGATAGTATGCTATTTGGTTGTACTTTATCTTAACATGTACTCTAATTGTCTCTATGTTTCATGTTGATAAAGCCCGTAGGATGAGTACTTGACTACCAGGACTATGATGCGGATCATACTAGTGAGGAAAATGTAGTCGCCAAGTACATCCTTCAAATGTTCCTAGTCGTAGGAGTACCGAGACAGGGCATCGATACTCTAGATTAGACTAGCGTATGCGCTTCTTGACCCATATGATGGGCGATGGATGATCTCATATCCATTGGTGTTTGACATCAGATAAAGTATACGGGTGCTCAGTGGAGACTGGGTACACTAGACGGACTCGCCGAGAATTCCCAGATGGTATTATATCTCACATCAGATGGCAGTTCTCTAGTAACACTGGTACAGAGTAGTCTGTAGACCCGAGATCGTCATAGAGTCTTGTGTGATTCCCACTGTGCTTTGATTTCTATCATGCCACGTCCAAGAAGGCGTGCAAAAAGGTGGCTTTTGGGTACAGTCCCGAATCACATAGAGGCAATGAGCGATAGGAGGGGATTCGTCTCTCCCGGTATAGGGAGTTGATGTTGCGCTGTGTTCGATTGGTTATAACTGGAAATCCCTGGCCAGAGTTGCTGAGATTTACTGGAATGTGTTATCAGTAGTTTCTCTAACTGTTATAGACCTCATATCGACACGACTTATCAAGCTACTGGGGTCTGACGTATACCACCCATAGGCGAGATATGCGACATATCAGACGAAGAGACCGAACTATACGGGAGTGTTACTGATTGGATTCGCAGGAGAATGTACAGGCTTGCTTGTTGATCTTCTGATCACTCAATACCTGGGTGGCTGTTATGTTTAGCTGACCGCTTGCAGCTTGTGGGTGTTTGATATGACCATCACCTACTGCCGGCGTATTGACGATTCTTTAGAGTCCTACACAGAGGTTTCTTGGCTCAGGAAAAACGGAGTAGGAGCACATATATGATATGTGCGGGACCGAGAACAATACGTGTATGTGATACCGTATTAGATTCTCGCGATATGAGATATCGGACGGGTATATGAGACATAGCCGGGTCGTCGGATCAAGTGTTGATTCGATGAACTGACACAGATTATATTAGTCGGTTATTTGTGAAATAGCCGGATTATCGGATCAAGTGTTGATTTGATAATTTAATGTATAATAATATATATTTGATATATTAAACTACATTAACTAATGTTAGCTCACTTATTGATTCATTTTCTCACTCGGGTAATACATTGATATATATGCGATATATGTTAATTGCATTATTTTCTTTTGTTACAAAATATATTATATATGTGATATATAATATTGTAACATGTTATAATTACTAATGCAACATGATTAGTGGAGATTAAACAAGGTTAGGGTTTGATTTGGGTTAGCTCATTCTTGAAGCTTCTAGAAGCTTTTCTTTTTGTCATGAGCTAAGATATTTTGTATGATATTTTGTAACCCAAACCACACCCTTAACTCAAGTTAACTCTCTACAAAGGTTAGCTATTATTTTATTAGCAACCATGGTTGCATAAGGAATTATCACAACATTTCATTATTCATCACAAAAGGATTATTCATTGTTCATCTTCTTCTTCCTTCTTGCAAAGCTTTCTAGCTTTGATTCTTGTGATGAAAATGGGTGAGATAATGAAAATAAATGAGAGCTAAAATCATACTTCATCATCCTAATCTATCCTAGCCATTTAGATTAGGGTGTTCACTTCATTTAGTGAGTGAGAGCTTGTGTTAATGAAATTTCAAGGTAGATCATCTTTGTTATCAAAGATCGGAAGCAAGCTTGCATCTTTCTTTTCGTGGAGCCTCTCGAGAGTTCGGAACTTGATGATCGTAGTGAAGGGACCACAACACGGAGCTTATGAAGTGAAGGACCGGACTATAAAGGTTGTAATCCCAAACTCTTAGATGTTAAAGTGTTTAACATGCTTTGTTTCGCCTAATCTCTAGTCTAAGATCTTGGTTTAGGGTTGTCCGGCACGGTTAAATTTTAAATCGGGCATGGTTGATGCCTTATAGACCCTTGTGCGTGTGCCTAGTAACCCTACAAATAGAATACGGTATCACATACACGTATTAATCTCGGTCCCGCACATATCACATATGTGCTCCTATTTCGTTTCGCCTGAGCCAGGAAACCTCTGTGTAGGACTTTAAAGACTCGTCAATACTCCGGCAGTATGTGGTGATCATATCAATCACCCACAAGCCATCAGCGGTTAGCTAAACGTAACGGCCACCTGGGTTTTTGGGGATCAGAAGATCAACAAACAAGCATGCACACACTCCTGTGAATCCAATCGGTAACACTACCGTACATTTTCTTCACCTCCCAAAAAGCAAGAGAGCTTGAGGAAAAAGATGAAGAAAAGAAACCATGGAAAAAATCAAGTGTAGAAAGGGAACCATGGGTGAGTTAATATCATATACTAACTCATGTAGAGACTTAACCATGGCTTGGGATAATGGTTGGGTTAACAAATATCTCAAGTAAAACAAAATTGGTGGACTTAGTAAATGATTCTACAAGCTTCCACTAAATATCAACCATGTGACTAATTTCCACCCAATTTTGAATTACTTTAAATAAATAAACCCATCATTATGATAAGCATGGTGTGAGTCTCATATACCCATGTCTCATGTATCATCTAGCATGACACACAAAAATGCACATTAATATATATCACATATATACTAAGTGTGCCCAAGTGAGAAAAAGAAATGCTTAAGTGAGCTAATATTAATTAATGTAAATTAATATATCAAATATATAATTATACATTCAATTATTAAATCGACACTTGATTTAATAATCCGGCTATATCACATATAACCGACTAATATCATATGTATCAACTTATCGAATCAACACTTGATTCGACATCCCGGCTATATCACATATAACCGCCCGATATCATATATCGTGAGAATAGAATATGGTATCGCATACACATATTAATCTCGGTCCCGCACATATCACATATGTGCTCCTACTTCGTTTCGCCTGAGCCAGGAAACCTCTGTGTAGGACTCTAAAGACTCGTCAATATGCCGGCAGTAGGTGGTGATCATATCAGTCACCCAAAAGCCGCAAGCGGCCTGCTAAACGTAACAGCCACCCGGGTATTAAGCGATCAGAAGATCAACAAGCATGCCTGCTCATACTCCTGTGAATCCAATAAGTAATACTACCGTACAGTCCGGTCTCTTCATCTGATATGTCGCATATCATAGCCTGGGGGTGGTAAACGTCAGACCCAAATAGCCGGATAAGTCATGCTGATCTGAGGCTCATAACGGTTCGAGAAACTACTGATAATATTTACTAGTAAATCTCAGCAATCCTGGCCAGGGATTTCCTGTTATGGTCAATCAAGCTTAGCGCAACATCAACCCCCAATACAGGGAGAGACGAAACCCCCTCCTATCGCTCATTGCCTCCATGTGACTCGGGACTGTACCCAAAAACCATCGTTTTGCATGTTCTCTTGAACATGGTAGGATGGAAATCAAAGCACAGTGGGAATCACACAAGAATATATGACAATCTCGGGTCGACAGACTAACCTGTACCAGTGTCACTAGAGAACTGCTATCTGACGATAGGTATAATACCATCTAAGAGTTCTCGGCGAGTCCGTTCAGTGTATCCAGTCTCCACTGAGCACCCGTATACAATCTCTTATGTCAAACACCAATGGATGTGGGATCATCCATCGCCCATCATATGGGTCGAGAAGCGTATACGCTAGTCTACTCTAGAATATCGATGCCCTGTCTCGATACTCCAACGACTAGGAACATTTGAATGATGTACTTACCGACTACCTTTGCCGCACTAGTTGATCTGCATCATAATCCTGGTAGTCAAGTACTCATCCTAAGGGCTTTATCAACATGTAAGAGAGACAATAAGTGTACATGTTAAGATAAAGAGCAACCAGATAGCAAACTATCATGTTGAGCAAGAAATTCTTCCCTATATATGTCCAAGCACCCACTATAATATACATCACATGTATAATAATGGCCTCTAGGGCATACATATAACTAACAATCTCCCATTTGCACTATGGCCATTTGTTGTAATATCTCATACTCAACGCACCATAAAAGTCTCTCTAGGGAAAGGCCTCTGTGAGTGAATCCTCCGTGTTATCCTTCGCGTCAACTCTCCTTACCTCGATCCCTTAGAGATCAACCATCTCTCTGATCAAGTGATACTGTCCTCAGAATATGTCTGGATCGCTGATGGGACCGGAGTTCCTAGGACAAAGCCACAACTCCATTGTTGTCACAATAATAGTTATTGGACGCTCAATGGTAGGAACCATGTTCATCTCATGAACAAGAATTATCCAGACATCCACTTTGGTAGTATCGTTGGTAGTGATGTATTCAGCCTTTATCGTCTAGTTTGCCACGGTATATAGCTTGGAACTCTTCCAACATACCGTCCCTCCACTGAGGATAAAGACAAAGCCCGATACCGACTTTCAGTCAACCTTATCACTCTGGAAGCTCGAATTGGTAAAGGACTCCTTCTGGAGTTCACCATCACCAAACCCAAGAACATTTCTTTAGTTCTTCTCAAGTACTTAAGAATGTCCTACACAGCTATCCAGTGATTCTCCCAAGATCCGATTGATTCCTGATCACTACACCTAGTGAGTTAGCTACATCTGGTCTGGTACTTAACATGGAATACATGATAGAGCCTACTGCCGAAGCATAAGATATCCCTTGCAAGCAAGCTCTCTCCAAATCAGTCTTGGAAGACATCTTTTTGGAGAGAGTGATTCCTGAGTAAGTGGGCGAACCACCACGCTTAGAATCTTCCATACTAAACCCCTTTAGTATGGTGTTAATATACCTGTATTTAGGACACTTCCAACATCCACTTAGATCTATCACCATAGATCATAATTCTCAAGATGTAGTAGGTATCATCCAGATCTTCCTTGGAGAATCCTCATGATAAGAGGAGCTTGATCGAGTGTAGCATAGGAAACCATTTCCTATTAAGAGACGTGCAATACGTGGAAGACAACCTTACTCTCTACAACCTTCTTGTGTATACAAGGTTCATCTACCTTTTTGATGAAGTCAAACTCTTCGACTGCCACATCAAAACAGATGTTCTAACTCCGTGATGCGCGCTTTGATCCTGATGGACTTAAGCATAGCCACTGGAGAAAAAATTTCATCATAAACCACACTTGGTTGCATGACGAGAACCTTTTACTACAAGTCTAGCTTTGAAAGTCTCAACTTTTCCATCTACACCAAGAATCTTCTCAAGATCCATTTTCTCCCAATGGGTTTTACCCCTTCAGGTGCAATACTCAAAGTCATACTTTGTTGGTGTACATGAATTCCATCTTTGATTGCATAGCATCCAGCCTTTTCACAGAGTCCCCACTCGTGATGGCTTGCCTGAACCTAGTTGGGTCATCATATACCATGATGCAATCCTCGCTCTCACCGTCATTGAGAAAACCGTAGTATCTCTTAGGTGGATGAGGAACCCTACCGGATTCGCGGAGAGGCTGAGATTCATTGGAGACAATTGGTTTCACCAAATCATCAGCTGTTAGTTTGTTCAGCTGGAACTCCTTCCAGTTCTACCTCATGACCACTAATTTCTTCATAAGAAATTCCTTTTCTAAAAAAGGTGTCATGTTGTGAAACAAAACACCTTTTGATCCTTAGTGTGGTAGAAGATATACCCTTGCAAATGTTCGGGATATCCAACAAATCTATAGAACTATCCTTGCCTCGAGTTTGTCCGGATTTTTCTTTTCAACATAGGCCGGACAACCTCTTATCTTAACTCGTTTAAGACATGGTCTCTTTCCATACCATATCGCATATGGAGTGGTAGGCACTGATTTGGATGGAACCCCATTCAATAGGTATGCAGCTTCTCAAGTCCATAACTCGCAAAAGGAAATAGGCAACTCAGCAGTACTTATCGTGGAGCGCACCATATCTCATAGGGCGCGATACCTCCGCCCCGACACACTGTTGTGTTGTGGTGTATACGAAAAAGTAAGCTGAGAGAGAATCCCATTCTCTTTTTAGAAACTCCAGGAACTCCATGCGTAAGTATTCTCCTCCTCGATCACATCGAAGGGCTTAATACTTCTACCCGTCTGGTTCTCAACTTCAAGCTTATATTCCTTGAATTTCTTAAAAGTTTCAGACTTGTGTTTCAACAGGAACATATGTCCGAACCTTGAGAGATCGTCTATGAATATAATGAAGTACAAAGAACCACCCCTGGCATTTGTAGACATAAGATCGAATACATCATCATGTATCCGTCCCAAGAGTTCAGTAACTCTTTCTCTGTTTCCAGTAAACGGAGTATTAGTCACTTTACCTTTGTGACAAGACTGGCAAGTATCATAAGATGAAAATTCGAACAAATTCTTATATTCATCCTTATGTAACTTAGCTGGTCATGTCGCATAGATATGACCTAGTCTATAATGCCACAAGAAGGATTCGTTCATTTCTGAACTACTCCTCTTGTGTGTGTTCTATATACTTTGAACTGTGGTTTGATTTAGAATATATATGCCATTTCATAACGTGCCTGATCCAATCAACTCTTGATTCAGGAAAATGTTCACAACATTATCCTCCAATACAGAATTATATCCTTCTTTAACTTAATAAAGAATCTGATGTCATATTGTATATCAGGTTCGGTATGTAATAACATTTGTTCAGAATTAATGTATTTACCATTTGGTAACACAAGGTGATATTTGCCAACTGATTTGGCCACAACAATTGCACCATTCTCTAACACTTAGAGACATATCACCCAATCCCAGTTCTTTACCTTTCTGTAGCCCATGTAACAAATTACATATATGGGATCCTGATCCGGTATCTCATACCTAGGACGTAGAGGATACTGAGAAACAGTTCTTGGTAATGAACACACCGAAGAATATGCATCAACATACTTTTTCCTCGTTTTGGGTTGCATAGGAATCTGGATATTCCCCTATTTCCTACTCGGACTTATAACAATTATAAGATAGAGCAGAACCAATGTTCCCCAGCTCAGTATAATAAGCAGGTTCGGTCAATCTTAACTAATAGCTCAGTGTTAGCTTCATTAATTCCATATTATTGTCTTGATTAAGGCATGTTACGGTCGCTATCAGGAGAGAGAGAGAGAGAGAGAGAAGAAAACACTCTGCATATGCTCTTGCAAGATCAGATTGGTTATTATTTTATTTAATTAGGATGGCTTCTACTGTTTTTATCAAATCTTCTTTCAAACCCTAAGGATTAATTACACCCTACAAGTTCACCAATCTTTTGGCCAGGCCAGTGTTGATACTTTGAGGGAGGTTTCCCATACTTTCGCACGGACCTAATTAAAATAAACCTCGTTTTCCCAGGGGCGTAACCCCGTTAACACCTTTCTAGACACCAACTTGATCGGCTAATTGTAATGTGCAAAACTCTCCCAGGAGTAACTCTTACCCATAGTGGGTATCGGGATCTAACTATCTCACAGAAGATATGCAATCTCATTGCATATTTCAACACTTGAAATTCCTGATAATATTTGGCCCCTAGAAACTTATGACCTTAACACAGTCAACAAATAATAAGCGCTAGCCAAGTTTAACCCGTACATTTCATGATTGAATTAAACCCACCCGTACGACCCTTAACATAGTCAACAAAGTCGTACGACTACCCTAATCCAATCACATCACATACTTAAGCAGATAAGCACTAATCAGCTACCGCACACTACGTCTTAACATAGTCAACAAACGTAGCACGAATACTTAGTAGCACTTATCTGAAATTATAAGTCTACGGTAGCGCCTCGGCCGTCATTCTGACGCCAAACGCGGAACAAAAACTTTTATAACTGGCGCTATCGCATACTATAACCCGGATCTTTCTATTAACGCTAAACTAACAAACTGTAAAGAGGTAGAAAGGCTATACCGATCGATCCGAATCCTTCGGTCTTTAGCCATCATCCCACGCTCCTTGCGGCAACTCCGATCTCCTGTCTCTTCATCGAGGTGGCACCACGTTAACGGATTTTTAAACGGGCTCCCGCCTCTATATCGAGTCAACTCGGTCATCAAGTCTGCTAAAAGAGATGACCAAGATGAAGTAGAGAATGAGTAGAATACTTTGTCTCAAACACTCTAGAGTTCTCATCACATGAGAGGGTTAGGGTGGGGGTTGAAGAAGATGCTAAGGATTGGAAATTGTGAACTCATGAAACTTTCTCAAGAGAGCAAAAACCAAGCATACAAAAATTAACTCTTGGCTGCCCTCTTCTCTTGTGTGTGATATATATAAGGTTTTGTGTAAGAGAAATAAAGAAAATGTCTTATCAAAATATCTCCAACTCAACCCTAAAATATCCCACCCAAAACAAACTCAATTAATTCTCTAATGACTTACTAGATGACTCACTACATGAGTCATTAGTGATCATTCTAGAATCAATGAGTCACACTAATGAGTCACACTTTCCAAAATCCATAATCATTTAAACCAAAATGATTAATCCAAAAAGAAATGCATCTTCTAAAATATTCTCGTAACGGATTACGAGAATACCCCTCACCTGTATATACATACCTGTATCCGTATTCCGACCGAATACGAATACGAGAAACTAAAATATTCCGACTCCATATAATACTTGGATCCGGCTTAAACCAAAGCCCACCAGTATTATCTGCCTGAAATATGACACGTGCACAAGTGCACGTGCAATTTTGAACCCTGCCATAAAACCATACGGCCTCTAAAACGTTTCGTCCGAACTTGGGAAACTATCTGTGGGGGACTCTAAAGACTCGTCAGTACCCTGGCAGTGGGTTTAACCACAAGCACGTCAGCGGCACTAGCTGTGCGTAACGGCTGCCCATGTACTGACCGAAAGGGAAGCCTGATGAGCGAACTCATCCTGAAACCTTACTGAGCCTATCAGTGACAATATACATACAGTCCGGTCTATTCGTCTATGAGCATCGCATATCGGGCCTAGGGGGCTGGTAATGTCAGACCCCCAATAGCGGTATAAGTCGTGTCGGAGAGTAGCCCTGAACACCTTGAGAAACTACTGGAATACCTACCAGTAATTCTCACCTTCCTTGGCCAAGGACTTGGTGTAATGGCTCTCCTAGACACAGCGCGATCTCACCCCCAATACCGGGAGAGACGAATCCTCTGCCGATACGCTCACTTGCCTCCATGTGGCTCGGGACTGTACCCAACTAAAACCTGTTTGCACGACTCCTTTGAGCCGTGGTAGCGTAGTAATCTAAGCACAGTGGGAACTCACACGAGACAAATGACGACCTCAGGTCGATGAACTAACATGTACACATGTCACCAGGAAACTGCTATCTGACGCTAGGTATCATACCAACTAGCAGGTTCCCGGCGAGTCCTGTCTGGTGTACTCATAACCCAATGAGCACCTGTATACATATTAGGTGATTCAACTGACACCAGTGGCTTGTAAGACCGGCCACCGCCCCTCGTCGGGGTTTCGACTGTATACACTAGTCTACTCTGGAGTATCGATGCCCTGTCTCGAAACTCCTACGACTAGGGTCCACTTTTAAAGATGTGCTTATAGACTACCCAACTCTCACGTATATGATCGCCATCATACTGTTGGCAGTCAAGTAGGATCCTAAGGGCTCTATCAACGTGTAATAGTGATCATGTCTCCTAAAACTGTACACGACTGATAAAGGCAAACCAGATAGCATACTATCATCTCGAATAAGACTATCCTACCGATATAGGTCCTCCCTCAATCATTGCAATCACGTACCTGGGATCCAATAATTGACTTTGAGGGCACTATATCCAACAATCTCCCACTTGCACTTAAGGCTAATTATTGCGATGTCGCATACTCACAGCCCGTGTGATACCGAACACCCAACTCCTCTACTAATCAGTTTCACAAAGCTCGTTTGTAAAACTCTTATGTTCGAGAAATAGTCTCAATGAGTGGATCCGCCCTGATGTTTCTTTCTATTTCTCTCTTTATCTCAAGTTCACGGAGAAAGCCATCTCCCGAAATGAGCAATACCTATCTTAGAATATGTTTGGATATCTGATGGGACCTAGTTCATAAATGAACTCCAAATCCAAACTTCTTAGACTGTATCGACAACTGAAACTAATCAGCATCCAGCACCATGCCTCCCACAGTATTCTCTTGGACCACCTGTCCATAATACTACCCCTTTCGTCAAAGGGAAAACTATAACTCTGACAATCACTCTATCATCCATGTCACCTTTGGAAGCCTGGAATGATAACCGTCTCCCGAAAGAGGCTGCCGTCATCAAATCCGTAGAACATCCACTTATGTTCTAAAACTGCTTCCGAATGTTTCTCCAGGATTGGATTAATATAAACTTATTGTATCTAGTGCAAAAACAACATCTGGTGTGGTACTTGATATCTCATGATCGACTCAATTGCCTAAGCAAGTGATATACCAATTATGCACATCCCTCTCCCTTTAGTCTGTAAGACACCTTTAGAGAGGGAGACTCCATCACCTGCAAGTACACCACCATACCAGGAGTCATCCATTCTAAAACACTATTAGAATATTGTCAAAGTACCCACATTAGGAAACTACCCAAATCTAGATTTAAAACCATAGATCTAGTAACCAAAATGTCAGATATTATATCCATATCCTTTGTGGAGAAACAACTGTGTGACTACCACAGTATAACCGATCGTAGTATAGGAATTTTACTTCCTACTCTGTGTATGTCATCCAAATACCAGGACATCACACCCTACTACCTTCTTAACAGATCCATCCCCTATTCTGATGAAGTCAAACCCATAACTGTCGCATCAAAATTAGATGATCTATCTCCGCTATATCTTCTCAAGTCTATAATAGACATAAGCTACTTGCCCACTATGCTTCCGCTGTTCCCACTGACCACAACAACCCTCTGGCAGAATAATATATACGTGCACTTCTAAAGCTTGTTTAGAACGACGCTATACTTAACCTCCTGTCGGGTCTCATAGCTTGGAACAACAGTAGTGTCAAGTCTGGGTAAACAAGAACCTCCCTGTCACCGTCCTTAAGGCTACCGGAGTACCTCTCGGGTGCCTGAGGTTACCCACCATATCTGCGGAGTGGCTAATGGAATGCCAAACTTGATTGAATCTTTAGATTCTATTAAATTTTCTATAATCGTTTGCGGTTCTGGAATCACTTCCAGTTCTACCATACTCCCATTACCGTTTTCTGAAAAAAAAATCCATTTTACTAAAACTGTGGCGAGTCAAGAACAATATCACTATTGATCTTCCAGATGGTAGAAAATCAACCTTCGACATAGCCTGGGTCAACCCACAAACTGCCATTACAGAAACGTGCCTTGAGTTATCCAGAGTCTGGTTTTAAGCATAAGCTGGACAACTCCCCGTACCTTAACATCGTCAAGATATGAACCATTCTATATCCAATATAGAAACTTTTGCACTTATTTAATTGGAACCATATTATAATCATGCAGCTGTCTCCAGTGCATATCAACTTAATGGGGAGAGGCTAATCAGTATTACTCAACTTAGGAATGCATCCAATTATGAGTAACCTGAAAGAGAAACAAGTTTCTCAAAACCATTACTATCAACTGAATACCAATCACAGGTATCTACATCTTTGATCTCTTTGAAAAATCCCGATACTTGCGATACCTAGTTCTCTACTTTATTCCTATACCTATAACTTCTCAAAACTTAGACCTTGTATTTCTACGAAACACTTGTTTGAAAAGTAAAGAAGTCACAAGTAAACAGAACATAGTACGATGACCAACCCCTTTGTCCTTAAGGACACTGGACATCATACAATACTCTGTATGAGTCCCCTGAGTCGAATAACTAAAAACATGTGCATCGTAGGTTGAAAACTGTACTTATGGTTAAGAATTACTCCATTGTTCAATACTCCTTACCCAATCGTCAACTGATATAGGTAAATGCCATGGACATAATTTCAAAAAGTTATATCTCACTTTATAAAAATAAACGTATAGATATATCAGTTCGAAATTGGTGCACAACAACGGATACTCAAAACCAAATACTTGCCGTCCGGCAAAAACCCAGGCGATTTCCTCAAATATCACCAATTACAACGAATTCCGATATAATGAGGATGATCACCTAATTCCCAATAACTTACTCCCACTCATCATCTATAAAACCATACAGATGTGAGAATCATACCTGGTAAATACATACCCTGGAGTAAGTATCTAATCGGGAAATCAGTTTTCCTTTAACAATGCACAGTGAAACTGAAACATGAAAATGTTTTGTAGGGGTATCCTGGTATTCTAAGTAATGCCTCTTCCATAATCCAATTCATGACTATAACCGTATATTTCTTTGCCATCTCTCCAAATTCCTTTATTTGTCTTTAATCGTTACCTTCTGTACACCCCTTTAGGCTAAGTGGTTTTCTTCCTTTCCTATCGTTCGGCACCAGCATATGGTTTGGAAGAAGAATATCCAATAAGCGTAATAGGTGTATTCTCCTAATCCTAGGAGTACTCGGAACCTGAGAGAAGGTGATGATAAAAGACAACTGAATAATACCTTATTCTATTTCTCCCGAACTGGGAGAAAAAAGCAAAGGTGAAGTAGGAGTGGCGATGAAGTACGCGGTTTGGTCGTGAACGATAGCAGTCGCAATTTACTTTGCCCTCTTTATAATCCCTTTATTTTTGTCTTTACTTATTACCTTCTGTACACCCTACTTAGGCTAATTGTTTTTCTTCATTCCCTACCTTTCGGCACCTGCCTATGGTTTGGAAGAAGACTATCCAATAAGCGTAATAGGTGTACTCTCCTAAACCAAGGAGCCCTCGTAACCTGAGAGAAGGTGATAATAAAACACAACTGAATAAACCAATTCAATTTCTCCTGAACCTGGAACCATCCTCGAAGAAGTCCCTTCGAGTTCGTATATAACCATACGATGGATCTATCCAATGGAAGTGGATGTTCGTAGTGATACGAGATGTTTTGAGAAATTCAAAGGGTAAAAGAAGGAGCGGCAATGACTTATGCAACTTAGACAATCCAAAAGCCAGTATTTTAAGAAGGTTCGGTCAACTTGGTCACTGAGTCATAATCTAGGTTCGGTCAAAGGTCGCTGCCAAAGAGAGAGAGAAGAAACACTCTGCGTGCACTCTAATCTAGATCAGAATGGTTATCAATTATCTAATCAGGAAACCTCCCACTGTACTTTCAAATTCTCCTCCAAATCTGAAAGAAGAATCAATCGGGATCACCCGAAGAGTAAACCAACTCATCAGTGGGAATCGGGATCCAACTCTCATTGCATGATAACGTGAAGGTATCCACTCACGTTATCACACTCCAGAAGGTATGCGCATGCCTGACAAGTTTCAGTTTCTTTAGAAACTCCCGATATGATTTTTACCCCATATTCTTATGACCTTGAAGAAGGCCAACAAATCATAAGTCGTATGTTAAGTTCTACCCGTCATTATCTTGTTAATTCAAACCCACCCGTACATACCTTTGACGAAGGCCAACAAGGTAATACGACTGTCCCAAACCAACTCATCTATCTATGCAACAGAAAAGTAACAAGCAGCAACCATCCACTTTGCCTTGACGAAAGCCAACAAACATAGCATGAATACTACGTGTTACCGTCTGAAACATCGGAGGGCTACCGTTGGTTTTTGGCGAAAAACCTTTAACGTAATGAACTTGATCTCGTTGAAGGAACCTGATAGCTTTTATAAAAATATAGTGGCGAAAACCTTTGCTAAAGAGGTCACTCCCGGTGAAGGGATCTCGGCTCTTTCCTTGTGGAATGAGGTGCAGGATATTCCAACTGAATACCGCGATTCAAAGCAACATGTAATCGACTATAGTGAAGTTATTACCCTGATGCAAACTTCTGCCCAAGGGGTCACTCCCGGTGAAGGGATCTCGGCCCTTGCTTCATCGAATGAGATGCAGGATATTCCAACTGAATACCACTGTGCAAAACAAAAGAAAACGTCCTTGTAATAACACTTTTGAAAACTGTTCCAATAACGTCCAAACAGGTTTGTTTTTCTTTGTATTGATCAGAGTCAACGCAGTCCCATCAATTAATCATACCAGAAAAGAACGAAAATAAAATGTACGTATATGCCATCTGCATTCGCCACTGGGTCCTGTCATCACCCGTTAGGTTACTTAACTAACGATAGAGCGGGGACTGGACTAGCGCGTGTGTAAAACATATACAACATCTACAAGTATATATACCAATATACAATAATCGCTCCAGGCATGATAATATGCAACATTACATAAAAGTAATAAGCATCACAGAACAATACAGATAATCTGGGATCCCCGGGTTTCACAGAGCCGCTGCTGAAACCCGACGTTCCCCTGGTCGTGTGGATAGCCTGTGCAATGAAAACCTAGACCCCTACGAGTGCGGCAAGTTACCTGCCAAAACCTGAAGCGAGGCAGCCCCCTACAGCAAAATGAATGGACCACCCAGCACTTCACGGAATCCGGTAACTTGGGCACTCCATCTTGGGTCAACCTGTACCCCCTACGAGTGCGGCGAATAGTCTGCCAATTCAAGAGTGAGACCCCTTTGCCTCTCAAAGCCATGAGATACGGACCCGTTGCCCTCCAGAACCCGGTTATCCGTGCACTCCGTCGCGGGGTAAATCTAGTACAGAAATGAAAAATATGTACAACGGGTACATCGACCTCAGCCCGGTCGTGCCCCAAAAGAATATTATACAAACAGGCAGTGACGGCAGTCCACATGTTGGACGCTCGCCCCGCAATATCAAATGTACAAATAATTCCAAACTGCCCTACCATTGCACACAGCTATCAACCACGACAAATCCGCAACATCATAACACAACACAGAACATCAACGCGAATGTCACGTTCGCAAATCCTTCTAAAAGGACTATAGCAATTAGACGCAATTTACCGCTCGAATGACATTCACGGTCGGAGATATAATGTAAGTACTGTAAACTAACAAGTTTAAAATTCCGATCGACAAAACTTCCCGAAGTGGGCCCCAAGTACAACTGCAGTACTCAAACAAAATCTTGGCCCAAACAAAATATTCCAGAAACCACAATTCCCTATGCAAGACCCTACTGTAGAAAAATGGTTCACTGTTGCTCCAAAACGGAACCGCGGCCAAACCATGGCTTGTGCGGCGGTTCCGCGGCGCTCTGGAAGCTTCAGTCTACCAAATTTCTACAGTATTCTTAAAAAAGCCTGCTCGATTTTCTGAGATGCCCAAAATGATTTTTAGACCTGTTTTAAAAATCGACAGAAACATTAGCCAGAAAAGTGCGGTTTTGGAAATTTCGTTCGATCGTTGTTTTAAACACGTTAGAACAAGTTAGTAAAGATTAATGGCGTGTCTCTGATACCAAGTAAGTCTACGGTAGCGCCTCGGCCGTCATTTTGACGCCAAACGCGGAACAAAAATTTTTATAACTGGCGTTATCGCATACTATAACCCGGATCTTGCCATTAACGCTAAACTAATAAACTGTAAAGAGGTAGAAAAGCTATACCGATCGACCCGAGTCCTTCGGTCTTTAGCTATCATCCCACGCTCCTTGCGGCAACTCCGATCTTCTGTCTCTTCATCGAGGTGGCACCACGTCAACGGATCTTTAAACGGGCTCCCGCCTCTATATCGAGGCAACTCGGTCATCAAGTCTGCTAAAAGAGATGACCAAGATGAAATAGAGACTGAGTAAAATACTTTGTCTCAAACACCCTAGAGTTCTCATCACATGAGAGGGTTAGGGTGGGGGTTGAAGAAGATGGCAAGGATTGGAAATTGTGAACTCATGAAACTTTCTCAAGAGAGCAAAAACCAAGCATACAAAAATTAACTCCTGGCTGCCCTCTTCTCTTGTGTGTGATATATATAAGGTTTTGTGTAAGAGAAATAAAGAAAATGTCTTATCAAAATATCTCCAACTCAACCCTAAAATATCCCACCCAAAACAAACTCAATTAATTCTCTAATGACTCACTAGATGACTCACTACATGAGTCATTAGTGATCATTCTAGAATCAATAAGTCACACTAATGAGTCACACTTTCCAAAATCCATAATCATTTAAACCAAAATGATTAATCCAAAAAGAAATGCATCTTCTAAAATATTCTCGTAACGGATTACGAGAATACCCCTCACCTGTATATACATACCTGTATCCGTATTCCGACCGAATACGAATACGAGAGACTAAAATATTCCGACTCCATATAATACTTGGATCCGGCTTAAACCAAAGCCCACCAGTATTATCTGCCCGAAATATGACACGTGCACAAGTGCACGTGCAATTTTAAACCCTGCCATAAAACCATACGGCCTCTAAAACGTTTCGCCCGAACTTGGGAAACTATCTGTGGGGGACTCTAAAGACTCGTCAGTACCCTGGCAGTGGGTTTAACCATAAGCACGTCAGCGGCACTAGCTGTGCGTAACAGCTACCCATGTACTGACCGAAAGGGAAGCCTGATGAGTGAACTCATCCTGGAACCCTACTGAGCCTATCAGTGACAATATACATACAGTCCGGTCCGTTCGTCTATGAGCATCGCATATCGGGCCTAGGGGGCTGGTAATGTCAGACCCCCAATAGCGGTATAAGTCGTGTCGGAGAGTAGCCCTGAACACCCTGAGAAACTACTGGAATACCTACCAGTAATTCTCACCTGCCTTGGCCAAGGACTTGGTGTAATGGCTCTCGTAGACACAGCGCGATCTCACCCCCAATACCGGGAGAGACGAATCCCCTGCCGATCCGCTCACTTGCCTCCATGTGGCTCGGGACTGTACCCAACTAAAACCTGTTTTCACGACTCCTTTGAGCCGTGGTAAGGTAGTAATCTAAGCACGGTGGGAACTCACACGAGATAAAAGACGACCTCAGGTCGATGAACTAACCTGTACACATGTAACCAGGGAACTGCTATCTGACGCTAGGTATCATACCAACTAGCAGGTTCCCGGCGAGTCCTGTCCGGTGTACTCATAACCCAATGAGCACCTGTATACATCTTAGGTGATCCAACTGACACCAGTGGCTTGTGAGACCGGCCATCGCCCCTCGTCGGGGTCTCGACTGTATACACCAGTCTACTCTAGAGTATCGATGCCCTGTCTCGAAACTCCTACGACTAGGGACCACTTTTAAGGATGTGCTTATAGACTACCCAACTCTCACGTATATGATCGCCATCATACTGTTGGTAGTCAAGCAGGATCCTAAGGACTCTATCAATGTGTAATAGTGATCATGTCACCTAAAGCTGTACACGAATGATAAAGGCAAACCAGATAGCATATTATCATATCGAGTAAGACTGTCCTACCGGTATAGGTCCTCCCTCAACCATTGCAATCACGTACCTGCGATCCAATAATTGACTTTGAAGGCACTATATCCAGCAGAAATGACGGAGGGCTACGACAGGTTTTTAAGAAAACCTTTTGCGTAATGAACTTGATATCGTTGTAGAATTGAGTGATTTTGAAAATGAGTATTTTTGAGGCTTTTGCTAGTTTTACTGAACAGGTCACTCCTGGTGAAGGGATCTCGGCTCTTTCCTTATCAAATAAGCTGCTGGATATTTCACAAGTACGACTATGCAAAGCATGAATTAAAAAAGCAATCAAAAACAAAAATGAGTGGGTTGTAGCATATGTTAGTTTCGCTAAAGAGGTCACTCCCGGTGAAGAGATCTCGGCTCTTTCCTTATCGAATAAGGTGTTGGATATCCTACAAGGAATACCGCTATGCAAACCAAGAACTAGAGCTTCCAGTTTTTAAAACAAGATTCTACAACATCATTAGGTTTCTTTTATTTCATTAATCTCATTAATGAAGTCCCATCAATTATACTTCCTAAGCATCACTGAAGGAACAAAAGCAACAATATTTATTATATATCATATATATAATATAAGCATTCATCTCATCATATAAAGTGATCACATCATAGAATATCAGCAGCAGAAGAACATATATGAAATATTGGATATACTAGGAATTCCGTGTTTTATATTAAGCCAGTAAAAAACGCGGATTCCATGGTCGTGATGAATAGCCAAACCCACATCCCTAGACCCCTACGAGAGCGGTAAGCAACCCTACCAATTCTAGAGTTAGGAGACCCGGTCTCAACTCCTCGAGATGGTCTCCTACTGGACCCTAGAACCCGGTTACTTGTGCTCTCCTCCTTGGGTCTATCCTAATGCGGAAAAGTAAATAATATACATCAATGATGACATCATCCTCAACCCGGAAGTGCCCCAATAAAAGAATATTACATACAAGTTTTTACATGAATGAAAATGAAAAACTCCCATCTCACATAAAAACCTCCAGCTATTCAAAACACGACAATCCAATATAAATATCATATCAACACATAACATCACATGTCATCAACGTAAGTAAATATGCGTACCCCAATTATCGTTGACATATAGCAACGAAACCGGAGATACACCACATATTACACGTACGGTCGCAGAATAGAAAGTGAAAAACTACAACAATTGGAGTCTGCAATCACCTTAGACATCATAAACCCAATGTATCACATACTTTGGATTTCATGCCTAACCAAATGAATTCCTTAGACATCACATGCCTAACAATTATAAACCCCGCATTTTAGTCTCGATATTGAAAACACTTTTCAATAACCAGTCGAGTAATTCAACAAGATTCCCGACAACCTGATCGAATGCTCGTCGGAAACTTTAGTAGACGGCCTCACCCTGATGCTGTCGACGAAGTGCACTTAGGAGGAACACCATAGCTGTGAGAACCTAAACGGATACTTTTGGCGACGGGGTTCTTCTACAGTCACTTGGTAGGGCTATGGGGCATGGCTATTTAGTAAGGTTACCCGGCGAGTATCTGCGTACGCTACGTGATTGCGACGGACTTTTGATCCACATCAAAATTCCATGGCAACCGATCAAATGAGACTGATTTGCTTGATTTATAAAATTCAAATTTGTTTTCATAAAACTAAATATTGTGGATTTCAATTATTTTATCACAATCACAGATAGCTAGACGATATTAAAATTTTCGATCGAATCAACAAACACCCAAAATTTCCCAAAGAGCTCAACACTTGAGCGCAGTTTAAAAATACCTAGAACATGCCACAACACCTATTGACCAACCGTAGAAGGGCCAACCCTTGCCTCACCTATGGCGCCGCAAAACTACCACATACCCTAGGGTCTGGTGGCGGTTCCGATGGTCACAGAATCGAGTTAGGATTTCGTTCTTCTAGAGAGTCCATAGAAAACACCTGCATGATTTTGTGAAGATTTTAAATATAGAAAAATCCAACTCTTGGCCAGCGAGAGAGAAAATGGGTTATTGATATCCGTTCGAAATTTTTAACGTCATCTAAATAACCCGAAACAATGTTAGAATTACGACTACGAAACACTCTGAATTGCCTTTACAGAAATATAACATCACATGCAATATCAGTAAAAACAAGCAACACCTGAAACACCAAAACCCAAAGACTGGAACACCACAAAAATTTGAAGCCAAAATTGGCTTCCAAAACCGGCCAGGCTGGATTTACATCATATGTCGCCGGCCAAAATCCGGCAAGGAGGGCTTAAATTTCTATGGTGTTCATGTTACATCTCATATAACATTCTGCAATTACTTAAAAAAAATTTAGACACCTTAAAATTTTCGACAGAAACTTGGTTTTTGTTTCGAGTGTTTCGGAGTTGTTTCGGTTTCGTAATTCTACAAATATCGTCTAATTCTCTAGCATGGCTTTGATACCACTGCAGGGTTCTCTAGGGTCGCCGCTGGGTTTCGGAAGGCATCGACCATACTGTTTTCAAAAGACACCACCTGCATGATTTTCTGAAGATTTTAAACTTGGAAAATTCTAACTCTTGGAAAATTTCCAGCGAGGGAGGAAATGGGTTATTGATATCCGTTCGAACTTTTTAATATCGTCTAAGAAAACCCGAAATGATTTTAGAATTATGAAACCGAAATAACTCCGAAACACTCGAAATAAAAACCAAGTTTTTGTGGAAATTTTTAAGGTGTCTAAAATTTTTTAAGCAATTGCAGAATGTTGCATGAGATGTAACATGAACACCAGACGAAAATGAGCTCCTCTCGACGGAATTAGACCGGCCACATGCAGTTAAAAACCATCCCCATAAGTTTTGTTAGCTTATTTTGGCTTCGTTTTCGTGTGGTGTTCCAGGCTCTGGGTTTTGGTGTTTCAGGTATTGCTTGTTTTTACTAGGATTGCATGTGATGCTATCTTTCTATAAAGGCAATACAAAAATTTGGCGTGCTAAAGAACCCTAACCTAGAATCTTAACTAGAGAATTAGACGAAACTAGAATGTAAACATCTTTACATCTAAGTGAACAAGGAATACAACCTTTGTAGACCGGTCCTTCACTTCAATAGCTCCGTGTAGTAGTTCCTTCGCTCCAAGTAGTGAACTCCCGGACTCTAGGAAGGCTCCACAAGATGAAAGGAACAAGCTTACTTGAAGTCTTCGAGGCCGAAGATGATCTACGTCGAGGAGACACTAACCCAAGCTACCTCTTCACTAAGTGATGAACTAGTGAAGAAACAACCCAATCTAAATGGCTAGTCTAGAAGAGGTTGATAAAGTAGGAATTTTGCTCACTTTAGAAATTATTTTCTCACTCATTTTCTTCACCTCCCAAAAAGCTAGAGAGCTTGAGGAAGGAGATGAAGAAAAGCAACCATGGAAAAAATCAAGTGTAGAAAGGGAACCATGGGTGAGTTAATATCATATAATAACTCATGTAGAGACTTAACCATGGCTTAGGATAATGGTTGGGTTAACAAATATCTCAAGTAAAACAAAATTGGTGGACTTAGTTAATGATTCTACAAGCTTCCACTAGCATCAACCATGTGACTAATTTCCACCCAATTTTGAATTACTTTAAATAAATAAAACCCATCATTTTGATAAGCATGGTGTGAGTCTCATACACCCATGTCTCATGTATCATCTAGCATGACACAAAAGAATGTACATTAATATATATCACATATATACTAAGTGTACCCAAGTGAGAAAAAGAAATGCTTAAGTGAGCTAATATTAGTTAATGTAAATTAATATATCAAATATATAATTATATATTAAATTATTAAATCAACAGTTGATTTAATAATCCGGCTATATCATATATAACCGACTAATATCATATGTATCAACTTATCGAATCAACACTTGATTCGACAGCCCGGCTATATCATATATAACCGCCCGATATCACATATCGCGAGAATAAAATACGGTATCACATACACGTATTAATCTCGGTCCCGCACAAATCATATATGTGCTCCTACTTCATTTCTCCTGAGCCAGGAAACCTCTGTGTAGGACTCTAAAGACTCGTCAATACGCCGGCAGTAGGTGGTGATCATATCAGTCACCCACAAGCCGCAAGCGGTCTGCTAAATCTCCTGCGAATTGACGGGTATTGAGCGATCAGAAGATAAACAAGCAAGCCTGCTAATACTCCTGCGAATCCAATAAGTAACACTACCGTACAGTCCGGTATTTTCGTCTGATATGTCGCATATCACAGCCTGGGGGTGGTAAACGTCAGACCTCAATAGCCGGATAAGTCATGCCGATCTGAGGATCATAACGGTTCGAGAAACTACTGATAACACTTACCAGTAAATCTCAGCAACCCTGGCTAGCGATTTCCTGTTATGGCCAATCAAGCATAGCGCAACATCAACCCCCAATACTGGGAGAGACGAAATCCCCTCCTATCGCTCATAGCCTCCATGTGACTCGGGACTGTACGCAAAAAACACAGTTTTGCATGATCTCTTGAATGTGGTTAGGTGGAAATCAAAGCACAGTGGGAATCACACAAGACTCTATGACGATCTCGGGTCGACAGACTAACCTGTACCAGTGTCACCAGAGAACTGCTATCTGACGATAGGTATAATACCATCTAGGAGTTCTCGGCGAGTCCGTTCAGTGTACCCAGTCTCCACTGAGCACCCGTATACCATTTCTGATGTGAAACACCAATGGATATGGGATCATCCATCGCCCATCATATGGGTCGAGAAGCGTATATGCTAGTCTACTCTGGAATATCGATGCCCCGCCTCGATACTCCAACGACTAGGAACATTTAAAGGATGTACTTACTGACTACCTTTGCCCCACTAGTATGATCTGCATCATAGTCCTGGTAGTCAAGTACTCATCCGAAGGGCTTTATCAACATGTAAGAGAGAGATAATAAGTGTACATGTTAAGATAAAGAGCAACCAGATTGCATACTATCATGTCGAGCAAGAAAGTCCTCCCTATATATGTCCAAGCATCCACTATAATATATATCACATGTATAATAATGGCCTCTAGGGCATACATATACTAACAGGGCGCACTGGCATTTTTGACATTGAAGGAGGTGTACCTCAATGTCAGTTATTGCGATTTGCGTTTTGTTATCCGAGTATCACACTTTTATCGTTTGGATTTGCGTTTCGATGATTGAGTTTCATGATATTTGTTTCCATGCACCATGGCCGCACCTACTAGATATTTTCATTTGTGCACAGCTATTGCACTTGATATCGATTTTGTGCCTTGGCTGCACATAATTATGATTTCATGGATTTCGATACCATCGATTTGATTTTGAGCGTGTTGTACGCACTCGATTTGATTTTTGCACTCGGTATAGCTCACATGTGCTTGCAGTGTATTGGTACGTGTTTTGTGCACACAGTTGCACACGTTTAAGATTTTATACACCTTGGTACGCTCGGTGTTGTTTTGGTACGCATTTAATATATTGATGAGTTTTCGGGCACCTAATGCACCAGATTTATATTTCGTGCATTTACCGCACTAGTTGTTTTGTGCGAACCTGACACACTTGATTTAGATTTTCGCGCACATTGGGCTCATGGGATGCGATTTTGTGCACACCGGATGCACTTTATAGAGGTTTTTATTCGTGCATATTAGTTGCACTTGATTGAGATTCTCATACACTCTAGATGCACTTGATATTGTTGTCATGCACACCCGTTGCACTTGACAGATGCTTTCGTGCACACCCGTTGCACTTAGTTTTTACTTCTGTGCACATTCGTGTCACTTGTATTTGGCTTTGATTTTCATGCACACCAGACGCACGTGATGTTGGATACGCCTTTTGAGCCTGATTTTACTCTTGAGCATCATATTTTTATGTTGGTACTATGTTATATAGTAGCCGAGTAGGACTGATTTGAGGACAGTACATGTGTACTTTTGCATGCATAAAAAGTTTACCAAGAGGTTTTCAAAAAGGAGCTATAGTCTCGCTATTTTCTACGTGTCCGTGAGTGATGCAAAATTTTACGAAGGAAAACCTTTCGGGATATTTCAAAAAGGTAGAATGTATATTTTGAGCAAAATATATATAAATATATATCTATTTCTTTACAAATGAGCGTCCGCCACTTGTGCCGTGAGTTACGAATCACACGGCGATTCGGAAAAGATTTTGCATGTGTTTTATTCAGTTTTTAGAGGATTTTACCAGGATGCGTACTATATACGTATTATAGTACTTGACTAGAGTATATTGGATTTCAGCAGTGGATTTCGAGATTTGCATTTCCTTTATAACTCCAGTGATTGCATGACGCTTGACGGAGTTTGATTTTGAGTTTTGCATTCGTTTTCATGCGCACTCGATGCGCTGTGATATTCTCGAGTATTCTGTGATTTCGGAGCCCCGTTGATTTGAGCTGATTATTGAAATGTTTTAGTATTTGGGGGTTTAAATTTAAATTCGGGAACCGAATTTATTTAAAGGGGAAGATTGTAACATTTCAGAAAAATAAAATATTTTTTTTAGAATTTAAATAATAAAATAATATATTTCGTGAAAACTATTCGAATTGTGAAATAGGGTTTTCGTAAAATAGTATAATTTGTTGGCTATAGTGCCCTCAAGTCAATTATTGGATTGCAGGCACATGATTGCAATGATTGAGGGAGGACCAATACCGGCAGAAAAGTTTTACTCGAGATGATAGTATGCTATCTAGTTTGTCTTTATCATTGTGTACATGCTTTAGGTGACATTACGGATCACTACTATATGTTGATAGAACCCATAGGATTCTTTCTTGACTACCAGCAGTATGATGGGGATCATATACGGGAGAGCTGAGTGGTCTATAAGCACAACCTTAAAATGTCCCTAGTCGTGGGAGTTTCGAGACTGGGCATCGATACTCCAAGAGTAGACTAGTGTATACTGATCAAGACCTCGAACAGGGGCGGTGGCCGGTCTCACAAGCCATTGGTGTTAGTTTGTTCACTTAAGATGTATACAGGTGCTCATTGGGTTATGAGTACACCGGACGGACTCGCCGGGAATATGCTAGTTGGTATTATACCTATTGTCATATAGCTGTTCCCTGGTGACATGTGTACAGGTTAGTCTATCGACCTGAGATCATCATTTGTCTAGTGTGAGTTCCCACTGTTCTTTGATTACTATCCTACCATGGCTCAAAGGAGTCGTGCAAACAGGTTTTAGTTGGGTACAGTCCCGAGCCACATGGAGCCAATGAGCGGATCGTCAGGGGATTCATCTCTCCCGGTATCGGCGGTTGATGTCGCGGTGTGCACAGGTGGCCACCACCAGAAATCCTTGGCCAAGGTAGTCGAGAATTACTGATCTAGGATCGGTAGTTTCTCAGATGGTGATAGGTTTCATACCGACGCTAAATGTCAAGTTATTAGGGGGTCTGACTTTATCCACCCCTCTAGACTCGATATGCGATACTCATAGACGAACGGACAGGACTGTATGGATATTGTCACTGTCAGGCTCAGTAGGGGCTTTAGGATAAGTTTGCTCGTCGGCCTCTCTTTCGCTCAATACCTGGGTAGCCGTTACGTACAGCTAGTGCCACTGACGTGCTTTTGGTTAAACCCACTGGCAGCGTATTGACGAGTCTTTAGAGTCCCACACAGAGGGTTTCACTGCTTCGGGCGAAACATTGTAGAGGCCGTATGGTTTTATGGCAGGGTTCGATCACATACGTGTACTTGTGTATGGATGATGTTCAGACGGATAATACTAGTGGGCTTTGGTTTAAGCCGGATCCTAGTGTTATATTGATGGATTATTTTCGTATCGTAGTATTCGTATTCAGTCGGAATACGGATGCAGGTATGTATATACGGATGAGGGGTATTCTTGTAATTCGTTATAAGTGAAAGTCTACCTTAACACCACCATGAGGTTTTAGAGGCATCAAGTATGCCACATTTTAATTTTTCTTAGGTGCTAAGTTCGACTAACAAGATCATTACTAGATTATTAGGGTTTGCCTTTGTGATGTGATTAAACCAAGAGAAGAAAGGAGCATACAACCTTTGTAGTTCGAGTCCTTCTCTTCTAAAGCTCCGGGTTGAAGTCCACGCGACTCTACAAGGCTCTTCTTTGAGTTGAACGACCCTCTTTCATGATCTCCATGCCCAAGACGATCCACCCGAAGTCCTTCTAGCCTAAGCTAACTCTACACTAAACTCCTTTTGTGTAGCAAACACACCACACCAAATTGCTAGTTTGGTGTGGGATGGTGAAGTAGTGGATGTTAAAAGCTCACAAGATTGTGTTCAAGCTTTATGATTCACATCTGAAGCTAGAGAGCAATCATGAGAGCAACTCATGAAAATGGCTAAGTGTTGAGAATGAGACTAGAATGAATGGCAACTCTTAACCCTCACTCATTCAAGCATGGAATTTTGCAATATAAAATTGCAACCATGCATGAATAGTGAGTCAAGATGAATAAACTATGAATAAACCCCATGCTTGCAACCATGCTCCCATTTTCCACCTCTTTTCTATTTTTCTCAAAAATAGAAAATCAAGCCATGCTTCATTATTATATATATATATATATATATATATATTAATATATATATATATATATAATGAAGAATAATTAGTGAGCTAATGATATTAGTTAAGATATAATTATATCACATATAATATATATCACATTATTAAATCAACACTTGATTTAATAATCCGGTTATATCACAAATGACCGACTAATATCATTTATCTGTATATCGCATTATCAAATCAACACTTGATTTGACAATCTAGTTATATCACATATAACCAAACCGATAACAGATAACTGCCAGATTACAATACAGTATCACATACTCATATTTAACCAGGCCCACGCACATATCAACATATGTGCCCTACTTCGTTTTGCTTGAACCAGGAAACTTCTATGTGGGACTCTAAAGACTCGTCAATACGCTAGCAACAGGTGATGATTACATCAGTCACCTACAAGCCGTCAGCGGTACTAGATGAACGTAACGGCTACCCAGGTATTGAGCGATATGAAGATCAACAAGCAAGCTCATCCAAACTCTCCTTGAAACCTATCAGTGACACTACTGTACAGTTCGGTCTCTTCGTCTGAAATGTCGCATAGCAAGTCTAGGGTGGAAATCGTCAAACCCCAGTAACGTGATAAGTCATGCCGATGTCTGGCCTATAACGGTTTGAGAAACTACTGATAACACTTATCTGTAAATCTCATAAGCAGCCCTGGCCAGGGACTTCCAGTTATAGCCAATCGAGCATAGCGCAACATCAACCCCTAATACCGGGAGAAACGAACCCCTCCTATCGCTCATTGCCTCCATGCGACTCGGGATTGCACCCAAAATCCACCTGTTTTCACGTCTCCTTTGAGCATGGTAGGGAGGAAATCAAAGCACAGTAGGAGCCGCACAAGACTCTATGACGATCTCAGATCTACAGACTAACATGTACCAGTGTCACCAGAGGACTGCTATCTGACGATAGGTATACTACCATATAGGAGTCATTGGCGAGTCATGTTCAGTGTACCCAGTCTCCACTGAGCACCCGTATACCATCTTTGATGTCAAACACCAATGGATGTAGGATCATTCTTCGCCTATCATATGAGTCAAAAAGCGTATACGCTAGTCTACTCTAGAATATCGATGCCCTGTCTCGATATACCCTCGACTAAGAACAATTAAAAGATGAACTTGTGGACTACCCTGGCCCCACTAGTATGATCTCCATCATAGTCCTGGGAGTCAAGTACAAATCCTAAGGGCTTTATTAACATATGAGAGCAAGACAGTATCACAATACAAGTCTACATGTTAAAACAAAGTGCAACCAGATAGCATACTATCATGTCGAGTAAGAAAGTCCTCTCTATATATATCCAAGCATCCACTATAATATAAATCATATGTACAATAATGGCCTCTAGGGCATACATATAACCAACAATCTCCCACTTGCACTAAGGCCAGTTGTTGTAGTATCTCATACCCAACGTCCCAAAAGTCTCCCGAATAGCATCTGGGGGATGGCCTCGGTGAGTGGATCCGCTGTGTTATCCTCTTTGTCAACTCTCCTGAACTCGCTCTCCCGGAGATCAACTATCTCCCTGATCAGGTGATACTGTCTAAGAATATGTCTGGATTGCTGACGGGACCGGGGTTCCTAGGACAGAGCCACAGCTCCATTGTCATCCAAATATACAGGTACTGGATGCCTAATGGTAGGAACCAAGTTCATCATATGAGCTTTTTCATCCAGACAACCGCTTTGGCAGAATCGTTGGTAGCGATGTAATTAGCCTTTATCAACGAGTCTGCTACGGTATATAGCTTGGAACCCTTCCAACATACCGTCCCTCCACTGAGGATAAAAACAAAACCCGAGACCGACTTTCAGTCGTCCTTATCACTCTGGAAGCTTGAATCGGTAAAGGAATCCATCTGGAGTTCACCGTTACCATACACTAAGAACGTCTCTTTAGTCCTTCTCAAGAACTTAAGAATGTTCTTCAGCTGTCCAGTGGTTTTCCCAAAGATCTTTTCGATACTTATTCGCTACACCTAGTGAGTAAGCTACATCTGGTCGGGTATATAACATCGCATACATGATTGACCATTCTACCAAAGCATAGTGTATCCCTTGTATGCGAGCCCTCTCTAAATCAGTCTCGAGAGACATCTCTTTAGAGAGAGTGATTCCTGAACAAGCGGGTACATTACCACCCTTAGAATCATCCATACTAAAACCCTATTAGCATGGTGTCTATGTACCTAGATTGGGACAATCCCAAATCCATTTAGATCTATCTCTATAGATCTATAACCCCAGGATGTAGGAGGCATCAGTTAGATCTTTCATGGAGAAACTTTGTGATAAGAGGTGCTTGACCGAGTGTAGCATAGGAACACCCTTTCCTATCAAGAGTATGTCATCCGCGTACAATACAAGGAAGACAACCATACTCTTTACAACCTTGTTATTTATACATGATTCATCTACCTTTTGATGAAGTCAAACTCTTTGAAAGCTTCATTAAAACAGATGTTCTATCTCCGTGATGCCTGCTTTAACCCGCAGATGGATTTAAGCAGCTTGCACATGCTTCCGCTGCTCCCACTGTCTACGAAGCCCTCTGGCAGTGTCATATACATGCTCTCTTCTAAATCACCATTTAGAAAAGTGGTTTTGACGTGCAGTCTGCCAGATATCGTAGTCATGGTATGCAGCAATAACAAGTAGGATCCTGATGGACTTAAGCTTAGCGACAAGTGTAGCTTTGAAAGTCTCAACTTTTCCATCTACACCAAATTATCTTTCTCAAAGATCCCCTTGCTCCTGATGGGTTTTACCCCTTCAGGAGCAACATGCAAAGTCAACACTTTGCTGGTGTACATGGATTCCATCTCAGATGGCATAACATCCAGCCATTTCACAAAGTCTCCACTTGTGATGGCTTGCTCGAAACTAGTTGGGTCATCATCTCCATGATGCAATCCTGGCTCTCACCGTTTAATAGAAAACCGTAGTATCTCTTAGGTGGATGAAGAACCCTACTAGATCCACGGAGTGGCTGCGGTTCGTCGGGGACTATTGAATCCTCCGGTTCCAACAAATCGTCAGTTATAGTTTGTGTTTGCTGGAACTACTTCCAGCTCTACCCCATTGCCACTAATTTCTTTGACAAGAAATTCCTTTTCTAAAAAGGTGGCATGTTGAGAAACAAAACATCTTTTGTTCCACGGTGTGGTAGAAGATAAACCCTCGCGAATGGTTGGGATATCTTACAAACTTGCACAGAACTGACCTTACCTTGAGCTTGTCTGGATTTTTCTTTTAAACATAGGCCGGACAACCCCATATCTTCACTCGTATAAGAGATGGTCTCTTCTCATTCCATATCTCATATGGAGTGGTAGGCAACAGATTTGATCGGAACTCTATTCAATACTTATGCAGCTTCTCAAGTGCATGTCCCTGAAAGGAAACAGGCAACTCAGCAGTACTCATCATAGAGCGCACCATATTTCATAGGGTACGATTGCTCTACCCCGATATACTGTTGTGCTGTGGTGTATACAGAGGAGTAAACTGAGAGAGAATCATATCGATGGATTTGAATACCTTTACCCATCTGGTTCTTATCTTTGTACTTATATTTCTTGAAATTCTCAAAAGATTCAGTTTTGTGTTTCAATAAGAACACATGTCCGTATCTTGAGAGAACATCGGTGAATGTAATAAAGTATGCAGAACCATCGCTGGCATATGTAGACATAGGACCGCATACATCACCATGTATATATCCAAGAGTTCAGTAGCTCTTTCTCTGCTTCCAGTAAACGGAGATTTGGTCACCCAGTCTTTGAGACATGACTGGAAAGTTTCATAAGATGCAAATTCGAACGGATTAAAAAATGCAACCTTATGGAACTTCAGCTAGTCTTATTTCATCGAAATAACCCAGTCTACAATGCCACAAGAAGACTTCATTCATTTCTGAACTGTTCCTCTTGTGTGTGTTCTATACGTTTAGAACTGTAGTTTGATTCAGAACGTGTACACTGTTATACAACATACCTTATCCAATCAACACTTGATTTAGGAAAATATTCACAATATTTATTAGTACGAAATAACAGTCGCTAAGAATCAATGTATTACAAGTTGGTAACACTGGGAGATATTTGCCAACTGCTTTGGCTGCAACAATTGCACCATTCTCTACTACTTAGAGACATATCACCCTTTCCTAGTTCTACACCTTTCTATAGCCCATGTAACAAATTATATGTGTGGGATCCTGATCCGGTATCCAATACCCAGGACGTAGAGTAAACTGAGAAACAGTTCTTTGTAACGAACACACCCGAAGACAATGCATCAACATGCTTATTCTTCATTTGGGTGGCGTGGGAATCCGAATATTCCCCTATTCCTTACTCAAACATATGACAATCATAAGATAGAGCAGAACCTAGCCCAGTATAATAAGTAGGTTCGATAAATACATCCATATTATTATCTTGATTAAGGCATTTCATTAGTCGCTACTAGGAGAGAGAGAAGGATAATCACTTTGTGTACACTCTTTGCAAGATTAGATTGGTTATTTTATCTAATCAGGATGGCTCCCACTGTTTTTATCAAATCTTCCTTCAAACCCTAAACGGTGAGATTAGCCGGGATTAATTATACCCTACAGGTTCGCCAATCGTTCGGCCAGGCAGGTATCGGTACTTCAAGGGAAGTTCCCCGTGCTTTCGCACGGACCTAATTAAAATAAATCTCGTTTCCCTAGAGACATAACCCCGTTGACACCTTTCTAGATGTCTACTAGATTAGCTAATTGTAAAGTGCAAAATTCTCCCAGGAGTAACACTTACTAGCAGAGGGTATCAGGATCCAACTATCACATAGAAGGTATGCAATCTCATTGCAAATTTCAACACTTGAAATTCCCGATAATAGTTTTTACCCCTAGCCACTTATGACCTTAACAAGGTTAACAAATCATAAGCGCTAGCTAAGTTCAACCCATCATTTCTTGATTGAATTAAACCCACCTGTACAACCCTTAAAAAGGTCAACAAAGCCGTACGACTACCCTAATCCAATCGCATTGTTGGAGATAGTGCCCTCAGAGTCAATTATTGGATCACAGGCACGTGATTGCAATGATTGAGGGAGGACCTATTCCGGTAGGACAGTCTTACTCAAGATGATAGTATGCTATTTGGTTTATCTTTGTCATCGTGTACTGCTTGAGGTGACCTGATAGGTCGCTATTACACGTTGATAGAGCCCCTAGGATTCTTTCTTGACTGCCGGAAGTATGAGGGCGATCATATACGTGAGAGCTGGTAGTCTATAAGCACATCCTTAAAAGGTCCCTAGTCGTGGGAGTTTCGAGACAGGGCATCGATTCTCCAGAGTAGACTAGTGTATACAGTCGAGACCCCGACGAGGGGCGGTGGCCGGTCTCACAAGCCACTGGTGTCAGTTGGTTCACCTAAGATGTATATAGGTGTTCATTGGGTTATGAGTACACCGGACAGGACTCGCCGGGAACATGCTAGTTGGTCTTATACCTGACGTCAGATAGCAGTTCCCTGGTGACATGTGTACAGGTTAGTTCATCGACCTGGGGATCGTCATTTGTCTCGTATCAGTTCCCACTGTACTTTGATTACTACCCTACCACGCTCAAAGGAGACGTGCAAACAGGTTTTAGTTGGGTACAGTCCCGAGCCACATGGAGGCAGTGAGCGGATCTTCAGGGGTTCGTCTCTCCCGGTATTGGGGGTGAGGTCACGCTGTGTCTAGGAGAGCCAGAACATGAAAAGTCCTTGGCTAAGGCAGGAGATTTACTGGTAGGTATTCCAGTAGTATCTCAGGGTGTTCTGGGCTTCACTCCGACACGACTTGTACCGCTTTTGGGGGTCTGACTTTTACCAACCCCCTAGGCTCGCCATGCGATGCTCATAGACGAACGGACCGGACTGTACGGATATTGTCACTGACAGGCTCAGTAGGGTATCAGGATGAGTTCGCTCATCGACGTCCCTTTTAGTCAATAGCTGGTAGCCCGTCACGTATGGCTATACCTCTGACATGCTAGTGGTTAAATCCACAGCCATAGTATTGACGAGTCTTTAGAGTCCCCCACACACAGTTACTCAAGTTTCGGGCGAAACGCTGTAGAGGCCGTATGGAGATATGGCAGGGTTCGATCAGATACGTGCAGTATTGCACGGATCAGGATCGGACGGTTGATACTAGAGGCCGTATGGATATATGGCATGGTTCGATCAGATACGTGTGGTATTGCACGGATCAGGATCGGACGGATAATACTAGCCGGCTTTGGTTTAAGCCGGATCCTAGTATAGTACAGTGTAGATTTTGTCTCATTGCATTTGTATTTCGGTCGGAATACAGATGCGGGTGTGTATACACAGTATCGGGGTTTTCCTGTAATTTATTACGGGACCAGTTTTCTGGAGTTGCCAGTTTGCTTTCCGTTTCGGACATATTTCTTTGTATCCTTCATTGGCCGAAGATTGGTGGAGGAGGGCTTATTTGCATTTGTGCAAATAAGCAATTTGGAAGGGGGTCTTTGCATATTGATGGTTTTCATGATGGTGCACCATCCATTGACTTGTTTTGACTCCATGGTGACTTGACTTTTGTGAGTGATGATGGAGGGTCATGATGGTGGGTTTGGTGTGTTGGTTTTGCTAGTGATGATGATTCTTGCATGATGACCATTCCTCTCACTTGCATTATTCTTGTGGCTATCTTTTTCATGCTCTCCCCTCATATTTTCTCACTCCCTTCTCTTGGAGGGGCCGGCCATTGTTGGGGATGGGCTGCCCAAACTTTTAGCATGGGGATTTTGCTCTCTTCATGTTCTAAAAATCCCCAAGTTCCTCTACAAAGTTCATGTATCATCCCTCCACCAAAATGGCAACCTCCATGAACCCCAAAATGAGATATGGTTCTACACACATTCTACAGCAAACCTTGGGTACGTCGGCTCGCCAACTTCGTGCCCGAGTTGCCTCGGTCCAGAGGTGGGAGCCCGTAAAAGAAGCAGGAGACGTGGTGCCCTTCCGGCGACTTGGTGGAGACCGGAGATTCCGCGGGAAGATCGGGACGACGACGAGAAGACCGAAGGACACGGATCGCTCGGTATATCTCTCTACCCCCTCTCTAGGTAGCTAGGACTAGTCTAATGGCACGATCCGGGTTTATAGTGCGCGGTGGTGCCGGTTTGAAAAATCAAAGTTTAGCATCGCTTCCGCATTCCGGCGTCGGATTGACGGCCGGGGCGCCGCCGTGCACTTACACGCATCACATGCTGCAGAGAAGTACTAATCAGCTGCCGCACACTACGACTTAATAAGGTCAACAAATGGCTAAATAGTACTTATTTGAAATGACGGAGGGTTACGCAGGTTTTTAAGAAAACTATGAGCGTAATGAACTTGATATCGTTGTAGAATCTAGTGATTTTGAAAATGAGTGTTTTTGAAATTTTTGCTAGTTTCACTAAAGAGATCACTCCCGGTGAAGGGATCTCAGCTCTTTCCTCATCGAATGAGGTGCAGGATATTCAGCAATACCACTATGCAAAGTAAGAACTAGAAAAGCTGTCAAAAACAAAACCGAGTGGGTTATAGCATTTGCTAGTTTCGCTAAAGAGGTCACTCCTGGTGAAGGGATCTCGGCTCTTTCTTCATCGAATGAGGTGCTGGATATTCATCAAGGAATACCACTATGCAAAGCAAAAACTAGAGCTATCCTTTTTTGAAAATTTTATTCTACAACATCTTTAGATTTCTTTCTTTTCATTAATCACATTAATGAAGTCCCATCATTTAATATTTCCTAAACATTACAGAAAAATGAAATGAAAATAGAACGTACGCTTATGCTATCCGCATTCACCATGGGGCCCCGTCATGCACCGTTAGGTTACTATACTACCGGTAGAGCGGGGCTGGACTAGTGCGGGTGCAAAACATAAGCAACATTTATTATATATCATATATATAATATTACATTCGTTTCACGCAGTTATATGATCAACATCACAGAATCAAGCAGCAGAAGCAACATATGAAATATTGGATATACTAAGATGTCCCTGTTTTAAATTTAGCTAATAATGTAAAATACGGATTCCACAGTCGTGATGAATAGCTAAACTCACATACCTAGACACCTACGAGAGCGACAAGTAACCCTGCCAATTCTAGAGTTAGGAGACCCGGTCTCAACTCCTTGAGATGATCTCCCACTGGACTCTAGAACCCGGTTACTTGTGTTCCCCGCCTTGGGTCTATCCTAATGCGGAAAAGTAAATAATATACAACAGTGGTGACATCATCCTCCGCCCGGAACTGCCCCAATACAAGAATATTACATACAGATTTTACATGAATGAAAATAAAAACCCTCATCTCACATAAAACCCTCCGGCTATTCTTTCACGACGATCCAATAAATCATATCAACAGCAGCACATGATATCACATATCATCAACGTAAGCAAATATGTGTATCCCTAAAACTTGTTGACATATAGCAATGAGATTGGGATACCCCACATATTACACTTACGGTCGCAGAAAAGAAAACAGAAAACTACAATAATTAGAATCCGCAATCTCTTTAGATATCATAAACCCGGAATATCTCATATTCCAGATTTCATGCCTAACTAATAAAACTTGCATTTTAGTCTCAAGTTGAAAACTCTTTTCAATTGGTTGTCAGATAATTCAACAAGATTCCCGACTTAGTGATCGCGTACAATACGCAATTGCGATGGAGTTTTGCTCCAAATCAAAACTTCGTGGCAATCGATCAAATGACACTAAACGGCTAGCTTTACAATATACTAACTAGTTTTCATAGAACTAATTAATCCGGATTCTAATAATTGTATCACACACATCACAAATCTTGTAAAGTAACTATGATATTAGAATTCCGCACGCAATTAGCAAACTTAACCAATTTTTCCAAAACACGAAAAATCTAGTGAGCTAAAGTTCCAAAACCGATCGTTTTAAGCCAATCCGGGAGTCGAAACGAACTCGAAACCCGCCTGAATCTTCACGGGGGAGAAGACCTAAGATTAAGTATCGAATGGGGGACCTAGAGGGGGTACCCCACCCCCGAGGCCACCACAAGGTGGCCAGGGGGTGACCCGGACCCGAAACTGCCTATGGTGGGGTGGTTTCGGGTCCCCACCACCAAGACCACCTTGTGGTGGTCTTGGGGAGTGGGAACAACCGTTCGGTCCCCCGGGGTGTCCCCGGGGTGCACACGCTCCACCCCGCGGCTTCTCGGTTCAAACCGTAAGCCCGCTGGGTGTGCAAACAACTCAAAACATCAATTTCAAAACTGTTATTATCAGCAGTTTTTGCGCGACAAAAATGGTGGATTTCTAACGTCGTTACAAGTTAAATCACGCCATGTCTAAAGGCGTAATGTAAATCAAGTAAGCCTAAACCCAGAAATTTAAACCATTTTAAAGAAAATAAAAGAGGTGAAGTTTTGAAATAAAGGTATGATGAAATCAAAAGTTTTCTTAAAGCATAAATAGTGGAACATGAAAAATGAAAGTGAAATTTATTAGTTGAAAAACATTTTTCATCTTTTAAAAATTTGGGCAGCACCTCATTTGTATATTTTGATCCAAAACCATATACACATGATAGAAAAAAGGCATCCCCGAGCGGGAGCTAGCACTTCGCCAATCGGCGGAATCACAACCACGCAAGACAGAAATATGTGTATACGACACCCAACGGCGAAGATCCACACCAAGGATAAAGAATAAAGCAAGACATCAACCCACCAAGCGAACATAAAAACCTCGCTCTAAGTCTCGCAACCACAAGTCTTTCTAAGTCCAACTACATATACAAATACTAGTTTCTGATTTGATAGAGTTAACTAGATACAACAGGAAAAGTAAATACAAGAGGGGTATGATACAGGTACCACCTACCAAAGCAAATCACCCGAATGCAAGCTGTGTGCCAGCGATGCCGCTACTGATCCATGTGGTCAACCTGCAAGAACTGTAGCACAACGAGGGTGAGTTGCCAACTCGTGAGTAGAAAACATCTTTGGGTAGAAATCGAATAAAACAACGATTTCCTAGGTCAGCTATATCATAAACGTAATACTATGATATCTAGGGTGACCGTAACTGTAAATATGCGCCAACAGTATACTCAATGCCTATATGCATGTGGATATCATCCCATAATATCATGCATGTAAATATCATAAAGCATATGCATGAAAGTATGAGAATATAAATCAACGTGTGTCCCTCGCGACACATCAAAATCATGGAACCTGAGTGTCCAGCATCGACACTCGAAAAATCATGATACCCGTGTCCAACATCGACACGTAAATCCTCATATCTCGGGCTCCGTTAGTCCGGATCAGCCCACAGGCTCCATCTGTCCGGATCGGCCCTCGGGCTTCGGCAGTACGGGTCGGCCCATATCCATCTCTCGACTCCGGTCGGTATCCTCCGGATAACCGCCAGGTCCAACCAATTACCGGTAGGTAGTGCTCTCCCTGCCAGGCTCATCGTCATCCCCATGAAATCTCTCTCTTGGCCCTGGGTACCATATCGGCTCCACCATGAACCCGCAAATGGATCATCCAACTCCTCGAAATGGGTTTCACATATCACACGTCTCAGAAACGAGAAAACGCATGGTGGACACACTGAATATCATATTAAGAGAAACCGGATTTTTAAAACAATACATACTTTCTTTTGAAATAACCACGGTTCTCAAATCGAGAAATTTCACGAAAACAGCATATCTCAATGCGTATAATCATAAAGCATGATGTATGCAACATATAACAGAATGTAAGCATATCCGTATATCATGCAACATGGAACAGTGATGTGAACATAGCAAGTAAATTATGCAAAAGTCATATCATGATGCAGCAATCCTACTGTGTAAGTGCCATAGCAATTATCGATGATGATGTGTATGAGCCGGCCAATCTGTGTAAGTGTAACATACGCATCATCGATAATGGTGTAGGTATACTAGTACATGTATATGTAATGCAATGAGAATGACATGAACGTAGCATAAGATACATCGTAAATGAAATGCTATAAGCATACGCATCTAATCTAACATCTACACATGAACTATACGATCAGTTTTTAAAAGATGTGAATCGTAGTTTTGAAAGTAGGGGCTACTGTGTTTTTAAGGAAAATACATCATTTGAAAATCCGTAACGTCCCTCAAGGTATCTATTTAAGAGATGCATACGATTCTTCAGTTTGGAAATATGTATGGTTTGGATGACACATTTACGTCGGCTATCTAGTCTTATAGTATCCGATACGGAAATATCATCAAATATCATCCTCAAATCACGAGCGCGGATCATCCATCCGGTAACTCACATCGCATATGGTAATCCTTCGTACGGTGACATTTAACAAAAATAGAAATCTATCGACCTATACAACAATGAGGGTACGGATCTTAAGTCTCGTACGGCATATCACTCATTACTCTCAACATTATATATATCTATATACCTATATCCCAGGTCGTATCCATAACAATCTCATATCAGGAGACCGGCAAAGGTATCAATCCTCTCATATCGACTTGCATCCGTATACCGACATATCGATCAAGTCATCGTAATACATCGTACATTCTTTTCATCACATTTATATCCCACATCAAGTCATTTACATATATATATCCTATCTTATAAATCTCATGTTATACTACTCTTAATCTCATACTTATTCTCGTGCACTACCTATCTATATATCGTAATTCACGTTCACTTATCATATCCTTATATATGTATCAATCCGAGACATCATTTTTTTCAGATCATGTCATACTAAACCTTTAATCACATCCATAGGTTCCTAGAATAGGTTTCTCTAATCATATCCTATATATCGGTTTCTATCAAAATTTGCGAGGGTATTATACGCCATCCACCCGACTTCCCCCGTAGATATAAATCTACTCACCTGTGGAACTCCTTGTTCAGCCGCAGTCGATGTGCTTCGTCGTCTCGGAATCCACGCGAAGGTACCAATAATAAATACACAATCATAAATGTTATTAACATCAAGTTCCGAAATCCAATACGGCACGCGGTGCACTCATAGGTTAGAACCTATAGCCTACGCATGCAAATACAACCAAACAACCTTCGTCGTTAACGTACAAACATCCAACGACCCAATAAAATATCAAATATCAAATCCCACATTCAGAAATTGGAAAACCAAATTCAGCAACGAAGGAAACCACTTCCAGATTTCACCCTAGGCCAAACTAGGGAATTTTGCATATAGGGTTGCTCTAGATATAACATAACCAAGTCATGGTCCAAGATTCACCACATTTCACCACAACTTGGTCACAATTTGCAGCCAAATCAATTAAATCTGCGGCCAGATTATGGGCTATTGGGCTCGGGTTTCAGGTGGTGTTTCTAGGTTGCCTGCTCGTCTCACAGTGAAGGGAACTTATTTTATGGTGGTCTCAGGTCATCCCAGATTCCTATATACCATCAAAATCTGTGACAAATCCGACGTCGGGAAATTCTAAGTTCGTGTTTTGGTCTTAATCTTAGGTCTAGGCCAGTAAACACCACTCAAGTCTTGTAACAACCCCTATACATCACCACAACACAACTCAAACCCTAATCCTTCTCTTAGAATTTCCAAACATCATAATCTAAATTGATTTAACTCTAAACTACTATAGGATGCTAAGAAACTAAAAACTAAACTAAATGAAAGGAATTATAGCTCCTTTGGGCAACTCAAGAAAAACCCTAACTTCCCAAAGTCTTCAAAATCCAACTTTGCGTGGTCCAGTTGAGGATGAGGAGGGGATCATCTCTAATGAAAAGGGTTTAGGGTTTTGATGAATATTTTGAGATGATTTCATGGGGTAGAGGTGGAAGGAATATGAGTTGAAGAAGATGAAGGAAACAATGGGGGATGAAGGAAATGGCAGCCCCCCTCTCTCTTATTCTCACCCTCACTCTCACTCAAGCTATGCCCCACTCTCTCTCTCTCCAAAATTCACTTTTTCTTTCCTTTTCTCTTTTCTTCTGACAATAATAAAACCAAATATCACAAATGCAAATGAAACAACATGTAACATGTCTTGCTGCATTAACTATGGAAAACTGTAGAAACACGGATTTGGCTTAATCGCGATTAGTAGTGCACTAATCAATTTTTATCCAAACTGCATATAATTAATTATAAAAATGCCAAATCCAATAAATATATTTTTAAATGAAAAGACCATTTTAATCTTCAATTATTTCACAATTATTGTTATACATTTATACCATTTTACGAAAACCCCAATTTCGCAAATCGGGTAGTTTTCGCGAAATATATTTTTTTAATATTAAATTCCAAAAATAATATTTTATATTTTCTGAAATGTTACAATCTTCCCCCCTTAAATAAATTTGGTCCCCTAATTTAAATTTAAACCCCCAAATGCTAAATCATTTCAATAATCAACTCAAATCAACGGGGCTCCGAAATCACGGAAGATATAGAAATACCACAGCGTATCGTGTGCGCCTGAAAACGAGTACAAAACTCAAAAATTGAACTCCGTCAAGTGTCACGCAAATCATCGGATTTGCACGCAAATTATCGGAGTTACAATGGAGATACAGATCTCAAAATACACTACTGAAATCCAATATGCACTAGTCGAATACCATAATACGTATATAGTACGCATCCTTGAAAAATCTTCTAAAAACTGAATAAAACTCATGAAAAATCTTTTCTGAATCGCCGTGTGGTGAGTAACTCACGGCATAAGTGACGGGCGCTCATTTGTAAAGTAATAAATATACGTTCATATATGTTTTACTAAAATATACGTTCCGCCCTTATAAAACATCCCAAGAGGTCTTCCTTTATAAACGTTCGTGTCGCTCGCGGACACGTAAGAAATAGCAAGACTATATCTCCTTTTTGAAAATATCTTGTTAAACTTTTAATGCATGCAAAATACTCGGGTACTGTTCTCAGATCAATTCTGTTCGGCCACTACATAAAATAGTGCCCATCATGAAAACAAAGTGCTCAAGAGCAAAGTCAGTCTCAAAAGGCGTATCCAACAATCACGTGCGTCTCGTGCGCATGGAAATGAAATCCAAATACAGGTGCCACAATATGCACAAAGCAAAACTAAGTGCAACGGGTGTGCATGAAAATATCTGTCCAGTGCAACGGGTGTGCATGACAACAACATCTGGTGCATCTATTGTGCACGAAAATCTCAAAACAGTGCAACTAACATGCATGAATGAAAATCCCAATTGAGTGCATCCGGTGTGCAAAAAATCACATCTCATATCATGCGCCCAACATGCATGAAAATCCAAATCAAGTGAATCCGTTATTCACGAATGAAATCGAAATCAAGTGCATCCCATATGCATGAATAAAATCTAAGTCAGTGCATCCAACATGCACGAATGAAATCGCATCCAATATGCACGGATAAAAATCTAACTCAAGTGCATCCGATGCGCACAAAATCCAATATCAAGCGCCTAATATGCGCAAAATCTAACCCAAGAGCGTCAAGTCCAAATAAATGCCCAGTGCGGTAAAGTGCATGAAAAAAAAACGAACGCCAAGTGCAACGCGCATAAAAACATAAGTCTGGCGAAAAAATGCTCAAATACATAAATCGGTGCAACCAATGTACGGAGTATAAATCTAGTGCAACAAATGCACGAAATATAATCAATAACTTAAATGCGTAAAAAGCAACACCGAGTGTACCAAGGTGTTTAAAATCAAAAACGTGTGCAACCATGTGCACAAAATCCGTATCAATGCACTACAAGCACATGTGAGCTATGCCAAGTGCAAAAATCAAATCGAGTGCGTACCACTTGCACAAAATCAAAGCAACTGTATGAAATCCAAGAAATCATAAACATGTGCAGCCAAGGTACAAAATCAATATCAAGTGCAATAGATATGTATAAATCATAAACCAACACAACGGTGTATAAAAATATATATCAAGTGCAATAACTATGCACAAAATGTAAATACCCAGTAGGTGCAGCCATGGTGCACGAAAACAATATCATGAAACTCAATCATCAAAACTCAAATCTAAGCGATATAAGCGTATTACTCGGATCACAAATGCAAATCGCAACAATGACATTGAGGTATATCTCCTACATTGTCGAAAAATGTGTCGGTGCGCCCAAACTGGTTGAGCAAGAACATCCGCTTGCCTCCTGCTCACGGTCTAGCGTCCTCTGTCTCTGGGTCCTCATCTTCTCTGTGGATTACCAATCTCGCAATCCGTCAGCATGTCGGTCCGGTCCGATGTACTAACAGGAACGATTCCGCTCTGGCACTTCTCTGGTCGACTCACGGCCAATTAGTATGATCACTCATAAAGCAGCACGTCACTGGCGTCGGCCTCTGGTCCCCTGAATACACATCACACATCTGATCCTTGGTGCGAATCTTATTGCAGCAGTGTCCTGGAAGGAACTTGCTCAAGGTCTCTTCCGATCTCGCCTATGCCGAACTCTACGGAGGCTGGTACTCTTGCATAATCTTTTCTCATTTTCTTGACATCTGCGTTCTGAGCACAGCATTTTCTCGAGAACTTGCCACATCCCAACGCCTCTGTATACATATCCGATCTCTAATCTCAACGGGGAGTAACAACAGCTCGTCAACATTTCGCATGAACCTCTTGTTCCACTTGTCTTTATTATCGTCCACTTCGACGTCACGTCATGCTATCTGCGTACAGCAATTGTTCTAGGCTACAGTCAATCCGGAATCTCTCACATGGACTTGAAATCACAAACTCGGTATCTTCATCACTCTGTAGAAGATATCTACCCGAACACGTCCTCGGGAACTCGTCCCAATCATCGAAGGAACACTCTATACTCGTCCATTCTCGATCAACTCACAACGCATCTGGGTGAGGTCCTCTATCCGAAACTGGTCAACTTACTAATCTCCTATCGGATCATCCGACGAACAACTCTCTGGGTCGATCTACTCTAGATCTGAATAAAATTCTCCACACTGGAAATCTTCAACTCAATTGGGCCTGCATCGGCGCATCAAATCGGACGAATCACCTTCGTCTCTCAACTCGAGATTGACTAGCTATCATCTGTCGCATCTCTGCTCGAAAGCTCCAGCGATCCTAGCTCATAAGCTCTGGAAGAAACATCCCATGAATCTCAGCAATAGCTGGGTCATCTGTCTGGGTGGTAGAAGACATCACAAACTCTGAGGTAGGCTGTACATCAGCAGTCCTCTCAAAATAGGCAGCCGCTATCAGTGGCCCGATCATCCGGTGCAAAACCGAACATTCGCCTCAAACGTGAGGTCACAACACAAATACAAAATCGAGACATTCTCATGTCACCAGAAAACACGATGGTCAGTCCTCATCCATGACAAGCTCGCCCTGACCGCATCACCAGCAGCAGCTCAATCCGTGCTCAAACCATGGTGACAGGAACCTCAAGCATGTATCGATGAAGGTAGATCAAAGGAATGAAAGGAATCAACAGATCCAGAATGGATACATGATCATAAGGAGGAACGAAATCAATGAGAGTATGATCATGGAAACGAACAGAGTCAAGGATCTCAAATGGATATATGATCAAGGGAACGAAGAGAATCACAAGTCTCAAGATATATACATCCTAAGGTTCTTAATTGGGGGTATCGTATTGTAAATATGCCGCAGAACATATGTACGTTACGTCACTCTACTCACCTACCTACTCCATCACTCAGGGTCAGCCTATGAAACGAAAGTTCGGGTCTAATAAGTCTAAGTTCCGTAAGGTCAAGCCTAGGTTCTGAAATATATATACGCCCTAGACTCCACATCGTCAAATATAGACTCGAGCCAAGGTTTAACCTAGCGCTTTGTTACCAACTTTGTCACGACTCGAAAATTTAGTTCGTGACCGGCACATAAATCACGCCACGTCTAAAGGAATAACGTAAATCAAGTAAGCCGAAACCCAGAAATCTAAAGCTTTTTAAAGAAAATAAAAGAGGTGAAGTTTTGAAATAAAGGTATGAGGAAATCAAAAGTTTTCTTAAAGCATAAATAATGGAACATGAAAAATACAAGTGAAATTTAGTTGAAAAACATGTTTCGTCTTCACCAATCGGCGGAATCACAACCACGTAAGACAGAAATATATGTATACGACGCCCAATGGAGAAGATCCACACCAAGGATAAAGAATAAAGCAAGACATCAACCCACCAAGCGAACATAAAACCTCACTCTATGTCTCGCAACCACAAGTCTTTCTAAGTCCAACTACATATACAAATACCAGTTTCTGATTTGATGGAGTTAACTAGATACAACAGGAAAAGTAAATACAAGAGGGGTACGATCCAACATGTACCACCTACCAAAGTAAATCACCCGAATGCAAGCTGTGTGCCAGCGATACCGCTACTGATCCATGCGGTCAACCTGCAAGAACTGTGGCACAACGGGGTGAGTTGCCAACTCGTGAGTAGAAAACATCATCAGGTAGAAATCGAATAAAACAACGATTTCCTAGGTCAACTATATCATAAAAGTAATACTATGATATCTAGGGTGACCGTAACTGTAAATATGCGCCAACAGTATACTCAATGCCTATATGCATGTAGATATCATCCCACAATATCATGCATGTAAATATCATAAAAGCATATGCATGAAAGTATGAGGATATAAATCAACGTGTGTCCCTCACGACATATCAAAATCATGGAACCTAAGTGTCCAGCATCGACACTCGAAACATCATGAAACCCGTGTCCAACATCGACACGTAAATCCTCATATCACGGGCTCCGTCAGTCCGGATCGGCCCACGGGCTCCATCTGTCCGGATCGGCCCTCGGGCTCCGGCAGTACGGGTCAGCCCATATCCATCTCTCGACTCCGGTCAGTATCCTCCGGATAACTGCCAGGTCCAACCAATCACCGGTAGGTAGTGCTCTCCCTGCCAGGCTCATCGTCATCCCGATGAAATCTCTCTCTTGCCCCGGGGTACCATACCGGGTCCACCATGAACCCGCAAATGGATCATCCAACTCCTCGAATCGGGTTTCATATATCACACGTCTGAGAACCGAGAAAACGCATGGTGGACGCACTGAAATATCATATCAAGAGAAACCGGATTTTTAAAACAATACATACTTTCTTTTGAAATAACCACGGTTCTCAAATCCAGAAATCTCACGAAAACAGCATATCTCAATGCGTATAATCATAATGCATGATGTATGCGACATATAACAGAATGTAATCATATCCGTATATCTTGCAATATGGAACAGTGATGTGAACATAGCAAGTAAATCATGTAAGGAGTCATATCATGATGCAGCAATCCTACTGTGTAAATGACATAGCAATTATCGATGATAAAGTGTGTGAGCCGGCCAATCTGTGTAAGTGTAACATACGCATCATCGATAATGGTGTAGGTGTACTAGCACATGTATATATAATGTAATGAGAATGACATGAACGTAGCATAAGGTACATCGTTGTAACACCTTAGAATACGATTATGGGTTAATTGGGCGATAATGCGGGTTTTTATGAAAAGTTAACCGATAAATATTTTAATATATTTTATTATTTTAAATTAATATTTTAATATTATTTTTTATACTTGCACATAACTTATGCATGTTAGATATAATGTTTTGTAACATGTCATGTTAGTGTACAAGATTAAATTTTGGTTTAAAATGGGGAAAATGGGGTTTTCTTTTAATTTTGAATTTCGTTGAGAGATAATGATGAGCTAGGAGACATGGGGGACAAAGCATGGCTAGCATTTATGGAGGGGAGAGAGAGGGGCATGGTTGACTCTCTCACTCTCTCAATTATTTTTTTCAAAAACACTTATTTCTCATACATTCATCATACTATCTCTCCCTCTCTTTTCATCCCAGCAGCAGCAGCAACAGCAGCTCCTCCCCCTCTCCCTTCTTCTTCTTCTTCATCTTCTTCTTCTTCTACTTTCAATAAAAATTTGAATCCAAGTCTCCAAATTCAAGCCAAATACAAAACTCTAACAAAATCATCACTACTTCCTCCTTCTCAACTCAAGTATGGTTCTTAGCCAAGACTCTTTAGTGCTAACTCTTGGATCACCTACTTAGACTATCTTGAGGTATAAACCAAAAATCAAACACTTCTTGCTAAACATTTAGTTCCTTAAGCTTAAAATTGTGTTTAAGTAGTGATTTGTACTAACTTTGTGTTTTATGTGAAGTTTTGGTTAAAATAGGATTGTTATGGTTTGTGTAGTGTAAATAAGTGCTGTTAGTGTTTACTAAACCAAGTCTTATCACTAGATTTCGCTAAAACACCTCAATGTCGCAATTTAGAATTTTAAATACATTTTGAATCAAGTTTTAGGATACAGGAGATCTGCTATATCTGCGTTCATTTTCTGGGTAAGCAAACATATACATTAGACTATACATGGTGTTAGGAGTGTAGTATAAAAATCTGGAGCCTTTTCGCCAGATTTGATCCGATATCACCCCCTTCGTGCTCGGCCCAATTTTGGCAAAACATGTTGAATTTTTGCAGGTAGCTGTCTGTAGGTATTATAAGAGGTTTGGTCTTGTTTATTTTTCTTGTTTTTGCTCCAGGTAGAATCTGGGACCAATTACCTATAATTAGTTTAGCGAGATTTGCGCGACACGTGCGATACGAGTTGGGTTTGGTGTTGCTGTGTGTCGCAGCATATCGGGATGGTTTTTGATGTATGCACACACGTTTGGTGTTACGTATACACACGCGTTTAGCTTGCGATGCTAGTTTCTCGTTTAGACTTGATATCGCGTTTTTCCAGGATTTTGCCTTATGTGCGTGATTTGTGTAAATTCTAGGTCGCAGGCGGGGACTTCGGACGCCGCGAAGAAGGGGAAGCAGGTGGTCGGATACACTAAGCACCAGATCACAGTGAGTAAATTTAACATCTACGGGGAAATCGCCCGTATGGCGTTATGCGTTAAGGCTTAATAGGATACTGTAGCTGCATATTCATATAGGTTAATTTTGCATAAGCATCATTACATGCCATTATATTGTTATGCTCGATTTATTACCCTGTGGACACTGCACTATTACTAACGGTTCATGCGCAGGAGCACTAATCTGCATGCTACACTCACACCGTCGGTAATTGCCATAACACACCTATACACATATGCAGTATTTATTGTTTATCGACATTAGCGTATGAATTATTGTTCTTTGGTACATCCATACTTGCGCACATACACATTGTATATCCATATTGGTGCACATATACATTGATACATCCATACTTGCGCACATACACATTGTATATCCATATTGGTGCACATATACATTGATACATCCATAATTGCGCACATACACATTGTATATCCATATTGGTGCACATATACATTGATACATCCATACTTGCGCATATACACATTTTTATATCCATATTGGTGTACACATACATTAGTACATCCATACCTGCGCACATACGCATTTGTATATCCATATTGGTGCACACATACATTGGTACATCCATACTTGCGCATATACACATTGTAAGCCCATATTGACGCATATACACATTGGTACCTCTATACTTGCGCATATACATTTTGTACCTACATAGATAACTGGTTTTATTGGGAAAACCGGGGACCGTATGATATATTTTTTAAATTGAATTCATTTAAAGAGTGTTTTTCCCCTTTTACTCATAGTATGATTTTATAATGCATACATCACATCGCATGGATTTACGCATTGAGTTTGGATTTCCTGTGATTTCTGGATTTGAGAACCGTGGTATTATTTCAAGAAAATATGCTTTATTTTGAAAACCCGGTTTCTCTTGATATGATATTTCAATGCGTCCACCATGAGTTTTCTCGGTTCTTAGAGCTTGTATGTGTATACCCGATTCGAGGAGCGGTAGGCACCGTCTGCGGGTACATGCTGGACTCAGTATGGTATCCCGGGGCAAGAAGACTCGTATAGTTAGACGGTGAGCCTAGCGGAGGGACTACTACCTGCCGGTGACAGTTTGGAGACCCGACGGATATCCGGAGGATACCGTCTGGGAGTTATGACATGAGGTATATTGAGGGCCGATCTGGTATGCGGCGCCTGAGAGATGAGTATTTCCGTGTTGATGCTGGACACGAGTATTTCTTGATGTTTTCGAGTGTCGATATCGGGCACTCCGTTTCTATGAGATTTATAGGACATGAGAGCCGATTAGATTGATGGAGCCTGAGTATTTGGGATTTAGGGTGTATTTGAAGACACCAGGATTTTTTTCCACGATGATGATTCGTGTTGACAACATGTTTTCACATACTCAGCACTCTTGCATATGCATTGCATCATGTATTTAGTACCTGATAGAGTACCTCGCATGATTATTGTATTCCACGATTACCATATTGATGTTATCGGTTGCACTTGCTAGAGTATCGCAGTACGTGCATACTTGCGATTACCTTTATATGTTATTTACTATTCACGAGTTGGCAACTCACCCCCATTGTGCCACAGTGTTTGCAAGTAGACCCTCAAAGTAGTCGCGACAGGGCTACATCATTGTATCTTTTTGTTGCGGATACCGCTACCATTGGCGTACGAGCTACTTTGCTTATAGGTGGGTTTTACGGTTATCCGTTTATATTTCATTGTACACTTCATTGTATCTAGTACTCTCCATCTACCATTTATGTATTGACTTAGAGACCTGTTGTGAGGACGATATTGTATTTATTTTGTGACTCTGGGTGTTGAGCTCGTGTGAGCCGACTTTTATTTATGCAGTTTTATCTCTTTTATGTTGTTTTACATTTATATTGTTCATTTCTTCGCTACAGCGTCGTTTAGTATTCTTGTGGTAGTTGTTTCCGCCATTGGGCGTGATTGCTCCCGTTTGGGATGCTCTTCATATTTCATGTGTTGTTTTTACCTTTTCTTATGTTGTACCCGTTTTCGGGGCTTGTATTTACAAAGGAGGTGCTGCCAAAATTTTTAATAAAATAATTTTAACTTGAAAGATTTTTACTTGAAATTTCCAAATGTTTTTCATCACTTACCTTTTTTTTGGTTTAGATTTCTGGGTTTTTGGCTTACTTAAATTGCGTTACGCCTGAAGACGTTGCGTGGTTTAAGTGCCGGTCACAGGTCGAACTTTGGGTGGTGACAATCGTAAATGAAATGATATAAGCATATGCATCTAATCTAACATCTACACATGAACCATACGATCAGTTTTTAAAGATGCAAATCATAGTTTTGAAAGTAGGGGTTATAGTGTTTTTAAGGAAAATGCATCATTTGAAAATCCGTAACGTCCCTCAAGGTATCTATTTAATAGATGCATACGATTCTTCAGTTTGGAAATATTTATGGTTCGGATGACAAATTTACGTCGACTATCCAGTCTTATAGTATCTGATACGGCAATATCATCGAACATCATTCTCAAATCACGAGCGCAGATCATCCATCCGGTAACTCACATAACGTACGGTAATCCTTCGTACGGTGACATTTAACAAAAATAAGGATCTATCGACCTATGCGACAATGAGGGTATGGATCTCACGTCTCGTACGGCATATCACTCATTACTCTCGACATTATATATATCTATATACCTATATCCCAGGTCGCATCCATGACAATCTCATATCAGGGGACCGGCAAAGGTATCAATCCTCTTATATCGACTCGCATCAGTATACCGACATATCGATCAAGTCATCGTATCACATCGTACATTCTTTTCATCACATTTATATCCCACATCAAGTCATTTACATATATATATATATCCTATCTTATAAATCTCATATCATGCTACTCTAGAACTCATACTTATTCTCGTGCACTACCTATCTATATATCGTAATTCACGTTCACTTATCATATCCTTATATATGTATCAATCCGAGATATCATTTCTTTCATATCATGTCACATTAAACCTTTAATCACATCCATAGGTTCTTAGAATAGGTTTCTCCAATCATATCCTATATATCGGTTTCCATCAAAATTTGCGGGGGTGCTATACGCCATCCACCTGACTTCCCCCGTAAATATAAATCTACACATCTGCGGAACTTCTTGTTCAGCCATAGTCAATGTGCTTCGTCGTCTCAGAATCCATGTGAAGGTACCTACAATAAATACACAATCGCAAATGCTATTAACATCAAGTTCAAAAATCTAATACGGCACACAGTGCGCTCATAGGTTAGAACCTATAGCCTACGCATGCAAAAACAACCAAACAACTCTCGTCGTTGACGTACAAACATCCAACGACCCAATACAATATCAAATATCAAATCCCACATTCAGAAATCGAAAAACCAAATTTAGAAACGAAGGAAACCACTTTCAGATTTCACCCTAGACCAAACTAGGGAATTTTGCATATAGGGTTGCTCTAGATATAACATAACCACGCCATAGTCTAAGATTCACCACATTTCACCACAACTTGGCCGCAATTTGCGGCCAAATAAATTAAATATGCGGCCAGATTATGGGCTATTGGGCTCGGGTTTCAGGTGGTGTTTCTTGGTTGCCTGCTCGTCTTACAGTGAAGGGAACTTATTTTATGGTGGTCGTAGGTCATCCCTGATTCCTATATACCATCAAAATCTGTCACAAATCCGATGTCGGGAAATTCTAAGTTTGTGTTTTGGTCTTAATCTCAGGTCTAGGACAGTAAAAACACCACTCAAGTCTTGTAACAGCCCCTATATATCACCACAACACAACTCAAACCCTAATCCTTCTCTTGGAATTTCCAAACATCACAATCTAAATCGATTTAACTCTAAACTACTATAATATGCTAAGAAACTAAAAACTAAACTAAATGAAAGGAATTATAGCTCCTTTGGGCAACTCAAGAAAAACCCTAACTTCCAAAGTCTTCAAAATCCAACTTTGCTTGGTCCAATGTGTTGAGGATGAGGAGGGGATCATCTTTAATGAAAGGGGTTTAGGGTTTTGATGAAGATTTCGAGATGATTTCATGGAGTAGAGGTGGAGGGAATATGAGTTGAAGAAGATGAAGGAAACAATGGGGGATGAAGGAAATGGCAGCCCCCCTCTATCTAATTCTCACCCCCACTCTCACTTAAGTTATGCCCCACTCTCTCTCTCCCCAAAATTCACTTTTTCTTTCCTTTTCTCTCTTCTTCTGACAATAATAAAACCAAATATCACAAATGCAAATGAAACAACATATAACATGTCATGTTGAACCAACCATGGAAAACTGTAGAAACACGGATTTGGCTTACGATTAGTAGTGCACTAATCAATTTTTATCCAAACTGCATATAATTAATTATAAAAATGCCAAATCCAATCAATATATTTTAAAATGAATAAATCATTTTAATCTCCAATTATTTCACAATTATTGGTATATATTTATACCATTTTACGAAAACCCCAATTTCGCAAATCGGGTAGTTTTCGCGAAATATATTATTTTAATATTAAATTCCAAAAAAAATATTTTATATTTTCTGAAATGTTACACTATCTGACGATAGTTATACTACCACATCGGAGTCCTCAGCGAGTCATGTTCAGTGTACCCAGTCTCCACTGAGCACCCGTATACCATCTTTGATGTCAAACACCAATAGATATGGGATCATTCATCGCCCATCATATGGGTCAAGAAGCGTATACACTAGTCTACTCTGGAATATCGATGCCCTGTCTCGATATACCCTCAACTAGGAACAATTAAAGGATGAACTTGTGGACTACCCTGGCCTCACTCATATGATCTCCATCATAGTCCTAGGAGTGAAATACACATCCTAAGGGCTTTATCAATATGTGAGAGCAAGACAGTATCACAATACAAGTCTACATGTTAAGACAAAGTGCAACCAGATAGCATACTATCATGTCGAGAAGAAAGTCCTCTCTATATATGTCCAAACATCCACTATAATATACATGATATGTACAATAATGGCCCCTAGGGCATACATATAACTAACAACAAGTTTACTTTAGAAGATGTTGTTTCTTTTTCTATTAAACATTTGGGTTAAACCCACCGCCAATAACTTGTGGTTAAACCCGACGCGCTTGTAGTTAAACCTACTGCCAGAGTACTGTCGTTTCCCGGCTTTGGACGAAACGTGTAGATGTCGTATGGTTTACGACAGGGTTCGATCACATACGTGTACTTGTGTGCATATGATGTTCGGGCGGATATTACTAGTGGGTTTTGGTTTAAGCCGGATCCTAGTATATGATTATTGGATTAGTTTCGTCTCATTGTATTCGTGTTTCTCGGAATACGGATACGAGTATGTATATATGGACGTGAGGGGCATTCTTGTGATTTGATCAAGATTGCTTTTGGAGAATGACACTTCAAATTAGGGTTTCTCTTTTATGGTTAATTCTTTAATGAGGTGGAGGAATTGAGAGAGAAAACTATATGGTATTTTAGTGAAATGGATTAGGGTTTTGCATTAACCATCTTGGACTCTTTTGTGAGTTGTTGACTTAGATGTTATTGTGAGCTATTTGTGAGATATTTTCATGAGGTTTAAATGCAAAAACCCTAGCCATTTTCTTTATTCATTATTCACTAAAAAAACTACATATACTTTCCTCTCTTCATCTTCCTCAAGCTTTCTCCTTCTCCATTCAAACCCTAACCATCTCATGAGTTGAGAATCCTAGGGTTTGTGAGACTACTAGACTCCTCATCACTCTCTACACATCCTAGGCTACTAAGTTTAGCACACCAAGTGACCTAGTTGCCTCAAGTTAGAGGTTAAAGCTCAAAGTCGAATCTCTCGGGTGGATCTTCTACGATTTGGAGAAGACGATGAGGAGGTGCATTCGGTTCTCAGTTCAAGGAGCTCACGACTTGGAGAAGGACCGTGAGGAGGTGAAGGAAAACGAGAACTTGAGGTATAACACTCACACATAGTAGTTAAAACTCTTTGATAGATTGCTAGTTATGGTTTAGTATCGATCCTGGAGTTTAGTCGATGTTACGATGCTTATAAAAATCATTTTTTGCAAACCCCTCCTCCGCGCGAACACATGGGATGCGTGGTATCGACTTACAGTGGTAGCAGAGCCGACTAAACCATAACTAATAGATTAAACGACAACTAAAACTACGGAACCAAAATAACCCCAAAACATCGAAACGCAGATCCTAGTTTCTGTTGAATTTTTCCGAGGCTCTAAAAATTATTTTAGTAACTGTAGATACTCCTTGAACTGTAAAATGAACACTCACAAAAAATGAGAAAATTCCCTCAGAAAGTGGCCGGCCACATTAAGGAAAATTCCGAGCTCACCGGTTCAATTTGAGTGGATTGCTTTGTGTTTTGGTATGTGGCTCTGTGACTTGGATCTAGTGTTTCAGGAGTTGTTTATTTTTGCCAATTTTGAATATACTGTCAATTCTTTACTGTTGCAATATAGGGTGTTTCGAAGTCACAGTTTAACGTCGTTTAATATTTCATGTTGTGATAAATGTGTTCGTAAACTTCCGCTAATTGCTATATGTCAGTTAGTTGGGGGTTGCACATTTCTGTGATGTTTGTTTGTGTATATGGACTTATTGTATTGTCGTGAATGAATAGCCGGGGATGTGAGGTGTTATATTCTTTCATTCAAATGTAAATTGTAAATTGTTGTAATATTTTTTCCCGGGGCACATCCGGGTTGAGGTTGTAGCCACCGTTGTATTATTTCATTTACTGTTTATTGCTCCTAGGATAGACCCAAGGTGGGGTGCACAAACTATCAGGTACTTTGAAGTGCCGAGTGTCTTACTCACGTTGTTAAGGGAGATTGCTTCTCTTCGGGTATTTGGCGGGTAGTTAGCCAAACCCATAGGGGTCTGGGGTGGGGTTTTGCTATTCAACGCGACCGTAGAATCCGTCTTTCATTATAGGCTTAAACGAAACGCGGAATTCCTAGTATATCCAATGTGTTCATCTGTGATCTGGAATGCCTATTATTGCGTCTGACGAATGGATATTATTATATATATATATATATTATATTATATGTTGCTTATGTTTTTCATCCGCGCTAGTCCAGCCCCCAGCTCTGGCGTTAGTTATCTAACCTAACTGTGTAAGACAGGGTCCCATGGCGAATACGGATGACATAAGCGTACGTTATATTTTCGTCTTTTTCTGCAATGGTAGGTTAAATGATGGGACTACATTACATTAATGCAAAGCAAAAAAACTAAAGCTGAATCGTTGGAACAAATTTAAAACCACTCGGTTTTTTCCAAACAGTAAAACTTTTAAAATGCGGAGCTTAAACCACTCATTTTAAAAGCTATCAGGTTCCTTCGATTATATCAAGTTCATTACTTCACGGTTTCGCTAAACCATTCGTAGCCCTCCGTCATTTCAGTTGGATATTCCGTAGTATTCAAGCTATGTATTTTGACCTTCGCCATGGCATAGTGATTGGTAGCTGCTGAATATTTATCTGTAGCATAGATAGATGTGTTGGTTTGGGACAGTCGTACTGCTATTTTGGCCTTCGTCAAGGGTATGTACGGGTGGGTTCAAATTAACCTGGATAATGACGGGTAGAACCTGACATGTGACTTATGATATGTTGGCCTTCGTCAAGGTCATAAGAGCATGGGGCAAAAATCCACATCGGGAGTTTCTAAAGAAACTGAAACTTGCTAGTGTTGCATACAATTTGGAGTGTGATAATTTTGGTAGGATTCCTTCGGTTTTATCACACGATGATATTTGGATCCCGATCCTACTGTGAGTATATGCTACTCCTCGAGAGATTTTTTCACTTAACGATTAATACTATAAACCAAGTAGGTGTCTAGAAAGGTGTTAGCGGGGCTATGCCTCCAGGGAAAAGAGGTTATTTAATTAAAGAACTTCGCGAAAGCGTCGTAAAACCTCCCTCATAGTACCGACATTAGCCTGGCTGAACGGTTAAGCAAGTATTATATAGTGAGATTAATCTTGACTAATTCTACTTTTCTGGTTTGAGGAAGGATTCGAGAAACAATGGGAGCCATCCTTTTTAGATAAACTAAAACCCAATCTACACTTGCAAGAGCATCATGCTAAAGTGTTTCTTCTCTCTCTCCTAATTACAGCAACCAAAGATGACGGGCCTTAAGTTACTATTAGATAAAAATATATTGACAGGGCTAAACTACAAAGATTGGTTCAGGAATGTCAAGATGGCAATAACTTATGACAAGTTAGGCTATATCCTCACTACTAAAGCCCCCGATGTCCCTGGTCCAGAATCCAGTGTCGCGGATAAGGAAATCCGTAAGACCTGTGAGATTGACTGCGAGAAGGCCAAGTGCCTCGTGCTGGCCTCTATGGACAATGAACATCAGAGGCGGCACGAGAATATGGATCATGAATCCATATTCCTCCATACCAAAGAATTATATGGAGAGAAACCTCGTATCGCAAGATACGAGACCTCGAAGAAGTTTTTCAGGCGAGCTTGGCCGTCGGATCATCTGTAGGGGAACAAGTCCTTAAGATGATCGGCTATATTGAAGAGCTCGCGGACCTCGGGACCACAATAGAGAATGAGCTGTATACAGACTTAAATCTGCAGTCCCTCTCTCCCACCTACACCCAGTTTATCTTGAATTTTAATATTCAAGGTAAAGAAGTTGAACTTCCGGAACTCCTCAACATGTTGAGGAGTGCTGAGGGCACCCTACAGAAAGCCAAGGAAACACCCGCTCTACTTGTTGGTGGAGCTTCCTCTTCTAGATCGAAGGCGAAAGCCAAAGGAAAGAAGAAGAAAGGCCCCCACCAAGCCGAGAGGTGGTGTTAATAAGGTAGAAGCAAAGGACAAGGCAAGAGTAGCGGGACCGACAGTTGGAAAGGAGGAATGCTTCTACTGTCATAAGAAGGGCCACTGGAAGAAAGATTGCAGGGCTTGGAAGGCCAAGAACCCGGACCCGAAGCAAGTTGTGGCTTCGGCTTCAGGTGTGTTTGTAATTGAAAACTGTCTGTCAATCAAATCTACTTCCTGGGTATTGGATACCGGATCCGGATCTCATATCTGTAATTCTTTGCAGGCACTGAGAAGCCGTAGGGTTCTGAAGACCGGTGATATGACCCTCAGGGTTGCTAACGGAGCGAGCGTGGATGCTGTGTCCGTAGGGGAATATCACCCTGGATTGACGAGTGGATATATTTTGGTTTTGCGCAACTTTTTTTGTGTACTTAGTTTGACTTGTAATATCATTTCTGTATCTTTGTTATCAAAAAAAGGTTATGATTTTACATTTATAAGAGATGTCGTAAACATCCACCTTAATCATAGTCTGATTGGGTCAGGTACTCTAAACAACGGTATATACGTATTAAACCAACTACAAATTTTCAATGTCCAGAACACACATAAAAGAAAGACTCCAGAAATAAATCATGCTTTCTTATGGCATTATAGACTAGGTCACATTAACGAAACAAGGTTGACTAAGTTACATAAAGAAGGATATTTGGATCCGTTCGAATATCAATCTTATGCAACTTATCAATCATGTGTCAAAGGAAAGATGACAAAGACTCCGTTCACTGGACGCGGAGTAAGAGCGAGTGAGCTCTTGAGACTCATACATAGCGACGTGTGTGGTCCAATGTCTACATATGCAAGAAGTGGTTATTCCTATTTCATTACTTTTATGGATGATTTCTCTAGGTATGGACATATTTTCTTGATGAAACATAAATCTGAGGCCTTTGAGAAATTCCGAGAATATAAGAATGAAGTAGAAAAACAAACCGGCAAAAGTATCAAGACACTAAGATCTGATCGAGGTGGTGAATACTTGAGTGCCGAGTTCCTGGATTACCTAAAAGAGAATGGAATTCTCTCTCAGCTTACTCCTCCATACATACTGTAAGTGCACGGCGAGGCCAAAATGCGGAAGCGAAAACTTTTCTTAAAACAGAAACCGGCGCTACCGCGTACTCTAAAACCCGGATCGGGCCATTAACCTAATACTAGCTAACTAGAGAATGGGTAGAATGCTATACCGAGTGATCCGTGTCCTTCGGTCTTCGGCCTCCATCCCGATCTCCTCGCAGAATCTCCGATCTTCATCTCCTCGTCGGAAAGGGCACCACACTGCCGGGTCTTTTTACGGGCTCCCACCTCTGGACCGAGGCAACTCGGACACGAAGTTGGCAAGCCGACGTGTCCAAGATTGCTGTAGAATAGTGTAGATCACTTTTATCTCAAGGGGTTAGTGAGGTTGCCATTTTGAGTGGAGGTGAAGGAGAAAGCTTTTTAGATGAACCAAAAGGATTTTGTGCAAAGCAAAAGAGATCAAAATCCCACTCCCAAAATTTTGGACAGCCCCCATACTAAGTGGTCGGCCATGCTAGAAAGAAGAGGAGGGAGTGTGTGTATCAAGCAAAGGAATGATGAGTGATCATTATGAAGAAAGTCTTCTCCAAAGACTTATCAAAAACCCATCACCATCAATCAAGCAATGATGAACAAAAAGAAGTCAAAGGATGGTAGAACCATCATGAAACAACTACTTACAAATACCACACTCCACTTTGCTAATTTGCACATTTGCAAATAACCCTCTCCCATCAATTTTCAGCCAAGAAAAGAAACAAAGGAAAATGGCCGAAAAGGAATGCAAACTGCAACTCCAAAAATCGATCCCGTAATAAATTACAGGAAAACCCCGCGACTATATATACATACCCGTATTTGTATTCTGACCGAATACAAATGCAATGAGACAAACTCTACACTGTACAATACTAGGATCCGGCTTAAACCAAAGCCCGCTAGTATTATCCGTCCGATCATGATCCGTGCAATACCGCACGTATATGATCGAACCCTGTCATATATCCATACGGCCTCTACAGCGTTTCGCCCGAAACTTAAGAAACTGTCTGTGGGGGACTCTAAAGACTCGTCAATACTTTGGTTGTGGATTTAACCACTAGCACGTCATAGGTATTAGCCATACGTAACGGGCTACCAGGTATTGACCAAAAGGGACGTCGATGAGCGAACTCATCCTGACACCCTACTGAGCCTGCCAGTGACAATATCCGTACAGTCCGGTCCGTTCGTCTATGAGCATCGCATAGCAGGCCTAGGGGGTTGGTAAAAGTCAGACCCCCAAAAGCGGTACAAGTCGTGTCGGAGTGTAGTCCAGAACACCCTGAGATACTACTGGAATACCTACCAGTAAATCTCCTGCCTTGGCCAAGGACTTTGGGTAATGGCTCACCTAGACACAGCGCGACCTCACCCCCAATACCGGGAGAGACGAACCCCTGCAGATCCGCTCACTGCCTCCATGTGGCTCGGGACTGTACCCAACGAAAACCTGTTTGCACGACTCCTTTGAGCCGTGGTAGGGTAGTAATCAAAGTATAGTGGGAAATCACACGAGACAAATGACGATTTCAGGTCGATGAACTAACCTGTACATATGTCACCAGGGAACTGTATCTGACGTCAGGTATAAGACCAACTAGCATGTTCCCGGCGAGTCTTGTCCGGTGTACTCATAAACCAATGAGCACATGTATACATCTTTGGTGAACCAACTGACACCAGTGGCTTGCGAGACCAGCCACCACCCCTCGTCGGGGTCTCGACTGTATACACTAGTCTAGTCTGGAGTATCGATGCCCTGTCTCGAAAACTCCCACGACTAGGGACCTTTTAAGGATGTGCTTATAGACCCCAGCTCCCACGTATATGATCGCCATCATACTGCTGGCCGTCAAGCAAGAATCCTAAGGGCTCTATCAACGCGCAATAGTGACCTGTAAGGTCACCTAATGTATTACACGATGATAAAGATAAACCAGATAGCATACTATCATCTTGAGTAAGACTGTCCTACCGGCATAGGTCCTCCTTCAATCATTGCAATCACGTGCATGTGATCCAATAATTGACTCTGAGGGCACTATCTCCAACAATCTCCCACTTGCACTCAAGGCTAATTATTGCGATGTCGCATACTCACAACCCGTGTGATACCGAACACCCAACTCCTCTACTAATTATAAATCTATGGTAGCGCCCCGGCCGTCTTTCAGACGCCAAATGCGGAACAAAAACTTTTATAACTGGCGCTATCGCATACTATAACCCGGATCTGCCATTAACACTAAACTAACAAACAACAAAGAGGGTAGAAAGGTTATACCGAACGATCCGAGTCCTTCGTTCTTTAACCATCATCCCACGCTCCGTTGCGGCTGCTCCGATCTCGTCGATCTCCGATCTCCTCGTTCAGGTGGCACCACGTCATCGGATCTTTAAACGGGCTCCCGCCTCTGACTCGAGGCAACTCGGTCATCAAGTTTGCTAGAAGAGATGACCAAGATTGATGCAGAGAATGAGGGGAACACTTTGTCTCGCTTCGTCCAAAGCCATGGAAGAACGGTTAATGAAGTTGCCAATTGAGACGGGTGATGGAATGAAAAGAGCTATGAAATTTCCATACACCAAAATCTATCATAATCTTTTAACCAAATCAAGTGAGAGAGTGGAGTGAGAGTGAGAGGAGGGGCCGGCCATATATGAGGAGGGGGTGATGGTAGGAGCAAAGAGGTAACCATAAGCAAAAGATCTTTAACAAATATCTATCATGCAAACAAAAGGAATTAATGGTAAAGGGTGACTCATAAAACACATCATCAAAAAACCATTAATGCACTAATGAGTCATGAAGCCTAGTCATCATCTAGAAGCTCCTAGAACCTTCCACACACTCATGACTCACCTCAGAGAAGAAAAGATAAATCCGCATTTAACCGAATGTTAAATACGGCTGATAGAAAACTGGAAACTGGCAACTTTCAAAAGTGATCCTGAAACGAATTTCAGGATAACCTCGTAACTGTATAAAAATACCCGTATTTGTATTACGACCGAATACAAATGCAACTGAGACAAAGATATTAGATCTACTCTGTATAATACATGGATCCGGCTTAAACCAAAGCCCACCAATATTATCTGTCCGAAAAAATAACACGTGCGTAAACGCACGTGCATTTTCCGAACCCTGCCATAAAACCATACGGCCTCTACAACGTTTCGCCCGAACTTGGGAAACTATCTGTGGGGGACTCTAATGACTCGTCAGTACCCTGGCAGTGGGTTTAACCACAAGCCGTCAGCGGCACTAGCTGTGCGTAACGGCTGCCCATGGACTGACCTCAAGGGTGGCTGATGAGCAAACTCATCCAGAAATCCTACTGAGCCTAACAGTGACAATGTATATACAGTCCGGTCCGTTCATCTATGAGTATCACATATCCGGCCTAGGGGGCTAGTAACGTCAGACCCCCAATAGCTGTATAAGTCGTGTCGGAGACAAGCCCTGAACACCCTGAGATACTACTAGAGTACCTACCAGTAAATCTCACCTGCCTTGGCCAAGAACTTGGTGTAATGGCTTTCCTAGACACAGCATGATCTCTACCCCCAATACCGGGAGAGACGAAACCCCTGCCAATCCGCTCACGTGGCTCCATGTGGCTCGGGACTGTACCCAAAAACTACCTGTTTGCACGACTCCTTTGAGCCGTGGTAGGGTAGAAATCAAAGCACAGTGGGAACTCACACGAGACAAATGATGACCTCAGGTCGATGAACTAACCTGTACACATGTCACCAGGGAACTGCTATCTGACGATATGTATAATACTTTAACTAGCAGATTCCCGACGAGTCCTGTCCGGTGTACTCATAACCCAATGAGCACCTGTATACATCTTAGGTGATCCAACTGACACCAGTGGCTTGTGAGACCGGCCACCGCCCCTCGTCGGGGTCTCGACTGTATACACCAGTCTACTCCGGAGTATCGATGCCCTGTCTCGAAACTCCCACGACTAGGGACCACTATTAAGGATATGCTTATAGACCACCCAACTCTGACTTATATGATCGCCCTCATACTGTTGGTAGTCAAGCAAGATCCTAAGCGCTCTATCATCATGTAATCGTGATCAGTCACCTGAACCTATACACGACTGATAAAGGCAAACCAGATAGCATACTATCATCTCGAGTAAGACTGTCCTACCGGTATAGGTCATCCTCAATCATTGCAATCACGTACCTGCGATCCAATAATTGACTTTGAGGGCACTATATCCAACACTAATCAGTCTCACAAAACCCGTTTGCGAAACTATTGCGTTCGAGGAATAGCCTCAGTGAGTGGATCCGTCCTAATGTTTCTTTCTATGTCTCTCTTTATCTCAAGTTCACGGAGAAAGCCATCTCCCGAAATGAGCAATACCTATCTTAGAATATGTCTGGATATTTGATGGGACCTAGTTCATAAATGAACTCCAAATCCAAACTTCTTAGACTGTATTGTCAACTGAAACCAATCAGTATCCAACGCCATGCCTCCCTCAGTATCCCTTTGGACCACCTGTCCAAAATACTGCCCCTCGTCAGAAGGAAAACTATAACTCTGACAACCTCTCTGTCATCCAGGTCACCTTGGAAGCCTGGAATGATAACTGTCTCCCGAATGAGGCTGTCGTTATCATATCCTTAGAACATTCACTTATGTTCTAAAACTACTTCCGAAACCAGGATTGGATCAATATCTACTTACTGCATCTCGTACAAAAACAATATCTGGTGTGGTACTTGACATCTCATGATTGACTCAATTGCCTAAGCAAGTGATTTGCCAATCATGCACATCCCTCTCCCCTTTAGTCTGTAAGACACCTTTAGAGAGGGTGACTCCATCACTTGCAGGTACACTACCGTGCCAGGAGTCGTCCATTCTAAAACACCTTTAGAATGCTGTCTGAGTACCCAGATTCGGAAACTACCCAATCTAGATCTAAAACCATAGATCTAGTAACCAGAATGTCTGATATAATATCCAATTCCTATGTGGAGAAACTACTGTGTGACAACCAAAATATAACCGACCGTAGTATAGGAATTTCACTACCTACTCTTTGTATGTCATCTAAATACCAGGACATCACACCCTACTACCTTCTTAACAGATCCATCCCCTATTCTGATGAAGTCAAACCTATGACTATCATATCAGAAATAGATGATCTATCTCCGCTATATCTGCTTTAGTCTATAAATAGACATAAGCCACTTGTCCACTATGCTTCCGCTGCTCCCACTGACTACGACAACCCTCTGGCAGAATCATATACACGTGCACTTCTAAAGCTTGTTTAGAACGATGATATACTCATCCTCCTGTCGAGTCTCATAGCCTGGAACAACAGTAGTGTCAAGTCTGGGTAAACAAGAACCTCCCTGTTACCATCCTTGAGGCTACCGGAGTACCTCTCGGATGCCTGAGGTTACCCATCATGTCTGCGGAGTGGCCAATGGAATATCAAATCAGATTGAATCTTTAGGTTCTTATCAAATTTTCAGTAATCGTTTGCGGTTCTGGAATCACTTCCAGTTCTACCATACTCCCACTACTGTTTTCTGAAAAAATCCATTTTTATTAAAACTGTGGCGAGTCAAGATCAATATCACTATTGATTTTCCAGATGGTAGAAAGTCAACCCTCGTCATAGCCTGGGTCAACCCATAAACAGACATTACAGAAACATGCCTTGAGTTATCCAGAGTCTGGTTTTAAGCATAAGCCGGACAACTCCCCGTACCTTAACATCGTGAATTTATGAACCGTTCTATATCCAATATAGAAAATAGAGGCACTAATTTAATTGGAACCAGATTCAAATCATGCAGCTGTCTACAGTGCATGTCAACTAAATGGAGAGAGGCCGATCAGCATTACTCAACTTAGGAATGCTTCTAATTATGAGTAACCTGAAAGAGAAGCAAGTTCTCTTAATCATTACTATCTACTGAATACCATACACAAGTATCTACATCTTCGATCACCTTGAAGAATCCTGATACTTGCAACGCCTGGTTCTCTACTTTATTCTTATACCTATAACTTCTCAAAACTTAGACCTTGCATTTCTACGAAACACATGTCTAAGAACTAGAGAAGTCGCAAGTAAACAGAATATAGTACGAGTACCAACCCCTCTGTCCTCATGGACACTGGACAACATACAATATTCTGTATAAGTCCCTTGAGTCTAATAACTCATTCCCTGTGCGTCGTAGGTTGAAAACTGTACTTATGGTTAAGAAGAATTACACCACTGTTTAATGCTCCTTACCTAACCATCAACTGATATAGGTAAATGTCACCGACATAATTTCAAAAAGTTATATCTCACTTTATAAAAATAAACGTACAAATATATCAATTTGAAATCGGTGCACAACAACGGAGATATTCAAAACCAAATATTTGTCGTCTGGCAAACAACCCAGGTGATTTCCTCAAATATCACCAATTACAACGAATTCCGATATAATGAGGATGATCACCTAATTCCCAATAACTTACTCCCACTCATCATCTGTAAAACCATACAGATATGAGAATCATATCTGGTAAATACATACCCTGGAGAAAGGGCTAATTGGGAAATTAGTTTTCTTTTAACAGTACACAGTGAAACTGAAACATTGAAATGTTTCGATGGGGGTATCCGGGTATTCCTAGTAATGCCTCTTCCATTATCAGATTCACAACTGAAACCGTATATTTCTTTGCCATCTCCCTAAATCCCTTTATATGTCTTTAGTCATTACCTTCTGTACACCCTCTTAGGCTTAAATGGTTTTCTTCCTTCCCTACCATTCGGCACCAGCCTATAGTTTGGAAGAAGACTATCCAATAAGCGTAATAGGTGTACTGTCCTAATCCTAGGAGCACTCGGAATGCGAGAGAAGGTGAAGATAAAAGACAACTGAATAAACCTTATTCCTATTTCTCCTGAACCGGAATCCATTCCCGAACTGGAACAAGTTTCTTTCGAGTTCGTATATAACCATACGATGGAGTATCCAAATAACAGTGGATCTTCGTAGTGATACAGAGTGTTCTGGAGAAATACAAAGGTGAAGTGGGAGTGGTAATGAAATACTTGGTTTGGTCGTGAATAGCAGTCGCAGTTTACTTTGCCCTCTTACTAATCCCTTTATTTGTCTTTACATAATACCTTCTGTACACCATCGTTAGGCTAATTGGTTTTCTTCATTCCCTACCGGTCGGCACCTGCCTATGGTTTGGAAGAAGACTATCCAATTGCGTAATAGGTGTACTGTCCTAATCCAAGGAGCACTCGTAACCTGAGAGAAGGTAAAAGGAAAAGACAACTGAATAGTCCTATTCATTTTCTCCAGAACCAGAAACCATCCTCGAATCTGGAACAAGTTCCTTCGAGTTCGTATATAACCATACGATGATTTTATCCAATGGAAGTGGAGTTCGTAGTAATACGGGGTGTCCTGGAGAAAAGGGTAAAAGTAGGAGTTGCAATGAGGTATGCAACTCTGACAATCCAAAAGCCAGTGCTTTAAGAAGGTTCGGTTAATTTTTGTCACTGAGTCATAGTCAAGGGTCGGGCCATGGTCGCTGCCAAAGAGAGAGAGAAAAGAAACACTCAGCGTGCACTGTAACCTAGATCAGAATGGTTATCAATTTATCTAATCAGGAAACCTCCCACTGTAAGCTCAAATTCTCCTCCAAACCTGAAAGAAGAATTAGTCGGGATCACCCGAAAAGTAAACCAACTCATCAGTGGGAATCGGGATCCAACTATCATCGCATGATAACGTGACGGAATCCACTCACGTTATCACACTCCAGAACGTATGCGCATATCTGGCAAGTTTCAGTTTCTTCAGAAACTCCCGATGTGATTTTTACCCCATGCTCCTATGACCTTGACTTTGGCCAACAAATCATAAGTCACATGTCAAGTTCTACCCGCCATTATCCAGGTTAATTTGAACCCACCCGTACTTACCCTTGACTTTAGCTAACAAGGCAGTACGACTGTCCCAAACCAACGCATCTATCTATACTGCAGAAAAATAACAAATAGCTACTATACACTATGCCTGGACTTTGGCCAACAAACATAGCATGAATACTACGTGCTACCCGTCTGAAATGACGGAGGGCTATGAATGGTTTTTAGCAAAAAACCTTTAACGTAATGAACTTGATATCGTTGAAGGAACCGGATAGCTTTTATAAAATATAGTGGCGAAAACCTTTACTAAAGAGGTCACTCCCGGTGAAGGGATCTCGGCTCTTTCCCCGTAGAATGAGGTGCAGGATATTCCAACTGAATACCACGATGCAAAGCAAAAGTAATCGACTATAGTGAAGTTATTGCCCTGACGCAAATTTCTGTCCAAGGGGTCACTCCCGGTGAAGGGATCTCGGCCCTTGCCTCGTCGATTAAGGTGCTGGATATTCATAACTGAATACCACTGTGCAAAACAAAAGAGAACGTCCTTGCAATAACAGCTTTTTGAAAAATTATTCCAACAACATGAGAATAGGTTTGTTTAGCTTGCATTGATCCGAATCAATGCAGTCCCATCAATTGATTACTCCAATAAAGAACGAAAATAATGATGTACGTATATGCCATCCGCATTCGCCACTGGGTCCCGTCATCACCCGTTAGGTTACTTAACTAACGACAAAGCGGGGACTGGACTAGCGTGGATACAAAACATATACAATATCTACTGGTATATATATCAATATATAATATTCGCTCATGGCGTGATAAAATGCAATATCACAGAAATGTAATAAGCATCACAGAACAATACAGATATCTGGGATCCCTGGGTTTCATAGAGCCGCTACTGAAACCCGACATTCCCCTGGTCGTGTGGATAGCCTGTGCAACGAAATCCTAGACCCCTATGGGCGCAGCAAGTTACCCACCAAAAGCTGAAGCGAGGCAGCCCCCTTCAACAACGTGAATGGACCACCCAGCACTTCACGGAATCCGGTAACTTGGGCACCCCTCCTTGGGTCAACCTACACCCCCTATGAGTGCGGCGAATAGCCCGCCAATTCTAGAGTGAAGCCCCCTCTGTCTCAATGCCATGAGATGCGGGCCCGTTGCCCTCTAGAACCCGGCTATCCATGCACCCCACCGCGGGGTAATCCTAGTACAGAAAGTAAAATATACATACAACGGGTATATCGACCTTAGCCCGGTCGTGCCCCAAAAGAATAATATACAAACAGGCAGTGACGGCAGTCCACATGTCGGACGCTCGCCCCACAATATCAAATGTACAAATACAACCAAACTGTACTGCCATTGCATCCAGACTATCCACCACGATAAATCCGCAACATCACAGCACAACACAGAACATCAACGTGAATGTCACGTTCGCAAATCCGTCTAAAAGGGCTATAGCAGTTAGACAGGATTTACCGATCAAGTGACATTCACGGTCGCAAATATAATGTAAATACTGTGAACTAACATGTTTAAAATTTTCGATCGACCAAAATTCCCGAAGTGGGTCCCAAGCACAACTCTAGCACTCAAAATAAATTTGGGCTCAAACAGAATATACCAAAAAACCCAATTCCAACACAGAGACCTAGTGAAGAAATTTGGTGCAGTTTGGCCACAGTACAGCGGCGGATCCGCGGCTAAAACATGGTTTTGGCCGCTGCTCCACCGCGCTACAGTAATTTCAGCCGACCAAATTTCTTCAGTTTTCTGTAAAAAGCCTGTACGTATTTTTGCAATATACCAAATAATTTTTAGAGCACAGGAAAAATTCGACAGAAACTGGACTTGAAAATGGGGTTTTGGAATTTTTGTTCGATCGAAGTTCTAAACACGTTAGAGCAAGCTAGACTAGGTTAATGGTGTGGCTCTGATACCAGTGTAAGTGCACGGCAGCGCCCCGGCCGTCGGAACGAGGCCAAAATGCTGAAACGAAAACTTTTCTTTAAACAGAAACCGGCGCTACCGCGTACTCTAAAACCCGGATCAGGCCATTAACCTAATGCTAGCTAACTAGAGAATGGGTAGAATGCTATACCGAGCGATCCGTGTCCTTCGTTCTTCGGCCTCCATCCCGATCTTCTCGCGGAATCTCCGATCTTCATCTCCTCGTCGGAAAGGGCACCACACTGTCGGGTCTTTTTACGGGCTCCCACCTCTGGACCGAGGTAACTCGGACACGAATTGTTAGTTATGTGTATGCCCTAGAGGCCATTACTGTACATTGGATGTATATTGTAGTGGATGCTGGGACATATATAGGTAGGACTTTCTTGCTCGACATGATAGTACGCTATCTGGTTGCCCTTTATCTTAACATGTATACTTTCTGTCTCTCTGTTACATGTTGATAAAGCCCTTAGGATGTGTACTCGACTTCCAATACTATGATGCAGATCATACTAGTGGGGCCTGGGTAGTCAATGAGTACATCCTTCAATGTTCCTAGTCGTGGGAATATCGAGACGGGGCATCGATATTCCAGAGTAGACTAGCGTATATCTTCTCGACCGATGTGATGGGCGATGGATGATCCCATATCCATTGATGTTTGACATCAGAGATGGTATGCGGGTGCTCAGTGGAGACTGGGTACACTGAACGGACTCGCCGAGAACTCCGAGATGGTATTATACCTCACGTCAGATGGCAGTTCTCTGGTGACACTGGTACAGCTTAGTCTGTTGACCCGAGATCGTCATAGAGTCTTGTATGTCTCCCACTGTGCTTTGATTTCCACCCTACCACGGCTCTACTGAGTCATGCAAACAGGTGGTTTTTGGGTACAGTCCCGATTCACATGGAGGCAATGAGCGATAGGAGGGGATTCGTCTCTCCCGGTATTGGGGGTTGATGTTGCGCTATGCTCGACTGGCCATAACAGGAAATCCCTGGCCAGGGTTGCAGTAATATACTGGTAAAAGTTATCAGTAGTTTCACGATTGTTATGGACCTCACGTCGGCATAACTTATCAAGCTACTGGGGTCTGACGTTTACCACCCCTAGGCGAGATATGCGACATATCAGACGAACAGACCGGACTGTACGGTAAGTGTTACTGGTTGGATTCACAGGAGTGTGAGCGGGCTTGCTCGTCGATCTTCTGATCGCTCAATACCCGGGTGGCCGTTACGTTTAGCAGACCGCTTGCGGCTTGTGGGTGTTTGATATGATCATCACCTGCTGCCGGCGTATTGACGAGTCTTTAGAGTCCTACACAGAGGTTTCCTGGCTCAAGCGAAACGAAATAGGAGCGCATATGAGATATGTGCGGGACCGAGAATAATGCGTGTATGTGATACCGTATTCTATTCTCACGATGAATGTATCGAATGGTTGTATGTGATATAACCTAGTTATCGAATCGAGGATTGATTCGATAAGCCGATACATTGGATATTAGTCGGTTATATGCGATATGACCAGATCGTTAAATCAAGTATTGATTTAATGATTTAATGCATAATTATATATTTGATATATTACTTTGCATTAACTAGTATTGGTTCACTTTAAATGGATTTTCTCACTTGGAATACACAAGTTGTTTATGTGATATAATTTTGTGCACAAGATTGTATCATGTTTGATGATACATGCTAGTTTGGGTGTATGTTTAGTTTAAATCATGTTTAAGTGAATGGTTAGGGTTTTATAATCTTCTCTTGATTATTTAGTTTATTTATTTATTCTTTATTTTAGGAAAAGAAAAGATATGGTTGCTTATTTTGTTTTTGTTTTGTTGAAACTTCAAGAAGCTTTGACCATTCTTGTTCTTTTCCTAAACCAAACCATTCAACCTAACCATGGTTTATTCTCTACACCTAACTATGGTTGCCATTATGATAAGTATCATATTATTTCCTTTTTTAAACAACTTATCATATTCTTTCTTCTTCTTCTTCTTCTTCTTCTTCAAAAAAGAAGAAACCTTGCCTCCATCAATGGCAACATGAGAAAAAGAGTGAGAAATCCAATTCTAAAGTGAACCCACTTCCTATTTCTTCATCCTCTACCACTTGCCAAGTAGTATAGGGTGTTTTCTTCACAAGTTTCATGGCTTGGTGAAGTTGGAGCTTGATCTTGTGTTGCCTCGACGTAGATCATCTTCGGCATCGAAGTCGACGACCTAGCCCGTCCATTTCTCCGATGAAGCCAACGCTAGAGCCCGGGACCTGATGATCGCAGCGAGGGGACTTCATCACGGAGCTATGGAGGTGGAGGACCGGATCTGCAAAGGTTGTATGTTCGTTCACTCTTAGTTAAAGCCGTTAACTTGCATTGCATCGCCTATACTTTTAGTTAACGATCCGTATTAGGGTTTGTAGGCACATGGAAAAATTTAAATTGGCCATGTTTGATCACTTGTGAGACCTCATTAGTGTGCCTAGGAACCCTACAGTGGTAACAGGGCCTAGCTAGAGCCTTAGGCGATGCGTAGACGGAGTTAAAAGTCCGATCGACCCGAAACCCTAATTCAAAACGGCTCTCTGTACATTTTTTAAAAACTGGGTTTTTTCCAGATTTAAAATTCTTAAAAAATTCAGCAGGAAGATATAAGAATTATGGTGCAAAACGAGCCCCTGAATCATCTAAACCGCCGCGGAACAGCGGCAGAAGCATGGCTTCTGCGGCGGTTCCGCGGCCGTATGGTCTCATTGCCCAATAATTTTTGCACAGTAATTCCTATATTTTGGTTCTGGATTTTCTGGGATTTTTCAATATTTATTCAAGAGTTGAATATTCTGGGTTGTATTGGGAGTTCGTAGATTCGATCGGATTATCAAACTTTGTCTATGTGTTTTCCGGATATTTTAGAATATGTTAAAAAGTTCGACCGGATATAAATACCCACTTTTTCCCCTGCCGGGAAATTTCCAATTGTTGGATTTTTCCGTAGTTTAACGACGTTCTAAGTAGTGCAAGTAACGCGATGGTCCCTCTAGAAGACAACAAACCTTAACTCGATTATGTGACCGTCTTGAACTGCCCTTTGAACCTTCGGGTTTAGGGCAGTACGGCGTGCCACATGTGAGGCGTTGGCTTGACCCTTCTACGGCTGGACCGTTGGTACTGAGGCACGAAGTGAATGTTTTTAAACTTATTTCATGTGTTGAGCTGTTTCGGGAAAACTTGGGTATTCGATTGTTCGATCGGAAAGTTTAACATTTTCTATTTATCCGGAATGTGATACAATATTTGGAATCCACAAGTAGCTATGAGATAACTGAATGAATGTCATAAATCTAGCGGTTTAGTCTCACTTGATCGGTTGCCATGGAATTTTGATGTGATCAAAAGTCCGTCGCAATCACGTAACGTACGCGGATACTCGCCGGGTAAACTTAATAGACAGCCTCACCCCATAGCCCCGACCAAGTGACTGTAGGAGAACCCCGTCGCCGAAAGCATCCGTTTGGGTGCTCGCGGCAGCGGTGTTCCGCCTTGGTGCACTTCGTCGACGGCATCGGGGGTGCAGCTGCCTACTAAAGTTTGCGACGAGCATTCGATCAGAATGTCGGGAATCCTGTTGAATTGCCCGACTTGATATTGAAAAGGGTTTTCGATAATGAGACTAAAATGCGGGGTTTATAATTGTTAGGCATGTGATGTCTAAGGAATTCATTGGTCTAGGCATGTGATGTCTATAGAGTTTGCGGATTCCAACTGTTGTAGTTTTGCACTTTCTTTTCTGTGACCGTAAGTGTAATATGTGATATCGCCGGTTTCGTTGCTATATGTCAACGACAATTGGGATGCGCATATTTACTTACGTTGATGACATGTGATGTTATGTGTTGCTGGATATGTTATATTGGATCGACGTGTTTGAATAGCCGGGGTTTTTTATGTGAGACGGGTGTTTTTCATTTTCATTCATGAAAAAACTTGTATGTAATATTCTTTTATTGGGGCACTTCCAGGTTGCGGAAGATGTTACCATTTGTATATTATTTACTTTTCTGCACTAGGATAGACCCAAGGAGGAGAGCACAAGTAACCTGGTTCTAGGATCCAGTGGGAGACCAACTCGAGGAGTCGAGTCCGGGTCTCCTAACCCTAGAATTGGTAGGGTTGCTTGCCGCTCTCGTAGGGGTCTAGGGGTGTGGGATTGGCTATTCATCACGACCGTGGAATCCGTGTTTTATACTGGCTCGTATTGAAAACACGGACGTCCTAGTATATCCAATATTTCATATGATATTTTCTGCTGCGTTATCTGTGATGTGATCGTGAGATATGTTCAGATAGATATTATATATAGTATATATGATATATTATATATAGACGTTACTTATGTTTTACACCCGCGCTAGCCCTGCCCCGCTCTGCCGTTAGTTACCTAACCTAACGGTGCACAAGGGGACATCGAGGCGAATGCGGATGGCATAAGTGTACGTCGTATTTATCTGTGATGTTTATGTGGACTTAAATGATGGGACATTCATTAATGAGATTAATGAAAGAAAATAAACCTAATTGATGTTGTGGAATCGAATTTCAAAATTAAAAAAAAAGGTAGCTACAGTTCTTGCTTTGCATCGCGGTGTTCCTTGTAGAACATCTTGCACCTTATTCGATAAGGAAAGGACCGAGATCCCTTCGCCGGGAGTGACTCCTTTAGTAATAACTGGCAGATGCTACAACCCTCGGTTTGTCTTTTGATCGCTTCTATAGTTTCCGCTTTGCACAGTGATATATATGATATATCCCGCACCTCATTCGACGAGGAAAGGGCCGACGATCCCTTCACCGGGAGTGACCCCTTTAGGAAAACTAGAAAAGCCTCAAAAACATTCCATTTAAAAACCATTTGATTCCGCAACGAGATCAAGTTCAAAGTGTTAAAGGTTTTTCATAAAAACCATTCGCAACCCTCCGTCATTTTAGGAAGTAGAGTACTTAGTATTCGTGCTGTGTTTGTTGACCTTAGTTAAGGCACAGTGTACGGTAGCTAAGTGATGTCTTCCTACACCGCATATGATACGATTAGTTAGGACAGTCACGTGACTTTGTTGACCTTAGTTAAGGGTCATGTGGGTGGGTCTAATTAATCACGAAATGACGGGTAGAACTTGACTAGTACTTATGATTTGTTGACCATAGTTAAGGTCATAAGTGCTAGGGGTAAAAGTATTTATCGGGAGTTTCAAGTGTTGAAATTTGCAATGAGATTGCATACCTTCTATGTGATAGTTGGATCCCGATACCCACTGCGAGTAATTGTTACTCCTGAGAGAGTTTTGCACTTTACAATTAGCCGATCAAGTAGGTGTCTAAAAAGGTGTCAACGGGGTTACGCCTCTGGGAAAATGAGGTTTACTGTAATTAGGTCCGTGCGAAAGCACGGGGAACCTCCCTCAAAGTACCGACACTGGCCTGGCTGAAAGATTGGTGAACTTGTAGAGTGTAATTAATCCCGGCTAGTCTTTCCTTTTAGGATTTGAAGGAAGATTTGATAAAAACAGTGGAAGCCATCCTGATTAGATAAAATATATAACCAATCTAATCTTGCAAGAGCGCACGCAGAGTGTTTTCTTCTCTCTCTCTCCAGGTAGCGACCATATCACGCCTTAATCAAGATAATAATATGGATGTATTGACCGAACCCGCTTGTTATACTGAGCTGGAAAACGTTGGTCCCGCTCCAACTTATAATTGTTATAAGACAGAGCAGGAAATAGGGGAATACCAGGATTCCTATGCCGCCCAAACGAAGAAAGTGCATATGATGCATCTCCTTCGGGTATGTTCATTACAAAGAATTGTTTCTCAGTATCCTCTGCATCCTGGGTATTTGATACCGGATCAGGATCCCAGATATGTAATCTGTTACATAGGGCTACAGAAAGGTAAAAAACTGAGAACGGGTGATAAGTTTCATGAGACAAAAAACGGGGCAAGTGTTGCAGCCAAGTCTGTTGGTCACTGTCACCGTGTATTACTAATACATTGATTCTGAACAAATGCTATTAGATACCAAACCTGATATACAAAATCATATCAGTCTCTTTATTAGTAAAGAAATGATAAAATTTTGTATTGATGGATAATGGTTTGAACATTTCCTATATCAAAAGTTGATCGGTTCAGGCACGTTATCTAAAAGCATTGATGTTCTAAATCAAACTACAGTTCCTAGTATACAGAACACACACAAGAGGAAGAGTTCAGAAATGAACGAATCCTTCTTGAGGCATTGTAGACTAGGTCATATCAATGCGACCCGACTGGCTGAAGTTACATTTTAGATGCATATTTAAATCAGTTTGAATTTACATCTTATGAAACTTGCCAGTCATGTCACAGAGATAAGATGACCATAGCTCTGTTTATTGGAAACAGAGAAAGAGTTAGTAAACTCTTGGGACTGATACATGATGATATATGTAAGGTCCCCTATCTACACATACCAGGACCGGTTCATTGTACTTCATTACGTTCTCTGATAATCTCTCAAGATTCAGACATATGTTCATGTTGAAACACAAGTCCGAACCTTTTGAGATATTCACAGAATATAAGCTAGAAGTAGAGAACCAATACGGGTATAAGTATTATGTCCTATGATAAGATCAGGGAGGAGAATACTTGTGCATAGCATTCCTGGACTATTCTAAAGGAGAATGAGATTCTCTCTCAGTGTTACTCCTCTGAATGCACCACAGCACATCGGTGTATCAGGGCGGAGCAATGAGCACCCTATATGATATGGTGCGCTCTATGATGAGTATTACTGAGTTACCTGTTTCTTTAAGGGGGTTATGCACTTGAGAAGCTGCATACCTATTGAATTAGGTTCGAATCAAATCAGTGCCTACCACTCCATATAAGATATGGTGTGGGAAGAGCCTATCTCTTGAGTAAGATTTGGGATTGTCCGGCCTATGTCAAAAGCAAAATCCGGACAAGATCGAGGCAAGATCAGTTCTGTAAAATTGGAAAGGTTCCAGCTATACAAAACTGCAGCTGATGATTTGACAGAGCCATAGGATTCAATAGTTCCAGACGAACCTCAGCCTCTCCGCCGATCTGGTAGGGTTCCTCATCCGCCTGAGAGATACCTCGGTTTCTCGATGACAGTGGGAGCGAGGAATGACATCATGAGATGAAGACCCAACTAGTTTCGAGCAGGCCATAGAGAGTAGGGACTCTGTAAGAATGGTTGGATGCTTAGCGATCAGAGATGGAATCCATGTACACCAATAAAGTATGGACTTTGGCTGCTATATCTGAAGGGTTAAATCACCATCAGGAGCAAGTATATCTTGAGAAGATTACTTGGTGTAAATGGAAAGGTTGAGACTTTCAAAGCTAGACTTGTTAAAGGTTTTCGTCATCGACCAGGCGTGGATAATGATGAAACCTTTTCCAGTAGCTATGCTTAAGTCCATCCAGATCCTACTTACCATTGCTACATACCATGACTACGATATCTGGCGGTTGGGTGCCATGACTACTTTTCTAAATAATGATTTAGAAGAGAATGTCTATAAGTACACAGCCAGAGGGCTTCGTAAACAGTGGGAGCAGCGGAAACATGTGCAAGTTGCTTTACAGGATAAAGCAGGCATCGCGGAGTTGGAACATCTGTTTTGATGTGGTAGTCAAAGAGTTTGACTTCATCAAAATGGTAGATGAACCTTGTATGTACAAAAAGGTAGTATGGAGTATGGTGATGATCCTCATAGAGTACGTGGATGACATACTCTTGATAGGAAAAGAGTTTCCTATGCTACGCACGGTCAATCTCCGCTTATCACATGGATTCTCCATATAGGATAAAGATGAAACCTCCTAAATCCTGGGATTTGGGTCTATGAGATAGATCTAAATGGATGTTAGGATTCTCACTAGCTGTAGTAAGATAGTATCAATCGATCCTGGGGAGAATCACTGGAAGTGTTCCAGGGTGATAAGGACGACTGAATGTCAGTCACAGGCATTGTCTTCACCCTCAGTGGAGGGACGGTATGTTGGAAGAGTTCCAAGCTAGATACCGTGGCAAACTAGACGATAAAGGCTAATAACATCGCTATTAAAGATACTACCAAAGAGGCAGTTTGGGTGTATATTGGTTCATGAGATGAACTAGGTTCCTACCATTGTATGACAATGGAAATGAGGTTTCGGCCCAGGAACCCTGGTCCCATCAGTGACCCAGATATATTCTGAGGCAGCATCACCTGATCATGGAGATAGTTGATCTCCAGGGTGATCGAGGTTAGGAGAGTAGACTCAGAGGACAACACGGCGGATACACTCACGAAGGCCTTTTCCCAAAGAGAGACTTTTAGGGGATGGTTGAGTATTAGATACTACAACTACTGCTACAGATGGCCCTAGTGCAAGCGGGAGATTGTTAGTTATGTGTATGCCCTAGAGGCCATTACTGTACATTGGATGTATATTGTAGTGGTTGCTGGGACATATATAGGTAGGACTTTCTTGCTCGACATGATAGTACGCTATCTGGTTGCCCTTTATCTTAACATGTATACTTTCTGTCTCTCTGTTATATGTTGATAAAGCCCTTAGGATGTGTACTCGACTTCCAGGACTATGATGCAGATCATACTAGTGGGGCCTGGGTAGTCAATGAGTACATCCTTCAATGTTCCTAGTCGTGGGAATATCGAGACGGGGCATCGATATTCCAGAGTAGACTAGCGTATATCTTCTCGACCGATGTGATGGGCGATGGATGATCCCATATCCATTGATGTTTGACATCAGAGATGGTATGCGGGTGCTCAGTGGAGACTGGGTACACTGAACGGACTCGCCGAGAACTCCGAGATGGTATTATACCTCACGTCAGATGGCAGTTCTCTGGTGACACTGGTACAGCTTAGTCTGTTGACCCGAGATCGTCATAGAGTCTTGTGTGTCTCCCACTGTGCTTTGATTTCCACCCTACCACGGCTCTACTGAGTCGTGCAAACAGGTGGTTTTTGGGTACAGTCCCGATTCATATGGAGGCAATGAGCGATAGGAGGGGATTCGTCTCTCCCGGTATTGGGGGTTGATGTTGCGCTATGCTCGACTGTCCATAACAGGAAATCCCTGGCCAGGGTTGCAGTGATATACTGGTAAGAGTTATCAGTAGTTTCACGATTGTTATGGATCTCACGTCGGCATGACTTATCAAGCTACTGGGGTCTGACATTTACCACCCCTAGGCGAGATATGCGACATATCAGACGAACAGACCGGACTGTACGGTAAATGTTATTGGTTGGATTCACAGGAGTGTGAGCGGGCTTGCTCGTCGATCTTCTGATTGCTCAATACGGGTGGCCGTTACGTTTAGCAGACCGCTTGCGGCTTGTGGGTGTTTGATATGATCATCACCTGCTGCCGGCGTATTGACGAGTCTTTAGAGTCCTACACAGAGGTTTCCTGGCTCAAGCGAAACGAAATAGGAGCGCATATGAGATATGTGCAGGACCGAGAATAATGTGTGTATGTGATACCGTATTCTATTCTTGCGATAAATGTATCGAATGGTTGTATGTGATATAACCTAGTTATCGAATCGAGGATTGATTCGATAAGCCGATACATTGGATATTAGTCGGTTATATGCGATATGACCAGATCGTTAAATCAAGTATTGATTTAATGATTTAATGCATAATTATATATTTGATATATTACTTTGCATCAACTAGTATTGGTTCACTTTAAATGGATTTTCTCACTTGGAATACACAAGTTGTATATGTGATATAATTTTGTGCACAAGATTGTATCATGTTTGATGATACATGCTAGTTTGGGTGTATGTTTAGTTTAAATCATGTTTAAGTGAATGGTTAGGGTTTTATAATCTTCTCTTGATTATTTAGTTTATTTATTTATTCTTTATTTTAGGAAAAGAAAAGATATGGTTGCTTATTTTGTTTTTGTTTTGTTGAAACTTCAAGAAGCTTTGACCATTCTTGTTCTTTTCCTAAACCAAACCATTCAACCTAACCATGGTTTATTCTCTATACCTAACTATGGTTGCCATTATGATAAGTATCATATTATTTCCTTTTTTAAACAACTTATCATATTCTTTCTTCTTCTTCTTCTTCAAAAAAGAAGAAACCTTGTCTCCATCAATGGCAACATGAGAAAAAGAGTGAGAAATCCAATTCTAAAGTGAACCCGCTTCCTATTTCTTCATCTTCTACCACTTGCCAAGTAGTATAGGGTGTTTTCTTCACAAGTTTCATGGCTTGGTGAAGTTGGAGCTTGATCTTGTGTTGCCTCGACGTAGATCATCTTCGGCATCGAAGTCGACGACCTAGCCCGCCCATTTCTCCGATGAAACCAACGCTAGAGCCCGAGACCCGATGATCGCAGCGAGGGGACTTCATCACGGAGCTATGGAGGTGGAGGACCGGATCTACAAAGGTTGTATGTTCGTTCACTCTTAGTTAAAGCCGTTAACTTGCATTGCATCGCCTATACTTTTAGTTAACGATCCGTATTAGGGTTTGTAGGCACATGGAAAAATTTAAATTGGCCATGTTTGATCAATTGTGAGACCTCATTAGTGTGCCTAGGAACCCTACACGAAGTTGGCAAGCCGACGTGTCCAAGATTGCTGTAGAATAGTGTAGATCACTTTTGTCTCAAGGGGTTAGTGAGGTTGCCATTTTGAGTGGAGGTGAAGGAGAAAGCTTTTTAGATGAACCAAAAGGATTTTGTGCAAAGCAAAAGAGATCAAAATCCCACTCCCAAAATTTTGGACAACCCCCATACTAAGTGGCCGGCCATGCTAGCAAGAAGAGGAGGGAGTGTGTGTATCAAGCAAAGGAATGATGAGTGATCATTATGACGAAAGTCTTCTCCAAAGACTTATCAAAAACCCATCACCATCAATCAAGCAATGATGAACAAAAAGAAGTCAAAGGATGGTAGAACCATCATGAAACAACTACTTACAAATACCACCCTCCACTTTGCTAATTTGCACATTTGCAAATAACCCTTTCCCATCAATTTTCAGCCAAGGAAAGAAACAAAGGAAAATGGCCGAAACAGAATGCAAACTGGCAACTCCAAAAATCGATCCCGTAATAAATTACAGGAAAACCACGTGACTGTATATACATACCCGCATTTGTATTCCAACCGAATACAAATGCAATGAGACAAACTCTACACTGTACAATACTAGGATCCGGTTTAAACCAAAGCCCGCTAGTATTATCCGTCCGATCATGATCCGTGCAATACCGCACGTATATGATCGAACCCTGCCATATATCTATACGGCCTCTACAGCGTTTCGCCCGAAACTTGAGAAACTGTTTGTGGGGGACTCTAAAGACTCGTCAATACTTTAGCTGTGGATTTAACCACTAGCACGTCAGAGGTATTAGCGATACGTAACGGGCTACCAGGTATTGACCAAAAGGGACGTCGATGAGCGAACTCATCCTGACACCCTACTGAGCCTGTCTGTGACAATATCCGTACAGTCCGGTCCGTTAGTCTATGAGCATCGCATGGCGGGCCTAGGGGGTTGGTAAAAGTCAGACCCCCAAAAGCGGTACAAATCGTGTCAGAGTGTAGTCCAGAACACCCTGAAATACTACTGGAGTACCTACCAGTAAATCTCCTGTCTTGGCCAAGGACTTCGTATAATGGCTCTCCTAGACGCAGCGCGACCTCACCCCCAATACCGGGAGAGACGAACCCCTGCAGATCCGCTCACTGCCTCCATATGGCTCGGGACTGTACCCAACTAAAACCTGTTTGCACGACTCCTTTGAGCCGTGGTAGGGTAGTAATCAAAGTACAGTGGGAACTCACACGAGACAAATGACGATTTCAGGTCGATGAACTAACCTGTACACATGTCACCAGGGAATTGCTATCTGGCGTCAGGTATAAGACCAACTAGCATGTTCCCGGCGAGTCCTGTCCGGTGTACTCATAACCCAATGAGCACCTGTATACTTCTTAGGTGAACCAACTGACACTCGTGGCTTGTGAGACCGGCCACCGCCACTCGTCGGAGTCTCGACTGTATACACTAGTCTAGTCTGGAGTATCGATGCCCTGTCTCGAAAACTCCCAAGACTAGGGATCTTTTAAGGATGTGCTTATAGACCCTAGCTCCCACGTATATGATCGCCATCATACTGCTGGCCGTCATGTAAGAATCCTAAGGGCTCTATCAACGCGCAATAGTGGCCTGTAAGGTCACCTAAAGAATTACACGATGATAAAAATAAACCAGATAGCATACTATCATTTTGGTTTAGTTTGATTTTACTGTCGTTTAATATTTTAATTGTTTTTTAAACTATCGAGGTGTACTGCAGTTTAGTACAGGGACGGATTGTATACCCTAGCCTTAAATAGAACATAACTCCTAGCACACAGCGGATATTTTCGATCCATCTGGTGTGTCGGAAACTTAATTGAAAGATCTAAATTTTACCTAACTTTAGTGGCGTCTAATTATGAACCCAACAGGGATTAATGTGGTATGAAATAGTCTTTCAGTTCAGGAACTGAATTTCCAGCGATGAACACTTAAAATGAAATGACCGTAACTCGCAAGACGTTCGATTGACCTGAAACCAATTTTGTTGAATCGCTGTTTGAGTTTACTATTAGCCTCTTTTGTAACATTTTGTCTAATTACAATCGTACGGATTAATATGTTTTTCTGAACTCGCAATGTACATTTTGTTTCATATCGTACATGACTTGCTATGTTACATCATTCTCATATCTTACCCGACCAAGATACCTTAGGTGATAGCAAACGTTCATAAAGATTTATAGTGAACTTGCATTGTCGATTGTGAGTGATATTGGATTAGTTGTGTCAAGTACATCAGTGATAAATGATTGATTCGTGAAAATGAACAGTGCAGTGGAAAGTGAATAAGACCGTGATTGTGGCGTGTGCTTGTATACAACTAGTCTTATACGTATAGTTATTGTAATCTGGGGAAAATAGGGAAATCAGGATAGAATCGAACTCGTATTTAACGAGATACAATAATTTAGAGGATGATCATTCGATATATATATATATATATATATATATATATATATATATATATATATATATATATATATATATATATATATGACGTTAATGGAGGAAAGGTGCCATAGGAGGGAATTTCCTCCTATCGTGTCGGAAAAATGCATACAATAATTTAGAGGATGATCATTCGATATATATATATATATATATATATATATATATGACGTTAATGGAGGAAAAGTGCCATAGGAGGGAATTTCCTCCTATGGTGTCGGAAATATGCATCCTCCATGATTTTTCTCGATGATCGGCATACATCACCTCCATCTTTGTTATCTAAGATGTGGATACACCAAATTTCATATGATTATACCATTTTTTCACCGTTGATTTAGTTGGTGCAAAATTAATAGCTTATCGACAATAGAACTTTTTACATTGCTAATTCAACGGTGAAAAGTGGTGGAATTACATGAAATTTGGTGTATGCACATCTTAGATGATAATGATGATGATGATGGATGTCGATCGTCGGAAAAAAAGGTGGAGGTTGTATTTTTTCGACGCCATAGGAGGAAATTCCCTCCTATGGCCTTTTTCCTCCATTATTCTCTCTCTCTCTCTCTCTCTCTCTATATATATATATATATATATATATATATATATATATTAGGTTGTGGGTCTAGCAGCACGGCTGTAGGGTTATATCCCGGGCAACTGAGGACCGTAGTCTCGGACATGCATGAGACCCTTATTAAACACGAGCATCCTTTCCGTCGATTGAATTCATTTGACTTAGCGACTGATAGGTAATAATATACATATTGCGTGGATTGCTGACATAATACATATACCGTACTATTCATATTCACTTGATATTCCTTATTCTCATGTTTCTGTATTCTGCTGTACATTTCATGTTTAATAATATAGTACACACACTATATATTTATTGCTATATGTGTCGTCCTGACGATCCGAAAGTGCATGCTCAGAATACCAAATGGACCATGCTCAGTAGTAGGACCAGCCATTCGAGATCGCGGAGGTTTAGACCGCGACATCAACGCCATCGCCTTTTGCTTGCTATAAGAACACTGTTATTTTTTTGGTTAGTTATTTCTTTCATGCAAATAAATGTATCACGAACTCTGTTATTTTAATATAATAAAGTTGTGAACTGTGATTTCCTTTACTCCAGTGCTGTGTTTACTGATTACCATGTAATATAAGAAATCGAAATGTGATTACGGCGGGATTATTTCTTGACCGTAGGAGCATGATTGGCCTAATCACTACTCGTATTCCGTATTTTGGGAAGCGGAGCGTGGAATTTATATTGTATGTTTATTTTGCATTTCCAAAACACTATTTGAAGTGTTTTTTAAGTTGTTGCTTGATACTTTATGAAGTTTGGTGATGGTTTTTGTTTTCAAATTAGAAGCAAACACCAACACGATCACATTTATTTTTTACTAGTACTATGAGATAGGATTAAATATAAATCCTAAGATTTGGATGTCATGTGAGGATCTGACCTATACCAGCCTCTTTAATTGCTGCCCATTTGGGCCTGGGGCCAAGGTGGAGTTAATGTGGTTTCAGATGGCTCATTCATGAGATGCTTATATTAACCTTTAAAGAACAATATGAATATAGTTTTTCAATTTCAAAAGTTTCCGAAAGAGGCAATTTGATTTAAATTTTGGTGAATCCATGTGATCTTCTTGTTAACATAGCAGTTCTAGGGTTTTTCTTTTTCAAAAATCATATTTACAACTTTATGGTTGTATAGATCAATGAACTTGCATAAATGAATAATGGTTTTCTCTGCTAAAATTCACTCAACTCAAATCAGCTTTAAATTCAAGGGAAAAAGGTAAATACCAAAATATTGTTGGTTCTTTTGCGAATATCTGACTTATGAACGAAGATCATCTATATATATTGATGAATTTATATGACATATCAAGTATACTGGATGCAAGGCATAAACTGTCGAAAGAAAGAAATACATAACAATTTATAAACAGCTTTGTGGCTTCGTTGTGTTGTTGATTTCTTTTTAATTACATGACACATGTGATCGGAAGTTGGAAAATTGAAGTTTGATTTTGGAAGTCTCATTTTTGAACATGATGCGTATTGGATTTTAGTTCTATAGGGACATATATATTAAGACTTACTCATATACAGTGTAACTTATTTAAAGAGTTTGGAATGAACGACTGATTTGTTTAGATTCATAATTGATATGTTAGATTTTATATTTAACATGAACATTGAGAATTACTGGCATGAGATATGATGAATGCATTTAACTCCTAAATTCTATTTTTTTCCCAAAGAAAATTATGAGACAACTAATTATGTGCAGTTATAAGAGAAGGATTCCTTGTACATGCTTGCATTTAGAATAAAAGGATAGGGTCATATAACATGGTGAAATTATTATGAATAGGAATTGGATGATGAATTTATTCCCCTTCATAATAACATATGAGAACCAATTAATTCCTGAAATAAGCACTGGACCATGCATTTTGGTTAATTCCTTATACATAAATTATATTTTATGAATATGATACAGAACGATTTATCTTGTAAATAAAAAAGATTTGATAAAAAAATTAGAATAGAATGTTTTATTTCAAAATAGTAATTAGAAATAGTAAAATTTTCATATTGTTTTTTTCTTCGGAAGAGTGGTTTTGGGAAGGTTATAAAAATCTTTTAATTTTATATTTACGTTAACAATAATATATTTAATTATTTTTTAGCATAATTGAGTCCTATTAGATTTAGGAGTGTTTTGGGAAAATGGGCTTTTGGGCTTGCAGCCCGTCTCATATAATATTTTCAGTTTAGTACATAAGAAAAGAAACAAAATGTTACCCCCAGAACAAATATAACAACCAAATGGGGTTTCAACTAAAAGGAGAGGAGGATTTCTCTTCGGCAGCAAAATTCAAGGAAAGATTTCAGAGAAAAACCCAGGCCTCAACGACCACTTTTCATCCATTTTAAGGAACTGGGGCAAGTGAGGATTCTTTTCTCTTAGCTTCCCCTCAGTATACTCAAAAGGGTCTTTGCTCGAGCGACAATGACACTCCCATATATGTGGGAGGTCTTGGATTTGAAACACACTTGTATAATTGGTTTGCAATTTGATGGAGGTCTTTTTCGGGTCTCTGTCAGATGTTGTCTTCCGTCGATCTCCCGGTGGATCTTGGAGGTGATCTGCTGTTGCGTGTGGGTCTCAATGTATTTTGAGGAGATTGGTGGTTTTGAGGAGACTTCGCCGAGTGCCTGCAAAGAAGTCCCGGGGTGGTTTGGTACCACCGAGGACCCTCCGACGATCAAGTTAGCACAAGATCCGAGCAGAGTAACGGCTAAGTGGGGTGAAAAAAGCCTACTTGACCCCTCTGTGATGGGGGTTTATATAATGGCGACAGAACGCAGCAGCAGGCGTGAGAATCTCGCCGGCAGTTACGCTTCCGACGTCACGCCCGCGTAAAGAGCGGATTACCCGTTAATGGGGATCGTGATGGCGTAGAATGTGGGATGTTACCGGCGGAGAATCTGCGTATCGCGAGATTTGCGGAGCGGCGGTTACGCCTGTGAGTGGTGGAGTTGGTCGGTCGAAGGGACCGAGAAAGATGGCCTCGGCTGGGGAGCTCGGGAATGAGCGGGAGAGCCGAGAAGTCTTGGTCCTGTGGCAGCTCGGGGCGAGCTGAGAGGCCGAGGAGGCCAATTTTGCAGGGGGTCCTGAGGAGAGCCAGCTTGTGCTTGCAGGTCGGGTACAGGGGTGGCCTGGTCGGCTCTTTCTTTTGAGTCCTGGGACACGTCATCTGCCACATGTCCTGATCTGGTAGATCGCCAACATAGAGCATCATCATTAGCCCCCCACTCTTGTCCCGACCAGCTGGCGGGTCGGGTCAAGAGTGGACTGCCGGGCCGCCCGGGGTAAGCTCCCTCTTAAGATTTCGTCGGGATGCGTCCCCGGGCTGTCAGCTGTCTTTTCTGCCAGCGAATCAGGGCGAGATATCTGCATTTAAGGAAGGTGCGCCGGTTCGTGTATCCTGTCACTGAAGCGACGGTCCGTGTGTCAAGCGTCGGTTGGCTAACGCAACGTGTGCAGACCTGCAGCGTCTGATGGGATACGGCCCAGTGTGGGGACGACAAATGGAGCGATCGGGGCCGTTTGAACGCAAGGAGGCATTTTGGTGGGAGATGAAGGGCACCGTTGGATGAGGGCGATTGCAGTGATAAATAGGGGTGGGGCCCACCCCGGGGCCCCTACTCGTTCATATTTCCTCACTCTAAGTCCTGGTTGCTCGGCACTCGTCTTCTTTCTTCTGTTTTTGTTTCCCGGGGATCTCTCTTCTTCAGGTTAGATGTCTCCTTTCGTAGAATCTGTAGATGCCGTAGAAATAGGTTCTAGGGACCCTCCAGTTGAGCTTGAGTCCTCCCAGGGTGCAGGGGTCAGATCCTCTTCCCGGGATCGCGCGGCGAGGGCAGCCCCTAGGGAGGAGGCAGCAGACGCTATCCCCGGCGCGTCGTGTTGGGTGAGGCATGAGGACGAGCTTGTCAATAATTGGGCTCGTTTCTACATCCTCTCAAGTTATACGCTTCGTCTGGCCAAGGAGGGAGAGAGGGCAGACCAAGTACGGGGTAGAGAGATCGCCCTGTATTTGGAAGCTTTTTGGGGTGGAATGCGCCTGCCCTTCTCTCCTGAAGTCGTCGAAGAGCTGAACTTCTTCGGTCTAGCCCCTGGCCAGTTAGTGCCGAACTCATGGAGGATTCTCCTCGGGTTCCTGATCCGCCTAAAGTTACAGGTTGTTCCCTTTAGCCTCTCCATCCTTGATTCTTCCCTTGTCTTCAAAAATCATCCTGGAGGTCGAGCGGGTGACCCAAGGTGGGTCTGCCTCTCTTTTAGAAAGCGACTGGGGCGCGTGATTGGAAATGATTTAGCAAGCTTGCGCTTCAAAAGATGAATCAAAAAATAATTTATAACCGCAATCAATAACGGCGTCGCTTGGTAGCTAGCCGGTGAGTACGGGTCGGTCCACAGGGATTTTTTATATTTCCTATTTGTTCTAACGAGTTAATTCCGATTGGTGTTGGATTGATTAAATCTAAAAACTAAGTTTGATCTAAACTAAAATCTTGCTAGGGTTAGGTTTAGGCTAAGTTTGGAAAGTCAATATTCCTCACCGCTTTCTATGCCCTTTTAAGATCTATGAGATGTTATGGTAATAATTAATAAAGTGGATTAGTACCATCGGGAAGAAACGGTGTTTCTTCCTCTAGGTTCTTGTCCTTCCTTTCTTAATTCTTACCCTAACCTCTATGGAAAACACGCTCAACCGGTCGTTTATACTACGGTATCACCGCTACCTCGTGGGATAGGGTGCCGTAAGGAGCGGTATGTGCATGTATGCATGGAGTCCTATAAAAACGTATGATGGGCAAGAAAGGGGTGAGAGATCTTCATCTCTCAAGCATTCCCCAAATCTAACCCTAACAAGCGAGGAGACTACTCACTCATTAGGGAATTGAAATACAATTTCTAACTATCTAACTAGGGCAGAGAATTAAATCTAAATTAGGGCAAGAAAGAAATTAGCTAGGGCATGGAAATAAAATTTAACTAGGGCAATGAAATGAAAACTTACTCCTAATTTTTATTTGATGCTCTCTTCCTTCTTTACAGAAATTTACAGATCTGAATTTAGATAGATGAAATGAGGCACAAGAAGAGGCATAAACTAAAAAAGGTTTTAGGGCTTCTATTTATAGATTCATAGAAACCCTAGGTTTACAATCGACTCAAATCTGAAATTACAATTTTACCCCCTAAGAAAAGACTAGTCAACGCGCCTACGCAACGCCAGAGAAATTTCCACCGACACGTGTCCTTCATGGCCACGGTTCCGCGGCTAAAACCCCTGTTTGGCCACGGTTCCGCGGCCAAATAGAGGGATCATGAGCTCATCTTTTCTGGTCTTGGTCAAGTTGCATTTGTCATCTGTTTTCTTCACCTTTTTCTTCATAATATCTTCTGGTTCTCTTCCAGATTTCCACAGTGAATAATGTAGTGGACTTTACCATTCGCTTCGTGTCGAAGTCTTTGAACCTTGCGCTGCCTTTGTACTTTGTGAAATTTTCCATTGATCTTCGTTTATTTTCCAAACTGTAGGCTTGATCAAGATTCTTCCATTTGTCGGTCGTAATCTCACTTTTGCATCGTATTTTCATCATTTCACTGTTTTTGTTCCTAGAACCTGTAACCTGCAACTATGTAGCAGACATGGATCAAATGTGAGTGCACGGCGGCGCCCCGGCCGTCAATCCGACGGCCAAATGCGGAAGCGGTGATAAACTTTAATTTTACTTGAACTGGCAAACCGCCGCGCACTAATACCCGGATCGAACCATTAATTAGTCCTAGCTATCTACAAGAAAGGGAAGAGAGATATACCGACGATCCTAGTCCTCCGGTCTTCTCGTCATCGTCCCGATCACCTGCGGAATGTCCCGTCTCCTCCTCGTCGCCGGAAGTGCACCACATCGCCTACTTCTTTTACGGGCTCCCACCTCAATGCCGAGGCAACTCGGGCACGAAGCCGGCTACTCGACGTGCCCAAGATTCGCTGTAGAAAATAGTAGAACTAGTGTCTCATTTGGGGTTTATGGAGGTGCCATTTTGGTGGAGGAAATGAGGTATGAACTTTTGTGGAGGAACTTGGGGATTTTTCTAGCATCAAGAGAGCAAAAATCCCCACTACAAAAAATGGGCAACCCACCCTCATGGTGGCCGGCCATCACAAGAGGAGAGGGAGGGTGAGAATGAGGGAGAGACTCAAAAATAATGGGAGCCATTCTCAATAATACAAAGGAGAGAGAGAGAAGGTTATCATGCAAAAAGGGAATGATCACAACAAATCCAACACTCCAAGGCAACCATCATCTCATGCATGATGGCTTCAAAAAGTCAAGCCATCATGAGAAGAAGAAGTCAAGTGATGGTGCTCATCATGAAAACCATCATGATAAAACAAAAAATCAAAGACCCCCTCCACAACCACTTATTTGCAACAATGCAAATAAGCCCTCCTCCACCAATCTTCGGCCAATGAACGATACAAAGGAAATCGGCCGAAACGAAAAGCAAACTGGCAACTCCAGAAAACTGGTCCCGTAATAAATTACAGGAAAACCCCGATACTGTGCATACACACCCGCATTTGTATTCCGACCGAAATACAAATGCAATGAGACAAAATCTACACTGTACTATACTAGGATCCGGCTTAAACTAAAGCCGGCTAATAATATCCGTTCGATCCTGATCCGTGCAATACCGCACGTATCTGATCAAACCCTGCCATATAACCATACGGCCTATAGTACAGACTGTCCGATCCTGATCCGTGCAATACCGCACGTATCTGATCGGACCTTGCCATATCTCCATACGGCCTCTACAACCTTTCGCCCGAAAGCTGAGTAACTGAAATGTGGGGGACTCTAAAGACTCATCAACACCTTGGTCGTGGATTTAACCACTAGCACGTCAGAGGTATAAGCCAATACGTAACGGGCTACCAGGTATTGACCAAAAGGGACGTCTGTGAGCGAACTCAGCCTGACTCCCTACTGAGCCTGTCAGTGACAATATCCGTACAGTCCGGTCCGTTCGTCTATGAGTATCGCATGGCGGGCCTAGGGGGTTGGTAAAAGTCAGACCCCCAAAAGCGGTACAAGTCGTGTCGGAGTGTAGCCCAGAACACCCTGAGATACTACTGGAATACCTACCAGTAAATCTCCTTGCCTCGGCCGAGGGCTTCGTGTAATGGCTCTCCTAGACACAGCACGACCTCACCCCCAATACCGGGAGAGACGAACCCCTGAAGATACGCTCACTGCCTCCATGTGGCTCGGGACTGTACCCAACTAAAACCTGTTTGCACGACTCCTTTGAGCCGTGGTAGGGTAGTAATCAAAGTACAGTGGGAACTCACACGAGACAAATGACGATCCCCAGGTCGATGAACTAACCTGCACACATGTCACCAGGGAACTGCCATCTGACGTCTGGTATATGACCAACTAGCATGTTCCCGGCGAGTCCTGTCCGGTGTACTCATAACCCAATGAGCACCTGTATACATCTTAGGTGATCCAACTGACACCAGTGGCTTGTGAGACCGGCCACCGCCCCTCGTCGGGGTCTCGACTGTATACACTAGTCTACTAATGGAGTATCGATGCCCAGTCTCGAAACTCCCACGACTAGGGACCTTTTAAGGATAAGCTTATAGACCCCCAGCTCCCACTTATATGATCGCCCTCATACTGCTGGTTGTCAAGCAAGAATCCTAGGGGCTCTATCAACGTGTAATAGCGACGTGTCAGGTCGCTTAAAACAGTACACGATGATAAAGGTAAACCAGATAGCATACTATCATCTCGAGTAAGACTGTCCTACTGGGATAGGTCCTCCATCAATCATTGCAATCACGTACCTGTGACCTAATAATTGACTCTGAGGGCACTATCTCCAACAATCTCCCACTTGCACTCAAGGCTAATTATTGCGATGTCGCATACTCACAGCCCGTGTGATACCGAACACCCAACTCCTCTACTAGTCAGTCTCACAAAGCTCGCTTGCAAAACTATTGCGTTCGAGGAATAGCCTCAGTGAGTGGATCCGCTTTGTTGTCTCTTTCCATGTCTCTCTATATCTCAATTTCGCGGAGAAACCCATCTCCCGAAATGAGCAATACCTGTCTCAGAATGTGTCTGGATGTCTGATGGGACATAGCTCATAAATGAACTCCAAATCCAAACTTCTTAGACTGTATCGACTACTGAACTTAATCAGTGTCCTGCACCATGCCTCCCTCAGTATTGCCTTGGATCACCTGTCCAAAATACTGCCCCTCGTCATAAGGGAAAACTATAACTCTGACAACGTCCTTGTCGTCCAGGTCATCTTGGAAGCCTGGAATGATAACTGTCTCCCGAATGAGGCTGTCGTTATCATATCCCTAGAACATCCACTTATGTTCTAAAACTGCTTCCGACTGTTTCTCCAGGATTGGATCAATGTCAACTTATTGCATCTAGTGCAAGAACAACATCTGGTGTGGTACTTGACATCTCATGATTGACTCAATTGCCTGAGCAAGTGATCTGCCAATCATGCACATCCCTCTCCCCTTTGGTCTATAAGACACCTTTAGAGAGGGTGACTCCATCTTCTGCAGGTACACTACCGTGCATGGAGTCGTCCATTCTAAATACCCTTAGAATGCTGTCTAAGTACCCAGATTGGGAGACCACCCAAATCTAGATCTAAAACCATAGATCTAGTAACCAGTATGTCTGATACAAAATCCATTTCCTTTGTGGAGAAAACACTGTGTGACGACCAAAGTATAACCGATTGTAGTATAGGAGTTTCTTTTCCTATTCTGTGTATGTCATCCATATACCAGGATATCACACCCTACTACCTTCTCAACAGATTCATCCCCTATTCTGATGAAGTCAAACCCATGACTGTCACGTCAGAAATAGATGATCTATCTCCGTTACTGGTGCTTTAGTCTATAAATAGACATAAGCTACCTGTCCACCAATGCTTCCGCTGCTCCCACTGACTACGACAACCCTCTGGCAGAGTCATATACACGTACACTTCTAAAGCTAGTTTAGAACGACGCTATACTCATCCCCCCGCCGGGTCTCGCAACCTGGAACAACAGCAATGGCAAATGTGGGTAAACTAGAACTTCCCTGTCACCGTCCTTGAGGCTACCGGAGTACCCCTCGGGTGCCTGAAGTTACCCACCGTATCTGCGGAGTGACCAATGGAATGTCAATCCAGATTGAATCTTTAGGTTCCTTGTCAAATCTTCAGTAATCGTTTGTGGTTCTGGAATCACTTCCAGTTCTACCATACTCCCACTACTGTTTTCTGAAAAAATCCATTTTTATTAAAACTGTGGCGAGTCTAGAACAATACTGCTATTGTTCATCCAAATGGTAGAAAATCAACCCGCGTCATAGCCTGGGTCAACCCACAAACAGCCATTACAGAAACGTGCCTTGAGTTGTCCAGTGTCTGGTTTTAAGCATAAGCCGGACAACTCCCCGTACCTTAACATCGTTAAGATATGAACTGTTCTATATCCCATATAGGACCAGAGGCACTGATTTAATTGAACCAGATTCAAATCATGCAACTGTCTCCAGTGCATGTCAACTAAATGGAAGGAGGCCGATCAGCGTTACTCAACTTAGGAATGCTTCCAATTATGAGTAACCTGAAAAAGAAGCAAGTTCTCTTAGTCATTACTATCAACTTAATACCATACACAAGTATCTACATCTTCGATCTCTTTGAAGAATCCCTATACTTGCTACACCTGGTTCTCTACTCTATTCAAATACCTATAACTTCTCAAAATTCGGACCCTGTGTTTCCGCGAAACACTTGTCTAAAAACTAGAGAAGTCATAAGTAAACCGAATATAGTACGAGGACCAACCCCTCTGTCGTGATGGACCCTGGACAACATACAATACTCTGTATAAGTCCCTTGAGTCTGAAAACTCATTCACCGTGTGTCGTAGGTTGAAAAACTGTACTTATGGTTAAGAAGAATTACACCGCTGTTTAATGCTCCTTACCTAACCATCCACTGATATAGGTAAATGTCGTAGACATAATTTCAGAAAGGTATATCTCACTCTATGAAAATAGACGTACAGATATATCAATTTGAAATTGGTGCATAACTGCGGATATTCAAAACCAAATATTTGCCAACCGGCAAACAGCCCAGGTGATTTCCTCAAATATCACCGATTACAACGAATCCCGATATAATGAGGATAATCACCCAATTCCCAATAACTTACTCCCACTCATCATCTGTAAAACCATACAGATGTGAGAATCGTACCTGGTAAATACATACCCTGGAGCAAGTGTCTAACTAGGAAATCAGTCTTCCTTTAACAGTACATAGTGAAACTGAAACATTGAAATGTTTCGATGGGGTATCCCGGTATTTCTAGTAATGCCTCTTCCAGATTCACGACTGTAACCGTATAGTTCTTTGCCACCTCTCCAAATCCCTTCATATGTCTTTAGTCTTTACCTTCTGCACACCCCTTTAGGCCAAATGGTTTTCTTCCTTCCCTACCGTTCGGCACCAGCCTATGGTTTGGAAGAAGACTATCCAATAAGCATAATGGGTGTACTGTCCCAATCCTAGGAACACTCGCAATGAGAGAGGGTGAAGATAAAAGACAACCGAATAAACCTTATTCTTATTTCTCCTGAACCAGAATCCATCCCCGAACTGGAACAAGTTCCTTTCGAGTTCGTATATAACCATACGATGGAGTATCCTATAAACTGTGGATCTTCGTAGTGATACGGAGTGTCCTGGAGAAATACAAAGGTGATTTTAGGATTGGCGAAGGAATACTTGGTTTGGTCGTGAATATCTGTTGCAATTTACTTTGCCCTCTTACTAATCCCTTGCTTTGTCTTAACTTAATACCTTCTGTACACCATCGTTAGGCTAATTGGTTTTCTTCATTCCCTACCGGTCGGCACCAGCCTAAGGTTTGGAAGAAGACTATCCAATTTGCGTAATAGGTGTACTATCTCCTAAACCAAGGAGTACTCGCAACCTGAGAGAAGGTAAAAGGAAAAGACAACTGAATAATCCTATCCGTTTTTCTCCAGAACCGGAAACCATCCTCGAATAAATTCTTTCGAGTTCGTATCTAACCATACGATGGTTTTGTCCAATGGAAGTGGACGTTCGTAGTAATACGGGGTGTCCTGGAGAAAAGGGTAAAAGTGGGAGTGGCAATGAGGTCTGCAACTCTGACAATCCAAAAGCCGGTGTCAAGAAGGTTCGGTCAACTTGGTCACTGAGTCATAGTCTTAGGGTCAGGTCAATGGTCGCTGCCAAAGAGAGAGAGAAAAGAAACACTCAGCGTGCACTCTAACCTAGATCAGAATGGTTACCAATTTATCTAATCTGGAAACCTCCCACTGTACCTCAAATTCTCCTCCAAACCTGAAAGAAGAATTAGTCGGGGTCACCCGAGGAGTAAACTAACTCATCAGTGGGAATCGGGATCCAACTATCACCGCATGATAACGTGACGGAATCCGCTCACGCAATCACACTCCAGAAGGTATGCGCATATCTGGCAAGTTTCAGTTCTTTTGAAACTCCCGATGTGATTTCTGCCCCATGCTCTTATGACCTTGGCGAAGGTCAACAAATCATAAGTCACATGTCAAGTTCTACCCGTCATTATCCAGGTTAATTTGAATCCACCTGTACAAGCCCTTGACGAAGGTCAACAAGGCTATACGACTGTCCCAAACCAACGCATCTATCTATGCAGCAGAAAGGTAACAAGCAGCTACCATACACTATGCCTTGACGAAGGTCAACAAACACAGCATGAATACTACGTGCTACCCGTCTGAAACGACGGAGGGCTACGAATGGTTTCTGGCGAAAACCTTTAACGTAAAGAACTTGATATCGTTGAAGGAACTGATAGCTTTTTGAAAATATAGTGACGAAAACCGTTGCTAAAGAGGTCACTCCCGGTGAAGGGATCTCGGCTCTTTCCCCGTAGAATGAGGTGCAGGATATTCCAACTGAATACCGCGATGCAAAGCAAAAGTAATCGGCTATAGTGAAGTCATTGCCCTGACGCAAACTTTTTGTCCAAGGGGTCACTCCCGGTGAAGGGATCTCGGCCCTTGCCTCGTCGACTGAGGAGCAGGATATTCTAAATGAATACCGCGATGCAAAACAAAAGTGAACGTCCTTGCAATAACAGCTTTTTGAAAAGTGTTCCAACAACATCAGATTAGGTTTGTTTTTAACTTGCATTGATCCGAATCAACGCAGTCCCATCAATTGATCACACCACAAAGAACGAAAATATACTGATGTACGTATATGCCATCCGCATTCGCCACTGGGTCCCGTCATTACCCGTTAGGTTAGCTAACTAACGACAGAGCGGGGACTGGACTAGCGCGGATGTAAAACATATACAACATCTACTAATATATATACCAATATATTATATTTCGCTCAAGGCGTGAATAAAATGCAACATCACAGAAATGTACAGCATCACAGAACAATACAGATATCTGGGATCCCCGGGTTTCACAGAGCCGCTGAAACCCGACGTTCCCCTGGTCGTGTGGATAGCCTGTGCAATGAAATCCTAGACCCCTACGGGCGCGGCAAGTTACCCGCCAAAACCTGAAGCGAGGCAGCCCCCTTCAGCGCCGTGAATGGACCACCCAGCACTTCACGGAATCCGGTAACTTAGGCACCCCTCCTGGGTCAACCTGTACCCCCTACGAGTGCGGCGAATAGCCCGCCAATCCTAGAGTGAAGCCCCCTTCGTCCCAATGCCATGAGATGCGGGCTTGTTGCCCTCTAGAACCCGGCTATCCGTGCACCCCTCCGCGGGATAAACCTAGTACAGAAAGTAAAATATACATACACCGGGTACATCGACCGCAACCAGGTCGTGCCCCAAAAAAATAATACAATCAGGCAGTGACGGCAGTCCACATGTCGGACGCTCGCCCCGCAATATCAAATGTACATAATACAACAGAACTGTACTAGCATTGCATCTAGGCTATCCCCCACGACCGATCCGCAACATCACAGCAAAAACAAAACATCAACGTGAAAGTCACGTTCGCAAATCCGTCTAACCGGGCTATAGCAGTTAGACCGGATTTACCGATCAAGTGACATTCACGGTCGCAGATATAATGTAAATACTGTGAAAAATGTGTTTAAAATATCCGATCGATCAAAAATTAACAAGTGGGCCCCCAATCAAAACTGTAGCACTCACAGAAAACCTGGGCCCAATTTTAATATTCCAAAACCCATATTTTAAGCCCAGAAGGCCTCTGTAAAAAATTGGTGAAGTGATCTCCACAGTGTGCGGCGGAAGGGCGGCGGGAAGGGGGTTTTCGCGGCGGTTCCGCGCTCCCACTGTGGAGTTACTTCGTCGAATTTTTACAGAGCTCTTAGATTTTCCAGTACATCAATATTTTACAACCTGAAAAATTTTTCGACACCAAAAATTTCCAACAGAAAACTGATGCCAACAAAAATGTAGTTTTGGAACATTCGATCGATCGAAACAGAAAAACACACAACACCAAGATAGACTAAGTTAATGGCGAGGCTCTGATACCACTGTGAGTGCACGGCGGCGCCCCGGCCGTCAATCCGACGGCCAAATGCGGAAGCGGTGATAAACTTTAATTTTACTTGAACTGGCAAACCGCCGCGCACTAATACCCGGATCGAACCATTAATTAGTCCTAGCTATCTACAAGAAAGGGAAGAGAGATATACCGACGATCCTAGTCCTCCGGTCTTCTCGTCATCGTCCCGATCACCTGCGGAATGTCCCGTCTCCTCCTCGTCGCCGGAAGTGCACCACATCGCCTACTTCTTTTACGGGCTCCCACCTCAATGCCGAGGCAACTCGGGCACGAAGCCGGCTACTCGACGTGCCCAAGATTCGCTGTAGAAAATAGTAGAACTAGTGTCTCATTTGGGGTTTATGGAGGTGCCATTTTGGTGGAGGAAATGAGGTATGAACTTTTGTGGAGGAACTTGGGGATTTTTCTAGCATCAAGAGAGCAAAAATCCCCACTACAAAAAATGGGCAACCCACCCTCATGGTGGCCGGCCATCACAAGAGGAGAGGGAGGGTGAGAATGAGGGAGAGACTCAAAAATAATGGGAGCCATTCTCAATAATACAAAGGAGAGAGAGAGAAGGTTATCATGCAAAAAGGGAATGATCACAACAAATCCAACACTCCAAGGCAACCATCATCTCATGCATGATGGCTTCAAAAAGTCAAGCCATCATGAGAAGAAGAAGTCAAGTGATGGTGCTCATCATGAAAACCATCATGATAAAACAAAAAAGCAAAGACCCCCTCCACAACCACTTATTTGCAACAATGCAAATAAGCCCTCCTCCACCAATCTTCGGCCAATGAACGATACAAAGGAAATTGGCCGAAACGAAAAGCAAACTGGCAACTCCAGAAAACTGGTCCCGTAATAAATTACAGGAAAACCCCGATACTGTGCATACACACCCGCATTTGTATTCCGACCGAAATACAAATGCAATGAGACAAAATCTACACTGTACTATACTAGGATCCGGCTTAAACCAAAGCCGGCTAATAATATCCGTTCGATCCTGATCCGTGCAATACCGCACGTATCTGATCAAACCCTGCCATATAACCATACGTCCTATAGTACAGACTGTCCGATCCTGATCCGTGCAATACCGCACGTATCTGATCGGACCTTGCCATATCTCCATACGGCCACTACAACCTTTCGCCCGAAAGCTGAGTAACTGAAATGTGGGGGACTCTAAAGACTCATCAACACCTTGGTCGTGGATTTAACCACTAGCACGTCAGAGGTATAAGCCAATACGTAACGGGCTACCAGGTATTGACCAAAAGGGACGTCTGTGAGCGAACTCAGCCTGACTCCCTACTGAGCCTGTCAGTGACAATATCCGTACAGTCCGGTCCGTTCGTCTATGAGTATCGCATGGCGGGCCTACGGGGTTGGTAAAAGTCAGACCCCCAAAAGCGGTACAAGTCGTGTCGGAGTGTAGCCCAGAACACCCTGAGATACTACTGGAATACCTACCAGTAAATCTCCTTGCCTCGGCCGAGGGCTTCGTGTAATGGCTCTCCTAGACACAACACGACCTCACCCCCAATACCGGGAGAGACGAACCCCTGAAGATACGCTCACTGCCTCCATGTGGCTCGGGACTGTACCCAACTAAAACCTGTTTGCACGACTCCTTTGAGCCGTGGTAGGGTAGTAATCAAAGTACAGTGGGAACTCACACGAGACAAATGACGATCCCCAGGTCGATGAACTAACCTGCACACATGTCACCAGGGAACTGCCATCTGACGTCTGGTATATGACCAACTAGCATGTTCCCGGCGAGTCCTGTCCGGTGTACTCATAACCCAATGAGCACCTGTATACATCTTAGGTGATCCAACTGACACCAGTGGCTTGTGAGACCGGCCACCGCCCCTCGTCGGGGTCTCGACTGTATACACTAGTCTACTAATGGAGTATCGATGCCCAGTCTCGAAACTCCCACGACTAGGGACCTTTTAAGGATAAGCTTATAGATCCCCAGCTCCCACTTATATGATCGCCCTCATACTGCTGGTGGTCAAGCAAGAATCCTAGGGGCTCTATCAACGTGTAATAGCGACGTGTCAGGTCACTTAAAACAGTACACGATGATAAAGGTAAACCAGATAGCATACTATCATCTCGAGTAAGACTGTCCTACTGGGATAGGTCCTCCGTCAATCATTGCAATCACGTACCTGTGACCTAATAATTGACTCTGAGGGCACTATCTCCAACATCAAAAGCACCTGTTTATTTGTAAACTGAATAAGAATGGGGAATAAAATAATGCAAAATTATGGTATGAACAAATACCCCCAAATTTATCTTTTGCTCGTCCTCCAGTAAACCTAGTTTTATTCTCGAAAAAGACCAAGCCTCACTTTCGCAGGGAAACGCGGTTGCACTGAGCTCGTGCAACAAACCGTTAAACCTCTAGGTGTCCCTACTAGGAGGAGTGTTGTCTCCTGAAGATTTTCAGTGGATACTACCTACAAAATCCTATCAATTCGGCCCATCGACTTTTATTCTATTATCTTCGACTCATAAATTATCCACCCGTATTTTTCACGCTTCCTTATTATTAACTTAAGATTATATATGTTTTGTAGATTTACTTAGCTTTTAGCATCTTTTAAGTTTTCCTTCTAGGGTTCTATCTCAACTTAGGAATTTTTATCATCTCTATTAAAGATATAAGTCCTATGTTTCATTCCTATCTCTCATCTAAACCCCAATCGCATACCCCTACGTGTGTGTATATATCACCCCTACACTTGGAAATTCAAATCAAGCTATTATACTCTTGTCCATCGTCCAAAGTACTTTTTAATCGGTGAATTTTTAGATGAAATTGCTCACACATTCTTCATGCGACCGTTAATACTTCTTGAGGTACTAACGACCAAATGTGTTCGCGCATTAAGGCGTAATTTCTCGTCATGTAATACCTAAGGTTTTAGCAGTGACTCCCAAACCAGTTGGTCTAAGGCACTAGGTGATAAGGCACCATCGCTATATATTTTTCTATTTTTGCAGCCTTAAGTAATTACAAAACCAGTATTCATTTTTTATCTCTTTATTCACACTTGTATTTTTATTTTTCTTCGTACTAAGGATTTTAGACGAGAGCATTTCAAGGTCTCTTCTACTATTCCAAGTTTTAAGGTTCGTGTTTGTGCAATTTGTAGGGTATATATTTTCAGAATTTAGACTTAAGCTTAGAAATTATTTTTCAAATTTATACTTTAATAAAGATATCAATACTTTTCCCTTATTTTAACTTAGCCCAAGAAGTCAACTCGAAATTTGCCTATTTCTAAATAAACTACAAAGACATATACTTTATACCGTTAAATTTTAAAAAAGGTTATTTTTAGGGTTTTTAATTTACTAACTCTAAGGTCTAGTTGTTCCTATCTAGTTAACCGTCATGTCAAACTTAAGACAAATATGGCCAAAATTGAACTTTTCAATTTTTGAAATTTTTCAATTTTTATGGATTTTAAAATAAGTATGCAAATGCAAGAATATACATATGAATACGAAGGAAGAAGGCTTACCGAGCATACCCCCAAACTTAAATTTGACAGTGTCCTCACTGTCATGCTACACCAAGAGGGTCAAAATTGTCAGCACTCCCCTATTTATTTATTTATAAAAAAATTTATTTTTATTTTTTATAATTTTTTATTTTTTTATTTTTTATTGTTGAAAGAAAAACAAAAAATATATACAAAAAGGTCCCCCCCAAACTTCAGTTAAACGATGTTACTTGTCAATGCCAAACTCTGCAAAGACCAAAAGTCAACACCAACCAGTTGAAAATTTTATTTGTGTAAAGCATCGGTCGGTGGAAGAACATATTGTATCGAGCCAAGAAGAATTAGGGAAGAGATAAGTGGTGGTATGAAAAGTGTCTGTATGTACGTGGAAGTGAAGAGATAGGAGGTGATTATGAATCAAAACGAGAATGTGAATGATCAGAAATCAGAGGAATATTGGCATTCTCGTAGCTTATTAAAAGAAAAGGGGGTGGTTCAACTTCTAAAGGAGAAAGTTGATTATCCACACAATCCCCGAGATGTTTCAGTGGATCCTTTATTGACTTGGCATCATCCATCATATGCATATGATATTCAATTATGAGGGAACTAATCTCCTCGATGTCCGCCATAGTCCATCCAAAAGTTTGCCGGTTATCTTGTAAGACCATTAAAAGGGCTTTCTCTTGCTCGAGGGCTAGAGATGCCGATATGATAACGCCAAAGGTCTCATTCTCACCTAGGTAAGCGTATTTAAGGTGAGACGATAAGGGCTTGAGTTCGAGTTTCAGAGGCGAAACAATCAAAGGTAAAATTGAGGAATCTATCTCGAACTCAAAGGATTCCAACAATGGCTCGAAATCACTGTAAGCAACCAAATCGAATGGTTCAACTAACTCATCCAAAAATTCAAAGGACTCATACTCGGGCGGTGAGTCGTCAAAATCATCTGAAAAGGTAAAACATTCGTAATCAACATCGGTTGTGCATACTGTGTTACATTCCAGGAGGGACGCACTAGTGGTGTCAAGACTGTTGTCATCAAACAGAAATTTTTCAAGCTCGCAGTCCTCCTGCGTGATTTCGTGAATAGAGCAAACTTCTCGTATACTAGTTTTAGGCCCGGGGGGCAGACTTCATATCTTGTAAATATTGAACTCACTAGATATCTTCCCGAAGGATAGAGTCTTGGAGCCATTGCGACAATTGATTACGGCATTGGAAGTGGCCAAAAATGGTCGACCGAGGATCACCGGAATTTGGTTCCGTGGGTTAGCAACAGGTTGTGTGTCCATAACAATAAAATCAACGGGGAATATGAAGTCCCCTACTTTGATCAACACATCCTCTAACGCACCCCTAGGATGGGTGATTGATCGATCAGCCATTTGGAGAGTACAACGAGTGGGTTTCAACTCTCCAACACCTAATTGCTCGTACATGGAGTAGGGAAGCAGGTTAACACTAGACCCAAGATCTAAAGTGCTCGATTGATGTTCTTATCCCCAATTGTTATTGAAATTGTAGGACAGCCAGGGTCCTTTCGTTTTTGGGGTAAGGGTTGACGTTGGTTAATAGCATTGCTCACGGCACTAGCTACTAGCACTTTATTGGGTGTCTGAGATTTTCTCTTCGAAGTGCATAAGCCCTTTAAGATTTTCGCGTAAGAAGGGACTTGTTGGATTGCATCCAAGAGAGGTATATTTATGCTAACCTATTTAAATAACTCCACAATCTTCTCCATTTGTGGAGTTGATTTATTGGATCTCAACCTGTTTGGAAATGGAGCATTTTGAAAATCTGTTGAGTCCAATGTCTATGGAGTAGAATGTGGAGTTGGAACGGATCCTAGTGTGGGTGTGTTCGTGAAGTGAGATGTAGGTCCGTTCAGATCAGAAGAAGAAGAGCCTTTTGAAGAATGAAGAATAGGCTCTAACGAAGAAGATGAAGATGAAAAAGAAGATGGAAAAGAAGAAGATGAAGAAGAACCACCGGCAGGGGTGTCATCACTATTACCCACGTTATTATGCAACACTCTTCCAGATCTCAACGTGGTCACAGCATTTACATTATGATTTTGTTATTCGTATGCAATATGTGCGTTGTGTGTGTGACCGGGATTTAGCAATGGTTGAGATGGAAGCTTTCCCTTTTCTCGCTCTCTCAACGCAGCAGTTAGTTGTGCAATTTAGGCCTCAATAGATTTGATACTTTGATCATGTGAAGTATTATTGTGCACCAAAGACTGAATGGAAGTCTCCAACCTTGCTGCGGATAGTGTAGATTGTTTTAGAAACGCATCTAGACTTCTTTCTAGCGAGGTAACCTTATCATCATTTGGTTGAACAAAATTGTTTTGAGGGTAAAAGTTGTTAGGCACAAAATTGTTCGTTTGATTTGGGTAAGATTGTAGTTGGAAAGGTTGCTAGTATTGAGTTTGTTGGGGTGCTTGTTGTTGTGGAGAAGGAGGCCTTTGAAAGTTGTTGTTTCCTTGGAATTGTTGATTTTGATTCCAAGCAAAATTTGGGTGACTCCTCCATCCCGGATTATAAGTCGAAGAGTATGGATCATTTCTTTGTCGTTGCTGAAAGACAGCATTGACTTGATCTTGTCCTTGAACGGGTGGATTGTAAGGACACTCTTCGGTAAGGTGTGATGGATCCGAACAACAAGCACAAACAGTTCATGGGGGTAAAGCAGGGGCAGGAGAAGGCGATGAGATTTTGGTCTTAATTGCTTCTAGCTTTTTCGTAAGTGCGGCCATCTCGGCCTTCATTGCTATCGACATATCTAATTGATGTATGCCTGCCCTAGATTGACCAACAGAAGAAAATGAGGTGGTCTTAGTGCTTTCCCACTGAAGTGTTTGTTCAGCAAGATTCTCGAGAAACTGCCAAGCTTCCTCACTAGATTTGGTTAGAAAGTGATCTTGACAAATGGTTTCCAGCAACTACTTCGTTGCTGGGTTCAATCCCTCGTAAAAAGTTTGGCAAAGTTGTCAATTTTCGATACCATGGTGAGGGTATTGAACAAATAGGTCTTTGAATCTTTCAAAACACTTCCAAAATGGTTCGGAAGGAAGCTGGGAAAATTGTATAATCTCATTGTGAATTCTCGCGGTCTTGTGATGAGGATAAATTTTTTTAAGAAAAGCTTTAACAAACTCGTCCCAATTTTTAATTGAATGTGATGCTATGCTGTATAACCACTTCTCGGCTAAGTCACATAAGGTGAAAGGAATGACCCTTAGCCTAATAGCATTATCTGATAATTAGGTTGTTTTCATTATTGCGCAAACGTTTTGGAATTTGTTTATGAAGATATAGGCATCTTCGGATTCCAGTCCGTGAAATTTTGGCAACATATTGATGAAGTGGGGTTTGATCTCAAAATTTTCCCCATTTGCCGATGGGAGTGAAAGACAAGTAGGTAAGGCGGTGCGGACAGGGTAGAAAAGATCCTGGAGCGCGATTCGTTGGGGCGCTTCAACAGGCGGGTGTTGCGGGTTATTCGCACCTAACGGATGTGGAATCAGTCCCGTGGGTAAGGTGTTGTTAGGATTAAAACCCGACATCCCTTCGGAGGAAGAATGTGAAGGTGAAGGTAAGGAAGTGGAAGGAATTTCGACTTCAGAGTCGAAAGTATCGTCGGTCGGTACCAACGAGACACGGACTAATCGGGCGCTAGTGTCCCTACTCCAACCGGACATACACTAAAGAGGTGGTGTAGTCAAAAAGTGAAAAACAGAATGTGTGGGTAAGAAAACGTTAATGAGAAGAAAGTGGTGTAAGTGGAGTGCAAGGATTTTTAGCGACAAGTTGCAAGTTTTTGTAAAAAAAAAAATTTCTTTTATGTGGAGCTTTTTGCAAAAAAGATTTTTGATAAAAGGCTTAGACACCGTTCAATCAACCACAAATGCACAATCAGGCCTAGATCTAGGGTCACCTAGGTCAGCTAAACAGCTCCTAACTGTTCCAAAGGGCAAGAAGTAGGACCTCAAACCGCCTCTTTACCGCCAATTGTGACCAGGTAAGTGCCAGGTAAATGGGAGGCTCTCTACCACGTAAGTAGTGGACCTAATTAAGTAACCACTTGCCTTAGACACACTTCCCTAGACACCATAAAGTCAGGTTAGGATCAACGGTCGATGCCTACAACTGTTCCTCTGTCCTATTGAGCGCGAAGTTTTTAGGGCTGAGTCTAATCTTTTTTAATTAAATGATGGTCAATGCAATATGCCTTATGTGATTTCTGGGGTCCTTGGAAAGGTGATGAAATCCCCACCCAATCTGGATTGGTTTCAATCCCCTTAAAGTCCGATTAAATATGCAAAACAGTAAACAACCACTTGCAAAAAAAAAAAAATTATTTTTAGCGCGGCGCAAAGAATCCTGCACAAGATCAATTATTAGAAGGGGGAGATTTTTTAGCGCAAATAATCCTGCAGGCAAATTTACAGAGGAGATATGAGGGGTTGCAGAGAAGGATAAAGGAAGCTCACAGGGGGGATTTACTTCGCTGACGCCACCAACTCACCGCGAAAGCACGGCCAAATGGTACCTCTGGCGGCGGTTCCACGGCGGAAAGAAGGCTGCGGCAGCGGTTCCGCGGTCCAAAGGTAGGTTCGGGTCCAGAGGATTTTTCTGCTGCTCTGTTTTTATTTTCCTCTGTTGTTCAGATCTGCCGCTTTCTGTTTTGATCTCTGGATTTTTCCAGATCCGAACTTCTTCTTCAATCCTGCAAAATTCACACGAAACACCTTTCAAACAATAAAAGGATGATAAATTTTTTATATTTTTCAATTTTTTTCAGTTTTTATGATTTTTCAATTTTATATTAACCCGAAATTGCAAAAAGGAAAATACTACGCCATCCTCGGCAACGGCGCCATTTGATTGGAAATGATTTAGCGTGCTTGTGCTTCAAAAGATGAATCAAAGAATAATTTATAACCGCAATCAAGAACGGCGTCGCTTGGTAACTAGCCGGTGAGTACGGGTCGGTCCACAGGGATTTTGTGTATTTCCTATTTGTTCTAACGAGTTAATTCCGATTGGTATCGGATTGATTAAATCTAAAAACTAAGTTTGATCTAAACTAAAATCTTGCTAGGGTTAGGTTTAGGCTAAGTTTGGAAAGTCAATATTCCTCACCGCTTTCTATGCCCTTTTAAGATCTATGAGGTGTTATGGTAACAATTAAAAAAGTGGATTAGTACCATCGGAAAGAAACGGCGTTTCTTCCTCTAGGTTCTTGTCCTTCCTTTCTTAATTCTTACCCTAACCTCCATGGAAAACACGCTCAATCGGTCGTTTATACTACGGTATCACCGCTACCTCGTGGGATAGGGTGCCGTAGGGAGCGGTATGTGCATGTATGCATGGAGTCCTATAAAAACGTATGATGGACAAGAAAGAGGTGAGAGATCTTCATCTCTCAAGCCTTCCCCAAATCTAGCCCTAACAAGCGAGGAGACTACTCACTCATTAGGGAATTGAAATACAATTTCTAACTATCTAACTAGGGCAGAAAATTAAATCTAAACTAGGGCAAGAAAGAAATTACCTAGGGCATGGAAATAAAATTTAACTAGGGCAATGAAAAGAAAACTTAATTCTAATTTTTATTTGATGCTCTCTTCCTTCTTTACAGAAATTTACAGATCTGAATTTAGATAGATGAAATGAGGCACAAGAAGAGGCATAACCTAAAAAAGGTTTTAGGGCTTCTATTTATAGATTCATAGAAACCCTAGGTTTACAATCGACTCAAATCTGAAATTACAATTTTACCCCCTAAGAAAAGACTAGTCAACGCGCCTACACACCGCCAGAGAAATTTCCACCGACACGTGTGCTTCATGGCCGCGGTTCCACGGCCAAAACCCCTGTTTGGCCGCGGTTCCGCGGCCAAATAGAGGGATCATGAGCTCATCTTTTCTGGTCTTGGTCAAGTTGCATTTGTCATCTGTTTTCTTCACTTTTTTCTTCAGAATATCTTCTGGTTCTCTTCCAGATTTCCACAGTGAATAATAGAGTGGACTTTACCGTTCGCTTCGTGTCGAAGTCTTTGAACCTTGCGCTGCCTTTGTACTTTGTGAAATTTTCTATTGATCTTCGTTTATTTTCCAAACTGTAGGCTTGATCAAGATTCTTCTATTTGTCGGTCGTAGTCTCACTTTTGCATCGTCTTTTCATCATTTCACTGTTTTTGTTCCAAGAACCTGTAACCTGCAACTATGTAGCAGATATGGGTCAAAAGCACCTGTTTATTTGTAAACTGAATAAGAATGGGTTATAAAATAATGCAAAATTATGGTATGAACAGCGCGCCGCCGGGACAGGGGTTGTTGCCCTGCCTTCTTCCATTCACGACTGGAAGAAGAAGTTTTTCTTCATCGCGCCGCCCGAGGGCGAGAACTAGCCCGTGCCCACCAAGTGGTCGAGGGAAAAATGCTTGCCGGGAAACCAGTCTAATGACCCCGCCGCGGTGAGAGTGGCGTCGTCGGAGCCCGTCCCCCGATTTGACGTGTTGCTGTCTGAAAGGGTCCTGAGTTGGGCTGGACTCAGCCTCGTCGATTTCGTCGGTAAGTTAGGCTTGCTTTTTGGCTTGTATATTGCATGTGTCGTTGACTTCTTTGCCTTTGGTTTTGTGCAGGACCCATAGATATGGATGAGCTCCGAGCCTCCATGCGCCATCCGAGGAAGGTCGCGAAGGCTGGAGGCGCCAGCTCTTCCCGTTCGAAGCCTGCCCCGGCTCCTTCGGCCTCAGTCTCAGCGCCTCCGGTGGCCGCGTCCCTTGAGCGTTTGGGGGCAGATCCCGCCCCGGGGCCTAGCAGAGCGCCGGGCCGGAAGCGGGCTTGAATTCTGGAGGACCCGGTCTCGGAGGAGGAGACCGGCTCTCCATCGGAGCCACTCAAGAGGGGTTCTCGGAGGCCTCCTCGGGGCCCGTCCTCGTCGATCATGGTAGAGGAGAGGGGCCTCCGGTTCGTGATTCCCTCGGGGCTATCCGTCGTGGATAGCCTGCTGCACAAGGGCTACATGCCCGCAGTGTCTGTTGGGCAGGAGGACGCCTTCTGGGTAAGACCGAGCAGGGAAGCTGCTCGATTACCTCTTGGCGAGGGCTTTGATCCTTTGCATTGGGGGGCCGTTGGAGACCTGCTAAGGATAACCGGGCAGTGAAGCTGCGCGGTTGCCTCTTGGCGAGGGCTTCGATCCCTGGCGTTGTGAGTAGGGAAGCTACCGGCCGGGGATAGCCGAGTAGAGTCGGCTGCCTCTAAGGAGGACTTCGATCCTTAGCGTTGGAGGGGCTGTAAGAAGCCTACTAAGGATGACCGGGCAGTGAAGCTGCGCAGTTGCCTCTTGGCGAGGGTTTTGATCTCTGGCATCGTGGGTAGGGAGCTACCAGCCGGAAATGACCGAGCAAGGGTCGAGCTCGGTTGCCTCTTGCGAGGGCTTTTGATCCTTCAGGACGGGGACTAGGCAGGGTTACTGCCCAGTGCCTCTTGGCGAGGACTTTGATCCCTGTCGGTTGTGGTAGGAAGCTACCAGCCGGGGATAGCCGAGCAAGGGTCAGGCTCGACCACCTCAAAGGAGGACTTTGGTCCTTAGCACGGGAGGGGCTTGATCAGTCGAAAATATTGTATTTTTAACACATCAATTTCCCTACTCTTTCTAATCATCTAAAGGTGTTTGGTATAAATATAGCACATATTAGCAATTCATCTGCAAAATATCAAATAACATGCGTTATACATTATAACCGGCATTATGAGGGAAATTATGTGTTTATTACTACACGCATGATCTTTGTATATTTAAACACTTGTCTCAAGAATGTTTGCAGGAAATTCTCCAGGTAAAAGAGCCGGAACTGCTAAAAGTGCTGATAAAACGCATCAAGTCCAAGACTTGTGATCTGGCAGTAAATAAGAAAGTATAAAAATATTCCAGACATCAGGAAAGTGCCATAAAGCCAACACAAATCAGCACAGAGATTTTCATGCACCAACTCCACCAAACGGCCGTGGATCCGCGGCCGTTCTGATTCATCGACGGCAGAAATGTTCATACGTGGTTTCTTTTCAACGGCCAAACTTCTTCAAGACGCTTCAGTTCCTCGAATTCTCCAGAAGCTTTCCTCCAATAGCAAGTCTTCTCTTGTAAGCTAGATAACTACCTTAATCTAAAAACTTCTCTTCAACTATCTAGCTTCCAAGGGAAGATAGACCGAGCTTCTAGGGGAAGCTAAAGGGAAAACTATAAAAGGACACCTAGGGCTTCATTACAAAGGTTGTTGTTCGTTGTTCGGTAGTTGTTGAGTTGTTGTTTGGTAGTTGTTAATCATTATACATCAATTCACCCACAAATTGAGTGACACAACTTGTGATCCAAAACCCTAGCCCAAATCCAATTCAAAAGCCAAATCAAGATCCATCGAGAAGCGACTCAAGCAAGCCTTCAATGAGCCTTTAAAGCAACGCCGATCTTCATCTGAGCAAGAGATCCACGATGATCCGCGACTCAAGAAGATCGATGCGAAGCTAATTTCGGCGGATCTAGTTACCTCCTCAAATCTTGTAATCGTTGAGTGAATTGTACCTAATCGTCGATTAATAAAGGTGAAAATTATAAATCTTGCTTTTCTTTACATTCTTGCATTATGTAAAGTTACCGATTCTTGATTCTTTCCTTTTTCATGATGTTTGAGTGAAATCTCCGCTTGTAGCAGAATCGAGAGAATAGGTAGATGATGATGATAAAATTCTTGAACGATTCATAACTCTTATGAGTTTTATAAATTTTAGGAAATTGAATCATCGAAGACCTAATTTGAGCGAGATCGCTTTCTTGAATGTTTTCACTCCAAATTAGAGATCAACAATCGGTGATTTAATTTGCTAGAGACTAGAATTTAAATGATAATCAATAAAGGACAAGGGATGGTGAAGGAGAAACCCTAGTTTCTTCAATAGATCCCTAAATCTCATTGATCGTCATCGATCTAGAAACAAATTCTCAATAGATAAGAATTTGTAATCATTAGTATTCATCATCAGTATCAATTTGATCGATTCTTACAAGCTACTTTACAAATCTTGAGAATTCAATTGGTTTGGACATTTTCTTGATCGTTATTAATTCTTAATTTTAATCTATTTCTTTATGTTCTTGAAACTAAAACCTCACAAATATTGAATCATTTTCTTTTATCTTTTATTTTCAACTCAACTCAAATGATTTCAAACAAATTCACACTTTCTCAGTGGACGATCCGTATTCATTAACGCGCTACATCGACATCGTTAATTGATTACGGTATAAATTTCTTTGGTTGTGATCTTTTACATTTTTCAAAACACGACACGAAGATGATCAATCAAATGGCGCCGTTGCCCGAGATCGTGTGCTAATTTGTTTGTTTTTGTAATTTGAGTTGGAAAAATTTATTATTCCATCAGAATTTTTAGATCAAAATTTGCATCAAGTGCTTGATGATTTGTTGTGAATTGTTGCAAGGAGATCTGGAATCTCTGGAGCGAAGGGAAAAATTTTCAGGTCATCTCAGAGAGCTCAGTGAAGGTACAGGAGCATTTACACCAATTTCTGTGCAGGGATCTCATCAGAAGACCGCACATCCGCGGTATTTGGGAGCTTCTTGCGGCGGAACCGCGGTTCCGTGAGGGCTTCACTGCTTCAAACTTCACAGGTATACTTCTGTCTTTCTTATCTCCTCCCTGCTCTTGTCCATTAACCAATTTCTGCAGGATTCTTTGCAAAAATTCGCAGCGCCGCAAAAAGAAAAATTGTTGCGTGTTTGATCTTGATTGTTTACATTTTTAATACGGAAATTAAGGGACAAAGACCAAATTCAGATCAGGTGGGGATTTCATTACCCTTCCTAAGCCCCAAAAATCACAAACTTGCATCCGCATCACCCTCATTAACTAAAAAATATGTAGACATGACTCTAAGGACTGTCGCGCTCACTTAGGACAGAAGGAGGCCGTGGGTAATCTATTACTTATCCGCGTTTCTTTTGTGGTGTCTAAGGCAAGTGTGTCTAAGGCAAGTGGTTACTTAATTAGGCTCACTACTTACGTAGTGGAGAACCTCCCACTTACCTGGCACTTACCTGGCCACAGAAGGGACAAAAGGCAGTAGAGGATCTATCTTGCGACTTTTCTTCTGGAAGTCTAGGAGCGGTCTAGAGCCTTGACCTAGGTGACCACTAGATTTAGGGTTGCTTGTGCATTGTTTGTGTAAATTTTTCAAAAATCCGTCTTTTCTAAAACAAACACCAATCCAAACTTTTCTCTAATTATCACAATGCTGCCATTTATGCTAAACCATTTAGTGCATGCTCGGCTGGACACGGGATTCTAGTGCCCGTCTTGTCCGCGTTCCTCCTATCGACTCCGAAGTCGGTATTTCTACATCTTCTTTTTCTGAGCCCACTACCACACCCACTTCGATGGACGGTTTTCCATCGAACTTCTTTAACACTACTCTGCCACCGTCCGCAGGTACGCAGAATCCGCCCCGCATCTCTCTCCAAGAGAGATGTTACCCTATGCGAGGTCCTCTTTTGACCTGTCTCACCATTCTACCAGCCAATGGGGAAAATTTTGAAATCAGACCACAATACATCAATCTTCTACCAAAATATCACGGTCTCGAGTCTGAAGACGCATACGTCTTTATTACCAAATTTGAAAATGTATGCGCTATGATGGGTACTTCACAGCTTTCTGTAGATACTATGAGATTACGTCTTCTCCCATTCATTTTGTGCGATATACCCGAGAAGTGGCTTTATAACACAGCCGCACATTCTATTTCAAACTAGGGAGAATTCGTAACAGCTTTCCTAAAGAAATTATACCCTGATCATAAAACAGCTCGAGTCCGTAGCGAGATAAATCAATTTACCCAGCTTCCAAATGAACCATTCTCGAAATGTTTTGAACGCTTTAAGGATCTGTTAGTTCAATGTCCTCATCACGGAATCCCTAGATGGGATCTGTGCAGAATCATATATAAGGGCATTAATCCTACAACAAAACAAACTCTTGAATCCATGTGTCAAGGTACCTTCATGAATAAAGATCATGGTGAAGCCTGGAGATTTTTAGAAGATTTCGCTGAGAAAACTTTACAGTGGGAGAGTGTTAATCAACCATCGTCTAGGGGTGGTAACCACCAATCTGATGTTTCCATAGGAGTTAGAGCTGAAATGGCAGCAATACAAAAGAAACTCGAAGCTATGGAACATAAATTTTTAGCAGCCTCCCTAAATCAGATGTCACTCTCCAAAACTGTCTGTGGATGATGTTCTGATCCATCTCATCTTACGGAAGAATGTCCATTGAATTCTCCGTTTCAAGGTCAAGAGCGTACCAATACTGCTTTCCAACAA